>OX336396.1:283976614-285398664 GCA_946902985.2 Meconema thalassinum
TCCGTCCACCAGCTTAAGGTCCGTGGCAGGAATGCAACGAGTCAGCTGGAGACAGCTGGCCTCTGCGCGAACGACAATAGTGCCAACCTACTACAGACCAGTACGATTTCACAATTGAAACTAAACGCAAGTAGCAGTCAGTAACCATAGCGTGAATAACATCGGTGCTGAGTTGGCAATACCAGCAGCGGCACGTCCACTCAATAAACGCAGCTGGAATGTCACTCCTCTCCCCTTCAGTCCCCTAAGACCATGAGCTGGTGGACGGACAGTACAGGCCGTAAGGCTCCTACTATGACGTCACGCCTAGGGTCGTTATAGTCGCAGCAGCAAGTCAGATAGCTCCCTTCACACGCAGTCACTTCAAACGTAATATAAATTACGCTCCCGCTTCAAGACGTAGAAAAATAGCAATGCTATTTAGGGCTGATTGGCACTTCCATCCGTTACCACTACATACGCCTAATTATCGCTCCGCTTGTTCGAATCCGGTCGATGCAGCTGCCATTTTGAGAGTGAACAAAATGGTACATTGCCGGTACATTTACTAGGACGTTGAAACACACAAACAGGGCTAAATTGTAGTATTTTGACGTCGAGAATAAGATATATTCTTGGTCATTTTCTCGTTGTTCACCGCTTTGAAAAGGTTTATGGTAGATGCCTGAGAAAACTCCACATCACTCTTGGCTATTCAACAGATCACGTCCTAAACTGCTCGTGGATGACAAAGCACAATGTAACCTATCTCTAACTGTAATCGATGCACAGGCCACCCTCAAGGTGACTTAAACAGGGCCTATCCTAACAGCACTTATTTTCTATGACTCAATCTAACTTGTTTCTTGCATCAGAAATTTACAATGGGTTGTAATTTTGAAATCAGGTATCAATAACCTCCAGTACATACACCAGGTGCTAACAATCCCATTAATGTAAATACAGTAGCCTACACAAATGCTGCCACGAAAACATTACCATATTCACTTGAGCTTGATCGAGAGACCATTCTCACAAATAATGTAACTTGGACTGATTTCAGTAGATACTGAATACTGGATATCGCTTCTCTGATTTACATACGGTAAGTAACTTAACCTCAGCATTATCATATTAGAAATGTTTCCAGTCCTAGCATAGGCTGAAGTTTGGGAACTTCTTATAATAATTGAAACCATATTCACTAACAACCTACCATCAAGGCGATTAGCTTTTCTCTCCCGAAGAATGGTATCTTACTTTCAGGGAAATGTTAACACACACTCTTGTATTCCCCGTAATGTACAAATAATTTCTAGGAATGTTGTGTGTATGCATTGCTTTCTTAAATTGTTGTGGTGGGGAAGGAGAAGCAAGCCACATTATAATTTCTTTCATAATACCGGTAGTTGCTATAAACAAACTTTTGACATACCTGCGACCTGGGAAGGAGGTTTCCTGGACTAACAACATTTTATTACCATCCAAAAAACCTTGTATGAGTCAAAATAATAAGTGATATAGAGGTCCTAACTAAAACATAACCTTCTGTGTGATGACAATCATGAAACGCAAAATTTGCGTAGATACAATAACCTACCTATAAAAAGAACATTTGTTTCAGAAAATAAATAATCCTCATTCTAGATGACGTAAGTAGAAGCGTTCTCAAGTATCACTTTTCACGCGGATACTCATTCATAAATGATATAAACAACACAGCACAAAGTAAAATGGTCGCCATCACTACCCCCTACCGATCAGCTGATCAATTGTTAAGAGTCGCTGCATGATGGCCGGTACATTACGATGGCAGTATCTCTGCACATCGTGGAGTTTCGGCAGGCTCTTCTTGAGGGTGCTCTACCTTTTCTAATGAAGAAAAACAAGATGTTCAGTAAAGAACATATAGCCTACTTTCTCCTAAATGCATGAGTATAGTTATAACTCGTTGTTATTATCAAAGAGTATAATAGAATCATTTCTTGGTTGAAGACCTTAGAAACTATTTACCTCTACCAAACACCACAACCTCGAAAGAAACTGCTACCATGATTGAAGAAAGAAAGATATGAAATATCTCAAGAATGTTATGGATATGGAGACATAATCGACCGGACTGGCTGCGTGGCTCAGAGGTAACGTTCTCACTTGCTGGGCCCTAGGTTGCAGGTTCGTATCCTGGTGCAGTCAGCTGGCATTTGAGGGTGCACAAATGCGAGGGAGCCGTGTCAGTAGATTTACTGGCACGTTAAAGATCCCCTTCGGGGAAAATTCCGGCACCCCGGCGTCTCTAAAAGTAACATTAGTTAAAAGGGACGTAAAACCAATAACATTATTATTATTATTATTATTATTATTATTATTATTATTATTATTATTATTATTATTATTATTACATAATCGACCTGACGTGGGCAACATCCAACTTTGAGTTGAGGCATGTCTTTACACGTCTGGCTTTGCATGGCTTTCACAACCCTAAATGAATTAACAAATCTTTCCATGACCCTACAGAGACGTGTGTATACCAACTATGTGGATATTTTCGATTGCTATTTGGCTGCAATAAAAATATTAATTCATATCCTGAACGCTAGATTTCAGGTACTATGTGAAATCGTTTTGTTCTTTACTTCAAATAACATTTTCAAATAAAGCTCAATACGCTGTTACAAACCCTTTAAAATAAAAATTAAAAATGTATAGTAGTATCATCTTGTCATTCTTCAAATTCGATGCGCATAGAATGCCAATCGTATACTAATCAATGGAGTCCCACGTAGACCAGTCGTGGCATCTAGTGGAGAAGTATCGAACAAGATAATCCTAACAGGGCGAGTGCATACTAGCGGACATAAAAATAAACTTTTCAATAAAATCTGTAAGTTAATCTGTAGGCTGGCGTGCAGTTCGCCGCCAGTTGGCCATGATAATTCACTTTTTTGCTGCTAGATGTCTCGTGCAAATCTGCTGGCGAATTTTGTTTTAATTAAATATATATTTTCCATCGTAATATGCACAATATAACGCTTAATTTTAAAACGTCTGAGTCATTACCAAACATCATCATTATCATCATCATCATCTCCCATTATCCAGCTCCTGCAGGGTCGGGGTATTTATGGCACTTCTCCACTTTCCTCTTTCCTTCCACAATTCTTCTTCCACGATCTTGTCCCAGTCCAGATTTCTTTTTCTCACGCTGTTCTTCACTGAATCGATCCACCTTGTTCTAGGTCTTCCCCTTGCTCTCTTTCCCTTGCACTTGGCCTCCAGCATCTGTCTTGGTATTCTATTATCCTCCATCCTCTTTACATGTCCAAACCTCCTTAGTTTATTCTTCTCAATTCTCTCATTTAGTTTTCCCATCCCAACTTCCTTCCTAAAATCTTCATTCCTCACCCTGTCTTTCCTTGTCTTACCTATCATACTTCTTAGGAATTTCATTTCACTGGCTTGGATTCTACTCTCTTGCCTGCTTGTCAGGGTCCAAGTCTCAGCTGCATAAGTTAATATGGGTACATAGTACATTTTATACATCACCTCCTTGCTTTTCCTTGGTACTTCCTTATCCCAAACAAGTTTTCTTACACTTTGATAGAATGCATTGCTCTGCTGTACCCTCCTGCCAATCTCCATGTCCAACCTACCAGTTTGCATCAATTCACTTCCTAGGTATTTGAACGTGTCCACAATTTCCAAACTCTGACTTCCAATTTTCACAGTGCCCTTTCCTTGTCTTTCCCCTCTTGTCATCACCATGGTCTTGCTTTTCTCTATACTGATTTTCAGGCCATACTTCTGAATATTTTCGTTCATGCATCTAGTTGTTTTTGCACTTCTTCGGTGTTCCTTCCCCAGACCACAGTATCGTCTGCAAATTATAGTAACTTCATTTCTTTATGTCCATATGCTTCCTTTGTTTCCTTTACAATTTCATCCATTACCATTATGAATAAAAGAGGCGACAGCACACTCCCCTGTCTTAGTTCAGTCTTGTTCCTAAACCAATCTGTCTTTCCAACTGGGGTCAGTACCGTGCTAACACAGTTGTTGTACATTGCTTGCACCATTTCCAACATTTCCCTTCCCAGTCTCTTCTTAACCATTGTTTCCCATACCTTCTCTCTGGGGACACTATCATATGCCTTTTCTAAATATATGAAAGTCATGATCAAATCCTCTCCATATTCCCAGTTCTTTTCCATCATCTGCCTCAAGCTAAAGATTGGGTCCACTGTGGATCTTCCACTCCTGAAGCCAAAAAAACAATAAAAAACAATAAATATAAAAAATTTCAAGTAAAGGACCTAACTCTGATGGAGTTTGAACCATAGCCATGAGAGTGATAGGCCAACGCTTTACCACGGAGCCAAACGTGCCAACGAACATCGTTCGATATCAAATGAGTTACATAGAACGTGTTAGCAAATAATGATTTAGACTAAACGATTTCATCAGTGGAGTATATTATTTATACGGAAAGCATTTCATACAAAGTTTATTTATTTTGTATCAGTACGCTTTATTGCATGCAATACTCAAATTAGTGAAATATAAGTCAGACACAAGATATCCGCTGCCATCTTGCCTTGTAACTGAGACGGCTCAGCTTTTTAAAATCACTTCTGCACAATAGCATTACCAAATAAACTTTTAATTTCGAACGTTCCTCTTCCTTTAGAACAGTTAAAACTATTCTCGGCTCGATAATCGGAACTGGTGGGTCCCATGATATGGATTATAACGTTTGCATAATTCGCACGGCCGCCATCCTGAAATGGTACAGCGGATGACCTTGTAGTTTGGTCACAAGACACGTCCTATATGAAGGTATGTTGGTACCAAATTTGGTCAGTCGTTATTTGATTTTACGTTTTGAACGTTTGAGTGGCCACCATTCAGTTTTGGTAAAGATAGCGGCGATATAAAACATGACACTGAGGTGCCCTTTGCTAGTTCTACCTCCGTACCAAATTTCGTTCAGTTCGGCTTCACCGTGTTTGAATTGATAGGAGCGGGGGGGGGACAGGCATTCAGAGTACACACACTCACACACACACACGTACACACACACACACAGACACACAACGTTTGGCCCTGTGTAGATCTCATAAGTCTACTTTCATTTTTTGCAAAAATTGAAAGTAGGCTAAAAATCAGGAAATGATGTAGTAATAGATGTTTACTCCTCCGCTGTCCATAACGCACTCTCCATCCCATTTTTACACAACTCAAGAATAGTGTTGCGTATTGCAGGCCAAGTAACTTTTGTGGACGATAACGTTCAGCCATCAATGCCTTTCTTCAGGGAATGGTATTCACAGAATGGAATGGCCTGCCTATTCTCCCGATCTCAATTGTCTAGAGCAGGCGTGGACACTGCCTAATAAATAAGTCCGTGTCGTCTTCGGTAGCGTATTAGGTAGTATGCTGAGCTTCTATGCCCAAGGTCACGGGTTCAAAGCTGGCTGAAGTCGTCGGATTTTTAAGAGCGTTAAAATCGCGTAGTATGCCTTCCTTCGGGGAGGAGGGGGAGTAAAACCGGTCGGTCCCATGTCATAGATTTATGGCATGAAGAAGAACCTTCTACTAACTACACTTGTGTGAAGCCAAAATGTGTAGGTTAGAATTGATAACGCTATATTAGTTCCAATGTTCGCCGCCAGGTGCTGAGTGCGATGGCCTCTAGTAGCCAAGTCCGGAAGCTAAGTGTCGTGACGATAGCATTATGTAGAAAAAGTAGGAACTACTTGAAAAATTGACCGTCTGCAGTCCTTCTACCTGAATCTCAGATAACACACACTAATACAGTCATTCACAATTAACACCAGTTATCAGACAGATCCTACACACACCCAAGTACACGGGATTAGTTAATTTACGAGTCGATATTTTACAATTGGAATAGCCGTGGATATTTCCCTATCTTCAAAAAATCGACTCATTCGTTCATGAATCGAATCGAATCCACGATCCGTCGGACAATCTATTACTGATCCAAATATGCATTGGTGATCTCTTTATTCGGAACTAGCCCGGGAACAGTTTTGAATGCAGAACGTGAAAGTAACTTTTTTCGATGTCAATGAACTACGACCTATTTCCGTTTTACGTCTCGGATTGATGGGTTAAAATCACTGACTGGACTATTAATTATATTAGCATGGAGATGCATATGCAATGAATTCTTGTCAGACGTAATTTAAGAATGGCGAGTTGCTTTAAACACAAATCCCCCTTCCGTCCAATCTTAACTGAATGTGTATTTTGCGGAACGAAAAGTTCACAGGCGAAATGAAGAGAAGCTGAGTTACACTTCCAGGGAAACCCCAAACACAACCACTCCTCTCTGAAGTTATAACTCAACACGACTCGATAGTTTGCTGCTGGCTGTATCTGGGGTAATAGGCTCGCCCGCTAGCTAAGCTATAACTCGGGTGATAGGCTCGCCCCTAGCTAGCTCTTAAACTGTCGCCTCAGTAATTGAATGGAGATAGTTGGAAGAAATGAAAACGTAAAAACACTTATAGTATGCGATGTATTGAAGATAGAGATATGCTCCCCCCGGACTTTTTTGTAGAACTTTTCATGCTGAACAATTCTTACACTCATAGTATAGCCCTGTATAGGTCCTTGGGATACTATCTTCCCACCATGTATTTATAGAACGGTGTTAGGGAGAAAATCTTCCTACCCCTTCCATTTCAAGCAGTTCCACATGCATCCACAAGCTAGCTGCACAGAAATATTGAAAACCCATTAATTTGATGTATACTGTCATCAGAAACCAAAGGTGGGAAGCAAATATCCCAGTGGTCTCCACAGTGCACGTGCTCGCCAGTTCGGTTGTGTTGAGTGAAAGAAATGCATTGTTATACAAAAGAATGTGTTTCTATTGAAGATACGAGATTTGTAAACGTTGGTATATAACTGAAATACAGTGTTAATAATGGTTTTGGTCACTTGAGTAAATATATTTCAGCTAGAATGGAAATAATTATCCAGCTCAGGGTGTTGGCCACAGAAAAGAAAATGTTTAAAATTAATTTTCTGTGTTTTTAGTAAATACTATTTTGAAATTAACGAATTATATTCGAATATACTAACTTTTAACATTCCAAAATCACTTTTATATTTTTTGTGCAGTTTTCGTCAAATATGATATAGGTCACTGACCTTGTGTTGCGTGGGAGTTAGGTTTCTTTTTAAATTATAGAGCGTGATGGGTGTTTTTATATAATATATCCTGTTAAATAAACCTCATTATTGAGTGATCATCATCATTTGGTGGTGGGTGATTATCACCCCATTGTACTTTAAGAAAAAATACTGTCGAGTGTGGGCAGTGGGATAATAATTTCCCACCCCATATTTCATAAAATAGAATCCACACCCATAAAATTGTTGCATATTCCTACTCATCTATCACCCCCAATTACAAATGTGCAAAAAAAACACAAATATTTTATACCCCCAGTCTTTTGCCCTATAAAGGGATAGCCCACTGATATTTTTAACTGTTTGCCCATCGTAAGCTTGAAAAGCGCACGGATGCCAGCTTTTTTTTTTTTTACTTTTTCACTGAAATCGCTACTGCTTGTCTTCCTTTGATCATAAATAAATTATTTTCTACATAAACCTTCCTCGAGATACCCTTTACAGAATGGTGTAAACCGCATCAAAATCCATCCAGTGGTTCTCGAGATTACCGGTAACATCCAAGAATCGGGGACTTTGTTTTATACCACGTAAAGATAATGAAACATCCCGCCAAGTGTAAAGTAGCTTTCAGCTCAACCCTCTTCCCCCCCCCCTCTCACCCTACCAAATCATTCTGCCTGTTTACAGAAGAGGAAGTGGATGGCAGCAGTCTTGCTGTCCGGAATTACCTGACGCCCTCTCGGGACACCAATCGACTCTACATGCAAATCGACTGCCCTATCGATGTATACAATATACTCGTATTTATTTATTCATTGAACTCGGGAATACTCCAGAGAATATTGTTCATTAACCTTTCCTGAGTTTCGCAAACTTTTCTAATTTTCCAAAGGTAAAAGCAATTTCCTACCGAATTGTATTACTTCTCTCCGTCATCATGACGATGCCTCTGCTCTCTGGGAGTATTTACTGTTACTTCCCTAACGCTATTTAACTTATCCATATCTGAATAATACGCTTGTAATGACGCTTTGTATATTCCAGTATATTACAGGCGCGTATCCAGGATTTATTTGGAAGGGGCCTGAATCACTGTCTGTGCGAAGCAGCACAACTTACTAGGCAAATAAATTTGTCAAAGATCTTTGATAAAAGATATGACTGTGAAATGGGGAAATCTTTTATAAAAGGTGGTTTTATAAAATTTATTTTATAAAATGTATAAGCATCATGGTATCTTTGATAAAAGATTCAAACCAAACTGGCGGATCATAACAGCTGGAATATTACCACAGAAAATATGCTCATATCAGAGTGTGAAGTGCATGAAATGTCACATAATATGTTACATAATGAATGGTACACAATGTAAAACATAAATAACAGATAAAAAGTGTAGGTAAAAATAGCCGAGGCTATATGCGCGGCACACAAAGGACGCGCATTTCAGGATATAAAGAAGAATTAAATAGTTAAATTGGCTGAAATAAGCCGAGAATAGTACTCTATTTTATGTTATAATATTTGTAATATAATTCGTCAATTTCACTTATGGTATTACAAGCGAGTGTAAATAAGCACTTTATCTTTACTGGTAGGCAACACATGTAACTAACCCCAGCATGCTAGTGTATAGTTGGCAGAATGAGAAGAGCGCTCGACTCCGCTACTAGAGAATCAGGGATCGACTTCCAACAATTGCTTACATTTTAACTTCGCATGTTTCAATTTTCTTTGCTCGGGGAGAGAAAACTAGAATACTTTGGTCATTTTATGCGCAACAACAAATACCACCTCTTGAAATTAATTATCCAAGGGAAGATTGATAGCATTAGGGGTCCAGGACGCAGACGAATATTTTGGCTAAAGAACTTAAGCCAGTGGTTCGAACTTAATACAGTGACACTGTTTAGAAGAGCTATGGACAAACAGCAGATCATGCTACTGATCGCCAATGTTCTTGGAGGACGAGGCACTTGAAGAAGAAGAATAAGAAGAAGAAGAAGAAGAAGAAGAAGAAGAAGAAGAAGAAGGGCAGTGGGTGTCTCGAACGTCACCATCACTCATTTCATCATAATTGTTAATAATTAAATATTAACGTTATTTTTCAAGTCCTCGTACTGTAGCTCGTTCACCAAGATATCACTCGTATAAATATATTTCTTGTTACGTGGGGGACCCATGGTTTAACCATAGACGATTAGTTTATCTTTCCGTTTCTTTTATATACCGATATTGCCACCACAGAATTTCAACTACCGTAATACAGTAAAGTGAACAAGGAACAGTCCTTCATCCATTTTTCTGAACTATGATAAAATATTTGATGAAGTGTAATGGTTGTGATTATTGCTTTGTATAACTTTCAGGAAACGATTTGTTAAAAGCGTTTTTTCGTTTATTTATTTATTTAATTATTCATTTGTTTGTTTATTTATTTGTTTATTTATTTTTATTTTTTTATTTTTAGCCTACTTTCGATTTTTGCAACACAGGGCGAAAAAGTGTGTCTGTCTGTGTGTGTGTATGTGTGTGTGTGTGTGTGTGTGTGTGAGTGTGTGTACTCTGAATGTCTGTCCCCCCCTATCAATTCGAACACGGTGAATGCGAATTGAACGAAATTTGGTACAAAGGTAGCACTAGTAAAGAACACCTCAGTGTCATGTTTTATATCGCCGCCATCTTGACGGAAACGTAATGGCGGCCACACAAATGTTCAAAGCTTAAATCAAATTACGACTAACCTAATCATCCGATCTCTACCAAATTTTGCAACAACATACCTTTATTGGGGGAGCATCCTTTGACTAAACTAATAGGTCATCAGCGTAATAGTTTGCGGATGGCGGCCATCTTTGTGTGAAAATCGATTCCCCCTATTAATTCGAACACGGTGCAACCGAATGGAACGAAATTTGGTACAGAGGTAGTACTAACAAAAGGCACCTCAGTGTCATGTTTTAAATCGCCGCCATCTTGACGGAAACGTAATGGCGGCCACACAAATGTTCAAAGCTTAATTCAAATTACGATTAACCTAATCATCCGATCTCTACCAAATTTTGCAACAACATACCTTTATAGAGGAAGCATCCTTTGACCAAATGACTAGGTCATTAGCCTAATAGTTTGCGGATGGCGGCCATCTTTGTGTGAAAATCAATTCCCCCTATTAATTCAAACACGGTGAAACCGAATGGAACGAAATTTGGTACAGAGGTAGCACTAGCAAAGGGCATCTCAGTGTCATGTTTTACATCGCCGCCATATTGACCGAAACGTAATGGCGGCCACACAAATGTTCAAAGCTTAAGTTAAATTACGACTAACATAAACATCCGATCTCTACCAAACTTTGCAACAACATTCCTTTATGGAGGGAGCATCCTTTGACCAATCTAATAGGTAATTAGCCTAATAGTTTGCGGATGGCGGCCATCTTTATGTCAAAATTGATTCCCCCTATTAATTCGAAGACGGTGGAACCGAATGAACGAAACTTGGTACAGAGGTAGCACTAGCAAAGGGCACATCAGTGTCATGTTTTATATCGCCGCCATCTTGACTGAAACGTAATGGCGGCCACACGAATGTTCAAAGCTTAAATCAAATTACGATTAACCTAATCATCCGATCTCTACCAAATTTTGCAACTACATACCTTTATGGAGGGAGCATCCTTTGACCAATCTAATAGGTCATTCGCCTAATAGTTTGCGGATGGCGGCCATCTTTGTGTCAAAATCGATTCCCCCTATTAATTCAAACACGGTGAAACAGAATGGAACGAAATTTGGTACAGAGATAGCACTAGCAAAGGGCATCTCAGTGTCATGATTTATATCGCCGCCATATTGACTGAAACGTAATGGCGGCCACACAAATGTTTAAAGCTTAAATCAAATTACGACTAACAAAACCATCCGATCTCTACCAAACTTTGCAACAACATACCTTTATGGAGGGAGCATCCTTTGACCAATCTAATAGATCATTAGCCTAAAAGTTTGCAGATGGCGGCCATCTTTATGTCAAAATTGATTCCCCCTATTAATTCGAACACGGTGGAACCGAATGAACGAAATTTGGGACAGAGGTAGCACTAGCAAATGGCACCTCAGTGTCATGTTTTATATCACCGCCATCTTGACGGAAACGTAATGGCGGCCACACAAATGTTCAAAGCTTAAATCAAATTACGATTAGCCTAATCATCCGATCTCTACCAAATTTAGCAACAACATACCTTTATGGAGGGAGCATCCTTCGACCAAACTAATAGGTCACAGCCTAATATTTTGCGGATGGCGGCCATCTTTGTGTGAAAATCGATTCCCCTTATCAATTCGAACACGGTGAAACCGAATGGAACGAAATTTGGTACAGAGGTAGCACTAGCAAAGGGCACCTCAGTGTCATGTTTTATATCACCGCTATCTTGACGGAAACGTAATCGCGGCCACGCAAATGTTAAAAGCTAAAATGTAATTACGACCAACCTAATAATCTAGTCTCTACCAAATTTTGCAACACCATATCTTCATGTGGGAAACATATTCGGACCAAACTGCAAGAACATCAGCCCAATAGTTTGCAGATGGTGGCCAAGTATGTGTGCAAATCGATTCCCCCTATCAATTCAAACACGGTGAAACCGAATTGAACGAAATTTGGTACAGAGGTAGCACTAGCAAAGGGCACCTCATATTCATGTTTAATATCCCTATAGCACGTTGTATTTCAACAAGCTACTACAACCAACATTCAATTATACTCCTTGAAAAGGACAAAGAGTTATAACAATACCCGTGCATTTAGGAGAAAGTAGGCTATATGCTCTTTACTGAACATCTTGTTTATTTTTATAATCGTTTCGGTCTTCTATGGACCACGTTATTTCAACTGCCATCTCCCTCATTCTTTCACACTGGCCCAGTATTCGCGCATTCTTCTTCGGTGAGCTTTCATTCGGTCTGCGGTCCACTTCTTGCCGAAAACTCTGTATCTCCCCAAGTTTCTTCTTCAAAGAGTCACGTTCCAAGATGTCCTCATGTGATATCCCCAGTTCTTGTAGGTATTTTTCCACCTCTGTAAACCAGATCCCTTTGGTTTTCTTTCCCACAAAGTAGGCAATTGGACTATCTTCCGGAGTTCATTCGTGGTAAATGGCCATAAAAGGAGTGTCTTTTTTTTTTCAGTTCTTTAGGACCATCTATGGACCACGATGCTTGTGTTTTAGCTGTCTGTTACCGACAGTGGCTACGCTGGCTAAAGCGCTGCGTTAGGCCGTGGGGCCAAGCTCACTGCTCACTCGGTAGACACGTGGGTTCGAGCCCCACCGTTGGCTGTCCTTGAAATGGTTTTCCGTGGTTTCCCATTTTCAACACTAGGCACATGCTGGGACAGTACCTTCTGACAGGCCACGGCCGCTTCCTTCCACATCCTTGCCCAGCTTCATTCATCTTCATCCATTCAAACTCTCCTCCCACGGGCGTAGAAAGACCTGCACTCGGCCTCTTAGGAGCTGTATGTTTCTCGCTGTCATTGTTTGCCACGATTGATGTTCTGAGTGGTGGGTTTGGCAGCTGCTTTCTTGTCGGTACCTTGAGCTTTTCTGATGGCCCAGAAGTCCTTCATTTTCCTGCTAAATTCAATCTTGCGCTCCTCAGACTATTTCCTGGTCTCGTCCTTTGGTCTGTGGGTAGCTTCTGTGAGGGGCGTTACGAAGGGTGTAGTTTTGACAGTTATATGATAATTACTCCGGTCACTTTGATTAATATGGAGTTCTCTAGTTGCTTCATCCACAAGAATCCAGTGGCTTTGCCCTTGTTAGCAACCTTGAAGATCCTATGGGATATACTGTTGGAGTCCATGCTGGACGGGTGTCCGTAGAAAGTCAGTCGCCTTCTTCTGATAGCATCTATGAGATTTTCTTGATGCTGGTAGAGCTCACCATTTGGTTTATACCATGGTCTTCCATCTGGTAGAATCCATGGACCTACTCTCCTTCTCGGGAACTTTATTTATTTATTTATTTATTTATTTATTTATTTATTTACAGTTGAGTTACTTTTACTCTAAGTTTTCATTAGAATATATTTTACATCAGATATAAGCTGAAGAAGACTCCATTCGAAGGGTCGTAACTTGTATTTCAGTTCAATAGATGTTTCAGGAATTGTATTGGTAGGCTTAGTGCATTATGTTTAAGAGGAACTTATCTAGTTGCCAAAGAGACAGTGTGACTCCACACATGGTTGATAAAACTTTCAAAACCCCAAAGAGATGGGTTTCTTCACTAAACTCTAGAGTAGAACATCAATGTGCTAAGAGTCTTTTGAATTTCGTTCTCGCCTGCTGTTCCCAATGTTGCTGGATCGAATCCTGGTGAATTTGAGGATGCGGGCGAAATTCTGTCATCCCTGCACAGAGCCACAGTTGTTAAAAAGGACGCAAAACCAATATCATTATTCTTCTTCTAATTATTATTATTATTATTATTTTGACTGGTTATTGGAGCTCTCCATACCTCCCTGTCCTGAGCTAATTGTTTAATCTCTACATAGCTACCACACCCTACATCCGTGGCAATCTGTTATGTCTACCCCTACAGTGTTTGTCCTCGACACTTCCTTCCATAACAAACTTTGCTATTCCACGGTGTCTTAGTAAGTGTCCTACCAACCTATCTCTTCTCTTCATTAGCAGTCGCCAGAAACATCTCTCCTCTCCCACTCGTCATAATACCTCTTCGTTTGTTACTCTATCTATGATCTTCATCATTCTCCTGTAACACCACATTTCAAACGCTTCTATTCTCCTCTTTTCTGCTATGCCAACAGAACAAGTTTCACTTCCACACACCACCACGGTGGGTGAGTGGTTATCGTGTCGGACTACCAACCCCAAGCTTGCAGGTTCGCTCCTGGCAGTGGTAAGTGATTTTTGAAAGGCGACAAAAATCACGACACGCATGTCATACGTTGTTGGCATGTTAAAGAACCCATTTGAATTCAGTAGGCCGTGGTCATAATGGCAAAATTAATCTCGGGATGTTCCGCCAACACAAAGTTCCTCCATTCTCTACTAGAAGGGCTATAATGTCTAGGAGCTTAGATAAGTATCTCCTTGACTTCCATAGCGTTCCTTGGAACCACAAAATTCGACTTTCAAGCGGCTCTCTGGGCGTCAAATAACAAATTTGCACCCCGCATCCGAGGCCATACCATATTATTATTATTACCACACTCCAGACAAAGGCTTTCAAAAATGACTTCCTAATACCTAAATCTATATTCGTCGTCAACAGATTTCTTTTCTGTAGAAATGCTTTCCTTGCCTGTGCCAACCTACTTTTTATATTCTCTTTGGTTCGTCCATCACTGGTTATTTTGCTTCATAAGGACAGTTCACGCCACGGTTTTTGGCCGGTTAACCTCATGCATTTGCAATATTGATATGAGAGTTGCTTTCCGTGCAATTGCACATGCCCGAGGTTCACCGGCCAAAAACCGTGGCGTGAAGTGTAGCAGGAGTCTCCTACTTTCTTCAGCTATTCACTTGCAAATTTAACGTCAATAGGGGTTTCTGATTTATTTCGGCTGCATTCCAATATTTTTGTTTTACTTTTATTGATTTTCATCATGAATTCTTTCATCAAGGCGGAGTCTATTATACAGCATTCTGCCTAGTGGCAGGTCCATGTCTCCGTACTGTACCCATGTGAATAATCTCCATGGAAATCATGCTTCTGCCTCCAGCTAGCATCAGTCCTCAGGCGTGTACCGTTCTCCCACTGAGCAGTTGCATATTTTTGATCTGAGACTTAAAGGTATCAACTCTACAATAATAAAGCACAACTCTATTCTAAAGACTTAAATTGAGCTTTAAATCATGGCTTCACACAAACAAAAACACAATCCCAACAATATAACACAAAACAATGCAAACTTATTCCTTCAATCCACTATTATTTGCATTTTATCCTCGCAAATCCAAATGATTATTTATTCATTTACCATGAGATTAGCATAAAATTCATTTTCAAGTGCGCTGATGCACTGGTAAATTACACATACAACTGTACTGACAATCTTACGTCACCTATTGTGACCACTTTAAGTTCACAATCCAGTTGTTTATTCTCAACACATCCTAATTTACATTATGCGTACAATTATGTTCTGTATTTCTCTTCCCACCAAAAATGCATTAACCAATTTATGGGTTGCACATCAGATTTACTTGCAACTCCATTGTTACTTGTAATTCTACCCCTTTATGCAGTTCCACTGTATGCCGTCATGAGTTCAATTTCAATGATTCCGTTACCGCTGTGTCGGGTGGGATTTTATGCTACCCTTGCGTGGGCATAGCATACGGCATCTAGAGTCCACCTTCGGAAATAGGTAACAATGTCAATATAAAAATGCAACTTTCAACATCTCATAAGTTTGCCAAGTATTAAGTTATCAGAATGATCTTTAATTATCAATGTGTTTCAAACCACACAAATTCATTATACAATACAACAATGATTCTTTTATTACAAACAGGATTTCAAAGTCTTTCCACTCTAAATGTCACGCTCCAAGGGTAGTTTAAAATCTCTTCCCCCTGGCCCTTCCTGTATACAATGGGTCTGCGCCGGGCTGTAACAAACCACTTGCTACCTCCCTCGCTCTGTCCCTTTTCTTTTATTTCCAAGCAGTAGCACGTGGCTTCAAATACAATAGTGCCGTCTCAATGACCTGCACAACACATATGATCTAACTGAACCTTATGCAATACGGGATATGGAATTGTTTAAGCATTTATTCCTATCCTTAGGATATTAATAGCTGGCCTCAACAGGTCCATTTACATTTATAAGAAGGAACGAGATTCATCAAACACATGTCGAATTGGGATAACCGGCATCTTTTTGCTAAAGAACACGGTCAGGTACACTTCCTGCCGTCAAAAATTCACTCCCAGGAGCTGAATTTATTCAATAGCTAGTTTTCGGTCGATATCAGGTGTCATGCTGAGGTGTCCATTGTTATCCTCCCATGCACCACTGGATTCGAACCCGGAACATTTCATAGCAATGCTCAGAGCTAGGGTTTCCTTCACTAAATACGCTCTGGCAAATAATAATATCTCTGTATGCCCCTGGCTATACGAGATTTCAAACGTCGATTAGATTACCTGTCTCCCATGACCATTGTGATATGATCCCGTCCTTTAATTAGTAAGATAAAATCTATCAATTACTCTTGTAATCTTATACATCAAGCTGCGATCAATTCACGATTAAACCCTTCCAGTTCCTATATTCTTGCATATTTATTTCCATTATAATAATATACTCTGATATTAAATTCCTTTGCTTAGCCCATCACGTCTAATACTACTGCTTTGATACACAAGTATTCCAATTAGCATACATAATTTGCTTACAAACATTCTCCCTGATGTGTATTCATTTATTCTCATTATTATTATTATTACTGACATAAATTTTTCCCTATACCGACACAACGTAACCGTATTTATATAATCAATAACCGAACATCTGTGTTCGTTACGTTAACTTTCTATTTAACTCAATTGCCATTTTTACATTAGTGGTAACGATTTATCCACTCAATGACGTACAAAGACATCTCAACTTGACTAAAATCAACACAATATTAATATCTCGAGGTTCTACCTCCCAAAATTGACTCTTATTGGCATATTCTATACTTTTTGAAATCACTCAACATACAGTGGACTACATTCACTACAAAATCATGGTTTTGGGTACTCACATTGGTTAATCTGGTGGCTCCGACCAAACATTTTCTCCAGTAATGCCCGCCATCATTTGCAAATTAGCAAGGTATTATCACACTTTTCACACACATTTTACATAATTTTTGCATTACAAAACACTGAAATTTGCTTCTCCATGTCGAAGCTTGTCGCTTCCTTTTTCACAAAACACGTTATATCGCTTATTACACTGTTAATTTTACATATATTTAAATGACCATCACTAAAACCACACGATCACTTTGTACATTTCTTAATGGTTGACCTTTCCTTGCAAAATTTCAGAAATGCAGGCGTTGAAGATCTTCCTTCACGACATCCCGCATCTCGTTCGAAAGTCTCGATTCTCTGCCTAATGATTCCTAGCGGTCCCCAATTTGTCTATCAATTTCTATCCTTAGATAAATTTCCCGATATCGCATAAATATGCTTCCACATCGTCCTGAGTATTAATTACAATGGTATCCCTGCGAAATTTCATCACTCGCATAACAAAGTTTATACCTGGTTCGTCATCCTATTATATGTCTAACCAATAGCTTATATATTGCGCTCGTCCATTGTACATTGTACATTGTACTTGTACAATTACCACTTTCAATTGTCCTTCAGTCGAACTTACAGTCCCCCTTAATGATCTGCTTATAACAAAACATTGGACAGCTCCACGTACATTATTATGTTACCACATAATATCTCCTCGTCATGAGGTACGATTTCCTAATATGACATTGTCGTAACTTGTACACCACACGGTAAATTTTCTGCGTACTCAAAAGTAATCACTTGCACTGCCGACTATAAAAGTATGGCACGACTGTTCTTATTAATTGTTCTTAATTAGTGCCTTACTGCATGGTTAATATGTTGATGAGCACTCAACATACTAAAGTCCGCGCGCCCCTCTCTGGATTCAGGTGGCGTGCGCTTCGCACTAGGCTATGGTTCAACTGACTATATTAATCGTTCTTAATTAGTGCCTTACTGCATGGTTAATATGTTGATGAGCACAACACACAAAAGTGCGCACGTCCCCTCCTGGGCTCCGGCGACGTGCGCTTCGCACTAGACTATGGTTCAACTGACCCCGACTGTTCGCTCCACTGACCTTACATCCGTTTGGAGACAAAAAGTAGGTCTAAAATTTCCTTGGAGCTTCATCTCCTCTCTCCGTGCCTTTCTGGTCTTGAAATAACGTTTTCCTGGTCCATTTTGCCTCGCTGATCACATATCCGTCTGTGTGCTCGAGGATCGATCGGCCAATTAATTAATATTAATTGCCTTTGCCAGCGCGTCCCCACGACGTGACCCTGCTTTTTCCCCGAATACATGGTCAGATTCTGGCGCTGACCTCATTTCTACGGTGTCAATGCGCGTTACACTAAATCTGCCTCGATTTCAATGTTTGACGGCTTGATAATTAGCCTCCTGGCCATTCATTCACACAGGTGCAATCCTCATGTCTCTGAGTTACTCCATTCACGAGTAATCATTAAATTATTCTGGCATCTTCTCACCCCCATGGACCTTTCCTTATGTAACGGGGAATCACTTTCCCATATATTACCGTCCTGCCTTGTCTCAGACAGCATAAGTAGGTCATAGTGACTGGCATGGCTCCACGAAACCACGCCTCTATTCCAGGTCCATTTACAATCTGCACTAAGTCCAGAATTGTATGCATCTTACAGCCCAATACTGCCGTATTCTGCTAATATTTTCTACATTATATTAACAAATAATGTCAGAATTTGTTTATATAACAACAGTGATTTAATGTGTACTTTCTCTAGGGGTTTTTATAGCTTAAACTCCCTCAAAAGATCTTGTGTTCGTTTCTTGCTGGTATCTCTAGTCTGTTTTCATTTACCTCAGGGATCCAGGTTCGACACCAGTCAGCCTAACACCGTTGGGTTCAGTACAGAGAATTTCTGATGCCAACGTTCTCGGTCTTCATCTTCTTCCTTCAGTCTGCTGTAACTCCATCCATCTTTCATATCATCCAGATGTTGAATTCTTCTTCTTCCCCGTCCTGTCGTTCCTTTGATCTACCCTTCAATGATGTCGTGTATGAGCCCCTCATGTCTATGTATGTGCCCGATCCAGTTGGCCTTCCTCTGTAGAATTGTATTTAGAAAATGTTTCTTCTTCTCACCTGCTCTTCTCAGTACAGCATCGTTTGTCACCCGATCTCTCCACTTCATCTTCTCTATTCTCCTCCAGCACCACATTTCAAAACTTTCTAAGAATTTTCTTGCCCTTTTCTCACTGTCCACGTCTCTGCCCCGTACAGTGCAATGCTCCACCCGTTTTGATATTAGCCTACATTCGATTTTTGCAAAAAATGAAAGTAGACTTATGAGATCTACACATTGCCAAAAATTGTGTGTCTGTGTGTGTGTGTGTGTGTGTGTGTGTGTGTGAGTGTGTGAGTGTGTGTACTCTGAATGTCTGTCTCCCCTATCAATTCGAACACGGTGGAACCGAATTGAACGAAATTTGCTACAGTGGTAGAACTAGCAAAGGGCACTTCAGTGTCATGTTTTATATCGCCGCCATCTTGACGGAGACGTAATGGTGGCCACCCAAATGTTAAAAGCATAAATAAAATTACGACCAACCTAATAATCTGATCTCTACCGAATTTTGCAACAACATACCTTTATCTGGGAAGCATCTTTTGACCAAACTACAAGATCATCCGCCCAAGAGTTTGCAGATGGCGGCCATGTATGTGTGAAAATCGGTTCCCCCTATCAATTCAAACACGGCGAAACCGAATTGAACGAAATTTGGTGCAGAGGTAGCACTAGCAAAGGGCACTCCAGTGTCATGTTTTATATCGCCGCCATCTTGACGGAAACGGAATGTCGGCCACCCAAATGTTGAAAGCTTAAATCAAATTACGACTAACCTAATCATTTGATCTCTACCAAATTTTGTAACAACATACCCTTTTGTGGGAAGCATCTTTTGACTGAACTACAAGGTCATCAGCCCAATAGTTTGCAGATAGCGGCCATGTATGAGTGCAAATCGATTCCCCATATCAATTCAAACACGGTGAAACCGAATTGAATGAAATTATTTACAGAGGTAGCACTAGCAGAGGGCTCCTCATATTCATGTTTAATATCCGTATTGCACGTTGTAGTTCAACAACCTACTACAACCAACATTCAATTATACTCCTTGAAAAGGACAAAGAGTTATAACAATACCCATGCATTTAGCAGAAAGTAGGCTATATGTTCTTTACTGAACATCTTGTTCATTTTTCTTTTTAAATTGGATTTTCTTTCATAGAAAAAGAAATTAATTTTATAATAATGTGTGATCTGCAACAAATAATGCTGTTTACAGTGAGTGGGTTTTGCTGTTTACTGTTCTTAGAAAGTAGCATTGTCTGATCTCAACGCGTACCAATCAGAGTTGATCAGAAAGGCAAGAAGAGGGTGTGGGTGTACTGATTGAACCGGCGCGACGGGTTGAAACTGGGGAAGATTTATAAATACTCCCCCTGGAATACTGGAGAGAATTGATGATCAGGATTGCTGCCATTACTTGGTTATTGTTAGAGAGCACAAATTTTCGCAGTCGCAATAAAAGCGATAAATTGTTTATTGCAGAGAAAATGCTATTTCTTTGCGAATAGGATGATAACAGTATCTAAAATTGCAATATTTGTATCGCGAATTTTCGCGAAAAATATCTTTAATAGCGAAATAAACTATTTTGTCAAAATAAGGAAGGGAAATTTATTGTCATTTTTTATTCGTTACTATTTTTTGTTATAAATTACTGAAAATATTTATTAGAAGCCTCGTGATAGATCTCACTCCATCTCTTAATTTCTTCATAACTACAAATTCTTCATTGTATTTGTCGATAACCTCTCGCTCAGCGAGTACAATTTCATCTTTCTCGTTATTATCTAACAAAGCACCTATTATATTAGTATCTGCTACCTGCAGTTCGTGCATTAAAGCTTCCAAACGATTTAAATACGATCTTAGGAAAACCTCATCAATAGGAGCTTCTGCAACTATAATTGCTTTTCTGTTCGACCCTGACTATTATATGTCAGAATACTGTACTATAATGAGGTTCATTATAACACTATATTTCATTATGAAACAGTTTCTCCCACCAATCAGAGCTCAAGAAATAGTTGTTTGACCAATTAGATAATTAGATGAGCTGAGTTCCACGGCCTTCTAATTTAAATTTCACTGCCTGGCCTACTGTCATAGTAGGGTAATCGAGGAGGCCATGGTCAAATACAAGGCATTCTCTGCGCCTCATGCGCTCTGTTCAGTACATAAAACTGGCGAAATCTTGACAGATATTTATGAATAGTTATGTTCGAAGATAAAATAGTTATAATAATTATCGTCGAACATAAACAGTCGTATGCAACTCGCCTATAATGGTAATTAAGACACTCGTATGCAAATTATAAAACTCGCATACGCTCGTTTTATAAACATACTCGTGTCTTAATTATTGCCATTAAAGGCTCGTTGCATAATGTACTATTATATCATTCATTTTCTTAGTAACAGACTGTCTAAATGTCGTAGCAACCTTGTGAGGTGGGGTTATGCAGAAGATCCAAGATGTGACTGTGGAGAAATCCAGACTCCACAACACCTGCTCAGTGCTCACGTGCCAAGATCTGAATGACTCCTGCAGCCAGGTACATCTTTTTCTGGCCACAGACTGAGGGATAAGAGCTGCAGCGTTCTGAAAAGGAAGAAATTAGTGTGTCTCCCGGACACGGAAATATAATATAATATTAGTGTTCCATGCACCTGTTAAACATTTGAACTTGTGAACATGACAATCATGTTTTGTACAAGCCAAAGGTGGATGGGAAAAAGCACACATTCCAAAGGCGACTGAGATAAACACTGACACTTGGCGGAGGATGAAACCCTATTGGGGCTATTGTCCATCTCCTGGAAGGGTGCTGGGGTTAACTCCAAGGCCACCAAGTCGCTATTTTAGGATCTTTTCCAATATTCAGTCGTAGTTGAGAATTAGAGATGGTGGAACGTCAACAGTGACAGTTCATTCCAGAGCCAAATTATTTTTCACTGAAGGTCTTTATGTATCCGATTCTAACATTTTAATATGTAACTATTCTAATGTGTGGGTGGATTAGGAGAACTGAGACACGGTGTCTAAACATTGTTTATAAACGTATTTGTCATATTACCCTTTCACGAATTGATTGCCGGCGGTCGAGATGGAAACTATTCTCTGTTTACTTGTGCCACACGTCACTCTGCTTCGTTGACAGGTGCAGTTGTGCGAGTAGGATATGACTCAGCTCCAGTAGCTGTCCGTGGTGATATGAGCTCCTGTGACACCTAGCTGCGCTTCTAAGACAGGTAGCGCGCACAATGCTGCTTGACTTATGTGAAGACTGCACTCTGTCATCACTGTGTCCTCCTCTTTACCCCGCGGGGCTCATGCTACAATAATCAACAAACGGTGACGCAGCCACGCTCAGCGGCAATCAAAATGGGTAATACTGTGCACGCCTAATACCGTCCGCAGCGTTATTCTATTTACCTAAAATCCCTTTCAAATTTACAAGAAATTATCGCGATAACCTTACAACTATTTCCCGATAAAACGCGAAATTCAATATTCATATCGCGATTTGTTTTCGAAATTGATGTGAATTTCTGTGGTCTCTAGTTATTGTTGTAACTTACAGTATTAGAGGAGAAGCAGCGAGGTCATCTGCCCCTCTTTACACAGATAAATGACCGAATGGGTCAGGGAATGGAATGAATGACGCCCCCGTCTAACGGCGAGGATATGAACTGTGCCGGCTGCCAAAGCCTGTGGCACTGCTCTGGGGCAATGATTAAATGAAATGATAGTGGAGAGTGTTGCTGGAATGAAAGTTGTGACAGGAAAAATCGGAGTACCCGGAGAAAAACCTGTCTGCCTCCGCTTTGTCAGCACAAATCTCACATGGAGTAACCGGGATTTGAACCACGGACCCATCGGTGAGAGGCCGCCGTGCTGCCGCCTGAGCCATGGAGGCTCAGTTAACACAGATAAAAAAAAGATACAAATTTTGTTTAGTTAAAATTGGGGCCATTATCAAACAACTTGAATAGGATCAGTTTCCTAGTCCACTTGAACCTTTATTGGCGAATGTTCCCTCACAGATATGCTGCGCGCCAAAGAGCACGAACCACCACTGCCACAAAGACACTGGCTGGGATTCGAAGGAAAGTGTTTGTGTGATGTCCCCGCGGACAATCACCCTGCTGATTGCTGTCAAGTTGTTTAGAATTCAGCGGGCGGCCAGCAGGTTTGCTCCCGGACCAATTTGGCCTAACAAGACCGTCTTGGGCCGAGCAGAAGAGCAGGAGTCCTCTCTGATTGCTTCATCTTCTCCACCTCTCAGAATATACTAGACTATAACAGTCTATTCCACGGCCGGATGAGTCTACTGCTCCTTCACGTACAGTGGTCACTGTTGCCAACTTCGTGCGGGAAAGTCTTTACACAGTCCGCGGTACTTTAAATAGGTTGGTTTGTTCCTCAGTTTAGGGGCTGCGACAACGCGGTAATGTAGCCCCGTGTACTTTGGGTGTGTGTAGAATTTGTCTGATAACCGGTGTTAATTGTGATGGCTGTATTAGTGTGTGTTATCTGTGATTCAGGTAGAAGGACTGCAGACGATTAATTTTGTCGAGTACTTCCTACTTTTGCTATCAAATGCTACCGTCCGCGACACCTAGCTGTGGACGTGGCTACTGACATCGCAGTCAGCACCTGGTGGCGAACTTGGAACTAATATAGTGTTATCAAACTAACCTAAAAATTTTAGCTTCCACAAGTGTAGTTAGTGTAAGGTTCTTTAACATGCCATAAATCTATGACATGGGACCGCCAGCTTTACTTCCCCTCCGACGGAAGGCATAACTTACTAAGGGATTTATAACCCTCTTAAAAATCCGAAGACTTCGGCCAGGTTTGAACCCGCGACTTAAATAGGTTACTAAGGATCCCCCATCACTGACAACATTTATAGTCCACGTGACCTTAAATAGGTTACTAAGGATCCCCCATCACTGACAACATTTATAGTCCGCGTGACCTTAAATAGGTTACTAAGGATCCCCCATCACTGAAAGCATTTATAGTCCGCGTCCCCTTAAATAGGTTACTAAGGATCCCCCATCACTGAAAGCATTTATAGTCCGCGTCCCCTTAAATAGGTTACTAAGGATCCCCCATCACTGACAACACTTATAGTCCGCGTGACCTTAAATAGGTTACTAAGGATCCCCCATCACTGAAAGCATTTATAGTCCGCGTGACCTTAAATAGGTTACTAAGGATCCCCCGTCACTGAAAACATTTATAGTCCACGTGACCTTAAATAGGTTACTAAGGATCCCCCGTCACTGAAAACATTTATAGTCCGCGTGACCTTAAATAGGTTACTAAGGATCCCCCATTACTGACAATACTTTACTCCGCGTGACCTTAAATAGGTTACTAAGGATCCCCCATTACTGACAACATTTATAGTCCGCGTCCCCTTAAATAGGTTACTAAGGATCCCACATTACTGAAATAATTTATAGTCCGCGTGACCTTAAAAAGGTTACTAAGGATCCCCCATCACTGACAACATTTATAGTCCGCGTCCCCTTAAATAGGTTACTAAGGATCCCCCATCACTGAAAACATTTATAGTCCGCGTGACCTTAAATAGGTTACTAAGGATCCCCCATCACTGAAAGCATTTATAGTCCGCGTCCCCTTAAATAGGTTACTAAGGATCCCCCATCACTGACAACATTTATAGTCCACGTGACCTTAAATAGGTTCCTAAGGATCAACCATCACTGACAACACTTATAGTCCGCGTGACCTTAAATAGGTTACTAAGGATCCCCCATCACTGAAAGCATTTATAGTCCGCGTGACCTTAAATAGGTTACTAAGGATCCCCCGTCACTGAAAACATTTATAGTCCACGTGACCTTAAATAGGTTACTAAGGATCCCCCGTCACTGAAAACATTTATAGTCCGCGTGACCTTAAATAGGTTACTAAGGATCCCCCATTACTGACAATATTTTAGTCCGCGTGACCTTAAATAGGTTACTAAGGATCCCCCATTACTGACAACATTTATAGTCCGCGTCCCCTTAAATAGGTTACTAAGGATCCCACATTACTGAAAGAATTTATAGTCCGCGTGACCTTAAATAGGTTACTAAGGATCCCCCATCACTGACAACATTTATAGTCCGCGTCCCCTTAAATAGGTTACTAAGGATCCCCCATCACTGAAAACATTTATAGTCCGCGTGACCTTAAATAGGTTACTAAGGATCCCCCATCACTGAAAGCATTTATAGTCCGCGTCCCCTTAAATAGGTTACTAAGGATCCCCCATCACTGACAACATTTATAGTCCACGTGACCTTAAATAGGTTCCTAAGGATCAACCATCACTGAAAGCATTTATAGTCCGCGTGACCTTAAATAGGTTACTAAGGATCCCCCGTCACTGAAAACATTTATAGTCCACGTGACCATAAATAGGTTACTAAGGATCCCCCATTACTGACAACATTTATAGTCCGCGTCCCCTTAAATAAGTTAGTAAGGATCCCCCATTACTGAAAGAATTTATAGTCCGCGTGACCTTAAATAGGTTACTAAGGATCCCCCATCACTGACTACATTTATAGTCCGCGTCCCCTTAAATAGGTTACTAAGGATCCCCCATCACTGACAACATTTATAGTCCGCGTGACCTTAAATAGGTTACTAAGGATCCCCCATCACTGAAAGCATTTATAGTCCGCGTCCCCTTAAATAGGTTACTAAGGATCCCCCATCACTGACAACATTTATAGTCCGCGTGACCTTAAATAGGTTACTAAGGATCCCCCATCACTGAAAGCATTTATAGTCCGCGTCCCCTTAAATAAGTTACTAAGGATCCCCCATCACTGACAACATTTATAGTCCGCGTGACCTTAAATAGGTTACTAAGGATCCCCCATCACTGAAAGCATTTATAGTCCGCGGGACCTTAAATAGGTTACTAAGAATCCCCCATCACTGAAAGCATTTATAGTCCGTGGGACCATAAATAGGTTACTAAGAATCCCCCATCACTGAAAGCATTTATAGTCCGCGGGACCTTAAATAGATTACTAAGGATCCCCCATCACTGAAAACATTTATAGCCCGCGGGACCTTAAATAGGTTACTAAGGACCCCCCACCAATGAAAACATTTATAGTCCGCGGGACCTTAAATAGGTTACTAAGGATCCCCCGTCACTGAAAACATTTATAGCCCGCGTCCCCTTAAATAGGTTACTAAGGATCCCCCATCACTGAAAACATTTATAGTCCGCGGGACCTTAAATAGGTTCCTGGGGACCCCCCATCCCTGAAAACATTTATAGTCCGCGGGACCTTAAATAGGTTACTAAGGACCCCCCATCACTGAAAACATTTATAGTCCGCGGGACCTTAAATAGGTTACTAAGGATCCCCCATCACTGAAAACATTTATAGCCCGCGTCCCCTTAAATAGGTTACTAAGGATCCCCCTTCACTGAAAACATTTATAGCCCGCGTCCCCTTAAATTGGTTACTAAGGATCCCCCTTCACTGAAAACATTTATAGCCCGCGTCCCCTTAAATAGGTTACTAAGGACCCCCCATCACTGAAAACATTTATAGCCCGCGTCCCCTTGAATAGGTTACTAAGGACCCCCCATCACTGAAAACATTTATAGTCCGCGTCCCCTTAAATAGGTTACTAAGGACCCCCCATCACTGAAAACATTTATAGTCCGCGTCCCCTTAAGTAGGTTACTAAGGACCCCCCATCACTGAAAATATTTATAGTCCGCGTCCCCTTAAATAGGTTACTAAGGATCCCCCATCACTGACAACATTTATAGTCCGCGTCCCCTTAAATAGGTTACTAATGACCCCCCATCACTGAAAACATTTATGGCCCGCGTCCCCTTAAGTAGGTTACTAAGGACCCCCCATCACTGAAAACATTTATAGTCCGCGTCCCCTTAAGTAGGTTACTAAGGACCCCCCATCACTGAAAATATTTATAGTCCGCGTCCCCTTAAATAGGTTACTAAGGATCCCCCAACACTGACGACATTTATAGTCCGCGTCCCCTTAAATAGGTTACTAAGGACCCCCCATCACTGACAACATTTATAGTCCGCGTGACCTTAAATAGGTTACTAAGGATCCCCCATCACTGACAACATTTATAGTCCGCGTGACCTTAAATAGGTTACAAAGGACCCCCCATTACTGACAACATTTATAGCGTGACCTTGAATAGGTTACTAAGGACCCCCCATCACTGACAACATTTATAGTCCGCGTCCCCTTAAATAGGTTACTAAGGACCCCCCATCACTGATAACATTTATAGTCCGTGTCCCCTTAAATAGGTTATTAGGACCCCCATCACTGACAACATTTATAGTCCGCGTGACCTTAAATAGGTTACTAAGGATCTCCCATCACTGACAACATTTATAGTCCGCGTCCTCTTAAATAGGTTACTAAGGACCCCCATCACTGACGACATTTATAGTCCGCGTGACCTTAAATAGGTTACTAAGGATCTCCCATCACTGACAACATTTATAGTCCGCGCCCTCTTAAATAGGTTACCAAGGATCACCCATCACTGACAACATTTATAGTCCGCGTGACCCTAAATAGGTTACTAAGGATCCCCCGTCACTGAAAACATTTATAGTCTGCGTGACCTTAAATAGGTTACTAAGGATCCCCCGTCACTGAAAACATTTATAGTCCGCGTGATCTTAAATAGGTTACTAAGGATCCCCCGTCACTGAAAACATTTATAGTTCGCGTGACCTTAAATAGGTTACTAAGGATCCCCCGTCACTGAAAGCATTTATAGTCCACGTGACCTTAAATAGGTTACTAAGGATCCCCCATCACTGAAAACATTTATAGTCCACGTGACCTTAAATAGGTTACTAAGGATCCCCCATCACTGACAACATTTATAGTCCGCATGACCTTAAATAGGTTACTAAGGATCCCCCATCACTGAAAGCATTTATAGTCCGCGTCCCCTTAAATAGGTTACTAAGGATCCCCCATCACTGACAACATTTATAGTCCGCGTGACCTTAAATAGGTTACTAAGGATCCCCCATCACTAAAAGCATTTATAGTCCGCGGGACCTTAAATAGGTTACTAAGAATCCCCCATCACTGAAAGCATTTATAGTCCGCGGGACCTTAAATAGGTTACTAAGAATCCCCCATCACTGAAAGCATTTATAGTCCGCGGAACCTTAAATAGGTTACTAAGGATCCCCCATCACTGAAAACATTTATAGCCCGCGGGACCTTAAATAGGTTACTAAGGACCCCCCATCACTGACAACATTTATAGTCCGCGTGACCTTAAATAGGTTACTAAGGATCCCCCATCACTGACAACATTTATAGTCCGCGTGACCTTAAATAGGTTACAAAGGACCCCCCATTACTGACAACATTTATAGCGTGACCTTGAATAGGTTACTAAGGACCCCCCATCACTGACAACATTTATAGTCCGCGTCCCCTTAAATAGGTTACTAAGGACCCCCCATCACTGATAACATTTATAGTCCGTGTCCCCTTAAATAGGTTATTAGGACCCCCATCACTGACAACATTTATAGTCCGCGTGACCTTAAATAGGTTACTAAGGATCTCGCATCACTGACAACATTTATAGTCCGCGTCCTCTTAAATAGGTTACTAAGGACCCCCATCACTGACGACATTTATAGTCCGCGTGACCTTAAATAGGTTACTAAGGATCTCCCATCACTGACAACATTTATAGTCCGCGCCCTCTTAAATAGGTTACTAAGGATCACCCATCACTGACAACATTTATAGTCCGCGTGACCCTAAATAGGTTACTAAGGATCCCCCGTCACTGAAAACATTTATAGTCTGCGTGACCTTAAATAGGTTACTAAGGATCCCCCGTCACTGAAAACATTTATAGTCCGCGTGATCTTAAATAGGTTACTAAGGATCCCCCGTCACTGAAAACATTTATAGTTCGCGTGACCTTAAATAGGTTACTAAGGATCCCCCGTCACTGAAAGCATTTATAGTCCACGTGACCTTAAATAGGTTACTAAGGATCCCCCATCACTGAAAACATTTATAGTCCACGTGACCTTAAATAGGTTACTAAGGATCCCCCATCACTGACAACATTTATAGTCCGCATGACCTTAAATAGGTTACTAAGGATCCCCCATCACTGAAAGCATTTATAGTCCGCGTCCCCTTAAATAGGTTACTAAGGATCCCCCATCACTGACAACATTTATAGTCCGCGTGACCTTAAATAGGTTACTAAGGATCCCCCATCACTAAAAGCATTTATAGTCCGCGGGACCTTAAATAGGTTACTAAGAATCCCCCATCACTGAAAGCATTTATAGTCCGCGGGACCTTAAATAGGTTACTAAGAATCCCCCATCACTGAAAGCATTTATAGTCCGCGGAACCTTAAATAGGTTACTAAGGATCCCCCATCACTGAAAACATTTATAGCCCGCGGGACCTTAAATAGGTTACTAAGGACCCCCCATCACTGAAAACATTAATAGTCCGCGGGACCTTAAATAGGTTAATAAGGATCCCCCTTCACTGAAAACATTTATAGCCCGCGTCCCCTTAAATAGGTTACTAAGGATCCCCCTTCACTGAAAACATTTATAGTCCGCGGGACCTTAAATTGGTTACTAAGGACCCCTCATCACTGAATACATTTATAGTCCGCGGGACCTTAAATAGGTTACTAAGGACCCCCCATCACTGAAAACATTTATAGTCCGCGGGACCTTAAATAGGTTACTAAGGATCCCCCTTCACTGAAAACATTTATAGCCCGCGTCCCCTTAAATAGGTTACTAAGGATCCCCCTTCACTGAAAACATTTATAGCCCGCGTCCCCTTAAATAGGTTACGAAGGATCCCCCTTCACTGAAAACATTTATAGCCCGCGTCCCCTTAAATAGGTTACTAAGGACCCCCCATCACTGAAAACATTTATAGCCCGCGTCCCCTTGAATAGGTTACTAAGGACCCCCCATCACTGAAAACATTTATAGTCCGCGTCCCCTTAAATAGGTTACTAAGGACCCCCCATCACTGAAAACATTTATAGTCCGCGTCCCCTTAAGTAGGTTACTAAGGACCCCCCATCACTGAAAATATTTATAGTCCGCGTCCCCTTAAATAGGTTACTAAGGATCCCCCATCACTGACAACATTTATAGTCCGCGTCCCCTTAAATAGGTTACTAAGGACCCCCCATCACTGAAAACAATTATAGCCCGCGTCCCCTTAAGTAGGTTACTAAGGACCCCCCATCACTGAAAACATTTATAGTCCGCGTCCCCTTAAGTAGGTTACTAAGGACCCCCCATCACTGAAAATATTTATAGTCCGCGTCCCCTTATATAGGTTACTAAGGATCCCCCATCACTGACAACATTTATAGTCCGCGTCCCCTTAAATAGGTTACTAAGGACCCCCCATCACTGACAACATTTATAGTCCGCGTGACCTTAAATAGGTTACTAAGGATCCCCCATCACTGACAACATTTATAGTCCGCGTGACCTTAAATAGGTTATTAAGGACCCCCCATTACTGACAACATTTATAGTCCGCGTGACCTTAAATAGGTTACTAAGGATCCCCCATCACTGACAACATTTATAGTCCGTGTCCCCTTAAATAGGTTATTAGGACCCCCATCACTGACAACATTTCTAGTCCGCGTGACCTTAAATAGGTTACTAAGGATCTCCCATCACTGACAACATTTATAGTCCGCGTCCTCTTAAATAGGTTACTAAGGACCCCCATCACTGACGACATTTATAGTCCGCGTGACCTTAAATAGGTTACTAAGGATCTCCCATCACTGACAACATTTATAGTCCGCGTCCTCTTAAATAGGTTACTAAGGACCCCCATCACTTACGACATTTATAGTCCGCGTGACCTTAAATAGGTTACTAAGGACCCCCATCACTGACGACATTTATAGTCCGCGTGACCCTAAATAGGTTACTAAGGATCCCCCGTCACTGAAAACATTTATAGTCCGCGTGACCTTAAATAGGTTACTAAGGATCTCCCGTCACTGAAAACATTTATAGTCCGCGTGACCTTAAATAGGTTACTAAGGATCTCCCGTCACTGAAAACATTTATAGTCCACGTGACCTTAAATAGGTTACTAAGGATCCCCCATCACTGACAACATTTATAGTCTGCGGGACCTTAAATAGGTTACTAAGGATCCCCCGTCACTGAAAACATTTATAGTCCACGTGATCTTAAATAGGTTACTAAGTATCCCCCATCACTGAAAGCATTTATAGTCCGCGGGACCTTAAATAGGTTACTAAGGATCCCCCGTCACTGAAAACATTTATAGTCCGCGTCCCCTTAAATAGGTTACTAAGGACCCCCATCACTGACAACTTTTATAGTCCGCGTGACCTTAAATAGGTTACTAAGGATCCCCCATCACTGACAACATTTATAGTCCGCGTCCCCTTAAATAAGTTACTAAGGATCCCCCGTCACTGAAAACATTTATAGTCCGCGTGACCTTAAATAGGTTACTAAGGATCCCCCATCACTGACAACATTTATAGTCCGCGTGACCTTAAATAGGTTACTAAGGATCCCCCATCACTGAAAACATTTATAGCCCGCGTCCCCTTAAATAGGTTACTAAGGATCCCCCGTCACTGAAAACATTTATAGTCCACGTGACCTTAAATAGGTTACTAAGGATCCCCCAACACTGACAACATTTATAGTCCACGTGACCTTAAATAGGTTACTAAGGATCCCCCATCACTGAAAACATTTATAGTCCACGTGACCTTAAATAGGTTACTAAGGATCCCCCATCACTGAAAACATTTATAGTCCGCGTGACCTTAAATAGGTTACTAAGGATCCCCCGTCACTGAAAACATTTATAGTCCGCGTGACCTTAAATAGGTTACTAAGGATCCCCCGTCACTGAAAACATTTATAGTCCGCGTGACAAATAGGTTACTAAGGATCCCCCGTCACTGAAAACATTTATAGTCCGCGTGACCTTAAATAGGTTACTAAGGATCCCCCGTCACTGAAACCATTTATAGTCCACGTGACCTTAAATAGGTTACTAAGGATCCCCCGTCACTGAAAACATTTATAGTCCACGTGACCTTAAATAGGTTACTAAGGTTCCCCCGTCACTGAAAACATTTATAGTCCGCGTGACCTTAAATAGGTTACTAAGGATCCCCCATCACTGACAACATTTATAGTCTGCGTCCCCTTAAATAGGTTACTAAGGATCCCCCATCACTGACAACATTTTTAGTCTGCGTCGTTTTTAATCTTTTTTTTTGTTGTCGTGTGGCCACCTGAGAGGCCGAGTACAGGTCTTTCTAGTCGACGACCGTGGGCGATCTGCGCGTCGAGATGAGAGATGGAATCGATGAAGATGAATGAAACCTGGCAAGGATGTGAAAGGAAGCGGACGTGGCCTGTCAAAAGGTACCAGCATTTGCCTGGTGTTGAAATTGGTGAAACCACGAAAAATGGAAGGAAGGCCGACGGAGCAGCTCGAAATTTCTTTTTTTTTAATTTGCTCATTAAGTGTGCAAAATAAGCCATTTTCACAACCTAGTGCCCCTCTCTTCATGCTAGGCTAAGTTTAGAGAAGACACACATTTCTATACAAATTACTCCGCAGACTTTTATCGTTCAGGAATACATACACTCTTGGATATCACGGTAAGTGGAGATATGTCATTTTATGCCGATAGGGTGTATCTGTAGTACTGTATTGTACTGTACTGTAAAAGTTTCTAAGGAGGAGAATATATAAGGTGTGTTCAAAACGTTTCCCTTTGATGGCCATAAAGTCTAGAATCGGTATGTAAATCAGGCAAAATCACCGTGAGGAATCAAGCACTCATCCCACCGACGCACCAAGTTGGAGTCCGGCTCCATGGCTAAATAATTAGCGCGCTAGGCTTTGGCCAGAAGTGCCCCGGTTTCGATCTCGGACCGAGCCATCAGGGATTTTAATCTCCTGGGGTTAATTCCTCTGGCTAGGGGACTGAGTGTATGTGGCATCTTCATCATCACTACTTCATCCTCAATACAATGCGCAGGTCGCGCACGGGCGTCAACTAGAAAGACCTGCACTCGGCCTCTCCGGAGGTCACACGATCATCATTACCAGGATGAAGATCCCCGTGTGGTAAATCACAGTGTTCTGTCGTGTGAAGACGTCCGCAACCTCCTGCTGTACATCCTCATCTTACAGGAATCGTCGACCCTTCATTGCCTTTTATAATGGACCGAAGGCGTGAAAATCGCTTGGGGAGAGATGACGACGATAGGGCGGATGCACGAGTGTCTCCCACATGAGTTGGCGTACCTTCTGCGTTACGACCTTTGCGATATGGGGACGTGCGTCATCACGAAGCAGCAATACCCCTTGTCACAGTTTTCCCTGACGTTTCGCCTTAATTTCACTCCGTAATTTCTCCAGTGTTCCTCAGTGATGGAGACACCAGGTTCCATGAAATAAGCAATGGGTCACGGTAATCAGAGTACAACAGTGGTTTTCGACAGACATGCTGCCCCATACACATTCGTCATTCTCCGATGGATGTCCACCGGTGTATATCCTTCGGCATCCAAGAAAATAATAACAGCACATTGATCCTGACAGTTTGGACGCATTTGGTAATAATGTCACCATAGTCCCCCTTGCTATATTCAACGCACGCACATCGTCAACACACTACTGTCGACCAAAGTATTATGTGCACTTGACTTTGAAGGTTGTTTGTGAAGTAACCAATAGACCTACATTTAATTCAATAACATCATAATTTTTGTCGTTCTATTTTACGTTAGCTTATGTAGGTTTGGAATTTTTATTTATATTTTAATATTTTTAATCGCCGTTGGAAAACAAAAAGTGCACGTTCTTAAGCGTGTTTCAACCATGCGTCACATTTAAGATTTATTATCTCAAAAATCTGTCATCAGATCGAATCCAAATTTTAACAAAATATACATTGGAATGTTGTATAACTGGTTTATTAATTTCACAATTTTGTTGATCACCAGCTAGCCGCTCCGGGAAAAGCTGTACAGCGTTCCTAGCGACGCGCGCCATGATGCGTGTGGGCTCCATTTCGGCAACGCTGTACAGCTTTCCCCGGAGTGGCTAGCTGGTGAACCATGTATTTTTCCCCCTACAAAACCAACTGATATAAAATAAGTGAATTAATTTACGTATTTCACAGTCATACAGCATAACTTTTCAATGTATAAGGATTACAACGCGACCAAGATCTACATTTTCCAACCACCCCGAGCCGAGAAAAAGTTACCTTACAAAAACGATAACAACTTCGTTTCTTGGACACACACAATTTTGAAATTGATGAACCAGTTATACAACATTTCAATGTATATTGTGTTAAAATTTGGAATCGACCCGATGACGGGTTTTTGAGATAATAATTCTTCAATGTGACGCATGGTTGAAACACGATTAAAAATGGGCACTTTTTGTGTTCCAACTGCGATAAAAAAAAAACAAGATGTTCAGCAAAGAACATATAGCCTACTTTCTCCTAAATGTATGGGTATATTTATAACTCTTTGTCCTCATCCCTAAAACCACCTCTACCACCATGTAGTGTTTGTTTTCTTTTATATTGATAATTAGCCAGTAAGTGTCAAAATCAATATTATATACTTTATGATGATTGAATAACAAAACTACTAACTTATTGTAATGCATTCACGTCCGTTAATCTCTATATTAAGCCAGCCTGCAAACTTAAGGATCTATCGTTTTGGGTACCTTCCCCTTAAAAAATCCGCGCCAATCACAGTAGGTTGGTGCTGCGACCTAGCAGTGAATTCATATTTACCTAGTACGCCTCTGGGTGTTCAACGAGTAGGCAGTTTAAAGTAGCCAGGAGGGAGGCGATCCAACTGGCAGTGTTTAATGATAGAGCGTACAGTCACTCGTCCTGCTAGAAGGACCTTCCGGAAGTACTTTAGTACACAGCGGTGCGTCCTTCCAGCAGGACTTTGGACCCTTATGGCAAATGTTTGAACTGGCCTTCCAGCAGGACGCGTCCTTCCGGCAGTACTTTGGGTTATCAGAGCGTAATAATATTGCAGTTCTGGTACTGGGCAAACAATAAAAGTCTGTAAATATTCCAAAAAATTCAATATGACTCATATTGACTAATACAATAACTGTCTCTTAACAACATATTGACTCTAAAATATATAAACGTATAAAGTATAAACGTGTTTTCTTATAGTACAGAGACTAAATAAATGTATGAGCGACGGCGCGTCCATCACTCGAGAATAAATAAATTAAAAAAAAGCCTAGTTGTGTTTTTGTCAATATCCCACTGCACAGTTGCACAGCTACACGTAATTTAAACTACAGTACCATGGCATTTACTGATATCATAATTACTAGCAAATAACGAGCGACTCCATGCATCTCCGCTGTTTGGAGCATCGAAATAGGTAGCAAAAACATAAACACAGTCACCATTACGTATAATCGCCGCCATTACTGAACGGTCAGAGCTACCAACTTCAGACTTGCATGCGCTGTTTCGTTACATTTCCCTCTATATAATGGAAAAAAGAACGGTCCTGCCAGCAGGACGCTTCGTCCTCATATAAGCAATTGAATTACGTACTCAAATGAGGACCTAACTTCCTGCCGGCAGTGCCTTGTACGTTCTATCATTAAAGGTAATCGGAGCGCGATCGTGGCTAATAGTCGAACTACCAGTATTACAAAATTGCCATACTTTAGGAGGCCAGGTATTGACACAGCGGTATATTTGGAACAATACTACCCACATAACCCACAAGAGGACAGCACCGTACAGAGACATTAAGAAGGCTGTGGTTGATAACAACGTGTATCTAATTCTTCTATTCTCCTTTTCGTAATGTCTTCTGTTTATGTGCAATGCTGGGACTGTGATTTTATTAATAAACGAGTGTATACATTAGCCTCCCCTTTGAGCTAAATGACATTTTATTCAGTATCTGTGAAAAGAGCTTGTGCACATCATTTGTAAAAGAATTCAAGAAAAAAAAAGTCATCTGTAGCAGTATTCGATCCCCAGTCAACTGCGTGACAGGCCAACACGCTAGCCCAGAGCTTAACATATCCGTAACATCATGGCGATCTTAACTGATATATTAGATTCAACCTGTTGGCAAATAATGACTTGAAATAAACTATTTCTTCACTGCAGTACATCTTCATTATAGATCATTTCATACCAAGTTTATATTATTGTATCAGTAGGGTATATCGCATACAACATACTAAAACTACTGAAATATAAGACAGGCTCATGAGGACAGCTGCCATCTTGTCGTGTGGCAGATACAGCTCAGCTCTTTTAAGCCAGTCATACAGAATAATATTATAATATTAAATTATAATAAATAACGGATCACGACCTTCAGGATAGCTTAAACCACCCTAGGCTTGATAATCTGAATTGGTGGGTCTTAAGCTATTGATTATAATGGTTGCATAATTCACACGGCCACCATCCTGAAATGGCAAGGCCGATGACCTTGAAGTTTGGGTGAAAGACGCGTCCTATATAAAGGTATGTTGTCACCAAATTTGGTAGAGATCGGATGATTAGTTTAGCCGTAATTTGAGTTTACGTTTTGAACGTTTGAGTGGCCGCCATTCAGTTTTGGTAAAGATGGCGGCGATATAAGGTATGACACTGAGGTGCCCTATGCTAGAGCTACCTCTGTACCAAATTTCGTTCAATTCGGTTTCACCGTGTTCGAATTGATAGGGGGGGGGACAGACATTCAGAGTACACTCACTCACTCACACACACACACACACACAGACTCACACACACACATACACACAGACAGACACACAATTTTTCGCCCTGTGTTGATCTCATAAGTCTACTTTCATTTTTTGCAAAAATCGTAAGTAGACTAAAAATATATAAAACTCAGCAAATCTTCTAGGTTTGTGCCGTGTCTTGTCTAGAAGAATTGCTGAGTTTTAATTCACCTGTCCGTGAAAGCCAATATACCATTAAAAAATAAGTTCAAAATTTCAAACCTACATGACCTAACGTAAAATAGAACGACGAAAATGATGATGTTATTGGATTTTAAGTAGGTCTATTGGTTACTTCACAAACAACCGTCAAACTCGAGTGCACACAATACTTTGGTCGACAGTAATCCCTTGCCTACGTGTCCTTGCCTATAGTATATACCCGCATTGGAGTCGCGCTACGTTGCATATAAGCTGCAGCAATGCCCTCAAACGGAAACTTTTTGATCACGCCATATTTATTTTATATACAGGGTGTATCTTAATTATACCGACAAAAAAAATCAGGGACGCTCTGCGTGTTATGTAAAAGACGATGCCGCAATCGGATTGGAGGAGAAAAGAAATTTCCCTCCGAGAAAATGAGGTTACTTTGTTACTTCCGGGCGCGCGATTCAAATCTACGAACTCGCCGTATATGCTGAGCCAGGCAGCAAGCCGCTGGCCACTGCTGTGCTTCAGGCAAGGGAAGGGAGTGTGATAGAAGGAGACAGAGATATGCTGGCGGGGATGCGGTAAGCCGAGGCGATCGAGGAAACTTGCTCATGCCTTCCAGCATATCTCTGTCACCTTCTATCACACTCCCTTCCCTTGCTTGAAGCACAGCGGTGGCCAGCGGCTTGCTCTCTAGCTCAGCAAATACGGCGAGTTTGTAGATTTGAATCGCGCGCCCGGAAGTAACAAAGTAACCTCATTTTCTCGGAGGGAAAAATTTTCTCCGCCAATCCGATTGCGGCATCGTCTTTTACATAACACGCAGAGCGTCCCTGATTTTTTTGTCGGTATAATTAAGATACACCGTGTATATATAAAAAAAGGATGTTTGTTCGTCTTTTATGCGTTCATAAACCATTCATCCGATTGCGATCGAATTTCGGGGATTTGTTGTAAACACTTCCGAAATCATTATAGGCATAGTCAATCCAATTTACAATGGACAGCGCGCGAATATTTTAAACAAATGAGTGTTGGCGATGCGTTCATATAGCCTACAATTCATCCGATCGCGACCAAACTTTGGTGGGCTGTTTGGCACAATTCCGGGATGGTTATAGGCATAGTTAATCCAATTTACAATAGATAGCGCGCCAGTAGTTTAAACAAATGAGTGTTGGCGATGCGTTCATATACAATTCATCCGATTGCGATCAAATGTTGGCGAGTTGTTGTGCATACGCCAGGAAAAAGTTATAGGCATAGTAAATCCAATGTACAATAGATGGGGCGCGAGTAACTTCAACAAAATGGCGTGCGTTTGTTTCAACACTCCCACATGCGTTCATATACCATTCACCCCAATGCGATGAAACTTGGGTAAGAGGATGTGTACACTCCAGGCAAGGTTTCTGGCTTAGTAAATCCATGTTACATAAGGTAGCGCACGAATGGATTCAACAAATGAGCGACGACGCGCGAAGTGTTTCAACAAAACCCGTATGCGTTCATATACAATCGTCCGATAGTGATGAAACTCGGGTGAGTTGATGTGTGCACTCCAGGGAAGGTTTCAGGCTTAGTAAATCCATTTTACAATAGGCAGCACACGAGTAGATTCAACAAATGGGCTAAGACGCGCGAAGCGTTTCAACTAAGTCCTGTATGCGTTCATATACCATTTGTCCGATAGCGATGAAACTTGGGTGTGATGTTGTGTACACCTCCAGGAAGGTTTAGTAAATACACTTTACAATTGGTAGCGCACGAGTAAATTCAATAAATGAGCGACGGCACGTGAATCGTTTCATCAAAGTCCCGTATGCGTTCATATGCCATTCATCCGATTGCGATGAAACTTTAGTAAATTGTTGTGTACACCCGAGGAAAGGTTTCTGACTTAGTAAATCCATTTTACAATAGGTAGCGCACGAGTAGATTTAACTAATAAGCGACAGCGCGTGAATTTTTCAAGAAAGTCGCGTATGCGTTCATATACCATTCATCGGAGTGTGGTAAAACTTAGGAGAGCTGAGTACAGTCAAGCGAAGGTTTATGAATTAGTAAATCCGTTTTTCAATGGGTGGCGCACAAGAAGATTCAACAAATGAGCAACGGCGCGAATCGTTTAAACAAAATCCCGTATGCGTTCATATGCCATTCATACGATTGCAATGAAACTTTGATGAGTTGTTGTGTACACGCCAGGAAAGGTTTTCGACTTAGTAAATCCATTTTACAATAGGTAGCGTACGAGTATATTCAACAAATGGGTGACGGCGCTCGAATCGTTTCAACAGTCCCGTATGCGTTCATATACCATTCATTTTATTGCGATGGAACTTTGGTGAGTTGTTGAGCACGCTCCCTTGAATGTTTCTGAGATAGTAAATGAATTGTATAATAGTTTCGAGGTGGTTAACGGAAAAAGAAGAAAATATTGGGAATCCAAAAGCACTTCAACTAAAAACGTTACAACGCCAACACTTTCTTTGATTGGCATTGCAACACATTCTGGGTACAGCTAGTTTACTATAAAACCTGCCTAAAACGGACCCTTGGAAACCTGGACAAACGGAAAACAAAATTCGGAACGGAGGTATTTCCTATGTAAAATGACACTGTAAACCGGAAAACAGCCGAACACGGAAACGGAAAGAAATTCCAGAAACAACCTGACTAAGACGGATTATCTTATCCATGATACCAAGCTATGTACAGTACTACATTTTGAGCGCGACTGTACTTGCACCAAAGTTGTAGGTAACATTAACGACTGAAGACTTTCAAAGTGCAGCTGATATTGCTTCCGAAAACAGCCGGTGCGAAGTCATGGAAGAAATGGACGACGACGAAGGCAACGAAAGGGGGCTAAAAAACACACACTTATGGAGAAGCTTATGAGTGACCTTGAGGACTTTGCAGCCCCCAAATATGTTCCAGAACTCCTGGACTTGAAGCAGGATGCAAAGGAGATCATAGAACGTGTAAAAAAAAAGTCCTCTCGGCACGCCGGAAGGCGGAGGTAGATTTCACCGGACAAACTTGGGGATAGGCAAAAATAGGCAGAATATGCAGGTTTTCGTAGAAGGATCAGATCTCATTTATTGCGAGAAAGTATTTTATAATTGGAGCTTAATTAACTTTGTTTTTCGTCATTTTATGCATATTTTAAACATTTTATTGTCTTATGGGGACGGTAACCTTCTTGTCATTTGGGGTCCATTTTTATACTTGTGGTCACACTGTCCTTATGCAAGGTTTCGACACTGATGTGTTTGGTGTTTCCCTGGAAATACAACTCGGCTTTTCTTCATTTCACCTGTGAACTTTTCGTTCCGCAAAATGCACAGTCAAGTTAAGATTGGACGGAAGGGGATTTGTGATTTTATGCACCTCGCCATTCTTAAATTGCGTCTGACAAGAATTCGTTGCACGTGCATCTCCATGATAATATAATTAATAGTCCAGTCAGCGATTTTAACCCATCATGACTAGACGTAAAACAGATATTGGTCGTTGTTCATTGACATTGAAAAAAAAGCGCTTATCACGTAATTAATTCATAACTGTTCCCGGGCGTAGCCGGGTCGGGTTGCTAGTGTATATATATTTGAATGCAATACATCAATTTTGGAGTGATGTTCTTACTGCCCAAACTGCTGCATTTCCTCCGTGAACAATTCTAAAACAGCCAGCAAATGTCAGGAGGGCAAACTGATCTAAGAAGCTTCCTCCCTCTGTTTCATTGGACTGAATCATTGGGAGACCATTTCAGACTCGCTGAGTCATCCGATTCTGAATTGCAACCATGTATGTCAGGCTGAGAGTCCGTGCAATTCCAGTCAACGGAAGGAAATACCATCGTCTCTGAAATCTCTTCCATTCCGTCGTCAATTCGATTGTTTTCCCATCTGAGGGGTGCTGATCTTACGGAGCATTACATACACTACGTGTTTTCTACCCACCGAGCCAATACCCTTTCACGGCCCTCCAGGCGTAGCTCAGAACCAGAGTGGGAGAGACTGTTAGCCTGCAGATTCAATTAAATTATGATTAGAACTCTGCTGATTAAAATCAGGATTTAGGCATGTATGGTAGTGCTGCCTTTAATTGTGTATCAACGTCAATTATAATAATAATAATAATAATAATAATAATAATAATAATAATGATAATAATAATAGATGTTTACCTTTGGTAACCCGATTCGGCAAAGTAAATCAAGTGTCTAATTTTAAATACCCAGGAGAAATTACCCAGCTCTCACTTCCATACAGCACGGTCGGTCTACATACTGAGCAATTCAGGGAGAGTTTCGACGCTACTCTAACTTCTTTCTTTCAGAAAACTCTAGATCACAAATGAGAACTCACTGCATTGGCTTTTCTATTTCTTCATCCCTTGTTACCATCCTGAGAGATAATAATAAATATCGTATGGCCTCGGTGCCGGGTGCAAGCTTTGCTATTCGACGCAAATTTTGTCGTTCCTTTGAGCACTATTAAAGTAAAGGAGGTTAGATATCTAAACTCATTGACACTATAGCGCTCTCTAGCAGAGAAAGGAGTAACTTTCATGTTGGCGAAAATATCGAGATTAATTTTGCCATTATGAACATGGCCTACTGAATTCAAATGGGTTCATTGACATGCCAACAGCATATAACATGCGTGCCGTCATTTTTGTCGCCTTTCAAAAATCACTTACCATGGCCAGGAGCGAACAGCAACCTTGGGGTTGGTAGTCCGATACGATAACCACTCACCCACCGTGGCAAGCATCCTGAGAGATAACACAGCCTAAGTATGGTCCATCTGCTCCAGTTAAGTTCCTCCTACCCAGCATCCTATTCTCATGTGTTTCTTCCCCACCGAAATGCTGATTTTCATCCCATATCCCCTACATTTCTATTCAAGTTTTAACATGCTGGCTTGCAAGCATCAAAAGAGTGCACTAATAGTACATTATGCAACGAGCCTATAACGGCGGGTTGTATGGAACTGCGCCCAAGCTTCACTAATGACCCTGGTCATTAGCATCAAACTTCTAAAAGTGGCAGTGGAACTGCGCCCATTGAGAGCGGTCAGGTAGGTTCCCTCCCTCCACCCCTCTACCGAATTATGTTGTGTCGAGTGGTGTGAATTTGAAGTGACTCATTTCAAATCGGTTGTGTCTTGATTGCGAACAAGTCAAAAACCGTCCAGATTGCGAACAACTAAATATACCCTGTCCAGATTGCGGACAAGAGATTAGTGTTGGCCTGGGATACATAAAACAGGTACAGTTTTCAAAACAGACTAATATTTAATTTTTGTTCTAGCAATATTAACATTAACTGGTACATTGGGATGTTTTCTACAACCTAACCATATTTTATAAATAGTTTTGTTATTGCAAATGTTTAATAATCTAGTTTGAGGTAATCTTACCATTTAGAAGATTATTATATTTTTTTATTGTATAACAAAACTAGAGGGGTAGTTATTTATGGTGGATTAGAGAGACTTGTATTATTATTATTATTATTATTATTATTATTATTATTATTAATTTAGCCTCCGTGGCTTAGGCAGCAGCGCGCCGGCCTCTCACCGCTGGGTTCCGTGCTTCAAATCCTTGTCACTCCATGTGAGATTTGTGCTGGGCAAAGTGGAGGCGGGACAGGTTTTTCTCCGGGTACTCCGGTTTTCCCTGTCATCTTTCATTCCAGCAACACTCTCCAATATCATTTCATTTCATCTGTCATTCATTAAGCATTATCCCAGAGGAGTGCGACAGGCTTTGGAAGCCGGCACAATGCCTATCCTCGCCGCTAGATGGGGGCTTCATTCATTCCAACCCTGACCCGGTCCAATGACTGGAAAAAGGCTGTGGATTTTCATTATTATTATTATTATTATTATTATTATTATAATCATGGATCATGGAAGTTCTGATGGTTATGTTTGGGTGAAGACCAGAAGGGTCACCTATTTTAGTGTTTACCTAACTCCTAATGAGGCAATTGAGCTCTTCCGCCGCAAAGTAAATTCTTTGGAAGATGCAATTCTAAACGCCACAGATAGTGTCATAGTGGCTGGAGACTTTAACGGCAAAGCAGTGGAATGGGGTATGCCAAGTACAGATTCCCGGGGTAAGTACATTCTAGAGATGGCATCCAGGATAGGCCTTCTAATATTAAATATTGGTACAGTTCCAACTTTCCGACGTCCAGGATGTGAAGGAACAATTCCGGATGTCTCCCTGGCATCAGAAGTAATTGTGCCATTCATTAAGAGATGGAAAGTGTTGGAAGATTATTGTGCTAGCGATCATCAATTCATCGCCTTTGACTTTGAATCAAATGTTCAGGGACGGGAAGTACCTCCCCAGAAATGTCAACGGTGGAATGTAAATAGGATTAGCATGGACAAGTTCAAAGATATCATTGGGAAGGGTGCAGAACAGATTCGAAGTGCTGAAGCACGGAGAGAGTTTGAGGTTGAGGATCTGGTTTCTGCAACCATGAAAATTATTACGTCAGCTTGTGATGTTTCGATGCCCTCCTCAGTACCACGTCACCGAAAGAGCTCTGTATACTGGTGGACCAGAGAGATAGCAGAATTAAGGAAGAACTGCCTCAGGCTTCGCCGTCTTGCCCAGAGAGCAAGAAATCGGGAAGAAGCTAATGAAAAATCAGCGGAGCATAAAGCAGCAAAGAAGCTACTTCGGAAAGCCATAACTACGAGCAAGGTTCAGAGTTGGAGAAAGCTTCAGGAAGATATTGACACTGATCCATGGGGTTTGGGTTACAAAATTGTAACACAGAAACTTGGAAGTCACAGAACATCGTGCATCATGGAGGATGATATTATGAACACGATTGTTCAAAACCTTTTTCCAACTCACCCCACAAGACCTGAGAGGAATTTTGAAAGTGATCTAGATTTCCCACTGTTTACTGAAGATGAACTTCGGGTTGCAACGCATTCTTTACGGAACAACAAGGCTCCGGGGCCGGATGGGATCCCTAATGAGGTTCTGAAAATAATACTTGATCAAGATATGCTGTTGTTATTGTTGAGAATGTTCAATGTGTGCTTGAAAGCAGGAATCTTTAGCTTTCGCTGGAAGATCTGTCGCTTAGTGCTCATTAGTAAGGGCATGGGTGACCCTGAGTTACCATCATCGTACCGCCCACTTTGTATGCTTGACACAACAGGCAAACTATTTGAGAAACTCATAAGACGGAGATTGCTTGAAGCAATAATCGCAGCCGGCGATTTATCACCAAGACAATTTGGATTCAGGGTAGGCCGGTCGACACTGGATGCAGTGCAAGAAGTCGCCGAAAAAGTACGAAGAGCGGAGAGTTATAATCATTACTCTCGCCGGGTGATTCTTTTTGTTACACTGGATGTTAAAAACGCTTTCAACTCTGTCAAATGGACAGATATCATGGATGCTCTAGAATTTTCATTCCATGTTCCAAGGTATCTCCTTCGGATCTTAGACTCTTACTTGAAAGATCGTGCTCTGCTCTACGATACTACAGAAGGGATCCGTAGAGTACAAGTCACGGCTGGGGCTGCCCAGGGTTCGATACTAGGACCTGATCTCTGGAATGTTACATACGACAGCTTGTTGAGGCTTGAAGAAACTATTCCAGTAGGATATGCAGATGATGTTGCTGCTCTTGTAGCAGGAAGAAGTGTCGAGCAGGCACAGTTGCGACTCAATATGGTAATGCGCAAAATCAATAGATGGATGGAGGAACATGGTCTGTCTCTAGCACTTAGTAAGACGGAAATTGTCATCCTAACAAAGAAGAGAATTCAGACAATACTTCCAATACAGGTAGGACAAATTCAAGTAGAGACGCAGCCAGCAGCAAAATACCTGGGCATCATGATTGACAGTAAAATGAATTTTGGAGAACAGATTAGACGGCCTGCAGATAAGGCAGCCAGAGGAGTAACGTCCCTCAGTCGGCTCATGGCCAATGTTGGTGGGCCAAAATCTAGTAAGAGAAGACTATTGATGACAGCCAACCATTCAGTTCTGTTGTATGGAGGGGAAATATGGGCGGATGCCCTGGATAAGGAAATTTATAGGAAGCCACTGGCGCAAGTGCAGAGGCGGGGGGCTTTGCGCGTGGCATCTGCATATCGCACGGTCTCTGAGGAAGCAGTTCTCGTTATTGCCGGGATTATTCCGATTTTTTTTTCTTGCGAAAGAAAGCAAGAACATTTACTTGAGGAAATCTGATATGGGTTTTCAAAATGCAAGACGATCGGCAAGAGTACAAACCTTTCAAAATTGGCAGATCAAATGGGAGCAAGGAGATCAAAGCCAATGGACTAAGAGAATGATCCCTCAGGTGCAGGTTTGGACAGAGAGGAAACATGGTGAGGTTGGTTACTATCTCAGTCAGTTCTTGACTGGTCATGGGTACTTCTGTTCCTATCTTAAGAAGATGGGGAAGGTGGATTCATCAGATTGCATCTACTGTATCAACGAATTAGATAATGCTAATCACACCTTCTTCTCTTGTGGACGGTGGGTCCAAAATAGGCAGTCTCTTCAAGATCACAGTGATGTAGAGATATCCCCGGACAATATTGTTGCAGTGATGCTACAAAATGAGGAAAACTGGAAACTGGTAGCAAGCTTTGTTGAAGATATGCTCCGAACAAAGAAGACGGATCTGGATCGCCACTGAAGATGATTCATTACGGAAGACTGCCCTACAGGCAAATATAAAATGACTCTAGCCTGAAGTAATGTGCTAAACGGTTCCAGGCTAGTGTTCAGAAGTAACGGGGGAGTTTTAGTCGGTAGTCTGCTACTCAGGAGCAGGAGCCCGACACTCTGTGCGTAAATGCATTTCTTCCCCTAAAAAATATATATTATTATTATTATTATTATTATTATTATTAATAATAATATTATTATTATTATTCGCCTGTGTGGTGTAGTAGTTAGTGTGATTAGCCGCCACCCCCGGAGGCCCGTAGTACAGCTGCTTATCGGACGGGGGACCACCTCTTATTCTCAGCAGTGCAGAAGCTAGTTGTGGGAGACAGTCCGTCACTTCCCCTTAAACCGACCTTGGGCTAACAGCCGACTTTACTATGGGCGCAGTGCAATCGGCCTAATTAAAAGAATCTGGAAATGCCACTGATTATGGGCGCAGTTCCATATCTCTCATAACGGCAATAATTAAGACACGAGTATGTTTATAAAACGAGCGTATGCGAGTTTCATAATTTCCATACGAGTGTCTTAATTACCATTATAGGCGAGTTGCATACGACTCATTATGTTCGACGAACTATTTTATGTTCGAACATAAATATTCATAAATAACTTATCTGTCGAGATTTCACCAGTTTTATGTACTGAACAGAGCGCATGAGATGCAGAGAATGCCTTGTATTTGACCGTGGCCTCCTCGATTACCCTTCTATGACACTAGACCAGGCAGTGAAATTTAAATTAGAAGGCCGTGGAACTCTAATTATCTAATTGGTCAAACACCTGTTTCTTGAGCTCTGATTGGTGGGAGAAAATGTTTCATTATGAAAAATAGTGTTATAATGAGCCTCATTATAGTACAGTTTTCTAACATATAATAGTCAGGGTCGAACATAAAATATCTTTATACCTGATTTTGCCATATTATTCTTCAGTTGTTCAATATAGGGGCAGATGACCCCCGCTGGTTCTCCCCTTAAAACTCCAATAACTAACCAACTAGTTGTTCAATAATACATTTGTTTCCAAACAGTTTAAAAGTAAATTTTTCTACGATTTGAATCAACAAGAATCAAGCGATTTTAGGCTGTTTTTCCGAAACTGTATTTAGGCCGGAAGTGATTTTTGAAATTTGTTATTTTAGTTTGATAGAGCTCTCCAAGACTCAAAATTTGAAGTCTTTCTTGGACCTTCAGCCCATCAAATTTGGCACAACTCAGGAAATTATTTAATTTGACGTTTTTGCTGAGATGGGGATCCCTACTTTGTCTTCTGAGATGGAGATCCCTACTTTGTCTGATAAGATGGGGACCCCTACTTTGTCTCCTAAGATGAAGACCCCCTACTTTTCCTGCGAAGTTGGGGAGCCCTACTTTGTCTGCTAAGATGGGGATCCCTACTTTGTCTGCTAAGATGGGGATCCCTACTTTGTCAGCTAAGATGGGGACCCCTACTTTGTCTGCTAAGATGGGGATCCCTACTTTGTCTGCTAAGATGGGGACCCGTACTTTGTCTGCTAAGATGAGGACCCCTACTTCTTCTGCGAAGTTGGGGAGCCCTACTTTGTCTGCTAAGATGGGGACCCCTACTTTGTCTGCAAAGATGGGGATCCCCTACTTTGTCTGCTAAGATGGGGATCCCTACTTTGTCTGCTAAGATGGGGATACCTACTTTGTCTCCTAAGATGGGGACCGCTACTTTGTCTGCTAAGATGGGGACCGCTACTTTGTCTGCTAAGATGGGCACCCCAACTTTGTCTGCTAAGATGGGGACCCCTACTTTGTCTGCAAAGATGGGGACCGCTACTTTGTCTGCTAAGATGGGCACCCCAACTTTGTCTGCTAATATGGGGACCCCTACTTTGTCTGCTAAGATGGGGACCCCTACTTTGTCTGCTAAGATGGGGACCCCTACTTTGTCTGCTAAGTTGGGGACCGCTACTTTGTCTGCTAAGATGGGGATCCCTACTTTGTCTGCTAAGATGGGGACCCGTACTTTGTCTGCTAAGATGGGGACCGCTACTTTGTCTGCTAAGATGGGCACCCCAACTTTGTCTGCTAAGATGGGGACCCCTACTTTGTCTGCTAAGATGGGGACCCCTACTTTGTCTGCTAAGATGGGGACCCCTACATTGTCTGCTAAGATGGGGATCCGTACTTTGTCTCCTAAGATGGGGACCCCCTACTTTGTCTGCTAAGTTGGGGAGCCCTACTTTGTCTGCAAAGATGGGGACCCCTACTTTGTCTGCTAAGAAGGGGACCCCTACTTTGTCTGCTAAGATGGGGACCCCTACTTTGTCTGCTAAGATGGGGATCCCTACTTTGTCTGCAAAGATGGGGACCCCTACTTTGTCTGCTAAGATGGGGACCCCTACTTTGTATGATGACGAGGGAGTTAGCGCAAGTTGCGATCGCAACTGCAAAACATGGGTTGCTGGTAGTTCTGGGCAAAAGATTACGAGGATTAACTTGAAATTCGGAAAAGATGGTATTCTATTCTTATCACAACTACAATAATTGTGGTGACCAAAGCCAAACTTAAGGGGCTTAGCCACCAGATGTACAATTTGTAACGTCACGAGGACAATTATTCCAAATTCTAGTTCCTGACACGAGGAAAGAGTTACTTAAGGCAGTCCCTGAATTGTAGCTGGATATGATGTATTCAGACCAGAGAGGTTTAAAACACCGTCCGAACGTATGTTTGATGTTCAAACGCAGTGTGAATCGGAAGACTGTCTAATGCAGGCATTCATGAAGTGAATGTGATAAACATCTCGGTTTCCGGCACTTTATACTCTGTTGACATGTTCATCCTCGTAATCTTTTGCCCAGAGCTATCAACAACCCATTTTTGGAACTCCTTGACTGAACGTGCGCATGCTTGTAAGGTGCAGTGTAATTGTCCATGGAAAATATTGTGCACTTATTTGTAATGTAAATGTAAAACTCTTACATGCAAACCAATTTCGTTTTGATGTGTAACATCTTTCCACTCGGTAGCTGGACATTTTTGTGGGAGTGATTTTGGAAAAGGGACGGAAGTGGAAGGGACGGAAATGGATGGGACGGAAGTGCATGGGACGGAAACAATGAGCGCGCGTGATGGCGGAGATCGGTACAACGACGTACTGTAGGCCATGTGGCTATGGGGAATCTATATCGCATACAGTTTAGTTCAATGTTTGGAGACCCCCATTTAAGATATTTCTACAGTAAATCATCTTCAAGTTGTCGTTCTTTGGTGTGAAAATATTCATTATATCATATTTGCTGAAAACAATTACGATTTATTAAATCTTCATACTTTTGCTTTATTCTTATTTAATGTAAGCACTCGATGTACTGTCAGCCATGTGGCTATGTGGAATCTATATCGCATCAACAAACACTCCAAACAACGTAGGAATTTAGTATATTAACACCGACTATTAACAATAATTGAAACTTCGTTGGTATAAACATATCACTGGGAGAAACACATTTAATATATGTTCCGCACACCTAATTTTTAATCGCGCCTATACTTGGCAGTGCGCTCTATCGGCTACAAGAGGCCATTTTCAATAACATCGCTGACATGGGTTCACTAACGGGCCGGTATAGAGCGCAGCTCGCATCAAGTAGGCAGTGGATTGCTTCCGCCATGGCAAATAACAATTACGATTCATTAGGTCAGGATTTGGCAGTGGAGTTTTACAAGTAGTTATTTCAATGACCAACAGAGTTCACTGTTAACAAGGGATTTGTGCTCCCGGCACGCACATAGGATAACATGTCACATGTTACACATCACATGCGACTACTGTAAGGCTCGTATAATTTTTTTGCAATTGCGATCGCAACTTTCGCGAACTCCCTCGTGAGAAATATTTTCACCATTAAAATCCATCTTCCTTAACAAAAGTATTTGAATATCTACAGTAGGCTGCATCCACCGTACAAATAAGTTGCCGATGGATAAAATGCGAGGCTAACTCATCTTTACCTGCAAACATTGGGAATGAGGAATTTGTAAGACGAGAAGACAAAGTCTCCTCGGTTCCAAGTAACGGGACAGACGCTTGGCTTGTTTACCCGCTGTGCAATCAACGCCTAGGCTTTTAATTGACTTCACTTACTTAAATTACCGGCGTTACCAACACGTGTTGGGTTTCAACTAAGCAAATGGTAAAGCCATGTTCGCTCGGGACGACTCTCCCTCTCGATAGCTTGTCCCTCGGGGATTGCGCCTGCGCTGATTAATTCAAAAAGACAGTTATTTTAATGCTCTCTGGACCTCGCTTCCACATCGAGTGTGTCTTGGCCCACCAGCCTAACCCCACCGACCGACACATACCGTATACATTGCATCTTATATTCACAACTAGGGCTCGGAAGTTGAACACCTACAAATTGCCCAACAAGACATCCTACATTATGCAACGAGCCTATAATGGCAATAATTACCATTATAGACGAGTTGCTTACGACTGTTTATGTTCGACGATAATTATAACTTTATTTTATGTTCTAACATACATATTCATAAATAACTGTCAAGATTCAGTCACTTGAATTTAGTGATTGGAGTGCAAGCGCTGGGTTTGTTGTCTGTAGATAGATAGATAGATAGATAGATAGATAGATAGATAGATAGATAGATAGATTTATTTACCATCAACAGGATAGGCACCCAATTACAGATGATATAATAAAACATAATAAACATTAAATTTACTTAAAAGCAACTATTTAACTAACCTAGAAACAAACATTGATTCAAGCTTATAAACTGAGTTCTCTATACACTTAAATTAAAATAACAATTATTACACACTATATATACAACAAACACCTACGATCTTGAGTTCAACAATGATCTACGAATTTCCGTAGGCTTCGAGTAAAATATATCTATAGCGCTATCAAGATGGTTTAGAGAGCGCAACGCCATCAATAACCAGGAATTGGCATGGGCTACAGTTCTACACTTCTGGATCCGGAAAGTGAGTCTTTGCCTTGTATTGCGGCCTGGAACATGAAGCGGAATCAAACACAAAAGGGGCGCACAGTCGATTCTATTGGTCAGGCACTTATATAGAAACATGGCGTTGGCACACATGCGGCGAGACCTCAAAGACCGCATACCCATGGTTCCACAGAAGGTCTCATAATCCAAAGTAGAGAGTCGAATGCCCATATACCTACAGCTGATCCACTTCATGAATCTCACCTGCACTCTCTCTAACCGCTGAATAGCATATTGCTGAGAAGGCAGCCATACCTCACAACAGTATTCAACAGTCGACCTTAAATATGCTAAAAATAAAATTTTGAGAGAACCTATATTGGCGAATTCACTACAATTTCTATTCAGAAAACCTAGTAATCTGAACCCCTTACTTGTCACCTTATCTACATGTTTTAGAAATGACAGCCCGTCATCGTTGGTAATTGTTATACCTAGGTCGTTTACTTCATTCACACGCACTAATACAGAGTTACTTATACTATAATTCCTCATGACAGGCGCCAACTTCCTAGAAAATGTTATCACATTGCATTTTGATATATTAAGGTCAAGTAACCACTTAGTACACCAATCTGTTAGTAGATATAGGTCTAATTGATTCTAAGTTCTCTGACCCACGCATGCGCTCTGTCTGCTTGGCAATGCCATATGTTAACAGCCTGCCGATCAGCACCAAGATTCACTCAAAATGTCACTGAAGTCTTACGAAAGCAATCCCTGTATAGAAATTGGAGTTTGGGATATTAAGGTACAGTGCTATTTCTTTTCTCTAATTCGCCAGTTTATTTCCATGTCGGTAATTTATATACAAGGATGCTGTGTTGCAATCTTCTGGACGTCGATTCAAAAATTCTTGTAGTATATTTCATAGTATTTTCTTGTTTCGGTACCGTAAAGGTTCGTGCTGATGTTGTCTGTGTATTTGGGATTGTAACTACAATGGTTGATCCAATATACATTGTCAACTTTCAAATCATGTAATTTATGTCCGACATTTTGAGCGCATGTGCGGAGCTATCCTTACCTAATTGGTCAATGAATTAAAATATTGAGCTCTGATTGGTTGCCAAAACTGTATCATAATGAAAAGTAGTACTTTAATGACCCCCATTATGATACAGTTTTCTGACATAATATTTACATTTCGACATCGTCAAACAAAAAAGGACGTAAAATATCCAAATAAAGGACGTAAAGCAGGGAAAAATACGTAAACATGTAATCCAATTATTAATTGTTTTGTATTAATTTCATATTTAATAAAATTACATAAAAATGGCCATGATAGGCCGATTCCTTATTGTCGTATCAATTATAATAAACTATTTATTACCTTAGGTCAATATTTAGTACATAGAAACCGTATCGGTTTGGGTCACATTGTGAGCTCCTTCAGCGTGGTGGTCTATAGGATAAGTAACTGTCCAGTAACATACACTTTACCGGGTGAGTTAGCCGTGGTCGTTACGGCATGACTGCTGGCAGTCGCTCACATCCGGGAGGCGAGGAGGTTCGAATACCCCCGCCGGCAACCTTGAAGATGGTCTTCTGTGTTTTCCCATCTTCCTTCCAGGCAAATGCCGGGGTTGGTCCCAAACTATAGGCCACAGCCGCTACCTTTCAACTCCTCGTCCTTAGATTCAAACTTTCCTCCCCAGACAACACTCCACACGCGACGGTACGTGTAGCTCACCCATTGGGTGTCCGCCTAGAAGCAGCTACAAAACTGGCGAGCCGAACATGTCCTCGTACACTCCCGGCACTAAAAGCCATACGCTAAAAAAGCATACTACTTAATAAAATTGTTGTCATAATAGAGGTTACTATAAATTGTTCCAAAAGCTCACAGAGTAAAATTTCAAATACCAGATCTGTTACAAATATTTTGATAATAAAGCATAATAAAGTCTTGATAAAACAGCTTTGAATTGAAGAGATCTAAAAAGAAGAAATTAAACTGAGAAACAAATCATCAAAACAGAACAGAAAAAGATATTTTAAAAAATTATAACACTTACGTGTATGTGAAAATATGTATGCTAACTTATTCACCAGTTTCGATCGTCAAGCGATCATCATCCGATCCATTATATACGGTGCGTTCAAAAAGTAACGAGCCGGAGGCTAGAATGAGCAAACCGGTGGCGACATCGGCTAATCGTGTGTAACGAGGTGTGGATCCGACCAGACCGTGGAAGGTCACAGCCCGTCGCTAGAGGGCACGCGTGCATGTCACGTGACGATACAAAGCGAGCAGCAGCATGCAACAATCGTCCAACGCTGCCAGTAATGCTGACGTTCTTCTTTGACCACTTCATGCCGCACGGGCAACAGTAAATGCCCAGCGTTACTCGCAAACCTTGACCACCCTTCACCAAGCGATCAAAACAAAACGACCAGGCAATCTCACCCGTGGGGTTATTCTGCTCCACGACAATGCACAACCTCATACGGCCAACACAGTCGCGGCACTCATGCGGAAATTCAAATGGGATGTCCTCGGCCACCCTCCATACAGTCCAGACCTCTCTCCCTGAAAAGGGCTCTGTGGAGCCAACGATTCACCTCGGACGCCGACGTCCAGCTGTACGTGCGGAACTGGTTGGTGCATTCTTGGAATACACGGTACCAGAGATTATAATTTTCAATGCTTTTGCATGTTCTTTCCTTCCTCTTTGTCAAACACCAACATTTATTTTTTTGTTCTCTCTTAGGGATTCAGGTCGCTTATATTTTGTATGAGTCTGTTCCAGATATATATTCTATGACCCACCTAGCGTCATATAACAGCGAATCTCTGAAGCTCTTCAACTCTTCCTCGCGCAAGAGGAATTCCTTCTCCATCTGGCTACCAGATTTACTGCCATCGCCAGCTGTTATCTCCATGAGCAAGAGAGCTGCGTCTACTCTTTTACTCACCATGCTGCGCTGGTATCATCTGTTGTCAACTCTTTGAAGACCGGCTCAGCAAGAGATCAATTTTTTGTTTTAAAGTTGGCAATGTTTATATGTTCTCCTTTTGTCTCCTACCCCCCACTCTTTTTCCCTTCCTTGGACCTTCCGTGCTCCGTTGAGCAGGTCTCACTTCTCAGTCGGCAGTTGACTCGATCAGTTAAAGCTCCTCTCGAGCTAGCTTCCTCAAACCAAGAGGCACACACTCTTCTACGCCATGTTGGCTAGGTAGTCATCAACGGAAACTTCGACTTCAACATGAAATCAAGATAAGTACCATTTTAAAAGTTTTAACCTCATCTTCATGGTTTTAACTTCCAATCCTTTTATTGATTATTTTATAGACAGCGTGAGATTACTTGTGGGGCGGTAATCATTCTTCGTGGGATTTGCCATGTTGAGCTTTCGCTTGTATAAGCCAACCTTACTAAAAAAGAGCTTTTCTTAAGCTATTCAAATGAGAAATCCTCTCGCTACGTGGGATATTATCTAATACCCGCTGTCTATAATTATAAAGCTAGTTCCTCCGTTGGATTTTCTCAACCCCATTTTTCTGCTAAGGTCGTTCTGGAACCTTCGAGATCTTGTACTCTATCTGCGAGTCTTGCTGTTAAGTATTTTTCACGCACTTGTGAAAATACTAGTTAAAATGAGGAATCTTCCTTAAATTACTGCAATAGCGAACTTTCTTCCCCCGTTGGAACATTCTATGGCGCATTTAATTGTAAATCACAACTTTTTCAAGAAATAGACTTTCACCTATATAGTGCAATCAGTTATTTCCATAATTGCAATAACTTTCTTTCTCATAAACTTCAGTGTTTCTATAGTGAACTTTGCATCCATCTTTATAGACTACTGTGATAACCAGTGCTTGCTCCACGTTTCTACCGCGTCGCGCTCGTCCGTTTACATTAAATACGGCCATGAACATTGATCCTATATCCCAATGATCTTTCCTCAACCTTCTACTAACCACCATTATTAATAAAATTGTAACTTTCTATAAGGTGTCACTCACGAAGTGCCCTTCCAACTTTGCTAGTTTAACATTAATTAAATTCTGCATAATTGCTTGTGTGATACAAGTTTCAAATCACGTTGTTCCTTTCCTATAATCAGGGAAAACAATTCCTTAAACTCTTGAGCGAGTCATGTTCAGGTTTCACGAAATGGAAACTGTCCCATTTGGCTAGTGATTCCTGCTCAAACTTGGGAAGTCTAGAACTTTCCTTTTCACTTTCTTCAGGTTTCACAGTAAGTGACCTGCCCTCTTTTGTATAATTCTCATATAGTGATTCTGTATAAATATAAGAAGTTGTAAGAACTTCTATCTTATTTTTCATGTTTTTATTATTGTTATTTTCGCAGTTGTCACTTTCTCTAGAACATTCTCTCAAGAATTTCTTAAGGTACACTCTTTGTACTCCAATTCACGTTCCAACTTTAATTACTTCATTGTTTATTTGTTTAAATCTTATAAAGGTTTTAGAAAAATGTAAGGTTCGAAACCTTGTAAATTGTCAATTGCCTGGAGCAAACGTTTAATGTTGAGAGGTCTGCGACCCCATTTGTTAAAAAGTTTAAATGAACTATGTTTGTCAAAATTATATTACATGCTTGTTAATTCCCTCAAACTTCTTTGAATTGTTAAATAAATTAAATATTTGTTTTTGGATTCATCATTTCTCTGATACTACAGTTAGGCAAGATCCTGGCTTTCCTAGCTCTTCCTAGGTTTATGCCCTCGTTCATACTCAATAAAGCTTTTACTATTTGTCTGGCCAGACCACTACCCTTCCCTATAGTACTTTTATGCATGCTTGGGAGGAAACACACTAAAGCCTTTCTTTGGCAAACCGCCCAAGTCTTAGCTGCGGTCCCAGTCAGCTTCGACCAAGCTCATACCCACTTTAGGTATCCGAGAAAGGATTTGCGGTGGCAACCGCTTCTAAGTGTATTGAAAGCTAAACTTATAAATTTTGTGGAACTCTCCTCCTATTTTTCTATCCTTCTTTTCCAATCCCAAATCTAATTCCTTCTCTTAATCATCTTCCCTTGGTGGGTGGGTTATTCCTCAGCCAATAAACTACCCAAAATTTGGTCCCAGAAACCCGGGAGAGTCCATTTTTTATTTCTATTGTTTGTCAAGTGTCATTTGACAATACTTGGCAAATTATTAATATCTGCTTTGGATTTTTCAGCTATAACTACATCATGCAAAGCCTGTGAACGGGAAAGAGGCCGCTCCTGTCTCCTATGGTGTGTCCCATTCTTTCTACCCATTCGCTGCTGCAAACTTGACAGCATCTCCAAGGTTCTACAGTTTCGTGAGTTGTATTTCAATTTATTCTCTTTATCATGGCTCCTACTGAAAAAGATGAAAGTCTCATTGCTAGACGTTCTTCCTATAAAGGGAAACTCACTAGATTCAGAAATTTCATCAGCAAGTTAAATCCCGCCGAGTGTGATTTAGACATCTTGACACATCGCCTTAAGTTGTACGAACGGTCTTATGATTATTATGATCAAATTCAAACCGAGATTGAATCCGCTTGCCCAGAACTTCAATCGGATCGGGACGAGGTCGAACCCTTGTACTTTGAAGGGATTGCAAAGGCCCACCAACTGATCCGCAATATCTCAGAACCGGACACTAGGGTCATCAATCCGGCCCAGTTCACACCCGCTTCAGTTCATAAGAACAAACCGAAACCGTTACTTCCTAAGATAAGCCTACCTCACTTCTCAGGCAAGGAAGGTGAATGGTATTCTTTTTACGAACTTTACTGCTCCCTAATTCATGAAAATACCGAGATCCCAGACATTCATAAGTTCTACTTCCTCCGTACTTCTTTGGAATGTGAGGCCTTAGCCTTAGTGGAGTCACTGCCTTTAAGCGCAGACAACTACCACTTCGCCTTTAATCTCCTTAAAGAGAGATATGGCAATTTACGCTTGAGTGTAGCTCGCCACATGCGCTGTCTCTTCAGCCTGCCAGCCGTCAAACCTAATGACGTCACCTCTTTAAGAGACCTCTTAGATTCTATACAGTTGAATGTCAGAGCATTATACCAACTTCAGCAGCCTGTCCAAACATGGGACACCATACTCATTCATCTGGCTACATCAAGATTCGATTTTTCAACTTTAAAGGCTTGGGAAATTGAACTCGCTCGCAAGGAAGAATTTTCCTTCGAACACTTAATCTCGTTTCTTAACAGCCGATGCCAAGTACTTACAGCACTCGCATTTCAGTGCGAAAAGGTCGAAAAGAATCTTCAGTCTCACATTTTTGAGAAAAACCTTGCTTTTTCAAAGGGTCATCAGCCCCCATCTGTCGAGAACAAGCAAACCCGTTCTGCTTCTCTTAATCATGCAAGAGAACAAATCAGGCCGCTCAACAAATCGTTAAAATGCACGCTCTGTAAAAAGCTTCACACATTGTATTTGTGCAAATCCTTTAAAGAATTGTCTGTCGAAGATCGAAGGAAGTTTGTCTTGAATAGCAAACATTGTTTCAATTGCTTGTCACCTAAGCATTCTTCTTCGAACTGTACGTCATCAAATCTCTGTTTCCATTGTAAAAAACCGCATCATTCTTTATTGCACGTTCACGATAAATCGAGGTCATCAGTACCTGCCTCTTCAAGCTCCATGCAGAGCAGCTCCGAACAAACTAATGCTTCTTCCTGCATTTCTAATGCCGAACCTTCTCACAGTGCGCAAACCCTTTTGACCACTGTACAATTCGAAATCCAAGATAAATTTGGAAATTGGTTTAGAACCCGTGGTCTTCTCGATTCCACTTCAACTCATAATTTTGTTTCGCAATCGTTGATTAAAAAACTAGGTCTTTCGTCATCGCCTACTTCTATCAGTGTGACCGGCATTGACAATTTGAAAACTCAAGTCTTGCAGTCTTCAAAATTGAAAATCAGAGACGTTTGCCAAAGAAACACCAATCTTAATGTAAACTGTCTCATTCTTACCAGTATTGGCAAGGACACTCCAAGTCACTCTATTAATACTTCCGGTTTGAACATTCCCTCGCACTTAAGGTTAGCCGATCCTCAGTTTAATGCTCAAGGTCCCATTGATGTACTTTTCAGTGCCAATGTTTTTTGGAATTGCTTTCGCAAACAAACACGTAGGTTATCTTCAACCGTGGTCGCCAGAGACACCGATTTTGGTTGGGTTATTACTGGTGAAATCAAACAGACCAGTGCTCAAACCAAAGCGCAATGTCATTTCGTTACAGCTGACATAAATCCCATTTCTGAAAAAGAGAACGCTCATGTTTCAGATCTCAATATTTTTGAAAAACACTTGTCGAAACGATGTCTTATCGTGAACAACTACACTACCTCTGTAAGTTGTTTAAATGGTTTTTCCTTCTTCCCGCACAAGATAGCAATTCAAGTTCGCCTTGCTTTGTGCTATTTCGTTTACCTTCTCATGTCATTTTTATAGCAGGTAATTGCTTAAACTCTTTCTCGAAAACTATCTTCCCCTTGTGTAAAACCATGGCTATCAGTCTCCATCACTTCGCTGTACGCTATGTTTCACTTCTTTCGTTATTTAGAAGGATGGCCACGGTCGGCTCCTCCCTCCTTCCTCACAATTGGAAGTCGCTCATGAAACCGCTTGAAAATCTGAATTCTATAACATCAAGATTAACTATTCTTATGCATAACCTTCTTCTCAATGTCCCAGCTTGTCTTCTTTGCTCGGAAGAATTAAGCTTTTTCCTGTCGAAAATTGTCGGATTCCGTGATCCTCAAAATCATGCGAAATTGATTTCCTACTCTGTTTCATACGGCTTTAAATTGTTTGTTCACGTCCAAGTTACGATTGACTGCATGTCGTCCAACCCGAATATCTGCTTTAAGTTACAGCTGATTCAACAAATGTTGTTTGTGTACTTTGAACTGCTTGTTTGTCAGACTTGTTTGTATACAAGCCCGATTAAGGTCAAGTCACTGTTTATTTCCTGTACGCTTGACAAAGTTCAAAGCATGTTTCTCTTATCTCAACTTTGGCTGATTGCCAACCATTGTCTGGCGAGCCGCTACTGCAAGTACAGAAGCCGTTCACCTACTTTCCAAAATAAACTTGTTCCAGTTAAGGACTCTTTCAGCTATTTATATGCCTTATCTCGTTGTACTATGTGGGTCAAGGCCGCACTTGCTTTTGTATTCCACTTACTCATGCTCGTATTCTCCAACTGCTTCGTTCCTTGTTTCAAAACTTCGTTGCGTATTTCTCACGCGCTCATGTATTTCACTTTGCTTACATATTTTGCGATCTTAATGTTCATTGATGAACAAACTTGTTTTTTCTCGTCGTCACATTCGATGTGTTTTTGCATTTATACTTGTCACGTCACGTTTCTCGCTGACTTAAGTATTTTTCTGAGTAACCCCTTTGATACTTATTATGACTTAAGGTCATTGCTTATGGCTACTAGGTTGTTACCTATGGCGTTCTTGCTTTCTACTCGCATAGTTTCTTTGTTTATTTGGTATATTCTTGTCCTGAATAGATGTACTTGTTTCTATACGCTTTGTTTAAACTTGTTAATTCTCCTTTTGCATTGTATCGCAATCTTTACTGGTGCTTTATTTCCCTCAGCTTCTAGTTATTTTGTGATGGAAGATGTCGTTAATTCTCGTTATTTAACTCCGCTTTCTAATGACCCTGATGACCTCCTTCCACTCACACCTGGTCACTGTCTTACACGCACTTCTCTCTCTGCCCATCCTCCCCTTCCTAATTCTTTCAGGGATTCTGATTTACCTGTTTGGCGTAAACTTGAAGCCCTCCGCAATTCCTTTTGGAAGAGGTGGAACTTGGAATATTTAACTTCCTTGCAAGGGAGACAGAAGTGGTTTCTTTCCCGTCCCGACATTAAAGCGGGGGACTTGGTCTTAGTTAGGGAAGTTTCTCCCCCCTAGTCTGGCCTTTTGGAAGAGTGACCGAGTGTTACCCTGGAAGGGATGGGAAAGTCAGGGTAGTCAGAGTTTTGACCACTAATGGTCAGATCACAAGACTACTTCTCCGCAATTGCTTATTACCTTTAAATGTTTACTTGTTTTTCTTGTTCCCTGTTGGTGTTTGTCCCTCCCAGTATGGTGCATTCTTGGAATACACGGTACCAGAGATTATAATTTTCAATGCTTTTGCATGTTCTTTCCTTCCTCTTTGTCAAACACCAACAGTGATTTTTTGTTCTCTCTTAGGGATTCAGGTCGCTTATATTTTGTATGAGTCTGTTCCAGATATATATTCTATGACCCACCTAGCGTCATATAACAGCGAATCTCTGAAGCTCTTCAACTCTTCCTCGCGCAAGAGGAATTCCTTCTCCATCTGGCTACCAGATTTACTGCCATCGCCAGCTGTTATCTCCATGAGCAAGAGAGCTGCGTCTACTCTTTTACTCACCATGCTGCGCTGGTATCATCTGTTGTCAACTCTTTGAAGACCGGCTCAGCAAGAGATCAATTTTTTGTTTTAAAGTTGGCAATGTTTATATGTTCTCCTTTTGTCTCCTACCCCCCCACTCTTTTTCCCTTCCTTGGACCTTCCGTGCTCCGTTGAGCAGGTCTCACTTCTCAGTCGGCAGTTGACTCGATCAGTTAAAGCTCCTCTCGAGCTAGCTTCCTCAAAACAAGAGGCACACACTCTTCTACGCCATGTTGGCTAGGTAGTCATCAACGGAAACTTCGACTTCAACATGAAATCAAGATAAGTACCATTTTAAAAGTTTTAACCTCATCTTCATGGTTTTAACTTCCAAGTGCTTTTATTGATTATTTTATAGACAGCGTGAGATTACTTGTGGGGCGGTAATCATTCTTCGTGGGATTTGCCGTGTTGAGCTTTCGCTTGTATAAGCCAACCTTACTAAAAAAGAGCTTTTCTTAAGCTATTCAAATGAGAAATCCTCTCGCTACGTGGGATATTATCTAATACCCGCTGTCTATAATTATAAAGCTAGTTCCTCCGTTGGATTTTCTCAACCCCATTTTTCTGCTAAGGTCGTTCTGGAACCTTCGAGATCTTGTACTCTATCTGCGAGTCTTGCCGTTAAGTATTTTTCACGCACTTGTGAAAATACTAGTTAAAATGAGGAATCTTCCTTAAATTACTGCAATAGCGAACTTTCTTCCCCCGTTGGAACATTCTATGGCGCATTTAATTGTAAATCACAACTTTTTCAAGAAATAGACTTTCACCTATATAGTGCAATCAGTTATTTCCATAATTGCAATAACTTTCTTTCTCATAAACTTCAGTGTTTCTATAGTGAACTTTGCATCCATCTTTATAGACTACAGTGATAACCAGTGCTTGCTCCACGTTTCTACCGCGTCGCGCTCGTCCGTTTACATTAAATACGGCCATGAACATTGATCCTATATCCCAATGATCTTTCCTCAACCTTCTACTAACCACCATTATTAATAAAATTGTAACTTTCTATAAGGTGTCACTCACGAAGTGCCCTTCCAACTTTGCTAGTTTAACATTAATTAAATTCTGCATAATTGCTTGTGTGATACAAGTTTCAAATCACGTTGTTCCTTTCCTATAATCAGGGAAAACAATTCCTTAAACTCTTGAGCGAGTCATGTTCAGGTTTCACGAAATGGAAACTGTCCCATTTGGCTAGTGATTCCTGCTCAAACTTGGGAAGTCTAGAACTTTCCTTTTCACTTTCTTCAGGATTCACAGTAAGTGACCTGCCCTCTTTTGTAAATTCTCATATAGTGATTCTGTATAAATATAAGAAGTTGTAAGAACTTCTATCTTATTTTTCATGTTTTTATTATTGTTATTTTCGAAGTTGTCACTTTCTCTAGAACATTCTCTCAAGAATTTCTTAAGGTACACTCTTTGTACTCCAATTCACGTTCCAACTTTAATTACTTCATTGTTTATTTGTTTAAATCTTATAAAGGTTTTAGAAACATGTAAGGTTCGAAACCTTGTAAATTGTCAATTGCCTGGAGCAAACGTTTAATGTTGAGAGGTCTGCGACCCCATTTGTTAAAAAGTTTAAATGAACTATGTTTGTCAAAATTATATTACATGCTTGTTAATTCCCTCACACTTCTTTGAATTGTTAAATAAATTAAATATTTGTTTTTGGATTCATCATTTCTCTGATACTACAGTTAGGCAAGATCCTGGCTTTCCTAGCTCTTCCTAGGTTTATGCCCTCGTTCATACTCAATAAAGCTTTTACTATTTGTCTGGCCAGACCACTACCCTTCCCTATAGTACTTTTATGCATGCTTGGGAGGAAACACACTAAAGCCTTTCTTTGGCAAACCGCCCAAGTCTTAGCTGCGGTCCCAGTCAGCTTCGACCAAGCTCGTACCCACTTTAGGTATCCGAGAAAGGATTTGCGGTGGCAACCGCTTCTAAGTGTATTGAAAGCTAAACTTATAAATTTTGTGGGACTCTCCTCCTATTTTTCTATCCTTTTTTTCCAATCCCAAATCTACTTCCTTCTCTTAATCATCTTCCCTTGGTGGGTGGGTTATTCCTCAGCCAATAAACTACCCACTGGTTCATATCGCAGCGCAGGGAATTTTATGAGACAGCCATTCACCGCCTCGTGTCACAGTGGGACAAGTGCCTCAACAGCCAGGGCTAATAATTTTAGCATACAGGTACTGGTTTCTGTAAGTATGCCTCCGGCTCGTTACTTTTTGAACGCTCCTTATACTTAGGCTTGGTAGCACAAGGTTTTTCCCAAGTGCCACGGGTAGACTTTAATGAAACTTATGCTCCAGTAATTAAAAGAAAAACGATTCGACTGATGATGGCCATAACTGTCATTAATGGGTGGGTTCAGGAACATATTGATGTGCTCACAGCATATTTGCACTGTGAGTTGAATGAGGAAGTTTTCATGGAACAACCTAAATATTTTGAGGTGGATAAAAATAAAGTGTGTAAATTGCTCAAAAGCTTGTATGGGCCTAAACAAAGTGCTATGGAATGGCATTCGACCTTGTATATGAATTTGTCAGAATTAGGTTTGAAACCTCTGGTGAAGGATCCATGTGTGTTTGTTAACAAAGATAAGGATCTGTTAATTGGTGTTTATGTTGATGACTTGGCATGCTGGGGAAAAAGAGAACGGGTTGAATGGTTCAAAGAAGAGTTGGACATTAGATTGGAGATTAAGAAGTTAGGAAATATGACCAACTTTCTTTCTATGAATGTGGAGTACAGGGAAGGAGTAATGTCTGTTCATCAAACTGACTACATTAAAAGGGTATTGAAAGAATTCAAACAAGAATGTTGCAGACTTGTTTACGAAGTCATTGAATGGGCCAAAGACCCAGAGTTTCATAAAGATCCTCAATTTGGTTTAGTTTAGAACAGGAACTGAATTTTTTGGTATTTTTGTTGAATTAAAGGATTGTCATTGTTTGAGGTTAACTACCAGGGGAAGTGTTGGAGTTGGTAGTTAACAATTTAAGTTGGCAGCATTGATTTTATATTTTAGTATTCCTTGTGTTGTTTGTGCCTTGTAGCGTGATGGACGTGTAAATATACGATCTACTATTTCGTTAACAAACTCTCGTTATTTCCACTGAAACTTGAAGATTAGTTAACAACAAACTCTATGTCTGAAAATATGGGTGAAAATATTTACATCGAATTTATATTTATTTATATCTCAATTCATTTTTTAAATTTAATCTTTTGTAAGGATATTTCTTTACATTGGTCATCTAATTTTTTCATGATTAGGGAGTAACCCATCTCATTTGGGTACAATCGTGTTCACAGACTGAAAAGCATCAAACATTTGTTAAAAAAAATACAATGACCCATAATGAACATAATTATATTATCATGTTTGGCCTCGTTTTCGGACACTCGAGAAAGAAAAGGATATTTCCTAAACTTTTGAGCCCTAGAATAACACTCAAAGAGGAGAATTAAGACATAAAAATGCTTATTTTTAAGGAAAACGAAAAGGGTTTTGAATTTTATGTTATGAAACAAAACATCCAGTAGACGATATACCATATTTTTGGAAGCCTTTTAAGGGGGTGAAAGGCTGCTTGAGCTTTTAGCTCTTGCAGTAAAAAAAAGCGCAGGTGCGCTTCATAAGAAGGGAGGTAGCGCACTGTTCGCTACTCCTGTGGGGGTCCGGGCACGAACACCTAGAGCCTGCTGATGAGTCTAGCTTGGTGTTCCTAGCCGAAACCCCGCACAAGGCACGGCACAAACCTAGAAAAATTGCAGAGTTTAATTACTCACTTGTTGTACAAGTTTCGACTGGATAATGAAGCCTTCTCCAGCTAAAAGTTAAATTAAGAATATTAATTAAGATATCGTTGTGTCAAACTTATAAATTACTGATTACAAAGAACAATTATTTGCTATGACTGAAACTCAGAAATAATTATTAAATGAAATGGATATCATTACACTACTGTATATATATTTGACAATATTTATTTGGATAATTATGAGTGGCTTATTACAATGAAGTTATAAAATATAAAACTTTACGAGCCTTACAGTAGTCGCATTTGATATAGAAGAAACCTCACGTGAAATTGTTGATACACCGGTATTAGGTAGATTTCATTAGAAAGCTAACTATTGCAATGGGTCCCATGTTTCGACTTCCGGAAAATTTCGACATATCTTCGCGTTTCACATCCCCCAGACCCCAAAACCACCGTCAGTTCAAAAGTTTATATATAATTTATGTATATATATATGTATATATATATGTATATCAGTTTCTTGTGGACACGATAACTGCCGTAATTTTGCACCAATTACTTCGAATTTTTTACCGAAGATGTATACCTATAAAATCTCGGTCGAGTTCGTTACTGGGCTAAATCGGTCGAAGGGGGTGAAAATGGGGGGCTTTTTTCGAAAAAGTGAAATTTCGCTATAACTCTCTTAATACGTGCAATATCGAATCCATTCAAAGTTCATAATATGTGTCGGATAAGTGCCAAAAATTTATGTCAAATAAGATTTTTGATAGCACCAACCATTGACCAAAGGGGTGGAAAAAAGTGGGTTTTTCGGGAAACATTAATCATATCTCTCTTAATAGGCACAATATCAACACCGTACAAAATGGACAATATTCCCCTAATAATTACCTAAAACTTTTGTCTGAAAGAATTTTTGATATGACCCACCATTACGCCAAGGGACGAGAAAAATGATTTCGGAATTATAAGAAAATGCCAAGAGCTATCAGTGGTTGCCATGGCAACACTACTAAATTGATGAGGCATGGACCATCAGACGTTGCCATGACAACGCACTTGCACGAGATCAGATTCAGTATTTCCATCTGATTAAGTGGTTGGTTGGTTGGTTCTTAAGTTTAGGGGCTGCGACAACGCGGTCATGTAGCCCCGTGTACTTTGGGTGTGTGTAGAATCTGTCTGATAACCGGTGTTAATTGTGATGACTGTATTAGTGTGTGTTATCTGTTTGTTAATTTAAGTACTGCAACTAACAATTTTTCAGATAGTTCCTACTTTTGCCGCCAAGCGCCACTGTCAACGACTACGAGGCCAAGTTCAGAACTGAGCTACTAGACGCCGCCGCAGTCGGCTCTTGGCAACGAACATAGAAACCTAAGAGCGTTGTATACATTCTTAACCTATCCAATTTAGCTTCACACAGGTGCAATTAGTGGAAGGATCTTTAACATGCCATAAATCTATGACATGGGACCGCCGGCTTTACTTCCCCTCCGAAGGAAGGCATACTGAGGGATATTTAACGCTCTTAAAAAATCCGACGGCTTCGGCCGGGTTTGAACCCGGTATCTTGGGCATAGAAGCTCAGCATGTTACCGACTACGCCACCAAAGCCGCCTGATAAAGTGGGAAGCGGCTTCGGTGACGTAACTGGTAGCATGCTGAATGTCTATGCCCAATGTCGCGGTTTCAAAGCCGGCCGAAGTCGTCGGATTTTCTAAGAGCACTAGAATCCCTCAGTATGCTTTCCTTTGGAGGGGAAGTTCCAACGTTCGTTGCGAGTTGATGGTTGGGGTGGCATCTAGTAGCCAAGTTCACAGCTAGGTGTCGTTGACGGTTGTACCTGGTAGCAACATTAGGAACTACTGCTTGAAATTGACCGTCTGCAGTACTTACATGAATTAAGACTAATACAGCCATTACAATTCACACCGTGTATCAGACAGATTCTACACTCACCCAAAGTACACGGGGTTAGATGACCGCGTTGTCGCAGCCCCTAAACTGAGGAACCAACCAGAGGTAGATTTCGTTAGAAAGCTAACTATTGCAATGGGTACCATGTTTCGACTTCCGGAAAATTTCGACATATCTTCGCGTTTCACATCCCCAGGCCCCAAAACCACCGTCAGTTCAAAAGTTATATATAATTTATGTATGTATATGTATATCAGTTTATTGTGGACACGATAACTGCCGTAATTTTGTACCAATCACTTTGAATTTTTTACCGAATACGTATACCTATAAAATCTCGGTCGAGTTCGTTACTGGGCTAAATCGGTCGTTGGGGGGTGAAAATGGGGGGCTTTTTTTTTTCGAAAAAGTGAAATATTGCTATAACTCTCTTAATATGTGAAATATCGAATCCGTTCAACATTCATACTATGTGTCGGATAAAGCCCAAAAATGTATGTTTGAAGAGTTTTTTTTATAGCACCAACCATTGACCAAAGGGGTGGGAAAAAGTGGGTTTTTCGGGAAACATTAATCATATCTCTCTTAATAGGCACAATATCAAAACCGTACAAAATGGACAATATTCCCATAATAATTACCTAAAACTTTAGTCTGAAAGAATTTTTGATATAACCCACCATTATGCCAAGGGATGAGAAAAATAATTTCGGAATTATAAGACAATGCCAAGACCTATCAGTGGTTGCCATGGCAACACTACTAAATTGATGAGGGATGAGCCATCAGACGTTGCCAAGATAACGCACTTGCACGAGATCAGATTCAGATTTCCATCTAAGTGTGAAGCGGCTTCGGTGACGTAACTGGTAGCATGCTGAATGTTTATGCCCAAGGTCGCGAGTTCAAAGCCGGCCGAAGTCGTCGGATTTTCTAAGAGCGCCAAAAATCCCTCAGTATGCTTTCCTTTGGAGGGGAAGTTCCAACGTTCGTTGCGAGTTGCTGGTTGCGGTGGCATCTAGTAGCCAAGTTCACAGCTAGGTGTCGTTGACGGTAGTACCTGGTAGCAACATTAGTAACTACTGCTTGAAATTGACCGTCTGCAGTCCTTACCTGAATTACAGACTAATACAGCCATCCCAAAGTACACGGGGTTACATGACCGCGTTGTCGCAGCCCCTAAACTGAGGAACCAACCAAAATCTCTGCGGTAGATATAATTTTGCGTGAAGAAGTAACAGACCGTTACATAGTTGCACATCAGTGTCGAAACCTAGCATAAGGACAGTGTGACCACAAGTATAAAAATGGACCCCAAATGACAAGAAGGTTACCGTTCCCATAAGACAATAAAATATTTAAAATAAGCATAAAATGACGAAAAACAAAGTTAATTAAGCTCCAATTATAAAATACCTTCTCGCATTAAATGAGGTCTGATCCTTCTACGAAAATCTGCATATTCTGCCTATTTTCGCCTATCCCCAAGTTTGTCCGGTGAAATCTACCTCCGCCTTCCGGCGTGCCGAGAGGACTTTTTTATATTATTATTGGCACAAATATTAATCTATTGTAAAAGGGAGTGTTTTACAGATAGGCTATTGTAGTTTATAGTACGGAACTCATTTTATTTGATGATTTGTAGCTTCCACCAGCACTAGCCTAAATAAAGAATACGATTTGGATCAACTAGATTAATAGACGCGACACCGCTCATAACCTTAGATTCCTTATAAATAGGCCAACTTGCGAGTCAATGCAATGTGCACAGCAGTAGATCATGAAAGGCTTGCCCAGTTCCCGGACCTCTTGATTCACAGACCAACACGTAATTTCATATGGATTCTGTTAAAATGAGTCATATTGCTATGATAAATATCGTTTAAAACGATAATCTGGTAGCAAAAATATCTATCCCGTCCGAGATTCGAACCCAAGATCTCTAGATTGGCAGTCAAAGGTGCTAACACAACGGCTATTTCGACGACGCAAATATTGTGCACAAGATGGTGACTTATTTTCACGTACCAATAATACTGCATTACGGAATTAAGTTTCATTTATATTTTGCTTGTTTCGATAATGTTTCTGCGTGACATTGAGTTTAAAATGCGTCATGAATAGACCCTCTTGTGAGAAAAGAGACTGTGTTCAGCAATAGTTCATGAAGGCTTGCCTAGTTCCCGTATAAACACAACGATATATATTATATTGATCACTGCATTGCCGTTATGTGGGGTAATATTTGAATAGCCATTGTGCAGAAACATACTACCGGAATTGCCGACTACTTACAATGTGTCATATTAAAGCATATAATCATTTTAATACTCATACGAAGACTTCGTCCATGTGCCATGTGCTTTGTGTTTCAATAAGTTGACACCAGAGTTCGCATGAGCGTTTACCGTCAGAATGACAGTGTTGAGCAAAGTTACTCGGGGAGTGGCTGCCGATCACTTTTATCCAGAGAATGAAAAACCGACTCTTAATAAATCATAATTGTTTTCTGCAAATATGATATAATGAATAATTTTACACCAAAGAACGACAACTTGAAGATGATTTATTGTAGTAATATATGTAATGGCGCCTCCAAACCTTGAAGTAATCCGTATGAGATATACATTCCACAGCAGCCAGGAGGGGTACGATCCAGCTGGCAGTGCGTCTTACACACTTCCGTCCGATCCACTTCCGTCCCATTTTTCAAAATCACTGCCACAAAAAATATACAGCAACCGAGTGGAAAGATGTTACACATCAAAAACATAATATTGTAGCCATCAAAAAAGCTCAAAAGCATGTTGCCAATGATTCTTAGTAATTTTGAATGTCGTAATTATTTTTAAGAGGAATGAAATGAAAATGCTAAATATCTGATTTCAAATTACTGGGCGCCAGAGAATGTTCTCCGCATCGGCTGCATGCTACTTCGAGAACAAGCGTTAGCAGTTATGTTGGCAGCACGGCTGTCGCTTCTATCAAAACTATCAGTAAGCTTTGTTCTCTTGTGTTCCAAGAGAGACTTTAACACGTCTACACATATCGTCGAGGACTTTTACTAAAGTTTCTTGCGTAATGGATTACACATAAATAATGATATTTACTTTAAGTTTGGGTCGCCTCCGTAGCGTAGCGTCAGCATGGTTAGCAGCTGCCCCGGAGGTCCTGGGTTCAATTCCCGGTTCTGCCACGAAATTTGAAAAGTGGTATGAGGACTGGAACGGGGTCTACTCAGCCTCGGGTGGCCCAAATGAGTAGAGGGGGTTCGATTCCCACCTCAGCCATCCTCGAAGTGGTTTTCCGTGGTTTCCCACTTCGTCTTCGGGCAAATTCCGGGATTGTTCATACTGTTAAGGTCACGGCCGCCTCCTTCCCACTTCCTTGCCTACCCGTCCCACTCTTCCCATCCTTTCATCAGGACCACTGTTCGCTTTGCAGGTGAGGCCGCCTGGGCGTAGTGCTGGTCACACACCCCAGTTGTATCCCTGACTCAGAGTCTCAAGCTCCAGGACACTGCCCTCAGTGGCGGTAGAGGTGGGATCCCTCGCTTAGTTCGTGGGTAAAACAATAGCGGACGAAACGAACTTTAAGTTCACCAATCGCTTTTGGATTAGTTTGTGAGCCGGTCAAACGAAATCCCGAACGGTGTCCCGGTTTGAACACTTTGAATTAGGAAACCGCGCCTGAAATTTTAGTTTTATATTTTCTGTAAACCGATCGCCTTCGCGGAAAACGCATTCCACCAAAGAAGCTCTCTTTCTCTCTTCAGTAGTAATCATTACCACCTGTATACTGTTGCACTCTTCCGATAATCCATCTGAACGTTCGCTTACTGCAACACACACTGACGATTTCGACAGCCCACACGTGTGGCTTCCACTGTACTGCTACCATGTCCAGGACACCGAGCTGCCAACGTAACTGCATGTAGCCGCTGCGGAGGACATTTCCTGGCACCCTGTACTAAAAATAACTACATTTACCTATATTATTTTTATTTAGCGTATGGCTTATACAGACATTACTTCTCAAATCCTGAACTTAATTTATGCTTCACAACTGAATATCCAGATTTTCAATCCAGCGTACAGCATCTGGAGTTACCAACATGAAGTCCGCTTCATCATCGTGATAAGCTCGAATCTTGCATTGTCTGACAATGTGATGAATAGTCTGGTGTGGAGCTCCGCAGTCACAGTCTGATTTAGGTAGCTTTTCCACCTGTGAAGAGCGTCTCTGCACCGACCATGTCCTGTTCTGATTCTGTTCAGGGCAGTCCAGGTCTTGCGTGGTGGGTGGAAACCACTTGGAAATATGGGACCTGAGAAGAAGGTATGCAGGCTCATATTTGTTGCTGCTTCCCACCGACCTTTCCATCCATCAAGAGATTTAAAATCCTTGGCATCCATGTCAGCAGCATCACGCAGAGTTGGATGGCGTGATTTCAGTCTCTTAAGATTCAAAAGTGGCAGGTCATTATGCACGGGTAGACTAGGATTCCTGGAGATCTTGTGGAATTCCTTCATAAGAGCATTAGATCGGCGTAGATCAGGTGGCATTATACCGGTTAGCAGTGGAAGCCAATGAGCCTTTACCTATAAGTCAATGCCTATTGAAGTGTTACATATTCACTTAATGTAAATTGCTTAGGTGTGTGTGTTGGGGGAGTTCATGGAACAGTAATACCACTACGCTAGTCTTTCCGCGCTAAGACACACTGAATGAAGTAATTGGAATGACGGTTCTTCTTGTGGACACAGCCTCTGTTTGCACTTCCACCTTAAATCAACTTCATTTTCTCATCGTTCGCCTCCCTTCCCTCAAAGACGAAAGAAAACCATCCAGGCTTATAAAGTAATGAAATAATGAATCTGTGGGGTAATTCATTAAGGATCGTCTTACACTTGACAACCATATTACTCGGGAATCGTTGCTTCAACGAAGAGAGTCTACGACAGAAGTAAATAGTGCTTTGTTGAAAATGTGCGTGCTCTCAATTTACGTCCTATAATTAACTTACGGGTTTCTGAACACAACCGCCTTCTGCGGTTCGATTCCAGTTTGGCTGGTTGGTTGGTGGGTTCTCAAGTTTAGGGGCTGCGGTCATGTAGCCCCGTGTACTTTGGGTGTGTGTAGAATCTGTCTGATAACCGGTGTTAATTGTGATGACTGTATTAGTGTGTGTTATCTGTTTTTTAATTTAAGTACAGATTGCAACTTAGAATTTTTCAAATAGTTCCTACTTTTGCCGCCAAGCACCACTGTCAATGACTACTAGGCCAACTTCAGAACTTAGCTACTAGACGCCACCGCAGTCGGCTCTTGGCAACGAACATAGAAACCTAAGAGCATTGTTTACATTCTTAACCTATCCAATTTAGCTTCACACAGGTGTAATTAGTGGAAGGTCATTTAACATGCCAAAAATCTATGACATGGGACCGCCAGCTTTACTTCCCCTCCGAAGGAAGGCATACTGAGGGATTTTTAACGCTCTTAAAAAATCCGACGGCTTCGGCCGGGTTTGAACCCGCTATCTTGGGCATAGAAGCTCAGCATGCTACCGACTACGCCACCGAAGCCGCCCGATTCCGGTTTCTGTCAATAAATTAATTCTTTTATTGAAGGCTGAAATCAGATATTTAGCATTTTGATTTGAATATTTTAGCATTTTTTAGCGTTTATACATTTGTAATTTAGCATTTTAGAGCTTCCTGGAGAGAAACATTTGTAATCAATCTGGCAAAGGAGTAATGTCTTTTGAAATGAATTATGGCTCAGGAGGGAATTGAACCCACCCCTTCTCAGATCTGCCACACGACGCTGAGTATCAGCCTCACTATTAAACTTTTATGAATATAATTTTAATCTTCAAGTTGATTGTAAATATAGACAAAGGATTCGAGCTTATCTTTAAGAATGTTATTTCTGTTTTTATAGCGGTGACGCTAGTTGACATGTACAATTTTTGATGTGTAACATCTTTCCACTCGATATCTGGATATTTTTGTGGTGCTCGGTAGTGAACCCAACGGGGTTAGGCTGACTGGTGTCGAACGTGGATCTCTGAGATAGATGAGCTCAGAATAGAGACTCCAGCAAGGAACGAACACGAGATATTTTGAGGGAGTTTAAGTTATAAAAACCCCTAGAGAAAATACATATTAAATCACTGTTGTGATATGAACTAATTCTGACATTATTTGTTAATATAATGCAGGGAATAAAGCAGAATACTGCATTATTGGGCTGTATGAGGCATACAATTCTGGACTGAATGCAGAAAGTTGGAGCGCTTGACACTTGTTAAATTACTCTAGAATGTAGGCGTGGTTTCTTGGAGCCGTGCCACTCAACGTGACCTACTTATGCCGTCTGGAGCAGGTCATGAGGGTAATATATGGCCAAGTTATTCCCCGTTTGAGAATAGAGTGGCCAGGGGAAGGAGAAGATACCAGCGTAATTTAATGATTACTCGTGATTGGAGTAACTCATAGACATGAGGATTGCACCTATGTGAATGTATAGCCAGGAGGCTAATTATCAAGCCATTAAACATTGAAATCGAGGCAGATTTAATGGAACGCGCAGGGACACAGTAGAGCGGAGGTTAGCGGCGAGATCTGACCATGTCTTCGGGGATTTTTAGAGGACGCCGCGTGGGCAAGCGCTGGCAAAGGCAATTAATATTAATTAATTGGCCAATCGATCCTCGAGCACGCATACAGATCTGTGATCAGCGAGGAAAAAGGAACCATATAAACGTTATTTCAAGACCAGAATCATACTGAGAGAGAAAATGACGCTGCAGGGAAATTTTCGGTCTACTTTTTATCTCCAAACGGATATAAGGGCTGGACAAAGGACAGACGCAGTCAGTTGAACCATACTTGAGCGCAGGGAGCACGTCACCCGAGCTCAGAGAAGGGGCGCGCGGACTTTAACATGAAGAGCCATGCAGTAAGGCATTTATTAATCACAATTATTAAGGACAGTCGTGCCATACGTTTATAGTCAGCATTATGAGGGACTACTATCGAGCACGCAGGAAAGGTACCGTGTGATATGTAAGGTAGGACAATGGAAGGTGGTAGGTAATCTGTACAAGTATAATGTACAATGGTTGAGCGCAGTATGTAAACTTTTGGTTAGACATATCATAGGATGTCGGATTGCGCAGATATAAATTTGTTATGCGATTGGTGAAATTTCGCAGGGATACCACTGTAATTAATGCTCAGGACGATATGCAAGCATATTTATGCGATATCAGGAAATTTCTCTAAGGATAGAAATTGATAGACAGAGGGGGACCGATAGGAATCCTTAGGCAGAGAATCGAGACTTTCAGACGAGATGCGGGAGAGAATTGGAGGAGAGATCTTCACCGTCTGCATTTCTGATATTTATCCAGGAAATGTCAACCACTAAGAAATGTACATAGTGAGCGTGTGATTGTAGTGATGATCATTTAATATATGTAAAATTAATAGTGTAATAAGTGATATGACGTGTTGTGTGAATAAGGAAGCAACAGCTTCAACATGGAAGAGCAAAGTGCCGTGTGTTTTGTAAGGCAAAAGTTATATAAAATATGTATGGGAAGTATAAGAATGCCTTGCTAATTTTGCAAATGATGGCGGGCATTACTGGAAGAAATGCTTGGTTGGAGCCACCAGATTAACTAATGTAAGTACCCAAAAACCATGATTTTGTAGCAATTATAGTCCACTGTATGTTGAGTGATTTCAAAATTTCTAGAATATGCCAATAAGAGTCAATTTTGGAGGTAGAACCTCAAGATGTTATTGTTGTGTTGATTTTAGTCAAGTTGAGATGTCTTTGTACATCATTGAGTGGATTAATCGTTACCACTATTGTAAAATGGCAATTCAGTTACATAGAAACTTAACGTAACGAACACGGATGTTCGGTTATTGAAAATGGTTACGTTGTGTCGGGTTATGGTAATGTAGGTCAGTAATAATAATAATAATAAGAATAAGAATAAATGAACACACATCAGGGAAAAATGGTTGTAAGCAAAATATATATGCTAATTGGAATATTTATCTATCCAAGCAGTAATATTGTACGTGTTGGGCTAAGCAAAGCAATTTAATATCAGAGTATATTATGATAATGGAAATAAATATGCAAGAATCTAGGAAATGGAAGAGTTTAATAGAGAATTGAATTTGCAGCTTGTGAATAAGCTTGTAAGAGTAATTGATAGATTTATCTTACTAATTAAAGGACGAGATCATAGCACCATGGTCAGGGGAGCCAGGTAGTCTAATCGACGTGTGAAATCTCATATAACCTAGGGCGTACAGAGATATTTATTTTGGCCAGAGCGTAATTAGTGATTGACCCTAGCTCTGTGGATTGCCATGAAATGTTCCGGGTTCTAATCCAGTGGTGTATGGGAGGATAACAATGGAAACCTCAGCATGACACCTGATATCGACCGAGAACTAGCTATTGAAATAATTCAGCTCCTGGGAAGTGAATTTTTTTGGCGGCAGGATGTGCCTGACCGTATCATTTAATAAGATGCCGGCTAGCCAATTCGACCGGTGAATGATGAATCTCGTTCCTTCATATAATGTAATGGACCTGTTGAGGCCAGTTATTAATATCCTAAGGTTAGGAATAAATGTTTAAACTTCCACACCCTATCTTGCATACAGTTTAGTAGATCATATGGGATATGCAGGCCAATGACACTGCACTATCGGAGTTCAAGCCACGTGTTACTGCTTGGAGATAAAGGAAGAGGAAACATAGTAAAGGACGGAACGAGTGTTTTGTTACCGCCCGACTCAGCCCATTATATACAGGAAGGGCCGAGGGAGAGATTTTTAAACGACCCTTGGAGGTTGACATTTAGAATGGACAGACTTTGAAACCCTGTTTGTAATAAAAAGGGTCGTTGTTGTATTGTATAATGAATTTGTGTAGTTTGAGACACATTGATAATTAAGGATCATCCTGATGACTTAATATTTGGCATACTTATGAGTTGTTGAAAGTTGCATTTTTATACTGACATTGTCACTTTGTTCTAAAGGTCGACACTAGATGCCATAGGCTATGCCCACGCAAGGGTAGCATAATATACCATCCGACACAGCGGTAACGGAATCTTTGAAATTGAACTCACAACGGCATACAGTGGAATTGTAGAAAGTGGAACTGCAGAAAGTGGAACTGCGGAAAGGGGTATGATTACAAGTAATTGTGGAGTTGCAAGTAAATTTGATGTGTAACCCATAAATTGGTTAATGCATGGTAAAGCATTTTGGTGGGAAGAGAGATATAAACACAATTGTACGCATAATGTAAATTAGGATGTGTTGAGAGTAAACAATTAAGTTTGTGAAATTAAAGAGGTCACAATAGGTGATATAAGATTATAAGTACAGTTTATGTGTAGTTTACCTGTGCATCAGCGCACGTGAGAATGAACTTGATGTTAATCTCATGGTAAATGAATGAATAATCATTTGGATTTGCAAGGATAAAGTGCGAATGTTGGTGGATTGAAGGAATAATTTTGCATTGTTTGTGTTATATTGCTGGGATTGTGTTTTTGTTTGTTTGAAGCCATGATTTAGAGCTAATAATAATAATATCGTATGGCCTCGGGTGCCTGGTGCAAGCTTTGCTATTTGACACCCAGAGGGTAGCTTGCATGTCGAATTTCGTAGTTCCTTGACTATGAAAGTCAAGGAGGTTAGATGTTAGATATCTAATCTCCTTGAACACAATAGCGCTTTCTAGTAGAGAAATGAGGAACTTTGTGCTGGCGGAAACTCCCGAGATTAATTTTGCCATTATGAACTCGGCCTACTGAATTCAAATGGGTTCTTTGACATGCCAACATCGTATGACATGCGTATCGTATTTTTGCCGTTTTTCAAAAATCACTTACCACGGTCAGGGGCGAACCTGCAATCTTGGGGTTAGTAGACCGACACGCTATCCACTCACCCACCGTGGCAAGCATAATTAAAGTCTTTAGAATAGAGTTGAGCTTTATTATTGTAGAGTTGATACCTTTTAGTCTCAGATCAAAAATATACAACTGCTCAGTGGGTGGACGGTACACGCCTGAGGACTGATGCTGGCTGGAGGCAGAAGCATGTTTTACATGGAAATTACTCACATGGGTACAGTAGCTGGACATGTTTGTGGGAGTGATTTTGTAAAAGGGACGGAAATGGATGGGACAGAAGTGCATGGGACGGAAACAATAAGCGCGCGTGGAGGCGGAGATCGGTACAACGACGTACTGTAGCTCGTGTGGCTATGGGGAATGTATATCGCATACAGTTTAGTTCAAGGTTTGGAGACCCCATTAAAGATATTCCAACAATAAATCATCTTCAAGTTGTCGTTCTTTGGTGTGAACATATTCGTGTTTTTTTTCATATTTGCTGAAAACAATTACGATTTATTAAATCTTCATACTTTTGCCGTATTCTAATTTAATGTAAGCACTCGATGTACTGTCGCCCATCTGGCTATGTGGAATCTATATCGCATCAACAAACACTCCAAACAACGTAGGAATTAAGTATATTAACGCCGACTACTAACAATAATTGAAACTTCGTCGGTCTGAACATATCACTGGGAGAAACACATTTAATATACTTTCCGCACACCTAACATTTAATCGCGCCTATACTTGGCAGTGCGCTCTATCGACTACAAGAGGCCATTTTCAATAACATCGCTGGCATGGGTTCACTAACTGGCCGGTATAGAGCGCAGCTCGCATCAAGTAGGCAGTGGATTGCTTCCGCCACGGCAAATAACAATTATGATTCATTACGGTCAGGATTTGGCACTGGAGTTATACAAGTAGTTATTCCAATGACCAACAGAGTTCGCTGTCAAGAAGGGATTTGCGCTCCCGGGACACACATAGTAGGATAAAATGTCACATGTTACACTTCATAAGCGACTACTGTAAGGCTCGTATAATTATGTTTTTAAACAAACAAGTGTTAGTATATTTTAAGTTCGAATATGACGGAGTGTCTGTGAGTCGTTCAGTTGCAAAGCTCGCTTAATCCACTTGTGAATAAGAATCATTTTCATGAGAAACGTTTCTCTGGACTTTGCCTCACGTATCCTTTGTGTTTGTTGTTTTCTACTTTTTTCCTTTTGGTTTGTTTTTGGTTTTGTGTTTGCTTTGTGGTTTTGCTTTTTTTTGAATTTTGCTTTTTGCTTTGTGTTTCTTGTTTTTTGCTTTCTGCTTTTGCTTTTGTTTTTGAATTTTGATTTTTGATTCATTGTTTTTTTGTTTGTTTTTTGTATGTGTTTGTTTTTTGGAAAATCAAAATAAAACAAAACAAAATCGAAATAAAACAAAACAAAAAAACAAAATAAAATAAAACAAAACAAAACAAAAACAAAATAAAATAAAACAAAACAAAATACAGAACAAAATAAAACGAAATAAAATAAAAAGCAAAATAAACAAAACAAAATCAAAATAAAACAAAGCAAAATCAAATTAAATTAAACAAAACAAAATAAAACAAAATAAAATAAAGTAAAATAATAAAATAAATAATGTTACGACATGATCCTTATTCACAAGTGCATTAAACGAGTTTTGCAACTGGACGACTCATGTGTTTTTCTAATTGACTGATGAAGTCTAATAATAGCCGAAACATGTATCATTTCTAGGAGTAAAAGTGGAGTGATGGTAAAAAGAAAATTGTATTGTAAAGTGGACATTATCTTTTTAGATCTTGAACTCAATACGGGAAAAAATAAGTAGATCATGGCCGAGGTCATGGACATACACTTTACTCCTGGCAAAAGCCGGGACGGTACCTCAATTAAGACCGCGGTCGCCTCCTGTCCAAATTTAACCTCCAATTTACAAATTAATACACCATTACAGCCATCGCAATGACAAAGGTTATCAGACAGATTCAACACACATAAGCACACCCAAGAACATGGAGCACAGGACTACGATGTCACAAAGTCTCTAAAAGAAACAACAGCAAAAACTTTAGAGGTGGTATTGCGTGGTTCCCGCGCAATGAAGGAAATTCGAGAAAAGTTTCAAGTAGGAGTAAAGAGAAATCAAGGAGAAATATTTTCAACTGTGAGATTTGCTGGTGACGTCGTCATCTTAGCCAATTCACCAGTGGATTTGAATGGACTCCGTGTTGAGAAAGGAATCTATATATTTAAAACACGAAGGTTACCGTGAGATTGAGATAACGTCTTAACCGATCGACTTGGTAATGCATTCTAACGAAAGCTTTTGGCATGTAGATTTTCAGAGTGTCTTCAAAAGGAAAATATATGTTAGGGTATATTTTTAAATTATTAAAGAAAAATGTAATATTTGTCACTCCCACGATTGCGCACAATGGCTCTATTCCACCAGAGAGATGGCGGATCCCACCGCGTCTTACTGAGATCTTTGTCTATGACAATTTAAAAAGAGTTAAAGCCCAATTCCTAAAAACCTTAATGGGCATCTCAAAATACACGCGCTCCCGCCTAACATATGAATTAGCACGGGAACCCTTCCTCGTCGAAGAAATAAGGACAAAATTACAGCTTCCATCAATAAAGAATGCTGAAGCGCACCTAGCAGAGAGAAGAGAGAAGGCATTCCGCTAGAATTTTACAGCACGGATGCCATGATCAACCGGAACTGGACCAGCGCCAATCAGAAACTAAGACATGTGGTGATAAAGTTAGCAGTGCATGGGTACCACCATAAAATATGTAAAAACATGTCCTACCACACCCCAAATGAACTCTGCGTGTGCTCGTTATGTGACCAGTTCTGTGACACATATCACATCACACGATGTAAAAATAACCAGAAATCACTCTGTGATTATAGCAAGGACTAACATTTAAAATGAACAAAGCATCATACAGTGTTGCTCTATTCCACAAATAACATTCAATTCACAATATAATGACTGGTCATGAATGAATACTTTAATGCACACATTCCTGATTGATTACTGGATCGTGATGTTTTTCACAGCAATTAACTCTTTTGTAACATGTTTGTTTCACTAGTGTAAATCTATGTTATGCACATTCGTGCGCGTTTCTGTTAATAATAATAATAAAAAAGGGTGGGGAAATATTGTTGTGGCTCTATGACTCAAACTTTTAGAGTAAGTATATGTGGAGGCAAGTCACTTAATGGGCAGAGAGCTATAATCCTTCGACTTGATAACATCTTCCGATAAAACACTTCAATTTTCCAATTTCCAATTCGCTTGGCGTACTTTTTCACAATCAATACAGCTCAAAGGGAAACTCTGGAACGTATAGGTCTCTATTTGCCACATCAAGGTTTCAGTCATAGCCAGTTATATGTTGCGAAGTCGATCTTTCGACGCCCTTTAAGTTGCAACAGTGTCAAAAAGTAATCGTTCAAAAAATGCATACTGTATGAGAGAATCCTTCAGTAAATATTTTCCCAATGACCGTCATGTTTTGACGGGTATCAACTACTGTAGTATCAAATGGTATGGACTCCGTCTTGAGGGAAGAATTCATGATGAAAATTAATAAATGTAAAACAAAAATATTGGAATGCAGCCGAAATAAATCAGAATCCTCTATGGACATCAAATTGGCAGGTGCAAAACTAAAGGAAGTAGGAGACTTCTGTTACTTAGGAAGCAAAATAACCAGTGATGGACGAAGCAAAGATGATATAAAAAGTAGTTTAGCTCAGGCAAGGAAAGCATTTCTACAGAAAAGGAATCTGTTGACATCGAATATAGATTTAGGTGATAGGAAGTCATTTTTGAAGGCCTTTGTCTGGAGCGTGGCGCTCTATGGAAGTGGATCATGGACTATTGATGCAGTAGAAAAGAGGAGAATTGAAGCGTTTGAAATGTGGTGTTACAGGAGAATGATGAAGATCAGATGGGTAGATAGGGTTACAAACGAAGAGTATTGAGACTAGTGGGAGAGGAGAGATGTTTCTGGCGATTGCTAATGAATAGAAGAGATAGGTTGGTAGGACACATACTAAGACACCCAGGAATAGCAAGCTTAGTTATGGAAGGAATGGTCGAGGACAAGAACTGTAGGGGCAGACCAAGGTTAGAATATGTTAAACAGATTGCCTCGGACGTAGGGTGTGGTAGCTATGTAGAGATGAAACGATTAGCTCAGGACAGGGAGGCATGGAAAGCTGCATCAAACCAGTCAAAAGACTGAAGACTCAAAGAACAACAGCCGAAATAAATTGACGCGAACTTGGCAGGTGAAAAGCTAAAGGAAATAGAAGACTTCTGTTACTTAGGAAGCAAAATAACCAGTGATGATCGAAGCAAAGAGGATATACAAAGTGGGTTGGCTCAGGCAAGGAATGCATTCAACAGAAAAGAAATATGTTGGCATAAAAGATAGATTTAGGTATTAGAAGTCATTTTTGAAGGCCTTTGTCTGTAGCGTGGCGCTCTATGGAAGTAAAACTCAGACTGTTGGAGCAGCAGAAAATAATAGAATAGAAGCGTTTGAAATGTTGTGTTACAGGAGAATGATGAAGATCAGATGGGTAGAAGATGTCAATTTAAAGAAAAATATCGATTTATTAATTACTGCGGGAAGCATTTATTTTTGTGCGCGTGATGCAAGCATTTGACAGCATATTTGAGATATTATATAAAAGAAATCCTAATTTATACTGCTATACACTAGTACACCACACATAGTACACACGAGACTGAAATGAAGTGACAATGCATTTCGAGCCTTTGACTATACTCATACAGAAAAAAATTACGACTCCACGCAATATTTTACATCTTAGCCACGCGCCGAAAGATTTTAATAAACCATGATATAAATATCAGTATCTTCGTTTCTGATCCATCGTTCCATCTAGACCATTCAAGGAATTTAAAGCAGACAAACAGCTTAAACAGCCCCCACCAAAAATCAATAAGAAATCAACAGCCTCCAGCCAATCGAGCAGTAGATCAGCTCTGTACCTAGCAGTTCGTCCTCCGAGTACTGTAGTCAGAAAACCAAAGACTGCTATCGAACCGCTGGGATGGAAAACATTGCAACAGCTGCCTTTTAGCCCTGATTTGGCACCATCTGATTATCATATCTTTGGTAAACTAAAGGACTCACTTCGCGGTCAGCCGAGGACGACTCCCTTGTGAAGGCTGCTACACTGTGGCACGGACGTGCCGGACCAGACTTTCACCGTGCTGGAATACATACATTTGAAAGGAACAGAGACCGTGTGTACCCACCAGTGGCTCACATCTAGTGGGACGTGGGTTGGCGATCACGGGGCCCCAGCTGAGTCCGGCATTGCTTCCACTTGTGCCGGGTTCCTCTCCATCTTCTTTCCTGTCGACCTCCCTTAGTCAACTCTTGTTCTCTTCCGACCCCGACGGTATTACGGTATCCGAGGCATAGGGAGCCTTACGCTTTCCCGCTTTAATTGACCCTTGTCTCATCTTTCCTGATACCCTCATTCTTCGAGGGGTCAGCCTTCTTTTTCTTTTAATGATATCTCCTTCCTTCCTTCAAGTCCCTCAATCCTCATTTTTCTAGAGTTGAATGCATTTCTTTTATTCATGTCCTTTATTTGCGTTATCCTTTATTTGTTTACCATTTCTTCTTCTAGTTTGTAAGTCTGTAGTTAGTATTAGTTATAGTTTTCATTCTCATCTCATCTTTCACTATCACCCAAACCATTAGGGGCCGATAACCTAGATGTTATGCCCCTTAAAACAACAATTATCATCATCATCAACATCATCAGACTATGTGGAGAAATGATATTTTGTGTCGAAAGAATGTATCTATGTACTGTAGTTAGTTAGTTAGTTAGTTAGTTAGTTATTGCAGTTTTAAGGGACGGAACAGCGAGGTTATCTGTAAAAATATCAAAGATTTAGAATAAGATTTGGATTTATTTAAAAATGTTATGCATTAATTTTGGAGTGGCCATCGTAAGATGACTCTGACAGGAAACATTGCTATAGACAACTGATGACATGAGAATACGCAGTGAGTTGTTTGCCTCTATCGCTCGTGACGTATTTCATTATTACCGTCTGCCATAAAATCAGAACACGCCGACATGCAACAGAGGAGTGAATAATAGTGTACGTCACATTGTAAGTTAATGAACGATATTTATCCCGAGACTTATTTGATTAAGTGCTAAATATGTCATCAAAGATGACGCATTAATCACTGTTAAGGAGGGCTCAGTAAATCTGCCAGTTAATGGCGAGTCTAATAGATTACGATATAGTGTCGTGATGTACGCATCCCATAGATCCACACTGCAAGAGATATAGCCAATCCCAAGGTAATTGAAATCTAACAGAAACAAATATCTGTGTCAGAACCTCGTTCACTGTCCACTCTTTTCTTCCCTGCTGCGTAACAGAATGTCCATAAGCGAAATCTGTGCAAATTAGGGGACGGAACGGGTGGGGGGAGTAGCGGGAGGGGGGAGGGAACTGAAACACGTGGCGCAGCTTTCCATTGTTGTTAACGTATTTTCATTTATGAAAAAACTAGGCTTATGAGATCACCTTTTGTGTGTGTGTGTGTGTGTGTGCGTATGTATGTGTGTCCTCCCACCAAATAAAATCTAAACGGCTGGAGCGAATTCAATGAAACTCGGTAGGTGCATAGTACTATTTTTTCCGACCCCGACCTTGTCCTTCAAATTTTATTAAGTCTCACCAATCCAACATGGCGACTGTGCAAAATATTTCATCGGTATTCTATATCTCCGAAAATATTACTGATTTCACCCTGAAACGTTGTACGGTGATAAAGGGCACTACTAGAAGTTCACCTATGTGAATTCAAAAAACCTCTTAACTATAAATCGTACATGGCGGCCAAGCGAAGTTGAAACATTGAAATAGACTTTTCTCGCGATCTAACCATCCGAACGCAGTGAAACTTGGTACAGAAAATATATATACACATTGTAATGCACTGGCACATAATTTAGTTCAATTGATTACTTAACCTCAAGATGGCGGCTGTGTGAAATTTTAAAATTAAGTTTTTATTTCATGTGTCCTAATCATGCGATCGAAGTCAACGTTTGAATAATGAACCAACGCAATAATCGTCATCTAATAGTACATAACCCTATGGCCTACATATATAAAATTCCAACATGGCGACCATGGCGTTTTTTATTTTTTAATAGTTACAAGAGCTTAAGTGAAACTCTGCATTGACTCTCACTAGCGCTCGTAGTGGTAGAAAGCAAACTGCTAATGTATGCGACCAGGAATGGTTGAGTTTTCTTGACTGAAGCGGCCTGAAACAAACAGCTGGTTTTCTCTGCGACCACTGGATACCATCCACCTGAAGTCATACTTGCCCTGACCAACATTAGACATTCGGAAAATCATGCGAGTTGTCCCGACCATAGAAAAGATGCGTGAGGTCCGATTTCGGTTGTATGACCAAAGATAATGTCACGAAGATACATCTGTTAATAATAATATCGTATGGCCTCGGGTGCCGGGTGCAAGCTTTGTAATTTGACACCAGCTTGCATGTCGAATTTCGTTGTTCCTTGACTCACTATGAAAGTTAAGGAAGTTAGATATCTAACCTCCTTGAACACTATAGCGCTTTCTAGTAGAGAAATGAGGAACTTTGTGTTGGCGGAAACTCCCGAGATTAATTTTGCCATTATGAACACGGCCTACTGAATTCAAATGGGTTCTTTGACATGCCAACATCGTATGACATGCTTATTGTATTTTTGCCACGTTTCAAAAAAAAATCACTTACCACGGCCAGGAGCGAACCTGCAATCTTGGGGTTAGTAGACCGACACGATTTCCACTCACCCACCGTGGCAAGGGCTTAAATGAAACTCTGCATTGACTCACACTAGCGCTCGTAGTGGTAGAAAGCAAACTGCTAATCTATTCGACAAGGTATGGTTGAGTTTCCTTGACTGAAGCGACCTGAAACAAACAGCTGGTTTCCTCTGCGACCACTGGATACCATCCACCTAAAGTCATACTTGTCCTGGCCAACATTAGACATTCGTAAAATCATGCGAGTTGCCCCGATCATAGAAAAGATGCGTGAGGTACGATTTCGGTTGTATGACCAAAGAATAATGTCGCGAAGATACATCTGTTGAAAGACAGCGTTTCATCTCAGTCCTTATGGAAATCAGTTATGTTGTTGGCCAAAGAAACGAGTTGGTTGGCTATGAGAAGACAAGCGCTACGTTCATCGTGTTCCAAACGATGCCCTGTATAGAACCAAGAGGAAAAGGCCTTGCCGAACTTCATGCCCTGCTCTAATGCAAGACAAACAGTAATATGATTATTGTTTAGCTTTTCATAATGTAAGTTTGCGAACGTGTCAGCCTAAATAATTAACCTTTGCTAAACGGTAAAATCAAAATAAAATCATGAATAGAGCACGAAAGTCTAATTCAACACTATCCAGAAAAGAAGGATTAACTTTTATGGACATATGAAGCAAATGAGCCCAGCAAGACAGATCAACCAAATTGAACTGGATAGAGATCTACAGAGCTGTGTAGATTATTAGAATCAAATAAAGAACTTAAATCAGTCAGAATGCTTTATTCAAAATCATTTTATTGACCAACTGGTGACATCTTTTATCACCCTACTTACGAATGCTTTCTCCCCGGTACGCTTATAACTTTAGGAATTGCTTCTAGAAATTTTTAACTCCGCCATAGCCCGTGTTGAGAAAGGAGGAGGGAAGGAGCTACAATCTGAAGGGAGGAAAGAATTCTCGTCCCAGGGAATAACAAGAGTATTGACCACCGAAATACCCTGAAGTAGCTCCAGGGCAGCCTGTTGCCCAAGTTGGCAGCCCCATCATCAGGCTCGGGGGCTGTGGGCTAATAACCTGCACCTCTTAAATTCACTTATTACTGAAACTGCAAAAGGAGCAAACCGGACGGATCTCACGATGACGACTTCCAGCATGAAGAGGAAAACGAGAGATGGATAGGCCACACCCTAAGAAGGAGCCCAACGCAAAACCCGAGGCAAGCTTTATATTGGAACCCACAAGGCAGCCGAAAAAGAGGGAGACCAAAGAAAACCTGGAGAAGAACTGTGGAAGAAGAACTTTCCACCATTGGGAGGTCCTGGAACGGGGTGAAGAAGATTGCTGACAACAGAGTTCGCTGGAAAGCTCTTGTGGAAGCCCTTTGCTCCTTGGAGGAGCTTAAAGGGACATAAGTCAAGTCCGGAAATTTTAAGAATTGGGTATTCCAAGGGGTCCGTTTTTCCTTGTTTCATTGATTTTGGAATGTTCTCTCTAAATCAGGTGAATTCAAACCATGGTCTACAAATCTTTTAATAGTTCAAGAGTGATCGATCAGTAAAATGTCTTGGAGTTCCTCTGCTCTAAACTCACACGAAAAGTGGAATAAGTTAATCAAAACAACCCTTGTGACATTTTGCATTAACAAGGCTCATATTTAAGTGGAAATTCTATATAATCATTGTACTACAGTATGATTTCTTTTAAATAAAATGTAATTAACCCATTGACTGCTACGCCCGTCTATAGACGGTGCACGAGAACGTTTATTGTTTTCATATTCCCCGTTCACTCTCGAGTGCCGAGTCGATCTCTGGCATGTTCTGCCATCTGTTGGATATTATGTAGTTTGGATTTTCATTTTCCACAAGTAGATAATATAGCGTTTTGTAGACGACTGTCCTCTACAGCTGGAGTTATATGTGATGTAAACAAGTATGGCGGAATAACAAGCAATTTCTTTTCACCATGTTGTGATTTCGGATCAATGAATATCAATTTTTATATCAGTAAGGAGCAACAAGTATTACTTGCCTACTGATTTTAGGAAATCATTTTATTTTGGGCCCTTTAACTGGTACAGAAATGATGCACGCCTGGGCGCAAACATTTTAATTTTGATTTGTCTCAAAATAAAAATTAATATAGAAATTTGAATTTAGTTAAAGGTCCAAAACCAATAAATATTTTAAGCCTGTCACCCCTCCCCCTACCCCCCGCGGATAAGTTAAACATTACGGCACCTACATTTTGTATGTGCAAATGAAACTCAGCACCTAAAAGGTTATGACTGTTGGTTAAATATTTGGAATAATTGCAATGACCTGTAAAACATATTTAGTGCATTAAATCAAGAAAAATAGCCCTATAAAGGCAATTTTGGAAAACTTGCGTTGAGTCTAATAATTTGCACACCTTTCTAGAGATCCCACTTAAGAGAAAACTTCAAGCATACCAAGGTTCCCTAGAAAAACCGAAGTTGTAAAAGGGAAAGATTTGGACCCAGAAAAGGAAGTAAACCCGCCGACAACGAATGCGGGCAATCATCAAAGCCCGAAGAATGAGACGGTTGGAATGACGCTGTCCATAGATGGCCGATACGAAATGAATGAATTAAGGAATTAATAATTGAATGAATAATAATAACTGTCCGACTGTCCACATCAGCACAGTGTCTCGATCTAACGTTGTGGTTATTGTTTGAGGAATGGTTTCTCAAAGAACTACGGGAGGCTCTGTCTAGCCAGGTGAATGCTAACACGCAGGCCAAGGAAATCCGTGTTAATGCTGCAGATCAACCCTTCGTCTTCCTTTCACTTCAACTCCCTTTCATTAACGAGAACTGTGGCGGAAATGATATGAGCAGCATCTTGTGCGCTTGGACCGGCCAACAGTATGACTTTCAAGGCCCACAAAACCATTGTTACAGCTGCACTTTTGCCGAATGTAGAGATTGAAATTCAAACTAAGCTCGAACAACAGTATGCCTTTCATGGCCCACAGAACTGCTGTTCCAGCAGCATTTTTGCCGAATTCATGGCTTATTGAAGCTCGTACAACGGTACGCCCTACAAAACTCTTGTTTTAGTAGCATTATTAGCCTACTTTTCACATTTTGCAAAAATGAGGAAAAAGTAGACATATGAGATCAATCAGGGAAAATGTCTGTCTGTCTGTCTGTCTGTCTGTCTGGCTGTGTGTGTGTGTGTGTGTCCCCTTTCAACTGCTAAACGGCTGCAGCAATCGAAACCAAATTTAGCATGAGTAAATATGTATACAGGAATATCTCAAGCCTATATTTGAAAATGGTGTCAGTGCTACCAACTGCTGAAAAAACGCACTAGAAATTTGAGCTCCATGTTGGAGATCATGGAAGGTATGCATGGGAGCTATTCCAAAATTGGCACACATGTAGATAATACTGTTTCAGTTTAATTTCCAGGAGGCCATACATGACAGTGTTGTCAAAATAATTTAAGCCTTCTGATAGGCCCAATTTTAAATGCATATAACTTCTAACCTATTAATTGGATTTCAACCAAATTTTGTATGTAATATGTGTACATAAACAGATATGACTGAGTGTATTCTGAAGTGCCACCAGGGCTGCCAACTGTTAATAATTGATCTCTCTATTTTCTTCATCCAAATACCAATAAATCTGAAAGTATGCAAGCCAACAGCTTTAAACTATGCACCCGTATAGTACCTGACATTTTAGATTAATTTGGAGTAACTTATAAACTTCATTTCTACCAACATGATTCTAAGCCTGCTGATAGGACCAATTTTTAAATACATGTAACTTCTATATTATCAGTTGGATTTCAACCACATTTCGTATGTGCTACGTGTAACATAACAGATATGACTATAAGTTTTCTTAAGAGCAATCAGGGCTGCCAACTCTTAATAAATGCTGTAATATTTTTACCCTAATATCAATACCGGTATATCAGAAAGTATGCAAGCCAACAGCTCTATGCTTTGCACACGTATAGCACCTGACACTCTAGATTAATTTGCAGTAATTATTATAAGTCAGTGCTGCCAACATGATTGATTCTATGCTTGCTTGATAGGTCCAATTTTAAAATACATGTAACTTCTATACTAACAAATGGATTTCATCCAAAATTGGCACAACAAGATATCATAATATTTCTGATTATTTCTATCCAGCACACGCATTACATTGTTGCCAACATGCTTTTACGCGTGTGGATAGATCCAATGTCCAACCGCATGTAACGTCCATTGGACTTCTACCAAATTTTGTATTCTGTACCTTAAGATATGGAACTAAGAATATATTCAGGCTCCAGGGCTGCCAACTGTAGTGCTCTATTAGGCTACATTATACCAGGAATATTTCGAACTAATTAGACATTTCGATATTACCAACTTAATTTCGTCATTATTCTAGATAGGTTCATATACTGTAGATTAATAATTGTCATGAAAAGTAGGCTCTTTAGTTCGTCACGGACTTCTGGTTTTTGCATTCAAATATCTTATAACTTTCACTGCCACGGATTAATATACGCAAATTATTCGTCCAAGCCCTGATATATCCTGTGTTCAAGTATTGCTCTGGGATTTATAATGATATTTCAGTAACACTTAACATCAGAATTCAACGCTTGTGTAATTAGATTCATCCTTGATGTTCGCAGAGATAAGCATATCACACCATACTTCATTCATCTTCGGTGGCTTAAATTAGACTATAGCAATTATACGTACGGTATATAGTTAAAAAGGAAGGAAGCGTTTAGTTTTACGTGACCGTTGATCTCGCGATCACGAGCCACGGGACCTCCTTTTTACGTGGAATCCGAACCAAAAAATATGGCATTTCACATCGAAAATCTCACATGTATTGCCACACTAGGTTTCACATTTCATACATTGTTTAGGGAAGTGAAATACAGTAAACATGTTCAAGGCAAAATCGAATGAGTAAAGCTATGTTATAGACCAGGGGTGCACAACCTTTTTATAAGTGGGGGCCAAGTGTATTTTTACATAATAAGTGGCGGCCGCAAGTTACCTTTCACATAGGCACTTGCCAAATCCTACCGCTAAAGCTAATTGTACTAAAATAACCTATTTTACCAGCAGACAAAAAATGTGTCAATACCATTTTTGTGTCCTCTGGTTTAAAACCATTTTTGAAGTTTTTTGGCAAATTTGCGTTATTAAGTTAAAAAATTACTGATTTTCAATCACCTTAATCCTAACTCGAAATGGTTTAGGGGTATATAAAGTAAAACAATGCTATCACAAGGCTGTAAATTTGTTATTTTTACCCAAAAAAACACACGTTCGATAACAGAGATATCTGATAAATAATAGCAACAATGCGTAAATTAAATGAATTACTTTCCAACATAAACTTCAGTAATCTCCGTTATACTATTTTATTTATTTACTAGCAGGTACCCGATCAAGGCAATGGGGACGATGCATTATTGCTGATTTGGTCTATTCTATTACAGAAATCGCGGCTACAGGTGGGTCCATTCTAATTCAGAAAATTCTGATACATACAGTATATTGATATGAGCAGCAAAGTGGGAATTTTATAGAGTTGTGAAAATCTGCAGGGTACGATGTTACATTATGTGAACACATTTTAGAATTACGTTTTTGGTTTTGCCATCTTCTGCTGAGACATAACGATTTTGTTGTCCGGATAATCGCGAGCACGCCACATACAGTTGCCCATGGGAAAAAATGGTTTTGATTAAACGTACACCTGCTGCTGTTAAGTGTGTGTCATTGCGCTTTGTTAATAGAAATTGCGAATATTTTTTGAATAGGCAACTGCACTCTTGCACACTTGAATGGCAAATCTATCGGAATATGGGGAATTAAAAGTATTTTTCCTTAAGCTACCCTGGGTGTAATTTTGCCACACTTATTGATGATTTGAATGTCAACATGTCACTATTAATAGACCTATAGTAAAATATATCTTACCTTGGCCGCTGATGTACATTATGCAGTCTCTTCCAGTGTTACATTCCAGGGATTGAAATTCTCCAACAACCCTTTTGCCTCACATGCCTCTCTAAGTAATTAAAATTCCCGATTGTTGTTGTTTGAGTCTTCAGTTTTTTGACTGGTTTGATGCAGCTCTCCATGCCTCCCTCTCCTGAGCTAATCGTTTCACCTCTACATAGCTACCACACCCTTCATCCGAGGCAATCTGTTTAATCCTGGTCTACCCCTACAGTTCTTGTCCTCGACCCGCCCATCCATAACTAAGCTTGCTCTTCCTGTGTGTCTTAATATGTGTCGTACCAACCTATCTCTTCTCTTCATTAGCAGTCACCAGAAATATTTCTGCTCTCCCACTCTGATCTTCATCATTCTCCTGTCACACCACATTTCAAACGCTTCAATTTTCATCTTCTCTGCTGCACCATTAGTCCAAGTTTCACTTCCTTATAGTGACACGCTCCAGACAAAAGCTTTCAAAAATGACTTCCTAACACCTAAATGTATATTCGATGTCAACAGATTCCTTTTCTGTAGAAAGGCTTTCCTTGCCTGAGCCAACCTACTTTTTATATCCTCTTTGCTTCGTCCATCAATGTTTATTTTGCTTCCTAAGTAACAGAAGTCTCCTACTTCATTCAGCTTTTCACCTTCCAATTTGATGTCCATAGAGGTTTCTGATTTATTTCGGCTGCATTCCAATAATTTATTTTACATGTATTGATTTTCATCATGAATTCTTTCAAAACGGAGTCCATACCATTCAAAAACTCGTTCCAAACCCTCTGGCGTATCGGCCAAGATGACGATGTAATCTGCAAATCTCAAAAATGAAATTATTTCTCCTTGAATCTTCGCTCCCACTTTAAATTTTTCTCCAATTTCCTGATTATTGTGTTTTTAGAGATCTTTGAAATGTTTCAATGCATTGTCAAAGGGAAACATTCCATGTTACGAACATGGGCCGCATAACCTGTACCGAAAGCCTATTCTGAACAGCAGTTCCATGAACTCAGATTTGCCAACATTCTATTGTATCTTTCCATGTGGTATATCTCTGTACCTCAACATACAGAAGAGTGCTTTAAAAATCATGTCTTGTGTAAATTTTGGAAAAGGTGGTGAGTGTGGTTTTTGCCGGAGTGGATACTCGCTCGTAGAAATTATTTTCAGTAAAATAGACTGGTTCACAATTTTGTAAGTGCACATTGAGGTATGTGACGGCGGGATGCCTTAAGTGTTACGGAAACGGCAATAGCCGCCACAGAGCTTCGTTGCTACTGAAATAACGACCAGACTGATATTTGTACTTAACTATACGGGATTTGTGAGCCCAGTGTTTATGAAATTGAACGTAGCTATATCGCTACCTTTATTTAGTAGCCGCTACTGTAGTGTTTTTAAAATTTAAAGTGGTATTAGAAGGCGCTTTCCCTATTTTTTTTTACCCCTGGCACTACAGACCATGAAGGGCCTAGGCCTATCATGCGACCGCTTCCCAGCCATTTGGCTTGCATATATTGTGGTGACGCGTGGTCAGTGCATCGTGTCCCCTCAGCCGTTAATCTTGTTCTTCGTGACCGGGGCGCTGCCTCGCTATCAGACAGCTACTCAATTGTCCTCACGAAGCTGAGTGCACTCCGTTACAGCCCTCACGTCAGTGTCTAAAATCTCTGACGGAGCCGGGAATCGAACCCGGGGCCTCCAGATGAGAGGCAGGCGCGCTACCCTGTTCTTATTGTGTTTATATATATATCTTGAAAAAGATAATAAATGGATTGGCATTGCCTCCTACAGGGATATATAGAAAATCGGATGTCATACTTTTGAGGTACAGTTGCCATGGAAACGGACTTGCCATTAGTTCATCAGAGTGAAGATAGTTTTCTGCGAATATCTTTGAAACTGTTGGTTTTAGGGCCTTAAAATGTGGTTTTCGGTGTCCCGTGGGGACGTACCGAGTATTGTTTCTTGCATCAAGGGGCGTATAATGAGCTTTGTGCGGTCTTTATGCGACAACTTCGATATTTTGCCCCGGTTGAGTATTTTTGGTGACTTTTCAGTTATGTTGCCCGTTCCACGGGAACAATGATTTATTTCCAGATGAAAATGTTATCCCTGGGTATAAGCTGTCTCCATTTCAAATTTCATCCAAATCCGTCCAGCCGTTTTAGTGTCAAGAGGTAACAAACTAACACACACTCATACACACACATAATAAACTAGCTGAAGTAACCGTGCTTCGCTACTGGTCATAAATAAATTGAAATGTGAAGGTGACAGTTAAAACAGGTGATAGGCGAGGTGCTGCGCTGAGGGAGAGTTAGGATGGAACATTTTGTCCAACTACACCGCTTGGCATTGACCTTGTTTTATAGCACACAAATAGGTTTTACTCGCTAACAGTTGGAGATACACCAAAAGTGATAAGGACCATTGTGATAGAAATTTAAATTTTAAGCCATGTAAAGTTTGCTATTTCTTAGCATTCTCTTTTGATTTGAAACTAGCTGTACCCGGCATGCGTTGCAATGCCAATCAAAGAAAGTGTTGGCGTTGTAACTTTGCTTGTTGAAGTGCTTTTGGATTCCCAATATTTTTTTCTTTTTCCGTTAACCACTTCTAAACTATTGCAAAATTGATTTAATATCTCAAAAAAAATCATGGGAGCGTGCGCAACAACTCAACAAAGTTTCATCGCAATGAAATGAATGGTATATGAACGCATACGGGACCTTGTTGAAACGATTCGCGCGCCGTCACTCATTTGTTGAAACAACTTGTGCGCAACCCATTGAAAAACGGATTTACTAATTCATACACCTTCGCAGGATTGTATTCAACTCACTAAAGTTTTATCACAATCGGAGGAATGGTATATGAACGCATACGGGATTTGGTTGAAACGATTCACGCGCTGTCGCTCATTAGTTGAATCTACTCGTGCGCTACCAATTGTAAAATGGATTTTCTAAATCAGAAATCTTCGCGGGAGTGGAAACAACATTTCACCAAATTTCATTGCAATCGCATGAATGGTATATGAACGCATACGTAGTTTTTTTTAAACGATACGCGCGCCGTTACTCATTTATTGAATCTACTCGTGCGCTACCTATTGTAAAAAGGATTTACTATGTCAGAAACCTTTCCTGGAGTGTGCACAACAATTCAACCAAAGATTCATAGCAATCGGATGAATGGTATTTGAACGCTTCGGGACTTTGTTTAAGCGATTCAGGTGCCGTCGATCATTTGTTGAATATAAATTTGCGATACCTATTGTAAAGTGGACTTACTAAGCCTGAAACGTTCCCTGGAGTGTACACAACAACTCACCCAAGTTTAGTCGCTATCGGACGAATGGTATATGAACGCATACGGGACTATGTTGAAACACTTCGCGCATCGTCGCTCATTTATTTAATCTACTTGTGCGATACCTATTGTAAAGTGGATTTACTATCCCAGAAACCTTCCATGAAGTGTACACAACATCTCACCCAAATTTCATCGCTTTCAAACGAATAGTATATGAACGCATACGGGAGTTTGTTGAAACAATTCGCGCGTCGTCACTCATTTGTTGAATCTACTCGTGCCCTACCTATCGAAAAGTGGATTTACTAAGCCAGAAACCTTGCCTGAAGTATACACAACCTCTCACCCAAGTTTCATCGCTATCGGACGAATGGTATGTGAACGCATACAGGACTTTGTTGAAACACTTCGCCCGTCGTCGCTCATTTGTTGAATCTACTCGTGCGCTACCTATTGTTAAGTGGATTTACTAAGCCAGAAACCTTCCCTGAAGTGTACACAACATCGGACGAATGGTATGTGAACGCATACAGGACGTTGTTGAAATGCTTCGCCCGTCGTCGCTCATTTGTTGAATCTACACGTGCGCTACCTATTGTTAAGTGGATTTATTAAGCCAGAAACCTACCCTGAAGTGTACACAACATCTCACCCAAGTTTCATCGCTATCAGACGAATAGTATATGAACGCATACGGGACTTTGTTGAAACGCTTCGCGAGTCGTCACTCATTTGTTGCATCTACTCGTGCGCTACCTATTATAACATGGATTTACTAAGCCAGAAGCCTTGCCTGTAAGTGTACACAACCTCTCACCCAAGTTTCATCGCTATCGGACGAATGGTATGTGAACGCATACAGGACTTTGTTGAAACGCTTCGCCCGTCGTCGCTCATTTGTTGAATCTACTCGTGCGCTACCTATTGTTAAGTGGATTTACTAAGCCAGAAACCTTACCTGAAGTGTACAGAACATCTCACCCAAGTTTCATCGCAATGGGATGAATGGTATATGAACGCACGTGGGACTTTCTTGAAACAAACGCACGCCATTTTGTTGAAGCTACTCGTGCGCCATCTATTGTAAATTGGATTTACTACGCCTATAACTTTTCCGGGACTGTGCACAACAACTTACCAAAATTTGATCGCAATCGGATGAATTGTATATGAACGCATCGCCATTACGCATTTGTTTAAACTACTCGCGCGCTATCTATTTTGAAATGGATTAACTATGCCTATAAACCTCCCGGAAGTGTGTACAACAACTCACCAAAATTTGATCACAATCGGATGAATAGTTTATGAACGCATAAAAGACGAACAGACAGACATTCCTTTATATATATAAGATTGAAAAACGAATGTTTGAAACCAAAGGGTGTAATGACATCACTTAAATGGTCGCCATCATTAAATAGTGCAAAGTATTGAAATCAAAAGTAGCCGTTATATTAACCAGGTAAATCAGCTACTTCCATGTAAAATTTCATCTAAATCGGACCAGTGGTTCTTTGGTGATCGAGTAATACACAGACTCACAGACACATACCATCTCACTTTTATATATTAGTATGGATGTAGTTTTTAGATGTAAGAAAAACGTACGATATTATTTACCTAGTAATTTGAAAGTACCCATGTTTAAGTACAAAAGGAACCTGGCCACGGCTTCTAATGATTAATATGAGAATTATTGGTGACGTCAATTACCTGTAGGTTTGCTACGGTACTGTATCTGTTGAGGGCAGTGAAGGAGGTAATGTTCTGTACAAATTATTTACTCTTTCAGTCATGTCTTAATTATAAAAGAAGGAGTGTTCACTGCGTGGTTAACTATTTTAGGTTACTGTTTCATTTTGGTTGCTACAAATTATTCTGGTTCTGTTAGTCTTAGTCAAGTCTTATCACAGTTACTGTATTCCTGATTTGTAATACAAAAGATAGCCGGTACAGGTTAACAATGTCAACAATTAAAACAATGCAGCATAAAAACATTAGGATTAATAAGACATAAACGTAAAGATATTAGTAGTAGAACACACCTTAAAGGAGAGTATAACACAACAACATTGCGCGTGATACCTTCCGTCATAAGGTAAAGATTCAAAATCTCCCGTAACAGCAGCGGCATCAAGAGTTAGACCCAAAATGCTACATTCAGACGACCACGTGGATTAGCGGCTAACATTCTCGGCTGTCGCCATGGAGGTCCGAGTTTGAATCTGGCTCTGCCAAGAAATGTTAATTCTCGTCTGAGAGCTGGAAGAGGGTACACTGCGCCTCCCGTGGCAAAACTTGAAAGATGTTTTCCGTGGTTTCCTACTTCTACTCGAAGCAAATACAGGGATAGTTTCTAACTGAAGGCAACAGCAACCTCATTTTTAATCCTCACCTGAATTACAAATACACACACTACTACAGCCATCACAGTAACACTGGTTATCAGAAAAAAATCATGTACACTGAATATCAAGGGGCTACATGGCCATATGCCGCCAAGTCTCTAAATCAATCAACAATAACAGAATCATTTAATCTTAATACTAAGTTTCGTGATGATATCTATAGCCGCTGTTACGTTAGGTCGCGTGCAGGGTTAGCCGTTGTATTTGTTTTATCATTATTTTAATTCCCTACATCGACCCCTGATAATAAAATTTAAAAAAAAACTACGTATTCAGATTTGTAAGGCGTTCATATACCTAATGTTAGGTAGATTTCATTAGAAAGCTAACTATTGGAATGGGTCCCATGTTTCGACTTCCGGAAAATTTCGACATATCTTCGCGTTTCACATCCCCCAGACCCCAAAACCACCGTCAGTTCAAAAGTTTATATATAATTTATGTATATATATACAGGGTGTATTTGATATGATGGAAGTCCATTACACTGGTGATAGAAGCGACTATTCTAAGCACATATCTTCATGAAATTTAGTCGTATCTTAATTAGTGTAGGTGGAATTAAATCACAAAAATCGTCGGTCAATGTCTTGGAAAAGGTCTTAGGCTATCTTCCCCTCAGCAGCACAGCTGACTTCTCCCCGTCGCCCTCCCCTCCTACGCTGAGGAATGTTGACAAGGGTCGGAAGTCGAGTGACCTACTCGCCTTGTCTGCCAATGGCATTGAAATACACAAACCGAACCTATGAACAGCTGATTCACACCTTCATGGGGAGTGGCTACATGACTAGTGATGGTGGATCTGTTTAGGATTTTGCCAGCCTGTTGGACTATGCATAGAAAATAGAAATCCTAAAGATTTGGGTAATTAATTTAAGGAACTGTTGGTCTATCTTTGTGTGAAGATAGTGCAACAACTGTAATAAAAATATTAATAATACTAATAATAGTAATAATAGGCTTTAAGACACATTAACTTCTTTTATGTTTCCTTTTGGTATGTCGAGTTTCCAGACTTTAATGTGCGTAGGATTTCTTGTATGTGTCATGAAATCCGTGGACATGATCGTATTAGATCCCATTCATTTACTGCATGACTGAACGTAGATCGCACCCTCGGGAAGGTTAGCACTCTACCACCATAACTACACATGCTGACTCTTATTATTATTATTATTAGACTATTATTAATATTATTATTAGCCTATTATTATTATTATTATTATTATTATTATTATTATTATTATTATATTTAATAACACTGTATTATAACAATGTATTTGTATTTTATTTTCATTTTCATGTATTTTCATATGTACGTACATTGTTGATTGACCAATAAATCAACACCCCTCCCCCCCCCCCCCCCCCTCTCCAGTTTATGGCCACCCCAGGGCTGGAGATGGGATGTGACAATTCACAATATGAACATGTGGTACCGTACTAGTATTAAATCTTTGAGGTAGTTTTCCATGTGTTCCCACTTCTACCCCAGGCAAACGCCGGGAATGTTCCTAACTTAAGGCCACGGCCGCCTTCTTCTCAATAACCATAACCGCTGGCAGTGCAGCCCATGAAGGGCCTAGGCCTACCAAGCGACCGCTGTCCAGCCATTTGGCGTGCAGACATTAGGGTGACGCGTGGTCAGTGCATCGGGTCCCCTCGGCCATTAATCTTGATTTTCCTGACTCGGGCACTGCCTCACTGTCAGACAGCTACTCAATTGCCCTCACGAGGCTTAGTGCACCGCTTTCCAGCCCTCACGACAGTTTTTAATATCCCTGATGAACATCAATCAATGAATTCCACACTTACGAAGTAGGCTACACAATACTACCGGTCATAACGTCCCAAGCCATTGCGTGCGTTGTCAACAACAACAACAACAACAACAACAACAACGGCAATGCACATTTCCTTAGGAGACGGTAGAGCTCAAACAGCTGATAGCCTACCACCCCTCAAGTCAACCGGTAAGGTCAATGCTCCGATTACGTAACAACTACCCCTTCGCGCGTCTCGTCACACCTGGCTCCGCCTCGTTTCCCACAGCCTGCCGCACCACTTTCTGCCTGATTAGTTTCTGAAATAACTAAAAACATTGACTTTTTAATGATTAATTATCAATTTCAAGATAGGTGACAAATTTTTTACCTAGGAAGCTTAGAATAGTCTCTTCTATCACCAGTGTAACGGACTTCCATCATATCAAATACACCCTGTATATATATATGTATATCAGATTCTTATGGACACGATAACTGCCGTCATTTTGCACCAATCACTTTGAATTTTTTACCGAATATGTATACCTATAAAATCTCAGTCGAGTTCGTTACTGGGCTAAATCGTTCGATGGGGGTGAAAATGGGGGGCTTTTTTTTTCGAAAAAGGGAAATATTGCTATAACTCTCTTAATATGTGAAATATCGAATCCGTTCAACGTTCATACTATGTGTCGGATAAAGCCCAAAAATGTATGTTTGAAGAGTTTTTTATAGCACCAACCATTGACCAAAGGGGTGGGAAAAAGTGGGTTTTTCGGGAAACATTAATCGTATCTCTCTTAATAGGCACAATATCAAAACCGTACAAAATGGACAATATTCCCCTAATAATTACCTAAAACTTTTGTCTGAAAGAATTTTTGATATGACCCACCATTTTGCCAAGGGATGAGAAAAAGATTTCGGAATTATAAGAAAATGCCAAGAGATATCAGTGGTTGCCATGGCAACACTACTAAATTGATGAGGGATGAGCCATCAGACGTTGCCAAGATAACGCACTTGCACGAGATCAGATTCAGATTTCCATCTGACTAAGTGTGAAGCGGCTTCGGTGACGTAACTGGTAGCATGCTGAATATCTATGCCCAAGGTCGCGAGTTCAAAGCCGGCCGAAATCGTCGTATTTTCTAAGAGCCCTAAAAATCCCTCAGTATGCTTTCCTTTGGAGGGGAAGTTCCAACGTTCGTTGCGAGTTGCTGGTTGCGGTGGCATATAGTAGACAAGTTCACAGCTAGGTGTCGTTGACGGTAGTACCTGGTAGCAACATTAGGAACTACTGCTTGAAATTGACCGTCTGCAGTCCTTACCTGAATTACAGACTAATACAGCCATCCCTAAGTACACGGGGTTACATGACCGCGTTGTCGCAGCCCCTAAACTGAGGAACCAACCAACATCTCTGCGGGAGATATAATTTTGCGTGAAGAAGTAACAGACCGTTACATAGTTACACATCAGTGTCGAAACCTTGCATAAGGACAGTGTGACCACAAGTATAAAAATGGACCCCAAATGACAAGAAGGGCACCGTTCCCATAACACAATAAAATGTTTAAAATAAGCATAAAATGACGAAAACCAAAGTTAATTAAGCTCCAATTATAAAATACCTTCTTGCAATTTGAGGTCTGATCCTTCTACGAAATCCTGTATATTCTGCCTATTTTCGCCTATCCCCAAGTTTGTCCGGTGAAATCTACCTCCGCCTTCCGGCGTGCCGAGAAGACTTTTTCTTATTGTGGTTTGGATAGAAAATGGAGGACCATGACCTGGTGTTTACGTCATGACTGTAGTCATGGAGAAAATGGAGTAGCATGGTCCCTTACAGAGACAGGAGGAAACCTGGTGATCACTTCTTTAGGTACCGTAGTGTTGCCGTTTAGAAAATTGAGTGGCATGGCCTCTTACCGAGATAGAATGAGACTTGGTGGACCCGTCTTGTGCTACTGTTGCCCTAGAGATGGCCGGCCTTGCCGTTCCTTCACAAGTTAATTTTCTGAATATATTAGCATTTGCTCGAGTGCAAATAGGCCGATATCAGAAGAATGAGAAAGACTATCGAAACTCCATGTAGCCAGCCGTTCCTTCTGGGTCCTAAACTATGTGTATGCAAAATTTAGTTGAGATTGGTGGAAGGGTGTAGATTTGTATACGGAACAAATCCACCCACCCACATACAGACTTTCACTTTTATATATTAGACTAGCTGAAGTTAAGCCTCCGTGGCTTAGGCGGCAGCACGCCGGCCTCTCACCGCTGGGTCCGTGGTTCAAATCCTGGTCACTCCATGTGAGATCTGTGCTGGACAAAACGGAGGCAGACAGGTTTTTCTCCGGGTATTCCGGGTTTCCCTGTCAAAAATTTCATTCCAGCAACACTCTCCACTATCATTTCATTTCATCTGTCATTCATTTAAGCATTGCCTCAGAGGAGTGCGTCAGGCCTCGGCAGCCGGCACAGTCCATATCCTCACCGCTAGATGGGGGCTTCATTCATTCCATTCCTGACCCGGTCGGAGACTGGAAGCAGGCTGTGGATTTTCATTTTCACTAGTTGAAGTACCCGTGCTTCGCTACGCGTCATAAATAAATTACAATGTGAAAGTGACAGTTAAAACAGGGGATAGGCGAGGTGCTGCGCAGAGGGAGATTAAGGATGGAACATTTTGTCCAACTACACCGTTCGGCGTTGACCGTGTTTTATAGCACAAATTTAGGTGTTACACGCTAACCGTTGGAGATACCTTTCGGATAGAAAATGTAATTTTAAACCTCGTATAGCCTATGCCATCAAAAGTTTGCTATTTCTTAGAGTTCACTTTTTATTTGAAATGGAAACATGAAAGTTTGAAACCAAAGGATGTAGTGACGTCACTAAAATGGTCGCCGTAGTGCAAAGTATTGAAATCAAAAGTAGCCTATATGTTAACCAGGTAAATCAGCTACTTCCATGTAAAATTCATGTAAGTCGGACCAGTGGTACTTGCGTGATTGAGTAATACACAGACACACACCATCTCATTTTTAGCCTCGCTTCACTCGCGTCATAGTCGTGTCATATTGTTATTCAATGACATGCAGGTTTAACCCCGTTAACACCCCTTTAGAACCTCAATATCCAATAATCCCTCCTTAGTAGACTTTTTCGACACACAACAAACATATCCCCTTCTTCTAACTTCAATAGTTTTGATTGGTCGATGAGAGTGAACATCCAAAAATCCTTCCTTAGTGGACGTTTTTCTTCCAGAATTTCACCCCTCCCCATATGCCCCTTAAATTGGATTTATGAAAAAAAAAGGTCGAACACCTACTTATTTTAATTATTTATTCATTTATTTATTTTTAAGCCGATTGGAACTCGGAGAAAATCAAACTCCTCGTCTATGTCGTTTAAGAGATACACGCTCCGTTAGGAATCTTTCAACCCCCACTTTTCATCCCTTTCACCTCATAATATACACCACATCGAAAAAACATTAGACATGTGTCAGCTTATTTTAAATGATTAGTATATATGCCAAGTATCACATCCCCAAATGAAACCACTCATGAGATATTGTTATTCAATGAAATGCACGTTTACCCCCTTAACACCTCATTAGAACCTGAATATCCAAAACTCTTTCCTTAGTGGACGTTTTCGACATGCAACGAACTTATCCCCAAAATTTCATGTTTCTAACTTCAATAATTTTGGCTGGGCGATGATGAGTGAGTGAGTCAGTCAGGACATTTTCTTTCATTAATTTTTGAGAATTTCACCCCTCCACAAGAACCCCTTAAATTGGATTTGTGAAAAAAAAACCGGTCGAACACCTATTTACTTATTTAAAGCTGTTTTCCCCCTGAGTTTGATGAGTGAGTAAGTAAGTCAATCAGTTAGGACACTTTCTTTCCTGTTTTCCCCCCCGAATTTCACTCCCCCCCCATGGGCCCCTTAAATTGGATTTATGAAGAAATGGTCGAACACCTATTTATTTATTTTTAAGCTGCTTTTTCCGCTGAATTTCAAACTTATCGCCTATGTTGAATAAGAGATACAGTACACGCTCCGTTAAGAATCCTTCAACCCCCAAGTTTCTCCCCTTTCACCTCATAATATACACCATATCGATAAACCCTTAGACATATGTCTGCTTATTTTGAATGCTTAGTTTGTATGCCGAATATCACATCCCCAAATGAAACAACTCGTGAGATATTGTTATTCAATGAAATGCAAGTTTAACCCCCTTAACACCCCTTCAGAACATGAATATCCAAAAATCCATCCTTAGTGGACTTTTTCGACATACAACGAACATATCCCCAAAATTTCAAGTTTCTAACTGCAATAGGTTTGCTGGGGGATGATGAGTGAATATCCAAAAATCCTTCCTTAGTGGACTTCTTTCCCCAGAATTTCATCCCTCCCCATGAGCCCCTTAAATTGGATTATGAAAAAACGATCGAACACCTATTTACTACTTTTTCAATCTGATTTTTCTCCCTGAAATTCTAACTTTTTGCCTCTGTCTTTTAAGAGATACTTGCTCCGTTAAGAATCCTTCAACACTCACTTTTCACACATACACCTCATAATATACATCACATCGAAAAACCCTCAGACATGTGTCTTCTTATTCTTAATGATGAGTTTATTTTCGAAGCCGAGTCTCCCATCCCCAAGGAAACCAATCAGGAGATATTGTTATTCAATTAAATGCAGTCTACCCCCTGAACACCCCTTTAGAACCTGAATATCCAAAAATCCTTCCTTAGTGGACGTTTTCGACATACAACGAATATAGCCCCAAAATTTCATGCTTCTAACTTCAATAATTTAGGCTTGGCGATGATGAGTGAGTGAGTAGGTCAGGACATTTTCTTTCATTTATTTTCCAGAATTTCACCCCTCTCATGAACCCCTTAAATTGGATTTATGAGGAAAAAAAACGGTCGAACACCTATTTACTTATTTTTGAGCTGTTCTTCCCCCCTGAGTTTGATGAGTGAGTGAGTTAGGACACTTTCTTTCCTGTTTTCCCCCCAGAATTTCACCCCTCTCCAAGGGCCCCTTAAATTGGATTTATGAAAAAACTGCCGAACACCTATTTACTTCTATTTTAAGCTGTTTTTTTTCGCTGAATTTCAAACTTCTCGCCTATGCCTTTTAAGAGATACACGCTCCATTAGGAATCCTTAAACCCCCAATTTTCACCCCTTTCACCTTATAATATACACCACATCGATAAACCCTTAGAAATATGTCTGATTATGTTTAATGATTAGTTTATATACCGAATATCACATTCCCAAATAAACAACACAACTCATGAGATATCGTTATTCAATGAAATGCACGTTTACCCCCTTAACACCTCTTTAAAACTCGAATAAACAAAAATCATTCCTTAGTTGATGTTTCCGACATACAGAGAACATATTCCCAAAATTTCCTGTTTCCAACTTTAATAGTTTTCGCTGGGCGTGATGAGTGAGTGAGTCAGACAGGACATTTTCTTTCAATCATTTTTACCAGAATTTCACCCTTCCCCATGGGCCCCTTAAATTAGATATGAAAAAACGCTTGAACACCTATTAACTTATTTTTTAAGCTGTCCTTTTCCCCTGAGTTTGATGAGTGAGTGAGTTAGTCAGTCAGTTAGGACACTTTCTCTCCTTTTTCCCCCCAGAATTTCATCCCACCCCATTGGCTCCTTAAATTAATTTATGAAAAAACGGTGGAACACCGATTTACTTACTTTTTAAGCTGAATTTTTTTCGCTGAGTTTCAAATTGGCGCCTATGTCGTTTAGGAGATAGGCCTACACGCTTCGTTAGGAATCCTTCAACCCCCAATTTTCACCCCTTTCACCTCATAATAATACACCACATCGAAAAACCCTTAGACACATGTCTGCTTATTTTTAATGATTAGTTTATATGCCGCGTATCACATCCACAAATGAAACCACTCGTGAGATATTGTTATTCAATAAAATGCAGGTTTAACCCCCTTAAGACCCCTTTAGAACCTGAATATTCAAAAATCCTCCCTTAGAGTATGGTTTTGACATACAACGAACATATCCCGAAAATGACATGTTTCCAACTTCAATATTTTTGGCTGGGCGATGATGAGTGGGTGAGTGAGTCAGGACATTTTCTTTCAATTTTTTTTTCTTCAGAATTTCACCCCTCCCGATGAACCCCTTAAATTTGGTTTATCAAAAAAAACTGTCGAACACATATAAGTTATACTTATTTTTAAGCAGTTTTTCTCCCTGAGTTTGAAGAGCGAGTGAGTCAATCGGTTAGGACACTTTCTTTCCTGTTTTTACCCAGAATTTCACCCCTCCCCATAGGCCCCTTAAATTGGATTTATGAAAAAACGGTCAAACACCTATTTACTTATTTTTATGCTGTTTTTTTCCGCTGAGTTTCAAAATCCTCGCCTATGTCGTTTATGAGATACAGGCTCCGTTAGGAATCTTTCAACCCCCACTTTTCACCCCTTTCACCTCATAATATACAACACATCGAAAAACCCTCAGACACGTGTCTTCTTATTTTTAATGATGAGTTTATATGCCAAGTATCACATCCCCCAATGAAACCAATCGGGAGATATTGCTATTCAATGAAATGCAGGTCTACCCCCTTAACACCCCTTTAGAACCTGAATATCCAAAAATCCTTTCTTAGTGGGCGTTTACGGCCCTTGTGTAAGCTGCATACCAAATTTCATTCCAATCCGTTGGGTGGGTTCTGAGATTTCGTAATGAATGCGTGAGTGAGTGAGTGAGTGAATGAGTGAGTGGTATTTGACAAATATCTAGTAGATAGTGTCAAGTCTTTGTTATGCTATACTCGGTTGACAGTGCTGTGTGAGCAGTTGAGTAACTAACGGGATATCAAGTAAAGATCCTCATTTTCTATACCGGTAGTGCAGAGCGCAACTGGCATCTAGTCGGCCGTGTCTCGACTTGAGCTATGTTGCCATGGAAAATATCTGCCTTGCCATTCCTTCATGAGTATATTTTATGATTTGATTAGCCTGTGCGTGGGTGCAAAAGGGCCGAAATCAGAAGAATGAGAAATACTATCGAAAATTCATGTAGCCAGCGGTTCCTTCTGGGTCCTAAACTATGTGTATGCAAAATTTGGTTGAGATTGGTGAAACGGTGTAGATTTGTATACGGAACCAACCCACCCACCCACATGCATACAGACTTTCACTTTTATATATAAGACAAGTACAGGGACCTCTGTAGATACCCACTGCTGCTTTTCGTTGTCCCTAACATGGGGCTATAATGGCGTCCATCTTAAGGCACCTTTTTTAGTTTCTTTGTTGCTTTCTCATAGCAACAATTTAGTCGTATTTCCATTTATTCCTGATAAAGACAAACATGATTTCTTTCGAAACTCGTCGAGTTTGATTGAATAAAACACAGCATAAGCCCAAAATTCTACATTATCGATAGTGTCACGGGCCGTGAACGTGTAAATGATAAATATCATATTCTTTATGCTGATTGAATAACAAAAGAACTAACTTAGTGCCATGTTTACACGTTTTTTCAATCTCAATATTAAGCCTCAAAACTTAAAAACCCTTCGTTTTGTATTTTTTATTTCCTTTATACTGAAAATTTGCATGTAAGTATGTGTCTGAATTAATAGCATGGACTTCATGCTGATTGAATAACAAATGAACTAACTTAGTGCCATGTTTTCGCGTTTTTTCGATCTCGATATTAAGCCTCCAAAGTTAAAAACCCTTCGTTTCAGGTATCGTCCCCTTAAAAAGCCGCGGAACGTTGGCGCTGCAACCTAGTGGTGAATTAATATACAGTATATCCAGTACGCGTCTGAGTGTTGAATGGGCAGGCAGTTTAAAGCAGCCAGGAGGGATGCGATCCAGCTGGCAGTGAAAATGCCGCGGCGATCACAGTGGGTTGATGCTGCAACCTATCTTGTGCTAAATGGACAGGCAGTTTAAAGCAGCTTGGAGGGATGTGATCTAGCTGGTAGTGGGTGTAGCATGGCCTCTCACCGAGATAGATAGAAACTTTGTGGCCCCGTCTTGAGCTAGTGTTGCCATGGAGATGGCCAGCCTTGCCATTATTTTATCAGTATATTTTCTGACTTTATTTGCCTTTGCTCGAGTGCAAAAAGGCCGAAATCAGAAGAATGAGAAAGACTACCGAAAATTCATGTAGCCAGTGGTTCCTTCTGGGTCCTAAACTAAGTATATGCAAAATATGGTTGAGATTGGTGGAACGGTGTAGATTTGTATACGGAACCAACCCACATACATACATACATACATACATACAGACTTTCACTTTTATATATTAGTTATAGGGATATATATAGGGATTTATCGTGTGGCTTTTAGTGCTGGAGTGTCCGAGGACATGTTCGGCTCGCCGGAGGCTGTAGCTGCTTCAAGCGGAAACCCATAGGGTGAGCTGCAAGTTCCGTTCAATTTCAAGTGGTTCCAACTTTCGCTACCAGATGTCACTGACACCTAGTGGTGAACGTTAGAACTGTAATGGAGCATTTCAACGAAATCTAACCTAGATATTTAGCTTCACATAAGTTTAGTTAATGGAAGGATCTATGACATGGGACTGCCGGCGAAGGAAGGCATACTGTATGATTTTAACGCTTTTCAAAAATCTGACTACTTCGGCCGGGTTTGACCCGCTATCTTGGGCACAGCAGTTCAGCAGGCTACCAACTATGCCATTGAAGCCGCTTCTGTGATACTAAAACTCACGTACACACATACTGTTAATAGTCAGGGACTCCCCAGTACAAGTAGCGCGTAAGGAGAAAGGTCAGAGGGAGTTGATATAACTTGCAACAGATAACAGCACAATGCAGTTGCAAAAAAAGCAGGTTTACCATATGCTATCAGAGGCCATAACACTATCTTCTCCTTTACATCTACAAAACAAGAGGTGATCAGTCATTATTATGGTGGTTTTGGAATTCAGCATGTGAAAATACAGCAAGTAAGAATAATATATTATGAGTCCGAAGCATTTTCATTGTAGGGCAGTGTAATTTGCACACCTCTCAACCTTATAGCTGCCATTTGTCATCAATAATGATTGTGGAAATATGATCCTGAAAATAAGCTAAAAGTTCCTGCGACATCTATAGGCCGAGTTCTCCTCATAAAAGTTAATTACATTAGGACATTATTAAATTTGCTGCCGCGGTCTCGAGAAAGTGTGTTAATAAACTGAAATTAATCTGCGAGAAATATTTTAATTATGTCGCACTCTAGAACAAAGATGCCGCTTCGCGGGAGATCTCTCTTATTTTATAGCTAATTAATATATCTCCTCGTAAACTATAATTAAATAATAGGAAGAGATTTCATAGCTAAATGGAAATTAAAGTGTGGAGTGGGAAGGAAGGCACTCAGCAATCTAGACCCGTCCACAAATTAATTCAGGGACCCGTGATTAATTTCTTGCTCTGTAATCTTTTACAAGACTATTGCACGGTGCACTTGACCGTGTTTGCGTATGTTTGCAAAGTGATTTTCTTTCCACTTTTTTTTTACGATTGATTAATAGGATATGAAATTTAAAAACTGAATTATGATTTCATAGCAGCAATAGTTTCGATCAGGTTGGCTTATCAGGATGAGGCGCTGGTAGTGGAATCCAGAATGCGTGAGAAAACGGGGTTTGATTTCCACCATTAGCTTCCCCGTAGTTTCCCAATTCCCTGCAAATTTAAATATTATTCGATTGAACATCAATCTTTGTCCTCAGAATGATTTATTACATTTAAGTGGAAAATCGATTAAGAAAGTCAAGATAAAAGAAAGACAGTTGAAAATTTTAAACAAGTAGTTCCGTGAAGAACTATACTGCCTATTTTCATATATCCTGCTCATGTTAATTGTCTCTATCAACAAACAAAATTTCAGTTTAATTGCTGTAACAGATTCGTAGATATTGAGAACCATCTAAATATTTCTTATGGTCGCCAGGATGGATTTTTATTTTTGTACTATTACACTAAGATTATTGTGTACTAGTGGTATTCAAACTTCAATCGCATGATTAGAACACAAGAAGTAAAAACGAGATTTTAAAAGTACACACAGCAGCCATCTTGTGATTATGCAAACAATTGAAATAAATTACATGCCAGTGGATCAACATTTGTATAAGCATTTAATGTGCAACGTTTCACGGCACTCGGATAGTTAATTCGCGAGAAACGCCCATTTAAATATTTATACTTCGCGTCGCCGCCATGTTGGATTTGTGCTCACCAGGTTACTGAAAGTCCTATAGGTGAACATATGTTCATAGTCTCTATGAACATTGAAAAATTCAGGCTGGTTGCTGTAAAAGATTCATAGATATTGAGAACCGTCTAAATATTTCGGAAGCTCGCCATTTAGGATTGTTATATGTATAGGCCATAGAGTTATGTACCATTCAAGGACAATTATTGCCTAGCTTCATTATTCAAACTTTCACTTCGACCGCATGATTACTACACAAGAATAAAAACTTAATTTTAAAATTTCGCACAGCCGCCATCTTGAGGTTATGTAAACAATTGAATAAAATTAGATGGCAGTGCATTACAATCTGTAATATCATTTACTGTACCACATTTCACTGCGCTCAGAGAGTTAAATCACGAGAAAAGTCTATTAAAATATTTCAAATTCGTTTTGTACTTTACAGGTTTATGAAATATACATAGGTAAACTTGTATCAGTACCCTTTATCACCGTACAAAATTGCATGATGATATCTGTAATAGTTTCGGAGATATAGAATGTCAGTGAAATATTTCGCACAGCCGCCATTTTGTGGTTATGTAAACAATTGAACTAAATTAGACTCCAGTGCATTACAATGTGTATAAACATTTGCTGTACCAAGTTTCATTACGTTTGGATAGTTAAATCGCGAGAAATGTCTATTTAAAAGTCTCAATTTCGCTTGGCCGCCATGTTGGTTTTGTAGTCACCAGGTTTTTGAAAGTCTCATAGGTGAACTTCTAGTAGTGCCCTTTATCACCGTACACAATTTCAGGGCGATGTCGGTAATAGTTTCGGAGATATTGAATGCTAGTGAAATATTTCGCACAGCCGCTATGTTGGATTGGTGAGATGTAACAAAATTTGAAGGGCACGGTCGAGATCGCCGGGAATAGTGCTATGAACTTACCGAGTTTCATTGAAATCGCTCCAGCCGTTTAGATTTTATTAGGGACACACACACACACACACACGCACACACACACGGTCAAAAGGTGATCTCATAAGCCTATTTTTTTCAAAATTGAAAATAGGCTAAAAACGTTTACAACGAGACGGTTTTAAGCGTTTCATTGGACACAATTAATCGGGACATCACAAAAACTATTCTGATCGTGAGCCCTAATGTTGATACATTCAGAGATGAGAAATAATATAATTACCTGTATCGATTACTTCCTTTAGTATTTGCTGCTTGTAATCCCTCCTAGTCTTCTGATCGCGGGCCATTTGAAGGGTGGTACATCTAGTCATATGGTGTTGGCTCGTTAAAGATCTGTCGTATCACATTTGGTGATTGCGAGTGAAAATTACTTAAATCTCAGCCACAGGTATTATTATTTATTATTTATACATCGAGTTGATCCTCTATGGACTGCGTGGTAACAACGAACTTCACTTTAGTGTCTAGGTCTTGCTCTTGTTCCGGTTTTGACTTGCTGCCAGCATCTTCTGACCCCAGCGACGAGTGCCTGTTTATGTTCTTCGGACAAAGGTCCTCTCTGTCTTCCAGAAGTTGATGCCATTTTAAAACCTTGGTAGTTGTTCACCAATCTTCTAAATGTGTTCCTGTCACGAATTTCTCGGTCTAGAATACCAATTTGCCTGAGATCTTTTTCGCAATTCCTCGAACCATCTCGGCCTTGTTGCCTTAGCCTTGATGAAATTCCATATTCTTTTGGTTAATCTATCATCAGTCATCCTCAAGAGGTGACCGTAAAATAGTATCCGTCTCTTCTTAATTGATGCTGTGATAGGGTCTATGTTGTTGTACAAGTCCTCATTTGCTCTCATTCGCCACTGTCCATCAACCCATCTATTACCTAGGATTTTTCTTAATATCCTACGCTCTCTTTTTCCAGTTGGTCAGCTTGACCTTTACTATTCATGGTCAAAGTTTCGGACGCATATAATCCCTCAGGTTTTACAACTGTGGTATAGTGTCGGAACTTGGCCCCTATACTCATAGACTTTTTGTTATAGATATTCTTTGTAATGTGATATGCCTTACTCATCCTGACATGCTTCCTCTTATAATCCATTCTGCTGGATGACTTCACCGAGATATCGGAAATTTGTGACTCGACTGATTTTTCCAAGATTAGTGATCATCCATTCAGGTCCATCGCAGATGTTTGTCATATATTTTGTCTTCTGAATAGAAATCTGCAGTCCTACCTTTTCAGCAATTTCTTGTTGACTGCTGAATCTATGTCGTTAGCAAAAATGGTCAGGTCATTCGCAAAGGCCAGACAGTCAATGTATATCCCTATGTGCTTAGGACCAAGTCTGAACCGATCTTCTTTTGTTTCTTCTTGGTCTAACTTCTTCCTCCATTCTCGAATGACTTTTTCCAAAACACAGTTGAAGAGGAGTGGAGATAGTCCGTCTCCCTGTCTGACGCCCGTTCTAATTGTAAACGGTTCTGATATCTCTCCCATAAATTTGACTTTCGACACTGTGTTGGTTAGAGTTTGTTTGATCAAATTTCTAGATGCATCATCCACTCCAAACTTCCCCAAAATATTCATTAATGACTCCCGGTCGATGGAGTCATAAGCTTTCTGAAAGTCAACAAACACGACCACGTAACTATATCCTCCTGTCTTCTTGTACCTGATGATGTTCTTCAGGTTAATGATCTGTTCCGGGCATGAACGACCCTTTCTGAAGCCAGACTGGTATTCCCCGATCTGTTGGTCGAGATGCGCTTCTATTCTGTTCTGAACTGCTTTGGAGAAAATATTATACGGAACAGATACTAATGAGATGCCTCTATAGTTGTTGACATTCTTTTTATCACCTTTTTTTGTGTAGAGGATGGATTAGTGCTGACCGCCATTCAATTGGTAACATCCCAGTTCTCCATATCTCTTCAAAACGTTTGACTAGTACATCTAGAGTTTCATCATTCGCCAGCTTCAGTAGTTCCGCCACTATTGAATCTTCACCAGCTGCTTTATTATTCTATTATTTATTATTCTATTATTTATTATTTATTATTTATTATTTATTATTTCTTCTTCTTGTTTCGAATGGGCCTACTTTGGACCACGCCTGTTCAACTGTTGAGCTTTGATCTTTGCCCAGTGTTGTCGCATTTTCTGCCGGTGTAACTCCTTCCTTTCATCTGTCCAAGGGGTACCTTTCTTCCGGGGTTTTTCCTGAAATCCATGGACTTCCTTCAGGGCATGTCTCACAGATTGCCTGTCTTGAAGATCTGATATTCCCAGTTCATTAATGTCTTTCTCAGTTTCTGTCAGCCAAGTGGTACGAACCTTCTTGTTCTGCCAGAAAGTGAACAGCCTATTGGTCAGTCTTTTGGGAGGCAATCTTGCCACATGACCATAGAATGCTACTCTCCTTTTCCTAGCACAGTCAGAGAGCCTTTCTATATGTTCGTAGAGCTCGGAATTGTGCCGCCTACGGTATTCCTCATCTTCCTTTACCGGACCTAGGATCTTCCTGAGAATTCTCCTCTCTCTGACTTCCATTTTCTCCATCAGACCACTTCGGTTCAATGAGAGACACTCCATGGCATACAGGGCTTCTGGTCGTATGACTGAGGTGTAGTGCTTCAGTTTCAGGTTGCGTGACAGGCATTTCTTGTTGTAGATGTTCTTTGTCAGTCGATAAGCCAGTTCCAGCTTGTTGACTCTCATGGATAATGATGCTCTTTCTGATAAGTTGGGTTCAATCCATTCGCCGAGATACTTAAATTTCTCAATCCTCTTGATTTTTCCCTGTTCTAGTAGCATCTCTCTGTTAGCTTCTTTGATGTTGGTGAAGAATTCTGTTTTTTCCAGCGACACTTGAAGACCCACTTTGGCTGCCTGTATTCTGAGGCAATTGACCTGCATTGTTGCTGTATCCAGAGAATCGGCAATAAGTGCCATGTCGTCAGCAAAGGCCAGGCAATCTACAACCAGTCCTTCCTTCCTACGCCCCAGGTATATCCCACTCTGGACACCCATATTGGTCAGTTCCTTGCGCCATTCTCTCACAACCTTTTCAAGGACACAGTTGAAAAGAAGTGGAGAAAGTCCATCCCCTTGTCTCACCCCTGTTTTTATCTCGAAGCTTGCTGAGACCTCGCCTCTAAATTTAACCTTGGAATGGGTATTGGTCAAGGTTTCTAGAATGAGTTTGCGGGTTTTGTTGTCTAACCCTAGTTCTTGGAGAATTCTATTAAGTGTTTCCCTATCAACAGAGTCGTAGGCCTTCCTAAAATCAACAAAGGTGACAACCACCTTGCGGTTTCTCAATTTGGAGTATGCAAGTACAGTTTTCAGGTTGAGGATCTGTTCAGCACAGGATCGGCCCTTCCTGAAGCCTCCCTGATATTCTCCGAGTTGACTGTCCAGTTGACTTTCTGCCCGTGTTAGTAATGCCTTGGAGAAAATCTTGTATGTTACCGGGACGAGAGAAATCCCACGGTAGTTGTTTAGGTCAGTAAAATCTCCTTTCTTGTGGAGGGGATGGATCAGAGCTGAGGTCCAGTCAGGTGGTAATTTCTCTGTTTCCCAGATGTTCTGTATGATCTCGGTGAGTTTGCACACAGCATTGCTTCCAGCACATTTCCAGAGTTCACCAACAATGGAGTCCTCTCCAGCTGCCTTGTTGTTCTTAAGAAGTTGAATGATTTCACGAACTTCTTCCAGTGAAGGAGGCAGCGAGTCCGGGTTTGGTGTTGTTTGTATGTAGTCAAAGTCTTCGCTGGGTGGATCACAGTTGAGCAAGTTCTTAAAGTACTGAGCTAAGAGGCGACAGTTGTCCTTGTCGTTAAAAGCCAGTTTGCCCTGTGAGTCTTTGAAGTGGAGACTTGGTGGAGTGTATTTTCCGAGTGACTGCTTGAATGTTTTGTAAAAGTCTCTGGTGTTATTTTTAGCGAAGTTCTCTTCGATTTGGGTTAGTTGGTTGCGTGTGAAGGCCCGTTTGGTTCCTCGGATTATCTTGGTTGTAAGCTTCCTTTGTTCCAAGTAGTTCTCCCAATTTTCCTTAGTCTTTTTAGAGTTCCATTTCATCCAGGCTGTCTGTCTTTGAGCTATTGTGTTGTCACAGTCTTCAGTCCACCACGGATGTTTCTTTCTTCTAGTGAGGGGAGCAAGTTCACTAGCCGTCTTGACAAGAGCTTCTTTCAGTTGGTCCCAGTTGTTAAGATCTGCACTGTTCAGTCTTCGACTGACTTCTTGATTGTTCTTAAGTCGCTCTATATCAAATCTGACCATCTTGGAGGTTCTGTGTAATCTATTGTTTCTAGGTTGGAGTCGCAGTTTGATCTTTGAGAGGTAGTGGTCTGAGTCCAGATTGGCGCTTCTTAATACCTTCACGTTTTGTATTTCCTTTTGGGATTTTCTTGAGATGGCCACATGATCTATCTGGAATTCACCCAGGTTGATGTTAGGAGAGATCCAAGTCTTTTGCTTTCTTGGCAGATGTTTAAATGCTGTAGACTTCATAACCAAGTCGAAAGCCCTGCACAGTTCCACCAATCGTTCTCCATTGCGATTAGTTCGTTTATGCGCTGGATAGTTGCCCACTATGTTTCTGTATTTTTTCTCCCTTCCTAACTGGGCATTGAAGTCACCAAGCAGTATGGTGGTATGTCGGTCTGGGATTTTAGAGAGAATATCTTCTAGGTCTTCCCAGAATTTGTCAGTTCTGTCTGGGTTGCGCTTGTTGTCCTGGTTGGTTGGGGCGTGTACATTGACTAAAGTGTAGCCCTTGTTAGCACATTTGAGAGAGAGGATAGATACACGACTGCTTGGAGAACTAAAGTCGATGACTGAATCCAGTATCTTATGGCTGATTATAAATCCTGTACCTAAGTGGGGTACGTTCTTCATTACTCGCTGACCGACTTTTCCTTTGAGGATTCTGTACCCTTCGGATTCAAGGGCATGGTCATCAGTGAATCTGGTTTCCTGTACTGCTGTCAGTACTATGTTATGTCGTGTTAGTGAGTCTGTCAGATGTTTCAGTTTACCCACTTTGAGCAGTGAATTGGCGTTAAATGTTGCGAAGAAACTTTGCCGTCTTGATCTGAGTTTACGTCCAGGAATTTCAGGATGCTCCGACTCATCCTTAAAGCATGTTAGTGCGGACTCCCCAGAATCCGAAGGTCCGCTAACGTTGCCATGGGCAACGGTGGATTGGTTACCACCTGGGGTAGTGCATTTAGCGAAATTTTCCTCCATGCTCAGTTGAAGATCATTCTTCATGGGGCAGCGACGAGTCACTGTCCAAGGTACTGCTCAAGTTGTTAGCTTGAGAGGCTTATTATTCGGGGTTGTCACCCCTAGACAGGTTGCCTTCACTGTGGCTAAGGAGCCCTGTCTACCCCACCCTTGCCAGGGACTACCCTCCGGGCCAGAGGGACCTGGGGCTGCTTGGGCAGGGGCGCCACTCCCTGAGTGGAGCTATCCATTAGGAGTCTCCACTAGCTACCCATTATTTATTATTTATTATTTATTATTTATTATTTATTATTTATTATTTATTATTTATTATTTATTATTTATTATTTATTATTTATTATTTATTATTTATTATTTATTATTTATTATTTATTATTTATTATTTATTATTTATTATTTATTATTTATTATTTATTATTTATTATTTATTATTCATTATTCATTATTCATTATTTATTATTTATTATTTATTATTCATTATTCATTATTCATTATTCATTATTATTTATTATTTATTATTTATTATTTATTATTTATTATTTATTATTTATTATTCATTATTCATTATTCATTATTCATTATTTATTATTTATTATTTATTATTTATTATTCATTATTCATTATTCATTATTCATTATTTATTATTTATTATTTATTATTCATTATTTATTATTTAATATTTAATATTTAATTAATATTTATTATTATCCTTTCTTTCATTGTTAGAGCCAATAAGGACCGCGAGATCTCAACTGCTTGCCCACCATGTCTTCATTTTTTCGGAGTGTGCTTTACTCCATGATGCATCAGAATGAACATGCATCGGTAGAGTTATGATTATTATTATTTTACCGGCTACGAAGGCTGAGAGGTTGACGCGCCAAGTCATGCCCCCCGTGGGTTCGAATCCCAACTCAGCAATCCTGAAAATAAAATAAATGGCCATTGGCTGAATTAATAAAAATAACTAATTATTGTAATAATAATAATAATAATAATATTGTTTTAGATCCCTTAGTTGGGGGTAGTTTGGGATAAAACACTTGTGTTACTGTGCTGATTTGGAAAGTAGTTCCTAGGTGAGAGTAGCTTCCCGTAGCTGGGAGAGCTTACTAGTGTAGTGTGTTGTTTAGTGTTTAAACGCTAGGGGGTGTTCCTGCAAAGATGCAAGTGTTTATTAGGGGATGGACCTCTAAATGCAGGCTACTATGCTGGCCTGCCAGCTGGACGGTATGGGTAATACAATAGGCGTGCTGATGTCAGCGGCTCGACGTTATGTAGTCGAGTCGCGTGCTGGGAAATGCAATGCAGTCTGACAAAGCAATTACTGGCTACTATGGTCACGGACAATCGTGACGAAGGTCAGGAAGGGTATGAGGATGTGAAGAGGAGTGTAATTAGTAGTAATTAGTAATGCAATGTGTAACTTACTGACCATGTGTTTATTGGTCAGTGAATGTAGTTCTGTATGTCCCTTTTGGGAAGTCTTAGGCAAATGTAAAATACAACTAGTGTGTACAGGTTTGGGGTACAAAATAAAGGAGTCTGAGGACTTTGCTGAATCTCACCTGATGATGTAGCAGGAACAGACGTTGGCTAGGGCCGCTGGCGACGCACTGAGTAGAACAGATAGTGGCTCCTCGTTAGGACTCCACTTCTTATACTTTTAGGTGCTGCATGGTCAGCGTTACGTCAACGTAGCTGCCCCAGTTAGTTGTTGGTGTGGATGTTTATGTATGTGTTGCAAGTAGTTGGCTAACCTCCCGAGCTGGGTGGCCGCCTCTTGCTGTGTAAAGATAATGTTCTGGTCTTATGATGTTGCCAGTTGGGGTGGTTTTAGTGAAGGATGGGGGTGGCTTTCAGGGGTACTGCCCCCCCCCCCCCGGGGCTGTACAAGTCCTCTTCTTCGATTAGTTCGCGTCCCCGCGAACGGGAACGGGACGTAGAGTGGGGGTGTCGATGTGATGGGTCGTTTTTGATTTCTTCGTGTACTTCTTCTTTTCTTCCGTGTTGATGTAGGTGTGTCGATGTTGTGGTGATGTGAGTCCAGCTTGTGCTCAGAGGGGTAGGTTTTGGGATATACATATTATACATAGTTAATTTTTAGAATGGCTCATTTTTGCAAGTGGACATGGTAATAATAAAGATAGAAACACAAAAAAAATGCATGGTCTCGCCGTTGTATATATATATATGTTGTTATTTTTCAGGGAGGAAAAAAAACCTTGTCCGGACGGATGGTTGTGCCGTCCGGCGTTGTATGGTGAAAAAAATTGCTCCCTTCAGTGTATTGTTTAAAAGATGGAAAAGAATAGCAAAAGTAGGTGCCCCAGGGTATAAGTTAAAGGAAATATCATAATGGTTTATTGTTCTTGGGATGAAATGGGACACCTTCACAAATTTTAGCGTTAGTAGAGTAGAAAGGAAGAAAAAACAGTGTATTCAGTGTGGACATTATGGCGTATAAAATGGCGTGACAATTTGTGAGTTTATGTGTGTAGGTGTACAGTTGAGCACCACTATGTTTGTGTATGCTTTGGATTTACAGTTTTTGCTTTTACAATGATGATATAACATAATATAACATGAAATGACATAAAATAATAACCTTATTGCTAGACCGTTTTTGCTCATGAGCCTGGTACCTCGTTTCATTCTCTAGGCCTTCTGTAGCGCTCTCGTCTGTCGACTCATTCTCCCTTCATTTATTACTCGCTGAGCTGTAGGTGCCTCTCACCTATGGCTGTGGGTTAGTGGTCATGCCGTTACTTTCCCTTTCGCAAATTTTCCCCGTGGGTGGAAAAATTTACCTTGGCGGCGAGGGTAGGTGCTCACAACCTCTGCACCGCCCCTGGCTACCGAATATTGCTTTTTATTGAAGCATATCGAACGTGTGTTTGCGTCAGCGTCGCTCGGTGCCCCACGTCACCTTACGTCGCTGATCGCAGCGCCGTCACCTTATTGGCGCGACTGAAGAACGATGAGGAACAGTGTGTTTGTGTGACAGAGATAAGGGTATGTGTAATTTGGTGTGGAAAACATATTTACAATAGACATGCTCGTGCTCCTTGTCATCTGTGAAACAAAAATGGATTATTGGCCATCTATTTGGAAAACATGTATATTCGTTTGCTTCCTCGCTTTCCTGTGTGGGTGAAAGTGGATTAATGATTAATAAGACATTATAATACATTGTAATACATTACATGTATATATATAACACTTCGTTGGTAGCGCTTTATTTGTAAAACTAAGTGTGGCGCCACTGAGGTGTAACTTACTTCTAGGTTAGCCTAGGTATTATCTAGCATATTCTATGCGTTGTCGGGCTTACCCTGGTAACGGTTTTTGGTAACCAGGTGCCGATACTTGCTATCTTAATCTTACTTATCTTAAAATGTTGTCGGGCTTACCCTGGCAACGGTTTTTAGTCCCCAGGCGCCGAAATGTTTTGCCTTAATCTTAAGGTGCTTAGTCTAAATTATGATAGATAAAAAAATATATTTTGTATTTACAAGTCGAATGGTTTTACCTTAATCTAGTGCCGAAATATGCTGTGCTATTATTTAGCAACAGCGCTTATTAAATTTGCTTAATTCTAAGTTGCGTTCCAAATGCAACTGTCTTACATGCTAAAATTTCGACCGGAGCGATCGCCCGAGGCAGTTTTACCTCCCCAGATCACCACCTGCGTGTATTCTAGAAACACCAGTTGTCTCTAAAACCACCGGATTCCGCTCCCTTAATACTAGTTGTCGACATTTATATTAGTGATTAATAACTAGTAATAACTAAAATTCCGGGCGCCTGCGCTGCTGGAGAGCAAACGCATCGCCGTTGTACTTGACTGTGTTGTCATCCTTCTTCCTGTGTCATTTATTGATGAATTCATCATTGCTGGGCTTGCCCACTGTAACCCCTGTGAGGGCTCGCTGCGTTCCTCATTTAATATCTCTGGCCGCCCGCTGCGTTACCATTTAAGCTCTGGAGACTCGCTGTCAGCCATTTATGTGGGCACAGGACGTCGTTCGGGAAAAATCGTCCGATAAAATAATGTCATCCGGGAATTTAGCGTCCAGGAATCCTCTTCGCCTGTATTGGCATTAATAATAACATCCGGGAATTTAGCGTCCGGGAATCCTCTTCGCCTATATGGGCATTGCTGGGTTTGCCCACTCGAACCCCTCTTGGCAGCCCGCTGCATGCCTATTTAATATCTCTGGCCGCCCGGTGCGTGACCATGTAAGCTCTGGTGACTCGCTGTCAGCCATTTATGTGGGCACGGGACCGAATGATCGCGTTCATTCCATATTATTCATATTTCATGTATATTATTCATTATTTGTTTATTCATTATTCATTTGTTTGGTTGTCTTCACCTTGCCACGCGGGGCAAGGACTTGGCGAATCTAGGATTGGTCCCGCTGAATCCTGAGATTCTTCTTCACTTCTGCGAGTAGAAGACTAGCTTCCCGCCATAGAAGCTCTACTTAACTTACGTACTAAACTAGGAGTCTAGTCCTATGTGGTCGTCCCTAGGGTCCTCTCATGAGTCCGGTGCGGAGCTGGCTAATTCTCCCCCCGTTCGTCAAAAGTCTCCCCTGCAAGTCTTGGCTTCGACGACCATGGCGCATAGTGGGTGTAACCTTCCTCTGCCGAGGGGCTAGGCTAGACGCACCCCCGGGTTTGGCGTTTGCCCGCGTCAAGCCATCGATGCTTCAACCTTACGTAGTTCCGTCTTTTTGGTCTGGGTCAGGATCTGTTGGCGTCTTGCCCCGTCCCTGCCCCTCTGTTCACGCACTCATCACCATTCAGCGTGACATCAGATTCCTTTTTTATATAAAAAATAGGTGTGATATGTAAGTAATTTACTGTGTGATTATGTACATTTTTAAGTGTCCTGGGGTTGTAGAATCTTCTAGATGCATGGACTACTTCAGGCCTGTAGTCGCCATGTCGGATTTCTAGCGGTAATGCCTTGTTAATTTCCTGGAGGCGTTAGTAGGTTTCCATGGCGTTGGGTACCTTGTTATTGGGATCCGGGGGGTGTTATTTGCTGAATAGGCTTAAAGCATGATAGGCCAGGGTTATGCATCTTTGGACTCCATGTTTATGGTGGCCGGGAGCCGGTGATGCTGCTAGGATGTCTTTACAGTGAGTGGACGGGGGTAGGTATTTCCCAGGTATACAGAACTTTTAAAAGTTCCATGCGGGTATGGTAATAATAATATCCCTGGTATGTGGGTAGGATATTCCATGCATGTGGCTGGATATGAGGCGTATCCGCTCTCATTTGTGGATAGGTGTGGGCCTAGGTGTGATAATTTTATGTCCCTTGCATGCGGGATTATTTTAAAAAAAGAGTTGTTATTATGAATTTGGCCTCATCTCTTTGCATAGAGATGTGCATTACGCTTCATTTTGTTTCCGACCACCCCTAATACTCGGGTGTAGGCATTTAGGACCAGGGTGTAGTATACCCAAATTCTTGGTAACCGCATGAAGTCTATCAACCCCGATGTATATCTTGGAATGTAGTCTAGCTGTTTCTATGTGTCTGTTTGTTTGTGTTGAATAGTGTTGTAATTGATGGGTTATATAGAGAGAGGGGTGCTGGGATGTTATTCCGTAGCTAGTATATCGGCCATCCTGATGGCATTGTCCATCTCTGCTCCTGTCATCCTCACTTGGTCAATGTTGGGTTTCTATCCGTTCCTTGGGATGGTTAAGTGCGGTGACGCTGTGACGTCACGGCCTAATCTGGTCTCTCATTTGTAATGTTAAGGTAGCATGTGATTGTAGTGTAACTGGTTATGTCCTGATCGCCTATGATGATTCTAAGATTTAAAAAAACAAGAAGAGAAGTAGTTATTGGGGGGGGGGTTGTTCCTTCAGGGAATCTGTCTGTATTCGCCCCTGATTAGTGGGCGCGTGTGGGCAGGAGGTGCCCGTGGCTGTGGTTACTGAGGCTTGCGTGTCTGTGGTCGCGTTCCGCTGCATCACGCTGGCGCGCGTGCCGTTATCGGATACGTCTCATCGTGTGTCGTATGGCTAATTGTCATGCAGCACGTGTAACTTGTTATCGCCGTTGTAAACATGCTCCTGTGGCCCTAAGATAAATCCGGCCTATCGTGTCTGTATATTGCTAAATGTTATGCCTGTTGTAACAGTGCTGAATCCTGTGTCAATATCCGTGTGTCTGTATGCTGTTATTATTGATGGTTTATGACAGCGTCATCATATTTGCGTGTCACCAGCACGTCTGGGTGCTCTAGGAATGTCTACCGGCAACAATGTTGAAATGCGCTAGAATTCGCAACGCATCGTTTTGTTGTGTATTTGTTTTCATGTTCTTGTATACGGGAAGTCTCTGATGTTACGTATGGCGGCTGACGGAACGTGACTTTTGCCAATGTCCGTGTGTTGACATTGTTTGAGATTCCGTGAGGGCCAATGTGTTAATCTGTCCTGTTTTTACTACCGATGTTGTGTGGACATTTATTCCGTAAGACCTTTGCCTTGTGTAATTGCTATGACTTGTGTTTAGGAAGTCTATTTCCTATGTTTGGGGTAATCGAAATTTTGCATGGCTTTTTGCCGGAAAAAATGTGGTGTTACCTGTTTTGTGTCTGTGAGAGTGGCGTCTCCCGTATCTAGGTGTTGGGCGCTATGGTTCAGAGAAAAGTATTTTGTGGTCGCTAATGCCCTAAGTAGACTGTTGTAGCGAGTACCCTGGAACGAATCTATGTTCCTGTAGGTATGGTAAAGAACCTGCCTGTTAGTATAATTGAGTAGCTGACCCGCTTATGTACTTGTATGGGGCCAACTTCAGTCTAATTGGGATTCTGGATTTTTGTTTTCCACGGCGTCCGATTTTACTGGGCATTCGGACCCGCGATCCCGTGTAATACTTCGTGTTTTATGTCTGCGTTGTCTGTTGGGATTTGTGTGTCCCTAGTGTTGTTTCTGATTGTGTTTTCGCGCCAAAAATACCATTGGTTAGTTTCTTTTTGGCACGATTGTATGGTGTTATCGTGTGTTCGCACCCGCCTTGTTCTAAGGTCCTGGTGTTACAATTTCTGTACCGTATGTACCATGGCGCGCGTATCGTGTGTTTGAGACACGCGGATGAATGTATGTTTTAGCGTGAATGTTTTGTGCCATACGCGACGACTCTCGTACTCTAATTTTGGGAGTTATTGGGTTTTTAAACTGGCGTGAATGACTGTGTATGTTACGGCCAGGACTGAAACACTGTTGGGTTGTCCGTAGCTGGTGAAGGTCGCATGATTATGTGTGATGGTTATTGCTGACCTGGCGATAGTATTAGATTACAGCTGTGCAAGGAAGTGCTTTGCCGGCTTGTTGGCTGGCTCGCTGCCCCATGTGCCAGGCCAATGTGTGTATGTTTGCCGACACGTCTTTCTACTGTCTGCCTATATAGCGTGCCTTGGGTCCCTTGTAATGTAAAAGACCCTACGACTATGTATATTTGTGTCCCCAAATGTTTGTGTTATTGTGGGCCTGGGATGAATATATTCCTATTAGTGGTAGTTAGCTGTGTTTATGTACGAGTGTCTCCGGGCCGCTAGTCGCGTGTTTGGTGACTAGGTGTCGGAGGTGATTTTATTATCTTGTGCATATGAATACCTGTTAGTTTGACTGTCCCGTATTGTTCTATCCTCCAATTGGATGGTTACCCGACCTTGCATTCCTGGTATTCAGAAGGTTGCGGGTTCGAGACCGTCTTTGTCCAGGGTAATTATTCCTGTTGCCTTTTGGGCCTGTGTCTCCGGGACAGTTCTGTTAGTGTTTTGACTGTTTTGTGCGGTATTTGCGTTTAGTGTGTGCCTTCCAAAAATAAATAATGGTGTTTTCCCCTTGAGCTGTGAGTGTTACCCCATGGTGTTTATGTTTAGTTTGAGCGCTGTTATGGGGGAAAAAACTCATGCTATAGTCAGCGTAATAGGTAGGGTACACCTATGGATCAAATATATACCGTTCAACTTGGGTAATTCGCACTTCACGGGATTAGTGAAAGGGAAAAAAAATTGAGTTATCCAAAAATTCAAATTAAGAAAGTTCTTTGAAAAGAGTAGAGAAAATATATTGTATGACATTTACATAATGCTTTATGTTTACCAAAGCAGGTTGCCAGACGGCGGTACTTTGTAAAGATTGTATCGTAAATAATTTCAAAAGTTTCAAAATGAAAGATAGGACCTGAGTGTACTATTCACCTATTTGACGACGTTAGAAAGACAGTAATCTAGTTACGTCTCAGGGAATCTACTATTTTTCAAAAATAGTGTGAGATTCGTAACTGTTTCTTACGATTAAGTCTCTCAGTCATCCCAAAAGAATCTAGCAAATTGTAGGAATGTAAAATATAACAAGATAGTCATTTCTACTTGGAAAGACCCGCCCAAGCTCTGTGCTGTGGTTTGTTGCTTAGGCTGCATTCGGAACAGTTCTTTGAGGACCTGAGCCGCATGGCCCACTGATTGGCCTCCGATTGTCTTTGTACATTAAAAACTTTACATTATCCAAGCTATAATTTGAACTGACCATGATTATAAACCCTTGACGCCCTAAAAAATGCTAGGGGCAAAAAAAAATTCAGATTATATAATTTTGAGTTGGCGACGTTCCTCTGTATGTACATGAAAAATATACAGTTTTGTGCATGAGTCTCTGCGTGTCTATCGTTTACAGGGGTGGAATCTGCCCTTTGTGTATCAATTATCGTGTTTCCTGCGTGTAAAAGAACCTGCCCGTATGTATATTTGTGATTCAAGTGACATTAGTGTATGTTATATTCATGGTGAAAGTCGTTATCCACGTCCGAGCGTCATTGCTCGAGAAAGTGAATACTTTCGCCCTGTCACTAAGGCGTAGGCCCCTGATACCCACTGGGGTGCTTCTTTACTATTTTCTGGAGGAGTTTGTAGCAAAGTAAGTCTGGGTCTACTTTCACCGTAGTGCCTGGATATTGGTCTGAGTGTGCTTGTGTCTGAGGGAGTAATTGCGCTCCGCGCTACCCTAGCAGTGTTTATAGGGGTGTGTGTATTCCTGACTGCCTGGCCTCGTGGGGTAGGTAATAAGACCTTTCTTATACCCCGTGTATTGTGTGTCTGCGCCTAGTCAGAGTGCGCAGGTGTGTGTTGTCCACCCCGAGGGCCTGAAGGCAACACCCTCTTATGCATTTGCACCTGGGGTACACTTGCTAGTGCCCACTTCCATTCTGGCAAAATTGCTCTTTGAACTAGATCTGAGGGACGTGTGTTGATGTGACCTTGGCCCTGTAGTGTGTTGGAGCCTAACCTGGCCGTCTTCTGGACTGTGGCCACGGCGAACTCCTTCCCATGTGTTTTGTAAGTGTCTGAGAGGGACATCCTCGCAAATTGCTGCGTTAGCGTGTCTACGCTTATGTCCTCTCTAGGCTGGGCTTGTGGCCCTGCCATGAATTCAAAAATGGCCTTGTTAGACTGGAGCTCGCGGTAGTCATCCCAAATTTGGGCGTACTGCCTATTGAGGCATATGGCCTGTTCGGCAACTTTGGTGCCATTAGTCCCTATCCGTTGGTGTTCCCTGATGATTGTTTCCCATTGCTGGAACATGAATTCGTGTCGGCAGTGTAGTTGCCAGTGTGCCTTAATGATTTGTGTATGGAGGGTGGGGATTTTCGCTCGAATCTTGCGATTCTTAGCGCTGCGGAGTGGCCGGACAAGTGCCCTTATAATTCGCATATACTGGGCGTGCAGGAGCAGGAGCCTGCCAGCTGGACGGTATAGGTAATACAATAGGCGTGCTGATGTCAGCGGCTCGACGTTATGTAGTCGAGTCGCGTGCTGGGAAATACAATGCAGTCTGACAAAGCAGTTACTGACTACTATGGTCACGGACAATCGTGACGAAGGTCAGGAAGGGTATGAGGATGTGAAGAGGAGTGTAATTAGTAGTAATTAGTAATGTAATGTGTAACTTACTGACCATGTGTTTATTGGTCAGTGAATGTAGTTCTGTATGTCCCTTTTGGGAAGTCTTAGGCAAATGTAAAATACAACTAGTGTGTACAGGTTTGGGGTACTAAATAAAGGAGTCTGAGCACTTTGCTGAATCTCACCTGATGATGTAGCAGGAACAGACGTTGGCTGGGCCGCTGGCGACGCACTGAGTAGAACAGATAGTGGCTCCTAGTTAGGACTCCACTTCTTATACTTTTAGGTGCTGCATGGTCAGCGTTACGTCAACGTAGCTGCCCCAGATAGTTGTTGGTGTGGATGTTTATGTATGTGTTGCAAGTAGTTGGCTAACCTCCCGAGCTGGGTGGCCGCCTCTTGCTGTGTAAAGATAATGTCCTGGTCTTATGATGTTGCCAGTTGGGGTGGTTTTAGTGAAGGATGGGGGGTGGCTTTCAGGGGTACTGCCCCCCCCCCCCCCCCCGGTGCTGTACAATATATCTCATATGTTCTTCGTCTGCGATCGTTGGGCAGCGGAAAAACAACAACTTGAATCTGAGGTTGGTCCAATAACGCCGGACAATATAGTTGGAATTATGCTGAGGAACGAGCTCAGCTGGGATACGGTCGCTTTCTTTGTTGAGGTGGTCCTTCGTCAGAAGAAGTCGGATGGGGACTTGCTCGATTTAGTTGATTAAGTCCTCGATCCGCGGACTATGAATGGAGAAGTAAGATAGTGGTTGTGAAGCAAAGAAAATGGCTCCAACCTGAAGTAATACGAAAGTGGTCCCGGGATGGGTGTTGTCAAGAGGACAGGGTGTGTTTTTTTAGTGGGTAAGAATCCCACACTCTTGAGGAGTGCGGACCCTTCTCAACTACGAATCAAAGCTCAAGAGCCTCCTGAGAGCTAAGTGATTACTGGTTGTTCACTATGAACTTTGCAACATTGTGACTGTGTGTTTATGTGAAAGTGAAATTTGTTGGTTAGTTCCTCAGTTTAGGGGCTGCGACAACGTGGGCATGTAGCCCCGTGTACTTTGGGGGTGTGTAGAATCTGTCTGATAACCGATGTTAATTGCAATTCGGATAAGGTCTGCAGAGGCTCAATTTCAAGTAGTTCCTACTTTTGCTACCAAATGCTGCCGTCAACAACACCTAGCTGTGAGCTTGACTACTATATGCCACCGCAACCGGCACCTGGTGGCGAATGTTGGAACTAATAGAGCGTTAATCAAATCTAACCTACAAATTTAGCTTCACACAATTGTAGACTAGTTAGTGGAAGGTTCTTTTGTTGTTTTTGTTCGAGTCTTCAGACTTTTGACTGGTCTAATGCAGCTCTCCATGCCTCCCTGTCCTGAGCTAATCGTTTCATCTCTACATAGCTACCACACCCTACATCCGAGACAATCTGTTTAACATATCCTAACCTTGGTTTACGACTACAGTTCTTGTCCTCGACCCTTCCTTCCATAACTAAACTGCTATTCCTGGGTGTCTTAGTATGTGTCCTACCAATCTCTTCTCTTAATTGGCAGTCGCCAGAAACATCTCTCCTCTCCCACTAGTCTTAATACCTCTTCATTCGTAACCCTATCTACCCATCTGATCTTCATCATTCTCCTGTAACACCACATTTCAAACGCTTCAATTCTCCTCTTTTCTGCTGCACCAACAGTCCAAGTTTCGCTTCCATAGAGCGCCACGCTCCAGACAAAGGCTTTCAAAAATGACTTTTAACACCTAAATCTATATTCGATATCAACAGATTCCTTTTCTGTAGAAATGCTTTCCTTGCCTGAGCCATCCTACTTTCTATATCCTCTTTGCTTTGTCCATCACTGGTTACTTTGCTTCCTAAGTAACAGAAGTCTCCTACTTCCTTTAGTTTTTCACCTGCCATAAATCTATGACATGGGCCCACCGGCTTTACATCCCCTCCGAAGGAAGGCACACAGAGGCTCTTAAAAAATCCGATGACTTAGGCCGGGTGTGAACCCGCGATCTTGGGCATAGAAGCTCAGCATGTTACCAACTACGCCACCGAAGCCACCTCGTGTATTTTTTGTGTATAAGTTGATGCAGTGGCAGAGACACTGCTGTGTTAAGGGTATTTTATGCTCAACTCTGCTTCCACACACAGTGTATGTAAATACTAGCAGTAGTGCCCAGCTTCGCCCGGTGGATTTATTTGTTTTACAGAACTGGAGAACTCAAGGATAAGGATCGGAATAAATGAAAGTAAATTTGAAAGCACCAACGCTTATTGCAGCTGATAACCTAAGTATACTGCACCAACACCATCGCCCTTATACAGAGGCATACTATTGGCATGATGATAACTAGGGCTCGGATCGATATGCTCGATAAAATCTCCAGATATGCTCGAAAACCATGTGTTTTATGCTCGATAGATATGATCGAAAAAAAACATTATATGCTCGATAGATATGCTCGAAAAAACCATTATATGCGGTTAAATAAGCAGAATATGCTCGAAAAACACCGTTAAATACTATAGAAAGGAAAGTGAAACGAAAAAAAAGCAATAACATATGCAATATACTCGTATTAAAGTTTTTCAAGTATATATAAGAGAAGCTTTCTTATAAAAGTTACAGCTTAAAAGTTCATTTACAAAATGTTCAGAATTAGACGAGTCAATGAAGAAGATCTGCATTGGTCTGTACAACAAGAATTTTTTCTATGTTTTCAGTTTTGAAAGATTTTCTTAAATCAGTCAATAAAAGTTTCAATGAAGAGAACGACCTCACTAAAGGTTAAAAACCTGCGGTTCTATTATTCGCACCAAACAGTCTTTTCAATAGTTATTTCTGTTTTCGAACCTTAAGGATGGCCAGGGCCCGAATTCAGGGGGTAATTCGAAGAAAAACAAGCTATTTAGACGAAAACCACAAGCATATGCATTTATAAGCTTCTATTCTGAAAACCGTGGTTTTATGCATTTATATGCTCGATAAATTTCAATTCTGTTGGTCCCAGAGAGGTGAAAATACCACCGAAAGGCTTCTTTCAATGTGTACTATTCAGAGAAAAAATATGCAAATATGCTCGAATCCGAGCCCTAGTGATAACTGTTTTAAGGGGCCCGTGACAGCAATTTATAAGCAGATTGAAATTCTGCACCAGCACATTGGAAGGGGCGACGTGATGCAGCCCGCATTACATGGCAACAATAGACTTCGGTATTATTGAAGCCGTTCTCGAGCGCTTGTTCTTCCGACTTACTGAACAAAAATCAATCTTTAAGGTTACCTGAGAGGTGTAGCCTAATGCTACATAGCCTAAACTATTCCTCTTGAATCAGTTTATCATATACAAAAAGAATTTTTCGAATCCGACTGGTAGTTCAAAAGATTAGCGCGTTTAAACACACAAACACACTGACAAACTCTTCAGCTCTATTATATTAGTATAGATTTAGGATGCTGTGAAGAAATATAAATAAACAAATAAATGATAATAATAGCATCGTGATGTGAGCTGCACGAGGCCGCTGGACCACGAAGAGAGTGTTTGCGGTAATGTCACTTGCAGAGCTCAGGTGAAACCACATCTGAAGTGAGGCGAGGAGCCCTGGGGCAGACACGTGCCGAGCTGGGGTAACCGCCACCGCAATACTCCTTGTATAGACAGCCAGTACGCTACCAAAACGGGGACATTCATTGCAAACTGTCAAGCTTCAAGTGCACTTAGCAACACTCTGGCCAGGGGTTGTCCTAGCAAAATGTACGAAAAGAACACAGAAAGCTTTGTGGTGTTTGAAGCCATATTTTCAGTGTTGCCTTAGTAAACAAGAGTTTAGTGCTTTTCAGTCGGTCAACACGAATGTACCCAAAAGAGATGGGTTATGCCCTAATCCTGAAATGGTAAATGTTATCTGGATCAGGTGTACGATGTACTTTTCTTCTACAATAAACCAAGGCCCATATTCGCGGCAGTATTAAAGGTGCCGGGACGTCCTCATAAGACCGTCAACGCTTAGTTCGAATGGGTTATGCTCCACGCGTGGCGAGGGCTAATCCACGGTCTTTAATAATTGTAGACCCACCTCATTCAATAACATACATCTTATCTAGGTTGGCAACACCTCACATAAACACATCGCTATCACTCTCCACAGCACGTAGGAGCAGGGGGGAGAAAGCAGGGAAAAACCAGTCGTTAAGATAACCACCGCAGTCTACCGCATAGTGAGTTCCAGTGAGCACGAAAACTGCGAGTAGCTGTTATACGGAAGACAATCAGATAAGTAGTTAGCCTAAAATTTTATAGTTTAACCATAGTTTACAACCATATAATCTCTCTAAAGTACAATCTACGGATAGCCATCACCAATTAGCATTTCGCCTAACATATATACTGCATTTAGCATACACTGACAGTTGCAGTACCAATACTGCAACTAAATAATTGTACATATTGTAAATATTTTCACCTGTATTTCAAACATAGATTTTGTAGCCTAAGTGTAATGGATCTGATGATGATCGCTTGGCGATCGAAACTGGTCATCCTAGTGTTTTATTAATCTCATGTAATTTATTTCAGGATTAGGGCATAACCCATCTCTTTTGGGTACATTCGTGTTGACCGACTGAAAAGCACTAAACTCTTGAACACAGAAAGCGTTAAAAATACATATAGGCCCTATTATATTTACACAGCTTGCCACGGTGGGTGAGTGGTTATCGTGACGGTCTACCAACCCTAAGCTTGCAGGTTCGTTCCTGGCCATGGTAAGTGATTTTTGAAAGGCAACAAAAATCACGACACGCATGTCATACGTTGTTGGCATGTTAAAGAACCCATTTGAATTCAGTAGGTCTGTCTGTTAGGTAGTCAGGACGAAGGCGGGTTGGATCCTCAAAAAGTGCCACTATCGGTTATGTGGGCTGAAATCCACAAAACCCAAAGGGAGCACTATAATTAGGCGTACTAAGCAAGGTGAGGAGTGAAGTAGTCTGCCATTGCTTTCCTCACTGAGTAGGTACAGCAATACCAACCCTACAAGTAGAACCTTTCACTGCATCCACAGACACTACTTGTTGTGCCTTGAAGGTCATTACTCAGCACCATTCATACCTGAGTAGCTTCCATATAATCACAGCTTGGCACGGTGGGTGAATGGTTAACGTGTTGGTCTACCAACCCTAAGCTTGCAGGTTCGTTCCTGGCCATGGTAAGTGATTTTTGAAAGGTGACAAAAATCACGACACGCATGTCATCCGTTGTTGGCATGTTAAAGAACCGACTTGAATTCAGTAGGCCGTGTTCATAATGGCAAAATTAATCTCAGGATTTTCCGCCAACTCAAAGTTCCTCCTTTCTCTACTAGAAAGCGCTATAGTGTCAAGGAGCTTAGATATATAACCTCCTTGACTTTCATAGCGCTTCAAGGAACAACAAAATTCGGCATGCAAGCTGCTCTCTGGGCGTCAAATAACAAAGCTAGCACCCGGAACCCAAGGCGATTAATATTACATTTACATTACATTTTCATAATTTATTTCTTACGCTTCCTCGACTAACAAGGCTGCTAATATACAAAGCTTAACAATCATAATGAGGTGAAAGAAGAAAAATTAGAAGATTAACAAAAGACGAATAATGAACTACGAAATGTATGACACACATATAAAACTCAGCAATTTTTCTAGGTGTATGCCGTGTCTTGTGTATAAACCTAGAAAAGACAATTGCTGAGTTTTAATTCACTGGCCGTGAAAGCCAATATACCATCACACATACGAAAAAAATAAAGACCTGAAGAGTGGGCAAACCGCAATAAAAATGGTAATTAAAATAGCTGTTGATCCATAAAATACACACAATTTACGAATATAGGTGATTTCTCTAAGTAGTAATGGATGGTATTAAGGTGGCATTTGAGATTCTCAATTTTCTACACGTTGCAGCAAGAAGAGAAGGTATTGTTCCTCTGGCCCCCACTCATAACCCAATAACTTATATTTCTTGAACGCGCTAATTTTCCTTGTAGAAAGGGACTGTAGGCTTGTAAATTTCCTTCTCTTCATTGATGACTTCATCTGGCTGCTCGGCATGGGTTTCAAAACGAACGGTTGGATCCATTATATAACCCTTCTTTATAACCTCCTGGTAGGCTATGATGTCAATGCGCCTGATACTGCCTTGCCTTTCAACGTCCAGTCCAGTATGCAAGCCTCTGTTTGAGAACAAGGCACCTCCATGATGCCCTATTAGCAGTTAGCATTGCGGTCTCATCTCACCTTGAAATCGTTCTACACTGAATCTAAGCATCGTCGCCTAGATCTACCTCTATTTCTCTTAAATGCCAAACTCATTAACCTCTTAGGTGACCTCTCCTCCCCCATTCTCATCACATGACCATACAATCTGTGTCGGCACATACGAACAGCTTCATCTAGCGTATTAATTTCTTAGCATTTATCTCTTCATTACGAGTACCTTCCTAGCATTGCTGCCATCTATTTGTCCCAGCAATCTTTCGTGCTAACCTCATATCAGTTATCTCTGGCTTATGTATCAAACATCTTGGATCTAACCAGCTCTCACTTCAATACAGTAGCGGCTTCGGTGGCGTAGTTGGTAGCATGCTGAGCTTCTATGCCCAAGATCGCGGGTTCGAACCCGGACAAAGTCGTCGGATTTATAAGAGCGTTAAAAATCCGCCAGTATGCCATCCTTTGGAGGGGAAGTAAAGGCGGCGGTCCGATGTCATAGATTTATGGCATGAAAAAGAACCTGCCACTCATTACACTTGACGAAGCAAAAATTTGTAGGTTAGTTTGATAACGCTCTATTATATAACAAAGGAGAAACTGTTCCAACTAGTCAATACATTTAATTACAACAAGTTATAAACTTGTTATTATATGGTACATGTTTCAGGGCCTTTAGTACTGGTCCCTTCTTCAGCCATAAATTAAGTTGCAAAATCCAGCATAATTAAAGATATCATAAAAAATACATAAAATGATGAGTGAGTGGATGAAATGAGGTGAAAAAGAACATATTAATCATGAGAAGTAGCATGAGTGCGCATCAGTAAAATGTAACACCATTGGTAGTGCTAGGTTCTTGAGAATACACTTATATAGCACTGTTCTAATGTTTGTGCATGCGGAAATCACTTCACTTGGGATGTATGGCCTGTTGTTTACAATGCTGTTGACTGAAACTTGCTGTTCAAGCTGGGGCTTCTGAGCTTATAGTCTTGTATTAGAGGGAAAAACACCGATCGTCATGTAATGAATTACATCATCATGATGAGGAGACGTCCAAGCATGGAAAAAACATACTTTACTTAGACCAACTAAAACAATTTTCTTTGTTGATCTAATTCACAGAATCTCAAATTACTTCATGGCCCCATTATTGCTTCATCCAGTTGCTTAGATACCTTGGATCTAAGGCTTCTAGATTATATGCATTGCCTAGGACATGAAGTATCTAAATTTGTAACCATTGCACTCTCATTATTAATATATTATTAAATTTAAAATATAATGACAATAAAAATACTCATAAAATACAAAATGAGATTTAAATTAAATGAAGGTGAGGTAATACAATTTTATATTTTTGTGACCTGGAATTGTTGTAAATGGAACATAGAAAGGTAGATGGGGTTATAAGGGTGAGAGGATATGGAAGGGAGGGGGGGGGGATATTAGACAAATTCCATATATCAGGCATTTATAGACTTAATTGTCCTGAGTGCGATGCGAATTATTTGGGACAAACGGGTAGAGCATTCACAATCAGATACTACGAACATTTTAATGCCACAAAATACAGAATATTCTCAGCAATGGCAACACACATGGAGGAGTCACATCATAAATTCACCAACATCGAAAAACACCTAGAAATCTCCATTTTACAGGAAAGGGGACCACTATGAATGTACTAGAAGCGATAGAAATTAACACCGCACAGAAACTATATCATCTTAATGAAATAAATGTTGAAACGAATATCCTGTACATCACCCTAACGGAATATATAAAGAATAAAATTGTTGACAACAACAAACCACCGTGGATTCCCCAAAACAAACTCTCCTAATATCCCCCCCCCCCCTTCCATATTCTCTCACCCTTATAACCCCCCCCCCCCTTTCTATGTTCCATTTATAACAATTCCAGGTCACAAAAATATAAAATTATATTACCTCACCTTCATTTAATTTAAATCTCATTTTGTATTTTATGAGTATTTTTATTGTCATTATATTTTAAATTTAATAATATATTAATAATGAGAGTGCAATGGTTACAAATTTAGATACTTCATGTCCTAGGCAATGCATATAATCTAGAAGCCTTAGATCCAAGGTATCTAAGCAACTGGATGAAGCAATAATGGGGCCATGAAGTAATTTAAGATTCTGTGAATTAGATCAACAAAGAAAATTGTTTTAGTTGGTCTAAGTAAAGTATGTTTTTTCCATGCTTGGACGTCTCCTCATCATGATGATGTATTTCATTACATGACAATCGGTGTTTTTCCCTCTAATACAAGACTATAAGCTCAGAAGCCCCAGCTTGAACAGCAAGTTTCAGTCAACAGCATTGTAAACAACAGGCCATACATCCCAAGTGAAGTGATTTCCACATGCACAAACATTAGAACAGTGCTATAGAAGTGTATTCTCAAGAACCTAGCACTACCAATGGTGTTACATTTTACTGATGCGCACTCATGTCACTTCTCATGGTTAATATGTTCTTTTTCACCTCATTTCATCCATTCACTCATCATTTTATGTATTTTTAAGCCTACTTTTCACATTTTGCAAAAATGAGGAAAAAGTAGACTTATGAGATCGGGCAAATGTGTGTCTGTCTGTCTGTCTGTCTGTCTGTCTGTCTGTCTGGCTGTGTGTGTGTCCCCCCTATCAACTCCTAAACGGCTGCAGCAATCAATACATAATTTGGTAGGAGTAAAGATCTATACCTGAATATCTCACGGCCATATTTGAAAATGTCAGTGCTACAAACTGCTGAAAAATCGCAATTGAAATTTGAGCTCCATGTTGGATATCTTGGAAGGTATGAATGGGAGCTATTTAAAAATTGGCACACGTATAGATAATAATATTGCAGTTTAATTTCCAGGAGGCCATATATGGCAGTGTTGCCAAAATGATTATAAGGCTGCTGATAGGTCCAATCTTTAAATGCATATAACTTCTACACTATCAATTGGAATTCAACCAAATTTCGTATGTGCTATGTGTACATAAACAGATATGACTGAGCGTATTGTTAAGAGCCACCAGGGCTGCCAACTGTTAATAAATGCTCTCAATTTTTTAAAAATCCAAATACCCATATATCAGAAAGTATGCAAGCCGACAGCTTTAAACTATGCAAACGTATAGTAGCTGACATTCTATATTAATTTGGAGTAACTTATATACGTCAGTGCTACCAACATGATTCTAAGCCTGCTGAGAGGTCCAAGTTTAATTACATGTAACTTCTATACTATCATTTGGATTTCAACCAAGTTTCGTGTGTGCTATGTGTACCATAACAGATATGACTATGCCGATTCCTAAGAGTAACCAGGGCTGCCAACTGTTAATACATTCTGTCTCTATTTTTGTTACCCTAATATAAATATATCAGAAAGTATGCAAGCCAATAGCTCTAAACTTTGCACACGTATAGTACCTGGCATTCTAGATTAATTTGGAGTGACTAATATAGGCCTACGCCAGTTCTGTCAACATGATTTTAAGCCTGCTGATAGGTCCAATTTTAAAATGCATGTAACTTCTATACTAACTAAGGGATTTCATTCAAAATTGACACAACAATAGATCATATTATTTCAGATTATTTCTGACCAATACATTTATGTCATTGTTGCCAGCATGATTTTACGCTTGCTGTTAGATCCAATGTTTAACTAAATGTAACGTCCATGCTATCCATTAGACTTCAACCAAATTTTGTATTCTGTACCTTAAGAGATGGAACTAAGAATATATTCATTCAGTCACCAGGGCTGCCAACTGTAGTTCTCTATTAGGCTACATTATGCCAGGTATACAGTATTTCGAACTAATTAGAAATTTCGATATTACCAACTTAATTTCGTCATTATTATAGATAGATCCATATAGATTAATCATTGGCATGAATCTTAAAATTTAAGAAAAGTAGGCTCTTTAGTTCGTCACGGAACTTCTTGTTTATGATATCTTTAATTATGCTGGATTTTGCAACTTAATTTATGGCTGAAGAAGGGACCAGTACTAGAGCCCCCGAAACATGTACCATATAATAACAAGTTTATAACTTGTCGTAATTAAATGTATTGACTAGGCGAAACAGTTTCTCCTTTGTTATATAGTGAATCTGTCAATACGGAAAATGAACTTCTTTCAGAGCACAATTAGTTCCAACATTCACCACCGGGTGCTGACTGCGATGGCATTTGGTAGCCGCGTCCGCAGCTAGGTGTCGTGGATGGTTGCATTTGGTGGCAAAAGTAGGAGCTACTTGAAAAAAAATTATCGTCTGCAGTCCTTCTACCTGAATCACAGATAACACACACTAATACAGCCATCACAACTAACACCGGTTATCAGACAACTTGTACACACACCCAAAGTACACGGGGCTACATGACCGCGTGGCCGCAGCCCCTAAACTGAGGAACCAACCAACTTCCAAACAGCAAGGTCGGTCTAAATACTGAGCGATGTAGGGCGAGTTTCATCGATGCACTAACTTCTTTCTTGGAGAATAATGTGCAGTAGATCGCAACTGAGGAATTTCTTTCTTTCTTCCTTTCTTTCTTGACAAACCTTGAAAAAGGGACAGGCAGTTGTCTCGAAACGTCGGTCTTTAATATTCCACTCGACCCAATATCTCCAAAGCTAAGTTATAATTGATGCCATTGGTCGATAAAGTTTACGTAACAGTAGAATTAAACTCGTTGGCATTTCACCAACACATTCATCAATTAGCATTAACAAACGAACCGTTATTGTTAATTGATGTGCGAAACTCATCAAAAGACTAAGATAATGCGGCTTAACAAAGCTAAAACGGAATATATGACATGGGATGCAGAAGAAAACGGAACAATCCAAGTCAACGGCGATGTTTTGCCTCGAACAACAAAATGTAAGTATCTTTGCTCTACGATAACTGCTATGAAGTGGCGAACAACGCCAGGTGTTATGTGCGATCGCCAGATGAAAGACCACCTAAAATCGAAAATTTAACCCGTGGCGCTTTATGATACTGAATGTTGGCCGATCACCAAGGAAGCAGAACGTCGGCTAAGTGTCATGTAGACCAAGATGCTTAGATGGACAGCTGGCATTACTAGGTTGGATCACATCCCCAATGAAAGAATAAGGGAACGATTTGGAGTTGCGGCAATCAGCAACAAATTCCGTGAGAATCGTCTGCGATGGTTTGGGCATGTGCTACGGTCAGGAGCGGACACCATTGCAAAACAGGACTACACACTAGAGGTCGCCGGGAAAAGACCAAAGGGGCGACCGAGACAACGTTGGGTCGATACACTGCACAGGGATCTGAAAAGCGTAAACCTACATCCGGTCATGGTTCACGACCAAGCAAAGTGGAGACAACGGATTCACATAGCGGACCCTTCCACGAGGCGGGACAAACGCTAAAGAAAATGAAGAAGAAGATTTGTATATTCTTTGGTATAATCAAGCAGGCCGTGAGATGCAAAAAGTTATAATTATAATCAAACAAGCATACGCCTTCGGTTCAATCACTCCCTCACCCCGGTTTATCAAGCACGTTGTAATTTTATTCCGTCCGCAGTCTGCTCGTGTCGTCATGCAGTAGGCACCATACATCATATACTTTTCAAGGGTACACGTTATGAGGCCCCCCGGCAGTTTTTTTTTCGTTCATTACAACTTCTAGGATTTTAACTCCCCTTAAACCTAACCACTATTTTATATCAACCGTCATTTCCCGTTCTATCTTCCTTGTTAAGTAATTTACAGGATTGTTCCATTACCCTGTGAATTCCAACCCTATTGGTGTGACTCGGTTATTGTGTATGTCTCGTAGAAAGTCGCTAAGGAGAGTCACTTCAGCGTGAAGATTTGTTTTGCCTGTGTGTCCCTGTTTTAATCCTGATATTGTATTTTTCCTATCTCCTGATTTAGATGCAAGTTTATTTTGTTATTTAATACTCCCACACAAATCGTGCATACTAACGTAGCAACTGGGTCAAGAGCTATGCCGAGTCCAATAAAAAGCAACGCAAGAAGAAGAAGAAACATAGTTAATGGAGAAAAGAGCAAGAAGAGCCGGGGGCCAATTTTGTTTCAATGGATAAAAGACACGTAGGCTACTTATTCACTTGGTTGAAGAAAATCTAGCACCGCATGTCTTCAAGAACATTGTCATCATTGAGAATAAAGTGTAATGTACGGTACGCTTCATTTTGGATTGGAATGCTGCGTAAATCGACCGTCAGACTTAAATTGTATTAGACAGAAAAATTAGTTTTAATGGTTCGTTAGGGATATTAATAGGTTGTTACAATATTTTGTCCCATCTAAGCTACAAGTACCTAGCAGAACTAGAAAAGATCAAGAGTAACTTTCTGAAAAGTGCCCTACGCCTCTCAAAACTCACACCATCCCGGCTGACGTAGGCCTATGTATTCAGGCCCGACGAGAGGGAGGGGCAAACGGGGCTGCAGCCCTAGGGCCCGGTCTTGCCGAGGGGCCCGCGAAAGGAGAGAACCCCAGATTATACAAATTTACCCAATTTTCCTAGGGCCCGTACTCTCTCTCTCTCTCCACGGCCCTGTATGTAGGCTACTTGCAAGAGAACCACCGCTTATAGAAGAATTGAGACCCAAACTTCTCCTGCCATCGTCCCCCAGTTATGAAAGACTGAAACAAGACTCAGAGAGAGCGGCTTCGGTGGCGTAGTCGGTAGCATGCTGAGCTCCTATGCCCAAGATCGCGGGTTCAAACCCGGCCGAAGTTGTCGAATTTTTTAAGAACTTTAAAAATCCCTCAGTATCTCTTCCTTCGGAGGGGAAGTAAAGCCGGCGGTCCCATGTCATAGATTTATGGCATGTTAAAGAACCTTCCACTAATTACACCTGTGTGAAGCTAAATTAATATACTGTAGGATAAACATCTGACTAACGTTCGTAGTGTACCCGATACCTAGTTGAGGCTATCGGCTACGCCAGCTGACATTAAGCCGTAGTTGAGATTTATGGGAAAAGTTGTAAAGATAGCGCTCAAATCGAGTCGAGAGGAATGTTAGGAAATGACGTAGAAGGCCAAGGATTAAGAAGGCACTGCCAGTCAAGCAGATGGAATTATGGGAGGAATATTAAAGTTTTATTAAGATCTAAATGGAACATAGTATTATATCATCTCAGAAGAGAAGAAATGTCAAGCATTATATATGGTAATAACTTGAAGAAAGACAGATAATCCCTTAAGTTATTGTATAACTTAATAGCCGAGATGATGGTGGTCGAGATTATACTTGTGACGCACGACCACAGAAGGTGGGGGAGCATCACGTGACAGCGCCAAGTAGGAGCTCCTCAACGCAGTCTAGAGACATCAGTCGAGTTCAGTCAGCAGGGCTGAGTAGAACACATGCGCAGAGAGTACGGCAAAGTTGAGCGGTGCACAGCACTTGTTACGTGGCGTGAAAGCGACAGTATTACTTCACCAAGCAGAGAACGGAAAGTAGGTCAGTGAGTCAAGGCAAGCAACGCACGGTAGGCGATGCGAGGACCGGTTACGAGGCAAGCTGTACGGGCCGTGTAAGCAGGAGAAAAGCCGGGGTTTAGAACAGCATTATAATACGAGACTGAGAACTTTATTTCGAGCTGCATTTTGTAACGAAGAACATTACAGCGAAGCGGTACGGCGAGGCCGGCTTTAAGCGTAGATCATTCTGGAACAGTGCAGTGGAGCCGAGCGTGCTAGTTCCGGCTTTTATACGCAGGCAACATTAAAGAAGCTGAACTTCATTTCAACATTCAGTTACAACATTGAGTTGGGACTTGTATTCGGTAATAGAAAAAAAGCAAGCAAGCAAGCTTGTAGTTTAACGTGACCGTTAATCTCGAGATCATGAGCCACGGGACCTCCTTTTTACGTGGAATCCGAACCACAGGACATGGCATTTCACTTCGAAAATCTCACATGCATTGACCGGGAATCGAACCCGGACCGCCTTGGTGAGAGGCATACAGCTAGACCGCTGAGCCACCACGCCCCTATTCGGTAATAGAATTGTGCAGGCAGATAGTTATAATATACTGCAACTGTGAACTTCAAAGGAACTTAGATATTCAAATGACATTACGACTATGCATTTCATAACGGAACATGTAGAGCGACCATGGGGTCAAACCAACATTAACGCTTTTAAGCAAACGAACTGTTACAATTATATGCACTTATGAACATTGGCACGTGCATTAACATAATTCTTTTTCATGAACTATTATAAAATATCGAGTACGAACACAGCTACAGGGTGTTTCAAAAACGTATACACTCTCATGAATAAAATTTATTTTCTGCAAGTGAGACTTAACCGCTGTGGAGATTGAACTTTTAACAAGCAAACCGAACATTGTATGGGACAGTGGCGTAACTTAGAAGAAGAATATGGGGTACGCTGCTTTTATGAACTTTTACGTAAGGATTTGGACAGTATCCGCTATGGATAACATGCAGTTCATCATGTCGGAGTAAACGAAGACAGAGACGCGATGGCACCACGGAGCGATGGATTCGGTTCCTGAAGAAGAGGAGGTCTAACAGCTGATTCACTTGGGATATGAAGGCGATCGTTATTGCGTGGGTGATACGATATTCACGTCGATCTTTCGAGAAATTTATTACACACGAGGATAATCGACGATCTTTGAAATATAATAACAGCTGATATGAGAAGGTACTGTAAGAGTTATGACTTTCTGATATGATTTTTTCATGAGCACTGGGCATACTTGTACATATTTCTAGTAGGAGTTCTACAATTGTTTAGACATGGCTTAGACATTATTTGCTCCAAATTTTGCTAGAATATGGCGTTACCATATGATATGGCAGGCACCATTATACGAAATTCTCACCATTGGTTGGCTTTATTAAGCAGATGTTTGGTGTTTTAGACATTTTCCAGTAAGGATAGTTTTTCTTGGATAGTTATTTTTTTTTGTGGCGAGTATTTCGAACTCGTGATCTGCAATTGGATTATTTAAATTACTTCGTCAGTTCATTGCATACTAGCGAGTGTGTATTATTCATCAGTAGGGATTTTTTCCTTTGGATTGTTTGGAGATATTAAGATGTTATTCACTCAAGTGAATGAATATCGCTTTTATGTGACAACTAGAGACTTGTTGATTCCAATCTGGTACATTCACTCATTAGACGACGAGATGGGGCCTTTCGCTTTAGGCGATTGCGTGGTGGTACACATTTTTACCCATCGTTCAGGGCATTATCATGTTAGACAACGGGGCAAGGCCTTTCGTATTTATACGATTGTGTGGTGGATACTCATCTAACTTGCCATTGAGGAACTCATTTTTATCATCCGAATGTACTTGAGATTGTAAGAGGATCAAACAAGAAACTACTAGTCACATATCAGTCGAATTTTGTTAAATAAATTAAAATAAATGTCAGCAGGGTTACATTTTGTAATTCTTGTTTGCCAATCCAATATTTTGTTGCTATACTCATTTGAGAGTACTTTCAATTTAACAGCTGATACAGCTGATGCTTTTGATAATTTTTATGATTGAATTTGATACCTTTGAGAAGGATTTAAAGTAATTGAATCTTGTAAGATGAATCATTAATGGTCAGATTTATTTTGTGGCAGATCAGTATTGCATATTTTGAGATGAGAGATTATAGCACATTGGTGTTTTTCTGTGAAGTGAATTTATGAGAATTTTAAGAGAATTTATGCTATTTGAAAGCAGATCTTGAATTTGATTACGATTACTAAGGTAATATTTTTCCTAATTGTTTAAGAAGTTGTCTAGATGTGATCAGATTAATTACAGTTATTGGAGATTGTGTGCGTTGATAATTTGAAGCCAGATATATATTTTGTAGATCATGCAACGTGATTAAGTGAAGTTTGTGATAGGCATTTTGTGGAAGTTGCCAAGTGGAAGTTGCAATATTGCTGATGTATTTTGAAGCAGACATGAGGTTGTCGAACCCAGTCTAGCATAATTTTTGAGATTCATGCTGTGCGCTGAATATTTATGGAGTTTTGTGGAATAATTGTGGTATTCAAATATGATATTTGATAAAGTGAGAATATAAAATGTAGTTGTGGATAGTGAGATCCAACGTGATTTTGTGAAGGCAATAATATTTTTGGCATGATAATTAATACGAGATATAACTTGGAAGTGATAAAACTGTAATACAACGTTCTATAAACCATATTAAACAATTTGTTAGTAAATTAAACAAATAAATAATGTTGATAATACAAGATTTTCTGATAATAATAATTAATGAAATAATAATCTGAAATTTAAGCATATTAATGATCTGACCTAATGAAATAAAAATCAGAATATCTAGATGAAATAATAAAAATCTAAATAACCAGATGAAATAAAATTTAAATAAGTTGATAAATTAAATTTTGGAATATATCAATGAATTAAATAAATGGATGAATCAAAGTTTGAATAAATAAGCTGATTTAAATAAATTAATAGATGATTGAATAGATGATGAATAACTGAATTAGAAGGTGATAATTAATTAAAGAAGCTGATGAGTAATGAATTTAAATGGATTTAAATAAATTTAATTGAGATATGATTTGAAGAATTGCAATTTGAGTTGATGAATTAAACAATTTATATTGATGATTTAAGATGATTTAATCTGAAGGAGATGATGAAGTGAGAATGTGTGAATAATTAGAGAGTGTAAAGAATTGATGATTATAATATTCATTTAAATGATTTGATGATAATGAATTAATTATTCTGACATGAATATAATGAATTTTGAGATGAGAACTAAAGTGAGAAATATTTAATTTTGATGATGATGATGATTATAACCAATGAGTAGTGGATTTTCTGTGATTCACAAACAAGCAATTATTAATGACAGTGTAAATTAATTATTCGATGTTTAGGAGCATTTTACTAACATATTCAGCATTTGAATAATGCCATGCAAGCCATAAATTATGTGATATTTAAAATATGTGTTTATAATATGTGTGTTTAGACAGATTAATAATATTTTTACATCCACATTCATGATGTTAATTTAAAGAGAAGTTAGGTCTCAGTTATCACGAATGTCAGTGACGCAAAGACATAGTGCTACGGTGATCCTGAGAACCCAAGAGAACTTTAGAATTTTTTTCCTATTTTATATGGATTAAATACACTTTGAGTAGAATAGAGATGGTTCGATTTTCTGGACAATGACAATTTAACGTTAGCATTCAACCATGCTCTCAGGTAGGATGAGTGTTTAATATGTCTGTCTGACTATCAAAGTTGAATAAATTTGTTTTTATCTTAGTTGTGATCTGATGATGATGTGATTTTCCTATTTCTTTCCTTGTCTTAATTAAGGCTTAACCAGGAAGGATGTGGTTTGCTAGGGATTCAGTTGATGGCGCCCATTTATATTTGTATTTGTATTATTAAATTTAAACCCGTAACGACCCTGGAGATACTTTATCTCGTGTTACCCTCTGCTTTTGTGATATTTCAACTGAATTTCCGACACATTCCTTATTTGACTAGAGGTTCATTTAACTCCGCTCTGTCCTGGAAATCCAGGAATGCAATGTAATAGCAGATGGGTCATCGCATCCCCAGGACGAACGGTAACAGAGAGAGAGGGAGAATTGGCGTTACCCATCCGTGGGGCTTCGATTTTGTTTATTCTATGGAATCACATCAGATTTGGATTACGAAGAGATTGATCTCAATTTCATTTAAGGGTGTTATAAAATTTATTAAACTTAGTCAGACAATGTACTTGTATGCCCATTCCAGTGATCATGTTAATCATATTAGTGTTATATCATGTTAAGTTATAAGTCATTTTCCTTATACCCAAGTGAAATCAGGAATTGATACATTGTGATGTGTTGTTGTCTAACGTCTCTGAATAAAACGTTTATTGAAAGATATAATTATGTTACCGGAAGATTTAGGTAAGGTGTTAGGAGAGTTACAGAATGGCATGTCTAGTATTGCAGTAACTATTTCTAAAATGGAAACAGAAGTTAAAGAGCAGATAGATGATTCAGAAACTAGGTTAGAAGCTAGATGTAAAGAAAATGTGCAATTATTACAGACTAGTAATGAAGAAAACTTAAAGTCATTACAGGCTAGTAACGAAGACAATCTGAAAGATAATTTAATGTCATTAGAGACTAGGTTACAGTCAAATAGTAAAGATGAATTGAGATTATTGGAAGATAGATTACAGTCGAATAGTAAAGATGAATTGAAGTCATTCGAGACTAGACTACAAACCAGTAACGAAGGCAATTTAAAGGATAGTTTTAAATTATTACAAACTAGATTACAAGCTCATAGTGAAGAGAATAACACAGAGTTGAAAAACAATTTAACTAGTTTGGAGAATAGATTAACGTTAAAGAATGATGAAATATTTAAGGCTTTACAATTAGATATAAAAGCAGTAGAAATGAAAGGAGAGGAAAATGTGCAAATGTTAAGAAATAATATTATTGATTTAGAAATTAGAGAAGAAGAAAACATTCTTAATTTGAGAACAGATGTTATGTCCATACAGAAAGATATTAAATCAGATGTATCGAAGTTGAGATTCGACATTGATGGTTTAGTGGCTGATGTAGGCAAAATACAAGAGTGGTCTACCGAAGTATCTTTCGAAACTAAAATCAAAGGTCTAGAAATGAATCTAGGTAATGAAATCAAAGGTTTAAAGTCAGTAATTGGGACCGTTAAAGAGGAAGTCTTAGGAGAGGTTAATTCTAACTTGAAATCCTTAGAAAACCAATTGCAGATAGACATTAGAAAAATTGATGATGATATAGAGCAGAAGGTTAATGAAAACTTAGCTTTATTCAAAAATAGAGTCGGTGCAATAGTGGAAGAACGGTATAGTGAGGTCGATGCCGAAGCAAAAGAAAAACGTGCAGGGATGGATGAGAAATTAATCGCAGGTATGGCGAACTTAGAAGGGAGATTTACTGAGAATAAGGAAGCGATGAAGATAGATTCAACTCAATTTAGGACAGATGTTGATCAGTTAAAGGAACAAGTCGCGTCAGTAAAGACTACATGCGAAGACAAGATAGACAAATTGAAGAACGATTTAGAAGAGAGTAACAGAACGCAGAATGTTACGTCGTTAGATAATTTGGAAACTAAGTCCAAGACGGTATAAAAACGAACAGAAGATATGATGACTAAAATAGAGTCTATAATAGATAGTTTCGCAAGTCAAAATGTTACAACGGGGGAAGTATCGATAAATCAGACACCGATAGACCGCAGTATGAACAATCAAGAGGTTAGCGTGGGAGAAGACAGTAAAACGCAACGGAATGTTACATTTGAAAGGGCTAGTTCAACCCCTCAAGATAATCCGAATTCGAATAGGAGTACGTTGGGTACGAGTGAACGATACTCAGGTCCAGTGACCATCATCAGAAATCTGGATGATAAGCCAAGGAAGTTTTCAGGGAACACAGGAGTCACACCAGTCGAATTTCTGAGAGATATTCGCGATTACATGGCGGAACATAGAGTAGGCAAGGAGAGAGAACTAAGGATAGTCGAACGCGCCTCAGACGGGCCAGCGTTAACTTGGTTTCGCGCATTCAGGAGCAATTTTGCGAATATGGAACAATTTGCCATGGCATTCTTAAGGCGATTTTGGAGTGCAGAGGATCAGCTGAACGTAAGAGCAGAAATGTATTCGAAACATAACTCTACGTCATATCCGACGCATTATGCTAATTACTTTACTTCGAAATTGGATAAATTACAGTTTTAGATTCCTCCATTGCCAGAAGAAGAGCTTTTGCAAGCTATAGCAAGACAGTTGCCAATTGAGGTACAACGATCACTCATAGCATCGGGAGCGAACACACTTGAGCACTATGACGATATCTTACGACGATTAGATTATACAAGCGCTCAAATTACACCCAGAACTGCAAGGAACGATAATCGAAACACGCAAGAGGTGAATGCGGTAGTTGTCGATAACGCAGCACAGACGGATAGAAGAGATTCCTGGGGAAACAGAAGGAACGAAGGGAATAGAGGTAATATTCACAACGTTCGTGGAAATGATCGATATCGAGGACCATATGAGAGGCCATACGATCAGGACGCAAGAAACAGTAGATACAGGAACTATGATCAGAATTCCAGATACCAAAATAGGAATAGATACAATAATAGATATCGTGGTATATACAACTGGAACCAAGGTCAGCAGTCTAATCAGAACGATAGGCAGGATAGCAGAAGAAATGATCCAAATGAAAGACAAGATAATCGAGAATATGGGAGATCAAGAAAGAAAGTAGACAGCCTAGTGCACCACCCGAAGAGATAACTAGAGATATCAATCGAGAAAGCACGAGTGGTGAAGGGGAAAAAAACACGACAAATTAATTTCAAAGCAGAATACTAATCATTGGGAATCAATCATCATTGTTGAGAGTTAGCAAGTCAAAGACGAGGATCTAATTTAAGAAGATATAGTACATCGAGAGAATGAATACTAATGAAGTTGTGGGGACTTTTAACGCAGCTAGCATTAGAAAGTATCATTATGCTGAATAAGAGGATTGTAGAGCTATCGTGTACATATGTTATGTATAGAATGCCTGAGAGTGTTTTTTTTTCAAGCCTGATAAATAAAGGAGATGTACGGGAGAGATGTACCCGATACCTAGTTGAGGCTATCGGCTACGCCAGCTGACATTAAGCCGTAGTTGAGATTTATGGGAAAAGTTGTAAAGATAGCGCTCAAATCGAGTCGAGAGGAATGTTAGGAAATGACGTAGAAGGCCAAGGATTAAGAAGGCACTGCCAGTCAAGCAGATGGAATTATGGGAGGAATATTAAAGTTTTATTAAGATCTAAATGGAACATAGTATTATATCATCTCAGAAGAGAAGAAATGTCAAGCATTATATATGGTAATAACTTGAAGAAAGACAGATAATCCCTTAAGTTATTGTATAACTTAATAGCCGAGATGATGGTGGTCGAGATTATACTTGTGACGCACGACCACAGAAGGTGGGGGAGCATCACGTGACAGCGCCAAGTAGGAGCTCCTCAACGCAGTCTAGAGACATCAGTCGAGTTCAGTCAGCAGGGCTGAGTAGAACACATGCGCAGAGAGTACGGCAAAGTTGAGCGGTGCACAGCACTTGTTACGTGGCGTGAAAGCGACAGTATTACTTCACCAAGCAGAGAACGGAAAGTAGGTCAGTGAGTCAAGGCAAGCAACGCACGGTAGGCGATGCGAGGACCGGTTACGAGGCAAGCTGTACGGGCCGTGTAAGCAGGAGAAAAGCCGGGGTTTAGAACAGCATTATAATACGAGACTGAGAACTTTATTTCGAGCTGCATTTTGTAACGAAGAACATTACAGCGAAGCGGTACGGCGAGGCCGGCTTTAAGCGTAGATCATTCTGGAACAGTGCAGTGGAGCCGAGCGTGCTAGTTCCGACTTTTATACGCAGGCAACATTAAAGAAGCTGAACTTCATTTCAACATTCAGTTACAACATTGAGTTGGGACTTGTATTCGGTAATAGAATTGTGCAGGCAGATAGTTATAATATACTGCAACTGTGAACTTCAAAGGAACTTAGATATTCAAATGACATTACGACTATGCATTTCATAACGGAACATGTAGAGCGACCATGGGGTCAAACCAACATTAACGCTTTTAAGCAAACGAACTGTTACAATTATATGCACATATGAACATTGGCACGTGCATTAACATAATTCTTTTTCATGAACTATTATAAAATGTCGAGTACGAACACAGCTACAGGGTGTTTCAAAAACGTATACACTCTCAAGAATAACATTTATTTTCTGCAAGTGAGACTTAACCGCTGTGGAGATTGAACTTTTAACAAGCAAACCGAACATTGTATGGGACAGTGGCGTAACTTAGAAGAAGAATATGGGGTACGCTGCTTTTATGAACTTTTACGTAAGGATTTGGACAGTATCCGCTATGGATAACATGCAGTTCATCATGTCGGAGTAAACGAAGACAGAGACGCGATGGCACCACGGAGCGATGGATTCGGTTCCTGAAGAAGAGGAGGTCTAACAGCTGATTCACTTGGGGTATGAAGGCGATCGTTATTGCGTGGGTGATACGATATTCACGTCGATCTTTCGAGAAATTTATTACACACGAGGATAATCGACGATCTTTGAAATATAATATCAGCTGATATGAGAAGGTACTGTAAGAGTTATGACTTTCTGATATGATTTTTTCATGAGCACTGGGCATACTTGTATATATTTCTAGTAGGAGTTCTACAATTATTTAGACATGGCTTAGACATTATTTGCTCCAAATTTTTCTAGAATATGGCGTTACCATATGGTATGGCAGGCACCATTATACGAAATTCTCACCATTGGTTGGCTTTATTAAGCAGATGTTTGGTCTTTTAGACATTTTCCGGTAAGGATAGTTTTTCTTGGATAGTTTTTTTTTGTGGCGAGTATTTCGAACTCGTGATCTGCAATTGGATTATTTAAATTACTTCGTCAGTTCATTGCATACTAGCGAGTGTGTATTATTCATCAGTAGGGATTTTTTTCCTTTGGATTGTTTGGAGATATTAAGATGTTATTCACTCAAGTGAATGAATTTCGCTTTTATGTGACAACTAGAGACTTGTTGATTCCAATCTGGTACATTCACTCATTAGACGACGAGATGGGGCCTTTCGCTTTAGGCGATTGCGTGGTGGTACACATCTTTACCCATCGTTCAGGGCATTATCATGTTAGACAACGGGGCAAGACCTTTCGTATTTATACGATTGTGTGGTGGATACTCATCTAACTTGCCATTGAGGAACTCATTTTTATCATCCGAGTGTACTTGAGATTGTAAGAGGATCAAACAAGAAACTACTAGTCACATATCAGTCGAATTTTGTTAAATAAATTAAAATAAATGTCAGCAGGGTTACATTTTGTAATTCTTGTTTGCCAATCCAATATTTTGTTGCTATACTCATTTGAGAGTACTTTCAATTTAACAGCTGATACAGCTGATGCTTTTGATAATTTTTATGATTGAATTTGATACCTTTGAGAAGGATTTAAAGTAATTGAATCTTGTAAGATGAATCATTAATGGTCAGATTTATTTTGAGGCAGATCAGTATTGCATATTTTGAGATGAGAGATTATAGCACATTGGTGTTTTTCTGTGAAGTGAAATTATGAGAATTTTAAGAGAATTTATGCTATTTGAAAGCAGATCTTGAATTTGATTACGATTACTAAGGTAATACTTTTCCTGATTGTTTAAGAAGTTGTCTAGATGTGATCAGATTAATTACAGTTATTGGAGATTGTGTGCGTTGATAATTTGAAGCCAGATATATATTTTGTAGATCATGCAACGTGATTAAGTGAAGTTTGTGATAGGCATTTTGTGGAAGTTGCCAAGTGGAAGTTGCAATATTGCTGATGTATTTTGAAGCAGACATGAGGTTGTCGAACCCAGTCTAGCATAATTTTTGAGATTCATGCTGTGCGCTGAATATTTATGGAGTTTTGTGAAATAATTGTGGTATTCAAATGTGATATTTGATAAAGTGAGAATATATAATGTAGTTGTGGATAGTGAGATCCAACGTGATTTTGTGAAGGCAATAATATTTTTTGGCATGATAATTAATACGAGATATAACTTGGAAGTGATAAAACTGTAAGATAACGTTCTATAAACCATATTAAACAATTTGTTAGGAAATTAAACAAATAAATAATGTTGATAATACAAGATTTTCTGATAATAATAATTAATGAAATAATAATCTGAAATTTAAGCATATTAATGATCTGACCTAATGAAATAAAAATCAGAATGATTAGATGAAATAATAAAAATCTAAATAACCAGATGAAATAAAATTTAAATAAGTTGATAAATTAAATTTTGGAATATATCAATGAATTAAATAAATGGATGAATCAAAGTTTGAATAAATAAGCTGATTTAAATAAATTAATAGATGATTGAATAGATGATGAATAACTGAATTAGAAGGTGATAATTAATTAAAGAAGCTGATGAGTAATGAATTTAAATGGATTTAAATAAATTTAATTGAGATATGATTTGAAGAATTGCAATTTGAGTTGATGAATTAAACAATTTATATTGATGATTTAAGATGATTTAATCTGAAGGAGATGATGAAGTGAGAATGTGTGAATAATTAGAGAGTGTAAAGAATTGATGATTATAATATTCATTTAAATGATTTGATGATAATGAATTAATTATTCTGACATGAATATAATGAATTTTGAGATGAGAACTAAAGTGAGAAATATTTAATTTTGATGATGATGATGATTATAACCAATGAGTAGTGGATTTTCTGTGATTCACAAACAAGCAATTATTAATGACAGTGTAAATTAATTATTCGATGTTTAGGAGCATTTTACTAACATATTCAGCATTTGAATAATGCCATGCAAGCCATAAATTATGTGATATTTAAAATATGTGTGTATAATATGTGTGTTTAGACAGATTAATAATATTTTTACATCCACATTCATGATGTTAATTTAAAGAGAAGTTAGGTCTCAGTTATCACGAATGTCAGTGACGCAAAGACATAGTGCTACGGTGATCCTGAGAACCCAAGAGAACTTTAGAAATTTTTTCCTATTTTTTGTGGATTAAATACACTTTGAGTAGAATAGAGATGGTTCGATTTTCTGGACAATGACAATTTAACCCTTGGCATTCAACCATGCTCTCAGGTAGGATGAGTGTTTAATATGTCTGCCTGACTATCAAAGTTGAATAAATTTGTTTTTATCTTAGTTGTGATCTGATGATGATGTGATTTTCCTATTTCTTTCCTTGTCTTAATTAAGGATTAACCAGGAAGGATGTGGTTTGCTAGGGATACAGTTGATGGCGCCCATTTATATTTGTATTTTTTTATTAAATTTAAACCCGTAACGACCCTGGAGATACTTTATCTCGTGTTACCCTCTGCTTTTGTGATATTTCAACTGAATTTCCGACACATTCCTCATTTGACTAGATGTTCATTTAACTCCGCTCTGTCCTGGAAATCCAGGAATGCGATGTAATAGCAGATGGGTCATCGCATCCCCAGGACAAACGGGTACAGTAGGTTCCTATGTTCCTCGTCAAGAGCCGACTGCGGTGGCATCTGGTTACTAATTTCTGAACTAGTTGGTCGTTGACGGTGGCGTTTGGCGGCAAAAGTAGGAACTACTTGAAAAGTGATCGTCTGCAATCCTTACTTGAATTAAAACAGATACACACACTAATACAGCCATCACAATTAACACCAGTTATCAGACAGATTCTACACACACCCAAAGTACACGGGGCTATATGACCGCGTTGTCGCAGCCCCTAAACTGACGAACCAACCAACCAAGACTCAAAGACGAAACAGAACGACATTTGGAGCGACTTCTAGAGCACGGATGCGATGATAGTCAAAGACTGGATGCTAAGCCTACGCGAACTACGCCACGTCGCGATCGGATTGGTGACTCACGGATTCCACTACAAAGTATGCATGAACAAGAAGCACCACCAATCACCCCAGAATGTGTATGCTCGTGGTGCGATAGATACCACGCAAAGAGCTCTTACACAGTTGAGTATCGACCAATAGTGTCTTACATTTAATACATATTTTGCGCTATATGATTTACTATTTGTTTAATAAATCTAACTTTAGCATAGGTTGTTACAAATTGGAGAACCATGGCATTTTGGTAATCGTCCTTTAATGGTTTGTTAAAATGTTGAACTATGGTGAACCCAGCTCTAAGCAATCTTGGAGCAAGTTAACCTATCATCACCAGCGCTGGGTTATTGTATGTGAGGGCGACAGGTTGGAGTGCCAAGTAAGGCAACTTCTCTAAATCTTGCGAGGGCTCTATGTGAATGGCCGTCAACACAAGGTGGAGTCAAGAGATGCGAGCCCTTATCAAACTTTATGGATCCTCAACTCAATTAAAATTTGCATACATTTTGCAAAGTCCTTGAAGTAATCCGGCAGTGGTCGATTCATGAAGTAAAATGCCATTGCCTAGTTCAGACCATTCCAAGTGTCTGTTTCGGCTCATAAGAGCGTGTCGAAACCAGCTCCGGAGAGAGAGAGGCAGAGTTAGTGGGTGGGAATGAGATGCAATACCGAACGATGCCGGGCCTCGCTACCATACAGGAGCGAATTCACGGACAGGCAGCTAAATTCTACAGAACAGCTGCACGAAGCCGCAACCCACTAATAAACAGATTGGGTGATTACCGGGCTATGGGGAAGCCGCCACTAACGCCCCCGCATTCTTATAGAATACATTTTACATGCTACTCTAGCACTTTTACTTTCACTTCCATAACTCACTTCTCTGACTGTCCCTATCTACTCTGACTTTCATTTCTCATGAAATTCTCACTCTTTCTATCTTTTACTATCTTCTGCCTTTCCAGGGCTTAAATGCACCAGGCCTTATCCTGGTGAATTAGATTTCTGGTAATCACCCAAACCCCCTCAATCAAATGCTGTTGGTCGTACATTTTGGGTATGGCTCTTAAGGCCCCTCGGGGCTGAGAGGCCATAAGGATTCGCAACGAAATCGGCGACTTCGCTTGCGTGGGTCAGGTCAGGTCAGGTGGGGCAAATTTAAGAGTGAATTCATCATTGCAGCAATCCGCCTTTACAAAACAAAACAAAACAAAAACAAAAAAACAGAAACTAAATTTTGTTTCTGTTATTACGAAGACATCTGGCATTGTTTTCACACAATTCACTTGAGAGACAATGAAAATAGGCTATACCTACAGTCAATACAACATTATTATTAATGTTCTAAAGTACCGGTTTCGGTCGCATTCTGATCTTCATCAGCAATGTATAATTAATATTTAGAAATAGAAACAAGTACGAAGTTGAAAGTTCGTGAAATTATATGAAAGCGGTATGACAATAACGTTCTATGTGTTGTCGAAAGAAATAGTTCAATAAGCAAAGTCTAGAAGTCATGAGATCAAAAGACGATTGCTACTTGGTAGACAGGCATTTTCAAATCTGGACAATATCTTAAGGAGTAGAGACCTAACCTTAACAACAAAGATCCGTATAATAAGGGCTATGGTTTTTCCAGTTGTGATGTACGGATGTGAGACCTGGACCATAAGAAAAGCTGAACGCCGTATAATAGATTCCTTTGAATTATGGTGTTGGAGAAAAGTTCTTAAAGTTCCATGGACTGCGAAGAGAACCAATAAGTCAGTTTTACAGCAAATTAAACCAGTGTGTTCCTTGGAGGGCTTAATCCTGAAACAAAAACTGGGCTACTTTGGACACATAATGAGAAGACATGATTCATTAGAGAAGACCTTAATGCTGGGGTAGATAGAAGGCACAAGAAGAAGAGGGAGGCAAAGAATGAGATGGATGGCATCACAGAAGCACTAAATTCCAGCTTGGAAAATCTTCGAGAGGCAGTGCAGGACAGGAGAAATTGGCGTAGTCTAGTACACGGGATCACGGAGAGTCGGAATCGACTAAACGAATAGAGAGAGAGAGAAGTGGTTAAGAGTTTCAAGTATCTGGGAAATGTGATCGCAGAGGATGGAAGGATATAGGAGGAAATTGGAAGGAGAATACAAAATCCAAGCAATTTGTATCAGAGTGTATGAGGTATTCTTTGGAACCGAGACGTTCCAAAGAAATGTAAAAGGGTATTACAGGGCGCCCGAGAATGTTCTCCGCAGTGGGTACGTGCAGCTGTGAGTGGTTGAGTCATGAGTTTAATTGGCTGCACTGCTCTGTGTCCTTCAAAGCGGGACTCCCCCGTGTGGGCTGTCAGTGTGTATTGCGATAAGCGAGCGAGCCTGCATGTCTTCAGTGTGTATTACAGTAAGCGAGCGTTCAGATAGATTATTGGAAGAGCGCAACAGTATACAGGCGGTAATGTTTACTACTGAAGAGAGAGGTTTTTTTTGTGGAATACGTTTTTCGCGAAGGCGATCGGTTTACAGAAAATGTAAAATTAAGATTTTGGGCGCGGTTTCCTAATTCAAAGTGTCCAAAGCGTGATACCGTTCGGGATTTGGTAAGTAAATTTCGTGTGACTGGCTCAGCTCACGATGTACCGGGAACAGGCAGGCCTACGCTTTTAACAGACGAAAAACTTTATGAAATCTCCTATATAATGCTGCATAGTCCAAGTAAATCAACACGGATATTAGCTCAACAAAGAGGAATCTCTAAGTCGACAGCACATAAAGCTGTAAGAGACAAGTTTCAGTCGTTCCCTTATAAAGTTACCGTGGTTCATGAATTAAAACAAACTGATTACGGAAAAAGAGTGATGTACTGTGAATGGTTCCAGCATCTGTTATGAATGGCTGTGGTGAGAACAATGTTTACTGTTTATTTGTTATGATGCAAGCGGCACCGTGCTACCAACGTAACTGCTGTAGCTAGCTCTCGCAGACGCATGTAGGCACTGCGGAGAACATTCCCGGACTCACTGTATATTCAACCTATTACGAGCCTATACTAACATATGCAGCTGGAACATGGACTACTACAAAAACAGAGGAGAGTAGAATACAAGCAGTGGAGATGAAATTTCTAAGAGGCATAAAGCGCAAGACCAGAAGTGATAGAGTTAGAAATGAAGAGATGACATGAACCTTGAAGCTGCAGGACAGGACAGAAACAACAAAGTCACATGATAAGGATGGAAGAGGAGAGAGTACCAAAGAAAGCTTTTTCCGAAAAGATGACGGGGAAGAGACCACGAGGAAGGCCCCGAAAGAGATGGACGGATACAGTCTGGGAGTGCATAGAGGAGAGGGGTAGAAAACCTGAAGATGTGCTTAAAGAAGGAGAGGAGTGGTGGAGAGACAGGCAACGTTGGAGGTCTTTAATTCACAACCCGACCCAGGAGGCTGGAAACGGGAAATGAAGATGATGGTGATGAAGTAAAAAATAAATGTATAAAAGAGTTGAGATTCAATAAAAAAATTAAAACGTTTTCTGTCTAAATTATTCAATAATAATAAAATCATATCTGTTAACAAATTCTCGTCATACAGACAGGAAGTACAAAAGAGACTGGACATTTGGAATGAACATCTGAAGGAGTTTGGAATGGTAATTAGTAAAAAGAAAACTGTAGTCATGTACTGTGGAAAAGAGAAAAGAAAAGTCAAGTGAACATAGATGGGGCACGGTTAGAAAATGTAGAACAGTTTACATATCTAGGTAGCACTATAAATGGAAGGAATGACATCAACATTGAAATTAACAAGAGACTAAGTAAAGGTAGCACATTTTATCATCAAGTCAGAGAACTTTTATGGGATGACAAAGTACCCAAGAGAACGAAATTAACACTATATAAACAGTATTTCATACCAATTGTAACATATGGACTGGAAACACTGGTAACGAATAAAAGGCAAAATAGTAAGATACAAGCAGTAGAAATGAAATTTTTAAGAACTTCAGTTAAAAAGACAAGAAGGGATAGAATTCAAAATATTAAAATCAGAGAAGAGTTAAATATGGAACCGTTAAATCAGAAGATACAGAAAGCAAGGTTACGTTGGTTCGGACATGTACAAAGAATGGGTAAGGAAAGAGCAGCAAGAAGGGAATTAGAAAGAGAATTCAAGGGAAAGAGACCAGTTGGAAGACCGAGAAGAAGGTGGGTAGACCAAATTTTGAAGGACATTGAAGAAGATGGATTGGATGTGGCAGAAGTGATGGAACAGGAAAAATGGAAGGACAGAAAGGATTGGAGGAGGCTTGTAAACCACACCCGGGTGACTGGAGTGGGACTTTGATGATGATGATGATGATGATGATGATGATGATGATGACAGGCAACGTGATATTTCCACGTTTATAGACAAACCATCAGATGATAAATTAACACAGTTCATACAGGCCTACATTGATTCCACGAAAGTGTTTAGTGTCATCTTCTCCATTTTTAGCCTATTTACCTTTATGAAAATAATTAGGCTTATGAGATCACCTTTAGTCCGTGTGCGTGTCCCTAATAAAATCTAAACAGCCGAAGCGATTTCAATGAAACTCGGTAAGTGCATACTACTACCTCATCCATCCTTGACCGTGCCTTTCAAATATTAATAGCCTATATTTCACCAATCCAACATGGCGGCCACGCGAAATATTTCACTGGCATTCAATATTTCCGCAACAGTAACAGATATCACACTGAAATGTTGTACGGTGATAAAGGGTACTACACTACTAGAAGTTCATATATGTGACTTTCATAAACCTATTAATTACTATAAATGAACATGGCGACCAAGCGAAGTTGAAACATTTAAATAGACTTTTCTCGCGATTTAGCGATCCGGGCGTAGTGAAACTTGGTACAGCACTTGGTACACTGGAATGCACTGACATCTAATTGAGTTCAATTGTTTACATAACCTCAAGATGGTGGCTGTGCAAAATTTTAAAATTACGTTTTTATTTCTTGTGTCCTAATCACGCGATCGAAGTGAATGTTTGAATAATGAACCTACACAATGATTTTCATCTGATGACCTACACATATAACAATCTAATATGGCGACCATGCAAAATATTTAGACGGTTCTCAATATTTACGAATCTTTTAAAGCAATCAAACGGAAGTTTTGTTTGTTGATAGAGACTATTAACATAAGTTTACTTATGGATCATTCAGTAACATGGTAAGCACAAAACCAACATGGCGGTGAAGTGAATTTTAAATATATTTAAATGGATTTTTCTCGCGACATTTCATCCGAGCACTGTGAAGCTTGGCTCGGTATATCTTCATACAAGCCTTAATATACTAACGTCTAATTTAATGGAATTTTATGAGAACTTAAAAATGGTCTCTGTGTATTTTTTATATCGTTTTCATTTCTCGTGAACTGCAAGGCTCCTAAATCGTACCTGACATCCTGGTACGCAGGCATGACGGCTGACGGAGCTGGTGGCCGGACATAACGTACCACGGACAAAACGTACCACTTGATTTTCGAGGACATATCGTACCACCTAGGTCGTTATCTACCTAAAAACGGTTTTCCCGTAATCGCCAAATATTTACGCTAGGACATAACGCACCATGTGATGTCAGGCGGGCATTCCAGTTACAGGTTCATTACCACATAAACATCAGCGGCGATCACACTGTGCGGCTTTAAACATTTTGGTATTGTAACATGCGTCTTCATGAAGTACGAATTGTACATTAAAATTTCAAAGGGTAAGAAGAAATAAGTCAAGTATGATGAACGGCTTGACAGAATAATGAAACGGTATGAAGAGAATGGAAACTTGAAATCTTGCTTGAGAGCTCTCTCATATTCGCAGAACTTGGAATGAAACTCACATGACGAACTTGCTATTCACTTAGAATGAAACATCCCATGACGAACGTGCTGTTCGCTAGGATATAACCCCCCCAAAGTAAACAAAACGAAAAATGACGAGAGATTAACCACAGCTGATTTTAAACACGCCAAAATGTTTATAAACATTTTGCCAGTCCAAAGCCTGCATAAAGTGTGATGGGAATCCAAAAACTTATCATATTTTATGTTATGTTATTGTCCACGTATTTATTACCAGGATTCATTGAGCAAAAACGAGCAAATGGCCGTGCGGTTAGGGTTTCATGCACCCTAAATAAATCAAGTGGTACGTTATGTCCACTCCTAAATATTTTAAAGTCATTAGCTGACTCTTCGCAGGTAATCAACCGGCCAAGTGGTACATTATGTCCTATAACCGACGGAGCTGGACATACCTGACGGACTCGGAGTTGTCGCGTTGCGGGATGTATATGCAGGCCGTCGCGCGACCGGCCTTGAGGGCCTGGGAAGTCACGGCTGTCCCTGCCAACATGCGCTGTACTCGCTACTGAACCCAACGGTATTAGGCTGACTGGTGTCGAACCTGGATCTCTGGGATAAATGAGAACAGACTAGAGATACCAGCAAGAAACGAACACAAGGTCTTTGAGGGAGTTTAAGCCATAAAAACCCCTAGAGAAAGTACACATTAAATCACTGTTGTGATATAAACAAATTCTGACATTATTTGTTAACATAATGCAGAAAATATTAGCAGAATACGGCAGTATTGGGCTGTAAGAGGCATACAATTCTGGACAAAGTGCAGAGAGTTGGAACTCCTGACAGATTGCAAATGAGCCTGGAATATAGGCGTGGTTTCGTGGCGCCCTGCCAGTCACCAGGATCGATTTACGCTGTCTGAGACAAGGCAGGACAGTAATATATGGGCAAGTGAATCACCGACACATTAGGAGAGGTCCAGTGGGGTGAGAAGATGCCAGAATAATTTAATGATTACTCGCGAATGGAGTAACTCAGAGACATGAGGATTGCACCTATGTGAATGAATTGCCAGAAGGCTAATTATCAAGCCGTCAAACATTGAAATCGAGGCAGATTTATGTAACGCGCAAGGACATTGAAGGAATGAGTCCAGCGCCATAATCTGACCATGTCTTCGGGGGAAAACCAATGACGCGGCGTGGGGACGCGCTGGCAAAGGCAATTAATATTAATTAATTGGCCGATCGATCCTCGGGCAAACAGGCGGATATGTAATCAGCGAGGCAAAATGGACCAGGAAAACGTTATTTCAAGACCAGAAATGTACGGAGAGAGGAGATGAAGCTCCAAGGAAATTTTAGACCTACTTTTCGCCTCCAAACAGATATAAGGTCAGTGGAGCGAGCAGTCGATGTCAGTTGAACCATACGCTAGTGCGGAGCGCACGTTGTCTGAGTCCAGGAGGGGGACGCGCGCACTTTAACATATTTAGTGTTCAACATAGTAACCATGCAGTATAACGCACTAATTAGAACAATTAATAAGGACAGTCGTGCCATACTTTTATAGTCGGCATTACAAGTGATTACTATTGAGTACGCAGTAAATGTACAGTGTGGTGTACAAGTTCAGACAATGTCATATTAGGCAAATCGTACCTCATGACGAGGAGATATTATGTGGTATGATAATAATGTACGTGGAATTGTCCGAGGCTTTGTTATAAGCAGATCATTCAGGGGGACTGTAAGTTCAGTCGAAGGACAATTGAAAGTGTTAATTGTACAAGTGCAATGTACAATGGACGAGCGCAATATATAAGCTATTTGTTAGGCATAATAATAGGATCTCGAACTGCGCAGGTATAAACTTTGTTATACGAGTGATGCAATTTCTCAGGGACACCACTGTAATTAATGCTCAAGACGATGTGGAAGCATATCTATGCTATATCGGGAAATTAACTAAGGATAGAAATTGATAGACAGACTGGGGACCGCTAGGAATCGTCAGGCAGTGTATAGAGACTTTCGAACGAGATGCGGGTGTATTTATGGAAGGAAGATCTTCAACGCCTGCATTTCTGAAATTCTGCAAGGAAGAGTCAACCATTAAGATATGTACATAGTGATCGTGTGATTTTAGTGATGGTCATTTAAATATGTGTAAAATTACAAGTGTAATAATTGATATAACGTGGTTTGTGAAAAAGGAAGCGACAGCTTCGACATGGAGAAGCAAAGTGCAGTGTGTTTTGTAATGCAAAAATTTTGTAAAATGTGTGTGAAAAGTGTGATAATGCCTTGCTAATTTGCAAATGGTGGCAGGCATTAAGGGAGAAAATGTATGTTCGGAGCCACCAGATTAGCCAATGTAAGTTGCCAAAACCATGATTTTGTAGTGAATGAAGTCCACTGTATGTTGAGTGATGTCAAAATTATAGAATATGCCAATAAGAGTCAAATTTGGGAGGTAGAACCTTCAAATATTAATGTTGTATTGATTTTAGTCAACTTGAGATGTCTTTGTACATCATTGAGAGGATAAATCGTTATCACTAAGGTAAAAATGGCAATTGAGTTGAATAGAAAGTTAACGTAACGAACACGGATGTTCGGTTATTGATTATATAAATACGGTTACGTTGTGTCGGTATAGGGGAAATTTATGTCAGTAATAATAATAATAATGAGAATAAATGAATACTTATCAGAGAGAATGTTTGTAAGCAAAATATATGTGCTAATTTGAATAACAGTGTATCCAAGCAGTAGTATTACACGTGATGGGCCAAGCAAATGAATTTAATATCAGAGTATCTTATGATAATGGAAAGAAATATGCAAGAATATAGGAACTGGTATTGTTTAATAGTGAATTGAATCGCAGCTTTATGAATAAGCTTATAAGAGTAATTGATAGAGATTATCTTATTAATTAAAGGACGGGATCATCTCACAATGGTCATGGGAACCAGGTAGTCTAATCGACGTGTGAAATCTCGTATAGCCAAGGGCATACAGAGAGGTATTATTGTTGCATACGAGCGTAATTAGTGAGGAGACCGTAGCTCTGAGTATTGCTATGAAACTTTCCGGGTTCGAATCCAGAGGTGCATGGGAGGATAACAATGGACACCTCAGCATGACACCTGATATCGACCAAGAACTAGCTATTGTGTGAATAAATTCAGCTTTTGGGAGTGAATTTGGACGGCAGGAAGTTGTTCCTGACCGTGTTCTTTGACAAAAAGATGCCGGTTATTCCAATTCGACATGTGTTTGATGAATCTCGTTCCTTCATATAAATGTAAAAAGACCTGTTGAGGCCAGCTATTAATAAATATCCTAAGGATAGGAATAAATGCTTAAACAATTCCATATTCCGTCTTGCATACAGTTGAGTTAGATCATCTGTGTTGTGCGGGTCATTGAGACGGGACTATTGTATTTGAAGCCACGTGCTACTGCTTGGAAAGAAAAGGAAAAGGGGCAAGAGGGAGGTAACAAGTGTTTTGTTACAGCCCGCCGCGGACCCATTGTATACAGAAAGGGCCAAGGGGAAGAGACTTTACACTACCCAGGCTTGGAGGGTGACGTTTAAAGTGGAAAGACTTTGAAACCCTGTTTGTTATAAAAGAATCATTGTAGTATTGTATAATGAATTTGTGTGGTTTGAAACACATTGATAATTAAGGATCATTCTGATAACTTAATACTTGGCAAACTTATGAGATGTTAAAAGTTGCATTTTTATACTGACATTGTCACTTATTTCCGAAGGTGGATACCAGATGTCACACGCTACGCCCACGCAAGGGTACCATAAAATCCCACCCGACACAACGGTAACGGAATCATTGAAATTGAACTCATTACGGCATACAGTGGAACTGCAGAAAGGGTAGAATTTCAAGTAACAGTGGAGTTGCAAGTAAATCTGATGTGCAACCCATAAATGAGAAGCTCATTTCCAAAAGGTACCAAATCCAACAAGTAATATTTTACAGGAGAGAGGAAAAACGCTCAGAGTGTAAAAATTGAACTGAAAATCCATTTGAGCACATTTATTATGTTCAGATAGAATAAATGCATTGTTATACCAACTATTTCTGTTTAGGCTTTTACAGTTTAGGAAATATTAGAAGAAAATGATGGATTTGGTACTTTTTGGCACTGAAACTCTAAATACTTTCAACGGAAAGACATAAATTTCACTGCAGTCATCAGAATCTTCGAGAAAACTGATTGTATTTAGTTATGCAATAATTATATTTAAGGTATTTACAGTGAAGGCATAGACTATTTAAATAATATTAAATAAAATTGACAAAACAATGAAATTTATGCAAAGTAACTTACCACTGCTGAACTTTTGGAATTATGATTGTAGTTTGTGTCTAAAGGACATGAATTTGGTAAATAACTTGTGAACTGGACATTGGATAATACTAACCAGTACTAAAAGAAATGGCCTCTCATTGGCTGCATGGATACGGTACGTATTGACAAATTCAGGCCACAGGATTTGGTACTTATTGGCATCAAACCAGATTTTTAATGCCCTGTTTGCGAGGGATTTAGGTCGTTTTGGCAATTTCTTTTTCTTCCATATGATGGAGCTTCCTACCAACGTACGTTTTCCATCATAATCTCAATTTCGATTTTTTTTGATTTGGTATCTTTTGAAAATAAGATTCTCAAATTGGTTAATGCATGGTAGAGCATTTTGGTGGGAAGAGAAATACAGAACATAATTGTACGCATAATGTAAAGTAGGATGTGTTGAGAATAAACAACTAGATTGTGAAATTAAAGTGGTCACAATAGATGACGTAAGATTGTAAGTACAGTTGTATGTGTATTTTACCAGTGCATCAGCGCACTTGAGAATGAATTTCATGTTAATCTCATGGTAAATTAATCAATAATCATTTGGATTTGCGAGGATAAAATGCGGATAATAGTGGATTGAAGGTATAAGTTTTGCTATGTTTTGTGTTTTATTGTTGGGATCGTGTTTTTGTTTGTGTGAAGCCATGATTTAGAGCTCAATTAAAGTCTTTAGAATAGAGTTGTGCCTTATTATTGTAGAGTTGATACCTTTTAGTCTCGGATCAAAAATATGCAACTGCTCAGTGGGTGGACGGTACACGCCTGAGGACTGATGCTAGCTGGAGGCAGAAGCATGTTTTCCCTGGAAATTATTCACATGGGTACATAGGATCTGGTGCCCTGTACAGTGATTTGAGCTAAAGGTACAACTTAAGTCGGTCAATATCTGATGTAAACAACTATATTAACGTAACGAATAAAACGAATTAGGGGAAGGATCGCACCTAACCTTAGCTAAGCTCCGATACAAACAAACATAAATTTTGATAAACACCATATACTTATCATGGTCCAGGTAACATGGGGCGGTATTATTCTATCTTGGAATCGCCTGATTAGTGCAATATGTTTATCTTGGCATTGCACAGCCTGACCTACGATAATGATCTCTCATTTATTTATCATGTCGCCCGTGAGTGGGGCAAAACATGGTAAGCATGGGATCTCTTTTATTTATCATGTCGCCCGTGAGTGGGGCAAAACATGGTAAGCGTTATCTCTCATATATTTATCATGGCGCCCAAGTTTGTGGAGCTTATGGGATTTAGGGAAACCCCATAGATTTTATATGGTATTTCATGGGGAAAACCATAATAATTATTTTTTTGCCTCAAACTGTGTTTGAGTGAATTTTGAGTTCAGTAGGCTCTTGAAGTAACGCAGAGTCTCTCTATTGAGAAGAGAAGTGCCCAAGGGTAAGAGCGCTACACACCCAATTCACAATTTATCCAAAATCCAAATTTTAAGTACAATCTTACAATATGTGTACAGTGTCTTGAATTTCTCTTCAAAACGAATCCATACATGTATCCGTGAAGCCTGCCTATATCTCAAAGTAAATTGTAGTACGAATGGCTGGTACGGAGGGAATATTGCAAGGTATTGCAGAGCTAAGACAGCATTTTGACGCTGTCAATGAACAGAATAAGCTGGAAGCCAAGGCTTTCCAGGATGAAATAAATAACCGTTTAGATGCCAATCAAGTGGCAATTAATGCAAATCAGGTTGCAATGAACAATAATCAGGTTGAAATAAACAACCGATTGGATGCAAATAAGGCAGAAATAAATGCTAAGTTAGGTCAAATGCAAGAAACAATTAAGACCGAGGTAACTGAAACCGTTGTAAGCATTATATCAGAAATGCAGGTTAAGACCGAAGAGCGTTTTGAGTCGATAGAAGCGAAACTCGAAAGTAATTTGCAGGCATGTAAGCACGCGCAGGATGAAACGAACAGCAGGTTAGATGCGCTGTCCAATGATATTAAGGATATTCAAATCCAAAATGAGGTGAATATCGAACGCCAAGCGAAACAGTTTTCCGAATTTACTAGAACGGTAGATCAGAGATTAGAAGAGAACGACAGTAAATGGGATGAAAAGTTGAAAAGTTATGCTAGAGCGATTAACGGTGATTTAAAGAAGCAGGATCAGAACATATTAGACCAATGTCAGGAAATAGGAGAAATTAAGGCTATCGCTAACGAAAGTAAAGAGCTGGTAGGCAAAATAAAGGGTCAGGTGAGCAAAGTTCATCAAGAACTGGACCAAATTCAAAGCGACTTTGTTATAGTTAACAAAAGACAAGAGGAAAACAGAGGGGAAATCACCAAGGTCAGAAGTGAAATATCAAAGGTCAATGGACATATCTAAGAGGAAATTAAAGGGCTTAGAGAAGAACTCGAAGTGAGAGAAGGCCAAAAGACAGAGGCAAGCGACAAGACCCTTGCTCAAATAAAGGAAGACGTAGAAGACGAAATCTCCCATATCAAGCAAAGCCTGAAGGAAGATAAGAAGAAAATATTTCGAGTGGCAGAAGAAAACCGGTATAGGCTAAGCAGAATAGAAAAAGAAGTACTCGCTCGATTGGAAAGAGCAGAAATGCGCCACAGTCAAATGGAGACTAGGATAATAGCACAGGAGGAAACCCTAATGAAAGATCCTAAGTCAAGTAAAGGCAGCGTGGAAGATATGAGGAAAACCAAGTGGGCAGAATTAGAAACCCAACCTATAATAAGGAATGCTACAGGGCCAGGCGAAAGTGCATATATGACGCCAGGTGCGCCGATTGCAGCTTCTACGCCGCATGAAAATGCTATTCACAACCAAGTTATAACTGTAAGTAGGGCAAGCGAGGAGAAACCAAGAAAGTTTTCAGGTAGCCATTGTAATATGACACCGAAGTATTGGTTGAAAGAGGTGTTCGAATATCTGAATGATGCGCGGATACCACAAGAGCGTAGGCTACGAGCCATAGAGAAACTAACGGAGGGAGAATGTGCGGTATGGTTTCGCAGTTTCCGTTATACCTTCGATACTGTCGAGGAGTTCCGGGAAGCTTTTCTGAAGCGATACTGGGATCCGAGTACCCAGCAGAATTTACGACTGGATTTGTACTCGAAAAGATACAGCACCAACAATCCAACGAAATATGCTGAATTCTTTGTATCTCAGGTGTGTAAATTTAAAGAACTAGACCAAGCACCTAGCGAGTTAGAGCTATGCATTGCTGTTGCCAAACAACTTCCATATGAAATCCAAAGACTGCTGATTTCGGCAAGTGCAAAAACAGCAATGGAAATGGAGGCAGTTCTTAGGCAACTGGACCTCACAACATCCAATACTATGTGTCAGAATCGAACCGTGTGGGTAGATTATTAGCTTGGGAATAACCTAACCCCCAAGGGAAGATGATGAAGAAAATGAAGTGGGTTTCGGACTGGAGAAAAAGGATGGAGAAATACGACGAGAGTCCAAAAGAAGTTATAATTAAGAGTTTTTGCTCTAATGCAACAAGTGGTGAAAACCCTATCAATAGATTTATTTTTATTAAATAGGACGAGTCAAGGAAGACAGGATCTTACCTAACCGTTATGTTGGAGAAATGATAAAGCAAAAAACAAATCTTTAATTTATTTAACAATGTAAAAGGAAGTAGTTTTGTAACAAATATATAATTTTGATTTTTATAAACAACTAGCTATTTTACCCGGCGTTGCCCGGGAGGTGTATTTACTTGTTATAGAAAGATACATGCCAATATATTTCGCAAAGTATATTCACTTTGCCCCTAAGTGAGTTTAAAACATAGTTATCCAGGGCTCTGAAGTTAATCAAGTGCAATATTAACTCACTGTAAATCTAGGCGAAAAGTACTGTGGAGTACAATAACGTAGTAGAGAATGCATCAATAACAAAAAAAAAGGGCTGTATATGCACATTTCTCAAGGATCTAGTCTGACAATTACAGTACTTTCCTTATAGTCTTTATTTTTGTTGTAATGGGTGTAATTTAGACGTTTTGTTCACATAGAGCTCTTTAATTTTTAAATTATTGCATCCACTTTTTTGAAAGGAAACAATATTTAAATTATTCAATGTTTGGAATATAAAGTCATCATTCTGGAGTCAAATATACTTACGATTTTTAACCCCGTACAAATGGTGTGATTAAAGAGAAATGGCTTATTCATGTACATAAGTCAGTGTGTAGGCTACTATATCTGCATATTAGGGAACAGTATTGCTGTATTTCCATGCCTATTATCACATATTGGGCGGCTTTGGTGGCGTATTTGGTAGCATGCTGAGTTTCTGTACCTAAGGTCGCGGGTTCAAACCCGGCCAAAGTCATCGGATTTTTAAGAGCGTTAAAAATCCCTCAGTATGCCTTCCTTCGGAGGGGAAGTAAAGCCAGTGGACCCTTGTCATATATTTATGTGGTGTAAAAGAACCTTCCATTAACTACACTCGCGTGAAAGTAAAATTTGTAGTTTAAATTTGATTAACGCTATTAAGTTCCAACGTTCACCGTCAGGTTGTGATAGCTGTGGTACCTTTTAACCAAGTTTGCAGCTAGGTGTCGTTGACGGTAGCATTTGGTAGCAAAAGTAGGAACTACTTAAAACTGACTATCTGTAGTCCTTACCTGAATTACATATAACACACAATAATACAGCCATCACAATTAACACTGGTTATCAGGCAGATTCTACACCCATCCAAAGTACACGGGGCTGCATGACCGCGTTGTCTCAGCCCCTAAACAAACAGAGGAGCCATCCACCTATCTCACCTCGTTAAAGTAAATGCAACAACGTATAATCCCAGTTTAATGTTAAATACGATGCATTGATTGAGAACACATTGGGCTTCTTTAGCCCCTAAAATATTTCGTAAGATAAGAAATATATTCTGTAAATCCATACCGTAATTATCACTAAAATGCTATTGCGGAGTTCAGGGAATTCGTGATAACTACACCATTACACAATATCATTCGTCAGTAAGCACTAAAATGGCTAAGACATAGGAAATCAGCAAAATGTGGGATGAACACCCATTTTATTTGAATAAATAATAGATCAGATATATGTAGAAAGAACAGCACCCGTTTGTCAATAACCCAAGTATTGTCATGGCTACCGCTAGCCTTAGTCAACACTTTATTTATATCCTCTTTGGTCAACACTAATATCTTTGGATTGTCTCTGTCCATTGCGGTACCTGGTGTCATTCTGTGTTACCACCGCCACATCGGTCCTGGTGGCAAATTGTGTTACTACCGCCGTAGCTACTGTTTGGTCCTTATCATCCAATATCTAATCACAAAGAAAATAATACTACTTTAAGAATAATCTGCAATAGTATGTCGAAGGCAGGGTTTGCCAATGTATTTCTTTTTTAATTTCATTTCCCTATTACGACCCCTGTTAATAAAAAGTCCTCTCGGCACGCCGGAAGGCGGAGGTAGATTTCACCGGACAAACTTGGGGATAGGCGAAAATAGGCAGAATATGCAGATTTTCGTAGAAGGATCAGACCTCATTTAATGCGAGAAGGTATTTTATAATTGGAGCTTAATTAACTTTGTTTTTCGTCATTTTATGCTTATTTTAAATATTTTATTGTCTTATGGGAACGGTAACCTTCTTGTCATTTGGGGTCCATTTTTATACTTGTGGTCACACTGTCCTTATGCTAGGTTTCGACACTGATGTGCAACTATGTAACGGTCTGTTACTTCTTCACGCAAAATTATATCTACCGCAGAGATTTTGGTTGGTTCCTCAGTTTAGGGGCTGCGACAACGCGGTCATGTAACCCCGTGTACTTTGGGATGGCTGTATTAGTCTGTAATTCAGGTAAGGACTGCAGACGGTCAATTTCAAGCAGTAGTTACTAATGTTGCTACCAGGTACTACCGACAACGACACCTAGCTGTGAACTTGGCTACTAGATGCCACCGCAACCAGCAACTCGCAACGAACGTTGGAACTTCCCCTCCAAAGGAAAGCATACTGAGGGATTTTTGGCGCTCTTAGAAAATCCGACGACTTCGGCCGGCTTTGAACTCGCGACCTTGGGCATAAACATTCAGCATGCTACCAGTTACGTCACCGAAGCCGCTTCACACTTAGATGGAAATCTGAATCTGATCTCGTGCAAGTGCGTTATCTTGGCAACGTCTGATGGCTCATCCCTCATCAATTTAGTAGTGTTGCCATGGCAACCACTGATAGGTCTTGGCATTGTCTTATAATTCCGAAATTATTTTTCTCATCCCTTGGCATAATGGTGGGTTATATCAAAAATTCTTTCAGACTAAAGTTTTAGGTAATTATTATGGGAATATTGTCCATTTTGTACGGTTTTGATATTGTGCCTATTAAGAGAGATATGATTAATGTTTCCCGAAAAACCCACTTTTTCCCACCCCTTTGGTCAATGGTTGGTGCTATAAAAAAAACTCTTCAAACATACATTTTTGGGCTTTATCCGACACATAGTATGAATGTTGAACGGATTCGATATTTCACATATTAAGAGAGTTATAGCAATATTTCACTTTTTCGAAAAAAAAAGCCCCCCATTTTCACCCCCCAACGACCGATTTAGCCCAGTAACGAACTCGACCGAGATTTTATAGGTATACGTATTCGGTAAAAAATTCAAAGTGATTGGTACAAAATTACGGCAGTTATCGTGTCCACAATAAACTGATATACATATACATACATAAATTATATATAACTTTTGAACTGACGGTGGTTTTGGGGCCTGGGGATGTGAAACGCGAAGATATGTCGAAATTTTCCGGAAGTCGAAACATGGTACCCATTGCAATAGTTAGCTTTCTAACGAAATCTACCTCTGGTTGGTTCCTCAGTTTAGGGGCTGCGACAACGCGGTCATCTAACCCCGTGTACTTTGGGTGAGTGTAGAATCTGTCTGATACACGGTGTGAATTGTAATGGCTGTATTAGTCTTAATTCATGTAAGTACTGCAGACGGTCAATTTCAAGCAGTAGTTCCTAATGTTGCTACCAGGTACAACCGTCAACGACACCTAGCTGTGAACTTGGCTACTAGATGCCACCCCAACCATCAACTCGCAACGAACGTTGGAACTTCCCCTCCAAAGGAAAGCATACTGAGGGATTTTAGTGCTCTTAGAAAATCCGACGACTTCGGCCGGCTTTGAAACCGCGACATTGGGCATAGACATTCAGCATGCTACCAGTTACGTCACCGAAGCCGCTTCCCACTTTATCAGGCGGCTTTGGTGGCGTAGTCGGTAACATGCTGAGCTTCTATGCCCAAGATACCGGGTTCAAACCCGGCCGAAGCCGTCGGATTTTTTAAGAGCGTTAAATATCCCTCAGTATGCCTTCCTTCGGAGGGGAAGTAAAGCCGGCGGTCCCATGTCATAGATTTATGGCATGTTAAAGATCCTTCCACTAATTGCACCTGTGTGAAGCTAAATTGGATAGGTTAAGAATGTATACAACGCTCTTAGGTTTCTATGTTCGTTGCCAAGAGCCGACTGCGGCGGCGTCTAGTAGCTCAGTTCTGAACTTGGCCTCGTAGTCGTTGACAGTGGCGCTTGGCGGCAAAAGTAGGAACTATCTGAAAAATTGTTAGTTGCAGTACTTAAATTAACAAACAGATAACACACACTAATACAGTCATCACAATTAACACCGGTTATCAGACAGATTCTACACACACCCAAAGTACACGGGGCTACATGACCGCGTTGTCGCAGCCCCTAAACTTAAGAACCAACCAACCAACCACTTAATCAGATGGAAATACTGAATCTGATCTCGTGCAAGTGCGTTGTCATGGCAACGTCTGATGGTCCATGCCTCATCAATTTAGTAGTGTTGCCATGGCAACCACTGATAGCTCTTGGCATTTTCTTATAATTCCGAAATCATTTTTCTCGTCCCTTGGCGTAATGGTGGGTCATATCAAAAATTCTTTCAGACAAAAGTTTTAGGTAATTATTAGGGGAATATTGTCCATTTTGTACGGTTTTGATATTGTGCCTATTAAGAGAGATATGATTAATGTTTCCCGAAAAACCCACTTTTTTCCACCCCTTTGGTCAATGGTTGGTGCTATCAAAAATCTTATTTGACATAAATTTTTGGCACTTATCCGACACATATTATGAACTTTGAATGGATTCGATATTGCACGTATTAAGAGAGTTATAGCGAAATTTCACTTTTTCGAAAAAAGCCCCCCATTTTCACCCCCTTCGACCGATTTAGCCCAGTAACGTACTCGACCGAGATTTTATAGGTATACATCTTCGGTAAAAAATTCGAAGTAATTGGTGCAAAATTACGGCAGTTATCGTGTCCACAAGAAACTGATATACATATATATATACATATATATATACATAAATTATATATAAACTTTTGAACTGACGGTGGTTTTGGGGTCTGGGGGATGTGAAACGCGAAGATATGTCGAAATTTTCCGGAAGTCGAAACATGGGACCCATTGCAATAGTTAGCTTTCTAATGAAATCTACCTAAAAGGGATACGGTTTCAGATTTTTATTGCGTTCAGATTTATAATGTTTTTGTCGTACTTGAGATAATAAATGGTGTGGCCACTGCCTGCTGGATTGCATCCCTCCTGACTGCTTTAAACTGACTGCCTATTAAAAAATATTACAGTATTGGTTTATTCGTACAACCTCGTTTCCAAATATAGGCGCTGTGTTCGCAGCTTTTTCAAGTCACTGTTACAGACATTTGTTTTGTATTGATGTTAATGGTGAAGTTGTGTTTTGTATTTTTTGATGGCGTATTGATGTGTGTGCTTTTGTAAATCAGAACAGGTCAAGTTTGAATGCCGAAGAATCTCATTTCATGAGTTACCATCGGACAATTCACTGGACTTATAAATACACACTAATACAGCCATCACAATAAGACGGATTATCAGACAAATTCAACACACCGCCAAGTACACGGGGCTACATGAGCACGATGTTCCGAAGCCCCTAAATTGATCAACATCCCTTTCTTCGGCGGCCGGATGCATTTCTTTTCCCTGTCTTTTATTTCCCTTATTCTTTTCTTTTCATATCGTCTAGTATGTAAGTTAAATTTAAATTATTTGGAAGTAGTTGTATTTTTTAATCATCCCTACCGTATAATTACGGGAAAATGGGCTAGACATTTCGCCCCTTGAAAACAATCACCTCCACCACCATGTATGTCTCGCTTTCCTTTAAATTGAAAATTTGCCCGTAAGTATGTGTCTAAATTAATATCATGTTTGCAACCGCATTGCCCACCAACAGGTGAAAGTGACCTTCTGCCAGGAAAGAGTTCAGCCCTAGTATCTGTCATCACCTTGGACCGTTCCTTAACCTTCAAGAAACACTTGGAATACACAGACCAAAAACTCAAATCGCGGAACAATATCATGAAGAAATTGGCTGGCATATCATGGGGTGCTGATGCAACTTCACTACGCACGACTGCCCTCTCCATGGTTTATCCTGTAGCAGAGTATTGTGCCCCAGTGTGGCACGGTAGTGCTCATACTAAAAAGATCGATGTTCATCTGAATGAAAGTATGAGGGTCATAACAGGTACACTGAGATCCACCCCCAACTCCCTGGTTAAACACTATCAGTATAATATCACCTCCAGACCTAAGACGACAGGAAGCAACAGTACGTGAGTGGAGAAAGGTACATCAACAAAATCACCCACAGGATCGCCCAATTCATGAAGTGCTTAATGATCTTTCCTCCAGTCGTCTTAGATCAAGGAACCCAATATGGCATAACATACCTGATATTAATTGCTCGGAACAATGGCGCCAAAACTGGAGGTCTGCTCCTGTGAGACATCAAGGTATTCTAGATCCTACTATAAGACTTCCGGGATTTAACCTGAAGAGAAACCAGTGGGTAAAGTTAAATCGCCTAAAAAGAGGTCACGCCAGATGTAACGCCATGCTACATAAATGGGGACTTCATGTTTCTCCTGCCTGTGACTCCGGAGCTCCTCTTCAAACCGTAGAGCATATTATTCAATAATGTCCGATGAGGAAATATGCTGGATCACCTCAAGATGTAATTTCTGCTGCATCTCCCTTTCTGGACTGGCGTCAACAACTGGACATCTCGTTGTGAATGCGAACGCAACCTATGTTCTTGTGATTTATATATTGTACATATAATTTACTTATTTATATATACATTTATTATATTGTAATTCATCGAGTTGCTAGCCATACGTTAAATAATAAATAAATATCATATTATCCATAATGTACAATTTTGAGCTTAAACCGTGTTTTATTTAATCAAACTCGACGCGTTTCGAAAGAAACCATGTCTTTCTTCGTCGGGAATAAACGGAAATACGACTAAATTCTTGCTAAGGGAAACCAACAAAGAAACTAAGAAAGGTGCCCTAAGATGGACGCCATTATAGCCCCATGTTAGGGACAACGAAAAGCTTGAGAATGCGAACGCAACCTATGTTCTTGTGATTTATATACTGTACATATGATTTACTTATTTATATATACATTTGTTATATTGTAATTCATCTTGTTGCTAGCCACACGATAAATAATAAATAAATATCATATTGTCCATAATGTAGAGTTTTGAGCTTATGCTGTGTTTTATTTAATCAAACTCGACTCGTTTCGAAAGAAACCATGTCTTTCTTCATCAGGAATAAACGGAAATACGACTAAATTGTTGCTAAGAGAAAGCAACAAAGAAACTAATAAAGGTGCCCTAAGATGGACGCCATTTTAGCCCCATGTAAGGACAACGAAAAACAGCAGTGCATTACTTTCTGAGGGTTCTGATAATAGGTAGCCAGGACACACTGAGAATGTAGCCGGTGTCGCGGTTGAAATTATCTGGGCGTTTACGTATTTCAACCGCCTCCCTGATGATTCTGGGACGATATTGCTTTATACGGGCAAGAACATCCACTCCATGGAACATGACATCATGGCCAGGTGATGAAGCATGATCAGCAACAGCTGATTTATCGGGTTGAATGAGCCTGATACATCTATTATGTTCCTTAATACGAGTACATATCGTTCTCGAAGTCTGCCCGATATAAGCCTCGCCACAAGTACAGGGACCTCTGTAGATACCCACTGCTGCTTTTCGTTGTCCCTAACATGGGGCTATAATGGCGTCCATCTTAAGGCACCTTTTTTAGTTTCTTTGTTGCTTTCTCTTAGCAACAATTTAGTTGTATTTCCATTTATTCCTGATAAAGACAAACATGGTTTCTTTCGAAACTCGTCGAGTTTGATTAAATAAAACACGGCATAAGCCCAAAATTCTACATTATCGATAGTGTCACGGGCCGTGAACGTCTAAATGATAAATATCATATTCTTTATGCTGATTGAATAACAAAGGAACTAACTTAGTGCCATGTTTTCACGTTTTTTCAATCTCCATATTAAGCCTCAACACTTAAAAACCCTTCTTTTTGTATTTTTTTATTTCCTTTATACTGAAAATTTTCTTGTAAGTATGTGTCTGAATTAATAGCATATACTTTATGCTGATTGAATAACAAAAGAACTAACTTAGTGCCATGTTTTCGCGTTTTTTCGATCTCGATATTAAGCCTCCTAAGTTAAAAACACTTCATTTCAGGTATCGTCCCCTTAAAAAGCCGTGGAAGGTTGGTGCTGCAACCTAGTGGTGAAATAATATACAGTATATCCAGTACGCGTCTGAGTGTTGAATGGGCAGGCAGTTTAAAGCAGCCAGGAGGGATGCCATCCAGCTGGCAGTGAAAATGCCGCGGCGATCACAGTGGGTTCTGCAACCTATCTTGTGCTAAATGGACAGGCAGTTTAAAGCAGCTTGGAGGGATGCGATCTAGCTGGCAGTGGGTGTAGCATGGCCTCTCGCCGAAATAGATAGAAACTTGGTGGCCCCGTCTTGAGCTAGTGTTGCCATGGAGATGGCCAGCCTTGCCATTATTTCATCAGTATATTTTCTGACTTTATTTGCCTTTGCTCGAGTGCAAAAAGGCCGAAATCAGAAGAATGAGAAAGACTATAGAAAATTCATGTAGCCAGCGGTTCCTTCTGGGCCCTAAACTTCGTGTATGCAAAATATGGTTGAGATTGGTGGAACGGTGTAGATTTGTATACGGAACCAACCCACATACATACATACATACATACATACATACATACATACAGACTTTCACTTTTATATATTAGATTGGGGTCGCAGACCTCCGAAAACATCTAAAGCTTGCGCCAGGCAATTGATAATTCTTTTGGTTTTAACCCTTTTGTATGCTTTAAAATCTTCGTAAGATTTTGAAATGGCTAAGATGAATAAATGAAAAATTTAAAGATAACTGACGTAATTAAAGTTAAACAATAAATCATATACAAAATGTGTACTTTAAGGATATCTAGATAAGTATCTTAGAAATATGAACAACTTTGAAAGTAACAACAACAAAAAAACAGGAAGAAATGAAATAGAAGTTTCTATAACTTCTTGTATTGATACAAAGCTACGTGGGTAGATTATACATAGAAGATTATACAAATAGGGCAGGTCACTTATTGTGAAACCTGAAGAGAACAATTGAAAGGAAGTTTCTAGAACTCCTATGTTTAAGTAGGGATCACGAGAAAAATGGGGCAAGTTTCCCTTTCGTGAAACCTAGAGATAACTCACTTTTGAGTAGAAATAATTGGATTCCCTCATTAGAAGGGAGAAACAATATAATTTAAGGCGTGTTCTAGACACGAAGTTTTACAGATATTAATTCGTTATACATGGAGCAAATAAGGGAGGGCACTTATGTAGAGTGACACCTCATTGAAAAAAGACCTAAAGTAACAATTTTATTATTTTGGTTTGTTAGTAAAGGGTTTGGGAAAGATCAAATGGGATTGTGGAAAAGTGTTCATAGCCGTATTTATTGTACTCGGACGAGCGCGACGCGGATGAAAAGTTGAACAGGCACTGTTTTCACTATAGTCTGTTGATATAGTTGAAGAGTTCACTGTTGTAGCAAAAAACGTTGATGGCAAAGAAAGTTATTGCAATGGTGGAAAATAACTAGTTACACTAGATTTGCGAGAGTCTATTGCTTGAGAAACTTGTAGGTTATAGTTGAATGCACCAGAAAAATCCCAGCGGAGGAAGAAAAAATTAGATATTGATTCGCAGTTTATAAGGAAGATTCCTTAGTTTGAAAAAGTATTCCCATATAAAGTGGAAAATACATGACAGTATAACTGGTAGAGAGAGTGTAGGTTCTGGTAGGTTCCAGAGCAATGATGAGTTGTTTGAATTGGGTAGAGAATCCCTCTGCGGAAAGCTAGATTATATAGACAGTGGGTATTTTGGAAATATCCCTCGATGTGAGATAGCATCTCAGAAAATCTTTCATATTGAAAGTAAGACTTGATAGTTTAAGTTTGATCAAGAAGATCTCTTGAAAGCAGTTATTTTCACATAGCAACTTTCACTGTCTATAAAATCCAAATAAAAGCATTGAGCCTTTTAAAAGCGATGAGAATGAGGTTAAAACATGAAGTCAGTACTTATCTTTGCTTCATGAAGAAGGCGATGTTGCTGTTGGAGGTTGATTCTAAAACTTGAACATAGCGTCGAGTTTAAAATTTTGCCTCTAGAGTTGAGGAGGCGAGCTTTAGTTAGGCTCTAACTGACTTCCGACGTACAAGTGAAGGCTGCTAGACGCAGAGAAAGTACACTGGCCTAGACGGCATGTCCAACAAGAAGTTGAGTGCACTTGAGAGGGCGAGCGGTTGCTCACAGCACGGAGACAAGTCGAGAAGAAGTAGAAGTGAACGAGCGAGCGGGCTGCGAGCGCGGAGAAGCAGGCAGTAGGAGGAGGCAAGAAGAGGGGGAAGCGGGCGAGTAAGGGGAGGAAACAAAAAGGTTATACATAAACATGAAAAACTTTACAAAAACAAAATTCTTCTTGGAGCGGTGTCTTCACGGTGTAGTGGGTTGGTGAAGAACACGACGCCCTGCGGATTAATGTAGAAGTCTTCATGGCTTGAAGCAATGGAAGTTCGGAAGGCAGCGACGGGACGCTGTCAGGCTGGTTCGACGGAACTTGCGTTTCTGTAAAAAAAACTGACAGAAAAAATGAACAAATGCACGGGGCAAACGGGAGATAACAGTTCGCTGTTGGTGTGTGCGGGAAAGAAATGTAAATAAATGGACTGATATAAAGTAATGAAGAACAGCAAAAGCTAATTCTTTCTTTCCGTGTATTTGCAAAAATACACCATGTTGGGGGACAACAGCAAACACCAGCAAAGAACAAGAATACAATATGAAAGAGGTCTTATAATAAACACATTGGCAGTAGAGATCATTCTTTCTCTGACTCTTCCCTTCCCTCCTGGGTAACAATCGGTCATTTCGCCAAAGATCTATGCTAGAGGAAGAAAGGAAAAAGGGGGAGGCACCTATGAGGAACTGACCAGGTGTAAGTGGAAGCAAGTTATCAGGGTTATTAGAATGTGGGGGCGACGGGCGCGAATTAACAACGCCGTCAATCACAAAGTAGCTAGAAGCTGCGAGAAATAAAGCTCTAGTGAAGATCGCGACAAGATGCGATAGGAGAGTTAACAAATTTAAACAAAGCGTATAGAAACAAGTACATCGATTAAGGATAAGTATATACCAAATAAACAAATTAACTATGCGAGTAGAAGGCAAGAACGCCATAGGTAACAACAATCTAGTAGCCATAAACAATGACCTTAAGTTATAATAAGCATCAAAAGGGTTAATCAGAAAAATACTTCAGCCATCAAGAAACGTGACGTAACAAGCATAGATGCAAAAACACATCGAGTGTAACGACGAGAAAAAACAAGTTTGTTTAACAATGAACAATAAAAGTGAAAATATGTAAGCAGGGTGCAATACATGAGCGCATAAAATATATGCAACGATGTTATGAAACAAGGATCGAAACAGCTATAGGATGCGAGTGTGAACAAGTGGGGAAGAGAGGTAAGAACGACCTTGACCCACATAGTACAGCGAGATAACGAATATAAATATCTGAAAGAGTCCTTGACCAGAACAAGTTTACTTTGGTAAGGAGGTGAGCAGCTTCTGAAATTACGGGAGCAACTCGCAAGACAATGGTTGGCAGTCAGCCAAAGTTGAGATAAGGAAAACTTGCTCTGACCTTCGTCAAGCATAGAGGAAGTAAACGGCAGCTTGGCCTTACCCGGGCTTGTAAACAAACGAGATTGGCAAACAAGCAGTTCAAAATAAACAAACAAAGCGAGTGCAATCAGCCGAGACTTAAAGCGGAACTTCAAGTAACACGTCATGCAGTCATCCGTAGCTTGGGCGTGAAAAACCAATTTAAAGACATATGAAATAAATTAAGTAATCAATTTCGCATAATTTTGAGGATCACGGAATCCGACAATTTTCAAAAGAAAAAAGCTTAATTCTTCTGAACGAAGAAGAGAAGCTGGGACATTGAGAAGGAGTTTATGCGTAAGAATAATTATTATAGATGCTAGAGAACTCAGATTTTCAAGCGGTTTCAAAAGCGGCTTCCGTGTGTGGGGAAGAGGGAAGGAGGCGGCCATGGCCTTCCTACTAAATAGCGAAAGAAGTGAAACATAGCTTACAGCGAAATGATGGTGACTGATAGCCATGGTTTTACACAAGGGGAAGATAGTTTTTGACAGAAAGTTTAAACAATTACCTGCTACACAAAATGACATGAGAAGGTAAACGAAGTGACCCAAGGCGAGGCGAACTTGAATTGCCATTTTGTGCGGAAAAAAGGCAAAACCATTTAAACAACTTACAAAGGTGACGTAGTTGTTTACAATGAGACATCGTTTCGGCAAGTGTTTTTCAAACGTATTGAGATCGGAAACATAAGCGTTCTCTTTTTCAGAAAAGGGATTTATATCAGCGTTCACGAAATGACATTGCGATTTGGTTTGAAGACTGGGGTGTTGTATTTGACCAGTGACAACCCAACCAAAATCTGTGTCTCTGGCGACCACGTTTGAAGATAGCCTACGGGTTTGTTTACGAAGGCAATTCCAGAAAATATTGGCACTGAAAAGTATATCAATGGGGCCTTGAGCATTAAACTGAGGATCAGCCAACCTTAAATGCGAAGGAATCTTTAAACCGCAAGTATTAATAGAGCTGCTAGGAGTGTCCTTGCCAATACTGGTAAGAATGAGACAGTTTAAGTTAAGATTGGTGTTTCTTTGACAAATGTCTCTGATTTTCAATTTTGAAGACCGCAAGGCTTGAGTTTTCAAATTGTCAATGCCGGATACATTGATGGAAGTAGGTGATGAAGAAAGACCTAGTTTTTAATTAACGATTGCGAAACAAAGTTATGAGTTGAGGCAGAGTCGAGAAGACCGCGGGTTCGAATCCAATTTCCAAATTTATCTTGGATTTCGAATTGTACAGTGGACAACAGGATTTGCGCACTGTGAGAAGTTTTGGCGTTTGAAATGCAGGAAGAAGCATTAGTTTGTTCGGAGCTGCTCTGCATGGAGTTTGAAGAAGCAGGTACTAGTGACCTCGATTGATCATGAAAGTGCAATAAAGAATGATGCGGTCTTTTGCAATGAAAACAGAGGTTGGAAGACGTACAATTAGAAGCAGAATGCTTAGGTGACAAGCAGGTATGGCAATATTTATTATTGAAGACAAACTTTCTTCCGTCTTCAACAGACAATTCTTTAAAGGATTTGCAGGAATACAAAGTGTGAAACTTTTTACAGAGCGTGCATTTTAAAGATTTGTTGAGCGGCCTAATATGTTCTCTTGGATGGTTGAAAGAGGCAGAACGAGTTTGCTTTTTCTCGACAGATGGGTGCTGATGTCCATTTGAAGAGACAAGTGTTTTATCCAGGATGTCACACAGAGGACTAGTTTCGACTCTTTCGCACTGAAATGAGAGTGCTGTAAGGACTTGGCACCGGCTGTTCAGAAACGAGATGAGGTGCTCTAAAAATGCACTTCCTTGCGAGTGAGTTCGATTTCCCAAGCCTTTAATGTTGAGAAGTCGAATCTGGATGTAGCTAGATGAATAAGGACGGTGTCCCAAGTTTGGACTGGTTGCTTAAGTTGATATAACGCTCTAACATGTAATTGCATGGAGTCTAACAGGTCTCTTAAAGAGGTGACGTCATTAGGTTTTACGACTGGCAAGTTGAACAGGCAGCGAATGTGGCGAGCAACACACAAACGTACATTACCATATCTCTCTTTAAGGAGATTAAAGGCGATGTGGTAGTTATCTGCGCTTAAAGGCAGTGACTCAACCAAGGCCAAGGCCTGGCCTTCCAAGGACGAACACAAGAAATAGAACTTGTGGATGTCGAGAATGCCTGTGTTTTCATGAATAAGGGAGCAGAATAGTTCGTAAAAGGAATACAATTCACCTTCCTGGCCTGAGAAGTGAGGTAGGCTTATCTTAGGAAGTAACGGTTTCGGTTTGTCCTTATGAACTGAAGCGGGTGCGAACTGGGCCGGATTGATGACCCTAGTGTCCGGTTCTGAGATACTGCGGATCAGTTGGTGGGCCTTGGCAATCCCTTCAAAATACAAGGGTTCAACCTCGTCCCGATCCGATTGAAGTTCTGGGCATGCGGATTCAATGTCGGTTTGAATTTGATCATAGTAATCATAGGACCGTTCGTACAACTTAAGGCGTTGTGTCAAGACGTCTAGATCACAATCTGCGGGATTTATTTTGTATAGAAAATTTCTAAATCTGGTGAGTTGTCCTTTGTAGGAAGAACGTCTGGCGATGAGAGTTTCATCCTTCTCAGTTGGCATAATGAAATGGGTAAATTGAAGTGTAACTTACGAAACTGTAGCGAGATTTTGAAAATGCTGTCAGGTTGGCAGCAGAAGACAGGTTGCAAGTAAGACAGGCTGAAGAAGACAGGAACGACCTCTATCACCTTCACCAGCTTTGCACTGCGAAGTTATAGCTGAAAAATTCAAAGAAGAAATTAATGATTTGCAAAATATTGTCAAATAAATTTTGAGCAATAAATAACGAATAGATTCTCATAAATAGACTGAGAAATGGACTCTCCCGGGTTTCTGGGACCAAATTTTGGGTAAATTATTAGCTTGGAAATAACCTAACCCCCAAGGGAAGGTGATGACGAAAAAGAAGTGGGTTTCGGACTGGAGAAAAAGATGGAGAAATAGGACGAGAGTCCAAAAGAAGTTATAATTAAGAGTTCTTGCTCAAATTCAACAAGTGGTGAAAACCTATCAATAGATTTATTTTTATTTATTAGGAAGAGTCAAGGAAGACAGGATCTTGCCTAACCGTTATGTTAGAGAAATGATAAAGCAAAAAACAAATCTTTAATTTATTTAACAATGTAAAAGGAAGTAGTTTTTGTAACAAATATATAATTTTGATTTTTATAAACAATTGGGGTCGCAGACCTCCGAAAACATCTAAAGCTTGCGCCAGGCAATTGATAATTCTTTTGGTTTTAAACCTTTTATATGTTTTAAAATCTTCGTAAGATTTTGAAATGGCTAAGATGAATAAATGAAAAATTTAAAGATAACTGACGTAATTAAAGTTAAACAATATATCAAGTACAAGATGTGTACTTTAATGATTTATAGATAAGTATCATAGAAATATGAACAACTTCGAATGTAACAACAACAAAAACAGGAAGAAATGAAATAGAAGTTTCTATAACTTCTTGTATTGATACAAAGCTACGTGGGTAAATTATACATAGAAGATTATACAAATAGGGCAGGTCACTTATTGTGAAACCTGAAGAGAACAATTGGAAGGAATTTTCTTGAACTCCTATGTTTAAGTAGGGATCACGAGAAAAATGGGGCAAGTTTCCCTTTCGTGAAACCTAGAGATAACTCACTTTTGAGTAGAAATAATTGGATTCCCTCATTAAAAGGGAGAAACAATATAATTTAAGGCGTGTACTAGACACGTAGTTTTACAGATATTAATTCGTTATACATGGAGCAAATAAGGGAGGGCACTTATGTAGAGTGACACCTCATTGAAAAAAGACCTAAAGTAACAATTTTATTATTTTGGTTTGTTAGTAAAGGGTTTGGGAAAGATCAAATGGGATTGTGGAAAAGTGTTCATGGCCGTATTTATTGTACTCGGACGAGCGCGACGCGGATGAAAAGTTGAACAGGCACTTTTTTCACTATAGTCTGTTGATATAGTTGAAGAATTCACTGTAGTAGCAAAAAACGTTGATTGCAAAGAAAGTTATTGCAATGGTGGAAAATAACTAGTTACACTAGATTTGCGAGAGTCTATTGCTTGAGAAACTTGTAGGTTATAGTTGAATGCACCAGAAAAATCCCAGCGGAGGAAGAAAAAATTAGATATTGATTAGCAGTTTATAAGGAAGATTCCTTAGTTTGAAAAAGTATTCCCATATGAAGTGGAAAATGCATGACAGTATAACTGGTAGATAGAGTGTAGGTTCTGGAAGGTTCCAGAGCAATGATGAGTTGTTTGAATTGGGTAGAGAATCCCTCGGCGGAAAGCTAGATTATATAGACAGTGGGTATTTTGGAAATATCCCTCGATGTGGGATAGCATCTCAGAAAATCTTTCATATTGAAAGTTAGACTTGATAGTTTAAGTTTGATCAAGAAGATCTCTTGAAAGCAGTTATTTTCACATAGCAACTTTCACTGTCTATAAAATCCAAATAAAAGCATTGAGCCTTTTAAAAGCGATGAGAATGAGGTTAAAACATGAAGTCAGTACTTATCTTTGCTTCATGAAGAAGGCCTTGTTGCTGTTGGCGGTTGATTCTAAAACTTGAACATAGCGTCGAGTTTAAAATTTTGCCTCTAGAGTTGAGGAGGCGAGCTTTAGTTAAGCTCTAACTGACTGGATTGACTTCCGATGTACAAGTGAAGGCTGCTAGACGCAGAGAAATTACACTGGCCTAGACGGCATGTCCAACAAGAAGTTGAGTGCACTTGAGAGGGTGAGCGGTTGCTCACAGCACGGAGACAAGTCGAGAAGAAGTAGAAGTGAACGAGCGAGCGGGCTGAGCGCGCGGAGAAGCGGGCAGTAGGAGGAGACAAGACGAGGGGGAAGCGGGCGAGTAAGGGGATGAAACAAAAAGGTTATACATAAACATGAAAAACTATACAAAAACAAAATTCTTCTTGGAGCGGTGGCTTCACGGAGTAGTGGGTTGGTGAAGAACACGACGCCCTGCGGATTAATGTAGAAGTCTTCATGGCTTGAAGCAATGGAAGTTCGGAAGGCATCGGTGGGACGCTGTCAGGCTGGTTCGACGGAACTTGCGTTTCTGTAAAAAACTGACAGAAAAAATGAACAAATGCACGGGGCAAACGGGAGGTAACAGTTCGATGTTGGTGTGTGCGGGAAAGAAATGTAAATAAATGGACTGATAAAAAGTAATGAAGAACAGCAAAAGCTAATTCTTTCTTTCCGTGTATTTGCAAAAATACACCACCGTGGAACAGGTACACGTGATCAACACGCAGACTGACCAGTACAAAGCTCCGAAAAATAACATAGCTACTAGCACCGAAACGTTAGATTCCAACGGACGTCAATGGGAACATGAACCCAGAAGATGGCAACCGAAATATAAAGGAAACGCCGGTAGAGGAAGAGGAGGCCGAAATTTTTGGAATCAACAGAATACAAGGGGTAGACCATACCACAATAATGGAGGTAACATTGATCAGGAAGGCAACAATCGAAATTGGAGACCCCAGGAATGAAGGCGTAACTTCGATGACGAGGTAGAGGAACGTTATCACGCTTCATTGCAATACCTCGATGAAAGGGGAGAAGAACCCAAGAAGCAGCAAGTCCGCTGGCAAGAAGCTATTCAAAATAGGACGTCACCAGACAAATATGGAGACGGGGCCAAACGTTTGGAGTTACAGCGCAGTGAAGAGGAGAGAAGAAACTCTAACGGGACTGGCGCGGTAGAGAGAAAAAAAACACCAAAATTAGAAGATTTTGAGAATGATGGATGGAATGCAGTCAACATCATTAATTGGATAGCTAAACCGGAAGAATTAATCGAGGATACAGGAGGATCACAGGTCATGGTCAAAAGAGAATTACCCATTATTACAGTAAGAGTGGCAGGTTTGAATATAAGAAGTCTTTTGGACACAGGTTCAACGGTGTGTCTCATGACACAAGCTTTATATAATGAGATAGCGCAAAGAGAAAACGTTTTGAAAATACCTATCTCAAGTGTCAAAATAAAGGGTGTCATTCCTGACAAGACGATGATATGCAAATATCAGGTATTCCTAGACTTACAGATAGGAGGCTCTATATTTTCACAGAGTTTTCTACTAGTAAGCAAATTGCCTTTTAATCTCATTATTGGGGCAGAGTTTATGAGGGAATACAGAGTGGTAATAGACCTATCACAGGACAGAGTCATGTTCCGTGTGAACGAGGAAGTCGAAGGCTTAGAGGTCTCACTCAAACAGAATGAACCAGGGACAGATGAACAAGTATGGCATACATACAGAGACATGACTGAGGTGGAAGTGTTAGCTATCGAGAATTTAGAAGACGAACTTCATACACTAGCCGCAGACGTGGAGAAAGATCTGGAACCCGAACAGGAAGAATGTATTTTGGAAAAACTAGAAGAAGCGAAAATTGGTCCAAAAGATAAAGAAAATTTAAAGAAATTGTTATTGGAACAGAAGGAAGTCTTTGACTCGAGACCTGGTCGTATAAAGAACTTCACTTATGCATTCCAAGTTAACGACTGGACACCATTTAGGCAGAAACCCTACCCAATAGCCGAAAAGCACTATGCTAAGGTCAAAGAAACAATTCAGGAGATGTTGCAGGCCGGTGTTATTGAGAAGACATCTACGCCTTACTGAAGTCCATTGGTGATCATACCCAAGACAGACGGGACTGTCAGAGTGTGCCTGGACTTGAGAAATTTAAATATGAGGGTGATACCAGAGTTTGACCAAGTGCCACCTATTAAGGAAATCCTCAGAAAGTTTAAAGGGAAGACCATATTTACAAATTTAGATATCACGTCGAGCTTTCACCATATTGAATTGGAAAAGAAAACTAGTCTATTGACAGGATTTATGTTTGATCAACATACATACTCATTTTTAAGACTCCCCTTCGGTTTGAAAACAGCTGGTTCAGCTTTGATAAGAGCGTTAGACCGCAATCTATCGGAAGAAGTTAGAGAGAGTACCATCAGGTACGTAGATGACATTCTACTCACATCGGAATCTCTGGAGGAGCACATGAGAGACCTGAAGAAGTTGCTGGATAACCTTAGAGAAGCTAATTTTAAGGTTAATATAAAGAAATCGCACTTCTGTCAGAGGGAAGTTAAATTTCTAGGGCACGTTATCGATGAAAATGGAGTAAGGCCAAACCCAGAGAAATTAGAGGTAATTCGAAATCTTCCTCGACCCACGAAAGTTAAGCACGTCCGACAGTATTTGGGAGTTATTGGATTCTTTGCTAACCACTGGCCAAACTATACTACAACTGTGGCACCCCTGCAAGATCTATTGAAGAAAGGCGGCAGGTGGAATCGGACGGAGCAGTGTCAAGAAGCATTCGTGATGTCGAAACAAATGCTTTTGGAATACGTGAAGCTGGGATACCCGGATTATACCCAGAAGTTCATAATACAGACGGATGCGTCACTTGTTGGAATAGGGGCGATGCTATTCCAAGAAAATGTTGATAAGCCTGAGGAGAAAGTTTCTATTGCCTTTATAAGTAGGAGATTGAAGACCCACGAGAAAACTTACACGATTACAGAAATAGAGTTGCTCGCAATTCTGTACGCGTTACAGTACTGGCCCAAACTCGTGTATGGGTTCCAAATCGTCCTCAGAACAGACCATAAAGCTTTAACATTCTTGTTAAAGACGGATTTGTCCAGCCAGAGGTTGACAAGATGGTCCCTGTATATTCAACAGTTCAATGTGGAAATAGAATACTGTCCAGGGAAAGAGAACGTAATACCGGACATGCTAAGCCGATATCTGAGAGAAGAGGAAACTCTAGCTGTCGAGATAGAAAATCGAGATCAGAAGACCTTAGATGACTTGAAGAATCTTACCACCCTACAACGCGAAGATCCGTGGTTGAAAATGATGATTGATTACTTCGAGGGACGCTTAGCAAGGGGAACTGCAATATACAGAGAGGCAGAGGCGTTATCAACAGAATACTTGTGGTACAATCAGATGCTACACAAGTGGGGTGATGTAGAGCATACCCGCCAAAGAATTGTTATTCCTGCATCTCTACAGAGGAGATTGGTGTGGCTGGCACTCAGAGCGTTTGGACATCCTGGCATAGATAAGATAACTGCTCTACTGAAAAAAGCATTCATTTGGCCGAAGTTAAGAGAAACTGTAAGAAAATCTCTTAGGACATGCGATTTGTGCCAAAGGGTAAAGCCAAATCCCTTTTTAATGAGACAACGACCCATTCCGTTGTTACCAGAGAAGCCAAGGCAGCTAATGAGTGTAGACAACTTTGGACCACTGCCTAGGGCACGTAGAGGCAATAGACATATTTTTGTAGCCATGGATGTATTTTCAAAAATGGTGGTATTATTCCCCATACTGGAGACCAGCTCGAAGCAGGTGTTAAAGAGATTGAAAGAGAGAGTTATTCCGATACTTGATAAACCGGATAACTTACTCTCAGATCACGGGAGCTGCTTTACTAGCGCAGAATTTCGTCGGGAATTGGCAAATTAAGGAATTAGGCAGATTCTATCTACCATTCGCCATCCTGAGGCTAGCCCCGTTGAACGCGTTATGAGAGAGATCCAAAAATACATGAAAATCTACTGTTCAGAAGAGAATTGGAGATGGATCGACGTCTTGGATATAATAGAGTACTGCATCAATAATACTGTGCACGAAGCGACAGGTCAAGTGCCCGTGACTCTACATTTGGATCAGAGACCGGAGAGGCCATGGACTGGTGTTATTCCACTACCTGTAGACGCGGAGCCAGGACGAGAATTGAGGATCCAGTGAACCTTCGAATATCTCCAAGCACAGGCTGAAAGACGCCAGAGAAGAAACCGTGCGAAGCGATATCATAGACCGCTTGGGGGAAAAGATTTGGTTAGGAGACCAGCCAGTTCAGATCCAGAAGCACGTAAATATAAGAAATTCAATTTTGGATATCACAGCCCGTTCGAAATTATAAGAGACCTACAGAATAATGCATATAGAATAAGGCATTTAGAAACGGGAAACGAGGTCGTTATGAACGCTGCCAACCTCAAAATTTATCATTCACCAGAAGAATTCGACGAAAAAGAGGAAGTTGTAGCAGCGCACAACCAAGTGTATGTGGACAGCAAAGTCACGCAGGCAGACGAGCTTGGAAGCTCACGCAGCGAGCCGTAAAGAAACCCAAGCAGCTCGCCCAGGGAAGGAAGAAGACAGACTGAGTGCAAGTGTCTACTACTGCCATACAAAGAAATGGTCGGTTATGCAGGGGAGGTTGAAGCCGTGAATGAAGCCCTCCGTGAGGACAATGCACGTCTGAGAGCCAACCTAAGAGTAGAAGGGGGAGGTAGACAGACCCACTCGCAGGCAGACGAGTTGAACGACCGCTTATTGTAAACACGGCGGCGGTCAGGATACAGTCAGCCAGTGACTTACAGAAGGTCACTTGCTAATGACTTCTATCAGTTTTGCAAGGGGAATATGAACCCAACGGTATTAGGCTGACTGGTGTCGAACCTGGATCTCTGGGATAAATGAGAACAGACTAGAGATACAAGCAAGAAACGAACACAAGGTCTTTGAGGGAGTTTAAGTAATAAAAACCCCTAGAGAAAGTACACATTAAATCACTGTTGTGATATAAACAAATTCTGACATTATTTGTTAACATAATGTAGAAAATATTAGCAGAATACGGCAGTATTGGGCTGTAAGAGGCATACAATTCTGGACAAAGTGCAGAGAGTTGGAACTCCTGACAGATTGCAAATGAGCCTGGAATATAGGCGTGATTTCGTGGCGCCCTGCCAGTCACTAGGATCGATTTACGCTGTCTGAGACAAGGCAGGACAGTAATATATGGGCAAGTGAATCACCGACACATAAGGAGAGGTCCAGTGGGGTGAGAAGATGCCAGAATAATTTAATGATTACTCGTGGATGGAGTAACTCAGAGACATGAGGATTGCACCTATGTGAATGAATTGCCAGAAGGCTAATTATCAAGCCATCAAACATTGAAATCGAGGCAGATTTAATGTAACGCGCAAGGACATTGAAGGAATGAGTCCAGCGCCATAATCTGACCAAGTCTTCGGGGGAAAACCAATGACGCGGCGTGGGGACGCGCTGGCAAAGGCAATTAATATTAATTAACTGGCCGATCGATCCTCGGGCACACAGGCAGATATATATCAGCGAGGCAAAATGGACCAGGAAAACGTTATTTCAAGACCAGAAATGTACGGAGAATGGAGATGAAGCTCCAAGGAAATTTTAGACCTACTTTTCGCCTCCAAACAGATATAAGGTCAGTGGAGCGAGCAGTCGAGGTCAGTTGAACCATGCGCTAGTGCGGAGCGTACGATGCCTGAGTCCATGAGGGAGACGCGCGCACTTTAACATATTTAGTGTTCAACATAGTATCCATGCAGTATAACGCACTAATTAGAACAATTAATAAGGACAGTCGTGCCATACTTTTATAGTCGGCATTACAAGTGATTACTATTGAGTACGCAGTAAATGTACAGTGTGGTGTACAAGTTCAGACAATGTCATATTAGGCAAATCGTACCTCATGACGAGGAGATATTATGTGGTATCATAATAATGTACGTGGAATTGTCCGAGGCTTTGTTATAAGCAGATCATTCAGGGGGACTGTAAGTTCAGTCGAAGGACAAGTGAAAGTGGTAATTGTACAAGTGCAATGTACAATGGACGAGCGCAATATATAAGCTATTTGTTAGGCATAATAATAGGATCTCGAACTGCGCAGGTATAAACTTTGTTATACGAGTGATGCAATTTCTCAGGGACACCACTGTAATTAATGCTCAGGACGATGTGGAAGCAACTCTACGCTATATCGGGAAATTATCTAAGGATAGAAATTGATAGACAGACTGGGGACCGCTAGGAATCGTCAGGCAGTGTATAGAGACTTTCGAACGAGATGCGGGTGTATTTATGGAAGAAAGATCTTCAACGCCTGCATTTCTGAAATTCTGCAAGGAAGGGTCAACCATTAAGAAATGTACATAGTGATCGGGTGATTTTAGTGATGGTCATTTAAATATGTGTAAAATTACCAGTTTAATAATTGATATAATGTGTTTTGTGAAAAAGGAAGCGACAGCTTCCACATGGAGAAGCAAAGGGCAGTGTGTTTTGTAATGCAAAAATTATGTAAAATGTGTGTGAAAAGTGTGATAATGCCTTGCTAATTTGCAAATGATGGCAGGCATTAAGGGAGAAAATGTATGGTCGGAGCCACCAGATTAGCCAATGTAAGTACCCAAAACCATGATTTTGTAGTGAATGTAGTCCACTGTATGTTGAGTGATGTCAAAATTATAGAATATGCCAATAAGAGTCAAATTTGGGAGGTAGAACCTTCAAATATTAATGTTGTATTGATTTTAGTCAAGTTGAGATGTCTTTGTACATCATTGAGTGGATAAATCTTTATCACTAAGGTAAAAATGGCAACTAAGTTGAATAGAAAGTTAACGTAACGAACACGGATGTTCGGTTATTGATTATATAAATACGGTTACGTTGTGTCGGTATAGGGGAAATTTATGTCAGTAATAATAATAATAATGAGAATAAATGAATACTTATCAGGGAGAATGTTTGTAAGCAAAATATATGTGCTAATTTGAATAACTGTGTATCCAAGCAGTAGTATTACACGTGATGGGCCAAGCAAAGGAATTTAATATCAGAATATCTTATGATAATGGAAAGAAATATGCAAGAATATAGGAACAGGAAGGGTTTAATAGTGAATTGAACCGCAGCTTTATGAATAAGCTTATAAGAGTAATTGATAGAGATTATCTTATTAATTAAAGGACGGGATCATCTCACAATGGTCATGGGAACCAGGTAGTCTAATCGACGTGTGAAATCTCGTATAGCCAAGGGCATACAGAGAGGTATTATTGTTGCATACGAGCGTATTTAGTGAGGAGACCCTAGCTCTGAGTATTGCTATGAAACGTTCCGGGTTCGATTCCAGTAGTGCATGGGAGGATAACAATGGACACCTCAGCATGACACCTGATATCGACCGAGAACTAGCTATTGTGTGAATAAATTCAGCTCCTGGGAGTGAATTTGGAAGGCAGGAAGTTGTGCCTGACCGGGTTCTTTGACAAAAAGATGCCGGTTATTCCAATTCGACATGTGTTTGATGAATCTCGTTCCTTCATATAAATGTAAATGGACCTGTTGAGGCCAGCTATTAATAAATATCCTAAGGATAGGAATAAATGCTTAAACAATTCCATATTCCGTCTTGCATACAGTTGAGTTAGATCATCTGTGTTGTGCGGGTCATTGAGACGGGACTATTGTATTTGAAGCCACGTGCTACTGCTTGGAAAGAAAAGGAAAAGGGGCAAGAGGGAGGTAACAAGTGTTTTGTTACAGCCCGCCGCGGACCCATTGTATACAGGAAGGGCCAAGGGGAAGAGACTTTACACTACCCAGGCTTGGAGGGTGACGTTTAAAGTGGAAAGACTTTGAAACCCTGTTTGTTATAAAAGAATCATTGTAGTATTGTATAATGAATTTGTGTGGTTTGAAACACATTGATAATTAAGGATCATTCTGATAACTTAATACTTGGCAAACTTATGAGATGTTAAAAGTTGCATTTTTTGACTGACATTGTCACCTATTTCCGAAGGTGGACACCAGATGTCACACGCTACGCCCACGCAAGGGTAGCATAAAATCCCACCCGACACAACGGTAACGGAATCATTGAAATTGAACTCATTACGGCATACAGTGGAACTGCAGAAAGGGTAGAATTACAAGTAACAGTGGAGTTGCAAGTAAATCTGATGTGCAACCCATAAATTGGTTAAGCATTTTGGTGGGAAGAGAAATACAGAACATAATTGTACGCATAATGTAAAGTAGGATGTGTTGAGAATAAACAACTAGATTGTGAAATTAAAGTGGTCACAATAGATGACGTAAGATTGTAAGTACAGTTGTATGTGTATTTTACCAGTGCATCAGCGCACTTGAGAATGAATTTCATGTTAATCTCATGGTAAATGAATCAATAATCATTTGGATTTGCGAGGATAAAATGCGAATAATAGTGGATTGTAGGTATAAGTTTTGCCTTGTTTTGTGTTTTATTGTTGGGATTGTGTTTTTGTTTGTGTGAAGCCATGATTTAGAGCTCAATTAAAGTCTTTAGAATAGAGTTGTGCCTTATTATTGTAGTTGATACCTTTTAGTCGCGGATCAAAAATATGCAACTGCTCAGTGGGTGAACGGTACACGCTAGCTGGAGGCAGAAGCATGTTTTCCATGGAAATTATTCACATGGGTACACTACTTCCTATTGATATTTATATGAGAGACTCGCCACTTGATTTCGGAGCCTTGTAGTTCCATCTCGGCTGATTTTCCGCACGTTATCCTCTTACAGTACAACGATTGCGTCTACAAAGTTTCAAGATAGGTTTCAACCCGTCTTACCTGATACTTCTCTTGTGAGTAAGAGCAGTAGGATATATGAAAATAGGCTATTTAGTTCTTCACAGCTTGCCACGGTAGGTGAGTGGTCATCGTGTCGGTCTACTAACCCCCAAGCTTGCAGGTTCGCTCCTGGCCGTGGTAAGTAATTTTTTGAAAGGCGGCAAAAATTATCACACCATGTCATCGATGTTGGCATGTCAATGAACCCATTTGAATTCAGTAGGCCGTGTTCATAATGGCAAAATTAATCTCGGGAGTTTCCGCCAACACAAAGTTCCTCATTTCTCTACTAGGAAGCGCTATAGTGTTCAAGGATCTTAGATATCTAATCTCCTTGACTTTCATAGTGCTTCAAGGAACAACGAAATTCGACATGCAAGCTATCTTTTGGGTATCAAATAACAAAGCTTGCACCCGGCACCCGAGGCCGTACGATATTATTATTATTATTATTGTAATTATTGTTATCATTATTATTAGTTCTTCACAGAACTACTTGTTCTCTCTGCTATTATATTACAAACCTCTATCTCATTTTATCTATCTTTATAGAACAATGACATTCCTAAACTCTGTCCAAACAATCTGCGAAGTGCCAGTGTGAAAACACATAGTGTGCGCACAGGAGTGACTCGGCTGACTGGCCAATGAGGCGCGATGCCACTGAATAATAAGCGTAGGAGGGAGGCGCGACCTTGGCTTCAACCAACTCTCGCAATGGCTGGGCTGCCAAGCTCCACCTACCGCATTCTCTTTTCACTTCCTCGGTGTGACGTCATGCACAAACCTACTTCGCAGATTCCCTGGATGAACTGCTTTTGGAGAAACATTTTTCATATAATTAATCAAAATGTGTAATGACCGTTCTAAACAAGGAGGGGGCTATTCTAAAAAGTAATTTCTATGTTTACATGTCCTGTAATCACTGCAGTTTGCTAGTGCCCGCCCGAAGGGCCTGTCTCCAGTATTCTTTGATCTCACGTAAACTCAAGAGAAAGCGATGGTAACCCGATTGTTTGTCAAGAAATCCAATTTCCATCCAGGAAACTGTTGCCAATGTCCGAAGAGAAACGAGTTGTTACAGGTAATAAGAGGAACTAAGCCATGCAAAATTCACTTTCGAGTAAATGGCAATTCTGAAGTACGGTATCTCAGAGAATAAGATAGACCATCATTGAAAAGACTACGAGCTGCTGGTTTCTCAATGTGTGGAGCAAGGTCTTTACAACAGCGTGGAAATCCCTAAGGTAGCTGTATCCCTAATGTATATCGCTGCCAAGGTTAACTTCAATCCGACTCAAAGATAAATACTTGTGGTGTTCAAAATTTAATAATTCTGTTAAGTGGGTTAATATGCAACCAAAAAAACTCGGTCACTGCATCAGAAGTCTCCTCAATGGTTTGAAAACGTTTCCCTCGGAGTGGTTTCTTGAGTTTTTGATACAAATCAAAGTCTGGTGGGCTCATGTCAGGGCTGTAGGGTGGATGGGAAACGATTTCTCATCCATTATTCTGCAAACCTCTTCGTAGCCTACTGGTTCGGCAAAATGCGGTCGTGTGTTATCATGCAGAATGAGCACTCCAGCTCCAAAGGCTCTTCTTTGGGAAATCTTTAACCGCAAAACATTTCGCAGAAAATCCGTGTTACAGAGGTTTTCTTAGAACCGTTCACATAACTGACTCAACACAAAGCTTCATCGACATACGTAATATAGTGCAGCAGGCGCGTGTATTCCGTGGATGTAAGGTAAGCATTGCTTACCCAACTAAAATAATGACGGATACAATAATTATTTACTTTGGTTATATTGATATTCCAGTCTCTGTGTCCTGTATTGTTTTAATGAATCCATTCACACTTCGTTGTTCTTTGATGCCTACTGCGAGTTCCTTGCGGAGTCGCTTGCAGCAGCACAATAGCGTGACATGCCCTCTTTTGGTATTTCTTGGTACTGCTGGGTGAGTGAAAGCGAAGGCTAGGAAGCGATTCCTTAAGTTACATACCTTAGGCCAAAAACAGGAGCGGTCAGTTTTCAAAGAGAGTGTGTTTACTCGCCCAGTATAGTTTGAAAAAGCGTGTCAGTGTGTGTGTAAAACAGCTTTTTATATGCTGTGTTAAAACGTGTGATTATTTTACAGTGGTAGGCCGTCATATTTATAGTTCAGCGATATAATGTTGTCTAATGCAATATAAGGGAGTAGGGTATGCAGTAGACGTTTTAGTTTACACTAGTAGGCGTGAGAAATCTGTAAAAATATGGCACCGGGAGTTGGGTCTAGAGATGACAGCGTGTGATGTGCGGTAAATTTGAGAACAAAATATTAGTTTTATTAGGAAGTCGTCCAATTCCTCAATTGAGTAGGTCGATTAACATGGAAGTGAAAGCTTGTATTCGCTATTTTAACTAAACGTATAACATTTATTATTGGTTTCAATTGAGATAGATTTACTTTGTAAGTTCAAAATATCCCAGACTTCTATAACTCGGTCTTCAATGATTTTGCGAAGGAAACCATTGCTTACCCTAAGTAAAATTCCACCACACGCCACTGTAAGTGCAGAGTGTATCGGTATCTCTGGTAAAACAGATTACGTCACACCTCGGACAACTTGTGGTTCATACATCTACCGGTGCGGTGGCGTTAGCGACGAACGGTCACCTAGGGAGGGAAGGACTAGTTTTGATAGTGCCATTAGCGTACAAAGGAATGCCACAGCGTATTTAAGTAACATACGTTGCGAGTAAGTGGATACCGGTATAATATCTGTGCAGCATTGCGAGTGTAAAATTTGATGCGAGTGACAAAGGAGATATAAGAATGAAATGTTTATGATATTAAGTTATATAACTTTACAAGAGAAAGAAATGCGAAAAGGTCAATTGTTAGCGCTAACCAGAACTGTATGCCCCTTTTTCGTTAGCACCTCAATTATTATTTCAGGTGGACCAGTCATAAGGATTCGCACAAGATTTGCTAGGAGGAGGTCAGGAGACGGTTTTCCGTACTCGGCCATATCACTATCCCGTCTTTGAAAAATGAAAATCCACAGCCTGCTTCCAGTCGACCGACCGGGTCAGGGAATGGAATGAATGAAGCCCCCATCAAGCGGCGAGGATATGAACTGTGCCGGCTGCCGAAGCCTGTCGCACTCCCCTGGGGCAGTGATTAAATGAATGACAGTTGAAATGAAATGACAGTGGAGAGTGTTGCTGGAATGAAATTTGTGACAGGGAAAACCGGAGTACCCGGAGAAAAACCTGTCTGCCTCCGCTTTTTCCAGCACAAATATCACTTGGAGTGACCGGGATTTGAACCACGGATCCAGCGGTGAGAGGCCAGCGTGCTGCCGCCTAAGCCACGGAGGCTACTATCCGGTCTTTGTTTAGTTGAAATAAACTCCATAATTAACCGGACCGAACCTAAGTTAGACACAGACAGAATATGAACCGGACCGAACCTAAGTTAGACACAGACAGAATATGAACCGGACTGAACCTAAGTTAGACACAGACAGAATATGAACCGGACCGAACCTAAGTTAGACACAGACAGAATATGAACCAGACCGAACCTAAGTTAGACACAGACAGCATTTGAACCGGACTGAACCTAAGTTAGACACAGACAGAATATGAACCGGACCGAACCTAAGTTAGACACAGACAGAATATGAACCGGACCGAACCTAAGTTAGACACAGACAGAATATGAACCGGACTGAACCTAAGTTAGACACAGACAGAATATGAACCGGACCGAACCTAAGTTAGACACAGACAGAATATGAACCGGACCGAACCTAAGTTAGACACAGACAAAATATGAACCGGACCGAACCTAAGTTAGACACAGACAGCATATGAACCGGACTGAACCTAAGTTAGACACAGACAGAATATGAACCGGACCGAACCTAAGTTAGACACAGACAGCATATGAACCGGACTGAACCTAAGTTAGACACAGACAGAATATGAACCGGACCGAACCTAAGTTAGACACAGACAGCATATGAACCGGACTGAACCTAAGTTAGACACAGACAGAATATGAACCGGACCGAACCTAAGTTAGACACAGACAGCATACGAACCGGACTGAACCTAAATTAGACACATACAGAATATGAACCGGACTGAACCTAAGTTAGACACAGACAGTATATGAACCGGACTGAACCTAAGTTAGACACAGACAGAATATGAACCGGACTGAACCTAAGTTAGACACAGACAGCATATGAACCGGACTGAATCTTAGTTCGACACTGGCAGAATATGAACCGGACTGAACCTAAGTTAGACACTGGCAGAATGATGAGTTATCAAACCAAATGTGTCCCACCATACTGATTACATTGTCGAACGGGTATTTTCCCACCATACTGGGAGCTGTCACAAAAACGGCTACCGACTACGCCACCAAAGCCTACAAAACAGCCCGTGACAGCATATCTCTATCTTCAATACATCGCCCACTATAAGTGTGTGTTATGTTTTCATTCCGTCCAACAATCTCCATTTAACTACTAGCTTCCGCGAAAGTTTACGAGCTAGCTAGCGAGCAAGACTATCGCCCCAGTTACAGCCAGCAGCAAACTGTCGAGTTGAAGAGATTTGGTGGTGTAGTTGGTGGCATGCTGAGCTTCTATGCCCACGATCGCGGGTTCAAACCCGGTCGAAGTCATCGGATTTTTAAGAACTTTAAAATTCTTCAGTATGCCTTCCATCGGCCGGCCCATGCCATAGATAAATCTATGGCGTGAAAAAGATAAATTTGTAGGTTATATGGTTTAGAAACGCTCTATCAAGTTCCAACGTTCGCCACTGGGTGACAGTGGCGTCTGGTAGCCAAAGTTGGAACTACTTGAAATTGAACTTCCATTCATCTTCATTCATTTCATCTCTCATTAACTCCTCTCGTGAGGTTGGCGTCAGGAAGGGCAACCGGCTGTAGAAACCATCAGCCACGTGGATTCTCATCGCATCTCATCCCCGGGATTAATTAGGGGTAGACTTAGACTGGGAGCTGTCACAATTCCGTCGCTAATAGGAATCTCAGGACTAGCTTTCCACGGTGGGTGAGTAGTTATTGTGTCGGACTACCAACCCCCCCAAGCTTTCAGGTTCGCTCCTGGCCGTGGTAAGTGATTTTTGAAAGGCGATAAAAATCCGACATGCAAGTCATACGTTGTTGGCATGTTAAAGAACCCATTTGAATTCAGTAGGCCGTGTTCATAATGGCAAAATTAATCTCGGGATTTTTCACTAGCACAAAAGTTCCTCCTTTCTCTACTAGAAAGCGCTATAGTGTCAAGGAGCTTAGATATCTAACCTCCTTGACTTTCAACAAAATTCGACATGCAAGCTGCCTTCTGGGCGTCAAATAACAAATCTTGCACACAACACCCGAGGCCATAATATAGTCTTATTATCTCAGGACTATGAGAATGTATAGCTCGTCGCAAACGGACAGAAATACTGCTGTTATATACAATACATCATTTTCACCCCACAAAAACGTAGTTCTACGTAAAACCCTGCGGTCCAGTCGATACCTAAACTCACCTGATTTAAAACAAGTAGTTCCGTGAAGAACAATACAGCCTATTTTCATATATCCTACTACTGTTACTTGCCTCTATCAACAGGCAAAATTTCAGTTTGATTGCTGTCATAGATTTATGGATATGAAGAACCATCTAAATATTTCGGATGGTAGCCATGTTGGATTTTTACATATGTAGGCCATAGAGTTATGTATTATTACATGACGATTATTGCGTAGGTTCATTATTCAAACGTTCACTTCGATCGCATGATTAAATCATAAGAAATAAAAACATAATTTTAAAATTTCGCAAAGCCGCCATCTTGAGGTTATGTAAACAAATGCACTAAATTAGACGCCAGTGCATTACAATGTGTATAAACATTTGCTGTGCCAAGTTTAATTGCGTTTGGATGGTTAAATTGCGAGAAAAGTCTATTTAAAAGTCTCAACTTCGCTTCGCCACCATGTTGGTTTTGTAGTCACTAGGTTTTTGAACGTCTCATAGGTGAACTTCTAGTAGTGCTCTTTATCAACATACAAAATTTCAGGCTGATATCAGTAATAGTTTCAGAGATATGGAATGCCAGTGAAATATTTCGCACAGCCGCCATGTTGGATTGGTGAGACATAATAAAATTTGAAGGGCACGGCCGGGGTCGACCAAGATAGTGCTATGACCTTACCGAGTTTTATTGAAATCCCTCCAGACGTTTAGAAGTTATTAGGGACACACACACATACGCACACACATACACCACACTCACGGACAAAAGATGATCTCATACGTTCATTTTTTCATAAAATGAAAATAGGCTATAAATATAATTTATATTTCGCATGCATTCGACAAAAAGAAATAGTTACCATGGGGTAAAACAATTGAACTAAATTAGATGCCAATGCATTACAATATGTATTAACATTTGCTGTGCCAAGTTTAATTGTTTGGATGGTTAAATCGTGACAAAAGTCTATCAGAGTTCCTTAAAAAGAGAGCAATTGCATAGTAAATGGCATAGTATTCACTCTCATCGCATTGTATCAATTCATACTCGAACAAAAAAAAACATTTTATTATGTAGTGGTATACAGAGAACTGGAGCCCATCACTGTTACTATTCGGAAGAAACGGATTTCTCATATATTTTTGGGTCACATTATGAGGACACCGGAAACCAGATTATCTAGAAAAATTGTTGATAAACTTTGGAATATGAAACAACAAGTATTATGGATTAAGGAAACTAGAGAAGATATGAAAGAATTAGAGAGAGAGAGAGAGCCTCCGTGGCTTAGATGGCAGCACGCCGACCTCTCATCGCTGGGTCTCTGGTTCAAATCCCGGTCACTACATGTGATATTTGTGCTGGGCAAAGCGGAGGCAGACAGGTTTTTCTCCGGGTACTCTGGTTTTCCCTGTCACAAAAATTTCATTCCAGCAACAATCATCACTGTAATTTAATTTCATCTGTCATTCATTTAATCGTTGCCCCAGGGGAGAGCGACAGGCTTCGGCAGCCGGTACAGTTCATATCCTCGTCGCTAGATGGGGGCTTCATTCATTCCATTCCCTGACCCGGTCGGTCGACTGGAAGCAGACTTGCAAAACAAAACACACAATTAAAAGACATAAAAATAAGATTTCAATCAGAAATAGACAAACGTCATACAGTAAAAAATTTCAGTCAGTCTGAAAGACTAGACGTTATATCATTTCAAATGACGCATGCTACAAATGCTACACATGTTAGAAAGGCTCAGGAGGGCTTCACGCTTCGCTCGAAGCCCCAGGACTCTTTCAACAGACTCCATTACCCATTAACTTAGGCTTCCCGCGCGGGCACCTCTTTAAGGGTCACCCTGTATTTGAGTCTGACATCTTTTAAAATTCTTTAAGAGTCACCCATTATTTGAATCTGATATCTCGCATACCTCTTTAAGGGTCACCCTGTATTTGAATGAATCTAACATACTGTACACCTCGTTAAGTGTCACCCTGTAATTTGCTCTGACATCCTGCACACCTCTTTAGGAGTCACCCTGTACTATTCTCTGCCATTTTGTACACCTCTTTAAGAGTCTCCTAGTATTCTTATATGGCATCTTGTACATCTTGTCACCCTGTATCCTTGTGTTCACTTCGCTCAAAGACCCAGGTTGCTCGACGCCCCAGGACTCTTTCAACAGACTCCAATAACCATTAGCTTCTGCTTCCCACGTGGCTGCATGACGTCACTTCCGTCTCCGTCTCCGTAACGCATAACGTTGGACCCAAGCATAACGACGAAGTCGACAAGGTCATTTGAAATAATAAAAGGGTGTTTACAGATGAGGAACGTCTGAGAAGATCAGAGCGAATGAAAAGCTACTGAGCAACTCGGAAAGAAAACTTGCTGAAGAAGAGGAACAGGAAATGATTGACTGAAGTGGTCCAATGAGGCTGTAAGAGCAGAAGAGGAAGCAGTAGAAGGAGAAGAAGCCGAAGTGGTAATAATTGAATAACAGACTATCCCATTCCGACAAAGTAGCCACAAAGCGATAAAAGTATTATGATACATTCAATTTTGCTACGAGTGGACATTAAGAACATTATTTCTATGTATCTCTATGCGCAATTCTCTGTTTATTTGTCCCTCACAAGAGATGTTCCTTCCATTCAACTTAAATATCAGAATCTTGTTGAGTGTTGGTTGGTTGGTTGGTTGGTTCCTTCGCTTAAGGGCTGCGACAACGCGGTCATGTAGCCCCGTGTACTTTGGGTGTGTGTAGAATCTGTCTGATAATTAGTGTTAATTGTGACGACTGAATTTAAGTGTGAGTGTTATCTGTTTTAATTCAAGTAGGGTCTGAAGACGATAATTTCAAGTAGTTCCTACTTTTGCTACCAAATACTACCGTCCACGACACCTAGCTTGCGAACTTGGCCACTAGATGGCATCTCAGTCAGCACCTGGCAGCGAACGTTGGAACTAATAGAGCATTATCAATTCTAACCTACAAATTTTGGCTTCACACAGGAGTAGTAAGTTGAAGGTTCTTTTTCATGCCATAAATCTATGACATGAGATCGCCGGCTTTACCTCCCCTCCGAAGAAAGACATACTAAGGGATTTTAACGCTCTTAAAAATCCGACCACTTCGGCGGGGTTTGAACCCGCGATCATGGGCATAGAAGCTCAGCATGCTAACAACTACGCCACCGATGTCACCTCTTGTTGAGTATTGAACCCATGGGCCATAGGGTCCATGACGGTCGAACCAATGTCCTTAAGGAAGAAATGAAAGAAAAGTATAGTTTCTTAAAGGAACGGAGAGAGATTTTAAGCCAGGAATATAGCTTAACATTGTGCAAGCGACTAGGGACAGATGCTCCTTAGATGAGATCACCCCACTCGACATGCCAGAGAGGGCTGGTCACGAGTATTAATAACTGAGTGGAATCTTCCACCGTGATAGAAAGAGAAGCCTGAATCGGAATTCAAGCTGACGTGGCTGGAAATTGACAACGTCGCATACGCGCCATAAGAGGAATAATTAAAATTAACACGTTTACGAGCATAATAATGAGTAAACAAGCACAGTACAGTGAATCATTTTGAATGAGAGATTTTTCAGTATAAAGAAACCATGTAATAATTGTGCAGAAATAAACTGCCGACGTAAGACGACGTCATCGGTGAATTACCTAAGCCTCTGTGGAGGGGAGAGACCAAAAGGAATGCAACTCCCACACAATTGAGGACGAGAAATTAATTAATATCTCCAAATTGCACGATCGATTCTTAGGTGCAATAAGATCATTTGACATTGAGAAGACGAGCTTTCGGAAGGTATAATTTTTATATTTGTGGCACCATTATTTTAGAAGTTGACCACAGGAAAGGCTTGAGTCTTATTTTTTTGTAGTAAAACAGTATAAAGCTTCGGGCGTTTCCAAGCCAATCATGCAGTATTCAGACAGCCAGAGGGCACGTCGCTGTGTCACATCGCATACAGTCCTACGAGCATTCCGTGAGGGGAAGTGCTGCTCCACGACGTAGAAGTAATCATTCCGACAGTCCGTGAGGGGACGTAACTCTGCGTTACATCGATAACAGCTACCAGTACTCCTTGAGGGGAGAAAACGCTGTTTCACACCACCGAAGTAAGATCCAATAGCCACAGGCGTCACAGTAGTAACGACTTGCTTGCCTTCCATAAGGGGTGGTCAAGACGAAATCTTAAAGTATCGCCGCAGTGAAGTATTAGGAAAATCCTAATTATAGGATTTAGGCCCGACTGTATACAAGTTAAAGTGAAAATTCGCAGGATATAGTCAGAGCAGGCTGCGAACGTCGGACTTAAAGGCGATAGGTCGTTAAATGTTCGAACGAACAGATCATAACGTACGGAAGTATCGTACCAGACAGATAAACTGTTAGTTAAATTGAAGAAACCTAAAAAGGAAGAACAGAATAAGGTTCGAACGTAGGAGGGTTAAAACAGTCCAAATAAAGAGGATAGGAGACTATAAACATTAGCTCCAGAAAGCGGGTGAACAATTCTAATAGTACTAGAATCGAGAAGTGCTAGCTGCTAGAAACTAAATCTATAGGTCTTAGAGGAGACCTCGATCCATATAGACTTTCGTTAGGATCAATAGACAGATCTACAGAGAAGCCGTTCAAGCTAGATAAATAGACGGTTATCCAGGATAGGAATAGCAGAATTGAACTCCAGGGAACAGTAGATGTTTCGGGACTTTCGCATGCTACAGAATAGGAAGCCGACATCAGATAAATTTCACCCTTGGAAACGGGAATTTGAGAAGATCACGTGTGATTAGGCTCAGAAGTACGGCCTAGTGATCGAGTAATTGTGAAGTGTAAAATAATTAAGATTGTGTGTTAGATAATATTTTTAGTGTTATTATGTGTTCAAAAGGGACACACCAGTATATAAAAATGTCGTCAATATTAAGTGTTCTAGATATAGGTCAAAAAGTGTTTTTACGTAAGATGAATACCTTCAATATGGTGTAAAAAGTTCGAAGTGGGCCCAAAAATGAAACACCACACCAGATTTAAGATCAGGGATGATCTGGAAAATATGTAAGTACAAAATTCATTTTTATTTTGGTGTCAGAAATTGATTGTGTACAAAACCCACCGGAGTTTTGAGTGAAAGGGATGTGTTTTAATGAATGAATACTGAATAATCAAGAATACGGTCTGAACAATAATAAATAAATAGAGAAATTATGAATAATTATGTAAAGAATAATTCCCGTAGGGGAAATATGTGAATAAAGGGTTAATGTATTTAACAAATGTCATAAGAGCAAGCGAAATATCATTTAATTATCATAAAAGACATTGAAATAAAGTAAAGTTGAGATATGAAAGAAATAGCTTTTGAGCTTGTATAAAGAATAAAGAGAATAATAATAATAATTAAATATGGAAATGTTAAATAAAAAAATCAAATAAATTGATATGAACATAAGAACGTTAAGCTTTAACGTATGTGTAAGAAATGAGGTTCAATGGAATATTTTAAAACAGGGAGCGATTTATCGACCACAGAAAGATTAATATGTGAATTAAAATAATATGAATTGTTACTAAAGAGATTTACCAGTTCTTGGGAAGACATTTTCGGCTTAAAATAATGCATAACGCATAATGAGCGCAAATATAATATTAAAGTGTCACGCTAGGAACGCGTAGTGGTAAAATACTTGGTACATTACTTATGGAGGGTAGTTGATTGCAGTGAATTGATAATTGTGTAAGTCCTCTATTAGTGACATGGTATCACGAGGCATTGTGTATGTATTTAAAAAGGGAGCTAATATATGGTATTATTGAGCGTATGTCATTGGGCCACGGCCGACTCTAAATCGCATTTTGTAATAAGTCCTCTGTACGGGATTAGTTCCCGAGGCACCTGAAGAGATTCGAATGCAGGATCTTCTTATGATAAAAGCCCCTGAAATTCTCCGTCGTCGTATGTGTATTTAATCTTCCCGATCAATGAGGACCCTCTCATAATTAATAAATGCCAAGGATATGAAAATGGTCTTTGAACCAAAGAATAGTTGTTTGAATGTTACGGTACAATAAAGCCCGGTCTCCTCAGAACTGGATAGAATGGAAAGGTTTGTTTTGAAAGCCTTGAAAATAAGCGACTAAATGTTGGGTCAGACGGGATGTCTCCGCCTCCCTAACATGTCATAAATCGCACCCCTTGTAGTAGAGACTAGCTCTTTTAAAGCGAGGGGAACAGAGACCGTCTCGTAAGCTGTTGTAAAAGAGAAATAAATACACCAGGAGTGTTTAAAGTTGTTAACGACCCGGGCGTTGAACCGAGGTCCTTAAAGATGGATATTTCGTTTGCCGGTTCAGATCGTAGTTTCTTATATGATAATGGTCTATTAAGACATAAGAGATAAATAACAATCCCTATTGTAATGATGTAAGGACGTGGGATTCCACGAGTTGATTGAAGGCAACTGAGTTCGGGAGTAACTATAGTTTTTTGACTGTGTCAAGTACCTTCACGCTCTGGAGTACACAATTGATTTTCTGATTACCTTAATATGTTTGTGAAATAAAGAGAGATGATAACAACTCAATGTGTGGACATGCCCAAAAAGATTGAGTTAGATAATTAATCTAGATTTTAAATATAATTATATATTTGTTTTTGAGAAATAAGTAAATATAAAAGCTAGTGTTTGAGGTGTACAAGAATGACACCGTAATAATGTAATTGCATGGAGCCAAAGAGCTCGGAGTTATGTAAACTTAATGTTAGTGCTTTATGGAAGTGAGACTAAGTAAGAATTGTTGGTTTATGTGGAAACCACAGGTTTGAATACAATATTTGTTTATTTTATTTTGTGATCCCTTGTTCATTTGGAACAAGCAGTTGATATTTTGGTCAGTAATTAAATTGTTATATGTTTGTAGCGCCATTAATTTTATTAATTAAATATGTTTAAATAGGAGTTGATTTTGTTGTTATTTTTGCAAGTGTATCCTCTAATTAATCCAAAATATGTGAGTCACAGAGTGGGGGAACTTACCACTGCCCCGAAATCCCGAATTGAGCTACGCTGGTATACTGTGATTGGCATATTTCTTGCTAAATGGGCACAGGGGGATATATAAATACTGTGCTGGATTAATAACTAGAGGAACACTTAAGTCGGTCATATCATGTAAAATTAAAGTAATAATAGGAATGCTACAACGTAAAATATTACTGACCGCATGGGTCCCTGGAAACTCATACCGAGCAGCCCTGAATATATATATTATATATTAAACCCCTAGCAAAGCAAATCATATATGATTTTGGCGCCCAACGTGGGGATGAGTTTTCCTAGGGAAAACTCGAGTTTTCTCGAAAAATTAAAATTTTCATTTTTTTGAAAAAAAAAATGGTTTTTCGAAATTTTGAATTTTAAACACTTCCATAAAGGTTTATGAAATTGAATAAATGTAGTAAAAGGGTACGTTGTAAGTGAATACCCGTACCAAAGTAATATTTTAAAAGAAATTGGGACACACCGATTCAGAGTATCATCTCTCAAGCATGTACTAGTGTGGTGGCATTTGTGGCCCACTGTATTTTTATATTAGAAAAGATGGTGACGATGATGGAGTTAAAGGAGTGTTTGGATGAACATTTCCAAAAGAATAGGGACGAGATAATAAGAATAAGTACGCAAAGTACGGAAAATGCAAAAAAGGAGAATAGGGTAGAGAGGCAGGAACTTTTGGAGGCGATAAAAGCCGATAGTAATGAGAAGTTGGAGGCGATAAAAGCCGATAGTAATGAGAAGTGGGAGACCATGAACAATAAATGGGGAACAATAGACAATACATTGGGTCTCCAAAAGGATGAAAATAACAAAGTGTTCGAATCCATAAATGAGAGTTTGAATAAGTTGGATAGCCAACAGATTGAAAATAAAGAAGGGTTAGGAGCTATAAACAATATATTGAGTCTCCAAAAGGATGAAAATAACAAAGTGTTCGAATCCATAAATGAGAGTTTGAATAAGTTGGATAAACAACAGACTGAAAATAAAGAAGGGTTAGGATCTATAAACAATAAATTGGACAGCCAACAGGAGGAAAATAACCAAAGGTTAGGATCCATGAATCTAAGTTTGGAGTCACTAAAAACTGATAGTGTTAATATGAACACTAAACTAGAGGCCATGGAGATTAAAATACAAAGTAATATAAATGAGAAATTAGAAGGGATAATGAATGACAAATTCCAAGGTTTTGATACTAAGCTGGGGGACAAGTTAAGTGAAATTAAAGAGGAAAGTAAAGGATTTTACTCAGGAATGCAAGTCCAAATAGAGACTATGAACAAAAATATGGTAGAGTCCCAAAATACATGTAAACAAAATTTTGAAATTTTAGAAACTAAATTGAGTAATATGGAGGGAAATGTAAAAGCATGTGAGGAGAAACTTGTAACCCAGATCCAAGGTGTGCGGGAAAAATTAGAAGCTCAGATAAAATCTAACAGCGATATTTGTAAGGCATCCCGGGAGGAAATAAAACAAAGCGTGAATAAGCTAGGAGATAGATTTGAAGGGGTTGAAGGAAAAGTAGGGACCCTCGAGAACAAAATCGGTGTAGTTCAGACTGAGGTAACTGAGATGAAAAATCAAAATCTAAAGGATGTTAAGGAGATGAAAGATCAAATTGATCATTTTACCGGGCAGGTAGATGAGAATCTGAAGACATACGAAACGAAAATAGATCAAAGATTAGGTGTATACGAGGGGCATCTCCAGAGTGAAAGAAAACAACGAGAGAACGAGAGTAAGGAAAGTACCCATAAAATAAATGAAATAAGTCAGGGTATTATTGAGGTTCAGGAAACCATCGGAACATTAAAGGTTCATGTAGGAAAAACCAATAAGGAAATTAATCAGGTCCAAGATGAAATGATGAAGTTATATAAGAGTCAAGAGAAGACTGAGGGAAGGCTTGAAGGAATGAAAATAGATATGGTCAAAGGACGAAAAGAAGTGGATAAGCAAATAAAGGAGATACGAGAGGGCTTAGAGACCATAGGTGACGTTAAGCCAGAAATTATAGACCAAAGGGTCATGATCTTTAAGAAAGAGGTAGAAGAACAACTAAAGGAATTCAGGGATAGTTACAGGGATGAGAAATTCCAATCCAAAAGGGAAGAGGAAGAGATTAAAAGGAATCAAGAAAGAATTCAGAATGAATTAAGATCCCGATTGGAGAGGACGGAACATAAGAACAGTCAAATGGAAATCCAACTCATGGCAAATGAAGAAACTGCCCGAAGAGAAAGGAAGCTAGAATTCGAAAATCAGGAGGAGTTTCCAAAAACAGGATGGGCAGATTCTCGTGAACCAGGCACAGATGCGGAGAGGGACTTAGGAGGGGAGAGCCCTTATAAGATCCCAGGATATCCAATGGCGATGTCAACCCCGTACACGAATCAGACAAATGGCCAAATAATAAACATTATTAAATCCAATGAGGATAGACCAGTAAAGTTTACGGGTAATAACATGTCTATTACTCCAAAATACTGGCTAAAAGAAGTGGCAGAGTATCTAAATGAAATGAAGGTTCCTCAGGATCGGAGACTGAGAGCTATTGAAAAGCTGTTGGCAGGTGATTGTCTCACCTGGTTCAGAAGCTTTAGATACACTTTTGATACGGTGGAAGGCTTTAGGGAAGCATTTTTAAAGCGATATTGGGCAGCAGATGTCCAAGAAAACTTAAGGCTAGATCTGTACTCTAGGAAGTACAGCACCAATGCACCTACTAAATACTCGGAATTTTTCACCGCTCAGCTGTGTAAATTCCGCGAACTGGATATTGCTCCGGCAGAAAACGACCTGTGTGCCGCCATTGCAAGACAGCTTCCATATGAGATTCAGAGGCTGTTAATCTCATCCAAAGCCAGAAGTGCTGTGGAAGTGGAAAGCGTATTACGTCAGTTAGATATGACGACTTCGCACGTAACACCTCGGCATCAGAGACAAACTGAGCAAGTACACATGGCCAGCAGTCAGGAAACTGGAGAAAAACCAGCGACCAGGAATCAGTCCACCAGTACGGATACTCAAGGACGAGATCGAGAGTATGGGCACCAGGAGCCTAGAAGGATACAGCCATATTACCGGGGAGGATATCGAGGAAGAAATCCTCGAACGACGGGTTATAGGCAACAGGAAAGCCGACCCTATAACAATAATCAGCAAAGGCCGGACAATAGAAAGAAATGGGAGAATTATCCCAGGAGGAATGTAAGGCCAGACGATAGAGATGATGAATATCGGGCCGAAATAGAAGAAAGATATCAGGAGAGTCTTCGTTATATGAACGAAAGACCAGATGAACCTGATAGGCAAAAAGTCCGTTGGAGTGAGGCAATCAAGAACCGGAAATCACCCGACCGACTAGACGGAGCTCAAAGCTTGGAACTACAAGCTCAGTTGAAGAATGAGGGAAAAGGGAGCCCTCAGGATAAAAAAAAACTCCAAATTTAAATTGTCAAAAGTGGAAACATACCATGAGCGGGGAGGAGGTAGAAATTGTAAATTGGATAGCCAGACCAGATGAATTAATTAACGAGGATGTGGAAGGAATCCCACCTGTTAAAAGAGAACTACCTATAATTATGCTTAGGATAGAAGGATTACTGGTCAGAGCATTGATTGATACTGGATCCACAATAAGTTTAATTACACAAACCCTTTTAAATGAATTGGAAACAAGGGGCCGAGTACTAAAGATTCCCACATCAAGTGTAAAGATTAAGGGAATTATCCCTGAAAAATCGTTGACATGTAAATTTCAGGTATACATTGATTTAATCATGGGTAACGCTGAAATTTCGCAGTGCTTTTTGCTGGTAAATCAATTACCGTATAATGTCATATTAGGTATTGATTTTATCCGTGAGAACAAGGTCATTATAGACCTAGCGCAAAATTGCATTAGAATTCAAAGAGAGGATGTGGATGAGCAAAACATTAACCTACAGGATCAGGAGGCGAAAATAGCAGAACAGGTATGGCATATGGAAGAAGTGATTGAGGAAGATTATAAGGACATAGAAAAGATATTTGAAGTCCTCAACATAGAACTCGAAGATAATGTGGAAAATGAGTTCGAGACCAACCTGTCAGGAAAAATGGAGGAAGCTAAAGTCAGCCTCGAAATTAAGGAACAGTTAAAGAAATTATTATTGGATTATAGGGACGTATTTGATTCCAAGCCAGGGAAGATTGAAAATTTTAAATACGCGTTCCAAGTCAACGATTGGGCACCGTTCAAACAAAAACCATACCCGGTTGCGGAAAAACATTACCCACAAACCAAGAAAACACTGCAGGAGATGATGAATGCAGGTGTTATAGAAAAGATGGCGACACCATATGTTAGTCCATTAGTGATTGTGAGTAAACCGGATGGCTCAGTAAGGGTGTGTTTAGATGCCAGAAATCTAAATGCAAAAATTATACCAGAAAATGATTCGGCACCACCCATAAAAGAAATACTGAGGAAATTTAAAGGCAAGAAGATTTTTACAAATATTGACATGACTTCTTCGTATCATCATCTCGAACTGGAAGAGAAAACCAGCTTGTTGACTGGATTTCAGTTCGATCAACAAACATACTGCTTTAGAAGATGTCCGTTTGGATTGAAAACTGCAGGATCCGCATTAATAAGAGCGCTGGATCGAAACCTGTCAGGGGAAGTGAAAGAGTGCACTATCCGATACGTAGATGACATTTTGCTTACCTCGGAGAACATTGAGGAACATTTAGAAAATTTGAAGAAATTATTAGAAGACCTAAGAAGGGCAAATTTTAAGATAAATTTAAAGAAGTCGAACTTCTGTCAAAGGCAAGTGACATTTTTAGGGCATGTGATTGACAAGGATGGTGTTAAACCAAATCCATGCAAATTGGAATCGATAAGGGATTTTCCAAGGCCTTTGAAAGTGAAGAACGTTCGCCAGTTTTTGGGATTGATTGGGTTCTTCTCAGGACATTGTCCATCATACACCAAAACTGTGGCACCACTACAGGACCTTCTGAAGAAGGGGGGCAAGTGGAAATGGACGGAGGAAGCAGAAAAAGCATTCGTGGAGGCCAAGGAAATGCTCTTAAATTACGTGAAGTTAGGATATCCTGATTTTAATCAGAGATTTATCATTCAGACAGACGCATCCCAGATTGGAATAGGGGCAATGCTATATCAGGAGAACCCGGAAAACCCTGATAAGAAGAACTATCTAGCTTTCACAAGTAGGAGACTGAAACCACACGAGAAAAATTATACGATCAGCGAGATCGAGCTGTTAGCGATATTGCACGCGTTGCAATATTGGCGGAAGATCGTATATGGGTTTCAGGTCATTCTAAGGACAGATCATAAAGCCTTAACCTTTTTGATGAAGACTGATTTATCCAGTCAAAGGTTGATGCGTTGGGCTTTATATATTCAACAATTTGATGTCAAGATAGAGTACTGCCCAGGAAAGGAAAACATAGTTCCAGACTACTTAAGTAGACAGCCAGAGTCCATAGAAGAGGAAGTAATGGCTATAGATTTGGAAGACAGGGATCAGCGTACTCTTAATGAGTTAAGAAGCATTAGTCAAAGACAACGGGAGGATCCATGGATGAACATGCTCATATCATTCCTTGAGGGAAGCTTGATAAGAGGAACACCAGCGTATACGGAAGCTGAGAAGATAGCACAGGACTACACGTTTTATAATGGGTTATTATATAAGTTTGTGGACTCTGACCATACGAAATTAAGGATTGTTGTACCTGCAATTTTGCAGAGGAAAATAGTATGGTTAGCCCATAGATCGTTCGGACATATGGGAGTCGACAAAACAGTCTCGATGCTGAAAGAAGCATTTATATGGCCGAGACTGAGAGAAACTGTAAGGGACACGCTAAAGACATGTGATCTATGTCAAAGGATTAAACCTAATGCATTTTTGATGAGACAGAAGCCTATACCATTGTTGCCTGAAAGGCCCGGCCAAATCATATCTATCGATAATTTTGGACCTTTGCCAAAGGCAAGAAGAGGAAATCGACACATAATGGTGGCTATGGATGTCTTCACTAAAATGGTTGTCCTTGCTCCCATACAGAAGACTAGTACCAAACAGGTGTTAAAACGACTTAAAGAAAAAGTGATACCGATTCTGGGGAAACCTGAGAATTTGTTGTCGGATCACGGCAGTTGTTTCACCAGTGTAGAGTTCAGACGAGAATTAGAAAGACTTGGAATACGTCAAATTTTGTCAAGTATTCGCCATCCTGAGGCAAACCCTGTAGAGAGAGTTATGAGAGAAACGGCCAAGTATTGTAGAATATACTGTGCCGAAGAAAATTGGAAGTGGATAGATATTTTGGATATTATTGAATTTTGTATAAATAATACAATCCATGAATCCACAGGAGAGATACCCATAACGTTACATCGGAATGAGCAACCAGAAAGACCTTGGAATCTGGTAATTCCTAGACCAGCAGACGCTCAGCCGGGAAGAGATGTACGAATTAGGAGAGCCTTTGAGCATCTAAAAGCTCAAGCCGACAGGAGGCAGAGAAGAAATAGGCATAAGAGGTATCATCGACCATTATTAGCAGGAGAAATGGTGTTAGTGAAAAGACCAGCCATTTCGGATCCAGGGAACCGTGTGTACAAGAAGTTCCAGAAAATGTACCACGGACCATATCAGATAATCAGAGATTTGAGGAATAACGCATATAGAATTCGGCACTGTGAAACGGATCACGAAGTGACTATGAATTCAGCAAATTTGAAATTATATTACCCTCCCGAAGATTTTGATGAAGAAAATGAACAAGCCCTGGTCATGGAAACATTTAGAGATGGATCCGCTTTTGACATAGACAAGAATAAGGAAGAAATAGAAAATAGAGCTCAAGCATTCGAGTGCGAATGCGAATTGGAGAAAGTATATTGGGAAATTAAAGAAATAATTGAATTTATTGAAGAAGAAAATTCCAATTTAAGAAAAGAAAATGATGAAATAAGGAAACGGGTAGGGATAGACTAAACCCGTAAGGGAGAATGAGGTTCTGGGAACTTAAAGTCCAGACAATGAAAGAAAGAAAGAAAGGGTAGGGACAGAGCATACCCAACCTACACAATTACCGGATACGACTTAAAAGAAGTAAAAACAACAGTAAATACGGATGACGTCATGATGGATTCGACGAATAGAGTAATACAAATTAAATTGAAATAAATTTCCTCAAAATTTTCGAAAATTTATTTACCTAAGGAGGGGAGAGATGAACCCATGGGCCATAGGGTCCATGACGGTCGAACCAATGTCCTTAAGGAAGAAATGAAAGAAAAGTATAGTTTCTTAAAGGAACGGAGAGAGATTTTAAGCCAGGAATATAGCTTAACATTGTGCAAGCGACTAGGGACAGATGCTCCTTAGATGAGATCACCCCACTCGACATGCCAGAGAGGGCTGGTCACGAGTATTAATAACTGAGTGGAATCTTCCACCGTGATAGAAAGAGAAGCCTGAATCGGAATTCAAGCTGACGTGGCTGGAAATTGACAACGTCGCATACGCGCCATAAGAGGAATAATTAAAATTAACACGTTTACGAGCATAATAATGAGTAAACAAGCACAGTACAGTGAATCATTTTGAATGAGAGATTTTTCAGTATAAAGAAACCATGTAATAATTGTGCAGAAATAAACTGCCGACGTAAGACGACGTCATCGGTGAATTACCTAAGCCTCTGTGGAGGGGAGAGACCAAAAGGAATGCAACTCCCACACAATTGAGGACGAGAAATTAATTAATATCTCCAAATTGCACGATCGATTCTTAGGTGCAATAAGATCATTTGACATTGAGAAGACGAGCTTTCGGAAGGTATAATTTTTATATTTGTGGCACCATTATTTTAGAAGTTGACCACAGGAAAGGCTTGAGTCTTATTTTTTTGTAGTAAAACAGTATAAAGCTTCGGGCGTTTCCAAGCCAATCATGCAGTATTCAGACAGCCAGAGGGCACGTCGCTGTGTCACATCGCATACAGTCCTACGAGCATTCCGTGAGGGGAAGTGCTGCTCCACGACGTAGAAGTAATCATTCCGACAGTCCGTGAGGGGACGTAACTCTGCGTTACATCGATAACAGCTACCAGTACTCCTTGAGGGGAGAAAACGCTGTTTCACACCACCGAAGTAAGATCCAATAGCCACAGGCGTCACAGTAGTAACGACTTGCTTGCCTTCCATAAGGGGTGGTCAAGACGAAATCTTAAAGTATCGCCGCAGTGAAGTATTAGGAAAATCCTAATTATAGGATTTAGGCCCGACTGTATACAAGTTAAAGTGAAAATTCGCAGGATATAGTCAGAGCAGGCTGCGAACGTCGGACTTAAAGGCGATAGGTCGTTAAATGTTCGAACGAACAGATCATAACGTACGGAAGTATCGTACCAGACAGATAAACTGTTAGTTAAATTGAAGAAACCTAAAAAGGAAGAACAGAATAAGGTTCGAACGTAGGAGGGTTAAAACAGTCCAAATAAAGAGGATAGGAGACTATAAACATTAGCTCCAGAAAGCGGGTGAACAATTCTAATAGTACTAGAATCGAGAAGTGCTAGCTGCTAGAAACTAAATCTATAGGTCTTAGAGGAGACCTCGATCCATATAGACTTTCGTTAGGATCAATAGACAGATCTACAGAGAAGCCGTTCAAGCTAGATAAATTGACGGTTATCCAGGATAGGAATAGCAGAATTGAACTCCAGGGAACAGTAGATGTTTCGGGACTTTCGCATGCTACAGAATAGGAAGCCGACATCAGATAAATTTCACCCTTGGAAACGGGAATTTGAGAAGATCACGTGTGATTAGGCTCAGAAGTACGGCCTAGTGATCGAGTAATTGTGAAGTGTAAAATAATTAAGATTGTGTGTTAGATAATATTTTTAGTGTTATTATGTGTTCAAAAGGGACACACCAGTATATAAAAATGTCGTCAATATTAAGTGTTCTAGATATAGGTCAAAAAGTGTTTTTACGTAAGATGAATACCTTCAATATGGTGTAAAAAGTTCGAAGTGGGCCCAAAAATGAAACACCACACCAGATTTAAGATCAGGGATGATCTGGAAAATATGTAAGTACAAAATTCATTTTTATTTTGGTGTCAGAAATTGATTGTGTACAAAACCCACCGGAGTTTTGAGTGAAAGGGATGTGTTTTAATGAATGAATACTGAATAATCAAGAATACGGTCTGAACAATAATAAATAAATAGAGAAATTATGAATAATTATGTAAAGAATAATTCCCGTAGGGGAAATATGTGAATAAAGGGTTAATGTATTTAACAAATGTCATAAGAGCAAGCGAAATATCATTTAATTATCATAAAAGACATTGAAATAAAGTAAAGTTGAGATATGAAAGAAATAGCTTTTGAGCTTGTATAAAGAATAAAGAGAATAATAATAATAATTAAATATGGAAATGTTAAATAAAAAAATCAAATAAATTGATATGAACATAAGAACGTTAAGCTTTAACGTATGTGTAAGAAATGAGGTTCAATGGAATATTTTAAAACAGGGAGCGATTTATCGACCACAGAAAGATTAATATGTGAATTAAAATAATATGAATTGTTACTAAAGAGATTTACCAGTTCTTGGGAAGACATTTTCGGCTTAAAATAATGCATAACGCATAATGAGCGCAAATATAATATTAAAGTGTCACGCTAGGAACGCGTAGTGGTAAAATACTTGGTACATTACTTATGGAGGGTAGTTGATTGCAGTGAATTGATAATTGTGTAAGTCCTCTATTAGTGACATGGTATCACGAGGCATTGTGTATGTATTTAAAAAGGGAGCTAATATATGGTATTATTGAGCGTATGTCATTGGGCCACGGTCGACTCTAAATCGCATTTTGTAATAAGTCCTCTGTACGGGATTAGTTCCCGAGGCACCTGAAGAGATTCGAATGCAGGATCTTCTTATGATAAAAGCCCCTGAAATTCTCCGTCGTCGTATGTGTATTTAATCTTCCCGATCAATGAGGACCCTCTCATAATTAATAAATGCCAAGGATATGAAAATGGTCTTTGAACCAAAGAATAGTTGTTTGAATGTTACGGTACAATAAAGCCCGGTCTCCTCAGAACTGGATAGAATGGAAAGGTTTGTTTTGAAAGCCTTGAAAATAAGCGACTAAATGTTGGGTCAGACGGGATGTCTCCGCCTCCCTAACATGTCATAAATCGCACCCCTTGTAGTAGAGACTAGCTCTTTTAAAGCGAGGGGAACAGAGACCGTCTCGTAAGCTGTTGTAAAAGAGAAATAAATACACCAGGAGTGTTTAAAGTTGTTAACGACCCGGGCGTTGAACCGAGGTCCTTAAAGATGGATATTTCGTTTGCCGGTTCAGATCGTAGTTTCTTATATGATAATGGTCTATTAAGACATAAGAGATAAATAACAATCCCTATTGTAATGATGTAAGGACGTGGGATTCCACGAGTTGATTGAAGGCAACTGAGTTCGGGAGTAACTATAGTTTTTTGACTGTGTCAAGTACCTTCACGCTCTGGAGTACACAATTGATTTTCTGATTACCTTAATATGTTTGTGAAATAAAGAGAGATGATAACAACTCAATGTGTGGACATGCCCAAAAAGATTGAGTTAGATAATTAATCTAGATTTTAAATATAATTATATATTTGTTTTTGAGAAATAAGTAAATATAAAAGCTAGTGTTTGAGGTGTACAAGAATGACACCGTAATAATGTAATTGCATGGAGCCAAAGAGCTCGGAGTTATGTAAACTTAATGTTAGTGCTTTATGGAAGTGAGACTAAGTAAGAATTGTTGGTTTATGTGGAAACCACAGGTTTGAATACAATATTTGTTTATTTTATTTTGTGATCCCTTGTTCATTTGGAACAAGCAGTTGATATTTTGGTCAGTAATTAAATTGTTCTCACCAAGGCGGTCCGGGTTCGGTTCCCGGTCAATGCATGTGAGATTTTCGAAGTGAAATGCCATGTCCTGTGGTTCGGATTCCACGTAAAAAGGAGGTCCCGTGGCTTATGATCTACAGATTAACGGTCACGTTAAACTACAAGCTTCCTTCCTTCCTTTAATTAAATTGTTATATGTTTGTAGCGCCATTAATTTTATTAATTAAATATGTTTAAATAGGAGTTGATTTTGTTGTTATTTTTGCAAGTGTATCCTCTAATTAATCCAAAATATGTGAGTCACAGAGTGGGGGAACTTACCACTGCCCCGAAATCCCGAATTGAGCTACGCTGGTATACTGTGATTGGCATATTTCTTGCTAAATGGGCACAGTATACATGCCTACTGTTTAATTTAATTCTTAATATTCTTGAAATCGAGGGTCCTGATTGTGCAGGGCCTCTCACCAAGGTGGACTTGGTTTCGATTCCCGGCGAATGCATGTGAAATTTTCGAAGTGAAATATCACGACCGGTGGTTCGGATTCCACGTACAAAATGGAGATCTTGTTTCTCATGATCGAGAGATTAACGTCACTTAAGACTACAAGCTTCCTTTATTCTTGTAATCAATTCTCTTTGGCTGTTGGTGACCAAAGTATTTTGTAACTTTCATTTTCTCCCATGGGATGAATGAGATTCTGTTCTTCCATTCCAAATCCCCAGGAATATCATTATTATTATTTCCTCTTCATCTTTCTTCGATTCGGCCAACTAGGGACCACGTCAGTTCAACTGTCTCTTCTTCCAAGCTCTAACTACCGCCCAGTGTTCCCGCATTCGTCTCCGGTGTTGTTCTTTTCTCTCTTGGGACCACGCCTTCCCTATCTTCAGCTTCGGCTTTTCCAGGAAACCTTTGTGCGTACGTAGTTTTTCCTGAAGTGGAACACGCTCCTGGATATCTTTAGGGGAAATTTCCATTTCACGTAGATCTTTTTCAACTTCCTTTGGTTTTCTTATCCTGAAAGTACGTCAATATCCGTTTTGATATCCTGCCTGGGCTCATTCGTGTCACGTGGCTATAAAAGGCAATCCTTTTTCGAATCGTGTCACTGATCTTCTCCACGTGCTTGTATAATTCGTGGTTGTGACGCCTTCTGTACTCGCTGTTTTCTTTGATGGGACCCTGGAATTTCCACAAAAACTTCCTTTCTTTAGCCTCTAGTTTTTCCATTAGACCTTTCTTGTTCATTATTGGAGTCTGTGCAGCACAGAGCCTCTGGTCGAATAACAGTGCAGTAATGTCTAATTTTGGCGTTTCATTATTAGTCTATTTTTTAAATTTATGTTTTTATTTTTTTTAATTTTTACATTCCAAATGAGAGTCTATGGAGTGCGTATTAACAACCAATCTCATTTCAGTAACGAGTAGAACTTGTTAGTTTGCCAACTTTGACATCCTGCCAGTATTTCTTCAGCACATCAATCAGCGCTCTCTTTCTCTCTTCGGGCGGTTTTTCACAGTCCTTCTGAAACTGACCCTGTCATTTATTTTATAACCCGTCCAAGCAATCTGCGAAGTACCAGTGTGAAAACACGTAGTCTGCACACAGGGGTGACTCGGCTGACTGGCCAATGAGGCGCGATGCCACTGAATAATAATAATCGCAGGGGGGAGGCGTGACCTTGGCTTCAACCAACTCTCGCAACGGCTGTGCTACCAAGCTCCACCCATGGCATTCTCTTTTCACTTCCTCTGTGTGATGTCATGCGCAAACCATTGAACTGTAGGTACTACTGGAACGACTCCTCCCATTGTAACCCTCGGTGAAAACTGCTTCCTGGTCATCGCCTCCTTGACGTGCACAACCAGGAGTAACTAGTGAACCAAAAACTGTCATACCATTGAACTCTAGAATGCAAGTTAGCTGATTTGTCGTGATTCTTTTCATATATTTGATCGTGCGTACCTCTGTGCAACGTTAGACTATATGTATGGTATTTTCCATTAATACGGTAGGTTTACAGTCTTCTTTATTTTCGAATTGAGATTTGTAATGAAGTAGCCTATTCTGCGTTTATGGATACGTCTTACATCAAATTTTGACACAAGAGGCCTAAATTGCATATCCCAAAATACACGTAGGCCCTATTATAGGTTATAAGTTATTAGTCACAGAATTATAACCTAGGTCTAGCTAATATTACAGATTTCCATGGAAACGTCCAGATGTATTAAAGAAATGAGTTATAGCTGTGAACATTTTTTATAAATCATGCTACTTGTTTCATTCAAATAGAAACAAACCACTGCTTAAAGATTATGCGGTACGGTACCTGCAATTTTCAATCAGCATCTGCTTCAGCCACCCAAGAAAAGACCGAGAGTTATTGAACGACAAGTAGCCTACAAGTTGAAGTATGTGGACCTAGGTCTAATATTTACTGTTACATTTTCATCAGCATAGGCATAAAATTTCACATTTTCCAGTATACTTTTATTGTGTCAGTCTTGGAGACTATAAAAAGAATTCGGCTTAGTCTAAGGGATCCTTTCTGGAGGACCCTGTTCGTTTGCTGTATGACTTATGTGTGGTCTAAGTTTCGACCTGTTTTGAAGAAAAAGAAGCTTGTAGTTTTACGTGACCGTTAATCTTGTGATCATGAGCCAAGGGACCTCCATTTTACGTGGAATCCGAACCACAGGACATGGCATTTCACTTCGAAAAGCTCACATGCAATGACCGGTAATCGAACCTGGTCCACCTTGGTGAGAGGCGAACAGCTTGACCGCTGAGCAACATGCACCATTGCCTTTAAGAATATTGAACATGTGGTTGTTTTGCATAAATAAAGTATGTATTTTTGTTCACTAAGCATCAATTTAATTGTTTAGTTGTAGGCTTATGCATATTCACACACATATGAATGCTGCCTTTGAGTTAATAAAAATGTTGAATACAAATTACCATATCTTTTGTTCTTTATTCTTAGTCATTCCCTGTCTAACCTTATTTTTATTTTGTTTTAATATACGTACGGCTTGTATTTTTTGCCACCGTCCACAAGAGAAGAAGGTGTGATTATAGTTATTGTGTATGCTGCCTGATGAACAATCAGGCTGCAATATAATATTTTATGTCGGCGTAAATTCCTAGCCATTTTAAGTATCAAATTACTATTATATTTTGAAATATGTATTTCAGCGTATGTTCCGTTTAGTTTACCGTTCGCCTAAATGTTCAAAAGTATCTCGTCATAAGTACGTACAGGTTAGGAAAGGAGTATCTTAGTCATGAAATCTGCAAAATTGTAAATTCAAATGGTAAGAATAGTTCAACAGTAATATCTTTAGAGTGGAGGCAGGGAAACTTGTAAAAGAAGCCAAACGTGAGGTTTGGCATTCAGATCTTTCGATGTCAAATTTAACTGAGTGGAACAATGGTATTTCGGATTTGTCTAGCAACAATTTTTTTTTAAGAAATGCATTTACGCACAGTGTGTCGGGCTCCTGCTCCTGAGTAGCAGACTACCGACTAAAACTCCCCCGTTACTTCTGAACACTAGCCTGGAACCGTTTAGCACATTACTTCAGGCTAGAGTCATTTTATAATTGCCTGTAGGGCACTCTTCCGTAATGAATCATCTTCAGTGGCGATCCAGATCCGTCTTCTTTGTTCGGAGGATATCTTCAACAAAGCTTGCTACCAGTTTCCAGTTTTCCTCATTTTGTAGCATCACTGCAACAATACTGTCCGGGGATATCTCTACATCAATGTGATCTTGAAGAGACTGCCTATTTTGGACCCACCGTCCACAAGAGAAGAAGGTGTGATTAGCATTATCTAATTCATTGATACAGTAGATGCAATCTGATGAATCCACCTTCCCCATCTTCTTAAGATAGGAACAGAAGTACCCATGGCCAGTCAAGAACTGAGTGAGATAGTAACCAACCTCACCATGTTTCCTCTCTGTCCAAACCTGCACCTGAGGGATCATTCTCTTAGTCCATTGGCTTTGATCTCCTTGCTCCCATTTGATCTGCCAATTTGGAAAGGTTTGTACTCTTGCCGATCGTCTTGCATTTTGTAAACCCGTATCAGATTTCCTCAAGTAAATGTTCTTGCGTTCTTCCGCAAGAAAAAAATCGGAATAATCCCGGCAATAACGAGAACTGCTTCCTCCGAGACCGTGCGATATGCAGATGCCACGCGCAAAGCACCCCATCTCTGCACTTGCACCAGTGGCTTCCTATAAATTTCCTTATCCAGGGCATCCACCCATATTTCCGCTCCATACAGCAGAACTGAATGGATGGCTGTCATCAATAGTCTTCTCTTACTAGATTTGGCCCACCAACATTGGCCATGAGCCGACTGAGGGACGTTACTCCTCTGGCTGCCTTATCTGCAGTCCGTCTAATCTGTTCTCCAAAATTCATTTTACTGTCGATCATGATGCCCAGGTATTTTGCTGCTGGCTGCGTCTCTACTTGAATTTGTCCTACCTGTATTGGAAGTATTGTCTGAATTCTCTTCTTTGTTAGGATGACAATTTCCGTCTTACTAACTGCTAGAGACAGACCATGTTCCTCCATCCATCTATTGATTTTGCGCATTGCCATATTGAGTCGCAACTGTGCCTGCTCGACACTTCTTCCTGCTACAAGAGCAGCAATATCATCTGCATATCCTACTAGAATAGTTTCTTCAGGCATTTCAAGCCTCAACAAGCTGTCGTATGTAACATTCCAGAGATCAGGTCCTAGAATCGAACCCTGGGCAGCCCCAGCCGTGACTTGTACTCTACGGATCCCTTCTGTAGTATCGTAGAGCAGAGCACGATCCTTCAAGTAAGAGTCTAAGATCCGAAGGAGATACCTTGGAACATGGAATGAAAATTCTAGAGCATCCATGATATCTGTCCATTTGACAGAGTTGAAAGCGTTTTTAACATCCAGTGTAACAAAAAGAATCACCCGGCGAGAGTAATGATTATAACTCTCCGCTCTTCGTACTTTATCGGCGACTTCTTGCACTGCATCCAGTGTCGACCGGCCTACCCTGAATCCAAATTGTCTTGGTGATAAATCGCCGGCTGCGATTATTGCTTCAAGCAATCTCCGTCTTATGAGTTTCTCAAATAGTTTGCCTGTTATGTCAAGCATACAAAGTGGGCGGTACGATGATGGTAACTCAGGGTCACCCATGCCCTTACTAATGAGCACTAAGCGACAGATCTTCCAGCGAAAGCTTAAGATTCCTGCTTTCAAGCACACATTGAACATTCTCAACAATAACAACTAGGAATCCCATCCGGCCCCGGGGCCTTGTTGTTCCGTAAAGAATGCGCTGCAACCCGTAGTTCGTCTTCAGTCAACAGTGGGAAATCTAGATCACTTTCAAAATTCCTCTCAGATCTTGTGGGATGAGTGGCAAAAAGTGTTTGAACAATGGTGTTCATAATATCATCCTCCATGATGCTCGATGTTCTGCGACTTCCAAGTTTCTGTGCTACAATTTTGTAACCCAAACCCCATGGGTCAGTGTCTATATCCTCCTGAAGCCTTCTCCAACTCTGAACCTTGCTCGTAGTTATGGCTTTCCGAAGTAGCTTCTTTGCTGCTTTATGCTCCGCTGATTTTTCATTAGCTTCTTCCCGATGTCTTGCTATCTGGGCAAGACGGCGAAGCCTGAGGCAGTTCTTCCTTAATTCTCCTATCTCTCTGGTCCACCAGTATACAGGGCTCTTTCGGTGACGTGGTACTGAGGAGGGCATCGAAACATCACAAGCTGACGTAATAATTTTCATGGTTGCAGAAACCAGATCCTCAACCTCAAATTCTCTCCGTGCTTCAGCACTTCGAATCTGTTCTGCACCCTTCCCAATGATATCTTTGAACTTGTCCATGCTAATCCTATTTACATTCCACCGTTGACATTTCTGGGGAGGTACTTCCCGTCCCTGAACATTTGATTCAAAGTCAAAGGCGATGAATTGATGATCGCTAGCACAATAATCTTCCAACACTTTCCATCTCTTAATGAATGGCACAATTACTTCTGATGCCAGGAAGACATCCGGAATTGTTCCTTCAAATCCTGGACGTCAGAAAGTTGGAACTGTACCAATATTTAATATTAGAAGGCCTATCCTGGATGCCATCTCTTGAATGTACTTACCCCGGGAATCTGTACTTGGCATACCCCATTCCACTGCTTTGGCGTTAAAGACTCCAGCCACTATGACACTATCTGTGGCGTTTAGAATTGCATCTTCCAAATAATTTACTTTGCGGCGGAAGTGCTCAATTGCCTCATTAGGAGTTAGGTAAACATTAAAATAGGTGACCCTTCTGGTCTTCACCCAAACATAACCATCAGAACTTCCATGATCCTTTATAATAACTTTTCTAGAATCCAACACCCAGATTGCAGAAGTTCCAAGTGTGTCACTGAACCAAAGAGATGACTCTTTATCTTTATACTGTTCGCTGATTAGCAAGAGATCGCTTTGCTTCTCTGTGACTAGCTGATATAGCAGATCATTGGCTGACTTACTTCTATGTAGATTGGCTTAAAGTATACGAATCATTTGAACCTCAGTGCCTTTTCTTTGTCCAAAGCGTCTCTGAAGACCTTACACTGGCCAGATCCCATAGCATGTGCTAAATCTTTGATAAAACCTCGCTCTTCACAAAGAACATATTTCTTTGAGGCCGTACATCCTCTAGCTTTGTGACCTGTCCCGCCGCAATTGTAGCAAAGTTTACTTCTATCTGTTCCTTTGCAGTTGCTAGCAACATGTCCATAGTGCAGACATCTATAACAACGGGATACCATGATCCTCCGTCTAATCCTGCAATTGACCCATCCTATGGTGATATGATCTTGCCTCAAGTGCACATCTGCATCACTAGTTGTTAATGTGACAACAGCCATCTTCACTTCCCTCGTATTCGTCCTCGTCACCAGCACCTTGATATCTGGAGAGAGTTCTGGGATAGTTCTCTGGATAGCTTCCATGACCTCTTCGGAAGTAGTTAGAGCATCAAGGTCTCTGATTTCAACAGTTGCCTTCGCTTCAAGCCTACGAACTGTAGCATTGGACCCCAGAACATTTCGCAGAGAATTACCAAAAGCTGCTTTATCCCTGGAACTTGCTCCCAACTCGACAAGGACGTCTCCCGCTTTAGTTTGTCGAATGGACCGGACTTCAGTTCCTGTATCATTAGGGTTTGCTTTTTGGCGAATCTCCTTCAGAATATCGGCATATGATTTACCTTCAGCTGGTCTGATCAGTAAGGCTGCTCGCCTTGGTCTACTAGGTCTCTTCTGTCTGTTTGGGGTTGCTTGGTGGGTAGATATGTCAACATTATCAGCAAAATCCTCCTGCCTATTCTCAGCATTTTCTCTAACCTTTACCAATCTTCTGTCTCTCCTCGATGTAACAGGAGTCCATATTTCTGACGACTCTGTCTCATTCTTCTTATCCCCCTCCTGAGCAGCTACAGTTCCCGAAGTAACTTCGTTCGAGCTGTTAGAATTGGGGGTCATGTCCTTCGGTAGGTCATTCAATACAACCTTGTGAGCTTCGTATTGTGCCGCATCTGAAGTACGATCAAAATAGGCTATAGAATCAATGGCCTCTTCTAGTTCCACTATGCCATTCTTCACATCGTTGGATATATTACGCTGCCTGCCAGTTGCAAGCTTCATCTTATTGAGAATGTTTCGACACCGTTGCAAAAGATCCTCCATACATTGTCTAGCAACAATAATAATAACAATAATGATAATAATAATAATAATAATAATAATAATGTAAATAAAGCACCAACACAAGCTTGCAAAAGTAACAAATTTAAACTTTACCACCAGAATGTTCAGTCTCTCTATAATAATATTGACTACATAAATCTAATGCTTAAAAATGAACTTAAAGACATCTCAGCACTATGTATTTCAGAACATTGGCTGAAAGAGGAACAACTCGAATTAATTCAATTCCCGTGGTTTATACAAGCTAGTAAATACTCTAGAACTAATATTAGCCATGGTGGTACTTGTATCTACCTAAGAAATAATTTAGATCATGAACAGTTAACAGCTTATGATTATCTAATTATGGAACAGGATTTTGAATTCTCTGCCGTAAAAATACAGCAATTTAAGTTAATAATTGTATGCGTATACCGTTCTCCGTCAGGAAAGTTTCCTTTCTTTATAGATAAATTAGATTACTCAATAACATAAGCAAAGTAAATTTCGATATAATCATTTGTGGGGATGTAAATGTGGATTTCTTAAAATTTGATAGAAATTGTGAATTATTAACACAGATACTAATTTCCTATGGACTGAAACCTACAGTAAATACCCCAACAAGAATAACAAAATTTAGTAAAACCACTCCTGATTAAATTTTTTAAATACAGTTAAATATCACCACTCAATAGAAGTCTATTGTCCGGGTTTTAGTGACCACCATGGACAAATACTGAGTTTGAAGTACCCGAAACAATCGATAATAATGATAATTGAGTAAAATCAAAGTGCAGGTCATTCACTGAAACAAATGTTACATATTTCAATGACTTATTAAATAAGGAAACATTGTCAGAAATGTGAAAACTAGAAAATGTAAATGATAAATTTAATGCATTTAACAGTACCCTAAAACACTATTTTGAAACAGCATTCCCCTTTAGACAAAGAACTGTTCAAAATAACAAAACTAACAATTGGATAACAACAGGGATTATAAATTCATGTCAAAGAAAGAAATTTCTACACAAATTATATAAACAATACCACACAACACCTGAATTCAATTTATACTACAAAAAATACACTACCATATTAAATAAGGTAATAAGACTAGCAAAGAAAATGCATAATGATAATTTTATTTCCCAATCATCTAATAAAAACAGGGCTATGTGGTCCGTGATAAAGAAAGAAACTGGAAAATCTGCTAAAATACAAAGGAACATTACACTGACCAGAAATAATAAAGTGACAAATAATCCAGAGGAAATAGCTAACACTTTCAATGACTATTTTCTGGAAATTCCACAAAAATTATTAAATAAATCACAGGTAAATACACTAAATTCTAATAATAAAATAAATACATGTAGTGATTCTTTATTTATAAATCATGTCACAAGTGAAGAGGCAAGAATAGTTATAAAAGAGCTAAAAAATAAATTTTGTGCTGGCATTGATGGCATCCCAGATGCAATTTTAAAGAAGTGTGCAGAAAATATAATAAATCCACTTACACACTTAATAAACAGTTCAATTCTCTCAGGAACTTACCCGGATACTTTGAAGTTATCAAAAGTAATTCCAGTGCACAAAAACGGTTCAAAAGATGAATTAGATAACTATCGTCCTATTACATTACCAACTGGTATCGCAAAAATTGTGGAAAAAATCATGTATAGGAGACTGATAAGTTTTATAGAAAAAAATAAAATATTATCAAACTCACAACATGGATTCAGAACGGAAAGATCTACACAGACAGCAATTTATGAATGTATTAATAGTATAATGAAATTAAGTGACAATAAGGAACATGTAACTGGCCTATTCTTGGATTTATCGAAAGCATTTGATGTTGTTGGCCATAAAATCCTCCTTACAAAACTAAATCAATATGGTATTAGAGGTCTAGCTAATAAATGGATAGAGTCTTACTTAACAAGGCGCAAACAAATAGTAAGCTTGAGACACAAGGATGATGGAACCAAATTACTTAATGAAACATTGTCCAATGAGGGAATTATTAAATTTGGAGTACCCCAGGGATCGGTTTTGGGCCCACTACTCTGCCTTCTATATATCAATGATATAACACAGAACGTTCATTCACATAAGGAAATTTTGTTTGCGGATGATACAACATTCGTAATAAAAGGTGAAACTAAACAGGTCATACAGCAGTCTGCTGACTCCGTTACAGGAGAGTTAACCAAATGGTCACAAGATAATCGCCTCATAATCAACTATAAAAAACAGTATGTCTAAATTTCCACACTATACAGAATAGGAATCCTGCGAAGCCCAATATAACATTAAAAGGTCATCAAATAGAAAATAAATCAGAAACAAAGTTTTTAGGACTATGGATACAACATGACTTGAAATGGAATAAACATATGCAATATCTGAATACTAAACTGAACTCGATGTGCTTTGCGTTACGTATTTTGAAAACCTGCACTAGCAGAAGAAATACTTATTTTGCTTATTTCCATTCATACTTAAGATATGGGGTCATATTTTGGGGTATGTCACCAGATGTACTAAGCACGTTTAGGATACAAAAGAGGGCGATTAGAATTATGGCAAATGTAAACACTAGAGAATCATGTAGACCTCTGTTTAGAGATTTAAACATTCTCCCTCTGCCCTGTATATATATCTTTGAAAGTATTATGTTTTGTAAAAAGAATTTAATGAATAAGGATGTTTTTCTTAAAATAAACAATGATGTTCATAGGCATAACACAAGACAAAATCAAAACATTCATATTTCACACACACACACAAGCATATATCAAAAAGGAACTTATCACACAGGAGTTAAATTATACAATAAACTACCCCAGTATATAAAACTTGCCCCAAAAATAAAAACCTTTGATAGAATGTTGAAAGCTTATCTGCAGTGCCATTGTTTTTACTCTGTAGTTGAATATATTAGCGTATAGGAGCGATGAAATCTATAATTATATTTTACTTTTCTATTTTAATTGTAATACCTAGCTGTAAGTTGTTGTATTTATAGAATTAAGTTGTCATGTTATGATAATAGAATAAGGTGTAAATAGTTGTCCAATAAGATTGTATCTCTTAAGATCTGTTATTATTATAAGTTATAGTTATAGTACTGTATCAGTATTACTGTATAAGTTATACCTATTAGTACTTTTATTTTATAGATGTAAATTCTGACGTGTCCTATATCAAAAATGTATTGTATACATGTATTTGATCAAATGGAATTAATAAAACTATCTATCATCATCCTTGCGTTCGTATACGTCAAACTCTCCTTCTTGACGTGCACTACCAGGCGTAACTAGTCGCACCAGAAGCCGCACTTTGCTCCCATACAGTCGGCATTCCAGTATTACCTAGAGTTCAATGGCGCAAACCGACTTCACAGATTCCGTGGATGAGGTATAGCAACCCGCCCCGGCTTCGCCCGGGAACAGTTATGAATGTATTACGTGATAAGCGCTTTTTTTTTCAATGTCAATGAACAACGACCAATATCCGTTTTACGTCTCGACATGATGGGTGAAATTCACTGACTGGACTATTAACTACCGTATACTGTATTATCATGGAGGTGCATGTGCAACGAATTCTTGTCAGACGTAATTTAAGAATGGTGACGTGCATGAAACACAAATCCCCCTTCCGTCCAATCTTAACTTGACTGTGTATTTTGCGGAACGAAAAGTTCACAGGCGAAATTAAGAAACGCCAAGTTGCACTTCCAGGGAATCTCCAAACACAACCACTCTTCTCTGAAGTTATAACTCAACACGACTCGACAGTTTGCTGCTGGCTGTATATTGGGTAATAGGCTCGCCCGCTAGCTAGGCTGTAACTGGGGTGATAGGGTCGCCCCTAGCTAGCTCGTAAACTGTCGCCTCAGTAGATGAATGTAGATTGTTGGAAGAAATGAATATGTAAGAACACTTATAGTGGGCGATGTATTGAAGATGCTCTCGCGGACTTTTTTGTAGAACTTTTTATGCTGAACAATTCTTACACTCATAGTATATTGATATTTTTTAACGGTTTGCCCAGCGCAAGCTTAAAAAGCGCACGGACGCCAGGTTTCCTTTTCGACTTTTTCACTGAAATCGTTACTGCTTGGCTTCCTTTGATCTCTCTTTCCTTTCTTCTCTGATACTGCTTCCTTTATATTATTTCTTTCTAAATCTTTAACTATTTAGGAATGTTGCGATTCATTTTGGATCCGTATTGACACAGTATAATAGGGTATACAAATTAAGGCAGGTCCCACCTAGTCAATACCTGTGAAATATTTATGATTATTCAATTATTTTGGTACATGTTTCGGGGGTTTCTATGCTCCCTTCATCAACCATTATGCTTATATAATTATTACTAGCACATTAAAAGGCATTAAAATATTCCTCAAAAATAAATATTTAAATATATTAAAAATTATATATCGTATATTAAAAGAAAACAATTGATAATAAAATGCGATCATAAAATGTATCACATACATGAAAACAATCTGTGAGATATCACTGTAAAATATGTGTAACAAATCTTAGCTCTTTTTGATTTTATGGCCTTTTTCATGCTGACATTTAAGGATTGTTTTTGAAGACCAGTAGTTGTTAATGTAAGTTTGTGCTTTGTTTGTACAAATTCTAATGTAGTGTAATTTACTTGTAAATGTTTTAATGTTTCTACAAGTTAAATTAATATTCACAAACCTAATATGTGGTTAAGTGTAAGTGAGGGCTGAGAGCCCTAACTTCGCCACTCAATAGACAATAAATAATAATAATAATAATAATAATTGGAAAAATCAGTCGAGTCACAAATTTCCGATATCTCGGTGAAGTCATCCAGCAGAAATGGATTAGAAGAGGAAGCAATTAATGTCAGGATGAGTAAGTTAGACCAGGCATACCACACTACAAAGAATATCTATAACAAAAAAGTCTAGGCATATGAGTATAGGGGCCAAGTTCCGACACTATACCACAGTTGTAAAACCTGAGGGATTATATGCGTCCGAAACTTTGACCATGAAGAGTAAAGGTCAAGCCGACCAACTGGAAAAAGAGAGCGTAGGATATTAAGAAAAGTCCTAGGTAATAGATGGGTTGATGGACAGTGGCGAATGAGAGCAAATGAGGACTTGTACAACAACATTGGCCCTATCACAGCATCAATTAAGAAGAGACGGCTACTATTTTACGGTCACCACCTTTTGAGGATGACTGATGATCGATTAACCAAAAGAATATGGAGTTTCATCAAGTCTAAGGCAACAATGCCGAGATGGTTCGAGGAATGCGAAAAAGATCTCAGGCAAATTGGTATTCTAGACCTGGCCCGAGGTTGCAGGTTTGTATCCTGGCGCAGTCAGCTGGCATTTGAGGGTGCGCAAATGCGAGGGAGCCGTGTCCGTAGATTTACTGGCACGTTAAAGATCCCTTTCGGGGCAAAATTCCGGCACCCCGGCGTCTCTAAAAGCCAGTGTAGTTAAAAGGGACGTAAAACCAATAACATTATTATTATTGGTATTCTAGACCGAGAAATTCGTGACAGGAACACATTTAGAATATTGGTGAAAAACTACCAAGGTTTTAAAATGGCATCAACTTCCGGAAGACGGAGAGGAACTTTGTCCGAAGAACGTAAACTGGCACTCGTCGCTGGGGTCAGAAGATACTGGCAGGAAGTCAAAGCCGGAACAAGAATAAGACCTGGACACTAAAGTGAAGTTGGTTGTTACCACACAGTCCATAGAGGCTCAACTGATGTATAAATAATAATAATAACAATAATAATAATAATAATACTCACCGCTCACTCAGAAAGCTTCTATGGGACACGAAGACCCCACGCCGATCTCACAAAATGCCTCCACTGAACTCTGTTTTGGGCGAGTTCTTCCCAGTTGTCCACAAAGTTTGGAGATTTCATTTTTCCATGAACTTGGTTCTTCTTTAACGATTTGTAAGACCACCCCATCATCTCCCATCGTTAGTAAATGACCTGCCCATGGAAGTCTTCTGAAGTTAATGATGTTGAGTATTGGTGCTTGCTGTGATAGTGATGTCTTTGTTTGATCTTATTTTCCAGCTTTAAGACGCAGAATCAAAGAATGGTCCAAAAATGTCCCTATACACTTTATTTTCGAAAACCTGCAACGGGTGTTCTTCCTGTTTTGTTAAACTCTATGATTCTTCACCATAAGTTAGAACTGGCCTAATGATGGTATTGTATATTTTCAGTTTTGTATTTCTCGTCAATAATTTGGATCCCATTAAAAACTGCAGAGAGTAGTACACTTTGTTAGTAATCTTAATTTCCACTTCTCCATGATTGTGTTCATCAATCATGTCTCCTAACAATTTGAAATGTTCCACCCACTCAAAACTGTTTGCCAATAAGAAGAGGAAACCGATTCCCGACCTCGTCAATACTCCTCTTCATTACTATGTACTATGTACTATGTACTAATTTTAAAGCTATCTCCTCAAGTTCAACAAACATTTTCCTTATCTCAATCTCATTTCTTCCTATGAGTAGGATATCATCTGCGTATGCAAGCACTTTATGATACTGTCCGAGATGCAAGCCAGCTGGAACTACAGTAATTTTAGTGATTTGATAACTTTTTCGAGAGCAATGTTGAACAGAAGAGGGGACAAAGTATCTGTCTTAACCCGATTCTATTTAGGAAAGGGTCAGATCATTTCCCAATCAAGAGAATTCTACTTATATTGGCATCCATACACAATTTACACCGGTTAATAAGTATAAAAGGGAAACCAAACTCTGTCATGACATTCTACAGCAGGAATATATATATTTTACGAGGGACTGTAGAAAATCTTGAAAAGATACTTGTTAAGGGTCCGCACTCCACAGTAGTGTGGGATTCTTACCCACTAAAAACCACATCCCTACCGGGTGAGTTAGCCGTGGTCGTTACGGCATGACTGCTGGCAGTCGCTCACACCCGGGAGGCGAGGAGGTTCGAATCCCTCCGCCGGCAACCTTGAAGATGGTCTTCTGTGGTTTCCCATCTTCCTTCCAGGCAAATGCCAGGGTTGGTCCCTAACTATAGGCCACAGCCGCTACCTTCCAACTCCTCGTCCTTACATTCCCCCTTCCCTCCCCAACGGTACTTGTAGCTCACCCATTGGGTGTCCGTCTCGAAGCAGCTACAAAACTGGCGAGCCGAACATGTCCTCGGACACTCCCGGCCCTAAAAGTCATACGCTAATAAAATAAAAATAAATATAAAAAAAATCCTTTTCACACGATGAGTTCATCAGGGTACCGGTAATAATAATAATAATAATAATAATAATATCGTATGGCCTCGGGCGCCGGGTGCAAGCTTTGTTAATTGACACCCAGAGGGTAGCTTGCATGTCGAATTTCGTCGTTCCTTTGAACGCTATGAAAGTCAAGGAGGTTAGATATCTAAGCTCCTTGACACTACAGCGCTTTCTAGTAGAGAATGGAGGAACTTTGTGTTGGCGAAAAATCCCGAGATTAATTTTGCCATTGAACAAGGCCTACTGAATTCAAATGGGTTCTTTAACATGCCAACAACGTATGACATCCATGTCGTGATTTTTGTCGCCTTTCAAAAATCACTTACCACGGCCAGGGGCGAACCTGCAATCTTGGGGTTGGTAATCCGACACATTAACCACTCACCCACCGTGGCAAGCTACTTCAGGGTGATGTCGTGCTTACTTAGCCATTCAGACTTCTTCTTTCTTCATTTTTTCTTATGGATGTTCGTACGCATCCATTTCCCTCTTCTTCTGGCGCAGGAATAATAATAGTAATAATAATAATCATTTGGGCCGATAACCTCGATGTTAGGGCTCTTAATATCATCGTCATCATTTAGTTCGAGTTAAGCGCTGGCTCTGCAGTACAAGACTTAGCCTGAGGAAGCTTCTCCAGACATGTAGTAATTGCTCGTATGGAGCCGAGGTAAGCCTGGTGGACTTACTTCCATCACTACTGTACTTCCTTGACACTCCGGCAGATAGCAGTCGTGTCGTGTAACGGCTTGTTGTGAACACACATTTACATAATGAAACACACCCAGGATTACACAGCTCTGACACTCTCACTAAATTCGGTTTAAGAAAAACACACAAAATGAGGCAGTTTGATGTTCATTTGCGCGAAGACAAAGTTTCCGGCAAGCAAGCAACTTCTCGCAAATTGGTCTACTCTTAGAAATTTAAGATCGCATTCTAGAACACTCTGCGAGGGAGATAAAGCCGAGCAATTCGGGGTTAAGATTCTCCGTTTATTTACGGATATTACTCTGGCACTTTATTTCAAAGACACACAAAGCTATGTTAGTAACACCCATTTTCTTGTAACTAATATCCATTCACTAAAGCCCACCGTCCCAAGTGGCGTCCGGAGTTCAACGCAATCAAACAGTTCCGTTCTGTGAGGCTACGCATGACGTTACTTTTTCAGTTTATTTCGGGTAAGCCAACACTGAATTTTTGAGAAAAATGTTATGATAAATCTCGTTTTTTGTTTTTTGTTTTACGGTATGAAAAATCCCATAATATAATTCCCCGTGTTTTAAAAGTAGGCCTCATCATTTGATTCCTGACACAACGTTTTTTTTTTATCTCTACGACGTAGTTTAATATTCCTCAGATCTTGAAACACTCAGCACGCCCCATTTTCATGGCTACGAAAATCTTTTTCTTGTTAGCATTTATTTATTTATTTATTCATTTACTAGCTGAAGTACCCGTTCTTCGAACGGCTTTTAGTACTTGCTGGCCTATTCATTAATATATATAATCACACATTCCTAATGTAGTTATGTTATTTCCATGTTACCAACTACATGTGTATAGACTACATGCATTTTCACTCACCAAATTATTAATCAGAGAGTAGTGGAGTACTAGGAGTTCTGCCCCACTTCAAAACCCCCCTTGCTCTACTACTAAGCCTCAGCCATGTTAAATATCTCTTGAACGCATGGTCCGATTTTGACAAATGAGGTATTGTTGGACTCGGGCTGACGTCCTCTTTGCTATGGACCACTCATTATATTTTTCAAAATTTTTTTGAAAATTTTTGTTTTCGAAAATAGGCGATAGTTTGAAAACCAAACAGGATAGAACGTTGTGCCATGGCTCAAACGAACAGTCTTTATGACCTTTATTTTTTGTAATAAAAAATTTTTATTTTTTATATTTTTTTGAAAACACTCGAATTTTGAAAATCCTATATTTTGGAAACTAGGAACTCTACAAAAAAAATTGTTTAACGTAAATCAATGGTCCCTACCCCCTCTACCCCCAAAATAAATTTAAAGTCTCTAGAATGAAAACCTGCAGTAGTGTGGTAAGGACAGAGCTGCTTATAAAAGCAAGTGGTGAGCCCCTGCGACCTTGGAATGGAAGGAGCCATGCTAGGAGGGCGTGCTTGGATTCGTTTTTTTCGTCTCGTTGTGCTCTTTACGGGAATGTCGGTGTCGAAAAGGTGAAAATCTGGAAACACAGTCTTTTTGGGGTAAAAACGTGATTTTAGACTTTTTGCTATATCTCGCGAACCAATCATGCTAGAGGCATGTTCGACAGGTCCAAGGACTCGGGGTGACGTCCTCTCTGCTATGGACCACTCGTTATAATTTTTAATAAAATTGGAAACTCGGTTTTGGGGTAAACACGTGTTTTTTGTGATTTTGTTGATATCTCACGAAGCAATAACGCTAGAGGCATGTACGATGGGTCCAAGGATTCGGGCAGACGTCCTCTTTGCTATGAACTACTCGTTGTAATTTTAAAAAATTTTGGAAACGCGATTTTGGGGTAAACACGTGTTTTTTGTGATTTTTGCCGATATCTCACGAACCAATAACGCTAGAGACGTGTACGAGGTGTCCTAGGACTCGGGCTAACGCCCCCTTTCAAATGTGGTAGATATTTTTTTTCAAAAAAGATAATTCACAAAGGGCCTAACGCCATACATGTTGAAAAAACGTTTTCTTTTTCTTTACCTGTTTATAATGTTTATAAAGCGTGGTGGTTGAGAGAGAGAGACCATACGGCTGGATGTGTGTGTTTCAACAAACCTGTCGCTGACCAAGGTGGCTGTGTTCAATAGATCAATTGATATTTCGACGAGTCGGTGTATGACAGAGCGAGGGTGCGTTTTCTGATATTTTACCTTTAACGTGTAAACGGTGATGAGAACTAGGTTCTATGTTGGTCGAAGCGAGTAGAGAAAATAAACTTGCCGACGAGCAGGAGGTGAATGTCATTTGAGCTTATTGGAAGGCTCCGATCTGACTTGACAACAGGTGACGCTTGAAGGTGAAATAATCTGACCATCGTGGTTGCAGGGGAGTGTGAAAGGCATGCACACACATGTGTGAAACCACAGGCACGCTAAACCAGTGACATCCTGTTTTGCTTCGTACGTGACAAAATGCAAGTTCATGTGAAATTTGATCTTCCACAGGTGTTCGCTTGGGTGTTATCCGTCCACGTGCGCGATAACTGTTAACAAGTCACATCCTGTTTTGCTTCGTACGTGACAAAATGCAAGTTCATGTGAAATTTGATTCGCCACAGGTGTTCGCCTGGGACGTTAGCTGTCCACGTGACCGATAACAGAATGTTCAAAGCGTGGGAAAAAATGATTATACATGCAACGTAGCATATATAAAGACATGTCGTTATCATTTCCACTCTCACTTGGGTGGACTACCTTTGAACACACTGCGTTGCATGAAACCCCTGGTCTTGTTTAACAGTTTTGGTGTTGGTGGAAAATACTTAACCGTGTTGTGGGGTAGGTATTTATTTATATACTTATTCATTTATACATTTATTGATTAATATATATGTATATTTACAAGCAATTATTTATTGATTAAGTAATTAATGATTTTATTTATTTGTTTGCAGATAACCGGCATACCTTACATGTCTGAGGGAGAAGAAACCATTGCACTTTTGAGCCCACTAGAAGGGAAGAGTAACAAGTCACTGCAAGTAAAGGTGAGATGATTTTTTTAAACTAACTTGTTTCATTTTTTTTGTTTTATGTTTTATTTTATGAAATGTATGTATTAACCTGAATTTAGGTATTTATAGCGGTTTATTTTATTTATTTTTAGAAACTTGGAAAGAATAGCCTTACCGCCGTAGCAGTCGCTGAAAAAAAACAGAAACGCACTAAAGCGAAACCACTGCCAAAGAGTGAACTGTTTAAAACTCAGGTAAGTCCAACTTAAAAATGCTATTCCATTTTACCACTACTGAAAACTCGTAGACAAAAAAAAATTCATTACCTGTACATGACTGGGACAATGATTGCTTTCTTGATGAATGGCTATGTTGTTGTTGTTGACTGGGAAAAGTACAAGGCCATGTTGGATTTTCTAAAAATAAAAATAATAAATTTAATTTATGGGTGGTTCCCTATGGACTCAACGAATATCCACAGGTTTGAACATGATAATGTGAACAAAATGACATGACATTCATTTTTGTTTATATATTGGTTAAAGGGAGGGTGGGGGAATGTAAATGACTGTAGCTTTATAAAAAAGAAAATAAGTACATGGGTTACTGTTAGTGCCAACATACAGTTTATTTTTAATGGTGTTTTGATATATTAATGCCAATTAACGTTAACGTTTTATTTACAAGTATTGATTGATTGATTGATTGAGTGATGGGTTATTTTGTTTGCTTTTAGGTGTCGTCATGTGCCATTAACGTAATGAACAGACAGTGAACAAGCATGCATTATGCTTTAAAGTACTCTGTGCAATGTTAATAACTTACAATAAGAAAACGTTTTATTATAACACATGGCGTTAGTACCAAATACAACAAGTGAGCAAGTTGGTTTACCACGTGGGTTAAATTTAAAATCAGAACATGATCGATGGTTAACATTTGAATCCTGGCCTGTAGGCTTTTTGTCGACGCATGAACTTGCAAAAGCCGGTTTTTTTTACTTGAACCGAGGAGATGTGGTGCGCTGTGTGTTTTGTCGTATTGAACTTTCACACTGGGAAGAAGGGGATGATCCCTTTAGAGACCATTTGCGATGGTCTCCTCACTGTCCTTACATGCTTGGAAAGCAAGTGGGTAACCTACCCGTGCATTCATTTTACCGAACCACAAGGCCTATGGCCGCTACTTACGTTGCTGAATCACAAATAAATAATAATAATGATGTATTACCAGCCAACGGTAGTGTCGATATATGTGGTCCATATGCCATAGACAGTGTTGAATTGGCGTGTGCTTTTGAAAAATTGGGAGTTTGCAAGACTAAAGCACTAGCACACCCAGAGTACAGCTCTGTTGAAAAACGTTTCGAATCTTATAAAAATGTTTGGCCATTAATATTAAAACACCTTACCAAACAGCTAAGTGAAGCTGGATTTTTTTATACTGGTGAAGGGGATAAAACAATATGTTTTTATTGTGGATTTGCTTTAAAGGATTGGCAAATGACTGATGACCCTTTTGTGCAACACGCTCGTTGGTTACCAAACTGTAAATACATGGTGTTGCTTAAAGGTCAGGAATTTGTGAACACTATTCGTAAAGAAAAAGTGATTGCAGCACAAGACATAAAAGTGCCTTTAGAGTTAGAGCACGCGGAGCAAATACATAAGGCTGAAAGAAAAGACTTGTCTCACGAACAGATACAAAAGTGTGACCAACAATTATGTAAAATTTGTTATCAAGATGAACTAGGTGTTGTATTTTTACCCTGTGGACACATGATAGCCTGTGTCAAGTGTGCATTAGAACTTAACACTTGTGCTATATGCAGAAAAGTAGTATCTGCAACAGTTAGGGCATTTCTTGCATAACTAGTATAATTTATTCGCCATGGATAGTGCAAAATCCCTAATTGCACAATATTATTAAAGCTGTTTTAGAGTGTAATAGATATGCTTTTGTTTTGTTTATAGACTACTACAATGAATGTTTTGAATGCTGTGGGACAATCATGTGGCTTAGAGACAAAGAAGCTCAGCGAATTGCCAATGCATATTCCATTCCGCATTATCAAGATTCGGAAATTGAAAACAGCATATGGTGATCGTGTACTTTGTGTATGTGAAAACTTTGAGACATTTCTGCCTATACGGTTTAATGATATGTCGGAGAGTGTTTTTGATGAAGTCAATAATGCTGTGCAACCTGTACACTTAATTTATGAAGGTTTTAAAAACAATAGGTGCATGGTTCGTTTTAATTAAATAAATAAATAATGTGAAATAATAATGGAAATTATAAGTAATGACAATATACTGAAAAAGAAAGAAAATATGTGCATAGAATAGTAATGTTTTAGTGTTTAGTGTTGTCTTTAAAAATATTATGATGAAACCAAAAAAAATGTATATAAAGTTTGTAAATAAATGCAAAATGATGTTACAATGCTGTTTTATTTTATACAAAGTTAGTATATTTAACATTGCAGAGTATACATGATTATGACAATAAATGCATACTGAATACAAGCCTTTCTCACATTACAATAGTCTGTTATAGTTTTAAACACAAGGCTTGTTGTAGATCATTTTATAGCAATGTCCCTTTAATGTTGTTTTCGAAAAGTGGGGAAGCCACAATGGTTGTATTGACATAAAAACCTTATGGTTATTACTATTTAGTCACTTTGATCCCCTTGCAGATCAACAGTAGATGACCTAGTTGTTCCACTCTTTAAAACGACAACAACAACACTACCTCTTGCATAGTTTGTGATGTTGATGGCTCTTGCGACGTGGAAGATGGATTAAAAATAACTTTGAGAACAGGGGTTAAACGTTGATCATTAAACAATGCACTATTTTGAGTAGCAATATGGTTTTCTTGATTTTTTGTCGACGGCAACTGTGTTTCATGCGGTACACTACATTGATGATCACTGACACTTAAAACCTCACTATTTTTACTTTTTAGGTCACCACGACAATGTTTGGAACGTTGCTTTGAACAACGCCAAATAACAGTTCCATTTTTATTGGTTCGTTTCACAATATATGAATATCCTTTATAGTATGCGTAAGGCTTACCATACCTAGTCACTGATACTTCCATATCAACTGTCGAGCATAGACTAAGCTCTAGTAAAGTCAACTTGGTAATAAGAATACTAGTTTAATGTGAGAGCAAATATGGATCCAAAGAGTTCAGGTAAAAGTGAAAGCAAATAAGCAAATATTAGAAACAAGAGTTGGGGTGAAAGTGGTCGCAAAGTGGTAGACCCATTACACAATAATTTCAGCACGACGAAGCTCTTGTTCAATTTCTTTGATTTCCCAATCGTGACCAGTATGGCCAGATTGACGTGCGGCATGCAACAACTGTAGCCGCTGGACGAGCTTATTGGGATTGTGCCAGTATACAAATTTAACAAATGGATTTTTAGGTGTAAACAAAGCATTACCATTATCATGATCATTATCATCATCGTCATTATCATCATCATGATCACCATTATCATCATGACCATCATCACTGTTACTATATAGTCCTTTTTGATCCTCTTGCAATACCACTTTATTTATAGTCTGAGTTGATTTTGACAGTGTTGAAGGTTTCTTGGACGTTGACAACTGTCCTAACATGACGTTTTGAGGACATGATAAGTCCTTTTGAACAAACACTGTACTATCTTTAGCCGCAATATCGTTTTCTTGAACTTGCTTTTTAGCATTTTGATAATTGTTTGTAAACAGTAAGCGTGGTTCGTTTCGAGCACTACATTGATGAACACTCACACTTAAAACCTTTCCATTTTTACTTTTCAGATTGCCTCGACATTTTGTTGACCTCTCTTTTGAGCATCGCCAGAATATTATTCCATTCACATTCTGGCGATTATAGTTATAGGAGTAGCCTTGATAGAGTGCACGTAGCCTACCTTTGTTGGTTGTAATAAGTTCCATAGTAGTAACTGACCTGTCAGTACGATGTTCACACTACAAAGGTTACAACTGTTTTGCTGATGGAGTGACCTACTATAAGCTTATATATTGGCTTATGTGTTGGCTTTTTGTGTTGGCTTTTCGTGTTGGCTTTTGTGTTGGCTTATGTGTTGGCTTTTTGTGTTGGCTTTTTGTGTTGGCTTTTCATGTTGGCTTTTCGTGTTGGCTTATGTGTTGGCTTTTTGTGTTGGCTTTTTGTGTTGGCTTTTCGTGTTGGCTTTTGTGTTGGCTTATGTGTTGGCTTTTTGTGTTGGCTTTTTGTGTTGGCTTTTCATGTTGGCTTTTCGTGTTGGCTTTTCGTGTTGGCTTTTTGTGTTGGCTTTTCGTGTTGGCATTTCGTGTTGGCTTTTGTGTTGGCTTTTCGTGTTGGCTTTTTGTGTTGGCTTTTCGTGTTGGCATTTCGTGTTGGCTTTTCGTGTTGGCTTTTTTTGTATTGGCCTTTCGTGTTGGCTTTTTGTATTGGCTTTTCGTGTTGGCTTTTTGTGTTCGCTTTAGTATTGGCTTTTGTATTGGCTTATTTGACAAGTTATTTGTGTCAATGTATTTAGTGGATTTTTTCTTGGTGTTGGAAAGTAGTTGAAAGAGAGGGAATATTTAAAGGCTTAACCTCAGCTCACTAACCTAACCTGACCTTTCAACTCTCAGATGTTAATTAAATTCTGTGCATTGTCGAGTTGGAGCCCAAGACCTCAGGGGTTAAAAAAACAATTATTTTTGACGACTTATTTTGGTAACTTATTTTAATGGCTAACCTAACTTTACCTAACCTAACCTAACCTAACCTAACCTCAGCTCACTTTGGATATTACTAGTAAGTGTTCATATACTCTGCTAGGTAGCATGCTAGTAGTACAGGTAGTGCTCATATTTACCGCTAGATAGCGGAAACATACTTTGCATGTTGCATGTGACACTTGTGAAGTTTAACCACATGCAAGACGTGCTTTTATAAGTTCTCTATTTAAACTCAATATACAATTAACCACTAAATGTTCAGAACTAACATGTATAGCCATGTTTAGGGTATATAGGAGACCCTTAGCAAGAAAGGCTGTCTAACCCACGAGTGTACAGCCTTGTCATACGCAGTAAGCCCCTGTTGGCTTTCTCAAATTGTTGTTGTTGTTGTTTTCTGCCAACAGGGGCTTACTGCGTATGACAAGGCTGTACACTCGTGGGTTAGACAGCCTTTCTTGCTAAGGGTCTCCTATATACCCTAAACATGGCTATACATGTTAGTTCTGAACATTTAGTGGTTAATTGTATATTGAGTTTAAATAGAGAACTTATAAAAGCACGTCTTGCATGTGGTTAAACTTCACAAGTGTCACATGCAACATGCAAAGTATGTTTCCGCTATCTAGCGGTAAATATGAGCACTACCTGTACTACTAGCATGCTACCTAGCAGAGTATATGAACACTTACTAGTAATATCCAAAGTGAGCTGAGGTTAGGTTAGGTTAGGTTAGGTTAGGTAAAGTTAGGTTAGCCATTAAAATAAGTTACCAAAATAAGTCGTCAAAAATAATTGTTTTTTTAACCCCTGAGGTCTTGGGCTCCAACTCGACAATGCACAGAATTTAATTAACATCTGAGAGTTGAAAGGTCAGGTTAGGTTAGTGAGCTGAGGTTAAGCCTTTAAATATTCCCTCTCTTTCAACTACTTTCCAACACCAAGAAAAAATCCACTAAATACATTGACACAAATAACTTGTCAAATAAGCCAATACAAAAGCCAATACTAAAGCGAACACAAAAAGCCAACACGAAAAGCCAATACAAAAAGCCAACACGAAAGGCCAATACAAAAAAAGCCAACACGAAAAGCCAACACGAAATGCCAACACGAAAAGCCAACACAAAAAGCCAACACGAAAAGCCAACACAAAAGCCAACACGAAATGCCAACACGAAAAGCCAACACAAAAAGCCAACACGAAAAGCCAACACGAAAAGCCAACATGAAAAGCCAACACAAAAAGCCAACACAAAAAGCCAACACATAAGCCAACACAAAAGCCAACACGAAAAGCCAACACAAAAAGCCAACACAAAAAGCCAACACATAAGCCAACACGAAAAGCCAACATGAAAAGCCAACACAAAAAGCCAACACAAAAAGCCAACACATAAGCCAACACAAAAGCCAACACGAAAAGCCAACACAAAAAGCCAACACATAAGCCAATATATAAGCTTATAGTAGGTCACTCCATCAGCAAAACAGTTGTAACCTTTGTAGTGTGAACATCGTACTGACAGGTCAGTTACTACTATGGAACTTATTACAACCAACAAAGGTAGGCTACGTGCACTCTATCAAGGCTACTCCTATAACTATAATCGCCAGAATGTGAATGGAATAATATTCTGGCGATGCTCAAAAGAGAGGTCAACAAAATGTCGAGGCAATCTGAAAAGTAAAAATGGAAAGGTTTTAAGTGTGAGTGTTCATCAATGTAGTGCTCGAAACGAACCACGCTTACTGTTTACAAACAATTATCAAAATGCTAAAAAGCAAGTTCAAGAAAACGATATTGCGGCTAAAGATAGTACAGTGTTTGTTCAAAAGGACTTATCATGTCCTCAAAACGTCATGTTAGGACAGTTGTCAACGTCCAAGAAACCTTCAACACTGTCAAAATCAACTCAGACTATAAATAAAGTGGTATTGCAAGAGGATCAAAAAGGACTATATAGTAACAGTGATGATGGTCATGATGATAATGGTGATCATGATGATGATAATGACGATGATGATAATGATCATGATAATGGTAATGCTTTGTTTACACCTAAAAATCCATTTGTTAAATTTGTATACTGGCACAATCCCAATAAGCTCGTCCAGCGGCTACAGTTGTTGCATGCCGCACGTCAATCTGGCCATACTGGTCACGATTGGGAAATCAAAGAAATTGAACAAGAGCTTCGTCGTGCTGAAATTATTGTGTAATGGGTCTACCACTTTGCGACCACTTTCACCCCAACTCTTGTTTCTAATATTTGCTTATTTGCTTTCACTTTTACCTGAACTCTTTGGATCCATATTTGCTCTCACATTAAACTAGTATTCTTATTACCAAGTTGACTTTACTAGAGCTTAGTCTATGCTCGACAGTTGATATGGAAGTATCAGTGACTAGGTATGGTAAGCCTTACGCATACTATAAAGGATATTCATATATTGTGAAACGAACCAATAAAAATGGAACTGTTATTTGGCGTTGTTCAAAGCAACGTTCCAAACATTGTCGTGGTGACCTAAAAAGTAAAAATAGTGAGGTTTTAAGTGTCAGTGATCATCAATGTAGTGTACCGCATGAAACACAGTTGCCGTCGACAAAAAATCAAGAAAACCATATTGCTACTCAAAATAGTGCATTGTTTAATGATCAACGTTTAACCCCTGTTCTCAAAGTTATTTTTAATCCATCTTCCACGTCGCAAGAGCCATCAACATCACAAACTATGCAAGAGGTAGTGTTGTTGTTGTCGTTTTAAAGAGTGGAACAACTAGGTCATCTACTGTTGATCTGCAAGGGGATCAAAGTGACTAAATAGTAATAACCATAAGGTTTTTATGTCAATACAACCATTGTGGCTTCCCCACTTTTCGAAAACAACATTAAAGGGACATTGCTATAAAATGATCTACAACAAGCCTTGTGTTTAAAACTATAACAGACTATTGTAATGTGAGAAAGGCTTGTATTCAGTATGCATTTATTGTCATAATCATGTATACTCTGCAATGTTAAATATACTAACTTTGTATAAAATAAAACAGCATTGTAACATCATTTTGCATTTATTTACAAACTTTATATACATTTTTTTTGGTTTCATCATAATATTTTTAAAGACAACACTAAACACTAAAACATTACTATTCTATGCACATATTTTCTTTCTTTTTCAGTATATTGTCATTACTTATAATTTCCATTATTATTTCACATTATTTATTTATTTAATTAAAACGAACCATGCACCTATTGTTTTTAAAACCTTCATAAATTAAGTGTACAGGTTGCACAGCATTATTGACTTCATCAAAAACACTCTCCGACATATCATTAAACCGTATAGGCAGAAATGTCTCAAAGTTTTCACATACACAAAGTACACGATCACCATATGCTGTTTTCAATTTCCGAATCTTGATAATGCGGAATGGAATATGCATTGGCAATTCGCTGAGCTTCTTTGTCTCTAAGCCACATGATTGTCCCACAGCATTCAAAACATTCATTGTAGTAGTCTATAAACAAAACAAAAGCATATCTATTACACTCTAAAACAGCTTTAATAATATTGTGCAATTAGGGATTTTGCACTATCCATGGCGAATAAATTATACTAGTTATGCAAGAAATGCCCTAACTGTTGCAGATACTACTTTTCTGCATATAGCACAAGTGTTAAGTTCTAATGCACACTTGACACAGGCTATCATGTGTCCACAGGGTAAAAATACAACACCTAGTTCATCTTGATAACAAATTTTACATAATTGTTGGTCACACTTTTGTATCTGTTCGTAACACAAGTCTTTTCTTTCAGCCTTATGTATTTGCTCCGCGTGCTCTAACTCTAAAGGCACTTTTATGTCTTGTGCTGCAATCACTTTTTCTTTACGAATAGTGTTCACAAATTCCTGACCTTTAAGCAACACCATGTATTTACAGTTTGGTAACCAACGAGCGTGTTGCACAAAAGGGTCATCAGTCATTTGCCAATCCTTTAACGCAAATCCACAATAAAAACATATTGTTTTATCCCCTTCACCAGTATAAAAAAATCCAGCTTCACTTAGCTGTTTGGTAAGGTGTTTTAATATTAATGGCCAAACATTTTTATAAGATTCGAAACGTTTTTCAACAGAGCTGTACTCTGGGTGTGCTAGTGCTTTAGTCTTGCAAACTCCCAATTTTTCAAAAGCACACGCCAATTCAACACTGTCTATGGCATATGAACCACATATATCGACACTACCGTTGGCTGGTAATACATCATTATTATTATTTATTTGTGATTCAGCAACGTAAGTAGCGGCCAAAGGCCTTGTGGTTCGGTAAAATGAATGCACGGGTAGGTTACCCACTTGCTTTCCAAGCATGTAAGGACAGTGAGGAGACCATCGCAAATGGTCTCTAAAGGGATCATCCCCTTCTTCCCAGTGTGAAAGTTCAATACGACAAAACACACAGCGCACCACATCTTCTCGGTTCAAGTAAAAAAAACCTGCTTTTGCAAGTTCATGCGTCGACAAAAAGCCTACAGGCCAGGATTCAAATGTTAACCATCGATCATGTTCTGATTTTAAATTTAACCCACGTGGTAAACCAACTTGCTCACTTGTTGTATTTGGTACTAACGCCATGTGTTATAATAAAACGTTTTCTTATTGTAAGTTATTAACATTGCACAGAGTACTTTAAAGCATAATGCATGCTTGTTCACTGTCTGTTCATTACGTTAATGGCACATGACGACACCTAAAAGCAAACAAAATAACCCATCACTCAATCAATCAATCAATCAATCAATCAATACTTGTAAATAAAACGTTAACGTTAATTGGCATTAATATATCAAAACACCATTAAAAATAAACTGTATGTTGGCACTAACAGTAACCCATGTACTTATTTTCTTTTTTATAAAGCTACAGTCATTTACATTCCCCCACCCTCCCTTTAACCAATATATAAACAAAAATGAATGTCATGTCATTTTGTTCACATTATCATGTTCAAACCTGTGGATATTCGTTGAGTCCATAGGGAACCACCCGTAAATTAAATTTATTATTTTATTTTTAGAAAATCCAACATGGCCTTGTACTTTTCCCAGTCAACAACAACAACATAGCCATTAATCAAGAAAGCAATCATTGTCCCAGTCATGTACAGGTAATGAATTTTTTTTGTCTACGAGTTTTCAGTAGTGGTAAAATGGAATAGCATTTTTAAGTTGGACTTACCTGAGTTTTAAACAGTTCACTCTTTGGCAGTGGTTTCGCTTTAGTGCGTTTCTGGTTTTTTTCAGCGACTGCTACGGCGGTAAGGCTATTCTTTCCAAGTTTCTAAAAATAAATAAAATAAACCGCTATAAATACCTAAATTCAGGTTAATACATACATTTCATAAAATAAAACATAAAACAAAAAAAATTAAACAAGTTAGTTTAAAAAAATCATCTCACCTTTACTTGCAGTGACTTGTTACTCTTCCCTTTTAGTGGGCTCAAAAGTGCAATGGTTTCTTCTCCCTCAGACATGTAAGGTATGCCGGTTATCTGCAAACAAATAAATAAAATCATTAATTACTTAATCAATAAATAATTGCTTGTAAATATATATATATATATATATTAATCAATAAATGTATAAATGAATAAATATATAAATAAATACCTACCCCACAACAAGGTTAAGTATTTTCCACCAACACCAAAACTGTTAAACAAGACCAGGGGTTTCATGCAACGCAGTGTGTTGAAAGGTAGTCCACCCAAGTGAGAGTGGAAATGATAACGACATGTCTTTATATATGCTACGTTGCATGTATAATCATTTTTTCCCACGCTTTGAACATTCTGTTATCGGTCACGTGGACAGCTAACGTCCCAGGCGAACACCTGTGGCGAATCAAATTTCACATGAACTTGCATTTTGTCACGTACGAAGCAAAACAGGATGTGACTTGTTAACAGTTATCGCGCACGTGGACGGATAACACCCAAGCGAACACCTGTGGAAGATCAAATTTCACATGAACTTGCATTTTGTCACGTACGAAGCAAAACAGGATGTCACTGGTTTAGCGTGCCTGTGGTTTCACACATGTGTGTGCATGCCTTTCACACTCCCCTGCAACCACGATGGTCAGATTATTTCACCTTCAAGCGTCACCTGTTGTCAAGTCAGATCGGAGCCTTCCAATAAGCTCAAATGACATTCACCTCCTGCTCGTCGGCAAGTTTATTTTCTCTACTCGCTTCGACCAACATAGAACCTAGTTCTCATCACCGTTTACACGTTAAAGGTAAAATATCAGAAAACGCACCCTCGCTCTGTCATACACCGACTCGTCGAAATATCAATTGATCTATTGAACACAGCCACCTTGGTCAGCGACAGGTTTGTTGAAACACACACATCCAGCCGTATCGTCTCTCTCAACCACCACGCTCCATGAAAATTATAAACAGGTAAAGAAAAAGAAAACGTTTTTTCAACATGTATGGCGTTAGGCCCTTTGTGAATTATCTTTTTGGAAAAAAAACTATCTACCACATTTGAAAGGGGGCGTTAGCCCGAGTCCTAGGACACCTCGTACACGTCTCTAGCGTTATTGGTTCGTGAGATATCGGCAAAAATCACAAAAAACACGTGTTTACCCCAAAATCGCGTTTCCAAAATTTTTTAAAATTACAACGAGTAGTTCATAGCAAAGAGGACGTCTGCCCGAATCCTTGGACCCATCGTACATGCCTCTAACGTTATTGGTTCGTTAGATATCGGCAAAATCACAAAAAGCATGTGTTTACCCCAAAATCGAGTTTCCAATTTTATTAAAAATTATAACGAGTGGTCCATAGCAGAGAGGACGTCACCCCGAGTCCTTGGACCTGTCGAACATGCCTCTAGCATGATTGGTTCGCGAGATATAGCAAAAAGTCTAAAATCACGTTTTTACCCCAAAAAGACTGTGTTTCCAGATTTTCACCTTTTCGACACCGACATTCCCGTAAAGAGCACAACGAGACGAAAAAAACGAATCCAAGCACGCCCTCCTAGCATGGCTCCTTCCATTCCAAGGTCGCAGGGGCTCACCACTTGCTTTTATAAGCAGCTCTGTCCTTACCACACTACTGCAGGTTTTCATTCTAGAGACTTTAAATTTATTTTGGGGGTAGAGGGGGTAGGGACCATTGATTTACGTTAAACAATTTTTTTTGTAGAGTTCCTAGTTTCCAAAATATAGGATTTTCAAAATTCGAGTGTTTTCAAAAAAATATAAAAAATAAAAATTTTTTATTACAAAAAATAAAGGTCATAAAGACTGTTCGTTTGAGCCATGGCACAACGTTCTATCCTGTTTGGTTTTCAAACTATCGCCTATTTTCGAAAACAAAAATTTTCAAAAAAATTTTGAAAAATATAATGAGTGGTCCATAGCAAAGAGGACGTCAGCCCGAGTCCAACAATACCTCATTTGTCAAAATCGGACCATGCGTTCAAGAGATATTTAACATGGCTGAGGCTTAGTAGTAGAGCAAGGGGGGTTTTGAAGTGGGGCAGAACTCCTAGTACTCCACTACTTCAGAGGTAGGAAAGTGAAAATCCTTAGCCTGCTTTCAGTCGACCGACCGGGTCAGGGAATGGAATGAATGATATCCCCATCTAACAGCGAGGATATGAACTGTGCCGGCTGCCGAAGCCTGTCGCACTCCCCTGGGGCAATGATTAATTGAATGACAGATGAAATAAAATGATAGTGGAGATTGTTGCTGGAATGAAATTGTGACAGGGAAAACCGGAGTACCCGGAGAAAAGCCTGTTGCCTCCTCTTTGTAGGTGAGAAAGTGCGTTTAAATATTGGAAATAAATATCAGCTTCCATGTAGTAAAAGTTAAATAACCTGTCTTAAATATTGAACACCTATCGTTTAACGTCTTCAACTCTTCATACTATATTTAAACATATAAACATTATGCTAAAAATACATCAAACTTGATAGCAATTATCATATCCGCAATAAGTAATATAGCGGAAAGTACGTACCGTCATGATAAAGAGTAACAGTAACGGAACAAACTTCAATCATCCCAAGTAATAATAACAAAAACAAATTAACCACAGAAAATTTTTCTAAGTTTATGCCATGTCTTGTGCGAGATTACGCCCTGGAACTCCGAGATGGTTCATCAGCGGGCTCTTGTGATCTATTTGCGGACTATCGTGCAAAATAGAAAGCCCTGTAACATTGTGAAACAGCGTAAAGATCCAAATACTCACATACAATAACCGGCACAAAGAGTATAAAATTAGACTCAAAATCACGTCTAGTTTCGGACCCCAGAAACTACCTCTATAAATAAAACAGTTCATGTAGAGAGTAACATAGACTAACATCGCTCGGCGTTGACCGTGTTTTATAAGACATATTTAGGTTTTACTCGCTACCAGTTGGAGATACACGAAAATTGATAAGGACCTTTCGGATAGAAAATTAAATTTTAAAGCTCGTAGTGCTCGTAGTGCCATCAAAAGTTTGCTATTTCTTAGCGTTCTCTTTTTATTTGAAATGGAAATATGAAAATAGTCGCCATTTTTAAATAGTGCAAAATATCGAAATCAAAAGTAGCCTATATGTAAGCCTGGTAAATCAGCTACGTCCATGCAAAATTTCATTTAAATCGAACCAGTGGTTCTTGTGTTATTGAGTAACACACACACAGACAGACAGAAAGTCACACACCATCTCATTTTTAGCCTACTTTCGATTTTTGCAAAAAATGAAAGTAGACTTATGAGATCAACACAGGGCGAAAAAAAGTGTGTCTGTCTGTGTGTGTGTATGTGTGTGTGTGAGTCTGTGTGTGTGTATGTGTGTGTGTGAGTCTGTGTGTGTGTGTGTGTGTGAGTGTGTGTACTCTGAATGTCTGTCCCCCCCTATCAATTCGAACACGGTGAATGCGAATTGAACGAAATTTGGTACAAAGGTAGCACTAGCAAAGGACACCTCAGTGTCATGTTTTATATCGCCGCCATCTTTACTAAAACTGAATGGCGGCCACTCAAACGTTCAAAACGTAAAATCAAATAACGACTAACCAAATCATCCAATCTCTACCAAATTTGGTAACAACATACCTTCGTATAGGATGCGTCTTGTGACCAAACTACAAGGTCGTCCGCCATACCATTTCAGGATGGCGGCCGTGCGAATTATGCAAACTTTATAATCCATATCATGGGACCCACCAGTTCCGATTATCGAGCCGAGAATCGTTTTAACTGTTCTAAAGGAAGAGGCACGTACGAAATTAAAAGTTTATTTTGTAATACTATAGTGCAGACGTGATTTTAAAAAGCTCAGCTGATTCATTAATAAGACAAGATGGCAGCGGATATCTTGTGCCTGACTTATATTTCACTAATTTGAGTATTGAATGCAATATAGCGTACTGATAAAAAATAAATAAACTTTGTATGAAATGCTTTATATATAAATAATATACTCCAGTGATGAAATCGTTTAGTATAAATCATTATTTGCTAACAAGTTCTATGTAAGTCATTTTAAATAGAACGATATTCGTTGACACAATTAGCTCAGTCAGTTGGTCACTAGTCGTGGCCGAGTGAGGTACGTGTGTGCGCGCTGTGTGACCGCATTTGGAAGAGTGTACGGTTTCCTAATACCGGTGCTTCCTTAGTTCCACGTGTGTACTGACCTTCCGGGTGTCATTCGGACAATACTTTTTCAAGTAGTGTTCCAGATAGGACAACAAAACCAGAAACCCAGAAAACCCCGCTGAAAATCATGTCCGGATACCAGAGGAAGAACACCGTACGCTGCCAATGGGACAGGCAGAGTTCTCGCCCCTCACCAGGAGAAATTCACCGCTGGATTGGCGATACCCTCCGGTTGACTGTCGACCAAGTAGAAGCCATCCAGTTAAATGCGCACGAGAAAACCATGTACATCAAGGTAATCAGCATATCTACTTATCAGAAATTGTTAAATACTTTTGCAGATCCTATTAAATTTCAGTATGATTCAGGCGAAATGACAAATGTTAAGCTCTCCACAGCGGATTCCAATTTTACCACAGTGCGGATATTTAATGTCCCACTCGAAGTTCCTCCTGAAATTTTCAAATCCGTCCTGTCGAAATATGGCACTGTGAGTGACGTCAGGAAAGAACAATGGTCTTCTGCTTATCAGTTCCCGGTGTATAATGGAATACGTGCCGTCAATATGGAAATCAAACAAGATATCCCCTCCACTGAGACATTTGGTGGCCATTCTGGCTATATAACGTATAATGGACAGAAACAGACCTGTTTAATTTGCAATGCTACCACCCATCTACGTATCAACTGCCCAAAGAAAATGATTCCCCTCGGTATAATTCCTACACAACAACGACGTGCCCAATACTCGGAAGTTGTGACGCAGCAAACGTCATATGAAAACATGATTATTGATCCGTCAGCTGGGACAACACCAGAAGTGACCTCGGTTACATATGACGCAGAACTGGTAACTTGCCCTGACCAGAGCAGTGAGCCAGAGAGTGCCCCTGTGATATCGGCAACCTGTATCGCAGCCTTAGAACCGACTATGCCGTCACTACAGGCTGCCACAGAAATTTTGTCTTCACTGCCACCACCTTCTCTGGTATCTACCGACTCACCTAAGCTGGTTGATCGGGGATCCGAGAATGTATCTAAGAAGATTAAAACAAATGCCTCGATTGCCGTACCAGCCCCGAAGAATCAAACTGGCTCCACAAACGTTTCCACAGCTGTGAAAAAGAAACAAAATCTTCATTCTACGTCATCTAGGGACCCACGAACGCTCTCAAACGCTGACAGCCGGCCTATGAATGGCAGTCATAAGGAACTAACTCAACCTAATTTGACATAGTGCACCAGTATATTTCTCACCTGTGTCTTTTTTTTCTTTTTTCTCGAGTCCACCTTCCAGTATGTCTAGCACAGCTTTTATACTTTTCTTAATGGCGCAATTTCTCACTGTGGCCACTGTGAATATCAATGTAATAGAATGCCCTCTGAAATTTCAACTGTTGGAGAGATTCCTTCGAGATGCAGACATTGACATTGCCTTCATTCAAGAAGTGGCTATACCCTGTTTGCCCATATCTGCCTTCTACAAACAATACATCAATACCGGTAATACAAATAGAGGGACCGGATTCCTCATACGACATGATATCACACTCGAAGGTGTGCTATGTCATCCATCAGGACGCATAATATCTGGACACATAAACAATACCACCCTGATAAATGTATATGCCCCATCCGGGTCAAATAAGCGTGTGGAACGGAAAATGTTCTTTCAACAGAGTATACTGCCTCATCTGCACGACGTTAAGGAAAAACTTATTCTTGCAGGGGATTTCAATTGTATTCAACGCCCAGAGGATTCCACTAGTTCATACCAAGGTATCAACCCGGCTCTCAGGACCCTTCTTAACTCCCTACACCTCATTGATGCTGTGGATAGTTTAAGGGTGCCCCTGCCCCATTACACCTGTATAAGTCACAACTCCTCATCACGAATTGACCGCATATACTTTTCACAGGAACTTATCCAGCCTAGACGATATGAAGTGATACCTGCCAGTTTCACTAACCATCATGCTGTCGTATGTACAATCTCTTACCCCCATCCCATATTTCACATAGGAAGAGGTTATTGGAAGCTGAATTGCTCGCTGTTACTGGAGGAGGAATGCCAAGATATTTTCAGACAAAACTGGACTCGATGGGTCCAACAAAAATGCAAATTTCGCGACTGCGCAGACTGGTGGGATATTTTAGTTAAACCAGGGATCCGCCGCGTCTTTAAGAACATATCCTACCAACGAGGTCGGGAAAGACGGGATACAGTTGAATTTTACTATCGAGTTCTTCGCCAGCTCCAGCAAAGATCTGATGCTGGGGAGCGTATATATGACCAGATTCGGGAAGTTAAAACCAAGCTCCTGTCCCTACAGCAACGAACACTCGCTCATATAAACGTGGCTTTAAAAGATCGTACAGTGCTCCCGGACGAAAGTGCAAGTGTATACCATATCGCCAAAGGACAACGGGAGCGGCAACGTAAATATATCCACCGCCTCCGCACCAGTACTGGACGTGACGTCACCTCCCCTGACGCTATACGTAGTGAAATATCATTATTTTATCAACGGTTCTACGCTAAGGCTGAAATTGATCCACAGCAGGTGACCCTATTGCTTTCATCTTGCAGTACCCAACTATCTCCGGACAACAAAACTCTGCTCAGCGCGGATATTACGGATGAAGAGATTCACTCTGTGGTTAAGCAACTCCCAAACAACCGCTCACCTGGCATTGATGGACTGCCATATGAAATGTATAAACACTTCTGGCCTCTCATTGGCAAAGAATTTTGTCATGTCCTGCGTACCATTCTCCAACGTCGTGCTCTTTGTCAGTCACATCACGAAGGTACCATAGTCCTCATACCAAAAACATCCTCTCCCATGGCAGTTGGTGACTTCCGACCAGTTACTCTGCTCTGCAGTGATTATAAAGTCCTTACCAAAGTACTTGCATGCCGATTGAAGACTGTTCTACATGATATCATTGGTATTGAACAATGTTGCAGTATTCCTGGAAGAACTCTGTTAACAAACTTAGCGATACTACGGGACCTACACCTAAAAGCCGAAATGCTCCCCACTGAGCCAATGAGTTTTCTCACCTTAGATCTTGATAAAGCTTTCGACCGCATCAGTCATGAATACTTGTACATGGTCTTGCAACACTTTGAATTTCCTGAAATCCTTATTGACTACATTCGTATGATAAATTGTAATGCTACGTCTCGAGTGCTCGTCAACGGTTTTCTTTCCCCTCTGATTCCAATACAACGATCAGTTAGGCAAGGATGTCCCCTGTCCATGCTACTTTTTGTCATTGGCCTTGAACCGTTCATTCGGACTACCCAGGTGAAGCTACAGGGTTACAAACTGTCCACACATGTTTTTGGAATGTGCGCCTATGCTGATGACGTATCAATATTGATCCGCAATAATGAAGATATCTCCCACATCGATAGCGCCCTTCAGCTCTACCATATCGCCTCTGGAGCACAATCGAACCCCCAGAAAACTGCTTTGCTTCCGCTCAATACTAACTCAGTGATTACCCAACAGCCCTGGTTCCGGATAGTAAATGAGGTGAAAATTCTTGGCATTACCTGGAAGCAATCGCTTCTGGACACAGTGCAAGCAAACTGGACTAAGGTCATTGCCAAAGTTAGGGGAGTGCTGATCCAATTTGGTCAAAGAAACCTCAATATAGTGCAACGGGTCATGATCCTCAACGTGTTTGCGCTCTCTAAAATATGGTATGTCGCACAACTTTTCCCACTTCCCAAAATGTTTGAGAGCCAATTGGCAAAATATACAGGTTGGTTTATATGGCAAGGATTTTTGTTCCGAGTACAACGGGAACAGTTGTATCTCCCATCCCGGCAAGGTGGGCTAGGGCTAACAGCTCATGGCATGAAATGCCGTGCACTCCTCTGCAAGAACGATATCACCATTCTTTCCCAACATGACACTTTTACGAAAGCGCTATACAAAGATATTCGAAACACAGCCCGTGGTTGTGATAGAGCTTTGCCGAAGATATTTAGGGACCATCAACAGCACCTTCTAGAAACTGTTCGCCAAATGCCTTCAGGGACTGTTCAAACGACGAAAAGTATTTATAACATGTTGCGGCAAGTGGTACACTCCAAACCGCGAATCGAGGCCACCACCCTCTACGTCCATTGGCCCACTGTTTGGAAAAATTTTGGGGCTATGACCATTTCTTCTGCTGTACACTCCCAGGTTTTTATCTTCCTCAACGATCTCATCCCAACCGCTCTACGGCGATATACCATCCGTCTTGAAGCTTACCCATGGTGTACTATATGTGGTCAAACTGATGCGGCGATACACCGCTTCACATCATGCACGCGAGTTGCCTCCACGTGGGTGTGGTGTAAGGGAAAAGTATGTCAACTATTAAATGTGCCCACGGATGACCTTGATGACAGGAAGTTGATTCGCTTGTCGGTGACCGCCTTCCCCCAAATTAAACAGACTGCCATTGTGTGGATAATGGGCCAATATGTACACTTCGTGATGGACAATGATCAACATTTCTCGTTTCAGGACCTCAGGTACCACCTGCAAAAAGAGCGTTGGAAGCTTAGTGAAAGTGGACAATTGTACGATAAATATGGACACTAGCTGGATTTCTTGTGATGTATTAGTATGGTATTTATCATAACTGAAAATTCTGTAATTCTGTAAAGAGCTAATAAAAAAAAAAAAAAAAAAAAGTGGTAGAGCGATAGCCTGTCGCTCAGATTCCTATGGTTCAAACCCGATCAGAGCTAGTTTTTTTGCTTGAAATGTTATATGTTTATTGTTTTGTAATGACTCAGATGTTTTAAAATTAAGCGTTATATTGTGCAAATTATGGTGTAAAATATATATTTAATTAAAACATAATTCGCCAGCAGATTTACTCGAGACATCTAGCTGCCAAAAAGGTAACTTCCAGATTTTATTGAAAAGTTTCTTCTTCTGGCCGCTAGAATGCACTCGCTCTGTTAGGATTATATTGTTCGATATTTCACCACTAGATGTCCCGACTAGTCAACGTGGGGATCCATTGATTACTATACCATTATCATTCTATGCGCATCGAATTTGAAGAATGACAAGTTGATACTACGATACATTTTAACTTTTTATTTTAAAGGGTTTGTAACAGCCTATTTTGCGTTACTTGAAAATGTTATTAAGCGTTATATTGTCCACATTATGGTGTAAAATATATATTTAATTAAAACATAATTCGCCAGCAGATTTACTCGAGACATCTAGCTGCCAAAAAGGTAACTTCCAGATTTTATTGAAAAGTTTCTTATTCTGGCCGCTAGAATGCACTCGCTCTGTTAGGATTATATTATCGAAAATATCCACATAGTTTGTATACACACGTCTCTGTAGGGTCATGGAAAGATTTGTTAATTCAATTAGGGTTGTGAAAGCCATGCACAACCAGACGTGTAAAGACATGCCTCAACTCAAAGTTGGATGTTGCCCACGGCAGGTCGTAATAATAATAATAATAATAATGTTATTGGTTTTACATCCCTTTTAACTACTGCTGCTTTTAGAGACACTGGGGTGCCGGAATTTTGGCCCGAAGGGATCTTTAACGTGCCAGTAAATGTACTGACACGGCTCCCTCGCATTTGTGCACCCTCAAATGCCAGCTGACTGCGCCAGGATACGAACCTGCAACCTAGGGCCCAGCAAGCGAGAACGTTACCGCTGAGCCACGCCGCCAGTCCGGTCGATTATGTCTCCAGATCCATAACATTCTTGATATACTTCTTATCTTTCTTTCTTTCTTTCTTTCTTTCATCAATGATGGTAGCAGTTTTTATCTAGGTCGTGGCGTTTGGTAGAGGTAAATCGTTTCTAAGGTCTTCAAAAAAGAATAGTTCTATTATACTCTTTGATAATAACAACGAGTTATAACTATACTCATACATTTAGGAGAAAGTAGGCTATATGTTCTTTACTGAACATCTTGTTATATATTAGTATGATGGAAATGAAATTTTGAAACCAATGGGTGTAGTGACGTCACAAATGTTGGTTTTACTCGCTAACCGTTGGAGATACACGAAAATTGATAAGGACCTTTCGGATAGAAAATTAAATTTTAAAGCTCGTAGTGCTCGTAGTGCCATCAAAAGTTTGCCATTTCTTAGCGATCTCTTTTTATTTGAAATGGAAATATGAAAATAGTCGCCATTTTTAAATAGTGCAAAATATCGAAATCAAGAGTAGCCTATATGCAAGCCTGGTAAATCAGCTACGTCCATGAAAAAATTCATTTAAATCGAACCAGTGGTTCTTGTGTTATTGAGTAACACACAGACAGACAGACAGATAGTCACACACCATCTCATTTTTATATATTAGTATGATTTATTTGTTTGTTTGTTTGTTCGTTTTTTGATTTTTTGTTTGTTCGTTTATTTATTTATAGAGTTAAACATTTAATATTATTTAAATTGATTTCTTCATTTATTTACTTACTAGCTGAAGTACCCGTGCTTCGATGCGGGTCATAAATAAATTAAAATGTTAAGGTGACAGTTAAAACAGGGGATAGGAGTGGTGCTGCGCGGAGGGAGAGTTAGGATGGAACATTTTGTCCAACTACAGCGCTCGGCGTTGACTGTGTTTCATAGCACACTAACCGTTGGAGATACACGAAACGTGATAAGGACCTTTCGGATAGAAAAATAAATTTTAAACCTCGTATATGCCATCTAAAGTTTGCTATTTCTTTGAGTTCCCTTTTTATTTGAAATTGAAATATGAAAGTTTGAAACCAAAGGGTGTAGTGACGTCACTAACATGGTCGCCATCTTTAATTAGTGCAAGGTATCGAAATCAAAAGTAGCCTATATGTTAAGCAGGTAAATCAGCTACTTCCATGGAAAATGCCATGTAAATCGGACCAGTGGTTCTTGCGTTATTGAGTAATACACAGACACACACCATCTCATTTTTAGCCTACTTTTCACATTTTGCAAAAATGAGGAAAAAGTAGACTTATGAGATCGCGCAAATGTGTGTCTGTCTGTCTGTCTGTCTGTCCTTCTGTCTGTCTGTCTGGCTATCAACTCCTAAACGGCTGGAGAAATCGAAACAAAATTTGGTAGGAGTAAAGATCTATACCTGAATATCTCACGGCCATATTTGAAAATGATGACAGTGCTACCAACTGCTAAAAAAATCGCAATTGAAATTTGAGCTCCATGTTGGATATCTTGGAAGGTATGAATGGGAGCTATTTCAGAATTGGCACACGTATAGATAATAATATTGCAGTTTAATTTCCAGGAGGCCATACATGGCAGTGTTGGCAAAATGATTATAAGCCTGCTGATAAGTCCAAATTTTAAATGCATATAACTTCTTCAATATCAATTGGATTTCAACCAAATTTCGTATGTGCTATGTATACATAAACAGATATGACTGAGCTTATTCTTAAGAGCCACCAGGGCTGTCAACTGTTAATAAATGCTCTCTTTTTTTTAATCAAAATACCCATATATCAGAAAGTATGCAATCCGACAGCTTTAAACTATGCACACGTATACTACCTGACATTCTATATTAATTTGGAGTAACTTATATGCGTCAGTGCTACCAACATGATTCTAAGTCTGCTGAGAGGTCAAATTTTAAATACATGTAACTTCTATACAATCATTTGGATTTCGACCAAATTTCGTATGTGCTATGTGTACCATAACAGATATGACTATGCGTATTCTTAAGAGCAACCAGGGCTGCCAACTGTTAATATGTGCTGTCCCTATTTTTGTTACCCTAAAATCAATATATCAGAAAGTATGCAAGCCAATAGCTCTAAACTTTGCACACGTATAGTACCTGGCATTCTAGATGAATTTGGAGTAACTAATATACGTCAGTGCTGCCAACATGATTCTAAGCCTGCTGATAGTTCCAAATTTAAAATGCATGTAACTTCTATACTAACTAATGGATTTCATTCAAAATTGGCACAACAATAGAGCATATTATTTCAGATTATTTCTGACCAATACATGCATGACATTGTTGCCAACATGATTTTACGCGCGCTGTTAGATCCAATGTTTAACTGCATGTAACGTCCATGCTATTCATTGGACTCCAACCAAATTTTGAATTCTGTACCTTAAGAGATGGAACTAAGAATATATTCAGTCATCAGGGCTGCCAACTGTAGTGCTCTATTAGGCTACATTAGGCTATGCCAGGTATACAGTATTTCGAACTAATTAGAAATTTTGATATTAGCAACTTAATTTCGTCATTATTCTAGATAGGTTCATATACTGTAGAATAATCATTGGCATGAAAAGTAGGCTCTTTAGTTCGTCACGGAACTTCTTGTTATATATTAGTATAGATGTACGTTTTTTTTAAAGTTCCGATTGGGCCAGCTGTGGACCACGTGGTTCTTTCTCTGGGAACTTTCATCTTAGCCCAGTATTCCTCCATTCTGGCACTGTGAATGTCCTTCCGCTCCTGAGTCCATTTCACACCTGCTCCTGGACGCTCTGCTTTTGCTGTTAGTGACTGGAGAGAGTCTGATGTTCTGACTAAAGTCCTGAATTTATTCCTGTCATAGATGTTACTGGGGTCAATATCCAATTATTGATCAAGGTCTTTTCTGACTAGTTTCGTCCACTTGGCGTTAGTTGCTTTCCCTCTAGAGACAGTGTTGAAAATTCTGTAGGTGAGCCTCTGATTATCCATTCTCACAATATGACCATAGAAGATCAGCCTCCTCTTCCTCATAGCTGTTGTAATGTCTCCACTTTTTCATACAGTTCATTGCTGTGCCTGATTCTATACGTGCCTTCCTCTTTAAAAGGGCCCATAATTTTTCGCAGAATCATCCGGTCCTTCAGCTCCAATTTCCGGAGTTGTCCTTTTGCGACCATATTTAGGCATTCTGAGGCGGCATATACGGTAGTACTGATGGTCTCACTACAGTACTGTAACGTCTGAGTTTCAGCTTCATTGAGAGCGGTTTGGATTTGCACATATTCTTGCATAGGTGGTAGGCTCTCTCCAGTTTGGTGCATCTGTCGTTCATGGCCAGGTCTTCATTGGTTGGTTGGTTGGTTCCTCAGTTTAGGGGCTGCGACAACCCGGTCATGTAGCCTCGTGTACTTTGGGTGTGTGTAGAATTTGTCTGATAACCGGTGTTAATTGTGGTGGACGTATTAGTGTGTGTTATCTGTAATTCAGGTAGAAGGACTGCAGGCGATTAATTTTACAAGTAGTTCCTACTTTTGCTACCAAATGCTACCGTCCACGACACCCAGCTGCGGACTTGGCTACTAGATGGCATCGCAGTCAGCACCTGGCGACGAACGTCGGAACTAATATTGAGTTATCAAACTAACCTACAAATTTTAGCTACTACAAGTGTAGTTAGTGGAAGCAGGTCTGCATTGATGTTTATGGTTATCCATTCCCCTAGGAGTTTATTTATTTATTTATTTATTATTATTTCCGATTATTCCCCTTCAGGAGAGCGCAAGAACTTGAGCCAATCACAGCTTCACTTACTTTTACTCTCTTCTTTTCTTCCCAAAACCTCTTCATTAGTTCACTGTGCTTTTTCTTCCTTTCCTCTGTCCATTTTTTCCCTGATGTGTCTTTCCTTGAAACTTGTACAATTTTCGTGTTTCTGATTTTATTTCTAAATTGTTCTCTGTCCTTAATGTCGTCTTCTGAGATTTTAAGTAATTCCATGTCTTCATGTACTTCTTTTATCGAACTGGTCTTTAATTTACTTGCATTCACGATATTGAAAATCTTCTTAGCGAGTCTGTTCTCATCCATTCTATATATGTGTCCATAGAACTGCAGACGTCTCTTCCTAAATTTATCTATAATGGTGTCTGTATTTTCATAAAGTTCCTTTGTTGGTCTCCTGACCCAAATTCCATTACGGAAAACAGCGCCATGGATTTTCCTAAGAATTTTTCGTTCCTGTTTCTCAATATCATGAATTCTTGTCATTCCTCTAATGACGGTGGTTTCTGCCGCGTACAAGGCTTCAGGCAAGACAACTGTGTTATAATGGCGCAGTTTTGCATTGCGAGATACTGCTCTTTTGTTATAATGATTCCATGTCAGCTTGTACGCCTTCTGCAATTTTACTATTCTATCTGCATTAGAAATTGTGTTCAATCCTGTGGGTTGGATGGCTTCTCCTAAATATTTGAAGTGAGTGACCTGCGAGATTTTTCCATATTGCGTTCGCAAGGTATCCATATACTGTGTTTTTTTCATAGGAAATATCAAGTCTCGTTTTACTGGAGATTTCATGTAGTTTCTCTAGCGCTAATATGGCTTCATCCTTGTTGTTTGTTAAGATGGCCAGATCATCTGCAAAGACCAAGCATTTCACAGTGACTCTTTTCCCTTTCTCCTTTCCAATTTGGATACCTTTCACATGCTTTTCCCATTCTGTGATGATTTTGTCCAGTACGATGTTGAACAAGAGTGGGCATTATTATTACCATGTTAGGAGTGGCCTAACTATCACCTGGCAGTAGGTATAAAATGCACCCGACGTCAGGCTGGGGCGACAGGCCGGTTGGTTTATTCTTTGTCGCAACTAATGGATCATGACAACCTCATCTGTATTGGTAAATGCTAGGACGTCCCCAGGAAGCGACGTGCGTCGGCCTCGTCTGACTGCAGTGCATGGATGAGGGCTACTGGATCAAGAGCGGAATCAGAGTTCACCGCTACGTATTGCTAAGTTGAACATCGGAACTCTTACAGGACGAAGCCGAGAACTAGCAGATATGTTCAAAAGACGGAAAGTGGACATTGCCTGCATTCAAGAAACTCATTGGAGAGGACAGAAATCTCGTGAAATAGGAGATGGATACAAGCTCATCTACCATGGGACAAGCAACCGAAATGGGGTTGCTGTTGTTGTTTTTGCCAACTTAAGGGATCAGGTAGCCGAGGTCAATCGACAGTCAGACCGCCTCATGACTGTCATCATAGATATGACATCTTGTCGCTTACACATCATTAGTGCATATGCCCCACAAACTGGCTGTGATGAGAGTGAGAAAGAAAGGTTTTGGCAAGAACTCCCGGATCTTGTCTTGTTGTGCCCAGAGGAGGAGTTCTTACTCGTACTTGGTCAAAATAAGAATGGTTATAGTTGTCATGGTGGAAATGGCTATGGTAGACGAAATGATGACGGATGCCGAGTCCTTGACTTTGCAGAAGCAAACAGCCTTCTCATAAGCAATACTTTCTTTAAGAAGCGCACCAGTCATCTCGTAACATACGCCAGTGGTGACAGCAGAAGCTAGATCGACTTTGTACTGTTACGGCGATGTAACTTCCGAACAGTCTTAGATGTGAAGGTTATACCTTCCGATTGTGTTGCCACCCAACACAAACTACTCATTGCAGACCCGAGGATCAGTAAGCGCAGGATAGGTGGATGTACAAGAGTCTCAACAAAAGTAAAGTGGTGGAAACTACGCGACCAGAAATCAGCATTGGTTAACAGTATAACATTTCCTCTTGTCATTCCAAATTCCATCGACACCACATGGACTGATCTCTGTGAGTCAGTGACTACTGCTGCAGCAGAAACATTGGGTACCACAAAGCCAGGGCGTCGCCTTATTGACAAGCAGACATGGCTATGGACAGATCAGGTACAAGATAGGCGCTTTTCTCGGCGAATAATTTTAGAAGTGTTTTTTCCGAACCTGCACAAATTCTTGCCATTTTTCTGTTGTTTTATGACTATTGAAATTATTCCATGCTTTAAACCTAGATTCAATAGCATGATCGCATGTGATGTTCCACCACCTATGTTTTCTCTTTCTCGGAGGTTGACCGAATTTTATTGCTTGTTTCATTTTCTCTGCAAGTTCAGACCAGCTCGTGGTATCCATTTGACGGATTTCTTCAATGATGTTCATCTTGTTGAATTCAAGGTATTCTGGATCAGTTCGGAAAAGCTGGGTTCCCCTTGTCCTTTGTATGTTGGGTTGAAATTTTACCTTGATTTGTAGTAAATGATGATCTGAGTCAAAGCATCCTCTCCTGGTTTTCACTTTAAGGACTTCTTTAGCGTTCCTTCTAGAGATAGCAACGTGGTCAATCTGGAATTCTCCAAGTGTTTCATTGGGGGATATCCATGTTGTTAATTTACGCGTAGGCTTCTGGAATTGTGTTGACATAATTTGGAGATTGAAATTTTGACAGAAGCTTATAAGGTGTTCACCATTTTTATTGGTTCTGCTATGAGCAGTGTACGGTCCTGTAATTCTCCTATATTTCTTTTCTTTTCCTAACTGACCATTAAAATCCCCCAGTAGAATCTTGACATGATGTTTTGGAATTTTGTTCGTGATTTCCGCCAGAAGTTCCCAGAAGTCTTCTATTACCTGAGGGTCTTTCCTGTTGTAGTCATTCGTTGGTGCATGCACGTTAATCAGTTTGTATACCTTGTTTCCCGATTTTATTGAGAGTGTTGAGAGTCTTTCTGATGGTGAAGTAAAATCAATTACTGAATCTGTGACGGACTTGCTAACCGCAAAACCTGTGCCAAATTGTCTTGGTCCTGTGTTGATCTGTACTGCATGTTTTCCTTTATAGAGCCTGTAATTCTCAGAATCAAAGTGATTTTCATCTGTAAATCGTGTTTCCTGCAATACCAAAATGTTGATGCTGAATTTATCAAGCGTATTCGTTAGATGATTGAGTTTCCCAGGTTTAAACAAAGTGTTCACATTAAGTGTACCTATGAAACACTTTCGTTTAGGTCGAAGAGGTTTTGAGAAGCTCCGATCCTTCTCTACATGACATGTCTGGTCCCCCAGAATCCTATGGCCAGAACAGGGATCCAATCTATTGACTGGGGCCTGGGGTAGTGGAATCTTTTCCTGTCGTTCTGCCATGTTTGCTTCAAGTTGAAGATTGTTTGTGGTGACCTCCGATGGAGATCACAAGATTTTAAGACTTAATTGTTGAGATTAAGCCGTACTTCGAACAGCCGCACCAACTAGGTGAACAGACGCTCCTCACTAGCCGCTGGATGCCAGAACAGACACTAGTGAGTTGGATATATGGACATCCATATACTTTTTACTCTTAACAACCCCGAGCACCGGGGTGCCTCCTCCGCCTCATACGCTGTACTGAAGTCCATCTTCTCCACCGTATTCGCCGTTGGGGTCTTCACTACTAACCCTGAGCTTGGGCCCTCCATATTTGTAACCCCTGGAGAGAGGGTGTCCCAGCATTATAAAGCCCCCTAGGAGTTGGGCTACCTTGTTGGTCCGCGGGTTCTATTGGGGGGTATTTGAACCAACCCTACAAACTGTAGGGGCCCCCTATCCGCCACCTGGGGACGCGCTCTCTAGAGGTTACAGGTTCCCCCGAGAGTATTTATTTATTTATTTATTTATTTATTTATTTATTTATTTATGTATTATGGTCTTCATTGAAAAACTTGTCTTGCGAATATGGACAAGAACAAACCACAAGACACATGCCTCATTGCCCTCTGTGCCCTTCATCTTGTGCAGAAGAAGATCTCCTGTTAGCCACTCCGAGCGCCTTGGATGTTGCTCAGTATTGGGCACGTGTTATATAATTAGACAGTTTTACCCTTATATGTACCTGTATAGCAACTGTACATTTGTATGTTTCCGACACGAGAAATAAAATAAATTGAAACACTTAAGTGAATTCTGTACAGAGAATTTTTGTTCATTCTATCGGCCCAGTACTTCATTCTGTCGGATTGCAGTCATCTTTGTTCGTCTGAAATCACCGTTCGTAATGTTCGTTTGTTGATCTTAGTGTGTAGCCCTGATTCTGGGTAAGGATACTAAACCGAAAGAAAAACTAGACAAAAGAAGAACTAAGAAGCGTTTTGGAACGTGAATCACACACGGCCACTTGAGCTACTAAACTTTGAGGATGTCCCGTCACATACAGCACTCGAGAGGGCCTGGGCGATGTCATTTGCAGTAACAAGCGTGTCCATACTTGTGTTAATGGATGTGGTCAGGTCTAACGTTTTAAAGACCTTTCAACAGAACGACCTCGTAAGCATTTTACTTTGTAGAATTTTCCTCCTTCTGTAAGTACTGCTATTATCGTATTCAAATGGCTTCCGGAGCGAAATGTTTCAATTATGACCCTCGCAGAGCTACGGTAAACGTCGCGCACACACAGAAAGGGGCAGCTAGCAATGAAATAAAAGACTAAGGAACATGCTCTACTTGTGTAAATAGCGCTAGTTTCATTTCTATTGTGTCTCTCTACATGTTCATTGCGATTAGAAAGAGCCTCACTATACCCCAGGTGCTTATCTACAGGGGATGAGGATGATGATGATGATGATGATAATAATTGTTGTTTTAAGGGGCCGAACATCATGGTTTGGGTGATAGTGAAAGATGAGATGAGAATGAAAACTATAACTAGTAGTAACTAAAGACTTATATACTAAAAGAAGAAATGGGAAACAAATAAAGGATACAGTAAGGCAAATAAAGGACAGGAAGAAAAGAAATGCCCTCAACCCCCGAAGAATGAGGATTGAGGGGCTTGAAATGAAGGAGAGCCATGAAAGGCAGATAGGAAAGGGAAAGAGGAGAGGGCCCGCCCCTAAGTCAGTGGAAAAAAGGGAATAAACGGACTCAGCTCCGGAATCCCCCGGGGTTGCCAACTCCCGATCTCACCAGCCATGAGCCCCTGAGGGTGTAGCAATATCCAGGGTGCACCTTGAGTGGTGGGGCTACATACACCCTGCCTCCTTGAGGACCTTGGGCAGAAGGCAGGAGATAACAGGAAAAGAAAAAGAAGGTTGACCCCCTCGCAGAAGGAGGGTATTAGGAAAGATGAGACAAGGGCCAATTAAGGCAGGAAAGGAAGAGACTCCCTAGGCCTCGGATACCCTAATACCGTCGAGGTCGGAAAAGAACAAAAGTTGACCAAGAGAGGTCGACAGGAAAGAAGACGGAGAGGAGCAGGCACAAGGAAGTGGGAGCAATGCATGACTCAGCTGGGGTCCCGTGGTCGCCAACCCACGTCCCACAAGTTGTGAGCCCCTGGGGGTAAGGGGATGAGGAAATGTCGACCAATTAGGACATTAGTGTTAACAAAATACAGTAAAACCTGCCTTCGACGGAATCGAACGGCACTCGCAAATATTTCTGTTAAAGATAGATTTCCGGTTAATGGAGGTAGGCCTATGCTAAAATAATTAAACAATGTACAATCTCATGAATATACATAGATAAATTAGAGCTGTTGTTGTTTGAGTCTTCAGTCTTTTGACTGGTTTGATGCAGCTCTCCATGCCTCCCTGTCTTGAGCTAATCGTTTCATCTCTACATAGCTACCACACCCTACATCCGAAGCAATCTGTTTAACATATTCTAACCTTGGTCTACCCCTACAGTTCTTGTCCTCATCCCTTCCTTCCATAACTAGGCTTGCTATTCCTGGGTGTCTTAGTATGTGTCCTACTAACCTATCTTTTCTCTTCATTAGCAGTTGCCAGAAACATCTCTCCTCTCCCTCTCGTCTTAATACCTCTTCGTTTGTCACCCTATCTACCCATCTGATCTCCATCATTCTCCTGTAACACCACATTTCAAATGCTTCAATTCTCCTCTTTTCTGCTGCACCAATAGTCCACGTTTCTCTTCCAAGGAGCGCCACACTCCAGACAAAGGCTTTCAAAAATCACTTCCTAATACCTAAATCTATATTCGATGTCAACAGATTCCTTTTTTGTAGAAAGACTTTCCTTGCCTGTGCCAACCTACTTTTTATATCCTCTTTGCTTCGTCCATCACTGGTTATTTTGCTTCCTAAGTAACATAAGTCTCCTACTTCCTTCAGCTTTTCACCTGCCAATTTGATGTCCATAGAGGTTTCTGATTTATTTCGGCTGCATTCCAGTATTTTTGTTTTACATTTATTAATTTTCATCATGTATTCATTCCGTAAGACGGAGTCCATACCATTCAAAACCTCATTCAAATCCTCAGGCGTTTCGGCCAAGATGACGATGTCATCAGCAAATCTCAGAGTTGAAATTATTTCTCCTTGAATCTTCACTCCCACTTTAAATGTTTCTCCAATTTCCTTCATTGCTTGTTCAATGTAGAGATTGAAAAGTAAGGGTGATAAGTTGCAGCATTGCCTTACACCTTTCTGAATACCAGCTTCTCTCTCATGTCCTTCAGCTCGAATGACTGCTACCTGGTTTCTGTATAGATTGTATATCACCCTCCTATCCCTGTACTTTATTCCAATAGATTTCAAAATGTCAAACAATTTAGTCCAATCAACGTTATCAAAAGCCTTTTCTAAGTCTACAAATGCCATGAACGTTCTCTTATTTTTCCTTATTCTACCTTCCTAAAGCAGCCTAAGACTTAGTACAGCTTCCCTTGTTCCTACATTTCTCCTGAAACCAAACTGGTCTTCACCCAACTCCATTTCTACCTGGCTTTCAATCCTCTTGTAAATTATTCTAGACAGGATTTTTGAAGCATGAGTAATCAAGCTGATTGTACGGTAATCTTCACATCTGTCAGCTACCACTTTCTTTGGTATAGGGATAAAAACATTCTTCTTGAAATCAGGGGGTACCTCACCTGTCTCATAAATCCTACACACCAAGTGAAATAACCTGATCAGACCTTCATCTCCTATGCAGCGTAGCAACTCAATCGGTATATCTGCCTGGTGCTTTGTTCCTGCTTAAGTCTTCCAATGTTCTGTCAAATTTTGATCTCAATATTAAATCTCCTTTTGCATCCTCATCAATTTCCTCCTCCCTTTCCATAACATGATTCTCAATCTCGTTTCCCTTATACAAACACTCAATGTAAGCTTTCCATCTCTCAACCCTTTCTTCCCTATCTGTTAGAGGCTTTCCATTTGTGTCCTTAATATTACAGCACTTAGTCTTCTTTTCCCAAAAGTATTCTTAATCCTTCGATAAGCTGTGTCTACTTTTCCTAATTTCAGACAATTTTCTATACCTGCACGTTTCTCTTTCAACCATTCTTCTTTCGCTTCCTTGCACTTCTTGTTAACCTCATTTCTCAGACGTCTGTATTCTGCTTTCCCCTTTTCATCTCCTACATTCTTGTGTTTCCGCCTTTCATCCATCAATTCTAGTATATCCTGAGTGATCCACTGTTTTTTACCTATTCTTTCTTTCCTACCAATGTTTTCTTCTGCGGATTTTGTTATTTCATTCTTCAAAAGTGCCCATTCGTCTGCAGTTGAAGTTGGTTTAGGGTTTTTCATTAGCCCTTCCTTTATACTCTTCTTGAATATTTCGTTTACATCCTTCACTTTCAGTCTGTCTATTGCCCACCTTTTTGGCTTTTGACTTTTCTTCAGTTTCTTCAACTTTAATCTGCATTTCATAACAACCAGATTGTGGTCAGAGTTTATGTCAGCACCAGGATATATTTTGCAATCCGAAATCTGGTTTCGAAACCTCTGCTTGACCATAATGAAGTCGATTTGGTAACGCCCTGTATCTCCTGGTCTCATCCATGTGTATATTCTTCTATTGTGGTCATTGAATAAGGTGTTAGCTATGACCAACTCATGCTCGGTGCAGAATTCCATCAGCCTGCTTCCTCGATCATTCCTTTCACCTAATCCGAAATCTCCTACTATCTTCCCTTCTCTACCTTTTCCTACCACAGCATTCGAATCTCCCATTACTATAACATTTTCATCACCCTTGATATACCTCAGAATTTAATCAATTTCTTCGTAGACCTTTTCAACATCTTCATCATCAGCTTGACTGGTAGGCATATAGACTTGTACCACTGTGGTGCACGTAGGCTTAGTATTTATTTTTGCTACAATAATCCGTTCACTATATTGCTCATAATATTTCACCCGCTGTCCGAGTTTCCTAGTCAATATGAGACCAACCCCTGCTTGGCCATTGTTTGATTTAGTGCTAATGACCCTATAGTCACCTGACCAGAAGTCCTGTTCTTCCTGCCAGCGCATTTCACTAATCCCAACCAAATCCAACCTCAACCTATCCATTTCCCTTTCTAAGTTTTCTAACCTTCCATCTCCTGGCAGACTTCTAACATTCCACGCTCCGATCCGTAGAATGTCAGATTTCCTCTCTGTCACTTCTGCGATGTTAACCCCCTCTCGAGTAGTCCCCACCCGGAGATCCGAACGGGGGACTAGTTTACCTCCGGATTGAAATTTTACAAGGGAGGAGGCCATCATCACATGTAATTATGCATAGAGAGGTGCATATCCTCGGGAATAGCATTACGGCTGTAGTTTCCCGTTGCTTTCAGCCGTGCAGCAGAACGCAGTGTAGCCATTAGTTGGCTGATATTATCAAATCTTAACCGTCTGTAAGACAAGTAAAGAACTGATTTATTCTGAAAGGCTGCTACTCCCTTTCAGAATAAGTAAAGAGCAATTCTACTAAATATACTAACCTTCTACTAACAATTAAATACCAAAATTCTACTAACGAAAAATTACTCAAGTTCCACCAACAACAAGTACTACCACTAAAACAGTCCGTCACCAGGCACACTCACATGCACCCTCACACATCACAGTCTAATGAAACAATGAACTATATCTAATAAGCATGCAACTGCCACCAGACACACTCACACACCACAGTCTAATAGGTGATGATGATGATGATAATTGTTGTACAGAAGATGATAAGCATACCTGACTACATGGTCATTGGCCCAGATGATGATAAACAGACCTGACTACTAGGTCATAGGCCCAGATGATGATGAAAAAACAGACCTGACTTCTAGGTCATAGGCCCAGATGATGATGAAAAAATAGACCTGACTACTTGGTCATAGGCCTAGATGATGATGATAAACAGACCTGACTACTTGGTCATAGGCCCAGATGATGATGAAAAAAACAGACCTGACTGCTTGGTCATAGGCCCAAATGATGATAAACAGACCTCTTTCATTTGAACCTAAGTTATGCCATTTAAATCAATAATTTTGATAATTAGAAAATCTGTCGCTTCTGTTCATTTTAACTTAAGAAACCACGTCTTCATAAATCGAAATGTTTTGAACATTGCTATCTTTGGAATTTGCATGGAAATATTATTTCTCTTATTCTGTAATTATATTTTGAAAATAAAACTAAATTTTACGGTCTTAAACTGAGATTACTTTTCAAACATCAAGTGTTATATTTATTTTAGAGGGCAGCCTATTTATTTACACAATTATATTCATTTATTTATTTATTTCTTTATTTTATATTTCTTTCTTTATTTATTTATACTGTATCTCGTATACCTGCCCAGTCATTATGTGTTGATCGCCTAAGGAGTTACAACTGTAGTTGATAATATTCTTCCCTAAAAGTTTTGTAGAAGTTTCGTGTATTATATTTCTTTCAACTTAATCAATCTACCTCTATCATAATTTCTTTTAACTGATGTAATAATTTTTGAAACGTGTTTTTTAACTTTTATTATTATTATTATTATATTATTATTATTATTATTATTATTATTATTATTATTATTATTATTATTATTATTATTATTATTATTTATCGTTTGGCAATATAATCAATACAAGATTTCAGAGTACAAAGAAAATCACTTTAAAATCTACTGTACATAATTTTTACTATTTACACGATTTACAGTCTCAGGTCTAATGAGTCTATCCACGTCAGGTGTCGCCAACATGAAGTCGATCCAGTCCCCTCCATATGCCCTCAGAGGACCGTCAGTTGTAATGTGTTGTATGGTTTGATTAGGAGCACCACAATCACACTGAGGAGACGAAATTTTCCCCATTTGAACAAAGTTTCATTACATACTCCGTGGTTTGTCCGAATCCTATAGAGAGTTGCCCAAGCCCTCCTAGGCAGATCGGAACCTGGAGTGGATGTTCTTGTAGGGTCCAGGAAGGAGCTCGACTCAGGACAAGCTTCTAGTGCCCATTCACTAATCCACTGCATGCTGGAATCAAAATGGTTTCTTACAAGCCTCTGGGCATGACAAATGGGTGGCTTCCTGGATTTGAGCCTGTTCATTTGAAGAGAGGGGATGTCAGTAGGGGGGTAATGCCGATTCTGCCCCCCCCCCCACTACTCCCAATGCGAGCCGATAACTCCCGAACCCTTGGTCGGAGATTCACGAATGAGGTGTCGTTGGACTCGGGCTGACGGGGGCTTTGCTATGGACCACTCATTTCAACCCCTAAATAAAACCTACCCCTACTAGGGGGTGAAATTGTAATTTTTAGTGAAGGTCTCTTTTCAAATACGACATGTATAAGGTGCGCTGCTAAAATGAACTTAAATGTTGTTGCTCATATCGCGCATGCGTTTTTCTGGCTGCCGCTATGGATGAACATTTTTGTTTTTGTTTTTTACGCATGCGCACTTGGGATTTTTGTAAGAGGGCGAGCTCTTTGAAAAAAATGATTGATAAGAAGAGGTTTTGGTGGTGAGGAGAGAGCCAGATAGTCGCCTACTTTCCTACGAAGTTTGTCGATATCTCTCAAACGCAAGGTCGGATTTGGACGTGTGACGTGTCAAATCGATTGTCTCGAAGCCCTATACATGTTATTAATAGGTTAAAGTTTTGAGAATGAGGGAAACAGGCTTTTTGGGGGTAAAACCGTGATTTTAGACTTTTTCCGATATTTCACGAATGCATGGTCGGATTTGGTCCTATGACGTGTCAAATGGCTTGTCTCGAAACCCTGTGTATTTTGGTAATAGGTTAAAGTTTTTGAGAATGCTGGAAACACGGTCTTTTTGGGGTAAAAACGTGATTTTAGACTTTTTGCTATATCTCGCGAACCAAGTATGCTAGAGGCGTGTACGACGGGTCCAAGGACTCGGGCTGACGTCCTCTTTGCTATGGACCACTCGTTATATTTTTTTAAAAAAATTGGAAACTCGATTTTGAGGTAAACACGTGTTTTTTGTGATTTTTGCCGATATCTCACGAACCAATAACGCTAGAGACGTGTACGAGGTGTCCTAGGACTCGGGCTAACGCCCCCTTTCAAATGTGGTAGATATTTTTTTCCAAAAAAAAAAATTCACAAAGGGCCTAACGCCATACATGTTGAAAAAACGTTTTCTTTTTCTTTACCTGTTTATAATGTTCATGAAGCGTGGTGGTTGAGAGAGACGATACGGCTGGGTGTGTGTGTTTCAACGAACCTGTCGCTAACCACAAGGACCATGCTTAATAGAACAATCGCTATTTCGGCGGGTCGGTGTATGACAGAGCGAGCGTGCGTTTTCCTGATATTTTACCTTGAACGTGTAAACGGTGATAAGAACTTGGTTCTATGTTGATCGAAGCGAGTGTAGAAAACAAACGAGCAGGAGGTGAAGGTCATTTGAGCTTATTGGAAGGCTCCGATCTGACTTGACAACAGGTGCAATGGAAAAAATGACCAAGACGCTTGAAGGTGAAATAATCTGACCATCGTGGTGGCAGGGAAGATCGAAATGCATGCACACACGTGTGAGATGACATGTACGCTAAACCAGTGACATCCTGTCTTGCTTCGTACGTGACAAAATGCAAGTTCAGGTGAAATTTGATCTGCCACAGGTGTTCATCTTAGACGTCATCTGTCCACATGCGCGATAACTGTTAACAAGTTACATCCTGTTTTGCTTCGTACGTGACAAAATGCAAGTTCATGTGAAATTTGATCCGGCACAGGTGTTCGCCTGGGACGTTAGCTGTCCACGTGCACGATAAGAGAATGTTCAATGCGTGGGAATCGCTGAATCAGTAAAAAGTATGATGCAACTTGTGGGAATGATGTCACAACCAATAGACAGGCAAGAGCTGCAAACAGCAGTGGTGGGAGGTGAAGGGAGGGAGAGGGGAGGGGGTGATGTATGAGAGAACACAGGAGGAAAGGGAAAGACAAACATGTATGAACATGCATGAAGCGCGGAGCGCTGTATACATAGAGCTATAGGTAGTGTACAACATGTGTGAATAAATAAAAAGTACACAGGTTCACACAACATGTAGTTTATTGATCCAAGAATTAAACGTAGAGTTAAACCCTAACCATTTGACGTAGAGTTTATTTCCTTTTTGTTTCAACACTTTTTCCACAAGATAGTGCTGAGGAAATGCTGTTTTCTGAAGTTCATGGAGATAAAATCTACCTTTTATGGGTTGATGATTGAGGTCCTCGAGTAAATAGGTGACTGGAGTGTCCAAGTAGACTCGACGAATTCGAAATAGTTCAGTCCCCCACTGAGGCGTGTAGCCCTTATTGAAGGCAGACTTAAATTTGCTCACACGAACAAAATCCCCAATGTTCAGTCGGTGACGTTTAGGATCGGCTGTTTTTATGGGGTTAAACAGTTTATCCAATCGCTGAATATTTTTAGTTACGAGACGTGGCTTGGTCCCAATCGTTCTATGTTTGGTGTCATTGTAACGTGACACTAGCTCAGGTAACATGTCCAACCAGCGATAACTGCCCTGAGCGGTAAACGCTTTCCACATATGGGTTTTCAATGTTCGGTTGAACCGCTCGACCACACTGGCTTTGAGATTGCTGTACGTGGTGTAATGGTGAATATCCTTAGATTTGAGAAAACTGGAGAAATCCTTGTTGAAAAATTCTTTCCCCTGGTCGGTTTGTAGCAGCTGAGGTTGACGTTGGGAGTGTTGAATAATATGTTGAAAGGCCTTGGTAACTAGTGGACCAGACTTGCGACGCACAGGTTCAACAAAGGCCATTTTGGAATAGACATCAATGACTGTCAACATATAGCGTACACCGTCGTTAACGCCAGCATAGGGTATCATTTCAACCAAGTCAGCCTGCCAAAGTTCATCCACACCTCGTGAAATCACCTTGAGTCGTGGATAATGACGCCTAGCTGGGCGATGCAACTCGTGAGCAATACCCATTTTAATGGGTGAGGGCTTAAACAATAATTTTGGCATTTCGAAGTTCTTGTTCAATTTCTTGAATTTCCCAATCGTGACCGGTATGGCCAGCTTGACGTGAGGCATGCAACAACTGTAGCCGCTGGACGAGCTTATTGGGATTGTGCCAGTAGGTAACATCCACAAGGGGTTTTAATGGTTTAAATGTCACTCCCGAAGCGGATGCTTTACGACGAGTACTTTGACTGGTGGGAAACATTTTTGCAATGATGGTTTTATATTTTTGAGATATATTGGCATTCACTTGTTGCGTGGGATCATACTGTCTTTTGTGGGCATGGGTATCCAATAAAATGGATTTATATTTGTCAAGATCCTCTGACGTATAATCATGGGAAGAGGGGGTCCGAGAAAAGAGCAGCTTTAACAGTCCTGGGGTTAATTTATAGCTGATGTTTTTAATGACAGCTTTAGTACGAGCAAATTTAATGGATGAATCGCCAATTTTAAAACTATCATCCTCATAGCGAACACCATACGTGGTATCTGTGTTTCCAATAAATAGATCGGTGAAATATGGTTCCAATGTTGATCCATAATTTTTTATTAAAATGGTTTTCAGTTGTGCTTTATGTTGAGGGGTGGCCAAGAGTTGTGAAAACGGAGACGCCCTGGAAGGGCAAGGTGTATTGACCATGGCCAAGGATTTCTTTTTTCTCAAAAACTCTGCAAGGGGTGCGGCCTTTTTTTGAGGCGTAAACACTTGTTCCTCCTCATCCTCAACTTCACTAACACTAGTCAAATCTTCCTGTTCCTCTTCCTCTTCCTCAGGGTCCTCGTGCAGCGTCTGCGTGGCTTGTGAAACGGTGGGTAGAGTTTCAGATGGCTTGAAAGAGGGTTTCAACATGGCTTTTAGCGGAGGTGCTAAATGTTGTTGAATAAACAAAGCATGATTGGCACGTGATTGTTTCAATTGACGAAACTTTTGGCGAATAGTATTTTTTGCTCTAATAATATGCTTTTTTAATTGACTCTCTGCTAACGCCATGGTGTCTTGGCAAATGACTTGCCGGGGAATGAGACAAGGCCTTAAATAGCAATAAAATGATCAAACCCTAAGCGATACCGTCCTTGGTTGAGTTCACTTTGTTTGTCAATCACTAAACAGGCATGACGTTGAGTGTTCCAGCACTTGGCACACAATTCTGTAAACATTTGAAAGGTCATATCCGGATTCACATGTTCATTATAAATGTGACGACTGTTCCTCTCGTCCTGACGAAATAAAACAATGACATTGGCATTGTCACGAATCAACTGTTTGGACATTTTAGAATACGTTTGCCCAAGATAGAAGCAATCGATATGTTTGTGTCGACCCATGCTGAAATAGCTTTGAATGATGCCTTGACGTTCAGTGGATACATCATCGAAAATCATGAGTGAATCAGGCTTTACCTCATCCGGTGAAATCACATTTTCTTGCATGGAAAATGTAAAATAACCCATATTCTCTTTTTGTAATCCAGACATGACTTGATCCAGAAACACGTAGAGGGGTTGGTAGAGAGATTTTGCAAAAATATAAATATTTTGAAAACGCAGACCATTGGGCGCTGTAATGAGCGTTAGCAAAAGATTAGTCTTTCCACAGCCGGAAGGCCCCACAATGATGCAGCGAATGGAAGATGGAAACAGTGAACCATGGCGTTGTTCACGTGATGTGGGACAGAGATGGGAAACCATGTCCCCCACGGGGAATGACTCTTGCTGCTTAATAATCTTCATGTCAACTAAGGCTTAGACAGGCTAGCCGGCTGTCTATATACAGGACACCGAATCTTGTCATAGAAACAGTAGACTGCTACTACAGGTTGACGATGGATGTCTTTGGACGTGCGTTGATGGCCAAAGATAGGCCTGTCCTCATACATGATCCTAAACAGGAAACAGATCCTGCTAATAAACACTATGTGGATAGGTCAGTAGTGCCACGCACAAAACAGGGAGATTATGACTTTAAGGGAGAGCGGTCAACCCATGTAAAACATCCTCAAGTGTCTACAGACGTTACTACGAAAAAGTATGTGGATAACAAAGTGTATGAGTTTTATGACAAAGTGCCCCAGCTTATGGTGAATGGCTATAGCGCTAATCACCATCGGATTATTCACGTGGAAGACCCACAAGACGAAGACGATGTTTGTACCAAGCGTTACGTGACCCATGAAATGAAAAGGCTTTATAAATTTATCCCATCTGTGTTTTTAGTGTATCTGACAAATGAAAAACCTGTGAATGACAGAAACCATTTACCGCTAGTCCATGATCAGCACTTGACCTATGTGCTTGCTTCGGGTTTAAGCCACTATCGATTACACTGTGATGGAACCATTCACATCAAATATGCCATACCTGATGAGAACCATTTACAAATAAAGATAAATGGTCATAGGATGTTGGTCCATGACCATGAAATGGTCAATGCAGGTGACGAATTATCCTTTTATCTCATGTTGACATGGGATGAAAAGCAAGCGGGAAAAACCATAAACGATTTCCCACTTTATGTGGAATTGGAATATACAGCCATGAAATAACCATCTAACGTTAGTTGTGATTTAAACTTTCTTGTGAAAGGTTGTTGGTCATTATCATCATGGTGAAACAAAGGTATGCAGTGAGAAAGACTAAAAAAAGGACTTTGTCCTTGGCAAAGCCTGGGCTTACAACATTCGTGGACAAGCCCTTGCGAAAGAAAAAAAGAAAAAATAATGTATTGACCATAAGGAAAGCCCTTCGAGCAGCACAGAGACATGTTATTCCAAAACGTCGGCGACAGGTTTCAAACCAAGGGCGAGTGATTCCCGTCCCCAAACGAGCGGGATTTTTACCTGCAGTATTTGCCGGTTTGGCTGCTCTGGGTTCACTCTTGGGCGGTGCCAGTGCAGTGGCGAAAACCATTAAAGCCGCGCAGCAGGGCAAGCAACAACTCAAAGAAAGTCAGCGACACAATGAAACGATGGAAGCGATTGCCATGGGGGCTAGAAATGCCAATTTAAAGCCAGCCTTTTATCAACAAGGATTTGGGATTTCACCATTTCGAAATATTAAAAAAAAAAAATAACCTCAGCCATAGCGAGACATGCCCTGACGCATCAACAATTGGAAAGCTATGCTAAACAACTAAAGCTTTCTCATTTTCGAGGTGTGTTTATGCGAAACCAATTACCCCCACGACCCTGGAAACAGGAATGTGCTGTTGTCAATTTGGATGATCACCGAGGACCAGGGACGCATTATGTAGCTTATGTCAAAGAGGGATCCATGGTATGGTACTTTGACAGTTTTGGGAATTTGCCCCCGCCCATGGAACTAGTGACCTATTTTGGAAACAGAATCAAGATATATTATAATGTGAAACGTGAGCAAACGTTTAACAGCCAACAGTGTGGACGTTTGTGTTTAATTTTTTTATATAAGACGCAGCATAAGCTAAAACGCCACCAGTATGTCGGCAGAAAGTAAAACGTTTACACTGCATGGACGTGGACCTGAAGTCAGCCTAGACTTCTACCCGCCTATCGAATTGAGTGAAAAACCCTATGGTTTAGGACTTGTTTCTCTTGAAACGTACAATCGAATATACAACATACGTGAAAATGTGAACAACAAGTTTTACTATGATGATTCCGTGCTCACCCTGAACTCTGGTGGATACACGATCGATGACATTTATGAACACATTTATGTGGTGTTGATCAATCAGTATGGTTTAAAGTCATTTCTCGACGGAACGCACAAGTTTGAACTTGTAGGCAATACCAACACTCATCGCTGCAGTATTTTCTCTACCTTCAACATTGACTTTAAAACACACCCCGATTCCATTGGCCCATTACTAGGATTTAAACCACGTGTGTTGGAGCCCAACAAAAAACATGAATCGGACCATGAAGTGAAATTCATTGAGGACCATCATGTGTCGGTGACGTGTAATATTATTAGCCAAGTGTACACCAATCAAGAACCATCGCATTCGCTTTATGACTTTATTGTGACATCGCCCAATGGGTATATTATTCGTGAAAACCCTCCAGTGGTGCTTTTTCATGCTGTGGCTGTCGATAGTATTAGTAATATAACATTAAGACTGATCAATAGAGATCAACAACTCATTGATCTAGATTCTACCACACCAGTGACTTACAAGTTGGTGCTAAAGCCACTATGAAATTTGTGTATAAAGCAACAACACCGTCTAGGAATAGTGTTAGTTGTTTGCCACGTGAATACACGTTAACATCTCAAGGCAAGCAGATTTTACAGCATTTGGGTTACCACGTCAACCCTCATAATGAATTCTATCCTAGTGATAGCGAACCACATCGAGGAGCAACCAGGAGTGGTAAGAATTGATCTCCATTCTTATCAAGCTCAAACACCTGGACTCAATAACAATGATGAAATTCAATTTGTTATCAACAACCAAGATATTTACACCCTACCGCATGAAAGTGTTATTCAGATTGAAGGTCGGCTCACCAAAGCCGATGGCTCTACACCCACTACATCCAAGTTGGCCAACCATGGTTTGGCCTTTCTGTTTTCTGAAGTGCGGTATGTCATTAACGATATCGTGGTGGATAGCACTCGAAATGTGGGCATTTCCAGTGTCATGAAACTATACCCCTCTTATAGTGAGGAAGAAGGTAAAACACTTTGCATGGCAGGTTGGTGTCCTGACTCGACCAATGACTGGATGGTACACACCGATGGGACCTTTACTGGATATTTACCTCTTAAACTGGTTCTAGGCTTTGCCGAAGATCACCAACGCATTGTGGTTAACGCAAGGCAAGTGCTTTACCTAGTGAGAGACAGGAGTGATAATAATGCACTCAAGGGAGCCGACAATGCCCCCATCGATTCAAAAATTCAACTACAACGCTTGCTATGGAAAGTCCCCCATGTGACCCTCGAAGATAGCAAAAAACTGGACATACTCAAAATGGTAAAGAGAGATATGCCTCTACCCATGGAATTTAGAAGCTGGGCACTCCATGAGTATCCGCTATTGCCCACCACCAACACACACAGTTGGTCTGTAAAAACAGCTCGCTATACAGAGAGACCTCTCTACCTGATCGTGGGATTTCAAACGAATCGCAAGTATCAACAAACCAAAGATGCCACGCAATTTGATCACCTGCAATTGAGAAATGCACGTCTTTTCCTCAACGGAGCTGTGTTTCCCTATGAAGGACTGGATTTGGATTTTTCAAAAAATAAGTTTGGCCCCCTGTACGACTTGTTTTCTAAATTTCGATGGTCTTATTATCAAAAAGAGAACGGCCCCATGCTACTACCCCAAGCGTTTAAGGCAAGAGCACCACTGATTGTCTTTGACTGTTCTTACCTGGAAGAGTCTGTCAAGCCATCCAATATCGACATTCGACTAGATTTTGAAACGCATGACAATGTACCAGCCAATACCACGGCCTACTGTTTGATTATTCATCACAAACAAGTCAACTATTATCCACTATCCAACCAAGTGACGAGTGTATAAATAACAGGTCATCCCACGTCAAGCCGCTCAGTCATGTCTTGGTTTAAAGCCTCAAGAGACGTTACATCCATGAATTTAAACTCTGAGGAACAACGTTTCAAGACTTTTGCCACATGGCCAGTGCCTTTCATAAACCCTCAAGCCTTGGCGGCCGCTGGATTCTACTATTTAAAAACAAGAGATGAAGTGAAATGTGCCTTTTGTCCCATCATTATAGACCAATGGCAGGAGGGCGATGAACCCATGCAGGAACATCAGCGCTGGTCACCCACCTGCCCCTACCTGTGTAGAATGAAAGTGGGAAATATACCCTGTCATTCAAGCTATCCCTCACTTGTGTCTCTGGGTGATGAAAAAAATACAAGTTACGATACATGTGGGCCGTATGGTATCCATGGTGCTTCGGTGAGCAGCTCACCATCAAAAACGTCTAGTTTAGAGACATTGGGACATCATCGGTGTTATGGACGTTACAAACACAAGAGACTATATTGTTGTATCAGTTGCTATCGTCCTTATCCTAAAATGAGAAAAGCCTGTAAGACGTGTTATAATAATAAAATGCTGTAATTCTTGAATTCTTATTTTTTCATGTCACCCTGTCCTACCCGAACCTCAATTTGTTTTCAAACTAACATGGCAGGTAAGTACATGTCATGGTCACACGTGATCGTCAGTCAGTCGTCAGTTGAACTTGGTCCAGGCAAGCGTCAACATGTTGCGCACACTCATTGTGGATTGCCAAGGGTTTAACATTGGTGACAACAAATTTATATTTAAACAAGTGGCCATGATCGATTGTACCACGTTTTGGATATCGCAAGCTACGCATTTGCTATTTAAACCACCCCATGCTTTTGATTTGTTGTGTGAAAAAGACCGTAAACAAACCCAGTGGATTGAAAATCATAGGCAACTAGACTGGAATCAGGGAACCATTTCCTATAAATATTTGGACGTGGTCATGAAAGCACACTTGTCCTCGGCCAATGTGGTATTTGTGAAAGGTAATGAAAAACGTCAATGGTTGCAACCATTTTTGGCGTCTTACTGCCAATGTATCGACCTCATGGAGTTGGGCTGCCCCTCTCTGCAAACGCTCATGGATACTTGTTCCTGTGGCAACATTACCCATACAGCCCTATCGCATGCGTGGCATCTCTTTCATTGGTTAACCACTCATGCCTGCTGGGAGTTGTTGAACAAAATTATAACTCAAGATTTACCTGTGAATGACGCCAGTGAGATTTCTACAAGCGACGTGTAAACATCTACAGCACGTGATACCATGGAGAAAGGCAATGCTACGGACAAAGCCATCGGCAAGTTCTTTGTGTGTAAAAAGAAACTAGACAGTTTTACCAAAGAGGAACTCTTGGCGCTGCCCAAGTCATTCATTTATTATGTGGCCGCCAACGCAGTGAAAGAAATCTGGCAACATGTACCAAAATCATGGACTCAAGACCCTGTGTTGAGTGAATTGCAACCCTGTACGGATTACGATCACCATAAGCAAGTGACCATGGCAAAAATACCGTCTATGCGTCAGTGTGCGACTTGTCAGCTAGTGAAACTGTATCACGGTCATAAAAGTCCATGTAAAGACTTTGTTGAATCATTCCATGGGTGTCATGGCGAGAAAAAGCAACAACAACAACAACAAACACAAACATCGTCCACAGAGGAGGAGGAAGACCAAACCTTTTTACCATCGATGGAAAAGGATATGCCAGACCTGTACTGGCAATGGCGTCATTGACAAAGTGATTCAATACCTACCTTTTGAAATCCATCTTCCAGGTTATCGTTTTTGCGGCCCTGGAACTCGTCTCGAAAAACGTTTACAACGTGGTGATGTACCCATTAATCTTTTGGATCAAGCATGCAAGGAACATGACCTTTCTTATCGCCATAGTCATCCTGGTTTAAGACATGTGGCCGATAAATTGTTATTAAAGAAAGCTAAACAACGTTTCACATCCAGTGATGCCTCAGTGGGTGAAAGGATGGCAGCCCTGATTGTCATGAGTGCTATGAAAGGAAAGTTGATGATGCATGGACATAAACATTGAGGAGTGAGGAATTGGGATTTGTTTGTGTTCTATTTTTATTTTGTCAATTCACTATGAAATAAAAACAAAGGTTTACTAGAGCACGATGTTTTGTGTTTTTCATTTTTAAGAAATCGTGATGTTGATGGCTGATTTTTTCATTTTACACATTTCACGCATTGCCATTTTGCCAATTTGCAATTTACAGTTTTTGAAAAAGTTCGTTTCAAGTTTAACGTTTTTGATGATATGGATTTTTCCATTTTGCTGATGACACTTTTTAAACAATGTCCGTTTGAAGTTTTTTGAATTTTCAAATTTCACATATGGCCATTTCCAGTTTTTTTAAAATGTCCGTTTTAAGTTTTGCGTTTTTGGTGATATGGAAACATGGATTTTCCATTTTGCTGTTTTCACATTTTTCCATTTGGTGTATGTCGAAAGTTGAGTTTTGACAATGATGTTGATGCGAGTGCTTGACCATGGCGATGCTGCAATGTGCTGATGCGTGTTTGGAGAAACGTCGAGGTCTACGACTACTGCAGGTAAGACTGTTTTTACAAAAATAATGTCTATTGTCTGCCCCATTTCAATGAAAAACAAACCTAATGACATAACAAAATGAGTATATAAGTGACCATTTACCCCCCACCCCACCCACCCACCCTACCTCACCGTGTTTGCTCTGGTCAACCATACACACCAGTTTTCTCTCTCCACTTAATGACATAACAAAATGAGTATATAAGTGACCATTTACCCCCCTCCCCACCCACCCACCCTACCTCACCGTGTTTGCTCTGGTCAACCATACACACCAGTTTTCTCTCTCCACTCATACATTCACACCTGTCTTTGGGAACAAACACAACCACTTTATTTATTCCCAAAAGCACATTCTCGACATGCACACTCATCCCAAAAGAACTTTTTTTTAGTTTACCATTTTACAATTTCAAAAAAAGAAAAAAAAAGCTACTAGAAATCTTTCTTATTTCATATTTACAAAAAAAACTCAACTTTGTACAGCGTTAAAAGAATCAAACTATTTACCAATCAAAAAATTTAAAAAAATAAGGTTGCATAGAACTTTTAAAGAGCAAATGGTCCAAGTGGTTTGTCACTATTTACAAAATCTACTATTTACAATGACAGAAACCAATATTTACAAAATTCTAAATCTACAAGTTACAAAAAGCCATGTCCCATAAACGATTAAACAATGAAATCACACCTCCTCCTCCTTGCGATCATAACCCCAGGGCAGGCTGGTGAGCAGGTCATCAGCCCACACACGCTTGTTATCCATGGAGGCGAGGGTGCGTTTTCTCTGTTCCACAAGATACAAATGATGGTTGCTGGATTGTATCCTGCACTGTGTATGAGACATAGCTTTGCCAGTGCGTAAAACCGCTAGGTAATCGTCTACACGTAGCGATTTTACCACTGCCCTACCTACACCTTTTGCTCTTTTGGCTTCCTTACAGTCGAGTGAGCGGTAAGCATACATTTTTGAAGCCAAACCTACGAATTCCGTCATAATGGAATCACCGCATTCATCTTTTAAAACGCCCATTTCCTTCTTGTTTTTTAGGGGCAGCTGAAACACGTTGTCAGCGCTATAGCAAGAGGTGTCGAACCAGTCACTATGTTGCCTCATGACGTCATAGGGGTTGCAGTGGCGAATGTGGTAAATGAATGAGTCCGTGTCCATATACAAAAGAGAGACGTCCTCAAAATGGCGTTTGGCAAACTCATAGTGGAATCGATACATGATCGATTTAGAAAAGTCTAAAATGACTTGACCCAAGTAAATGGGCTTATCCATGGTCACGCTGGTCTTACTCATTTCAATAGTAGCCAAATCCTCATCGATAATTTTGATCGATTTGAAATTTGGCTTGGCAATGTACCGCCGGGCACCCCACCGCCCCTCCCAGACATTCACCAATTTAATGTCACGGTATTTGCGGACATTTTCCATAGACTTGCCATAGATGCAGTTGTTCATTAATTAAAAAAAATTAATTTCAAACTGCTGTGTTGCCATTTGTCGGTGCTCTGTGTTGAGTCGCATGTATGGCTCAAGCCATGCTCTTTGAGCAAAAGAAATACCCCTGTGGATTTTCTTCAACACCAAGCCTTGGGCGAGGCATTGCACCAACATTTGGATATGTAGCACGTACCGATTTTTGTTGTAAAGTGTGCCCATGAGTTTTTCAATTTTCACTTTACTGTCAGGGGGAACCATTTGCTCAAGGCAGAATGGGAAATCGGCATGTTCATCATACAAGGATGAGGGATATTCAATATCCACTTCTAGCACATATCCACGGCCTGTTTCTTGGCTAGCCATGTTCACATCAAATTCTGACACTTGTTTGTCTGTCAGCCAAGCAAACTTCCCATAGGGCAAAGGCTGACTCATGGCGTAACCGTACAAATTATTCACGTCATAGTACATTAAGTACGATTCTGGTTTGTCTAGTGAATAATCAGGCATGTAGACATTGTTCGCTTCGGCATGGCGTTGGTTAAGCGACACAAAGCCGCCACGAATGCCCTTTTCAAAAAATAGAACCATGTCTACGTCAGTGAGTAAATCCAATTCCACTTGAGTGTATTTCAAAGCGGCATCAAACGAGAGTCCAGGACTCGTATAATAGTGAGCCGGGTCAAGACCGTAAATGTGTTGACACAACTCACGGAATTTTTCAAACACATCAGTGAGCAGCAATACATCCAGTTTTAGGTAATGCAAAGCATATTCACTTAGCGTCTTCATGCCAAACACTCGCCAAACTTGACATGCATGTGCATAGTCTTCATCGGAAACGGTACTGCGTGTTAGTTTCGAGTAAAATTTCTCTTGTGGTGGGAGTTTTCTTTGCTTTAACACGTCCCAGCTGTTGCAGAAATCATACGGGAATATACTTTTCCGAATGCACAATTGAAATTGCTCAGGATCATTAAAATGCATTCTAGTATTTTTTAATTCCTCCTCATTCAAGCCATTCACAAGGCTGTCTAGCGAGGATGCCATAAACTTAAAGGAATCCAAAAATCGAATGCTAAAGTTGCTCAACCTCCATGTCAGGGCTGTAAAACGCTCGTGGTTTTGGGGAATAATGGTAAACGAGCCCTTGTTGACATGGCCCAATTCACGAATCAAAAACTGAATGTCATAATTTGCCAGATTATGGAAAAAGACACTGATGAAACGAGGAGCTGGAAAGTTCAAGTTGCATTTACTATGCGCAGCTCCACGAAACTCCCCCGTAAAGTGCGAGTGATCACGAACGGTGTCTTCAGCACTGATCAGTGGCTTTTCGCAAATATGGCATGTCATGGCATGCTCATACTGCTGCTGCTGTTCTGGAGATAGGCTCATGGGTACTGGGTGGTCCAGTAATTCCTGTACATGGTCGGCCAAATTGACAAGTTCATCCAAGAACCATTTGGCACAATCTGGCCCCTCGCGGTATTTGTAAACGGATTGCGTGGGGTCATAGGCACACACCACATTAAATCCTATGGCAAAAGGTTCATGTTTTTGAATGGGTGTGGTTGAGCTTATGGTGGGATCTGGTTCACATCCCGCCATGGGTGTAGTGAGAGCTTCGAAATCTGCATATACCACATAGGGGACAGTGTCACGCTTGTGAATGTCCTTAAACTTTAACACAGCCTTGTCCCCTTGTGGCAATATCAATCTCACCGCTTCCTGAGAAACACAATCTACCCTATGACGTTCTAAGAGCATGGGGGTTGTAAAATATTGCAAGCAACGATCACAAATATGTGTTTTATGTCCATGCTTAGACGTTTGACTGCTTAGCAATCTACTCAGGCTTTTAATGAGGCAATAGTGATTCACTTCTCCATAAGACAGATATAAAAGATGAATGTGGTGTCGTTTCGATTCTTTTGTGGCATAAAGAGGACCCACAATCTCATCACCATCAAGGCCATACACCATGAACGAAAAGTCCTGGTTATCTTGTTCAAACCTATGGATCTCGAGTTAAATTTAAAGTTTGTTTCAATTCATCAAACTTGGCCTTGTACTTTGCTGGTCTGTTAACATGGCGATCTTGAGCTGGCTGCAAATACGCAGCCACAGCTCACAGAAAAAATTCATCATCAAAATTTTCAATATTCACCACAGCCTTTTTCGAAGCTATTGCTGGCGGTGTTTTAATATAGCTAGACCCAGCATTTAACGGGTTGAAATGACAAATGTTGATTTGTAGATGGTGAATTTTGTCTAAGGCTAGACCACTCGGTCCTTGTTGCAGTTTATCAAATTTTGATAGCAAGGCATTCACCACGTGGGTTTCATACCACTGTTCCAAATTATGGGCTATGAATAGCTCTTGCATTTTACTGCAAATATAAAATGTCTCTTTATGCTCTACGTCCTTCTTTTTATATATGAAATCGCACACCAGTTCTGTATTCACCTTTAAAGCCATATGCAACCTTTGCGCTGTACAAATTTCAATTTTAAAAATTTCAAAACAAGATTCTAAAAATTCTTTGGGAATCAAACTTTTGCTAACATTAACCACGCGGCCAGAGCACACACGTGATTTGAAAAAAGACTCAAGGGGCACCCAAGTTAACGTATCCGCAGCAGTAAAAGACATTATTTTGAAAGAACACTCTCACCTGAGTTTTCAACTGTAGACTGCTTGACAATGGTTCCACTCTAAAGCCACTTGGTTTTCAACTGTATTTGCTGTAGCAGTGAACCCTTTTTTTTCAAATATCTAAAAAGAAATAAAATAAACCACCATAAGTATATCCATTCCATATAGTTTATGCCTTTCATAAACAAAACAAAATCAAACAGGTTATATATTAATAAAACAAATCTCACTTTGACGTGTAATGCTTTGCTATAGTCCCGTCTCGTGGGCTAGTGTGGAAATGGTTTCCTTTTCTAGTTGTCCGTTTTTCTCTCTTTTCCAATCTCTTTCCCACAGACACACGACAGGTAGGCTATACACGTTATCTGCAAACAAATAAATAAAATCGTTAATTACCTAATCAATAAATAATTGCATGTAAATATATATAAAAATCAATAAATATATAAATGAATAAGTATATACCTACCCCACAACAAGGTTAAGTATTTTCCACCAACACCAAAACTGATAAACAAGACCAGGGGTTTCATGCAATGCAGTGTGTTCAAAGGTAGTCACCTAAGTGAGCTTGGAAATGATAACGACATGTCTTTATATATGCTACGTTGCATGTATAATCTTTTTTTTCCCACGCTTTGAACATTCTGTTATCAGGCACGTGGACAGATGACGTCTAAGATGAACACCTGCGGTAGATCAAATTTCACCTGAACTTGCATTTTGTCACGTACGAAGCAAGACAGGATGTCACTGGTTTAGCGTACATGCCATCTCACACGTGTGTGCATGCATTTCACACTCCCCTGCCACCACGATGGTCAGATTATTTCACCTTCAAGCGTCTTGGTCATTTTTTCCATTGCACCTGTTGTCAAGTCAGATCGGAGCCTTCCAATAAGCTCAAATGACCTTCACCTCCTGCTCGTTTGTTTTCTATACTCGCTTCGATCAACATAGAACCAAGTTCTCATCACCGTTTACACGTTAAAGGTAAAATATCAGGAAAACGCACGCTCGCTCTGTCATACACCGACCCGCCGAAATAGCGATTGTTCTATTAAGCATGGTCCTTGTGGTTAGCGACAGGTTCGTTGAAACACACACACCCAGCCGTATCGTCTCTCTCAACCACCACGCTTCATGAACATTATAAACAGGTAAAGAAAAAGAAAACGTTTTTTCAACATGTATGGCGTTAGGCCCTTTGTGAATTTTTTTTTTTGGAAAAAAATATCTACCACATTTGAAAGGGGGCGTTAGCCCGAGTCCTAGGACACCTCGTACACGTCTCTAGCGTTATTGGTTCGTGAGATATCGGCAAAAATCACAAAAAACACGTGTTTACCTCAAAATCGAGTTTCCAATTTTTTTAAAAAAAATATAACGAGTGGCCCATAGCAAAGAGGACGTCAGCCCGAGTCCTTGGACCCGTCGTACACGCCTCTAGCATACTTGGTTCGCGAGATATAGCAAAAAGTCTAAAATCACGTTTTTACCCCAAAAAGACCGTGTTTCCAGCATTCTCAAAAACTTTAACCTATTACCAAAATACACAGGGTTTCGAGACAAGCCATTTGACACGTCATAGGACCAAATCCGACCATGCATTCGTGAAATATCGGAAAAAGTCTAAAATCACGGTTTTACCCCCAAAAAGCCTGTTTCCCTCATTCTCAAAACTTTAACCTATTAATAACATGTATAGGGCTTCGAGACAATCGATTTGACACGTCACACGTCCAAATCCGACCTTGCGTTTGAGAGATATCGACAAACTTCGTAGGAAAGTAGGCGACTATCTGGCTCTCTCCTCACCACCAAAACCTCTTCTTATCAATCATTTTTTTCAAAGAGCTCGCCCTCTTACAAAAATCCCAAGTGCGCATGCGTAAAAAACAAAAACAAAAATGTTCATCCATAGCGGCAGCCAGAAAAACGCATGCGCGATATGAGCAACAACATTTAAGTTCATTTTAGCAGCGCACCTTATACATGTCGTATTTGAAAAGAGACCTTCACTAAAAATTACAATTTCACCCCCTAGTAGGGGTAGGTTTTATTTAGGGGTTGAAATGAGTGGTCCATAGCAAAGCCCCCGTCAGCCCGAGTCCAACGACACCTCATTCGTGAATCTCCGACCAAGGGTTCGGGAGTTATCGGCTCGCATTGGGAGTAGTGGGGGGGGGGGGGCAGAATCGGCATTACCCCCCTACTGATGTCTTCATGAATAGGCAGTGCAGGGTGATCCATAATCTTGTAGTACTCCCGTAGCAAGGCAACTTCTCTACGAAGGTGGGGTGGAAGAATATTGCTGAGGGCTGGAAGCCAATATGCTGGTGTAGTTCTTATACAACCAGTGATTAGTCTCATGGTGTTGTTCAACTGGGTGTCAACGAGTTTGACATGTGGGCTATTGAGCCAAACTGGGGCGCAGTATTCGTTTCGGTCTTATATGGACCACGTTATTTCAACTGCCTTTTCCCTCGTTCTTTTAAATTGGCCCAGTATTCGCGCATTCTTCTTCGGTAAGCTTCTTTTCGTTCTTGGATGCACTTCTTGCCGGTTTTCAATATAGGTTTTGGCTGAAAACTCTGTGTATTTCCCCAAGTTTCTTCTTCAAAGAGTCACGTTCCAAGATGTCCTCATGTGATATCCCCAGTTCTTGTAGGTCTTTTTCCACCTCTGTAAACCATATCCCTTTGGTTTTCTTTCCCACAAAGTAGGCACAGATTCAATTGGACAATCTTCCGGAGTTATTATTATTATTATATATATTTTTATTATTATTATTATAATTAATGCTGCCATGTTTATCTTACTGGTGACGTACAATGATAAGTCTCCAGTATGTTATGTCGACGAATGCCTTTAATCGATTAATCCGTCGATTAATCAATTTTTAGTCGATATCACACAGTTCGAGAAAGAAACCTTTGAATAATATATTTTAATATGTTTACAATTCCATTTGCTATGAGGAAGATAATAATTTTAAATTTTAATTGTATTGGTTATTTATTTAGCGTATGCCTCTTAGTGCCGGGAGTGTCCGAGAACATGTTCGGCTCGCCAGAGGCTTTAGCAGCTTCAAGTGGACACCCATGGGGTGAGCTACAAGTTCCGTTCAATTTCAAGAAGTTCCAACTTTCGCTACCAGATGTCACTGACACCTAGTGGTGAACCTTGGAACTTTGATAGAGCGTTACAACGAAATCTAACCTAAAAATTAGCTTCACACAAATTTAATTAGTGGAAGGATCTTTTACATGCCATAAATCTATGACATGGGACCGCCGGCTTTAGTTCCCCTCCGAGGGAAGGCATACTGAAAGATTTTAACGCTCTTAAAAATCGGATGACTTCGGCCGGGTTTGAACCCACGGTCTTGGGCCGCTATTGTGGCGTGCAAGTGAAAAAATCAATTCAAAAGTATTTAATTAGAAGAAAGCAATTAAGGAGATATTATCGCTTTTATCTTTCTGAAGCAAAGGCATGAGCATCAGCTGACTTTAATGACCTGTCATTAGCCGATGCTAGCGCTCCAAATGGCAAATAATAATACAATACACAGGTTTTGTGCTACGCAAAACAATTGAATCGGCCGGAGCTGAAAAGTATTAAGTCAGTGGCGTAGTAGGTAGCATGCTGAGCTTCTATGACCAAGATCGCGGGTTCAAATCCGGACGAAGTCGTCGGTTTTTTAAGATCGTTAATCGATTAAATCGACAGTGCTAGAATAAAATCATGTCTGCTCAATTCATTGTCGACAAATTTTAATATAGCATGAGAATTGAAACCTTAATTCAAAAAACGTACATTAATTAAAGTAGTACCGGTTTCGGCCACGTTGTTATCTTCCTCGGCAGATCAGATCTCCGATAAATCAATTTCAGTAGCAAGTCTCACACTGAATATTTCTCTAAACAAAGGTTGTTATCAAAAATATAGCCTATCTAACAAGTTGTTCCGTGAAAAACTAAAGGCTATTTTCATATATCCTACTTATGAATTGCCACTATCATATACAAAATGTCAGTTTCATTGTTGTAAGAGATTCGTAGATATTGAGAACCGACTAAATATTGCGGATGGTCGCCATGTTGGATTTTGATATATGTAGGTCTTAGAGTTATGTACTGTTACGTGAAGATTATTGTGTACGTGTGGTATTCAAACTTCAATCACATGATTAGGACACAAGAAGTAAAAATGAGATTTAAAAATGTCGCACAGCTGCCATCTTGTGGTTATGGAAACAATTGAAATAAATTAGATGCCAGTGGATTAACATTTGTATAAATATTTACTGTACCAAGTTTCACTGCACGCGGATGGTTAAATTGCGAGAAACGTCCATGTGAATATTTATACTTCGCGTCGCCGCCATGTTGGATTTGTGATCACCATGTCATTGAAAGTCATATAGGTAAACTTATGTTAGTTAGTTTAGTTATTGTTGTTTTAAGGGGCGGAACTACGAGGTCATCTGCCCCTGAACTTAGGTTCATAGCCCCTATGAAGATTTTTAAAAATCAGTTTGATTGCTGTAATAGATTCGTAGATATTGAGAACCGTCTATATATTTCGATTGGTCGCCATGTTGGATTCTTATATGCATAGGCCATAGAGTCATGTACTATTAAAGGAAAATTATTGCGTAGGTCCATTATTCAAACTTTCACTTCGATCACATGATTACGACACAAGAATTAAGAACTTAATTTTAAAATTCGCAGAGCCGCTATCTTGAGGTTATGTAAACAATTGAACTAAATTAGATACCAGGGCATTGCAATGTGCATAAACACTTGCTGTACGGAGTTTCATTGCGTTTGGATCATTAAATCCCGAGAAACGTCTATTTAAAAGTCGCAACTTCGCTTCGCCGCCATGTTGGTTTTGTAGTTATAAGGTTTTCAAAAGACACATAGTTGAACTTCTAGTAGTTCCCTTTATCACCGTGCAAAATTCCAGGGTGATATCGGTAATAGTTTCGGAAATATTGAATGCTGGTGAAATATTTCGCACAGCCGCCATGTTTTATTGGTGAGACGTAGCAAAATTTGAAGAGCACGGTCGGGATTGTCCGGAATAGTGCTATAAACTTACCGAGTTTCATTGAAATCGGTCCAGCCGTTTATATTTTATTAGGGACATACCCACACACGAATCACACACAGACAGACACACGGACAAAAGGTGATCTCAAAAGCCTATTTTTTTCATAAATGAAAATAGGCTAAAAATATTAGTAGTCTAAAAGCTAAATATGCATTAAAATTTTTAAAAATTTAGATCTGCAAGCCTGCAAATTATCACCCATACTTTTCAATCTTTACATTGAACAAGCAATGAAGGAAATTGAAGAAAAATTTAAAGTGGGAGTGAAGATTCAAGGAGAAATAATTTCAACTCAGAGAATTGCTGATGACATCGTCATCTTGGCCGACACGCCTGAGGAATTGAATGAGTTTTTGAATGGTATGGACTCCGTCTTGAGGAAAGAATTCGTGATGAAAATTAATAAATGTAAAACAAAAATATTGGAATGCAGCCGAAATAAATATGAAACCTCTATGGACACCAAATTGGCAGGTGATAAACTAAAGGAAGTAGGAAACTTCTGTTACTTAGGAAGCAAAATAACCAGTGATGGACGAAGCAAAGAGGATATAAAAAGTAGGGTGGCTCAGGCAAGGAAAGCATTTCTACAGAAAAGGAATCTGTTGACATCGAATATAGATTTAGGTATTACGAAGTCATTTTTGAAAGCCTTTGTTTGGAGCGTGGTGCTCTAAGGAAGTGAAACTTGAACTATAGGTGCAGCAGAAAAGAGGAGAATTGAAGCGTTTGAAATGTTGTGTTACAGGAGAATGATGAAGGTCAGATGGGTAGATACGGTTACAAACGAAGAGGTATTAAGACGAGAGGGAGAGGAGAGATGTTTCTGGCGACTGCTAATGAAGAGAAGAGATACGTTGGCAGGACACTTACTAAGACACCCAGGAATAGCAAGCTCAGTTATGGAAGGAAGGGTCGAAGACAAGAACTGTAGGGGTAGACCAAGGTTAGAATATGGTAGACAGATTGCCTCGGATGTAGGGTGTGGTAGCTATGTAGCGATTAAAAGATTAGCTCAGGACATGGAGGCATGGTGGGCTGTATCAAACCAGTCAAAAGACTGAAGACTCAAACAACAACAAGAGATTGTATAAGTTATATTAAAGGTGAAAGACAAAATTCTTGAAAAAATCAGCTTGATTTTCAACATTAATACACGAATTAATACAGCACGGTATCACTTTAACGCTAGTGTTAAGATGAAGCACAACTCTGGCTTTCGAAGCCATAATGACTGCTGCCGAACTGTGCCAGTAATGTAAGTTGATGAGTGCTCAGTTAAAAGCCGAATTCTTAGCTGATTGGTAAGGACGAGAAAAAGACAGGCATTTGTTGATATACAGTTCATTAAAGCCGGGGAACAGGAAACAGGCAATTAGTCGTATACTTTGACGTGTAAGTTGGATAACAAAAGGAGGTTGGTTGGTTCCTTAGTTTAGGGGCTGCGACAATGCGGTCATGTAGCCCCGTGTACTTTGGGTGTGTGTATAATCTGTCTGATAACCGGTGTTAATTATGATGGCTGTATTAATGTGTGTTATCTGTATTTAATTCAAGTAAGGACTGCATACGATAATTTCAAGTAGTTCCTACTTTTGCTATCAAATGATAATGTCCACGACACCTAGCTTGCGGACTTGGCTACTGGATGCCATCGCAGTCATCACCTGGTGGCAAACGTTGGAACTAATATAGAGTTATCAATTCTAACCTACAAATTTTGGCTTCACACCAGTGTACAGTAGTTAGAGGAAGGTTCTTTTTCATGCCATAAATCTATGACATGGGACCGCCGGCAATGCTTCCCCTCCGGAGGATGGAATACTGAGGGATTCTTAACGCTCTTAAAAATCCGATGACTTCGGTCGGGAACAAAAGGAGGAAGACCTATTTGTCCATTCCTTGTTAGCTACAGAATCAACTGTTACAGCGGTCAAGGTAGACTTTCACAGGGTGTATAAAACTCATCTAAACACTGCATTCCAGAACTTGGAAATTTTCCGATTAAATGCGCATTTTGATTCCATTGTCGGCGTAATACAGATTCCGTTTAATAAAGGGAATTTAGTGCGGTTTTTTTTTCACCCCTAAGTTCACGGGACATTCAAATATTTCCTTTTAAGACAAGTTTTCATTTAATAACGGGTCCTTTAAGGCAGGTTTTACTGAATACGTTTCAACATTTAATTTCACAAAGTTGTCTTACAAAGTCAGAAAACACCGCACTATTACAAAGGACAACCTGTGCTGAATTCGCACGTGCAGTACGAGAGCAGAGGAGCACTGGTGCATGCGCCGAGTGCCTTAGCTGGGAGAAAAGCAGATCGGTGTGCAAGAGTTCATTCGAGTGCAAACCAGTATGGCATAAGGACGTGTGCTGGAAACGTGCTGTCGTGAGCTATGAATGGGCGCGTGGAAATTGAGTTTTAGATATGCATCACTATCTGACGTTATGTCCCGTCAAATGGTTGGGCGTTGGTGTTCAATTTTCAGTGAAGGAATTGCTCTTGTTCAGGCGACTGAGGCTACAAAGCCTCATTATGCCACTCTCTTCATTCAGAGGACGGCTAAATACAATAAAAGAAGAAAAAACTTAACCTAAACGTTAATTTGACAATAAAATTGAATCGGTTGGAGCTGAAAATCAGTGTTTTGGGGCTGCGACAACGTGGACATGTAACCCCGTGTACTTTGGGTGTGTGTAGAATCTGTCTGATAACCGGTGTTAATTGTGATGACTGTATTATTGTGTGTTATCTACTTTTAATTCAAGTAAGCTAAGGACTGCAGAGGAAAATTTCAAGTAGTTCCTACTTTCGCAACCAAATGCTACCGTCCACGACACCTAGCTGTGAACTTCGCTACTACTAGATGCCATCGCAACCACCGCCCGGTGACGAACGTTGGAACTTAAGAGCATTAATCAAACCTAACCTACAAATTTTGGCTTCACACAAGTGTAGTTAGTGGACGGTTCTTTTTCATGCCATAAATCTATGACATGGGACCGCCAGCTTTACTTGCCCTCCGAAGGAAGGCATACTGAGGGATTTTAACGCTCTTAAAACATCCGACGACTTCGGCCGGGTTTGAACCCGCGACCTTGGGCATAGAAGCTCAGCATGCTACCAACTACGCCACCGAAGCCGCCCGCTGAAATGTATTAAGTCAGTTTTGACTACTTTTCAGGGGACAGATAAAACGTCTTTGACAGAACAGAGCTTAACGAGCACACTATATTAGTCATCTGTGTTGTGAAGCAACTGATCAGGGTATATTTGTGTTAGCGAAATATCAATTTTAATTTAACAAACACATTTTTCTAATCAATTTGCAAACGTGACTTAATGCCTTTCGGCTCCATGATCAGTTTAATGCGGCATAAAGCCTTGCAGAATGAATATTTCACATATTTTATTTTAAGATGGATTTGTAAACCACCTAAACCCTGTACAAATGTAATTTACAATAGCACTGTAACACGCAGGAATCTTGCAGTGTAGCCAACATTAAGTACGGAATACGGCGCTGAAAGGCAGCAAGTCATTGACATAATGCTTTTCTCCTCTGATCGCACTGCATGTAGCAGTGGTTTCTGGCTTAAACCCACAAAACCAATTGCTTTGTGATGGATTTCGCCCTGCCAGTGAGCTTCCGAGCTTTTTCTCCTGCTGGTAAGATGAAATTTTTTTGTGTGTAGCTTAAGGTACTCATCGACCCTACTGAAGACATTTCATTACAAGTTATCTTATTTTCTTGAAATTGATATCACTGATTCCAAGAATATAAACTAGTGAATTTTTGTCAAAAAAGAAAGATTAAATTAATTTGGGGGGTCTTTTCAAAGATTAATCACAAAAATAAGGTGCATTTTTGGGACGCGATATATTTGCTCTCTTTCAACTTAATTGAGCCAGTGTTGTTGCAAATTGATCTGCTGTATGTTCAGAATGTTGTATAGCAGAATAGTTTTTGTATCATTGATTGAGGTAAATATATTAGCTTTGTTTTAAAATTTACGTTATTTTGATTGAAAAAATAAATTAATTGTGGGGGGCGCGACCACTAATTTCAATTTAACAGCTTCATTCTGCTTTACAACATAGCTGCATTATTTGTCTATATTTTAGTTTTTAAATGAAACTAATATCTGCATTCTAAGTGGACTTTTTAACTGCCCAAGTCAAGACAAATATTGAAAAAATTGAAGTGAGACAAATCGTAACTTAAAGTTGAGGTAGGCTACACATTTAGAGTAAAGAGTCTTACTTTTCAACTCCTGAAAACTGCCTTTTCTTTGTATTTTAGGCTAATCTTCTGCATTCCCCGACCCGTGAGTATCTTCTACATTGTTTTAGTTCTCTAGTAGATTGTTTCAAAGCCAGATTAATGTGTGCTTTATCTGCTGCACCTATGCGTCAAAGTGACAGCTGCTGAAAAGCGTGCACACCGATCATTAAAGGGAATATAAATGAGCTAAACATCAATAAAGCTAGTATAAACTGTATATTTTTGGAAACTAGAGAGGACATACTATCGAATAAGTCAATAAAAAAATTTCGAAAATTTTCTTGAATATGACTACTGGAAGGGTCGATGAGTACCTTAAACAGAAGGCTGGTTAATTATTTCCTATGCCATTCCAAGGCCCTTGGGTCAATACTTCAGAATACTAATTCTTTAAAAAATGACCATTTTTGACTTAGTGCTTTTCAGCTCTGACCGATTTAATGATGTTCTTGATGCAGGTGGTTGTTATTACTTAGGGGCCGATAACCTCGATGTTAGGCCCCTTAAAACAACAATTATCATCATCATCATCATGTTATTACTTCTGGATAATATTTGAATTTTTGCTATTGTAAAATTAATCCCTGCTACTACAGTAGTCTATATCATAGCATAAATTAGATTTCTGTTCTCTGTTATTTATGAATTGTTTTAGTATGAAGTTACATGACTCGGAAATAGTTTAAGTACAGATTAATCATATTTGGTTTCACCTTCACTAAAGCAATTGGTTGTTTACATTGGCTGATATCATTGCATAGCTGATACTGTGCCCGTTCGGACCGAAGTCCGGACGACCACATATGCATTTCACCAAAAATCAGTCAGCACGAGAATCAAAATATCCCGGGGCGCCAGATGGGTTAAAGTCGAATGCAAAGAACCAACAAAAAAATGCTTAACTGATTTTCGGCTTGACGCAACAATAAGGATAGAAGGAGATTCATGAAAACGGTGATTGCATACCATAAAATTATCTCATTTTATTAAAACTTTAAAATGACATGAAGAAAATATGCCCAAAATGGCATAAAAGAAGACTGGAAAAGAATAAATTATTTACACAATATACAATATCGCCAACACATGAACACTAACAAAGTTGAAACGAGAGATCAGAATATCAGTCCTGTCGACTTCGTTCAACATAATTATGTACAGGGGTAGGGTTTTATCAACGCAAAGTCAATCGTCCATACTGATCCCTAACTTATTTAGCATTCACACGTTGAAGATCAATAAGAAAATTTATCACTGGTTGGGAAAATCACTTTCACTGTTCATTTCTCAAAACTATTATCGTAGCATTTCGACTAACACTTCTTAGGCAATAGTCATATTAGGATTTGTCAAATACAAAGTTGTTCATAATAAGTGAAATACACGATGATTTACATGGACCTTGAGCATTTTTGTGGATTAAAAAAACAGAAAATATCTATTGAAACATAGGCTAGATCTCAATCCAAAGTCTGTCAAAAATAATTTTGACTTAATCAGAAATATAATTATCCCAAATATAACTTCCATTCCATATGGATTCAGTCAACAAATTAATTAATTATTCCTTGAAAACATTAATTAGGAAATTTGAAATCATTTAACATGTTTTATAATGAAACAAATTATTATTATTATCATCTAAGTGATTTTGAAAAAAATGTCGAATATGTTCACCATCAACTTATTAAAGAAAATGAGTATTTATTTTTATAGGATCTGAAAATCCTTTCAGCTTATAGTGGTTGTTAATAAGTAACAATTTCAAACAACAGCATTTGCCCATATGATTGACACGTGATAAAAATCACAAAATTATAAATCAGCATTTAGACAACGGTAAAGCTTTCCTGAATGAAAGGAACTAGTAGAATAATAATATTCCGGTAAGCAATTACTAGAAATATTTTCAAACACGTGGATCAACAGTAATTTAATAATGATGGTTCACAAAATAACCTGCGGTTATATTACGACGAAAGTGTGGCGAAAACGACTCTCCTACTACATCAAAAACATCCAACCTACAATTTGATTAGTGCTCCATTTTACACAACCTCATTCCTGTGACTTAAATTGCGCATTCAGAATGGCATATCATTATCTGCACACACACAATGACATCTTCCCAAATTATACAAAATAATCAAGCCATTGCTTGTTATGACAAATGGAAGATTCAAAAATCAGTAAACCTCACCAATGAGTTTACGACAATATCCAATATAATTTCACCATCAGAAATTCTACACAGTGTTAATATTAGCAAACGTTGTGAAAGACGCTGCGTCATAATGATTTTATTTTATATAAACTCTAGCAAACACCCTGCTTTGTACATGCTTAGCTTCCCATTTCACTTCTTTCCGTGTCTTTATCAAAGCTTTAAATATGAAATGCAAACGTGAAACAATTTCACTGAATTTAACTGTTCATTATAAGTGGGCATGTGTTAACCACTAACCTTCGGAATTAACAAATATCCGATTTAGAGTATGACTTCAAATGTCAACTGTATTAATCATACAATCAGAAAATTATTATTATTAACCACAAATGTTTATTATTATTAGTCCAGAAAAATAGAAAAATAATAATTATTATTAAATCCCATTATTGTTATTATTATGTTCAAAACTAGGTTTAAAGTTATCAAACTGTTCGGGGAATATCACCCTCGACTTCAAAATGATGGATAACTATCCATTCCTCAACTTAGATTAATTCTTAAATCTCAAATTATGACGGCTAATGTCAGCAATAAGAAAAAATATCGAACTAAAATAAATGCTCGTTCTGCTCATCCATAAATATCGAATCGTATAAATCTGAGTAAAAATCAACTCAGGTCCTAGCTCAGGTTTCGAAAGAAAATATTTGCAAAAGCAAATAAACATATCGATGACTATAGAGAGAAAAAATGTGTTGGCAAGACTGTAGAAAATACGAGAAAATCCAACTAACTACGCATAGAAATAATGTAAATTTCAGCTTACATTCTTGTAGGTCTTGATGGTAGAAATCTGGACTGAACCAGACTACTCAGTCTTCCTGTTGTCTGTCCCATTAGGACGCGTACTTATATTCTCGTATCAGCTTCCATGTTATACCCACAAGCTGTTTACGCAGACATAGTGGCGTTTATAATGTCTTGCAGAAATTTTTTGGCAACTTCAAGAGCTGAAGTGTAGTTGACAGGGGTCTGATCTAAGCGATCCACGATGAAATAATTACCAAGACCCACTGTGATACAATCAGTATTCCAATACTCTTACAATCTTTTCAGCACAATTGCAAATGCTGTCGAGTTGGCTGGGCAAAGCTTCTCACTTTTCAGATCGCACAAGGCTAAACCTGTATTCCCATTCGGCTTTCGAATTGTAATATGCAAGACTGGTTTTGAAGTTACTGACTTATCTTGGCTGGTCCAACTATTGGATATAAATAATCCAGCTATAAGTGAATGTGGACTGAAGAAAAAGTTGTAGACATACTCTATCAAGAGTTTAGTGCTTTTCAGTCGGTCAACACGACCGTGTTGACCGTGTTGACCGACTGAAAAGCACTAAACTCTTGTTTACTAAGGCAACACTGAAAATATGGCTTCAAACACCACAATACTCTATCATATGTCCAAGTTGTAGCAGTAAAAATTACCAAGTGCCACAGACTTATTTCACTTCTGTGAAATCAAAGAAAAGTTCTAAACTCACTCGAAATAGTTTGACACTTTCAGTAACCATGTACTGTCGAAAATTCTAAGTCCACAGCTTGTGCTGTAAGTTGAAGTTTAAATGCAACCATGTGCTCGGCGATAACAACGATGTTCGAAGTTCGGTGATAGTCAAGCGGCTAGAGCGCTTACGTAGCGTAGCACGACCAAGTCAACGGAGTGCTTGTGACGAAGTGAACCTACCTCTGCCTGCGAGGCTCGCCTTATATACTCATCCGCTTTCTGGCTCGAGGTCACTGCGGCGAAAACGCTGAAACTAAAACAGCTCATAACTCGGCTTCTGTTCGATCAATTTCTTTGAAACAAAGCTCATTCTTCTTCTCTTGTTCTTGCCAGTAATCTGATATAGGTTTCATGTTTCCATCTCAACGGGAAATATTTAGTGACATATAGCCTCGACTATGACGCTCTCCTCCTACGTCACTTACCCACTTCTTGGCTGTAAATTCCTTCGAAAAGCTTCTAAGAAGGTTCAAACATCCATATCCGAACTTAGAATCGTGGCCTGTTCCCTCAAATCTAGGCTCACGGCTTGTACCCTTCAATCTAGGCAACTGGATTTGGGCACAATACATTACCATAAAGGAAGTGTTCTTATCGCTCTGATGGGAAGTCCTGAATACTGGTGCATTCCAGAGAATACTAGCTGAAATTCAGAATGAACCTTTACATTTTTCGGTTCTATGATGAGGTATCTAGGGCATTTGTGGAGTGTGTCTATTCTCACGGGTATGCACTGACTGCATGGGAGTTAGTGTAAATATAAGAAGACATTTGGAATTTTAAATATTTTATCACAGTCAGAAGCATGGCATACTGTCGTTCTTTTAACTTAAGGGACACTGGAACTGAAATTTTAGTGAAATTTGTGGAAAATGTCGATTTTCGTTTTTTTCCATATTAATACACCCCTATCCCCTGCGGATCATATAGCAGTGGTTTTTTTTTTATCCGAATTCCGCCATTTTTAAAGCCCTGGCGTAGCTTTAAAATGCACGGTGTGTCCTTTAAACGCCCCAGCACAGTAAGTGTCCTGAAGGTTCTGAGTCTTGGTGCTTCTACAATCGAAGTATCGCAGCTGGTAAAACACCACAGAGTCATGACAAAATGGCTGTAGAACTTTAAGAACCCTTAGTTGTCAAGATTGTGCCTGTTTATCAAAGGCTGGCATCAGATGAGCTACTATCCATATGCATCCGTGGTGCTACTGAAAATCAGAATGAGTCTCTGCATTCTGTTATCTGGAGGGAGTGCCCAAAAGAGATTTTTATTTCACGGAAGATACTTGAAATTGCTTTTAGTAATTCTGTAGCAGAATTCAACATGGGGTGTAGTGCAACAACAGAGTTGAAATCGGGAATAAGACTAACTTCAGTATCTCATGTCACAGCACAAACTCTTGAAAGATGTGACAGTCGCAGAAAGTATGTAAGTCCGCGGTCATAATTGGAGAAGCGAAAGGCATGTCGACGGAAGGTGAAACTGACAGAAATGAAGGAGGAAGCTGCAAACAGAAGAAGGAGGGTGTCACATATGCTGTAGGACAATCCAAATGTCATTGGTAAGCTGAAACCTTGTAAATTGTGCATCATTTTAGAAAATTGCTGTTCTCTCGGATTCACTTTTTCAGGCATTCAAAATGTTACTCGCGTCATAAATCTTATGATATTGCTTTCAAAATGGGAATTTATTATCTTCATTGCAATGAATATAATCCTGCGGATCGTTTTTTAGATTGCACTTTTGGTATGGCTGCAAATAATTTTCAAACTGGAAAAAATACGATTTTTTTGTAGAAAAAAACTTGGATATGAAAAAAAATTAATTTCTTGACACTCATTAATGCAATTCAAAATCAGATCCGTAGGTTTATTCCAATTGTTATAGTGCAATAGAATATTACCTAAAAGTTACACTATCTTGTTTTTTTAACGCGGCTGACCTTTATAAAACTTGAATAATTAGCACAATACATGTACAAAGTAATTAATGTCTGGAGAACTAATCAACTTACAATACTCACGTTTCCCACAGTGGTTTATAATATGACTATTCATAACCATATACAATTTCAAAGCTGTACCTCAGTTTATATAGAATTTGAAAATTTCAGTCCCAGTGTCCCTTAAGCCATCGAATCTGAACATAAAATGATGAGACCCTCTTGGTACATTGAGAACTAAGCGCAAGCAAGCATTCTTTGCAATTTTGTATTGAGGACCCCTAATCGATCCTTAGTAAACTCTGTATCAGTCTTTTCCGAGCATTTTGCTGATGATGATGGGTTCTGTTTTTTCGAAAAGTATGATATAATGGTCAAATGCGTACTGACATTGGCTTTGAATATCATTGTTAATCAAGGCTACGTTCAAATGAATGGATTCCAGATCCGTATGTAGATGTAGCTGCAGATCGTCATAGTACATAATTATTATGCTGGCAGAATTTAAGGACAAATGGCATGTCATTTATATACACGGAGAACATAAGTGGACCAAGGACCGAACCTTGGGGCTCACCTGTTGTTACTTCCCACCATTCAGAAACATTGTCATCTACTAGGACTACTCCCTGACATCTGCCTGTTAGGTAAGACTTAACCAGTTCGTTACTGACTTTGAAAGACGTGGAGGGGCGCCCAGATCGGTCTTATCTTTCACACTCTGTCTTCCTCTCCGCGATAGTAATGCCCATTTTGGTTCGGACACATTAGAAACTAACAACATACCGTAGTAGAAACTATAAATACTTGCAATCTGTCGTGAATCCTGTATCAAGATATACATCAAACTGCAACCTCCTCTTCTACTCTGGATCTAATAGCATCCAACTGCAATGGGCACGTGATTGACCAAACAGTTGCTTCTATCCTCGAGCAGCAAAGGTCGAAACTTTCAACACACGTTTAATTGAGTTTATATGATCGCCATGCTCCCGTGTGCTCGGTTTACGTTAAACACGCACAGAAATAAAAGAGCTAATAAAAAGACAGTAAAGGGACAGAAATAAGTGCAACAGAACACAGAAACTCGAGAATATTGTAGAACACAAAAATGCTTACGTAACAGAACCCAGCAAGTTATCCGTAATACAAAGATACATTACACGTATTCACTAATTAATTCACCTGAGCGCTGTTGTGCTTAACACAAGGCTTATATTTTGGAGTTGACGGGGAATAGCCTATTGCCTACTGCGTATAAGAGATCATGTGCTGAGAAACGACGCGACAAAGTTCTGGCTGAGGCCATTGTCTTGTGTATTTGTTTAAACGCACTTTATAAACAAATAAATATATCTACAAGAAGATGGTTTATTAGCTTTCACGGCCAGTGAATTAAGCTCAGCAATTTTTCTAGGTTTGTGTCCTATCTTGTGTGGGGTTTCACCTAGGACACCAATTAGGCTCATCAGCGGGCTCTTGGTGTCCCCGCCCGGACTGCGAACTGCGCGCTACCTGCGCCTCTTCACTGCGAGAACTAAAAGCTCAAGCAGCCATAACCACTCTATGAAGGCTTCCAAAACGATGGTATATTGGCTTTCACGGCCAGTGAATTAAAACTCAGCAATTTTTCTAGGACTCTGTGGGGTTTCGCCTAGGACATAAAGTTGGCTCATCAGAGGGCTCTTGGTGTCCAAGCCCGGACCCCCCACAGGAGTAGCGAACTGCGCGCTACCTCCCTTTTTATGAAGCACACCTGTGCCCAGGGCCGGATTTACCCAAAATTACGCTATAGGCACCTCTCCATTGAGCGCCCCTCCTCACTTGAGCCTTCCCCCACCCCGCCGATTTTTATGATAAGGCATAGCCACTCGCATGAGGTAAGGTGCGGAAAAAAGGAATAAATAGTTACATGGCTGACAGCATAAGTTTATGCTTGAATTTTTACGCAGGGAAAACATAGTCAATTCAATAAAAAGTGACAGTCAGTCTGAAAGACTAGACTTTGTATCATTTTAAATGCTACAAATGCTGAAAAATGCTAGAAAGGCTCGCTTCGCTCAAAGCCAAAGACTCTTGACATGTTAGAAAATAATGTTCATAATACTTATTTGCTTTATAGTACTTTACCTTGTTTCAAATTACTCGCGAACGGCAAGTGCAAACCAAGGGCAAAGCAAGGTCAAGCGCGGGGGATGCCGTCACGCTAACCAGAGCGCGCGGGGACGTACCCCTTCCATCCAGTCTGAAGACACTTATAGTGGGTGATGTATTGAAGATAGAGATATGCTCTCGCGGACTTTTTTGTAGAACTTTTCATGCTGACCAATTCTTACGCTCATGGTGTATTGATATGTTTAACGGTTTGCCCAGCGTAAGCTTAAGAAGCGCATGGAAGCCAAGTTTATTTTCGACTTTTTCACTGAAATCGTTACTGCTTGGCTTCCTTTGATCATACATAAATTATTTTCTACAGAATCTTTCCTCGAGATATCCTTTACAGAATGGTGAAAACCGCATCAAAATCCATCCAGTGGTTCTCGAGTTTACCCGTGACATCCAAGAATCGGGGATTTTTGTCTTATACTAACGAAGTAGAGATTGTCGGGGAACACATGCACCAAGCAGTACTACGACGTCACACACCTCAGTGCATCTGGGTACATTTCGTCCCGTCACCGTAACGTAACGCCAGACCCTAGCGTAACGATGAAGTCGACAAGATCATTTAAAATGATAAAAACATGAAGACATAACGGGGCCTGCCTCAAGCACAACGAGAACTACTTCTAAAGTTTCCTTCTTGCCTTGTTTTCGGCAAATTCATTAATTATGGCATCGCAGTTCAAGTTTTTCGTCATATCTTTTTCAATCGCTAGGAATGCAATAGAGTTTAACCTGTCTTCTTTAGTGACTGACCACAAAAACAGCGCGCGCAGCACTGCTCCGCTCGCACGCCTCCCCAACCCTCTCACACTTGTCGGGACGAAAGGGCGTCGAGCGGCATAACGAAGAGCGAAGTGGAAGGGCATGGGACAAAGACACGATATTATTTCTAAATGTCTCTGCTCATTTCTCAATATGTATTTTAGCATGTATAATGCTATAATCCTAACTTAGCACATTTAAAGCCTTAGCAAAGAGGACGCTCATGACGGTGCCCTTCGGGGCGCCTCCAGTACAGATCATTACTGGTTGCCTAACCGAAAGGGCGCCTTGCGGCGCCCCTAGGACTGCGGCGCCCCTAGGCACGTGCCTATTTCGCCTTACGGTAAATCCGGCCCTGCCTGTGCCTCTTTACTGAGAGAACTAAAAGCTCAAGCAGCCATAACCTCCCTATTTATGTAGCCTATTTCTTTATTTATCGCATGTCTTTTAGTGCCGGGAGTGTCCGAGGACATGTTCGGCTCGCCTGAGTCGGTAGCTGCTTCCAGCGGACACCCTTATTAGGGTGAGCTACAAGTTCCGTTCAATTTCAAGCAGTTCCAACTTTCGCTACCAGATATCAATGATACTTAGTGGTGAACGTTGGAATTTTGATAGAGCGTTCTGACGAAATCTAACCTAACAATTTAGCTTTACACAAGTTTAGTCTGTGAAAGGATCTTTTACATGCCATAAATCTATGACATGTGACCGCCGGCTTTACTGCCCCTCCGGAGGAAGGCATACTGAAGGATGTTTAACGCTCTTAAAAAATCCGACGACTTCGGCCGTGTTTGAACCCGCTATCTTGGGCACAGCGGTTCAGCATGCTACTAACTATGCCACCGAAGCCGGCAACCTCCCTATGAAGGCTTCCAAAAAAGATGGTATATTGGTTTTCACGGCCAGTGAATTACAACTCAGCATATTTTCTAGGTTTGTGCCGTGTCTTGTGTGGGGTTTCGCCTACGTTGAGTTTTAATTCACTGGCCGTGAAAAAAAAACGCAAACAAATAACGAACGTTAACAAAAAACTAGAAATTGTACGTGTACGTGAAGAGGGCACCTGTCTTTGACTTACGGTGAAGGTGAAAAAAAAATCCGGGAAATCCGAAAGAACAAAGATAAGATAATTAATTTATCCAGTAGTTCCGACTCATTCAAGGGTTTGTCGAAACAAAAAAAAAACTGTGTTAGTTAGTTTTCGAGGTTTTAAGGGGCGGAATAGCGAAGTCATCTGCGCCTAAAAGAAAAGTCTGTGAAAACGTCTACTTACGCAAAACTTGACAAAGCAATGTTAGAATAGATAACCTAAATGTGAAACTAAATATTTAAACCAAATGGCTTCCTTATCTACGGTTTTTCAAACCCCAATTACCGTGAATAGTTTGTAACACATTATAAAGAAAGCATAAAATTATTATTCACAGCTAAAATATCACCAATACTGACTTAAGGTATAGAAATAATTGTAGTGCCGCCCCTTAAAACAACAATAACTAACTACGTATAACTAGAAATAATTTGGCCACATTTCACGGTTAAGAACTTGTCCACACCGGAAGGAGTGTAAGGAGTTTACTAAAAGAAGGCGATGGGGGTAGCAAAGTTTACACGATCAAGACTCGTATATATCCTGGCAAAAGAAACTTTTCTCATCGCAGACCTGCGGACTTTTCTGACACTACCTAATTCCAGCGCATCAGACAAATTACTGACAAAAGAGAAGACGTATCCCCCATTGAACTCTAGGTAATACTGGAATGCCGACTGTATGGGAGCAAAGTGCGGTATTTGGTGAGACTAGTGCCGGCCCCGTGGTGTTGGGGTAGCGCGCCTGCCTCTTACCCGAAGGCCCCGGGTTCATCAGGGATTTTAGAAACTGACGTGAGGGCTGGAACGTGGTGCACTCAGCCTCGTGAGGGCAATTGAGTAGCAATTTGACAGTGAGGCAGCGCCCCGATCACGAAAACCAAGATTAACGGCTGAGGGGGCTCGATGAGCTGATCACGTGTCACCCCAATATCTGCAGGCCAAATGGCTGGGCAGCGGTCGCTTGGTAAGCCTAGGCCCTACATGTGCTGCAGTGCAAGGGGTTAGTTACGCCTGGTAGTGCACGTCAAGGAGGCGATGACCAGGAAGCAGTTTTCAGCGAGGGTTGCCATGGGAGGAGATGTTCCAGTAGTAGGCTACCTACAGTTCAATGATATGCTCTGACTTCTATGGCACAGGGGCCATGATAAGACATAGATGAGACAAGTCTTCACAAGATTGGCAGTTCATGGCTTCCACAATCTTATCTGCAACAATACATTCTTTCAGGATCCAAATAAAGAGTGTGAATGTACACTATGTAAACAACCCTATGACCGCTATCAAATAGAACACTGCACCAAAATATTACAGTACTATCAATAAGCGAATGTGCACAGATGTAAGAGTGTTCAAGAGTTGTAGCCTACAGTGATATTGTAATTTATTATTGTAATATTTGGCCACATTAAATATATTAAATTTATGATAACAACTATGTATTTAGTTTCTCTGCCAGGAAAATGGCAACGATTCCTTAAGTTTTAATTTACATCACATTGAATTTAAAGAGCTGTTACGCGGCGGAAAGTTTGTAAAGCAATCTTTGACAATCTCCCTAATTACTTGGTATGATTCTGAAGAGCGTCTTACTTGTGCATGAACGGTCAGATACAACGAAAATGTTTTTTTAAATGCTTGTTTATATTCAATTTGAGGGGCTCGTTGAATCATGCACAATGCCGTGGTTTGGAGACCGTAGGTTCAAATCCCGACCCTGACAGCGGCCAACCTCAGTTATTTAGTCACAATAGGTTATCAGACAAATTCAACATGCACCCAAAAACACGGGGCTAATGACCAAAGAAATCCCAAGCCTCAAATGAAAAATAACAAGAACAATGGCTTTCATTCTCCGACCAAAAACGTCGTTGGTGGTGATCGTTGAAGGTCATTTTACTGGCATCTAGATTATCATCAACCCCTAATGATACACTACTACAGACACCACAATAACACAGATTATCACACCATTTAAAACTCTTGATTCCATTCATCGTACTGAAAGGATTTACTAACGATGAATAAGATCCAACAGCGGTTCTCTGGTGACTCCAGGACCAAAAAGCCGAATTCTATCGTCGGGAATTAAAACAGTGCGTTCAGACAGTTGTTTGCTAAGACTGGGTGATATTGTGGTGTATCTGTGCCACTTTACACTGCACTGCGTCTCTTAATACAGGGTAACTGACCTGCCATAATAAGCATGTGCAATTTACTTTTAGAAAGAGGCAGATGACCTCATTGTTCCGCCCCTTTAAACAACAATCATTCTTTCTTGAGTGCCTCTCAGGGAATATCTTCACCCAAAATATAGACCAATTTTAAATATAGGCTACAGCTAGTATTCCTTTTGGCATCTTAATTTCCTACTGGCATGTCATGCTGGTTCATCCTGGTCCAATTCGACTGCTGTGGGTGGATATCATTTAACATTTTGAAGTTCGTTAACGTATTCAACAAATGCATCGCTATCTCGTCCGTAATTGAAGTATAAATTCAAATTCTGGCAATAACAAGCTGGACATTTGGGTACCAGTGACGGGGACGAGAACCTAATAATCGAAAAATCAACAGAACATTTATCCTCACTTATGCCCGCCAGGGGTGAAATAAACAATGTGAGGCGTATGTGTTTAGTGATTGCAAAGTAAAAAAAAAAAAAAACAGATACTGGTCTTCGGCATTTTAATAGCCTAAGATTATTTATTATATCCCTTCCCTGACCCGTCCTGAAAAGAAAAGTGCATGGCCATTGGCTGCATTAATAAAATTATTAAAATGTTTTGGACACACAAGGCCGCTCGATTTCACATTTGTGACGTCATGTAACCTCATCTTTACTAACTCTATTAGCCGCACCAGGAACTAATTTTAATTCTTTGCTCTATGAATCTGTGATTTACTATTGAACATGAAATTGAATCCATCACGACTGTAATTGGCGAGTAACCTTTAGAATTATCAGAATATCGTACGGTCTGAACATCGAAATAGCTCTTGGCAAACTTGGAGGGAAAATATCAGCCAATTACATATATTTGAATTTGTGCTACTGTTGTTGGTAAGAATGAGTCCTTCGAGGAAGAGACGCAGCGATTCCTCTGCCATTGTCGGAATCATCTGTTCATGCAGTGCATCTTGTGGTAATCGATAAACTTTCCCGAGTAATTAATAATCTAGCAGTTGACATGGCTGGAGCCGTGATGTTTGAAAGAGCACGAGTTGTGTCAATCATAAACCGAGGGGAAGGAATCAATTTATTGAGCAAGATAGTTGCGGACGAGCGAGAAATTTCGCAAGAAGACGAAGAGAAGATACGAGAAAGAGAACAGCGTATTCTTCAACTCGGTTTAGTGTATAAGGAAGAAGGTAAGGCAACGGAGCTTGCTGAACTGATAAGAGTTATAAGACCTTTCTTAAGATGTATCAGCAAAGCAAAAGCAGCTAAGTTAATACGGTCATTACTTGACTTTTTCCTTGGTCTGGATGCTGGTATTGGTGTGGAAGTGCAGTTGTGTAAAGAATGCATTGAGTGGGCGAAATCCGAGAGAAGAGTGTTCTTAAGACAGTCGCTAGAAACTCGTCTAGTGGGTCTCTATTTCGATTCTCAAATGTTTACTGAAGCTCTTGTATTAGGATCAGCTCTGCTGAAAGAACTAAAGAAGCTAGATGATAAAAGTCTTCTTGTAGAAGTGCTTCTTTTAGAAAGCAAAACGTATCATGCTGTGGGTAATCTTCCAAGGGCACGTGCAGCGTTGACGTCAGCACGGACAACAGCGAACAGTATCTATTGTCCTCCGAAACAACAAGCAGCACTTGATTTTCAGTCTGGAATTCTTCATGCTGCTGACGAGAAAGACTTCAAAACAGCGTATTCTTACTTCTATGAAGCATTTGAAAGTTACGATAATACTGAATACTCGAAGGCACTTACAGCTCTCAAGTACATGTTATTAGCCAAAATAATGCTGAATACTCCTGATGACGTGCAGACCATAGTCAATGGGAAACTAGCTTTAAAATACACAGGCCAGGATATTGATGCAATGAAACATATAGCCAAGGCCAGTCAGAAGAGATCGTTAGCGGACTTCCTAAAGACGGTAAAAGCGTACAAAAAGGAAATAGAAGATGATCCTATAGTGCATGCTCATCTTGGAGCTTTGTACGAGAGCATGCTGGAACAGAATTTGTGTGGAATAGTGGAGCCTTATTCCAGAGTCCAGGTCGAATTCATTTCACAATCCATCAAACTTCCTGTGCAACTCGTAGAGAAGAAACTTGCTCAGATGATTCTTGACAAGAAGATACGAGGGATTCTTGATCAAGGAGACGGTGTTCTCATTGTATTTGAGGATACATTTGTGGATGATACTTATGAGGTAGCACTGAAAATCATTCAGAGTATGGGAAAGGTGGTGGACACTTTGTACCAGAAGGCTAAGATGCTTTCTTGATTTCTGGTTATTATTTTCCCTGTAGAAACAAAAATTAAATAATTCATAATTTAGTAATAGGCTATTCAGTCCGAATAGATCAGTATTAACCCATCCAAAACAAAACATGTATACATTTTCACCTTCTTGGAATTTGAGATGGTAGGTTATAACCTATTTCTCTCACACTTTGTAGTCTTTATAAAAGTAAGCAAAAATAGAATAAATACGGTTTTTAGCTATCGTGTATTGTTAAAAACTTCTACATTTCCACCTCGTATGCCAATGTGTAGACGTATTTGTATTAGGCCTACACCTTATTAGGCCTATGTAGCCTATGTATTTTAAAGATTTTGGTTATCCTATTTGTAATGTTGGGCTGTTGGTTTCCTATGGGTTAGGAAATCTAGCCCCCCCCCCGCGAAGATAAGGTTACACCTAACAATGTGTCTGTCAGTGCTTGGAATATTTGCTTTGAGTACAATCATGGTGTACTGATAGGCCTCGGTAAAATTTCTCCACCTCTTGACATGGTTAGAAAGGCAATTTTAGTATGTTCTATAGAGTGCCACATATGTGATATTAGTAATGACCTAGATAACTTTGTAAAAAGAAATTAATAGGCTATAGGTTCTATACAGTTAAAGATATCTTATTGTTGCTCTAAGGGGCAGAACTACGAGGCTATCTGCTCCTTCAGTTAAACATAATATACCACCAAAAAATTGTTTCTTTTTAACCTGAATTACTGTGTAGTCATGTAAAAGTGAAATGTCACATCCTATGTATGGCTCATGATTGTGAGATTAGTGGTCACATAAAACTACAAACTGTCAGCCTTGCGAGGCAGAACTGACAAGAGGTGGGTTCGATTCCCACAGAAGCAATCCTAGGAGTGGGTTTTCCGTGATATCCCCCCCACTTCTTCTCCATGTAAATGACAGGATGGTACCTAAATTAAGGCCATGGTTGCCTTATGCCAAAATCCTAACCCCAATTACAAATACACACACAATAGTACAGCATCACAATGACACATGTTACTAGACAGATTACATACGCAGGGATACATGATCACGATGTTGCAAAGCCCCTACCCTAAATGATCAACAACAAAACTACAAACTACCTAGTTAGCTCCTTTCTTCCCTTCTTGCTTTCTTCCTTCCATCTTTCTTTCACCTCTTCATTCATTCAAAATTCAAATATTGCATATTTCCTCTTAACATTCTAGATGCTGTAAGACGTCAAAGGTACAGAGCAAAAACATCACGGTTACTGTACATAACCTTACCTTACCTAGATGGCCACTCAAACCTAAGCAGGTTTTTGGCCTCGCCAACAGCACGGCGCCATCTTTCTCGGTCATCCATTATGTCCTCCGTGACTCCGATTTTTCTCATATCTTTTTGAACTTGGTCCCACCAGCGAAGTCTCGGTCGTCCCAATGGTCGCCTTCCTCTGGGTACACCTTCCAAAACTGCCCTTAAATTCAATTCTCTACTTCTTCTATGTACATGACCAGCCCAGCGTAGTCTTTGGCTTTTGGCACGGGCGACGATATCCGGTTCTTTGTAGAGATCCCGCAATTCCTTATTTGTTCTAATTCTCCACTGGCCATTTTCTACTATTGGTCCGAAAATGCGTCGTAGTATTCTATTTTCAAAAGTTACTAATTTCCTTTCAGTTTGCTTGGACAATACCCAGGTTTCTGAGCCATACGTGACAACAGGAAGTATAATGCTTTTATAAATTCTCACTTTAGTTTTTCTAGATATAATTTTACTCTTTAAGAGATTTTGCAGAGACCAGTAGCTTTTGTTGCCACTGAGAATTCTTGATTTTATTTCTGTTTCTTCCATATTATTCTGGTCTATGATAATTCCCAGATATCTGAACTCAGTACATCTGTGAAAAGCGTATGAAGCAACTGTTAAGGGTTTTTGTACTTGTGCTGCATTCCTTCCTACAACTAGATATTTTGTTTTTTGTTCATTTATCATTAGACCTACCTCCTTGGCTTCTTCAATAAGGGTTTCTGTGAGTATTTTTAGATCGTATTCGCTTTCTGCCATGAGTGTTATGTCATCAGCATAAGCTAATATGTTTATCTTGGTTCCCACTTCAAGGCCTGGGTGGAGCTGGTTTACTCGTTTCAATGTTTCTTCTAAAGCTAAATTGAATAATAAAGGCGAGAGTCCATCTCCCTGTCTTACTCCAGTGTTGACATTAAATTCTTCGGTATATTCATTATTGATTCTAATTTTGCATTTGGACCCTTCTGTGCACAGTTTTGCCATAGTGATAAGTTTTTCTTACTGTACATAAAACAGAGCAAATTACATCAAACTGAATTTCATTTTCATTATGTCTTGGTAATGTCACTGTTGCTTATTTTAGGGGCTGAGATATCGTGGTCATGTAGTTCCATGTATTTGGGTGTGTTCGGAATTTTTGTGATGGGCAGTGGCATGCATTCTATACTATCGACCCCAGCAGTGCAGGGAAAGGTATTTTATATGAAACTATTTTTGTGGTAACTCCAACACATAAGAAGTTGCGCCTATGGAAAATCATAATTTATCGTCATTAACTGTTAGGACCCAGCTAGCTAGGCTGTGTAGTGCGGCTCTATCGCTATGCTGTATTTCAAACCATGGAGTAGCCGCATGTGCAATGCAATCTTTTAGAGCATGCAGGGGTGTTGTGTGAGTTACATGTGTCTGAATCGGCTAGCAGGGGATGGGTGACAACACAAATGATCAAGTTCTACCAGCTAATGCTGCAAACACTTGGCACCACCATAAAGAACCTAGCCAGGAAATGTCAAGTACCGTATGCTACAACGTTGCCAACATTGACACGCTTTTGCAGTGAAATGTGTTGGTAAATGTAATCAAGTATACACATGATAATGACTAAGGCAATACCATATACACTCACCGGCAAAAAATGCGGAACACTACGAATTTCAGACTAAACTCAATGTTGGACCGTTCCAAACCTTGTATTAATCACATACTGTACTATGACATTACAACAATATGGCAATGTAACTTTGTACCTTAATTAGTACAATAACTGATAAACAGTATTGATCAAGACAATCATAACAGTGCACAAACACAAATTTGGAAATATCGAAACCTGGAATCCATCATACTTTAACACTGTATGATTACGAATGTCGTAAACAAACAGTAATGTCCACAAAAATACGGGGGACGAGAATTCACAGCAATAAGCCTTAAGACAGTCGTTTGTGGTTATTCTTGTCCAAAGGAGGGAGAAAGTAACATTAGTGTTGGGATTGTTACAATCAACAATGTTTATCAATATTATTGCGCTGAAACTTCTCAAATGAGCTAATTAACTACATTCAATTTATGACAGATATGAAACTGTCTAATATTGAGTTTTGTCTGAGATTTGTAGTGTTTCGCTTTTTATACCGGTGAGTGTATAAATACGGTATTTGATTCAATTTTTAAAGAACTTGTATACGGTACACACATTAGCCTACATAGATGTTGAGTTTATATTTCCAGTAAATAAAAAGTCCATGTTGGCGCCTCTGTACAGAGATCAATCTTGAAAGGACACTGCAGCTTGTGAATTACAAGTCTTATAGACTACAGGTGAGTTTATTGTCGAAAAAAATCACGACATGGATGTCATACGTTGTTGGCATGTTAAAGAACCCATATGAATTCAGTAGGCCGTGTTCATAATGGCTAAATTAATGTCGGGATTTTCCGCCAACACAAAGTTCCTCCATTCTCTACTAGAAAGTGCTATAGTGTTAAGGAGCTTAGATATCTAACCTCCTTGACTTTCATAGCGTTCAAAGGAACGAAGAAATTCGACATGCAAGCTGCCCTCTGGGTGTCAATTAACAAAGCTTGCACCCAGCACCCGAAGCCATACGATATTATTATTATTAGTTTGTTGTCAATTTCATTGTTTTCCAACACAAATATGCAAGTTTTAATAAGCGGACTTTCAATTATGTTCAGTAATCTAAAATGCTCTAACAAGTTGGGTTAGGCCTGTACAGCATAGTAAAAAAATGGTATTTTTGTGGTTCGAAAGTTTGTCTCACAGTTGGGGGAACTGAAGTTACTACTCCACGCCACTGGTGATGCGTGTAATAGTATTTGTATATTGAGGAGGTTGGGAAAGGAGGTAGCCATGGCATAAGTTAGACACCATCCCAGCATTTGCCTGGAGTAGAAGTGGGAGAAACCACAGAAAACCACTTCCAGGATGGCTGACGTGGGAATTGAATCCTCGTCTTCTCAGTTTTACCTCACAAGACAGAGTGTACCCCGCTCCAGCCCTCACACCAGAATTAAAATTTCTTGACAGAGCTAGGAATCGAACCTGGACCTCTGGGGCAATAGCCAAGAATGCTAGCCACTACACCATGAGGTAGTCCTTGATAATGTTAAAGAACCATGTTTGCAAGCCTGCACAGTACTACTTTTTCAGTAAATATTGTTACAAAATTTGTTCAAATGATTACATCATGCAATGGACTCGGGTCGTTAAATTTTGTAAAAAATATATTATTACGTGACTAAAGTATAGGCTAATTGTTTGTATTGCAAGCATATTATTTTCATAAAATAGATCATTAGGAAATGTTTAGTATACAATAAAAATTTAACACTGTAATTACTATAACAGTGGTAGTATTAAGAACAAAGTTCCAACTGGTTCTGCCTCGTCAATACAATTTATTAAAATTTCGTGATACAATCACTTGTATTTTAACTCATGGTACACGTTTCGACGTCAAAAACATAATGACGTCTTCATCAGCCTATTTTAATTGGGCAGCACTTAAAATATTCACTTTATATACTGATGATGATGATTGTTGTTTTAAGGGGCCTAACATCGAGGGTTATCGGCCCCTAATGATCTGGGTGATAGCGAAAATGAGAATGAAATGGAAACCAGAACGAAAATTATGTGAGACGGAAAATATTTACAAAGAGAAACTCAGATGGAAACAACTCACAATATGGTCTTACAAAAGGGAATTTAGAACGAAAAGATTCACAAAAAGAATAGATTGAAAAAGACCCACAAAACGTAGGCTAGATTCAAAATACGTACAAAATGCAATGTAGCGTCGAAATACTTACAAAATGCAACTGAAATTCAAAATACTTACAAAATGCAAATGAGATCGAAAATACGTACAAAATTCAATTAAGGTTCAAAATACTTACAAATTGAAATTGAAAATACACAATGCAATTTAGATTGAAAAAGGCCAGTTCAGATTCAAAATACTCACAAAGTGCAATTGAAATTCAAAATACTTACAAAATGCAATTGAAATTGAAAATGCTTACAAAATGTACGGTAGATTCAAACAACTCATGTGGATTGACAATACTTACAAAATGCAATTTAGATTGAAAATACTTGACAAAATGTAATTTACATTCAAAATACCCACAAAATGCAATTGAGAATCAAAATATGTGCAAAATGCCCACCAAACAAAATGCAATTTAGATTCAAAATTCGTGCGAAATGCAGTTTTGGTTGAAAATACTTACAAAATGCAATTGAAATTCAAAATACTCACTAAAAGGCCCGTCTACCTGCATTGGAAGACTTACTAAAAAGCAATTTAGATTGTCAATCTTTACAAAATGCAATTGAGGTTGAAAACAATCGCGAGATGTAATTTAAATTGAAAAAACTTACAAAATGCAACGTAGATCAAAAATGCCTTTAAAAAATCGCTAAAAGGGAATTTAGATACACGGTGAACCAAGTAACAAAAACAGTGCGGGAATCTTAAAGAGAAAAGGAAATATAAAGAAAAGTGGAGAGGGGAGAGAGGAGAGGGTCCACCCCAAAGGTAAGGGACAAAAGTGGAAAAAGGACCCAGCTCAGAAATCCCTCGGGGTCGCCAACTCCGGAACTCACCAGCCGTGAGCCCCTGAGGGTGTAGCATTATCTAGGGTGCACCCTGCCTCCTTAAGGGCCTTGAGCACAAGGCAGGAGGTAAAAGGAAAAGAAAAAAAGGCTGACCCCTCACGGAGGGTATTAGGAAAGATGAGACAAGGGCCAATTAAGGCGGGAAAGTGAAAGACTCCCTAGGCCTCGGATAACCTAATACTGTCGGGGTCGGAAGAGAACAAGAGTTGACCAAGAGAGGTCGACAGGAAAGAAGACGGAGAGGAGCCCGGCACAGGTAAGTGGAAGCAATGCCGGACTCAGCTGGGGTCCCGTGGTCGCCAACCCACATCCCACTAGAAGTGAGCCCCCGAGGGAACTTTATATACTGGATGTAGTTAAAAATCGTACATGAAAACACACATAGATCACTAAAAGTACACACTGTAACACATTAAAAAGTTGTTAAAACATTTTCTTATGCTTAAAGTTCAATAAAACCCTCAGACGGACTTGACAGTCTTTATTGGTTTATTTCATGTCCTGTTTCTATGTTAGCTTCAAAAGCCCAAGCAAGGGGTGAATGTTTCAAGTGCTGCCCAATAAAAATAGGCTGATGAAGACGTCAATATGTTTTAGACGTCGAAACATGTACCATGAGTTAAAAGACAAGTGATTGTATCACGAAATTTTAATAAGTAGTATTGATGAGGCGGAACCATTTGGAACTTTGTTCTTAATATAATTCAGTCAATACGGAAAAAATGTGCGACTCTCAGAGTCAAAAAGACAACAGTGGTAGTATTGTTACCGTGTGGGAAACCACTTTCCATTGTAGCCTTAGTAATCGAAATCTAATGTTTTCAGTTGGTCAAAATGATTGTACCCAATTATTGTAATGGGTGGTTCCCTAATCCTGGAAAAAAAAAAAAAACAGAAAAAAAGAGATTAATTGTATTATATATGAATTGCAGCCAATGGCCATAGCTGGACGTATTTGATTGAACGCCCGAGGGCTCCCAACAAGACAAGTTCAATTTCAAGTAGTTCCAACTTTGGCTACCAGACGCTACTGTCACTAACACCTAGCGGCGAATGTTGGAACTTGATCGAGTGTTTCTAACTAGCCAAATATAACCTACAAATTTTGCTACACACTATCAATTGCAATGGTAGGTTCTTTTACATGCCATAAATCTATGACATGGGCTTTACTTCCACTGCGAAGGAAGGCATACTGAAGGATTCATACGCTCTTAAAAACCCGATGACTTTGGCCAGGTTTGAACCCGCGATCTTGGGCATAGCAGTTTAGCATGCTACCAACTACGCCACCGAAGCCGCTAACATGAGATTAAATTGTCATGGCCAAGGTTGGATTCGAATCCTCCTCTCCTCAGTTTTGCCTCCCGAGGCCGAGTGTATGTTCCAGCCCTCACACCAAAATTGTTATCGTGTTGGAAGCCACTTTTCAGTGTTGACTTAGTAATCAAAATTTAATGTTTCTCAGTTGGTCAGCATGATTGTACCCAATTGTAATGGGTGCTTCGCTAATGCACAAAGAGGGGGATAGGTTCCGCTAATCGCGATAATCAGTGGTTTTGATCGTTATTGAAACTGGTCATCGAAGTGTCTTTATTAATCTCATATATATATCTTCATCCAGACATGGCCCATGACCGAGGGAAATGGAGACTACGATCCCACATAGCAGACCCTGCCACAAGGTGGGACAAACGCTAAAGGAAAAGAAGAAGAAGATTTTTTTTTTCTTTTTTCAGGTTATGGAATTACCCATTACAATTAAAGACCTCGTTTCCAAAACTCACTAAGTCAAAAATGATGATTTTTCAGGACAGACATGTTTTGAACTGGAGCCTACTTTGGCAATATTACTTCATTATGAAATAAAGGAGATGTTTTTCAAATTAATATGAAGAACAATGATAACAAACCAGAATCCTGTTTTGAAGTTATTAACATTAAAATGCCAATTTTCCAAAAGTAAACTTAGCAGAGCTTGGAAGACATCACGGCCTGGCGGGAAACAGGAGCTTACTCGTACGCATGCGCATTAGACTTACAAGGGGAGGCTACGATGCATGGGTCACCGATTCGAACCATCTTTATTACACGTATAGGGCATGACCAGGCGTATACCAGGTGCAAGTAGTAAGGTGCGCTTCTCAGCCGTTTCCGAGAAATAAATTAATTGCAATTATAGTGCAGCGTCTATGTGCGTTGTACGCTAGGAAGAATTCAATGAGTGCGTGGTGCAGTGGTAAGAGCCCTGCTTCGTGACCACGGGATGGCTGGATCGAATCCCACCGGTGAGCCTTTACAGTGTGTTTTTTGTAACCATTGGCAATTTCCAACCAATACCCATAGCATGAGTCACTGCTTGTGGGGTACGGGGTGGTCTGATGGTTCACAGAAGTGCAATGAACGGAACAGGCCTTCAGTGTATAAATGTATAGCATGAGTCACTGCTTGTGGGGTACGGGGTGGTCTGATGGTTCACAGAAGTGCAATGAACGGAACAGGCCTTCAGTGTATAAATGTATACCGGTACATATAATAGAAGGATGAAAGAAATTTGGAAACAACGGAATTGAATAAAATGGACAATAGCCAATGTTGATTTATCGTACCCTCCAAATGGGTTATTCGAAACAAGAAGAAGAACAAAACACTGACCGTGTATAATGCCAATGTATTTGCAATATCGATACCATTCATTATGTAATGTCACAAACGTTCATCCCCATACGGTGATTTCAAAATCTCTTTTCCCGCTCACATAACACATAGACTGCAAAATGAACATTATTTATGACACAGTTGTACGAATTGTCAATGTTTAAAGAAAAAAAAGAAAAAACACAACACACTGCAAAAGCTCGCCAGTGGGATTCGATCCGGCGATCCCGTGCTTACGAAGCAGGGCTGTTACCGATGCACCACGCTCTCGTTGGTTTTTTGCTAGCGTGCAACGCACATAGATGCCACACTGTAATTGCAATTATTAATTTCTCCGAAATGGCTGAGAAGCGCACCTGGTATATGCCTGATCATGCTCTACACGTGTACTGAAGATGGTTCGAATCGATGACCCATGCATCGTATCCTCCCCTTGTTAGCAAAGTTTGGAAGACATCACGGCCTGACCTGACTTAGTACAGTTTTGGAAAAAATGCAATATCCTACGTTACAATTTACGATGACATAGCGAGTTCTGGAATAAATTATTAGTAACATACATTGGTCTACACATTACGAACAAGATCCAACGGATTTCTCAATTTCGACCAAATCTGACTTAGTGAGTTTTGGAAACAAGCTCTTCAATTGGGTACAATCGTGTTGACCGACTGAAAAACATTAAATTTTGATGGTAGTATTGTTTTAAATTTCACTAATAATAATGTTTGCTTCTTTCTTGTAATTCAAAAGTGTAAGGTGCCTTCAAAAAGTAACGAGTCGGAGGCATAATTACAGAAACCAGTACCTGTATATTCGAAGTATTGGTCCTGGCTGTTGAGGCACTTGTCCCACAAGTGGTGAATGGCTGTCCCATAAAATTCCCTGGGCTGCGATGTGAACCAGTTCCGCATGTACAGCTGGAAGTCGACGTCCGAGGTGAATCGTTGGCCCCGCAGAGCCCTTTTCAGGGGACCAAACATGGCGTAATCACAGGGAGAGAGGTCTGGACTGTATGGAGGATGGCCGAGAACCTCCCATTTGAATTTCTGCAGGAGTGCTGCGACTGTGTTGGCCGAATGAGGTCGTGGATCGACCACAGCAGCTATGGCGTTCACTGTCACTCGGCGGTCCTGGGTAATGAGTGCATCAACCAGCTGGACGTTGTCATCGGTAATGCAGGGGGGTGTCCCAGAACAGGCATCATCGGCTAACGACACCCGTCCTTCCCTGAAGCGCTTGTGCCACGCCTTTACCCTTGCAAGGGACATGCAGTATTCGCTGTACACTTGTGACATTCGGCGATGAACGTCCGTTCCCTACTCCTTCCGCAGTCAGAAACCGAACAACACCTCTTTGCTCTTCGGTTGACGCCTCCATGTCACTGTTTGCAATGTGACTGGCAGCGTTGGACGATTGATGCATGCTGCTGCTCGTTTTGTAGCGTCACGTGACATGCACGCGTGCCCTCTAGCGACGGGCTGTGACCCTCCACGCTCTGGTCAGAACCACACCTCGTTACACACGTCACGATTAGCCGATGTAGTCACCGGTTTGCGCATTCCAGTCTCCGGCTCTTTACTTTTTGAAAGCACCTTACAACAACACGTCCTGCTATACGCTCTAGTAAGTACTGAAAAAGAGTTTATTTAACATTAAAAACACACTCCTGGTGGTGTAGTGGTTAGCATTCTTGGTTGTCGCCCCAGAGGTCTGGGTTCGATTCCTAGCTCTGCCAAAGAAAATTTAATTCTGGTGTGAGGACTGGAACAGGGTATACTCAGCCTCAGGCAAACCTGAGAAGAGGAGAATTCGATTTGATTCCCTGGAAATGGCTTTTCTGTGGTTTTCCCATTTCTACTCCAGGCAAATGCTGGGATGGTACCTAACTTAAGGCCATGGCTGCCTTCTTCCCAATCATATCCACAATTTGCAAATACACACACACTAGTACAGCCATCACAATAACTCAGGTTATCACACAAATTCCACTCACACCTAAATGCACGGGGCTATATGAACACGATGTCGCAGCCCCTAAAATATGCAACAATTCTGTTGGCGATGATGATTGTATTTTCAAGAGGACCTTGATCATTCTTTCTTGAAATGCTCAAATCCTTTTGACATGTCCAAACCATCTAAATCTGTTTTGCTCCAGTTTGTCATTTAGTTTCTGTACTCCCAGTTCTTTCCGTATATATGCATTTCTCACTCTGTCCTTCCTCGTTTTCTGGACCATACTTCTCAGGAATCTCATCTCAGCTGCCTGTACTCTGCTCTCATCCCTCTTAGTCATTGTCCAAGTTTCTGCTGCATATGTCATTATAGGAACGTAATATGCTTGGTACATAACTTCTTTAGCCTTAATTGGTATATCCTTGTTCCATACCAGTCCTCGTACCTGTTGGTAGGAAGCAATCCCGAGTTGTATTCTTCTGCTAATTTCCAAATCTAGTCTTCCATCTTCAGTCAGTTCACTTCCCAAGTATTTGAAGTGTTCAGTTTATTGTTATAAAATAATTATGTTGTAATAATACGGGCTACAAATAAAAAAGTGTACTTACCAACTTCTCTCTTCTTGGAGTCATTTGCTTCACTATAATTATAAATCGCACTATAATTAGGAATAACGGATTGGGCAACTTCATCCCACATTTGATTTTTTTAGTTTTATTGGCATAATCTGTGGAACGAATGTCCCACAGACAAGGACGCTGTTCAATTTCAAATACTAGTTTTTCACTATCTATAAATGACATTTTTAGCCTACTTTCGATTTTTGCAAAAAATGAAAGTAGACCGTAATGGCGGCCACCCAAATGTTCAAAGCTTAAATCAAATTACGACCAACCTATTCATCTGATCTCTACCAAATTTTGTAGCATTATACCTTTATGTATGAAGAATCTTTTGACCAAACTACGAGGTCATCTGCCAAATAATTTGCGGATGGCGGCCATGTTTGAGTGCAAATAGATTCCCTCTATCTTTTCAAACATGGTGAAACGGAATTGAACGAAATTTACTACAGAGGTAGCACTAGCAAAGGGCACCTCAGTGTCATGTTTTAAATCGCCACCATCTTGATGTAAACATAATGGAGGCCACCCAAATGTTCAAAGCTTAAATCAAATTACGACCAACCTATTCATCTGATCTCTACCAAATTTTGTAACATTATACCTTCATATATGAAGATCTTTTCACCAAACTATGAGGTCATCTGCCCAATAATTTGTGGATGGCGGCCATGTTTGTGTGCAAATCGATTCCCCCTATCTTTTCAAACACGGTGAAACGGAATTGAACAAAATTTGGTACAGAGGTAGCACTAGCAAAGGGCACCTCAGTGTCATGTTTTATATCGCCGTCATCTCGACTGAAACGGAATGGCGGCCGCCCAAAGGGCAAAAGCTTAAATCAAATTACGACCAACCTGATCATTTGATCTCTACCAAATTTTGCAACAGCATACCTTTTTTGTGGGAAGCATCTTTTGACTGAATTACAAGGTCATCAGCCAAATAGTTTGCAGATATCGGCCATGTACGTGTGTAAATCGATTCATCATATCAATTCAAACACGGTGAAACCGAATTGAATGAAATATTGTAAGGAGGTAGCACTAGCAATGGGCACCTCATCATCATCATCTTGCACAGTTTCCAGCCACTGGCCGAGTCTGTTTGGAACACAAGCCTCTCCAACGTCTTCTGTCTTCCCACCATCTCTCAGCCTCCACCCTTGTCCAGTCTTCTCCTCTCTTCTTCACGCTTTCTTCCACCCCCTTCAGCCACCTGTCTCTCGGGCTCTTTCCTTCCCACTTCGTCTCTTGTACTCTCCTGGGTATCCTCTTCTCCTCCATTCGTTTTACATGCCCATACCATCTAAGTCTAGATTTCTCTATACCATCCTGTAATGGTTCCTCCTTCATTAATTCTCTGGTCCTCTACTGCTTCTCAAGAACCTCATCTCACTGGCCTGTATTTTGCTCTTCTCCCTTCCTTTCATAACCTAGGTCTCCGAGGCATACGTCAGGATAGGGACATAGTACGTCCGATATATGATCTTTTTGCTATTCTGAGGGACATCCTTGCTCCATAACATGCTTCCCACACTCCTCCGGAATGCTTCTGCCTGCCTTCCCCGCTCATTTATTTCTCTATCGTTTCTTCCAGTATCTTGTATCAGGCTTCCCAGATACTTGAAACTCTCCACTTTCTTCAGCTGTTCCCCACCAATTGTTATTCCCGTTGTGGTTCTTCCCTTCTTCCTTGTTGTGATCACCATCTCACTCTTATTTATGCTCAATTTCATCCCATATCCTTGTATTATTCCTTCCCACACATCCAACTGTTCCTGTACCTCCTCCTCCTCCTTGTTTCCCCAAATCATCAAATCATCTCATCAAACACCATTGCTTTCATCTTTCCTTCCCCAATTACTTGTGCCACTCTGGTCATTATGTCATCCATCACCGCAATGAAAAGTAACGGTGACAGTGCACTTCCTTGTTTCAGGCCGTTTCTCTGTTCCAACCAGTCTGATCTCTCTCCTCCTACTTTCACACAGCTCACGCTTCCCTTGTACATCTCGTTTATCCTCTTTATAGTCCATTTCTCTACTCCTCTATCCTCCAGGGACTTCCATACTTTGTTTCTGCATACACTGTCATATGCTTTCTCAATGTCCAGGAAGGCCATCAGTAGATCTGTTCCATACTCATAGTGCTGTTCTTGTAACTGCCTTACAGCAAAAATCAAATCCACTGTGGACCTTCCTGCTCTGAAGCCATGTTGTTCTTCCCTCATCCCTCCTTCTATCCTTGTCCTAATTCTCTTTTCCAAAACTTTCTCGAAGATCTTTGCACAATGACTCATCAGTTTTATTCCCCGATAGTTTCTGCAATCTGTTCTACTACCTTTCTTGAAGATCGGGACAATTATTCCTTTTTTCCAGTCCTCTGGGGTCTTCCTTTCCTTCCATGCTGTCCTCATCACTCGGTACAACCACTGTATCCCCACCTCTCCTGCTGCTCTCACCATCTCCACACTCAACTCATCCACACCCGGTGCCTTCCCTCCTTTCATCTTGTTCACTGCATCTTCCACTTCTTTCCATGTTAAGTCCTTTTCTGTTTGCAGTTCATCTTCCTCTTCCCCGATTTCTTCCCCCTCACCATCCTTTCCATTTGGGTTCAGATGTTCTTCAAAATATTCTTTCCACATTTTCTTCAGTTCTTTCCTATTTTCTCTCTTGTCCCCTTTTGTTCACCATTCTAACATAATCCGTAGGATCCTTCCGCCTCTTATTTTTTACCATCCCATACAGGACCTTTTTTGTACCTTCACTATCCTCCATCATCTTTGTCCACTCTTCCATCCACTTTCTTCTCTCCTCAGCCACTACTCTCTTCGCCTCCTTCTTTCTTTCCTGGTACTCTTCCCTTGTCTCTACTGTCCTATTTTGATACCACCTCCTAAAGGCTCTATTCTTTTCCCTTACTATATCTTTTGTCTTCTCATTCCACCATGGTGTTTCCTTCCACCTCTTCTTACTACTTGTCCTCCCACATACTGCTTCTGCTGCACCTTCTAGTGTCTTCTTAAATCTAGCCCATTCCTCTTCCAATCCTCTTTCTTCATCTGTTGGAATTCCTTCCTTTACCATTTTGAGGTACTCGATCCTTCTATCCCCTTCTTTCAGTTTCCATATATGTCTTTCCTGGTTCTCAGTCTCTTTCTTCTCCTTACTCCCTCTCAGGATCATTACCAGCAATCGATGGTCGCTATCCAGGTTCTCCGATGGTATAACCTTGATGTCCGTGATGTTCTTATTTAGTTCTTTCTCATACAGTATATAGTCGACCAGCGACTTCCTGGTCAAGTCATCACTGTACCATGTGATTGTGTGGCTCTCTCTTTTCTTAAACCAGGAGTTCCCAACTAGCAGGCTGTTCCTCTGGCAGAAGTCCAACAGTCTCTTTCCTTCCGCCCCAACCCTCCGGTCCCAGAACACTCTCATAACCTTGTCTTTCTCTTCCTACATGGGCATTGAGATCCCCCATAACAATCAGTGGGGACTTCGAGTGCCCCGGGACCGTTACGGTAGCTGTGAAGGTCCTACAGGAACCCTGAAAAGTGACGGCTAACGGGGCTCTGGTGAAGCTACGATAGGCCCAGCAAGCCAGTAGTGGATGAAACCAAATGCTTTCAAAATGGGCACCTCATATTCATGTTTAATATCCGTATAGCACGTTGTATTTCAACAAGCTACTACTACCAACATTCAATTATACTCCTTCAAAAGGACAAAGAGTTATAACAATACCCATGCATTTAGGAGAAAGTAGGCTATATGTTCTTTACTGAACATCTTGTTTTATTAAAAACCGAGTAAAAAATAATAATATTGTAGCCGATGTATTCTTTACAACCCAAAGAAGCAACAATACAAAGACACAGAATGATACAAAAATATATATACAGACAGAGCATATCGCTCTCTGGTGAGTCCTCCCAAGTACCGATCAGTACCACCAGGAAGCGGCACCTCAATATAAATGGTGAAAATAGAACACGTAGCACACACAAAGTTGACCGTCTGAACGATTTCATGCAACTGAGTAAGCTACATGTGGCCGAGAGTTGCCTGAAGTGGAGGGGAACTTGCAGTCGACAGGCACCAACTGCTGGTTGACGAGAGCGGACGGATGTGGCGCCATAGATAGTGTCTCATCTGAAAGCCCCCACGCTCTAAACTTTATCTAGAGTGGAGTGGTGTAGAGGAAGGTGGACCGTGTGAGAGCAGCCTAAATCTCAAGTGTAAAGGCCATCTGGCCCTTCTATATGGTTACCAAGGCAACAAGTATTCATGTTAGTTACTTAATTCCTGTCGCTCCTTCCGGAGCATAGGGCCTTGGCAAAATTTCTCCACGTAGTACGGTTCCTGGCCATTCTCTTCACTTGACTCCAGTTCTTGTCCACCTCTGCAATTTCATTTTCGATCGTCCTCTTCCAGGTCTTCTTAGGTCGACCTCGCTTCCTGGCGCCTTGAGGATTCCAGTCTAGCGCCATCCTCTCAACAGCTCCGCCCGGCTTCCTTAGTGTGTGACCAATCCAGCGCCATTTCCTCTCCTTGATCTGGATGCTAATCGGTTGTTGATTGGTGATGGTCCAAAGATCTTCATTTGAGATTATGTCCGGCCACCTCACATTCATGATGCGACGCAGACATCTGTTAATGAACACCTGTAGCTGGTTGTTGATCGGTTTTGTGACATGTTAGTTAGTTCGTTATTGTTATTTTAAGGGGCGGAACTACGAGGCCATCTGCCCCTAACAACAAGTATTCATCATCTACAGTAAATCTGAAGTGTGAAGGCCATCTGGGTCTCCTATGTTGCTACTAACGCAACAAGTATTCATCATCTAAAGATGAAAAACATATCCACAATTTGATGTTTCTCAGTGTAGCGTAGGAACTTTAATTAAATGTTTTTTCTGGGAATTTAGGAGGGGGTTACAGACCCATGACCCTCCACCATCTAGATGACATGCTGCCACGAGGTCACTGTTAGATGAAGTATTCTGAGTAATTCCAGCGGATCTCAAGGTATGTGCATAAGAAGACTGCCACACACATTCAATGTGCCATCCTGCATACAATTGGCATCATCACAGGCAGCATAAACGCTATGTTTCAATGTCTGTCGATACTGGATGGTTATTCCGTGCTTGAAGACCATATTTGCTAGGCAGATAGTTCAATATTTCCTCCACAAGATGGCACTTATAACTTGATTTCAGTAAAAATTGCGGTTGGTTCCTTTATGCATAACATGGTCCAATTTAACCATTTTTGATAAATATGTAAGGTTCCATACTTACTTAGAATTATCTAAATTAGAAATCTTGAGTATGGCATCCTTCGGAGGGGAAGTAAAGCCGGCGGACCAATGTCATAGATTTATGGCATGATAAAGAACCTTCCACTAATTACACGTGTGTGAAGCTAAATTATAACTAATGCTCTTAGGTTACAATGTTTGTCGCCAGGGCCGACTGCAGTAGCATCTAGTAACCATGTTCAGAACTAGTTGTCATTGACAGTGGCGTTTGGTAGCAAAAGTAGGAACTACTTGAAAATTGAATGTCTGCAGTCCTTACTTGAATTAAGAACAGATAACACACACTAATACAGCCATCACAATTAACACCAGTTATCAAGACAGATTCTACACACACCCAAAGTACACGGGGCTACATGACCGCGTTGTCGCAGCCCCTAAACTGAGGAACCAACCAAATTAGAAATGTATTAATTTTCCACCTGGTCTATATTTGTATGCTTTTATATGATCATTTTCACATGGTGTACATGTTTTAGATCATGCTGACTCGTCATCTAGAGAAGTGCAGCCAAGGTCGACAATAGCCTACAACTCAGCACCAGGATACTATTCATTTTTTTTTTCATAAAATAATCTGTGCACTAATTAAATGTTGTTAATTTGAGGGGTTTTGGGACATCTCAGTCATGAGCACTGTATAGTTGAACTTATCTGATAACCTATATTTATGCGATGGCTGTAGTTGCATAACAGTATTAGGGACAGGGATGAGGTATGTGCTCCGGGACTTGAAGTAAGGTACTGTCCCGGCATTTGCCTGGAGGGATTGTGGAAAAACCCAGGGAAAAATTACACTCAGGATACCCACTGTCAGCACCGAGATTCGAACCTGCGATCTCTGGACTTGCTGCACCTGCGCTCTTGGTCGTGGTGCACGATTTTACAAGCATGGCTACGCCACTGGACGTACTAACTAACCTTCTAAGCGCGTACGATGGGAATATTTCGACATCACAATTTCCTGTTGCCCTCACATGTCGGAACCGTTCCGACATGAGGGCATTGATATTACTCCAAGATTAACGTGTTTTAATGGCAGCCAGCGATTCTCATACAATATCTACATACGGTTTGATGGACATATGGCTTCCCCCTCCCTTTCTGCCGTGTCACTTGGACCGAGGCTATGCTCGCTTCATTAGGCGAGTCCTTTCCATCTGGAACGTGCAGGCAAGCCAACACGCATCATTCGGAACAACACACATAGTTGTTTAGTTTACTTCACTTTAGTTACACTTCAATTCAATTTACCTGTAAATACTTTACAGTTTACATGACGTGAGGCGCATGGATTTGGGCACGCTACCCCAGCTTATGAGGTTCCCGGCTGGCTTTGACGTAAGCATATTCACATTTAATTATTTAGACTATTTGATTTCTCTTGTCAGATGAATAGTGACAGCTTTATTTTGTTTCTTTAGGACAGATCTGGGTTGGAGCGAGTCCATAAATTATTGAACCAAGGACATCAGTCTTCACATGAACCTTAATTTATGGATGAAAAGTTCAAGCCAGCTCAGCAAAATTTTGAATACAAGAAAGATAGTACAAATTGGTCAAAACATGGGCAATGATGCACTCAAATGAAGAGACAGTTTTTTATAAAATATTAAGGATATTTGAGTGTGTTCGTAGATGTTGTTGTTTGAGTCTTCAGTCTTTTGACTGGTTTGATGCAGCTCTCCATGCCTCCCTATCCTGAGCTAATCGTTTCATCTCTACATAGCTACCACACCCTACATCCGAGGCAATCTGTTTAACATATTCTAACCTTGGTCTACCTCTACAATTCTTGTCCTCGACCCTTCCTTCCATAACTAAGCTTGCTATTCCTGGGTGTCTTAGTATGTGTCCTACTAACCCATCTCTTCTCTTCATTAGCAGTCGCCAGAAACATCCCTCCTCTCCCACTCGTCTTAATACCTCTTTGTTTGTAACCCTATCTACCCATCTGATCTTCATCATTCTCCTGTAACACCACATTTCAAATGCTTCAATTCTCCTCTTTTCTGCTGCACCAATAGTCCAAGTTTCACTTCCATAGAGCAGATATAGATGTGTTTTAATGTGTTTTTTAATATGTTGATTGATGAGTGTCGGTGATGTGTTGGCGACTTAATAATGACGTGAGAGGGCTGAAGAAGGGCTAAATATTTCAATAGTTCGAAACATGTACCCCAGTTTTAGGAAGTGATATTTTGTCATAATATAGTATTGCTAGATGGATTTCCTTGTTGATTATTAGATTGAATGTCTACATAAACATTAGAGAATCCATGACCTTCTGAACATTATTCTTAGGGTGCATTGGGCAAGGAATCTGCAGAATATATATAGAGCTCTGTGTTTACAGCAGGAAAGCACACAAATGTCAGCATTGAAATTGAGTAAGAGAGCTACCCCAGTATCAGCATGATTGTGAAAGTTTTGAATTCAAGTGAAGATTATTATTATCTTTTGGAGCTGGATTCAAGAAGTGTGTATGAGGAGCTACACAGATATCTACTGAATCTGCAGTCACCAAAGGCTCTGGTTCATCAGACGATGACAGCTCAAACTACAAGCTTACTCCTGTTGACTTTACGAAATTCCCGCATTCTTTGACTTCAGGTTTCCAATCACCACCTGGTTAGTCACTTTCAACATCAATGACATTTTCATGCTATTTTTAAGGCACGGAACAATGAAAGAGATATTCGATGGACCACAAGAGGTATGCTAAGGACATACAGGTATAGTTAAGTCACATATATTTCCACAAAAATAAATATGTGTTGAAGCATGTGACCAGCTGAACAAATTCGAGTGCCAAAGGTAAAGGTTGAAATAAAGATAACTCTGAATGTGTCCCCACCGTAACGTTGCAAGCGACAATTTTTCTTTCCCGGGAAATGCCACTAGATGTTTTTTATACACTTTTCCCGTCATCTAGTGGCTTATCCCGGGGAAAATTAATTGTCGCTTGCAATGTTATGGTGGGGACACATTCAAAGATTTTTATAAAGTCCAGAGATCTACATATATAAAAAATACATAAGGAGGAAATATATATGGATGGAATTATTTCATCAATGCTCTTTCATAATGAACAATTTCTTACATGTATATGTATATTCCTTAATTTGTGGCTGAGGACAATGAAAAACATTACTAGACACTTTCTTTTTCTTTTGTGAAATTCTAAATTAAATCTCTCAAAAATGACAAAATTGTCTTCTCTTTTTCACTGAAAATCTGTGGTTCTAAGAATGACTTGCAAGGGAACTCTTTGAACAGTAAGTATCTGATCTGTATGAAATGTGGTACCACTTCCATAGGAATGCTTTAGTATCACATCAAAAGGAATGTGAAAGCAAGTGTGGTGGTTGTTTGCCCTCAACGAATATGTATTAAGATTGGTCAAGGAGCTGAAAGAAAGCAGCCAGGCATATTAGATGGTACCATCCAGGCCTCGACTTACAAATGGGATAACATGTAAAGCCATTTCAAGGATGGCGGTGTTTGAACCCACTCTTCTCTCAAATGTGGAGATAGCTTAGTCCCATGGCTTTGTACATTAACAGGCAGAGCTACCATCTTCGGTGTCAAGAGTGAGGGAGAAGCAGGCAGACCTTAGGAAAAGAATTGTTTGTGCAAGAGAGAAAAAATGTGAGCATGGTAGTGTTGGTTGGTTCCTTAGTTAAGGGGCTGCGACAACACGGTCATGTAGCCCCGTGTACTTTGGGTGTGTGTAGAATTTGTCTGATAACCTGTGTTAATTGTGGTGGCTGTATTAGTGTGTGTTATCTGTAATTCAGGTAGAAGGGCTGCAGACGATCAATTTTTCAAGTAGTTCCTACTTTTGCTACCTAATGCTATCATCCACGACACCTAGCTGTGAACTTGGCTACAAGATGCCATCACAGCCAGCACCTGGTGCCGAACGTTGGAACTAATATAGCGTTATCAAACTAACCTACAAATTTTAGCTTCCACAAGTGTAGTTAGTGGAAGGTTCTTTTTCATGATATGAATCTATGACATGGGACCGCCGGCTTTACTTCCCCTCCAAAGGAAGGCATACTGAGGGATTTTTAACACTCCTAAAAAATCCAACAACTTTGCCCGGGTTTGAACCCGCAATCTTGGGCATAGAAGCTCAGTATGTGACCAACTACGCTACCGAAGCTGCCAGCATGGTAGGGTCCGTCACCTATTTATTTACCGCTCACTCCTGCGGGTGTAACTCACATGAGCGAACTATAGCACACCAAAACAGAAGTTAAATATGTGACTAGGGGTCTAATTTTAGTATCACTGTTTCACACATTCCTACTGGTCAATGTACCACATCTCAATCAATTCAGACACCAACAGTTCAAAGGCCCCCTCCCCTCTTAATGCTAGCGAATGGAGGACGCAAAGAAATCTGACCACTCTACCTCAAGAGAGCCTTAATTGGGGTATACTGATTTAACTTATCTATTAGAACCTTTTCAGTTGGTCAACATGAGTGTGCCCAATTAGATTAGGTGGGGAGTTACAATTAATTTCCTGGTACCTGAAATAAATGACAAGAATTATTTCTACACTTAATACATGGTGTCCACAGAATTTTCAATGTCAATTTTCCTGACCACTTTTCAACAAAATTCCTGATTAGTGAAGTCATCGTAACATCAGAAAAAAGGTATATCAAAATTGCCATTATGGAAATAAGAAATATCAAGTGATTGCAATTAAATTTTCTCGTTTATGAATGTCAAGTCACAATATTTTAGAGGCTGATTGCAGACACGTAGTGCAATGCGATGGGATCGCCACATCCCGATGCCAAAAAAAGCGTACAAAAAATAGGTAAAAGAGGTTTTTACTATAATGTACTGTAAAAATGGAAACTTACCAATATGTCCAGTGAGTTATTGCTTTTTATCTTCAGAGATTAGTTGAACAAGTAACATCAAAATATGGCTATAAAACACAAAATACTGTATGGTTAATATAAAATTCCTGACTTTCTAATACTTTTTGCTATTTTTCCAGACTCACGCCATTTTTTCACACTTTTTCCTGACCAAAAAGAAAATTCCTGACTTTTCATGACTTTTCCTGCCTGTGGACACCATGTAATAAAACATCTCACAGAAAAGGGGAGCTAAATTGGATGACCAGTTTCGTTCGTCAAGCGAACATCATAAGATCTTGCTCACTTAGGCTTAATTTTGGTTCATTGGATATGTATATAACACTTATGTTATTAAGCTACAGAAGTTTTAATTAAAAAGCAAAACTGAAAAATTGCTTCTTAAATTTTAATGATTTAGCTGAGGTGACATAAAGCAAACTATGTCAGTGTTGACAAATACAGGACGCCAGGGAAGTTCTCCGCAGGGGATACATGCTCCTGTGAGAGATAGCGTCAGCAGTTAAGTTGGCAGCATGTCTGTCGCTTGTATATAAAACAAACATAAAAACAGTAAACCTTGTACTCACCATGGCCATTCATAACAGATGCTGGAAGTGTTGTCCTTTTGTTTCAAAACAGACTTAAATACGCCTACACATATTGTCGAAGACTTTCACTAAAGTTTCTTGCGTAATGGACTACACATAATTAATGATAATCACTTTTAGTTCAATCGTTTTTGGACTAGTCTGTGAGCCGGTCACACGAAATTTACTTATCAAATCCCGAACAGTATACCGGTTTGGACACTTTGAATTAGGAAACCGCAATTTAAATTTTATTTTTACATTTTCTGTAAAAATCTTATTCCACCAGAAAAGTTATCTCTTCAGTAGTAAACATTACTGCCTGTACACTATTGCACTCTTCCAATAATCTTGTCTATACACACAGATGATTTCAACAGCCCACAGCCCACACATGTGGCCTTCACCCTCACAAGGACATCGTGCTGCCAACTAAACTGCTGACGCTATCTCTCGCAGCAGCACATAGCCGCTGGTAATTAATTATAACAGTCGAGTCTCAGCAATTCGAGGTGGATGGGACAGAGACTACCTCAAACTACAGAAAAACTCGGTCTTATGAAAAAACAGTTTTTATGATCGACGATGTCGAAATGTAAATATCATATGTCAGTAAACTGTATCATAATGAGGGTCATTGTGACACTATTTGTCATTATGAAGCAGTTTCTCCCACCAATCAGAGCTCAAGAAATAGTTGTGTGACCAATTAGGTAAGGATAGCATCGCACTTTCGCTGAGTTCCACGGCCTCCTAATTTAAATTTCACTGCGTAACTAGTGTCATAGTGGAGTAATCGAGGAGGCCATGGTCAAATACAAGGTATTTTCAGCATCCCATGCGCTCTGTTCAGTACCTAAAACTGACAAAATCTCGACAGATATTTATGAATATGTATGTTCGAACATAAAATAGTTATAATTATCGTCGAACATAAACAGTCGTATGCAACTCGCCTATACTGGTAATTAAGACACTCTCATGGAAATTATAAAACTCGCTTCGCTCGTTTTTTAAACTTACTCGTGTCGTAATAATTGCCAATATAGGCTCGTTGCATAATGTAGGTATTTGAGCTCTCCTAGTGAATAAAATAAAAACATTAGCTATTACAAACAATACGGTCCAAGACCTAGTTCTCTAATTTTCCAACTTTTGAAACTTAGCTGGGCGGCCATGTTTATATTAGATGTCTGCATGGAGCTGAGACTTTCCCAGCTTGAGGCACAGCGCTTTCAACTCTCCACTAGCCACCGAGAGAAATGATGATGATTGATCTGGGTTATCGGCCCCCTATACCGAGAGTAAGCTGCGAGGCTGGACAGAACTGCGCGTAAATATGCAATACTGGAGACGCAACAAGTGAGTCGGCAACCAGGACCGGACTCTAGACTCCAAGTGGACTGACAGACCGAACATGCTATCGGTCGACAGCTAACAGTCATAAATATGGTTAATGTCGGCGCATGGTACCACGTAACGTTTGAGTCACCGGTCGCAACAATTATCATCATCATCACATCGTTAACGAGGAATTTGAGAGAACTATATTGTAGGTGAGAAGTAGGGAGTGGGGCAAGATCGAGGAACTAATGGACAGAGTTCAGTATCAACAAGCATGACGCCAGTGTTCAACTTAATTCAAATTTTTCAACTCTGATTTAGGGGAATATTGAACTATCAGACTCGAAAAGCTACTGCAATCATGAACAGTTTATTCCTAACAATACTGTGTTAATGTCTGCCTGGTCAATACAACAAAATTTATAATAAAATTAACTTTTCATGATATTGTTAGAAATAAACTGATTAACAAACAAGTGTACAAAATGAAAAAAAGAAAAAAAAACAATGCTTGGTAATAAGTTTGGGAAGTTCTAACTTCCGAGTGCCTTGTTTTCACCTGCTTTTTAGTGCCATCTAAAAAAGAGAGAGAAGGAAAATTATTGACCATATTTTTGACATACTCTTCTTTTTATTCCAGAATTATTGTTCACTTGAAATTTAAAATAGGACTCACAGTGTTACACTTGCAATAGAATTCATTTGCTGACAGATAAAACATCAGTGCACTGGAAGGCGAACAAAGCCAGGATCTAGCAGACCTATCTTTGTTTTCATTCCATACATACAATTCACAGAACTGTACGCACCAGATTCACAGTCATAATTAATGTTCACTGATTATGACTCTTTAGAAATGGCTCCTAGTTTTTATTTTCCCCACGGACACTAATCAATTTCAGAAAGAAGCATAAGAAAATATTCCTATATAAAAAAATATTAAAAAAAATTAATCTAAAAACATTAAATTACATTAAATGTAACATCAAATATATTGGTACATGTTCCAAACCAGGTGAATGATTTGGAGTGCACACATAATGCCAAGAACTACACAGCCAATTTGACTCCAATCGTAGGGTAATGGTAATGGAGAAACATATTGCATACACACAAATGTAGCATAAAATGGACAATACATATTTCGTAAAATATTCCAACACAGTATTATACAAGGGAAGTTCCGAAAGTAAGTTCAGTAATTTTATTGCAAGAGCAGATGGTACAATAGGTGACACAAACAATTGCCTAAGAATCCACACCCGTGGCTGGTTAAACGACGGAAGGAGCATCAGCGGAGGGGGAATGACGCATGCTCAGAGTGCTGACGAAGAGAGAGGAGCAGACCATCATACTGACGATGTGATCGCCAATGGAAGTGTGTGCCGTTACCCAGTATGAATGGGCACGTGGGACTAGTGTGTCAGTCATCCATGAACACCTACAGATCGTGTATGGTAATGCCTAGTCAAATGGCCGGTCGCTGGTGTTGCATCTTCAGTGAAGGATTTCATTTCATATTTATTTATCAGTGCCCTACACTATATTTACAGTACACTGAAGGGAGAGTTTGGAAAGAGCAAAGCCCCACTTCGCACTTGGGATGCGTCAGAGCCCCCATGGCAGGGTGTGGAGGATGAAGAAGGCGTTCATCCACATCCACTAATGAAAAAATATTGCTTGAGTACAGGACATAATGTTAGCGGACAGGCGCATAACGGTATCAGACGTGGTCGTGCCCGGGCCATTCCATGATGTGTTGGGTTACCAGCAAGTGTCCGCAAGATGGGTACCGAGAAACCTGACCCCGGAACAGAAGAATGGGCATCAGTCTTAATCACTTGATGCGGTACATGTGAGAGGGAAATTAGTTCTTGTTCAGAATCATCACGGGCCATGAGACATGGGTGCATCACATCACCCCTGAAACCAAGGTTGCCTCAATGATGTGGAAGCTGTCTTGCATCGCAGGCCACCGAGTTTTACCAGAGTTTCTTCATACTGATTGCACGATACGACGTGTCTCAATGTCTGTGGCAACCACGTCATAAAATAGTGCAAAGTGCCAGGGTTATCAGATTGGCAATGAAGGGTTCCAAGGGGAAAAATTACGAAACTTATTTTCGGAACTCACTCGTATGACAAATGGTGGGTGCCACACTGAATATGGTTGCATTGAAAAAGTGCCTGTAATCACACATAATTGCCACTAAAAGATCACTTACAGCCCCCCCCAATCTTTCCTACCTCACGTCTGATAAAGAAAAAAAAAGAAAACTCACAAAACAAATTGATATCGATCATAAAATGATTTAAGGTAAATTCATTACTTCATTGACACCACAAATCAATATTTTTATTGATTCCCACCAATGTGGATGTTTCTGCTAGTCTATGGCATGGGGAGAGACTAAATTGAACATTGTATGGATCATTACAAATCAGGATGGATATACGGATTTATTTAAGAAAAAAGAAAATGAAACAGCCATTAAGTAGTCCATTATTGAATTTGAGTCCAGCAAAGACCATCATTCCAAAAATACTGCTAGAAAACAAATGGCTATGGCTATTGAAAAAATAAATACAGTAACTAAGCTTTCCCTCTTCAATCAGCATAGCTAATAAGCAGTTCTGGCAGATACACCTCTAATGAAATGTATCAGTTTCTAAATGACCTGAGAGGAGGGGAAAAATAGCAGCTACTGGTGTCTTTTCCATTTTTAAATTATTTTTTTCAGTTCTGTGCCAGTTTTCAAAATTGCACTTAAATTAGATTATCTGAACACAGAATCAAATTAGTATATACTTGGGGCATCATTATTTTCGACTTGACATTCAACAGCTATGCTAGAGGTACCTAACCAGCCATACATATTGATAATAGCAACATCGCGAACAAAACTCTATTTGTCATGCTATATCGATATAAACGGCTGCCTGTGATTGGCTGGTTGGTAATATAATTTCCGACTGCTAGATAGCTCTAGCATAGCACTTCAAGTCGAATGTAATGATGCCCCAAGTACAGGAACCCATATCTGGGGAAACAAACTTGGTGGACATACTGTGTCTGCCCGGGATAACATGCCTATAATCTAATCGAGGGCTACTCAAATGAGAAAATTTGGATCAGAACACTCTCATAGCCACAGGGTCATTACCTCTTGACTAATCCCAAGTTGGATACGGTTTCTACCTCACTGTTTTCCCACTTGCTTGAGCACACAGCCGATACACAACTTCATTTTACAAAAACATTCCTCAAAATTTCCAGACTTGCCATCCAAATGATGAGTATACTCTTTTCAATATTGAAACTCGCCAAGTTACAGCTTAAACAGAGTCTTACAGACTTGCATATGAGGTCGTGGGTTCTCTTAAGTAGCAATACAATCTTAATACAGACCTGCAAGAAAATCCCATACAAATTAAAAACTAGATGGAAGAAAAAAAAGAACACAATATTTTGTGCATTTCCTCAATGATTTCTTTCTTCTTTGTTTAACTAGACAAGTACTGAGTTAGATTGAATTAGATTTAAGTCTAGAAAGAAAAAAAAAATCATAAACTTTGAAATTATGTTGGAAGCAATAAGAAAAATTATTCCATTTCATATGGCTTATTTAAATTTAAAATCATGTAAACAACAAACTCAAATTTTATCAACCAAATTGAAGGAGTAGCTGTTCAAAAGACAGTAAAGCATAAAATTCCACATGCTATCTCCTTACTATGATTAAAAGGAAGCTTGTAGTTTAACGTGACCATTAATCTTTACTATGATTATGATCACTGCTGACCAATGAAGGGAGTGAACCCTTCAAAAATGCTGAACGCAGTCTTCGATGAAATATCAGGAGACCCTGAATTATGAATGCTGGCCGTGAATGCCTATCTGTTACGATAATATCCTTAGCATTACACCATCCCCCATCTGACCAGAGTTCTGGCCCACTCGGCAACAATGTGCTAGAGCTAGGGTATGCAAAAAGCGTGTCTACTAGAGCAATCATGATCTAATCAACTCTCTAGATTGAAGATGACCATCCCAAAATGAGAGATATTCTCCTTTCACGATCATGGCACACACCTATATTCAGGAAGGAGAATTACAACATGGAGACATAAAATGAGTTGTCCATTTCCAAAACTGACATCTTCATCTCTGTAAACATAGCAAACTTACTGTCTGGATACTCTTTACTTCGGCTCATTTAAACTTTGTACTTATCCCGGATGAGGTATATAATACCCAAATATACCCCCGGTTTAATTTTTGTCTGTTTGTTTTATGTTGGCGTCAAAACTACTGGAGCGATTGGCATGAATAATTGTATGTAAGGAGAAGACGCCCTTAAAATAAAACTAGGCAACAAATTATTTATGTAATATTAAGGAATCAGGGCATTAAGTGGAAGCCTCAAATTCTACCAATCATATCTATCACTTGACATGAATCAGATGGCTCAGACATGAATTCGCGGAATGTGAACGGAGGAGGCTGGATGTCACACAACACTACCACGATAAGACTAGAAGCACATCGTTAGGACATGCACGTGTCCCAATCAAGCAGTCATGGAATGTGTCCACCATACCCATGCAACTAATTCGCAGTCGCGAGGATGATCGATACCCTTTACAGCTATTCTATGACTCGACTGGGTTTTTCTCGACAAACATTGATTTCATGCAACAGGCACTTAACTCTTCACGAAACATCCTGTTCGTGTAACTTACTCCCCTATTAGTGATTTAGAAGGCCAGACTGTCCGCAACTTGGGCCTAGAAATTGTCCTCTTTACTTGATGAACCCATCAATGACGGGTAAATGAGGCTAGTCTGTCAATAACATTCACTTTGATTTGTATTTCCCGTGTTTCAAAATTGATTTTGCTTTAGAAAGTGCTCCTTCCATATCTAAACAAGCATTTTTAAAGTAATCAAAATCTCACATCAATTCAGTGCTTTAGAAATATGAAAAATATGAATCGCATATTGATAGATGCAGATGTCAAGTTCTGGAACTACATGTCTCATATTCTCACCAATTCTCTGGCCATCTCCTAGATGTAAACTAGATTAACAAATACAATTGTAACTCGGACGTTTTCTATCGCGAAACATAATCTCCTCTTGATATTTAGGGAGTGAAAAAATATCTTCTTCCAAGTTTGCAACTAACAATAGATTGCAGCAGGAACTTGACTAAAATCATACCAGCATCTATCGCACAACCATGATAAAGTTGCAGACACTGACAGAGAAACGAGGGCATAAGGACTGAATTCTCAAAGCAATCTAGTAAATGTTATCTTTCAAAGTGTGCTGGTTTCTTGAAACACAACTTACAAGGATGTGCAACATCTGGTAAATATTCCATCTCAGGAATTTACCACCCTGTAACAATTGTACACACAATTAAATTTTATTCACATTTTTACATTGTTTTCTAGCTGAAATATCACAACCCTCACTCAGCCCAGCTTTAGTTCATTCACATCCCTTTCCGCCACTTTTCGGCTGTTGTGAATTCTGTCATTGGCCGACCACTCATTCCGCATGTTCCAATGCCCACACGGCCATTCACATTGTCCGGAGAAGCGAATATACTCTTCCTTGTCATACCTTTCTTGCAGTTCTGAAAACAAAAACATTTATTATTAGTTATAATAATAAACACAGATGAATTTCTTTCTTACAGTAAATATCAATAAGAGCTTGAAAGTGAACATTAAAATCTGAAGGCACAAAGATTGCCAAGATTGAAATCAATTCCCTCAAATACCAGTCATCACTTCAAAATCCCCTCTCGTGGCTGTAACTGTTATGTCACTAGTAACTTACTGCTATTAGCTGAAACGTGAAACATCTGAAGTGTCAGCGAAAATTCGATCTCAGAGAATTGAAATTTCCATATTGCCAAGTTGTGCTACACCAATAAATTCCAAACCATTGTCTACGGTTAAGCCTAGAATTTTGTAAACCAATAAATTACCCAAGGGTGTCCTATGAACAATGCATTTATCACATAAAAATATTTAAAAACATGCCCTTTAAATGGCCTAAAAGCATCTTTTCTCACTGCAATGAATAATGTTAGGAATAAATAAATTGACCCAACTTGCTTATTTAACAATTTATTTAATACCGTACACTGTGCAAAACGTCTAGCCTTACCCTACCTATAAATCCACTTATAACCTAAAACAATACTCAGCGAAAGTTTGGCTAATGAGGTAAAGGAATTTCCTTAAATGGACATACTGATTGCAGAATTTTCTGGGGAATGATTAATGATACTTAGGCCCTATCTGCTATGAGAGAAATCTGTAGAAGTAAATAAACATTAGAGAGAGACAATGAACAACGGAAGTTCATTGCCAGATATATCAGCCTGGTGGGTTAAAGAATATAGGATTCTTTATAATAAATCAGTAAATGTCGGAGATCATTGGATTTCAGGAAATTTAAAGTTCCATAATGGCAAGATGTGCTACACTGACTTTAATTCTTAAGTTTCAGTAGAAAATGACTAAAAAATGCCTTCACAAATCTATCATAAAGCCCTTAAGATAAGACGGTAGGCTGAAAGTTTTCAAAAAATCAATTTTGAGTTTTTTGCATAGTTAAGATACTATGTTATTTTCTGAACATTTATATGTATTATTTATAACTGTCCTCCAGTTATAACTGCATTATTAATATTTTTTAAAATTGTATGACGTCACTCTGTAATAACGTTCCGCCCCTTTTCGCAAAAGTGATATATCTCCAGCTCTTTTACAGTTAAGAGTGTTAGTTTTTATTTGTGTATTTTGTAGAGAAATGTATGGTTCAGATATTAGTGAGTCTGTTACATCACATATCGATAGTTGAATCTTTGTAGGCGCACAAAGTTTTAAACAAAAGTTGCTTTTCCTAGCATATACTGTACATGTCGTAAAAATTGATGTCTCATTTTCTCAAAACCATAAATTCTGAAACATTTGTCCTGTTTTCTCACCAACTATCAGAAACATGTTAATGAAAATATCACAGTTTCTAAACACCACTGTATTGCAACTGTGGATTTTCAGTCATGTTGAGTGCACCAAAAATTCTGCTGTAATAGAAATATTTATTAATTGTTTTCACAAAAAAATTGGAATGCATGGAAATTAATTTATAAATATGCCAGAGCCATTTAGGATAAGTAAGTCGCACAGAGATCTGTCCAATAGTTTCTGAGAAAATGTGGCATTAATTTGCTTAATTTTACATGGTCAGTGTTGGGCCAACCATTTTACCTTAAAATACTAAGGAACCAATACTAAGGGAACTTAAGTAGCCTAAAACAATTTTTTCTTGTTGCAATGAATGAATGAATAAATAAATAAATAAGCAAATAAATAAATAAATAAATTAATTAATTGCCTCAGCTGACTCCAAAGCAGGTTCAGGCTTACCTGAAAAAGAAATGTAATTACACCAAAATCCTAGCCTTAACCCGACGAGTGCTACGTCTGTCTATAGATGGTGCATGAGAACTTTTATTTTCTTCAGTTTCCCGGTTCACTCTAAAGAGCCAAATCAATGACTGGGATGTTCTGCCTTCTGTTGGGCATTATGTGGAACTAATTGAGCACGACTTATAGCTTCAGGAAGTGACTAACGGAGCTAACAGCTATGCTCTACAACTGCCGTTCATCCGTGAAATAAACAAACATGGCGGAACAACAAGCTAGTTATTATCCACAGCAGAAAGTGATGATGAAGACGATGAATCTAATGCATCAGTGAGTGATTTTGGGAGTGATATATTTTTATTTTGGACCCTTTACTTAGTATAAAGATGATCTACACGCAAGCACAAAAAGTTTAATTTTCAGATCTCTCACAATAATATAGGACATAAAAGTAGGATTTATAAACATTTTAAGCTATTATCCCCCGTGATAGGTTAAAAATTGTGAATTCTACCTTCCTTTTACATATGAATGAAGAAACTCAGCACTGAAGTACCATACAGTCAATTTTTTTTTTATTATTTTCTTTTAGCGTATCGCTTTTAGTGCCTGGAGTGTCCGAGGACATGTTCGGCTCACCAGAGTTTTGTAGCTGCTTCTATACGGACACCTATAGGGTGAGCTACAAGTACCGTCGCATGTGGAGTGTTGTCTGGGGAGGAAAGTGTTAATGTAAGGACGAGGAATTGGAAGGTATCGGCTGTGGCCTATAGTTAGGGACCAACCCCGGCATTTGCCTGGAAGGAAGATGGGAAACGACAGTAAACCATCTTCAAGTTTGCCGGCGGGGGGATTTGACCCACCTCGCCTCCCGGATGTGAGCGACTGCCTGCAGCCACACAGTAACGACCACGGCTAACTCACCCGGTATACAATCAAATGGGAACTCAGCACTTAAAAGGTTAATAATACATATTGAAAATGGTGTCCAAAATAAAATCATTTATACATACAAAAACAATACCATGTTTAGTGACAAGTTCTGCAATTGATACACTTGAATGCTTACAATGAGCTTCTAAAGTTTCTTAATACACAGGGAAGTATGCAATGCACCTGAGCTCCAAAAAATACACCAATGAACTCTGGAGTATAATGAAGTCCCATTTCTTGTAGTAATCCAATCATACTTTATGAATTAACCAACATGATCACGAACCACAATTATGACCCTTTAATTTCTAATAGTCTTGTTATTGGGCATTATTATCACTGTATGGTTAGAGTTTGTGGTTTTTATCCTTTATCCTTAGGCAGATATTGGAAAGTAGAATAAGGAAAGATAAGAGTACGTTCCTGACATTTGTACACAGTACAACCGTAAGTTCTGTCGGTAAAATCTAAACGCGCTGTAGTATGGTAATTGTGAATGAAGGAGCGTCGCAACGCTGTATGTCATCATCCACATGGTCACCTTCACGACAGCTAAACATCACCTGGAATGGTCACAATCTGAAATATTGTGTTCATCCTAAATACTTAGGAGTAAAGCTGGATCGCACGCTAACCTATAAAAAGCATTGCATGGACACCAAACGGAAGGTATGCACCAGGTATATCATTCGGAAGCTCACAAACACCAGATGGGGAGCGCAGCCTAGTGTCCTGCATACAACTGCCCTTGCTCTGAGTTTCTCTGCTGCAGAATATGCTGCCCCACTCTGGAGGAACTCTGCTCGTGCCAACGAAGTAGATGTTGCCCTCCATGAGACAGGGCGCATTGTGGCAGGCTGTCTACGCCCAACTTCTGTCGATAAGATCTTTCCGCTCATGGGAGTAGCACCTCCAGAAGTTAGAAGACAAGTAGTGGCAGAAGTAGAGAAGAAAAAGCAAGAAACAGATCCAAGACACCCAATGTATGGACTTGATGTCCATCCACCTAGGCTAAAATCAAGAAAGAGCTTCCTCCAAACAACATCATCCGTTCCATCCTCAGCTGAAGCGCGCCGAATTGAACTTTGGAAAACAAAATCACCTTGCCGTCGTGGGAAATGAAGGAGAAGCCGGCAGCAGGCTACCATTTACAATATGAATCTTGGAAGACGTTAAACAGACTGAGAACTGGTTTGAGTCGGTGCAGAAGCAATTTAATGAAGTGGGGATACAGTACTGAAGAACTTTGTAGATGTGGTGAAAGACAAGACCCTGAGCACCTTCTGAATTGCAGCATGTTATCAAGACCATGTGCTATGCAGGACTTGATAGAAGTCAATGACTGCCATTCTAACAGTTGAACACTGGAGAAATGAAATTTAGTGCAAGTTATACATGTATATTTGTATGGGTTTTGAACTCGGATAAATAAATAAACCTTCATGACTCTTCCAGTAACCAGCTTTCAGTGTGCTATTAGCAGGCAGCGGTGAAAGATGGAGTGGGAAGTGTATGAGAATCGTATCGCTGTATTGGCGTTATTTCATTGCAGAAAGCGAGGTAAGGAAATTGTAGCTATTTTAAAACCTCAATGAACGATTTGTGTTTTGAACAATAGCATGGTTTAAACAAACGGGTGCATCTGTTGATCACGTCATATCGGGCCGTCCTAGGTGGGTACACAGAAAAGAAGTTGTGAATGCTGTTTGTGCAAGGAGACAGTTCCATGTGTGCAGCGTGGACCTCACCCTGCTTCTGTCATAGTATGGTGAGCGGTTTGCTGGTGGGGAGCATTTTTCAAAGGTGGTAGTTAAAAGACTTCTGCAGCTGTCTACCTGACAATGTTGGAAAAGGGGATACTAAGTATCCATTCCGATAGTGCTCCTGTACACAAAGCAAAAACCAGACAGCAATGGTTGGCAACCAATGTCCCGCGGTTCATCGCTGTTACCTACTGGCCTAATGGAAGTCCGGACCTCAATCCATTGGATTATTCTCTGTGGCAGAAGCTCGAGGCGATAGCATATCAAAAACGGCACGGCAATATTGAGATGTTAAAAAAAAAATCACATCAGTTGTCAAAGAGATTCCACTGGGCACGATTCGTGCAGCTACTGTGCCGCACATAGTGATCATTTCGAATAAGAGTACGATCATTCAGTATGTATACTAATGGGTATGCATACCATATACTAGTTATATGCATTGAAAGTACTGACAGAACTTATGGCAATACTGTGTATAGGGTAAACCTACCTAACTTCATGATATCAAGGATTATAAATGAGAAACCAAAACAAATACTCGATCAAAAAATTTTATATTTTACGTGTACGAAACCAATACAGTGTTCTACTTATCCATGATAAAGAGCTTTCAAGAAAAGTAAAACTATCAATGTTATACAATGATATGTGCATAGTGGGCATGCTACTCAATTTCGTGGTAGCATACCTAATTCCGTGACACTATACTTTGCTAAGCAATTATTCAGTAACAATGTATTTAAATCCAACTCTGACGACTGAGAGTGCAAGTATGTTCCTTAGAGAATACGGCTGCATAGAAGGTTTTGAATAATTACGTCAACAACTTTCCTTAACGACCTTGTAGTACAGGAGCTGAGGAGCTGCTTAACAAACATCGGGGTTTTCACCCAAATACCATTCACTCAACTGCCTGTCGTACACCCAGTGACTATTTCCGCTCAGAGCACTTTTCCCGTGTAACAACATTCCTGCCATCTGTTGAGGACTGTTGGAACTCGGTGTAGAACCTTACTTCAGGATAAATATTATGTCTGGTGTCAAGAAATAAAGTATGTCATGAAATAAAGTAGGTTTACCCTACTTAGAAAAGGCTTTTGATAACTAAATTGGATAAGTGGTTTGACATTTTGAAAAGAATTGGAATAAAGTACAGGGATAGAAGGGTATCTACAATCTGTGCAAAAACCAGACAGTAGTCATTCAAGCTGAAGAACATGAGAGGGAAGCCGGTATTCAGAAAGGTGTAAGGCAAGGCTGCAACTTATCATGCATGCTTTTCAATCTATAGATTGAACAAGAAGCAATGAAGTAAATTAGAGAAAAAAAAGTAGGAGCATAACGAATAGAATAAAAAGTGTGATCTCCCTCAATAGCATGTAATGAATACGGATCGGGTTGGCACTCGCCGCTACGCAGCGCTACAGCCGACTTGAGATTGTTGATTTCCACATATGTATATGTGCGATATATTAAGTATTTAATCGGCGGAGTGTTTTGGTGGTGTTCTGTGCAAACGTTGATTGATATACGAGTGCTTACACTATTACTTCATAGTATTAATACCTGAAATGCTATTGTAGGAAGCATTAACTGAAATGGAATTTAATTTCTTGTCGTGTGTTGACGTTATCTTCGTGTGCTAATTTTATTGTTATTTAATGTAAGTAAACAGCAGTTTAGCCCTTACATTTTCATGAGTGCTTAATATGAGTAGGGAAGATGCCTTGCGGTTTTGTACCAGGATGCAGATATAGCTATGGGGACTGTAAATAGGTCAGACGGTTTTTCAAACCTCCTAAAGATAAGGAACGTTTTATCAAGTGCAAAGGGGCCATACCAGGGAAGGATAGGGAACTTACTGAAAAGTCCTACATCTGTGATGCTCACTTTTCAGAAGATTTAATTGTTAAATTTGACAAATTTGTGATAGAAGGGAAGGAAGTAGTACTTCTCCCAAGAACCAACTGGCGATTGAAAGACTATTCTGTTCCTAATTTGTATTTGTTCAGTATGGTGTAAATAAAATGCTCTTGATGCCATTAAAGACTACTTCTGTGAAGAAAGGATGAGAATAAAAAGACAATGAGTTTAACATATATCTACCGTAATGCTGAAGGAGGCGTGATCAGTTTTGGGCAATAGCCTACTCTAAGAAGGGGTCATGACTGTACCTTCTATGCCTGTTAAATGTTAAGTGCTTCTGAAATGATGGTAGTTTATTGAGTTTGGTGTTTGTGGAGTGAAATTTATGGGTATAATTGATTTTTGTAATATTCTAAGGTAAAGTTGAAGGAGCCGTGATCGGGTTTAGACAATAGCCTAGTCTATGAACGGGGCATGACTATGCCTTCTATGTCTGTTTAACGTTAAGTTCTTCTGAAATGATGGTAGTTTACTGATCTTGGTGTTTGTGGAGTGAAATTTATGGTTATTATAAAATTTTATAGCAATCTACGGTAAAGTTGAAAGTTGCGTTCGTACGGCTTTTTTTTTTTGTGGCTGTGTTGCAAGTATGTAAAATGTGTAACAATGTGAAGAAATCCTTTCTGATAGCGAGGTTAATTTTTCCGTTCTTTTTTTAAATTTACCGATAGCTGGCAAAACTAACTGCATTTTGAACTTGCTCTCTGTCTTTGCTTATTGTCGAAACTGGACTATTACAGGAGACGACTTATTAAATTATAATTGGGCACAGTAAAGTAAGTGGAGATGTCGAACTTATTAGCGCCTATTCACTCATGGCTGTGATTATATGGAAGCTACTGAGGTATGGGTGGTGCTTAGTAATGGCATTCGGGGCACAGTCAGTGCCTGTGAATGCTGTGAAAGGTTCTAGTCATAGGGTTAGGACTACTGTTCTGAATCAGTGAGGAAAGCAATGGCAAACTACCTCACTCCTCTTCTTGCCTAGAACGCCTCAAAATAGCGCTGCCTTGGGTTTTTGTGGGTATCTACTCACATAACGTAACGGCGGTGCTTTTTGAGGATCCAACCAGCCTTCGGGCTGACTACCTAACAGACATGAGGATATCTTGCGGTGTTTTAACATGTAAAACAGGTCGCAAGGTTTTAAGTCTCGTGAGCGCCAATGCTAACTTACATCACAGATCGGAGCCAGCGCTGCGTTGCGGCGGACCAGGCGTACTAGGCCAGTGATATCACTTCTTATTCTATTCGTTATGGTAGGAGTCAAGATTTAAGGAGAAAAAATTTCAACTCAGATTTGATGATGACATTGTCATCTTAGCCGATTCACCACTGGATTAGAATGAGTTTCTAAATGGTATGGACTCCATCTTGAGGGAAGAATTCATGATGAAAATCAATAATGTAAAACAAAAATAATGAAATGCAGCCGAAAGAAATCAGAAACCCTTATTGATGTCAAATTGTCAGGTGAAAAACTAAAGGAAGTAGGAGACTTCTGCTACTTGGGAAGCAAAATAGCCAGCGATGGACGAAGCAAAGGGGATTTAGGCTCAGGCAAGGAAAGCATTTCTACAGAAGAGAAATCTGTTGACATCAAATATAGCTGTAGGTATACTCTGTGAGCTGCCTGAATAGGATTGACAGTTCTTGCCTCGCCATGTGGTCAGGGAACAAGGTTGCCAAACAGTTCGAATAACAAGCGATCACACTGTACAAGCCAGATATACAGCTGACCAAGCACTGACGCACGTGGGCTGTAATATTGCAACGCAGAGTATTATGACATCAACTATGCGAACATGGATTGGTCAAGAGGCAGAGGGGTGATGACTGACGTGGAATTTCCGGCTAAATGTCAATCCTATTCAGGCAGCTCACAGAGTATAATAGGAAGTAATTTTTGAAAGCCTTTGTCTGGAGCATAGCGCTCTATGGAAGTGAAACTTGGACTGTTGGCGCAGCAGAAAAGAGGAGAATAGAAGCACTTGAAATGTGGTGTTGCAAGAGAAAGACGAAGAACAGATGGGTAGATAGAGTAACAAATGAAGAGGTATTAAGATGAGTGGGAGGGGAGACATTGAGGTTATCCATTATACTGTAATTCAAATGAAGTTAGGGCCCTTACACACAAGCGTTTTTCTATCGTAATTGTGGTTCAAGTGTGGTCGCTTGTCGCAGCTGTGCCGTTACAATATAATGATATAATGCAATGGGAAAAATACTTCCCCTTACAGACGAAAGCTTTCCCGACTAAATGTAAACCACTGTCGCTAGCTGTAGCCGATCCCGTCCACTGACCACATTCCGACTGCAGTGCTCTCCTTTTTACACGGGCGACATGTCAGCCACATCATGGCAAGTACCCACTCGCAGTAATCATGATGGAGCAGTCTTTCTTCTGTCGATATGGCCTTCCTCATCACAGTATCTGTCCTTTGGTTTAATTTCCTGTAGTTAGCATTGAAAAATTTTTAGACATTCTAAAGAACTGGAAAAACTGATCCGGATAATTGCAAAGTTCGTGATATAAACAAGGAAACTGCCCAAACTATTGCCGGACTTCTACTATCGGATAATTACATATTCTTCGCGTTTTCCTTCTTTTCCTTTTGTGTCTTCGCATGAGCAAACGAAGTACTGTACAGCCTCCTCTTCAGAATCCATACTGTGAATGACCGAAGTTCCAATTGCCGAACGACATTATGATACCCCATTATATAACTCCATCCGCGGTCAAGCGGGCTGGACCACATTTTGACGCTGGCCTATCCACAAAATGTGGCTATACTGAGCTACAGAAGTGGTCGGGGCAGTGACAAAGAAGCATATTTTGCAGTCGACAGAAAAACGCTCGTGTGTAAGGGCCCTTACAGTAGGCCTAAACTACTTTTGATCATGTAATAAACAGTACGTATTCACACAGTCAGTTAATTTATTTCATTACACTGTAGATTAAAGTACTCTTATTTATTGACTTCTGCTTCAGTGCTAATTGTTTGCATTTTTCAGACATTGTCAGCACCAACAGAAATCAATTATGTTTATTGTAAGCTCTATCAAAACAAGAGTCCCACAGCATAGCCATGCTCGTTAAATTGTGCACCACGGCTATAAGAGCAACTGCACTAAGTCTGCCGATCGCAGGTTTGAATCCCAGCACTGACAGCAACTATCGTGAGTGTGGTGTTTCTGTGGGGTTTCCCACTCTCTCTCCAGGCAAATGCTAGCCAGGATCATCCCTGTCCTTAATACAGTTACACCCATTACTACAGCCATCACAGAAACACAGGTTATCAGACAATATCAACACATACCCAACTACACGGGGCTAATGACCAAGATGTCCCATACCCCTAAAATGAATTAACAATTAACATTATCTCAACTGAACCTGCAAATGGAACAAAAACAGTAGAAATGGTCAAAGTCATTGCACGGATTACGTGAGGGGCGTGGGAGGGAGATGGTGTGCTACTCTGTAACTAGCCCAGGCGCCAGGAAATACACACTGTTTCCAAAGAAAATAGAACTCAGAGTAACAAGTACCCCTCTCTCTCCGGGTCGGAGTCATAAATTTGACCCGAGAAATCACAGAACAGTTCTTCAACCTGGATAGCAGTCAGATGAAGAATTTTGTTATTTCCTTTGTTCCAAGGATTTCCAACTACTCATAGTTTAGATGTTAGCAAGAAACACTGCCAAAATTGAAGTTCTTGATCATTTAATTTCCAATCATATGCTGAGTACAATATAAGAACACGCAATTCATATGCAGGTTGCCGCTTGTTACCAAGGTCAACAACACGTTGCCCACAACAGAAGACTTTAAAAAAGAGAAAAACTACTTGTGCAAGATATGCGAATTCACAACAACAAAAATCCCTCTCTGCACGCCGGAAGGTGGAGGTAGATTTCACCGATCAAAGAAAAATACAGTATTTCAAATACACTAACTTTGCCAATTGTTTTATCTCTACAAAAGTTCCACATGTTTAGCATACGAGAAGCTGCATTCCGAAACCATTTTTCTCATCCCCTGGCGTAAGAGTGGGTTATAACAAAAATCCTTTCAGACAAAAGTTTTAGGTGATCTTTAGAGGAGTATCGACCAGTCTAAACGGTTTTGATATTGTGCCTATTAAGGGAGCTATGATTATTTTTCTCTCAAAACTCCATTTTTTCCACCCCTTCGGTCAATGGTTGGTGCGATCAAAAAACGTTACTAAGATAAGTTTTTGGTCCTTATCCAAAGAATAGTATGAACTTTGAATGTATTTGATATGTCACACTAAGAAAGTCATAACTACTTTTCACTCTTTAAAAAAAGGCACCCATTTCCACCCCCTTGGTCCTATTTTGCCCATAAATGAACTCTACTGATATTTTAATGGTTATACAGTATTTTATGTATAAATTTCAACGCAATTGGTATATAGGTCTAACATATTGGTTACAAAGCTCAGCTCTTTTAGGTTAGAAAATAGCGCTTTCTGAGAGTGCTCTTTGCATCTCTGTGTGGCATGGCAGGTGGCCTTGCCAATGAAGTTTCTTTTCTATGTTCTTTTTTTTTTATGCTATTTTGTTTTTAAATATATACTAGCAGATACCCGCGACTTCGTTCGCGTCACAGTCGTGTCATATTGTTCTTCAATGAAATGCAGGTTTAACCCCGTTCACACCCCTTTAGAACTTGAATATCCAAAAATCCCTCCTTAGTAGATGTTTTCGACGCACAACAAACATAATCCCAAAATATCATTCTTCCAACTTTAATAGTTTTGGTTGGTCGATGAGAGTGAATATCCAAAATTCCTTCCTCAGTGGACGTTTTTCTTCCAGAATTTCACCCCTCCTCATGAGCCCCTTAAATTGGATTTATGAAAAAACGGTCGAACACCTATTTATTCATTATTAAGCTGATTGTTTTCCTCTGAGTTTCAAACGCCTCGCCTATGTCATTTAAGAGATGCACGCTCCGTTAGGAATCCTTCAACCCCCACTTTTCACCCCTTTCACTCATAATATACACTACATCGAAAAACCATTAGACATGTGTCAGCTTATTTTTAATGATTGGTTTATATGCCAAGTATCACATCCCCAAATGAAACCACTCGTGAGATATTGTTATTCAATGAAATGCAGGTTTACCCCCTTAACACCCCTTTGGAACCTGAATATCCAAAAATCTTCCCTTAGTGGACGTCTTCGACATACAATGAACATATCCCCAAAATTTCATGTTTCTAACTTCAATAATTTTGGCTGGGCGATGATGAGTGAGTGAGTCAGTCAGGATATTTTCTTTCATTTATTTTTGAGAATTTCACCCCTCCCCATGAACCCCTTAAATGGGATTTATGAAAAAAACGGTCGAACACCTATTTACTTATTTTTTAAGCTGATTTTTTTCCGCTGAATTTCAAACTTCTTGCTAATGTCGTTTAAGAGATACACGCTACGTTAAGAATCCTTCAACCCCCAATTTTCACCCCATAATATACACCACATCGATAAACCCTTAAGACATATGTATGCTTATTTTTAATGATTAGTTTATATGCCGAATATCACATCCCCAAAGAAACAACTCATGCGATATCGTTATTCTTCAGAATCCGAATAAAGAAAAATCCTTACTTAGTTGATGTTTTCGACATACAGCGAACATATTCCCAAAATTTAATGTTTCCAACTTCAATAGACTTCGCTGGGCGATGATGAGTGAGTGAGTCAGTCAGGTCAATTTTCTGTCAATTACTTTTACCAGAATTTTACCCCTCCCCATGGACCCCTTAAATTGGATTTATGAAGAAATGCTCGAACACCTATTAAGTTATTTTTTAAGCTGTCTTTTTCCCCTGATTTTGATGAGTGAGAGTCTGTCAGTTAGGAGACTTTCTCTCCTTTTTTTTTCCAGAATTTCACCCCACCCCATTGGCCCCTTAAATTGAATTTATGAAAAAACGGTCGAACAGGGATTTACTAATTTTTAAGCTGATTTTTTCCGCTGAGTTTCAAACTTCTCGCCTATGTCGTTTAAGAGATACACGCTCTGTTAGGAATCCTTCAACCCCCACTTTTCACCCCCTTTCACCTTATAATATACACCACATCGAAAAACCCTTCGACACATGTCTGCTTATTTTTAATGATTAGTTTATATGCCTAGTATCACATCCACAAATGAAACCACTCGTGAGATAATGTTATTCAATAAAATGCAGGTTTAATCCCCTTAAGACCCCTTTTAGAACCTGAATATCCGAAAATCCTCCCTTAGTGTATGGTTTTGACAAACAATGTACATATCCCCGAAATGTCATGTTTCTAACTTCAATAATTTTGGCTGGGCGATGATGAGTGAGTTGAGTGAGTAGGACATTTTCTTTAATTTTATTTTTTTCAGAATTTCACCTCTGCCCATGAACCCCTTAAATTTGATTTATGGAAAAAAAAAAAACTGTCGAACACTTATTTACTTATTTTTAAGCAGTTTTCTCTCTCTGAGTTTGAAGAGTGAGTGTGTCAATCAGTTAGGACACTTCCTTTCCTGTTTTTTCCCCCCCAGAATTTCACCCCTCCCCATGGGCCTATTAAATTGGATTTATGAAAAATAACGGTCGAACACTTACTTACCTATCTTTTAAGCTGATTTTTTTCCCGCTGAGTTTCAAACTCCTCGCCTATGTTGTTTAAGAGATACACGCTCCTTCAACACCCAATTTTCACCCCTTTCACCTCATAATATACACCACATCGAAAAACCCTCAGACACATGTCTTCTTATTTTTTAATGATGAGTTTATATGCCGAGTATCACATCCCCCAATGAAACCAATCGGGAGTTATTGTTATTCAATGAAATGCAGGTTTAACCCCCTTAAGACCCCTTTAGAACCTGAATATCCAAAAATCCTCCCTTAGTGGACGGTTTTGACATACAATGATCATATCCCCAAAATTTCATGTTTCTAACTTCAATAATTTTGGCTGAGTGAGTCAGGACTTAATCTTTCAATTTTCTTTTTTCAGAATTTCACCCCTCCCGATTAACCCCTTAAATTGGGTTTATGAAAAAAACTGTCGATCACCTATTTACTTATTTTTAAGCAGTTTTTCCCCCTGAGTTTGATGAGTGAGTCTGTCAGTCAATCAGTTATGACACTTTCTTTCCTGTTTCCCCCCCAGAATTTCACCCCTCCCTAAGGGCCCCTTAAATTGGATATATGAAAAATCGGTCAAACACCTATTTACTAATTTTTTATGCTGATTTTTTCCCGCTGATTTCCAAACTCCTCGCTAATGTCGTTTAAGAGATACACGCTCTGTTAGGAAACCTTCAACCCCCAGTTTTCACCCCTTTCACCTCATAATATACACCACATCGAAAAACCCTCAGACACGTGTCTTCTTATTTTTAATGATGAGTTTATATGCCAAGTATCACATCTCCCAATGAAACCAATCGGGAGATATTGTTATTCAATGAAATGCAGATCTACCCCCTTAACACCCCTTTAGAACCTGAATATCCAAAAATCCTTCCTTAGTGGGCGTTTTCGACTTACAACGAACATATCCCCAAAATGTCATGTTTCTAACTTTAATAGTTTTGGCTGGGCAATGATGAGTCAGTGAGTCAGTGAATCAGTCAGTCAGTCAGTCCACTTGTTTTTATATAAGAGACAAGCTGTACCCGGCATGCGTTGCAATGCCTATCAAAGAAAGTGTTGGCATTGTAATTTGGTTTCTTGAAGTGCTTTTGGATACACAATTTTTTCTTCAATTTCCGTTAACTGCCTCTAAGCTATCGTAAAATGGATTTACTAATTTTGAAACATTTGTAGGAGCGTGCGCAACAACTCACCAAAGTTTCATCGCAATCGGATGAATGGTATATGAACGCAGATGGAACTTTGCTGAAACACTTCACGCGTCGTCACTCATTTGTTGCATCCACTCATGCGCTACCTATTGTAAAATGGATTTGCTAAGTCGAAAACCTTCCCTGGCGTATACACAGCAAATCATCAAAGTTTCATCACAATCGGATGAATGGCATATGAATGCATACGGGATTTTGTTTACACGATTCGCGCGCCGTCACTCATTTGTTGAATCAACTCGCGCGCTACCTATTGTATAATGGATTTACTAAGTCAGAAACCTTCCCTGGAGTGTGTACAACAACTCACCCTAGTTTCATCACAATCGGATTAATGGTATATGATCGCAGATGGAACTTTGTTGAAACGGTTTGTGCGCTGTCACTCATTTGTTGAATCTACTCGTGCGCTACCTATTGTAAAGTATATTTGCTAAGCCAGAATCCTTCCTTAGAGTGTACTCAATATCTCACCCAAGTTTCATCGCTATCGGACGAATGGTATATGAACGCATACGTGACTTTGTTGAAACGCTTCACGCGTCGTAGCTCATTTGTTGAATCTACACGTGCGCTGCCTATTGTAAAGTGGATTTACTCAGCCATAAACCTTCCCAAAAGTGTACACAACATCTAACCCAAGTTTCATAGCTATCGGACGAATGGTATATAAATGTATACGGGACTTTCTTGAAACGTTTTGCGTGTCGTCACTCATTTGTTGAATCTACTCGTGCGCTACCTATTGTAAAGTGGATATACTAAGCCAGAATCCTTCCTTAGAGTGTACTCAATATCTCACCCAAGTTTCATTGCTATCGGACGAATGGTATATGAGCACATACGGGACTTTGTTGAAACCGTGTGCTCGTCGTCGCTCATTTGATGAATCTACTCGTGCGCTACCTATTGTAAAGTGGATATACTAAGCCAGAATCCTTCCTTAGAGTGTACTCAATATCTCACCCAAGTTTCATTGCTATCGGACGAATGGTATATGACCTTATACGGGACTTTGTTGAAACGATTCGCGTGCCGTTTCTCACTTGTGTAATCTACTCGTGCGCTGCCTATTGTAAAGTAGATTTACTAACCCAGACATCCTCTCTGAAGTGTACACAACATCTCACGCTAGTTTCATAGTTATCGGACGAATGGTATATGAACGCATACGTGGCTTTGTTGAAACGCTTCGCGCGTCGTAGCTCATTTGTTGAATCTACTCGCGAGCTGCCTATTGTAAAGTGGATTTACTAAGCCAGAAACCTTCCCTGAAGTGTACACAACATCTAACCCAAGTTTCATAGCTATCGGACGAATGGTATATGAATGCATACGGGACTTTCTTGAAACGCTTTGCGTGTTGTCACTCATTAGTTGGAAGGTACTCGTGCGCTATCTACTGTGAAATGTATTTACTAAGTTAGAAACCTTCACGTAAGTGTACACAATATCTCACCCAAGTTTGTATTGCTATCGTACGAACGGTATATGAACGCAAACGTGGCTTTGTTGAAACGCTTCGCGTGTCGTCGCTCATTTGTTGCATCTACTCATGCGCTACCTATTGTCAAGTGGATATACTAAGCCAGAATCCTTCCTTAGAATGTACTGAATATCTCACCCAAGTTTCATCGCTATTGGACAAATGGTATTTGAAGGCATACGGGACTTTGTTGAAACGCTTCGCGCGTCGTCGCTCATTTGTTGAATCTACTCGTGTGCTATCAATTGTTAAATGGATTTACTAAGCCAGAAACCTTCCCTGGAGTGTACACAACATATCACCAAAGATTCATCGCTATCGGACGAATGGTATATGAACGCATATGGAACTGTGTTGAAATGCTTCGCGCGTCGTAGCTCATTTGTTGAATCTAATTGTGCGCTGCCCATTGTAAAGTAGATTTACTAAGCCAGACACCTTTCCTCCAGTGTACACAACATCTCACGCAAGTCTAATCGCAATTGGACGAATGGTATATGAACGCATACGGGACTTTCTTGAAATGTTTCGCGCGTAGTAGCTCATTTGTTGAATCTAATCGTGCGCTGCCTATTGTAAAGTAGATTTACTAAGCCAGACACCTTTCCTGGAGTGTACACAACATCTCACCCAAGTTTCATCGCTATCGGACTAATGATATATGAACGCATACGTGACTTTGTTGAAACGCTTCGTGCGTCATGGGTAATTTGTTGAATCTACTCACGCGCTGCCTATTGTAAAGTGGATTTTCTAAGCCAGAAACCTTCCCTGAATTATACACAACATCTAACCCAAGTTTCATAGCTATCGGACGAATGGTATATGAATGCATACGGGACTTTGTTGAAACGCTTTGCGTGTCGTCGCTCATTTGTTGAATCTACTCGTGCGCTATCTACTGTGAAATGTATTTACTAAGTTAGAAACCTTCCCTGGAGTGGAAACAACTTCTCACCCAAGTTTCATCGCAATCGGATGAAAGGTTTACGAACAAATACGGGACTGTGTCAAAATGCTTCGCACGTCGTCGCTCATTTGTTGAATCTACTCGTGCGCTGCCTATTGTAAAATGGATTTACTAAGCCAGAAACCTTCCTTGGAGAGTAATCAACAACTCACCCAAGATTCAGCACAATCGGATGGGTGGTGTATGAACGCATAGGAGACATACACACCCACATACATCTATCACGTAACATTGATTTTTATATATATAGACAAGCTGTACCCGGCATGCGTTGCAATGCCAATCAAAGAAAGTGTTAGCGTTGAAATTCTGTTTCTTGAAGTGTCTTGGATACACAACAAGTTTTTCAATTTCCGTTAACTGCCTCTAAGCTATCGTAAAATGGATTTTCTAATTTAAAATCATTCGTGGGAGCGCGCACAACTTTCAAAAGTTACACCTCAATCGGTTGAATGGCATATGAACGTATACGTTATTTTGTTTGAACGATTCGTGCGCTGTCACTCATTTGTTCATTCTACTCGTACTCTACCTATTGAGAAATGGATTTACTAAGTCGAAACCCTACCCTGGCGTGTACACAATAACTCATCAAGGTTTCATCACAATCGAAGAGGGTTATATGGCATAGGGGATTTTGTTGAAACACTTCGCGCGTCGTCAACCATTTGTTGCATATTCTCGTGCGCTACCTATTGTGAAATGGATTTACTAAGTCGAAACCCTTCCCTGGCGTGTACACAATAACTCATCAATGTTTCATCGCAATCGGATGAATGGTATATGCACGTATACGGGGTTTTGTTTAAACGATTCGTGCGCTGTCACTCATTTGTTGAATCTACTCGTGCGCTACCTATTAAGAAATGTATTACTAAGTCGAAGACCTTCCCTGGCGTGTACACAATAACTCATCACGGTTTCATCGCAATCGAAGAAGGTTATATGAACGCAATAGGGGATTTTGTTGAAACGCTTCGCGCGACGTCACCCAATTGTTGCATCTACTCTTGCGCTACATATTGTGAAATGGATTTACTAAGTCCCCTTCCCTGGCGGGTACACAATAACTGATCAATGTTTCATCGCAATCGGATGAATAATATATGAACGCATACCTGATTTTGTTTAAACGATTCGCGCTCCGTCACTCATTTGTTGAATCTACTCGTGCGCTACCTACTGTAAAATGTATTTACTAAGTTAGAAACCGTCACGTAAGTGTCCACAACATCTCACCCAAGTTTCATCGCTATCGGACTAATGGGATATGAAGACATAGGGGACTGTATTGAAACGCTCCGCGTGTCGTCGTTCATTTGTCGAATCTACTTGTGTGCTACCTAATGTGAAATGTATTTACTAAGCCAGAAACCTCCCTTGGAGTGTCCACCATATTTCATCCAAGTTTCACCGCTAACGGCAGAATGGTATATGACCTTATACGGGACTTTGTTGAAACGCTTCGCGCGTCGTCCCTCATTTGTTGAATCAACTTGTGCGCTTCATATTGTATAGTGGATTTACTAAGCCAGAAATTTTCCATGACGTGTACACAACGTCTCACCCAAGTTTCATAGCTACGGACAAATGGTACATGAATGCATACGGGACTTGGTTGAAACACTTCGCGTGTCGTCGCTCATTTGTTGATTCTACTCTTGCGCTACATATTGTAATATTGATGTACTCAGCCAGAAACCTTCCCTGGAGTGTACACAACATCTCACCCAAGTTTCATCGCAATCGGATGAATGGTATGTGAACGTATACGGGACGTTGTCGAATCGCTTCGCGCGTAGTCACTCATTTGTTGAAGATAAACGTGCGCTTCGTATTGTAAAATGGATTTACTTAGCCAGAAACCTTTCCTGGAGTGTACACAACAATTCACCAAACATTTATCACTATCAGGTGACTGGTATATGACTTTATACGGGACTTTGTTGAAACGCTTCGCGTGTCATCGCTCATTTGTTGAATCTACTGGTGCGCTACCTATTGTAAAATGTATGTACTAAGCCAGAAACCTTCCCTGGAGTGTACACAACATCTCACCCAAGTTTCATCGCTATCGGATGAATGGTATATGAAATTATATGGGACTTTATTGAAAAGCTTCGCGCGTCGTCGCTCATTTGTTGATTCTACTCATGCTCTACCTTTTTTTAAAGGGATTTACTAAGCTAGAAACCTTCCCTGGAGTGCACACAAAATCTCAGCCTAGTTTCCTCGCTATCGGATGAATGGTATATGAACGCAAACGTGACTTTGTTGAAATGCTTCGCGCGTCGTAGCTCATTTGTTGAATCTACTCGTGCGCTTACTATTGTAAAGTGGATGTACTAAGCCAGAAAATTTCCCTGCAGTGTACACAACATTTTACGCAAGTTTCATAGCTATCAGACGAATGGTATATGAATGCATACGGGACTTTGTTGAAACGCTTTGAGTGTCGTCGCTCATTTGTTGAATCTACTCGTGCGCTATCTACTGTGAAATGTATTCACTAATTTTGAAACCTTCACGTAAGTGTACACAACATCTCACCCAAGTTTCATCGCTATCGGACGATTGGTATATGAACACATACGGGACTTTGTTGAAATGCTTCGCGCATCGTCGCTCATTTGTTGAATCTACGCGTGCGCTACCTATTGTAAAATGGATTTACTAAGTCAGAAACCTTCCTTGGAGTGTACTCAACATCTCACCCAAGTTTCATCGCAATCGGACGAATGGTATATGAACGCATAGGAGACATACATACCCACAGACAAACTATCACGTAACATTGATTTTTATATATATAGATAAGCCGAGGAGAAAAATAAAATTAACACCATTCTTAAAACTCACAAATTTTCTGCAGAAATGACACACAGAAAGCCTATGGAGATTTCAGATGAGTTGAGAAAATCCCGATCTGAAAGAATGAAAAAGTACTGGAAAGAGCGCAAGAACCAAGCAGTACTACCTTCAAAGAAGAAGTGATTGTGGAACGACTCAAGTGGTCCAATGTGACCAATCAAGATTAATAATAATAATAATAGATAAGCATCGGTTCTAGTGGAAAATAATTCTATCACCTGAAACCAAAAATGCATGGGACGAAAAAAAACATCAAAATGTCATGTTGGTTTTGGACCCTAAAAGACGTGAAAAATATAATAAAAGTATTAAAAAAACTATTTTTTGAAATTTCATACGAATCAATTTTTATGTCATTCCTGGGACTTAGAAAATTCCGGCCAAAAAGTACAAAAGCATTAATAACTCCCTAAGTATTCGTCGTATGATGAAATAGCAAGAGACAAAAAAGATGCAATGTGTTATTGTCTACAACATAGGCCATGTATACTTTTTGACTCAGACATATTACGTTTTTCCCCCCATAATTTCACCCCTCCCCATGGGCCCCTTAAATTGGATTTAGGAAAAAACGCTCAAACACCTATTTACTTATTCTTTATGCCGATTTTCTTCCGCTGAGTTCCAAACTCCTCGCCCATGTCCTTTAAGAGCCGGCCGGAGTGGGAACGGATTTCGCCTTTCATTTCAAAAGCTCGCCACTAGGTTCGCTGTTGCTGTCGACTGCAGCTAGCTCCACTGGTAGTTTCATCGAGGGTGCCTAGAGGGCAGTGAGGGAGGCTCAAGGCCGTTCGATTCGATCCTATCCTCTCCTCCAGTCATGACGAATAGAAATATTATTTCTATTATTCTTCATGCTCCAGTGTCTGTGTCACGCCAAAGTACCTTCAGAACATTGCGACCAGAATGTTCGTAGTGAAAGTCTGTATACAATCAACTGAACAGTCAAGGTATCCCCGGATTCAGTGAGTGAGTGGGTTCGAACCCCTCTGTCGGTCGTCCTTCAAAAGGTTTTGAGTGATTTCCTATTTTCAACCCCATTATTATGCATATTATATATTACCTTCAAAGAACGATAGTGTGTAAAGTATTGTTCATAGTAGTTTTAAATGACGACTGGGAGAAGAAATAAGTATATCATATTAATATAAACACAACTTATAGCCACAAATTGTTTATTTATTTTAAATAGACACTGAATTAGTAATCAGATCTACATACATACATTTTCCTAAGCTGGTCAGCTGAATTTAGTCTAACTTATAGTCGTCGACAGACTGTGTGTACGCGGGTAAATGTGATAAAACGATATAGGCTATAAAACTCATTTTGACATTTTTGAAAGACTTAAAATATCAATTTTCGTAATTGGGGAACCCCGAAATCATCCCCCCGTTAAAATTAGCCGCGCCTGGTTTCCGAACTATTTCTCATGAGTAGGGCTAGGATTTTTATGTAAATGCATATTGTTTCCCTTTCCTTATACACAACTAAAAATGATAAATGTCCATGAATTAGAACCTTAGCTATCATATAATTATATGTTGTTATATATTTTACATATTTGATCATTTTCTTTTTTGTCGTGTGGCCTGATGAGCGGCCGAGTGCAGGTCTTTCCAGTCGACGCCCGTGGGTCACCTGCGTGTCGGAATGAAAGATGAGATGAATGGATGAAAGTGGATAAGGATGAGGAAGGAAGCGGCCAAGGCCTGTAGAAAGTACCGTCCCAGCATTTGTGGAGTTGAAAATGGGGAAACGCGGAAAACCATTCAAGGACGGCCGACAGTGGGGCTCGAACCCACGTCTACCAAGTCAGCAGAGAGCTTGGCCCCACAGCCTAACGCTGCGCTTTAGCGAGTGTACCCGTGGTGGCTATATACGTGTTGGTATATTTTATCATAATAGCATTTTTTACTTTTTATGTAAAATTACATATACCGTCTCTTACTGTGATTGAAAAAAAGTATTTTTTCGCAAATGAAATAAACGGTAATTCAAAACAGTTAGGTATAACAATATTTGTCCACTAGAAACTCAGGTACATGAAACGGATTTTCCAAGCTATTCATAACCTGCCGAGAAAGGGCAAGGGAAGAATTCCAAGTAAGATATTAGTGAAGATAAGGGGATGGGAATTTCGCATCACACATTGCCGGAGACTCATCGGCGGGATTTGGTTCATTTCAATTGTCCAGTGAATGCCTGAGACTCAACTTTTCAACGTTGATCATAAAGGCTACTAGCCTATATTTCCTCCCACCTCGCAAACAAAAAGTGACTCTGACAATACTTATTGTGGAGTTCGAACGCATTTTCTCATACATAATCATGGAATTTATTTAAATTTGCTATAATATGAATTAGTGTACCACCCTTTATTTTGCAAAAAAAAAGAATAAAATGAAGAATCTACAAGCAATATCATGTGCAATGTATATGATTTATATAAAAATTAAATCAATATTACATACGGGTATTTCAAATTTTTTAATGTAATATTACATAGAAGAAATGGAAGAACGCAGATGCCCCATGTGGAACCACCTGTCATCACTGCGGCAAATTGTGTGCCTCCCGCATTGGGCTGTATAGTCACCTCTGATCTCACCAATGAGACATTCCGGATTGAAAGGCCAATCTACTCGATACGAATGTTTGCTATGATGATGATAGATATTACATTAAAATCCTAGCCTTACTCATCAGTATATTGCCAAAATGGATCCAACTATGACATTTTAACGCATGATAACCTAGAAAGTCATCTCGAAATTGACATCTTAATTATTATGAGGTAACCCGTAGTGACATTCTCACTCCGATACTTACGATGAATATATGGGACACAAGAGGGTAGCAGATCCTGACGTTATTCTTCCATATTTGATAAAAAAGATCCGGGAAAAAATAGCTTATCCTCTTGATATTAAATTTAATTTATCGATCAAGTCTTCGATATTTCCAGAGAAATGGAAACTTACTAAAGTCAGTCACAAGTCGGGTAAGATCTCACTAATTCTTACCTATCGAACAGTACCGGTAGTTAATATGTTTGCCCCAAACAAACTTTACGAGCAAACACTTCATGAACACATAATTATTCAGGCATACATGCCATTTTATTCACGATTCATAACACGGATTCATCCCTCGATGATCAACAATAACCAATTTTCACGAATCAGAAGTCATCTGGTTTAGATTAAAGGATAACAAGCCGATGTAATATATACAGATTATTGGCAGAGTTAACCATCACGTAGCCTACAACTTACGAAAATGTCATATTACGGATCATACTTACAGTATGTAAGAGGCAACACTTTGTATCATAGAGAAACGATCCATTCACCCTCTGGTGTTACCCTGGAATCGAATCTTGTGCCTCTGTAATTTTTATCTTAATTAACCATCTCCGGGATGCCAATATATCATTATTATTATTATTATTATTTGCTATTGACGTGTAATCGTTTAAATACATTTATTCGTTATGGGATTGTATGCTGCTCCAAAAGATGAAGAAAAAATAAATTGGAACAAAACAAATTATTTAGATTTATAAGTGTCATCCGATTGCATTTACACGAAAACACACAAATTTTGATAGAAAACACCACCATTTCCTATGTATTTCCCATCTCAAGTCATCTAGGTTTATGGTAGGTTATACTTTGATAAAAAAAGTTATCCTTTTCTCACCGTATTGATCGAATTTTTGAGATATATTCAAAATGCTGGGATATATAAGAAGATGCACATTTTATTTTAGGAACCTGTACATTGCTAAAGAATATATAATGCATTCGTATGAAGTAGACTTGAATTTGGCTCAATAGTTTGGAACCCAAGATGTGCGAATGCTGACGATAGACTTGAATCGATAAAAAATAAATTCCCTATATTCTTGGAATACAAAAGAACAAATGTATATCCTAAATATGCTAAGCGGGAATGTGGTGGACCAGTGGCGTGGTCAAGCTGTTGGCCTCTCACCACAGCGGACCGGGTTCGGTTCCCGGTCAATGCATGTAAGATTTTCAAAGTGAAACGCCATGTCCAGTGGTTCGGATTCCACGTAAAAAGGAGGTGCCGTGGCAATTGATCGCCAGATTGATGGTAACATAAACTACACAATTCTTTTAAAAATGCTAAGCATAATTTCCTACTGGAACTTTTTCTTTAAAGACTTTAGAGAAAAGTAGGCAGGTTATTACATTTAAATAATTTGATAACATCTTTGATAGACCTTATTTGTCATCTGAATTTGAACTATATGTTCCTTCGCGGTCAATAAGACCGAAACGTATAACATCCCACTGGCCAAGAACCAATACAGAGTAACATAAACATTCGCCTGTATCCAACACATTCAATATCTACCAAAAAAAAACATGCACACATTTCAATATATCAGACAGCACCTTTTGTTCATTTGTATTGTAGAGAAATCACTTAATATCATACACTCCTTATCAGTGACTTGTAACATAATTTCAAGTACGATACTTACTAGAATAATATTTAGTCATACGTATTATAAGTACCATTTTATATTAGTGTAAGAAAAATATTAAAAATATTAAGTGTAATTCATATTGTTATTTCTCATAATTAGGTTGTAACCTGTTAGAAGAACTACAAATAAACAAACAAATAATTATAAATAAATAAATAAACAAATTAGTTTAATGAAATTCAGGCCCACTTTAGTCATCATCATCATCATCATCTTGCACAGTTTCCAGCCACTGGCCGGGTCTGTTTGGAACACAAGACTCTCCAACGTCTTCTGTCTTCCCACCATCTCTCAGCCTCCACCCTTGTCCAGTCTTCTCCTCTCTTCTTCACGCTTTCTTCCACCCCCTTCAGCCACCTGTCTCTCGGTCTTCCCCTCGGTCTCTTTCCTTCCCACTTCGTCTCATGTACTCTCCTGGGTATCCTCTTCTCCTCCATTCGTTTTACATGTCCATACCATCTAAGTCTAGATTTCTCTATACCATCCTGTAATGGTTCCTCCTTCATTAATTCTCTGGTCCTCTCATTTCTTATTCTGTCCATCTTTGTAGCTCCAATACTGCTTCTCAAGAACCTCATCTCACTGGCCTGTATTTTGCTCTTCTCCCTTCCTTTCATAACCCAGGTCTCCGAGGCATATGTCAGGATAGGGACATAGTACGTCCGATATATGATCTTTTTGCTGTTCTGAGGGACATCCTTGCTCCATAACATGCTTCTCACACTCCTCCGAAATGCTTCTGCCTGCCTCCCCCGCTCATTTACTTCTCTATCGTTTCTTCCATTATCTTGTATCAGGCTTCCCAGATACTTAAAACTCTCCATTTTCTTCAGCTGTTCCCCACCAATTGTTATTCCCGTTGTGGTTCTTTCCTTCTTCCTTGTTGTGATCACCATCTCACTCTTATTTATGCTAAATTTCATCCCATATCCTTGTATTATTCCTTCCCACACGTCCAACTGTTCCTGTACCTCCTCCTCCTTGTTTCCCCAAATCATCAAATCATCTGCAAACACCATTGCTTTCATCTTTCCGTCCCCAATTACTTGTGCCACTCGGGTCATTATGTCATCCATCACCACAATGAAAAGTAACGGTGACAGTGCACTTCCTTGTTTCAGGCCGTTTCTTTGTTCCAACCAGTCAGATCTCTCTCCTCCCACTTTCACACAGCTCACGCCCACTTTAGTGATGGTTACTAACTAGTGATTGCTTGCTACTCATATAATAATTACTGTAACTTGAAAAGAACAGTAGTCGCTACATCATATTTAGACTGACAAAGCAACATTTTATTTACAATCCACCTCGTGGCGTAGTGGCTAGTCTTCTTAGCTGTCAACGCATAGGTCCAGGTTTGGGAGCTGAGGGCTGGAATGGGATACACTGAGGCTTGTGAGGCAGAACTGGGAAGAGAAGGGTTACATTCTTACTTCAGCCATCCTGGAAGTTGTTTCATCACTTATGCTTCAGGCAAATGCTGGGATGGAATCTAAGGCCTCGGCCGCCGCATATACAAAACCCAAATACAAATACACACCCTAATACAACCATCACAATAACACAGGTTATTAGACACATTATATACACACACCCAAGTGCACGCGGCTACATGACCACCATGTCCCAAAGCTCTTAAACGAATCACCACCTCCAACAACAACAACAACAACAGCAACAACTCTATTTACAGTACAACAATGGCATAATCTTGAAAGTAGCCTATACTATATTACAGACATGTTATAAAGAACTAAAAAGCTCATAATCAACACTGGAACTACAAAAGACCTGTAGGCCATACACCATAATATGGTGATCTAGAATGCAGCCGATTGTAATCAGGGGCGGATCTAGGGGAGGGTGAGGAGGGCGACCGCCCAGGTCCCCGCGATCCGGGGGGGGCTGCGTCATGGATTGTTTTAAATTTCATTGATTAATTATTTATTCGTTAATTCCCCATAAAGAGAGCGTTATAACACAATCAATTTTCATGTTTAATTCTGGCCCTTTCTTCTTTTTTTCCCAAAAACCTCTCATACACAAACTATGCTTCCTCTGTCTCTCCTCCCTCCACTTCTTTCCCGGTTGTCTCTCTTTGGGAGTCTGCTCAAACATCTGTTGTCTAAGTCTAATTGATTAATTAATTATACTTTTCAAACTAATTTATAATTCATATTCTTTTTTCAGTGCAGCTATGACCTCCCGTGACCGTTTAGCAAGTATAGATTTCAGTGAAATGATGGAAGACTTCATCCGAGAAAAAGAGTCGCAAACTAATATTTTAATATTTCATAGTTTACATAATCTTCTTCAAGAGGACTTACGGGTTTCTTTCGTATTATTAAAAGAATGTACCGTAGTGTATTCAAAATATTGTAACTATTCTTTATTTTATTATTATTACAAAACTATTTTCCATTTGATTTGATATTTTTTATATTTTCTATTGTTGAGGACCGACCGTATCATATCGCCCAGGGCCCCGCAAGGCCTGGATCCGGCACTGATTGTAATGAAGCGACTGACAGCACCTGGACATGAGCTGATTTCATCACTTCCTGGCATGAGATTACCATCTCTCAGAAGCCGGCTCTGTCTTCTTTCACCCTGTTTCAAGTACACGACTTTGCGACGATGCGGTATCTGACGGTAACTGCCTGAACTACCAGCACCTCGACACGGCAAGCATTAGCAACTCAATATGCTTACATTTTCTAAAATCACGATTAAACATATACGGAGTTCTTAATTTGAAAATATGTTTCAGTAGCACAATAGAGAAAACTATAAGCTGTCTTGCAGTGGAGTTTGTTTCTGTTTTCAACATCATCTGAAGGCATTGAAGAGGTTAAGAAAATTTCAGTTCAGAACTCTATTTTATATGGAGAATTGTGATTTTAACTACACTTTTTATAACTATCATTCTATTCCTGTTCGATATGCTTTTGCACTGATGAAAAGTGTATAAAATACTACAGCGTGCTGTAGAAACAAAATAATTTTACCTTGTCCCGTTTCTTTATAAATCGTTTCACAAACTTTTGTCCCATGTTACAACAAGAGCTGGGCTGGCGGCCGTCCGTCCCAACTCCGGCCGGCTCTTAAGAGATATACGCTCTGTTAGGAATCCTTCAACCCCCACTTTTCACCCCTTTCACCTCATCGAAAAACCCTCAGACACGTGTCTTCTTATTTTTAATGATGAGTTTACTGTATTTACTCGAATACGACCCGCCCTTGAATAAGACCCGCACCCTGATTTTGAAGAACAAAATAAAATAAAAAAATACTCAAAACTATTTACAATCTTTACTAAATAAACAAAATAGCATTTCTACAAAATAGTTTCCAACAGTTCTGAAGTCGTCCTAAAATAACACAGAAACAATTAAAAATACAAATAAAAGACACAAACACTTCATTCATCGTCATCAGAAGTACCAACTTCGGAACTTTTTTCACCATCACTTTCCCACAAAATGTCGTCATCACTGCCATCCATAGCATTGGAAATACTACATTTCTTGAAGCTCTTCCGTATGAGATCTCCCGAGATACGATTCCATGCCGTCAAAATCCACGAACAGAGCAGCTGAACTTCCGGGCGCTGAATACGACCAGTTGGGGTCAGTGTGTGCTTATCGGCCGCCATCCACTCCGTATACAGCTGTTTCAAGGCTGCTTTGAACGGTCGGTTCACGCTGACATCCAGTGGCTGTAGCATAGACGTCATCCCACCCGGGATGATTGCTAGGTCGGTTTTCCCATCCTTGACGAATTTCTTCACAGCGTCTGTTGTATGGCCGCGGTAACTGTCCAGAACAAGCAAGCTCTTTCGTCGTAATAAAGCACCAGGGCGACGTTGCCAAACACACTTTAACCAGTCTTCCACCAGTGAACTGTCCATCCAACCAGAGTCCTGAGTTCTAACGATAACACCAGCGGGTATATTTTTTGGAAGAGTCTTTCGCTTGAAAACGACGTACGGCGGAAGTTTGGTTCCGTCAGCGAGTATACACAACATTACCGTGCACCGTTGTTTCTCATTACCACCTGTTCTGATAGTCACACTTTTAGATCCCTGAACATTCACAGTACTGTCCAGTGGCATTTCAAAGTAGACTGGCGTCTGATCTGCATTACCAATTTGGGAAAGCAAATATGAATTTTCCTTCCGCAACTTAATTATGTGACGCTGAAAGGAAAGTAACTTTTCTTCATAGGCACCAGGAAGACGCTGCGAAATTGAGGTACGCCTTCGTATGCTCAACCCATTTCTTTTATAAAAATTTTGAATCCATCCTCGGCTAGCTTTAAACCCTACCGTAGAAAGTTCCTTCGCGATCTGTAATGCCTTTAATTGACACATTTCGGTCGACACCCCATTTCCCAATTCCCGCCTTTCTGTTACGTATTTATAAAGTTGTTTTTCAATTTCCGGAAACTGTACACTCAGTCCGCGGAAAGCTCTACGAGCACCACTACTTGTTAGCAACACGTTTTTCTTCTTTCTCCAATCTCGAATACATGACTCGTCAATATCATATTTCCTACCGGCGGCACGATTTCCAATAATTTCAGCTTCCCTCACAACTTTCAGCTTCTCACTCACAGTAAACGACCGCAAACGCTTCGTAGAACTCATGTTTACACTCGGAAAACGTGCGCTAGACAGTATGACGCCGCTTGCTTACGGAAAAACAAAGTGATAGCCTGAAGAAGGCTAGCACCATCTAGCGGATACTCGCAACACCCGATATCGCGTATGGCGGGCAATTTCAATCTTTAAAATCACGATGACTCAAATAAGACCCGCACCCCAATTTTTCACGTCCGATTTTGTTTAAAAATGTGCGGGTGGTATTCGAGTATATACGGTATATGCCGAGTTTCACATCCCCCATTGAAACCAATCAGGAGATATTGCTATTCAATGAAATGCAGGTCTACCCCCTTAACACCCCTTTAGAACCTGAATATCCAAAATCCTTTCTTAGTGGGCATTTGCGGCCCTTGAGGAAGCTGCAAACGAAATTTCATTCCAATCCGTTCGGTGGTTTCTGAGATTTCGTGATGAATGAATGAGTCAGTCAGTCAGTCAGTCAGTCAGTCAGTGAGAGAGTGAGTGGTATTTGAGCTTCATATAGTAGATATATATCTGACTATTTTTGTTAGGAGTCCATACTAAAAGATTTTGTATTAGAGCATCTGTGAAGATTTTAATGAATTTGGTTATGATAATGTTAGTTCCATGAAGTAGGATTGAGTTGTTTTGATGGTGAAAAGAATCACACCTAGAGAATAGTATTGGCAGAAAGAAATTAGATTAATGAACGAAGAAAGGAGTTGGTTGGTTGGTTCTTAAGTTTAGGGGCTGCGACAACGCGGTCATGTAGCCCCGTGTACTTTGGGTGTGTGTAGAATCTGTCTGATAACCGGTGTTAATTGTGATGACTGTATTAGTGTGTGTTATCAATTATTTTAATTTAAGTACTGCAACTTAGAATTTTTCAAATAGTTCCTACTTTTGCAGCCAAGCGCCACCGTCAACGACTACTAGGCTAAGTTCACAACTCAGCTGCTAGACGCCACCGCAGTCGGCTCTTGGCAACGAACTTAGAAACCTAAGAGCGTTGTTTACAATAACCTATCCAATTTAGCTTCACACAGGTGCAATTAGTGGAAGGTTCTTTAACATGCCATAAATCTATGACATGGGACCGCCGGCTTTACTTCCCCTCCGAAGGAAGGCATACTGAGGGATTTTTAACGCTCTTAAAAAATCCGACGGCTGAAGAAAGGAGTAATGATAGATAAAAAGATGTGTGGAAAGTCATGCTTAATTTGTAAGTAAAAATAAATATGTTTTTTTAAATTGCTCTCCCTCATTGTGAAATAACAAGCACACCCCGATAACCCAGAAAAAAGTATGTACGGTCACAAAAGGTGGTAGTTATCATGTCCGCAAGAAAGTGACATACCGGTATATAAATTATATACAGAATCAAATTTTGAACTGACGGTTGACTTTGGGTCTAGAGGATATAAAACGCGAAGATATGTCGAAATTTTCCAGAAGTCGTAACATGGTACTCATTGCAAAAGGGAACTTTCTCAAGAAAACAACCTAAAAAAACTGGGATAGTGCCGATATATAGACATATGGAATATCTACATATTACAACCCATTCTGAGGTACAAAAACAAATAGTAGTAGCAATTCAAAATTTCCTTGGGGTATAAATAAAAAAATTTTTTCCTCTGTGTGGCACGGATAATCCACCTGCCGACAATCGAGAATCTACTGTATGTGCCAATTAAGACTAAAATAATATACAGTAGTTCAATAATATAATATTGATTGTCATATTATTTACAAAACCTTACATAAAGCAGAACCTTATATACAAATATACTTATTAAAAACATGCAAAATTACACAGTAATTGTACATACAAGCATCCAGTTCAGTAATAATTTTGCATTTTGGTCATTGATCATGAAATAAATCCCTTCCATAGAAAAGTTCCACGCATAGCTCACACAAAAGAAAGTTAATTTTAGCTAGCAAATCAATATTTCAAGATGATGGCATACTGTACCGAGAAGATTTGCTGAGCTTTAATATGTTGAGAATTTTTATTGTTCTTGCAAAAATATTGTCGAGTGCAGCAAACCATTTTATCCTCTTCGAGTATGCCGTTGCCCTCACTTCGCAAAAAATACTCCGTATTCTATGTACACCCTAGTTCATGTCCATGTTAAATATGAAATATCACATCCTGTGGTTCAGATTCCATGTAAAATTGAAGGTTCCGTGACTCATGATCGCTAGTTTCAAGCTGGATCCTCAATGCACAATCGATAATTGCAGTCAGTTGCTTTTGCTCCGCCGTCAGTAGCTTCGGCACGAATTTCTCACAGGACATGCTGGACTCCAGAAATAGTGACCCTGACTTCATGAACACCATAACCACTGGTGACAAGTCCTGGGTGTACGGGTACGACCCGGAAACCAAATTCCAGTCCTTGCAATGAAAAACCGATGAGAGCACTACACACTACCTCACTCAAATGCTGCTTGCCAGCAACAGACACTATCAACAGGCGGGGAAAAAATTCATCCATGCTCACGGCGGTTAAAGGTCGGCTCATGCAAGTGCGCTTGATTCAAATACATCAGGTTTTTCACAAAAATAATAAGGTTGGATACTTTTCTAACAGACCTCGCAGATGTTAGTATCGATATATTTTTCCACAAGTACGATTCTTCTTCTTCCTAGCATTAATCCCTTACGGGGTCTGCTATTTTGCTATATCTCTTCCACTTCTTTCTGTCGTTGACATCTTCTGGTAGCTTGCCACGGTGGGTGAGTGGATAGCGTGTTGGTCTATTAATCCCAAGATTGCAGGTTTGCTCCTGGCCATGGTAAGTGATTTTTGAAAGGCGGCAAAAATACGACACGCAGGTCATACGATGTTGGCAAGTCCAAGAACCCATTTGAATTCAGTAGGCCGTGTTCATAATGGCAAAATTAATCTCGGGAGTTTCTGCCAACAAAAAGGTTCCACATTTCCCTACTAGAAAGCGCTATAGTGTTTAAGGAGCTTAGATATCTAACCTCCTTGACTTTCATATTGCTTCAAAGAACAATGAAATTCGACATGCAAGCTACCATCTGGGTGTCAAATTACAAAGCTTGCATCCGACACCCGAGGCCATACGATATTATTATTATCTTCTGGTGTTAGACCAACAGCATGCATGTCAGCCCTGGTGTTGTCAGTCCAACGCTTTGCAGGTCTTCCACGTGGTCTTGTTCCACCTGGGTTGATGTGGAGTGCTGTTTTTGCAACCGAGTTGTTCCGTCTTCTCACGACGTGACCGCACCAGCGTAGACGAGCCTCCCTCACCTTCTCGACAATCGGAGCAGCACCAAATCTTCGCCGGACGTCTGTGTTCCTTGTGTGGTCACATCGGGTCAGCCCCATCGACCATCGGAGCATCTTCATTTCCATTGTATTATTATAGCAGTGAAAATATCCTAAAGGAAGAACGAAAGATCTTGAGGAAAATTCTTGGCCCAGAAAGAACAGAAGATGGATACAGGTTGAAATCTCGTAAAGCAACTGAGAAATTATCTAATCTTGCGGCGGACATCAGTCAACGAAGATTGACGTTTTATGGACATGTTCAAAGACTTCCACCGACTAGGCTTACACACAGGATCATGACCTATGCAGAAAAACTTAACCCTTTGGGGCCCAATGTCGGACTGAGTCTGACATCGTTGATTTTCAGTTCCGGTTCTATGTCGGACCTAGTCCGACACAACTTTAAGGTTATATATTTCGTATGCTGGAGCAAAATTGGCAGCGAGCTTTACACAGTATACAGCCTAGGCCTTCCTCTGGTACCTACTGCCATCTGCTGTTTCATTTCTTGAAGCTGAATTGTATTTTCTTTGGAGATATTTACTCACTGCCACAGCTGTGTTTCATTTTGTTATCAACATGGCATCCACAAGCCGCATGGAGCCCGATGATATTTACGAATAGTTATGTGACAGTGGCGATATTGATGATGATGATTTGTTTACTATCAAGTGACATTAGTATTCCCGAATGTGAGAATAATATATCGAGAGAGGAGGAGGAAATTGAGGCGGAAGTTAGTGATGAAAGCGGTGATGTAGGATGTGACGAATGGAAAGTTTATGAAGAAGGTGACCGGTTATGTAGTGAAAAGCCTGAAGTGGTGGAGAAAATTGTATTTCTGGGTGTTAGAGGTTGCTTTGTTGAACAGTTTTCACCTATATAATTTGCAACGAAAGGCAGAAAATAAGCCCAAAGTGAAACTAAGTCTTTCAGGGACCAAGTTATCATGGGGCTTGTTGGGGACGTTAGGAACAAAAACGCGGCCGACGGAGCAGCTGTGTCGAAGAATTTCAACTGAACGGCAAGCGACACATCATAGATGCTCGTGAGGACAAGAAAACCAAGGACTGTGCCGTGTTTCGATAGGAAGGTGAAAGGTGGCAGAAAGGAGACATAATTTTATTGTGAGACCTGTCCAGGGAACCCAGGACTACACCCAAACAAATGCTTCCGGAAGTACCATACTTGGAAAAAATATTGCTGATAATGTAGTTAAATTAACTGATAATAAATACATTTGCTGTTCATATTTTTAATGTAAAAATTCAGCTTTTTACTTATGTATTTCCTTCCCATACTTGCCTAATGTTAAATTGGACCTGTGCAGGATGCAGGCGGGAAATCAATTGGACCCCAAAGGGTTAACAATATACCGTGGATTCAGCAAGTCAAACAGGATTTGGAGAAGGCTCAAGTAAGAACAGGAACCTATTCCGATGTAGGGTAAATGGATGGATAGTAACACCAGAGAATGATGCTCCAAAGAGACCAGGAACCAAGTGGACTGAGGAAAGGAAGATGGCCCACGGAGAGAGAATGTGAGCTATATGGAAGATCAGAAAGGCGAATCATAAAAGTACTGCGTGATCCATCTGGGTCCATTCGCACATAATAATAATAATAGCAGTGAAAACTTCATGTATACAAAGGTGATCTCGTACACCAAGATTCAATGCACAAGAATGTAGAATTTCTTGTGCCTACCAATGGTGTCTGTAGCAATGTTTCCACGCAAATGGCTGACATTAGACCAGCGTTACACCGAGCGCTGCCACGAACTGACATGCAGCATGGTCGGCTGCTGGCCACTCGCGTAGAGCCTTCTTCTCCTTTGTCGTTACGATTGTACTACACCCAGTCACCAATCTTTTAGTGCGAGTCATAGCCCACCACGCAGAGAATCCCGCCTTACAACAAGGTCACATTGGGTTAGCAACATGGCAGTAAGTGCAACCAACTGGCACACAAATACAAACATGCTATTAAACGATTAGGCTATACCATAAAATTTTAGAAACCAAATTTTAGATTTGGAAAATAGAGTGCAATGTATACCACATGGTGACGAATACGCCAGGAAATACGGTAATAACATTTCTTTCACCAAAGAGTTGCCCGTACGCCAAGTTCACAACAAAATTCACCAATTACGAATATGTATTTCTGTTGCTATCATAATCATAAACCATCTCGAGTTGCCTGCGAGTGGTGTATGAGCCCCTTCCATCTTGTCCTGTCCTCATACCATTTCTCCTCCATCACCTTGCTCTAGCCGAGACCTTTCTTCATCACATCCTTTTCGACGAAAAAGGTATCCATTTTCCCCTTGGTCACTTTCAGTCGCGATAAGGAATTCTGTAAGTGGTTAAATCCATATCTTGTGCTTAAAGCTATTTTAGTCCCAAGATCATGTTTCATTTGACACACTGTGAATCCCCCACATGTAAAAACGCATCCTCACTAGTAACAGAAAAACACTGCAAGTTGAATGCAGATTTCATAGCTGTGATTATTGCCGCTAGTTCAATATTCTTGGTATTCAAAACTTTCATTGTGCGCCATGCACTTGTACTCGTCTATTTATTGTTCGTATGCAATTATAGTATTATTAAAACCAATTTCCGAAGTAAGTATCTCTAACAGCTTTGGAAACACGGACAAATTGAACACATGTTGAGTCGAGTCCAAAGGTTTACGAGTGTTCATATGTGACAAAGACGTTCATACAGACAACCCTTTCTTAGCATCACACCAAATACAGTGTACTCCCGATAATTCGCTTTGCGGTTAATTCGCGGGTTTCCCAGAGTATTTTTAAAGTAGTACCGTATTTACTCGCATGCAAGACCCCCTCGCATTTTAGAGAGACAAAATTAAAAAATTCTTGGATATCGCGTAGATATAGTACCCCCCTCTCCGTTAATTATTGAGAGTCATTGTCTACTAACGAGCGCGGCGCGCGGGGCTCTGCGCGGGCGGGTAGGCTACGGCCGGCGGTTGGTCAGGCAAAACAATCGCAGAGGTGATTGGCAATAATCATGGACAATATAAGTTACTTGTCTTTGTTTACCAGATGTTGGTTCATTGTTGGCTACTTGGGTCATAGCATTCACGTCTGGGATACGTTGTGTGAAGATTTGTGAAATGAGTACCGGTAATCACAGAATGACTTTTAAGGCCTCGTTTAAGTTAAGTGCTGTCGAGTTTGCATTGAAAAATGGCGTAAAAATGGCATTTATATGAAAGCACCATCACGCGTCCACTCGGCTGTTGCCCGTGAATCAGCCGACCTTGGATGACGTAATTCCCCGTGTTATCTCTATGCGCACTCGTCTTGTCAGCTGCATCTGTCACCGTGCGTCAATTATGGCAGTTACATCAGCTGAGACATGCCGATACTCTGACAACTCTGGCCGAGTGGAAGCGCCAGGTGCTGATATTACTGGTATTATTTTCCCTTTGTTAGGCCTAAATATTTTTTTGTGAAGCATAAACACACTGTACACCAATATTAAAAACAATGATTTTCGTGTTATAGGTAGCGATTTTGTATTCAGCCTGCATGCTCTACTGGCCACGTCCATCTTCAGTCTTTGCGGAACTCGCAGAGCGGATGTTGTGGTGTATTATTGCTGATGAAAGATGTAAACTTCGTTTATTTTGATTAAATGTATCGTACTATGTAGCAGGCCAACGGCCTAGCCGTGTTGAAACACCGGATCCCATGAGAACTCCGCAGTTAAGCAACATTGGGCGCAGTCGGAACATGGATGGTATGCCGGTTCTAGGCACTGCGTGCTGTTGGCCAATATAAGGAGGAGCGGAAAGGCCCTGGCCACCCTACCGCAAGTAAACTCCGGCTGGGGGTAGCCTCTTCGGAGGTTCGGACCTGCCTTCGGGCAGAATACCAATTAATTATTAATTTACTATGTAGCATCAGCTTATTTTTACTCAGTCCCTTTCCCAAAATAATGGATTTTGGGAAGTTCGCGACAATAGTACCCCCCCCACAATTCGGAACTAAAAATTTAGGAAAAAAGGGGGGTCTTATATGCGAGTAAATACGGTATTTCTTACAGCAAGTAATCATCCCGCTAAATAAAATAATCCCTCCGTCGTTAAATAGAATTTTAACGCAATACAATTCATGGAGACAAAATCATTGAGATTTGAGAAGACTGAACTGTGTTTCTCAGCTATGTAAAATTAGGCCTACTGGCGCACTGCTACCAGAAGATTGTAATCTTGGAAACATGCGAGTATGTCGCCAAAAGGTATTTCTTTTATCTTCAATGCTGAGACAGTGCAAAGTGGAATGCACTTTCACCCAGAACCTACCCTCCCTTTCCAACAGCCACACCCCAAGGTCGATGGCCTCCGAGTTGTGAATGGTAGATGTGCGGACAAGATTATTGCCCAATGGCAAGTGCGTGTTTGTTGGATAATCTTCATGCAGTCAACACGCTACTACCCTCGCACAAAAGCAAGCATTGGCAGCTTCTGTGACTACGATATTTTGAATGGGGAAGTTGGTCTCACTACAATGACATTAAGGCAAAACCTGGATGAATGTCAAGATGCAGTCGAAAGCGACATGCTGTAATTGAGTAGTTAAACGTCAATAAGATGATTATGGTTTTAGACATGAAAGCGAGGAGAATATTGTACAGAATTCGACTGTCGGTGAGGAAAACTGAGATCTAACGGAAATCCCAAAAATCTCCCACAGTCAACCTAGCGTGTGTGTAGTCACACTTATCTCTCATATAGAAAATCCATTTCATATATTGTTATCTTCAGAAATATACAATCAAAAATTAGAAAAAATAAATGATCTAAAAATAAAAAGTGGTAACAGGCTTCTTTCTTTTAGATATTGGTGTTCGCATAATCCACACACCTCTAGTATAGTGTGTCTTACAATGAAATGTAACAAAGGGTAATAATTATTTTTTTGGGTGTTCATAAAATACATTTCAATATTTGAATCAATAGTTTTGTTTTAACTAGGCTTAAAAAAACAACTGTGGATAATACGCAGTTCGTGGAAGTTCGTGCATTAATTACCGCAAATTATCGGGAGTGAACTGTACATCCGAGTTTTTTCCTTTTACTGGTGTAGTATGGTATGAGCGCCGTTCACACGCTTTCTTACACTTCTTCATCGGGAGCAAGTGCTTTAATGAAGTAAGCCACACAATAGACTTAAAGACATCTGATACTAAAGAGAGATTCTTTTGCTGGAGCAGGGCACAAGGCCAGCTGCCGAGCGCCCGCGACTTCTGCCAGCCGACCGAGCTCGACCTGCGAATTGCACGAAGGTGGAAACCGTAAGATCATCATCATCATCTTGCACAGTTTCCAGCCACTGGCCGGGTCTGTTTGGAACACAAGCCTCTCCAACGTCTTCTGTCTTCCCACCAACTCTCAGCTTCCACCCTTGTCCAGTCTTCTCCTCTCTTCTTCACGCTTTCTTCCATCCCCTTCAGCCACCTGTCTCTCGGTCTTCCCCTTGGTCTCTTTCCTTCCCACTTCGTCTCGTGTACCCTCCTGGGTATCCTCTTCTCCTCCATTCGTTTTACATGTCCATACCATCTAAGTCTAGATTTCTCTATACCATCCTGTAATGGTTCCTCCTTCATTAATTCTCTGGTCCTCTCATTTCTTATTCTGTCCATCTTTGTAGCTCCAATACTGCTTCTCAAGAACCTCATCTCACTGGCCTGTATTTTGCTCTTCTCCCTTCCTTTCATAACCCAGGTCTCCGAGGCATAAGTCAGGATAGGGACATAGTACGTCCGATATATGATCTTTTTGCTGTTCTGAGGGACATCCTTGCTCCATAACATGCTTCTCACACTCCTCCGAAATGCTTCTGCCTGCCTCCCCCGCTCATTTATTTCTCTATCGTTTCTTCCATTATCTTGTATCAGGCTTCCCAGATACTTGAAACTCTCCACTTTCTTCAGCTGTTCCCCACCAATTGTTATTCCCGTTGTGGTTCTTTCCTTCTTCCTTGTTGTGATCACCATCTCACTCTTATTTATGCTCAATTTCATCCCATATCCTTGTATTATTCCTTCCCACACGTCCAACTGTTCCTGTACCTCCTCCTCCTCGTTTCACCAAATCATCAAATCATCTGCAAACACCATTGCTTTCATCTTTCCTTCCCCAATTACTTGTGCCACTCGGGACATTATGTCATCCATCACCACAATGAAAAGTAACGGTGACAGTGCACTTCCTTGTTTCAGGCCGTTTCTCTGTTCCAACCAGTCCGATCCCTCTCCTCCCACTTTCACACAGCTCACGCTTCCCTTGTACATCTCGTTTATCCTCTTTATAGTCCATTTCTCTACTCCTCTATCCTCCAGGGACTTCCATACTTTGTTTATGCATACACTGTCATATGCTTTCTCAATGTCCAGGAAGGCCATCAGTAGATCTGTTCCATACTCATAGTGCTGTTCTTGTAACTGCCTTACAGCAAAAATCAAATCCACTGTGGACCTTCCTGCTCTGAAGCCATGTTGTTCTTCCCTCATCCCTCCTTCTATCCTTGTCCTAATTCTCCTTTCCAAAACTTTCTCGAAGATCTTTGCACAATGACTCATCAGTGTTATTCCCCGATAGTTTCTGCAATCTGTTCTACTACCTTTCTTGAAGATCGGGACAATTATTCCTTTTTTCCAGTCCTCTGAGGTCTTCCTTTCCTTCCATGCCGTAACAAAGTACATTATTTAATGGTAAATTCGCCAGCAAGTCATGATTAAAGAACTTACCTTTTCACAGAAGATGCTGAGAATGTTCTCCTTCAGGTGACAGACAGGCGTTGTACCGTGTATATAAATTAGCATTTACATGTTGTAATTCCCTTCTGTTGTGAGGTATATCCACTGCCGTATAGCTCCACTAGAGTACGGGTAATTGATCTGTACAATTTGTATTTTAAATTACCCCACAATTGAAGATCAAACGGGCTTAGGTCCGTGCTTCGATTAATTACAGTAAACACTCAGGGGGGCACAGGAGTAGCAACATATTGTAACTTCCAAAGTTACTCTCTGTCAGCTGAAGGAGAACATTTTCAGAATCTTCTGTGAAAAGATAAGTTCTGACCTGTAACAGGTGACGTGAGGTCATCCAGATTTCCAAGAAATAAAAAAGAAAACACTTGTGCTTCCTTAATTAAATCTTGCAGAAAGCTGTTTATGTTACCTTCTTATCTGTGCGCTGACACTACACACCCTCGTTGACGACTTTAATGACCCTGGTTAGCTGGCCTCCGCCCAACCCTGTGGCCCGAGCTCAGTTGGCTGGCGGAAGGCGCGTGTGCCTGGCAGCTGGCCACCGGCCCCGCTCCAGCAAAAGAATCTCACTGTATATGAACACGCGGCATTAAAATACTGAAACACGCAGGAATCAAACCATTACATTTCCAGACTACAACTCTATGAGACTACAGATCACATGATCATAGTTATGCCTCCCAGTTACTCTATAAAATAGTTTCGGACTTACGACATCTCGACCCCGACTCATGAAACAATCTGCAAAACAAGAAGGGAAAGAGAAATTAGAGCCATAAATAACATAACATTGGGTCCTTAATAAGGTAAACAGGGTATTGGGAATTAAATCTGGAATACTGATCGAGTGTGCTCCTGTGGATATGCTGTATTTGCTTGCATATAACTCTGACTTTTTTGACCAAAAATAAGTGTGAACATTTTCAGTGCATGATATATGCGCGGCTTTGTGTGAGAAAGACCGTATTAATAAGGCAACACTGAAAAATTGCTTCTAAGCTATCATTAAAGACCGTATTTCCAAAAAGAAAACTTAAAATTTGCATTATTGAAACAAGACAACTGGCATTGTCACTGCTGCCAATCTCCGAGCAACTCTTGCGTGTATCATTCGGATTTCCGTCTAATAAGGGTTCAACTAATAATATCGTATGGCCCCGGGAGCAGGGTGCAAGCTTTGTTATTTGACGCCCGAAGGGCAGCTTGCAAGTCATATTTTGTTGTTCCTTGGAGCACTATGAAAGTCAAGGAGGTTAGATATCTAAGCTCCTTGACACTATAGCACTTTCTAGTAGAGAATGGAGGAACATTCTGTGTTGGCAGAAAATCCCGAGATTAATTTTGTCATTATGAACGCGGCCGACTGAATTCAAATGAGTTCTTTAACATGCCAACAACGTATGACATGCGTGTCGTGATTTTTGTCACCTTTCAAAAATTACTTACCACAGCCAGGAGCGAACCTGCAAACTTGGGGTTGGCAGTCCGACACAATAACCACTCACCCACCATGGCAAGCAAGAGTTCAACTGAAGACCATCTTTAATTTGTCTTCTGTTGTCAGCTTATCGTAACTAACAACACCAGATCTCAGCGTGTTTTAACTTAACAATTACTTATTTAGCGTGTGGAGTACCAACAAAACTGCTGACGATCATACCCCGTATAATTATTTTACTGCAATGCTAAATTTGAAAACACCTTATGTGTTTGGTTGGAGGTTTCTAGCGCTTCTTTCTGTTTACGACAGTAACTAGTATTAAATTCAGTCACAATGAATTCTCGACCGGCTGCTCTATGATCATAGTCTTCTGAGTATGTTATCACTTTGAATTTAAAGCCAGGCGTATAACTTCCGCATTTTTTACATACATTAAAAATCGACCTCCACAAGAAAGCAACTTAAGAGAAACAACAATGGAACGTGAAGACAGAATACCGGTACTTGTCGACACAGAAACAGACTCGCATGAAAGAAAGGAAAGCACCGCCGCCAAAACGAACCATAACATCAGAGGCAAGACGTTTGATGTCCATGTCCAGAGGGTGGGGGTTTTACGATCATCTTTATGACGGCGCCGGAAAATAATGCGATATATGTGTGAGGATTTTTCCCCTGCAATCTCCCATTTAAAAAAATGGGGTGCGAGATATATGCAAGCAAATACGGTATACAAGGTCTGCCTGGAAACTAATGTCGCTCTACCTCACTTGGTCTCTGCTTTAGGGTATAATCCACATTTCCCAAACACCCTGCAGATTTGGTGGATTATACTGTGTTGAAATGATACAAGGTATACAATCCTTAAACTTTCCAGATTAAATACCAACACCCTGTGCTTTAAGGGATGTAAATGGTCTGTTGCAAAACTTTAACGCTATGTAGACCACTTTGGTCAGTGAATTCTCCTGTTGATCCAATGCGACACCATTCATTATCAGCTAAGAGCAGATTTATAGGTAGAATATTTTGGCAAAATATGAAACCACAAAACGATAACAGTAAGAACTATATAAATACATGAATTATCATTATAGACAATAAAGTGATGCATATATTCTTCCAACCAATCATCGACAGAAAAAGGAGGATAGAAACACAGACAAAAGACCAATACAAAGCCTGGTGAGTAGGGTTACCTGATTTTTACAAATGTTTTATTTGTAAACTTTTGTGTTTTTGCACATCAAGCTAATAAGGAGATAGAAGTGAAGTGCATGGAGTGTTTCGAGACATTTTGATTTTGTTATTTTTTTTTTGCAAATTCCTGCATTTTCTAAAAAAAATAAAAAATCCGGACTCTGATTGTACGTCCACCTCATTTCATTTGTACTGGATATTTAAATATTTACGACGAAAAAACGCTTTCTCAAAATTAGATTAGGTTGAATAATTTAGTCTACCGGCTCAAAAAAAAAAGTGGTGCCATTCGCATCATTGCGACCTACTTCCACAGTCTTCTGACACCAAGGATAACAGGCTATGTTTCTTTTCCTGACACTGATTATACATCCACCTCATTTCATTTGTTTATTTGCATGGTAGTCTATTCAAATGCCAAATGACAAACAGAATATAATTGTAATACGCTCTTTCCATTTTAAATGGAAAGAGTCAAACACTTTTTTACAGACCTCTACACATTTATACATGGATTTCACCTGATTTAATTTGCCGTCTACAGTGTCTCCACATTTAAGACTAAGAGGTCGAAACGAGGCCAAAGGCTGCTGTTGATTGGATAAATGTCATGAATGCCTACCTATGAAGAGAAAATGTGTGTCCGACAATGGAGATTATCCCCGTCCATTTTTATCTCTCTCTCCACCTGCACCTGCCTATCATTGTGTTTGCCCCTCAACTGCGTTTCTTTCTAATTTTCCTGACAATGAATGATTGTACGTCCACTATTCTTCCAGAATAGTTTATGACATGAATGTTCTAATAATAGCTCAACAAATCCAGTCATATTCTTCTTTCCTAGCGTATTTCCCGTGTTTCGCATTCATTTCGTACCGTATATACTCGAATATCACCAGCACATTTTTAAACAAATTCGGACGTGAAAAATTGGGGTGCGGGTCTTATTTGAGTCATCCAAATTTGAAAGATCTAAATTGCCCGCCGCGCGCGATATCGGGTGTTGCGAGTATCCGCTAGATGGTGCTAGCCTTCTTCCGGCTATAACTTTGTTTTACCGTAAGCACGCGGCGTCAGACAGTCACGCACACGTTCTCAGAGTGTAAACATGAATGCTACGAAGCGTTTGTGGTCATTTACTGTGAGTGAGAAATTGAAAGTTGTGAGGGAAGCTGAAGTTATTGGAAATTGTGCCCGGTAGGAAATATGATATTGACGAGTCATGTATTCGTGATTGAGGGGGATGACGTCTATGCTACAACCACTGGATGTCTGCGTGAACCGCCCGTTCAAAGCAGCCTTGAAACAGCTGTTATACGGAGCGGATGGCGGTCGATAAGCACACACTGACTCCAACTGGTCGTATTCAGCGCCCGGAAGTTCAGCTGCTATGTTCGTGCATTTTGACGGCATGGAATCGTATCTCCGGAGATCTCATACAGAAGAGCTTCAAGAAATGTAGTATTTCGAATGCTATGGATGGCAGTGATGACGACATTTAGTGGGAAAGTGATGGTGATAAAAGTTCCGAAGTTGGTACTTCTGATGACGATGAATGAAGTGTTTGTGTACTTTTATTTGTATTTTTAATCGTTTGATGTGTGTTATTTTAGGACAACTTCAAAACTGTTGGAAACTATTTTGGAAAAAAGCTATTCTGTTTATTTAGTTAAGATAGTAAATAATTTTTAGTAAAATTTTTTTTTTTTTAAATTTTGTTCTTCAATATCAGGGTGCGGGTCTTATTCGGGGGCAGATCGTATTCGAGTAAATAAGGTATTTCATTTTCTATGAAAATTGATGCAATGCCATTTAGAAGTGTTGAGCACAACTCAAAACCTACTGGCGATATTTGCCGTTACATAGCAGTTAAAACGCCATAATGTAAACCATTTTAGTCTTAGTTTTAAGAATCCGTATTAACCTGCATTATTTGAAAAGTGACTGTGAACAAGGAAAGAAAGACAGTGGAGCACAAAAGAACTAATCTTCTGTTTGGGCATGAACTGCACCCGCAACAACTGAAGTCAAGAAAGAGTTTCCTTAGAACATCGAAGGAACTTAAAACCACTGCTGAAAAAGCTAGGTTGTAATTATGGAGGGCTGCGACCTACCTTCCCTCTGGTTGGAAAAGAGTCTCTGAATCTTTACCTCCTGGCTAAGACAAGGAATGGATGATTTGGAAGTCCCTGAATAGACTGAGATCTGGAGTTGGCAGATCCAAGGCTAATTTGGCAAGATAATACAGTAGAACCCCTTTTTAACGAATCTCAGGGGGATTTGATATTTCTTCTTTAGAAGGGGGTTTTCCTTAAAAGGGGGTTCGAAGAAAATAGGCTATATATCACAAGAAATAATGATACCGGTACATTTATGTCTTCAACTAATGTCATGTCAAGAAATAATAAATGAACATGTTAAGAAATACTAAAAAGTCAAATTAACACAAGAATAACAGAAAATATTTACGAAACAGCACAGGTAACGGATTCCTTAGTGGTCCATTGGGAGCACAAGCTGCAGCAAGGAAAGGAGAAACTTGTAATTGTAATTGTAACTTGAAGGAACAGAGGCCTAACATATATTAAGGATATTTGTGAAGGGAGACCATGAGAACTATGAGAATAAGCATAAGGTATTACCCTTCACTTTCTGAAGTAGTCCAGTAATGTAGTTTGCTTCCTCTTGCCCAGATGTCTCACGGAAAGAAGTTTTCTCTCAATTTGGTTGAGAGTGTTGATGAGCTCTTCATCCACACTGAAGGAGAAGAAGTACCGGCGGACAATATCCAGTCCTTCCACTGCTGCCCCAAAAGTTGGTTCTGCTGGATCCTCCTCTTCTTCTTCCTCTTCAGTACTTTGCCCTTTTGCATCATCACAAAGGTTTCCAACATCCATCTGTGGTGGTGAGGTTAGGATATCATCATCACAAGTATCAAATTCTTCAAATGTTGTGACAGTAGAATCCTTTGATACAACCCCCAATCTTCCCCAATGTCATCAGTAGCGTCTTCTTCATCAAAAACTTCTGAAATAGCACCAAAACCTGCATGGCCAAAGCAGTTTTGAATAGTGGTCGTTGTGACTAGTTGCCATGCTGCTACAAACATATGCATGGCTTGGAGTATGTTCAATTTCATTACCTCATTTCTTTCGAGGAAAGAAACAGCTCTTTGAACCAGGGCCTTCCTGTACTTCACTTTCACAGAATGAATAATGCCAAGGTCCAAAGGCTGCAGGTGACTGGTGCAGTTAGGAGGAAAGAAAACCACTTTGATATTCCGGAGGAAAGACTTATCTGAAGGATGAGCTGGACATCTGTCTATCACCAGCACTATTTTCCTTCCTGCCGATCCCATCTTGGCATCCAAGCTTTGTAAAAATTTTCGACATATCTCCGATGTCATCCATGCACTTTTGTTAAAATCATATTTACATGGGAGTGTACGGGTGTTCTTGAAACATCTTGGATTCTTAAATTTTCCAATTATTAGTGGGGGTAATTTTTCACTCCCGTTGCTGTTAACACATAACAACGCTGTCAGTCTTTCTTTACTTTTTTTGCCTCCGTGGCATTTTTCTCCGCGAACAGCGTATGTTTTGGACGGGAGCAAGTTGTAAAACACCCCGTTTCATCGGCGTTAAAAATATCCTTAGCATCATATCCTTCAAGAAGTAGAGGCAACGTTTTCTCTTTCTGAAGTAGTCCAGTAATGTAGTTTGCTTCCTCTTGCCCAGATATCTCATTCTCGCCGCACATGTTTTGGAACGAAAGATTGTGCATTTTTTGAAGCGATCAAACCAGCCATTAGAAGCATGGAAATCGACCAAACCCAGCTTAAGTGCGATTTCTTGAGCTTTTTGTTTAAGTATGTTCCCGTCATTGGAGCGTTCTCACTCCTTTTTCCCTTGAACCATTTCATTAAAATATTTTCAAGTTCCTCGTACGGCGAAGAACGAATATTCTTCCATATTTTTGCCCCAGAACCGCACTCAACTTCCGCGGTCAGAATAGCATCCTTCTGTTTCATGATGCCAAACAGCGTAGAGGGTGCCAAGTCATATTTTTTTGCCATCTGTGACAAAGGTACTTGGCTATCCCTTTCAACATCCCTGATGATGTCTATCTTTTTCTGAAGAGTCAGCTTCTTACGTTTTGCAGCCATAATGAATGTGGTCCGCCGTAACTCGCAGTACAACTCTTATCACAGACACAAAAAACTCGTAGCACAACTTCCAACAACACAGGAACAAAAACAGAGAATGAGCCTTCAGTCCGCACCCCTCGCGTCCGCGTGATTCCTAAGCAGCGATTGGAGCAGCGGGACAGAAGTGCCTAGCCGGTGTAAGAGCGCTGCGGCTATAGGTTAAGGCAGCTGACGTCACTGTAGACATTACCCGACTAAAACTGTCCTAACTCCCTAACGGTTGGAGATAAGTATATGCGTTCGCGGACTTTTTTGTAGAGCTTGAACAGCTCTACATTTCGTACGCATATACTTGGGGTCTATCAATGACGGTTCAGGCAGCATAAGCCATAAAAGGCACGACTTTCTACTTATTCCGTAATTTTTTCTAGAATACATTTTCATTTTGTAGAATATCCATAAACATTTTCAGTTTCTTATTGCTTATTGCTTTTAATCTTTCACCTATATCACGTGAAGTTTGCAAGAGACCTTTGGCCTAAATATTTATATTTCGTGAAGTTACCCGAGTCTCGCGGCATTTACGCGTAGGCCCTACGTCAGTCATGCCTCTAGGCTGTGTAGCTAGTCTCAAGGTAAACCGCACTTCGTTCCCATACAGCCGTCATTCCAGTAATACCTACAGTTCAATGGACATAACTAACCAACAGCGTCTAGCGTGATAGTGACTGCTGCTTGCCGGTAACAGTGATTTCCAGCGGCCGCACCAATTTATCACGGTTCTATACATCACTCAAGGAGCGATTTCGTTTAGCGTGTCAACTTCGGACTGAGATTACGTCAAAACGGAAGTTAATTTACATTCAAAACAAGTTTAGAAAAAAGTATCTTATCGACATATTCGTTACAACGGGATGCGCGATCGTAATTTATGTGAAATATATTCCTTAGAAGCGGACTTTTCCTTATATCAGGGTTTGTTAGAAGGGGGTTTAAATAACACTGTGCTTATGGCGATTTGGCTGGGACTTAGGAAAATCTTCGTTAAAAGCGGGAATTCGTAAAAAGCGGGCACATTAAAACGGGGTTTTACTGTATTCAGTTTGACTGTGGAGAAGTACAGACTGTTCAACATATGCTTCAATGTCGACCGAGACCAGACTCCTGTACAGAAGACGATGTTCATCAAGGAGCAGAAAAAGCATTGGAAGTGGCCAAGTTTTGGTCAAAAATAATATATCTGTGTGTAATACGTATGTTTCTGATACGAGAAGAAAAATAATTTGAAAAGTGGAACATAGCAGTTAGTCAATAAAGAAGGAGAAAGATTATACGAGCCCACCTTACATAACATTAACACTTGGTAACATAACTCATTTACATCCCTTAGACACAAACCACAAAATGCAACATGCATAAACAGACAATGGGGAACAGAGTACAGTGAAAGATGGGTGGTTTTCATGGGCATGCTACAGTTCATTCGTTAAAACTGTAGTTTCAACAGTAGAACATTCAGCATGGGCAATAAAGTCCTGGGAACATGATATAAACACTACGGTACTAATGTTGTGAATGTACTCTTTATTCAAAGTACCGTATATACCCGAATGTAAGACGACCCTGAATATAAGACGAGACCTAGTTATCAACTGCCTCTAACAGATTTTTTCAAAAAAATACTTGCTAACTCATAACTTGCACAATATATGCACTTAAGGTCGTGCTTTCATTTTTATAACATCTCGTGTTATCGGAAATCCCTCTGCCCGCTTTTCCAAGACATACTCTATAATTTCTTTGTTCAAGAATGGGAGACGTTATTAAATTAAGATACGTTGATCACAAAATTACTGCTCGTAAAACTGACTGGTTGTTCTTGTAAAGATTGTTTTAAAACATATTTCTGTATGCTTTCGAACATATAATTCATCCGCTTGAAATGACGTGTATGCGTAAATCCTTACCTCAAAATGTACGCTATTCGTATATGCATGGTAATTAAACATAACAAACCATATTTTAATCTTCATTAACACATTGATTCGTTGCGAGTTACAAGATGCCAAGACCACATACTACTTTGCAAATAATAACAATTTTTAAAAACCTTGAAAAAACATTTTTTTTTTATACCCTGAATATAAGACGACCCCTAGTTTTTATAACACAAAAAGTGGGAAAAAACCTAGTCTTACATTCGGGTATATACGGTACATTGGCACAGCTTGAAGCAACTCAGAAGTTTATAGTGGCCTTCCCAGTATCTTGGTGAGGTGTACTAAACCAACTGACGAGCCTAATGATACATGGGCAAGATAGATTGAGAAACTTGGACAATTTCAGTTTCATTGTAAATAGAATTCATATCGATCAGCTCAATCGGAATGTAAGATCTTGGAAGTTTCTTCGTAAACATAGACCATATACTTACAACATTTAAAACGCCAAGAGTTATCACCTGAATTACAGACATTTTGTAACACCTTATCCTATCAGATTTCACATTTTGCAGCAAATAGGCTGGATCATGTGCCATACAATATGTCACTTCTTATAAAAATGCAATTTTTATCACATACAATATCATATTTACTCGACTATAGGACCCCCTCACCTATAGTACCCCACCCCCCTTAATTTTTAAGAGCCAAAATAAAAAAAATCTTGGAAATCACTTATAGTACCTCTCCCTAATTATTGAGAGTCAAAATACACTGAAGAAAATGGAAATTGCAACACCATGAAGGCATTGGTCGTTTGTGATGATTTTCAAGATATGGAACGATGCCATGTAGGTATGTAAACGATCAAAGTTTCAGACCCATTGGATTGTTGCTACAGGTCTCCCCACGTGATTGGTCGTGGAGGAATCAACACCAGTATACGGACTCTGGTGTAGCGTAGTTGACTTGCAGTCTGTGCAGTGAAGTGTTCCCCGTCAAACATGCCTCGGATAATTGGGCTGTGTGAGGCTGGATTATCGCTAAGGACTGTCGCTGCACGTGTTGGCCGACAGGCATCTACAGTACGTGTATGGCAGCAGTGGTCAAATGAAGGTACCCACACTCGTAGACCTGGCACAGGCCCAGCGCGACAGACAACTGTGAGAGAGGATCCCCGCATCATTCGGATGGCCCCGATGGAACCCCATGCAACAGCAGCGCAAATTCGAGCAGCTGTGGCACCCCACGTTACACAACAAAGAGTTGGTAATCGCCTGCGTGCCGCTGGCTTACGATCCCGTGTCACTGCAGAAGGGGTTCCATTGACCCCACAACAGCGACGTGTAAGGCTGGCCTGGTGTCGAGAACGATCGACGTGGGTCGACGAATGGCATAGGGTCGTCTTAAGTGATGAATCGCACTTCTGTCTTGCCCGCAGTGATTGCCGGAATCGTGTGCGCCGACGTACCGGGGAGAGGGGCCGCCCAGACCTTATTGTCGAGAGGCACACAGGGCCAACACCAAGCATTATGGCCTGGGGACTTTAATGTGAAATCACAATTAGAGCTTGTTGAGGACACTATGACTGCTCGACAGTACCATGATAGGGTACTCAATCCAGTGGTTGTCCCTATGATGCCGAACATTGCTAATTGGATGTTTCAGCAGGACAATGCCCGGGTTCACACCGTAAGCATCTCCAGAGAAGCTGTCCACGACATCACAACCTTAGAATGGCCCGCCAGATCCCCGCACCTCAGTCCTATTGAGTATGTGTGGGACATGATGGGTCGACAACTGGCCAACCGTCCTCAGCCACCCACAACCCTGGAACAACTGACCCGTGCAGTGCAGCAAGCATGGGCCACAATTCCTCAGGAAGCGATCCAGGGCGTTATTGAGTCCATGCCTCGCCGAATTCATCAATGTATTGCAGCTCGTGGTGGGCACATCCTGTATTGAATGTTGTCCAAACTTGCAGTCAGAGTGACCTGAAAATGTTATCATCGAATCACAACCGAACACTCGTCCTGCATGTTCAATTGCAGCAATGTAGCACCACTCCTTCAGGGTGTTGCAATTTCCATTTTCTTCAGTGTACAACAGTCGTGGAAACTGACGAATTCTTAAAAATTGTTATAAAGTAATTATAATTGAAATTCAACCTCTTTTATGACAAAAATATGTTTCTTGTTACATTATTTTGTTATTCTCATAATATGACCACCATTTTGCATACGCAATTGGGCAGGATATCGAATTGTGTAGCCAATCGGCTTCACCCGATATCCAAAAGAAGATGCCACACTATTGGCTGAGTAGAAGCGCCAAGTTTAAAATCCGCCCGTTAAAGTTATGGTTTCACATCTTGCCTGCATTCTTTTGTGATGTATTCTTGTGTTTGCGGGAGCCATCTTCTCCGTTTTATTTTAAACATTTCATTTGTTGCGAGAACCGTTGGCATTTGTGTATTGGTGCATTGGTATATTAATGTAAAATATGTGAATAATACGTACTCAGTTGTGTTTACATATGTTAGTGAGATGTGATTGTTCAGCATCATCACTCATTCCCAAATTGATGCAGTCTTCTTCCTATGTTCAAATAAAAATAAAGTTTTCATTTCCATGTCTGATACTTAGAGACACGATTTTATGGTGAATAAAAAACCACAATAGCGGTGTAAAAACTAAGGGCAAAGCGGGATAAAAGCGGTGAATAAATGCCATTGCTTACGGTGTAGAAAAACGGTTTACTAGACTATATACATACTTTTGCCGTATGTTGCAATGAAGGAAACAACAAACACACTAAGTATGGCTTGGTTTACAGTATTCATTTGCTGTTGAAGTAGTAACTCAGTAATGTTTCTAAGTTATCATTTGACAGGTTGGTACACTTGTCAGACAAAATATCATTGTAGGCAGAAAGGGCCCTTTCACTGTCAACATTTGAAATGGAAATGTACAGAGATTGAAGACATTTCACAGCTATAGGGTATTCCTCTAACATTCCCTTCAATACATCTTCAACTACATTACCGTCACTACATGAAAAAGATTTACAGGTGATTTGCAGTTGAATGTAGAACTTCAAAAAGTCATGAGAATTCACTCCAGCAAAAAGGGGGATTTTCTCTATCTTGTTGAAGAGAGATGACTCTATGTTCACAGTTCTTAGCAGGGGCAGATGGAACAGTGAGGAGAGTGAATTAAAAATCTCATGAGCAGAGCCTTTTGCCAGCATATCTGAGAGTTTTGTGTGACATGCATTGGCAAGGGCTACGAACCTTTTTTCAGCACTTTTCTTTCTATCGCTTGCTAGTTCATTCAATGCCTTCAATGTGTCTGGTTTCATCACTAGTTTTTCGATAACCGTGTACTCAGAAATGAGTTCATTTACCATTGGAACAACTTTATGTGCCAAAGCATAATTAGAACCCTCGAAGCAAGTTATCTTTTCAGAAGTTGAGGCACAGTGTTCTTTCACAAAAATTGCCTCACACAAAATTGATTTACCACTTTCGGTTAATTTTTGTAAGTATTTAACACTTTCAGCATCACTCTCCACTGTTTTAAAATACTGAACCAAGTCCATGACATAGTCTGTCAAGTAGGAAACTGATGTGAACCACGTATTCCACCTTGTGATAACTGGTGAGGGAAAGAGCTTTATATCCTTTTCGCCTGCACCATACTTCTGCTGCAAGAACCTATTATACCTATGCTTCCGTTTTCTTGTATTAAGGAAAGCTTGTTTTTTTGGTAACACACTCATTCACACGATGAAGTTTCTTCGGCCAGATTCCTGCTACTAAATCAAGCTTGTGTGCCCAACACTCAATGTGAAGATGGTTGTCCGATATCAAACCTTGTAAAGTTTGCACACACTTTTTCATATATCGTGCACCATCTGTTGAAATACCTATGATATTTTTGTATTCAAGTTTATGCCTCTTAATAAACTCCACTATGGCTTGAGAACATTCCTGCGAGTTAACATTCTGAAGCATTAGGACACCACCTACTAGCACTTGAGGAGTCTCGCTACTACCCTTGGGAAGAGTTCTAAATAGCACAATGAACACGGCTCGACCCATCCTATCTGTGGTTTCATCACAGTGTAGAATAACATGCTGATTCTTTAATTTCTCACTACTTGATTCTTCTTTTTCTTGATGTAATAGGGGCAAATATTTCTTTCGTAACCAGTCAGCTGTGGGAAAATTTCCACTTCCTAAAACAGTGTAATGAAAAAAATCTATTAGCAAGCAAATCATTTTAATTTAAAATATTAATAAATCAGACTTATTTGTTGTTTATGATATGAACTTAAAAGTATTTAAAAGTAAACTAAGTCATTACTACACTTTCTAGTATCCCACATCACGTTTCCATGGAGGTTGCAAAACTTTCAGCTGTAAATGTCACGGCGGGCTGGTGGATTCTCGGCAATCGTAAAAGAATTACCTTCCCTCTCTGATAAAATTCGTTACATAAAACTACGTCTTGCCACCTATTATTATTTTTATCGCTACGAAAAGTGGGGCTGCGGGATACTGGTAAGTGTAGTGGCATCCGAAAAAAAATTAACTCGCCAGGTATATGTTTGTTCATCCAATCCTTCATTGTTGGATGATCTAGCTTTTCTAAAGGAATGTTGGCACTCAAAAAGGCCTCCACTGTTGACATTACAAATTCGTTGGAGTCATTTCTCACTTTTTTGGCATTCCCGACCGCCTCTTGAACTGATATTTGTCTTTTGGTACCTCCTTCAGACAAAATCCTTTTCTTCTTTTTCTGATTTTCACTTAAGTTGTGTTTCACACATGAATCGCGACGCTTCCAATCTAGTCTAATGTTGCAGAATTTGCACATAACTATCTTCTGCCGCGCATCGAAAACATGATAGCCTTCGTCTTTAAACTCGTCACCCCTATCAAAACACGTCGTTATTTTCGGCATTGCGAATTCACATTAGAAATATAAATTTCAACTACAAATCACAGCGCACCCGCGTGGTCAGCAATGCACGGCCCAACTCTCTCACTTGTCTCCCAGTACGACAGGATAGCCAATATTGAAACTGTGTAGTAATTTCCTGCTACGTGATGTTAGGATATGCTTAGGCTTTAAACACTTAAAAATACATTTCAATTGGGTTCTACCAGCAATGCTAACAAGGTGAAAACCACTGAAGGCTCGCGATATCGCACCAAATCGTGTAGAGACGTAATAAACAAGCCGATTTCGTGATATGTCGCAAATACGGACGTACATCGCAAATAAGGTGGAATTTCGCGTTTAGTCGTGAGGACAAATTCAGTGCTTTATGATCAAACAATATTAAACACACATTTAAAACACCTTTGATGCACATATAAACACATTTCGCATTTTCGCGATACACCATAAAATCGTGTCTCTACTGATACTTTGTCCATTCCATTCTATTTGTTTGATACTAAGAATTTTGCTTAGCAAGAGAAAGTAACGAAAGTCAGGGAGGGGTAGCCGGAAATAGTTGTGCATAAGTGAGGCTATGGCAGTCTCATAATGGGCTGATTAAATATATCGTACTATGTAGCATCAAATTAAAATAGCTTATTTTTACTCTCTTCCTTTCCCAAAATAATGGATTTTTGCGAAGTTCACGTCTATAGTACCCCTTCCCCAGCAATTTCGGAATTAAAAATATAGAAAAAACCTATAGCCGAGTACATATGGTATCATGTTATTTACAAAGTAGACACAAACATATAAACTAACCTAACAATGAACAAATATTCGATCAGGAAATTAAAAGTTAGCATTTTGATGTCTTTCTGAAAAGGAGATGTCTTCCGTTAAAACCTCTGATCACAGTCAGTCCAAAATAGAGACTCTTTTACCGAAGAGTAGATATTTTAATATTCTTATTAAAAAGAAACACAACTGTTTCTAAGAAACAACAGTAATTGAATTTACAAAATAAAACAAACAATTTGTTTAATAGAAAAGGGATAATTTTGTTTTACGGGCAAATTTTGCATTTAATTGAAAATACAAAATTTCTAAAACCTATTATACATCTTAAAACATGAGGATACATTGATTTATGAGTTTTGGGAGAATTTTGCATGTATCGTTGCTAAAAATCACGAAGTCTTAGTCCCCAGCCCAAAGAGTGATGTAAATTATCCCACATCAACACACTGAACCACTCTCACTGTACCCCATTGTTATACTGACTGTAACAAGTTTGATGAGAGAGGCTGCCATACTTACATGTACTACCTTGGACTTAAACGACAGCCACTTGTTTTTCTCTCCTTCCCGCTCTTCCTCCATCTGTTTGTATCGCTGCAGCTTCTTCTGCTTCTTCTTTTTCTGATACTCCCTCTGTTTGGACAGTACTTGCTTCCTGCAAGTCAAATATGAGTAATGAGTGGCAGCCACCACATTGTATGTAACACATGAGAGAAGTTAATGAAAGATCAAATGAATGACGATGTGAATGTTATTGCCCAACTAACAGATTTCCCTGATTTTTCCAGGATAAATTAAAAAATTTCCCTGAGTAACAGTAGCGGCCATAATCAATATATAAAAAATTCCTCTCGGCACGCCGGAAGGCGGAGGTAGATTTCACCGGGCAAACTAGGGGATAGGCTATAATAGGCAAAATATGCAGGTTTTCGTAGGAGGATCAGACCTCATTTATTGCGAGAAAGTATTTTACAATTGGAGGTTAGTTAACATTTTTTCGTCTTTCTATGCATATTTTTAACATTTTACTGTCTTATGGGGATGGTAACCTTCTTGTCATTTGGGGTTCATTTTTATACTTGTGATCACACTGTCCTTATGCAAGGTTTGGAACTAATGTGTAACTATCTAACAGTCTGTTACTTCTTCAAGCAAAATTTTATCTCCCGCAGAGATGTTGGTTGGTTCCTCAGTTTAGGGGCTGCGACAAGGTGGTCATGTAACCCCGTGTACATTGGGTGTGTGTAGAATCTGTCTGATAAACGGTGTTATTTGTGATTACTGTATTAGTCTGTAATTCAGATAAGGTGTGCAGACGGTCAATTTTAAGTAGTAGTACCTAATTTTGTAGTCTCCCATAAGTCCAACCCCTCGTCCACGTCGTGGGAGACGGGCAACGGCACAAAGTAGGGGATTGCCTGTAGGGGCGAAGTACAGTGGGGACTTCGTGTGCCCCGGGACCGTTACGGTAGCTGTGAAGGTCCTACAGGAACCCTGAAAAGTGACGGCTAACGGGGCTCTGGTGAAGCTACGATAGGCCCAGCAAGCCAGTAGTGGATAAAACCAAATGCTTTCAAAAATGGAACGAGCCTCGGACAGGATGGATTTAATAGACGACGACACGGCTGTACACACGGACTAAGATTTGGAACTTTAAACCTAAGAACGCTGACGGGGAAGGTGGAGGAGATAGTGGATATGATGGAAAGAAGGAAGTTGGATTTATTGGGATTGGCAGAAACAAAGTGGAAAGGGGAAGGAAGGAGAGTACTGAGAAAAGGCTATAGACTGTACTGGAGTGGGAACGAAGAGGGAAAGAGGAATGGAGTGGGAGTAGTAGTACGAGATGGTTTAAAAGAAGAAGTGAGGAGAATAAGTGATAGGATGATGAAAGTGAAAGTAGCACTGAGGGGAGAGACCGTAGAAATAGTGCAAGTGTATGCTCCACAAGTAGGCTGCGCTTCTGAAGAGAAGGAGGAGTTTGAAGAGGAATTGCAGAAGCAGCTGGTAGGAAGAAATATGATTGTTATGGGGGACCTCAATGCCCATGTAGGAAGAGAAAGACAAGGTTATGAGAGTGTTCTAGGACCAGAGGGTTGGGGTGGAAGAAATGAGGAAGGAAAGAGACTGTTAGACTTCTGCCAGAGGAACAGCCTGCTAGTTGGGAACTCCTGGTTTAAGAAAAGAGAGAGCCACACAATCACATGGTACAGTGATGACTTGACCAGGAAGTCGGTGGTCGACTATATACTGTATGAGAAAGAACTAAATAAGAACATCACGGACATCAAGGTTATACCATCGGAGAACCTGGATAGCGACCATCGATTACTGGTAATGAACCTGAGAGGGAGTAAGGAGAAGAAAGGGACTGAGAACCAGGAAAGACGTATAAGGATATGGAAACTGAAAGAAGGGGATAGAAGGGTCGAGTACCTCAAAATGGTAAAGGAAGGAATTCCAACAGATGAAGAAAAAGGGGTGGAAGAGGAATGGGCTAGATTTAAGAAGACACTAGTGGGTGCAGCAGAAGCAGTATGTGGGAGGACAAGTAGTAAGAAGAGGTGGAAGGAAACACCATGGTGGAATGAGAAGACAAAAGATATAGTAAGGGAAAAGAATAGAGCCTTTAGGAGGTGGTATCAAAATAGGACGGTAGAGACAAGGGAAGAGTACCAGGAAAGAAAGAAGGAGGCGAAGAGAGTGGTGGCTGAGGAGAGAAGGAAATGGATGGAAGAGTGGACAAAGATGATGGAGGAGGATAGTGAAGGTACAAAAAAGGTCCTGTATGGGATGGTAAAAAATAAGAGGCGGAAGGATCCTACGGATTATGTTAGAATGGTGAACAAAAGGGGACAAGAGATAGAAAATAGGGAAGAACTGAAGAAAATGTGGAAAGAATATTTTGAAGAACTTCTGAACCCAAATGGAAAAGATGGGGAGGAGGAAGAAATCGGGGAAGAGGAAGATGAACTGCAAACAGAAAAGGACTTAACATGGAAAGAAGTGGAAGATGCAGTGAACAAGATGAAAGGAGGGAAGGCACCGGGTGTGGATGAGTTGAGTGTGGAGATGGTGAGAGCAGCAGCAGAGGTGGGGATACAGTGGCTGTACCGAGTGATGAGGACAGCATGAAAGGAAAGGAAGACCCCAGACGACTGGAAAAAAGGAATCATTGTCCCGATCTTCAAGAAAGGTAGTAGAACAGATTGCAGAAACTATCGGGGAATAACACTGATGAGTCATTGTGCAAAGATCTTCGAGAAAGTTTTGGAAAAGAGAATTAGGACAAGGATAGAAGGAGGGATGAGGGAAGAACAACATGGCTTCAGAGCAGGAAGGTCCACAGTGGATTTGATTTTTGCTGTAAGGCAGTTACAAGAACAGCACTATGAGTATGGAACAGATCTACTGATGGCCTTCCTGGACATTGAGAAAGCATATGACAGTGTATGCAGAAACAAAGTATGGAAGTCCCTGGAGGATAGAGGAGTAGAGAAATGGACTATAAAGAGGATAAAGGAGATGTACAAGGGAAGCGTGAGCTGTGTGAAAGTGGGAGGAGAGAGATCTGACTGGTTGGAACAAAGAAACGGCCTGAAACAAGGAAGTGCACTGTCACCGTTACTTTTCATTGTGGTGATGGATGATATAATGACTCGAGTGGCACAAGTAATTGGGGACGGAAAGATGTAAGCAATGGTGTTTGCAGATGATTTGATGATTTGGGGAAACAAGGAGGAGGAGGTACAGGAACAGTTGGACGTGTGGGAAGGAATAATACAAGGATATGGGATGAAATTTAGCATAAATAAGAGTGAGATGGTGATCACAACAAGGAAGAAGGAAAGAACCACAACGGGAATAACAATTGGTGGGGAACAGCTGAAGAAAGTGGAGAGTTTTAAGTATCTGGGAAGCCTGATACAAGATAATGGAAGAAACGATAGAGAAATAAATGAGCGGGGGAGGCAGGCAGAAGCATTTCGGAGGAGTGTGAGAAGCATGTTATGGAGCAAGGATGTCCCTCAGAACAGCAAAAAGATCCTATATCGGACGTACTATGTTCCTATCCTGACGTATGCCTCGGAGACCTGGGTTATGAAAGGAAGGGAGAAGAGCAAAATACAGGCCAGTGAGATGAGGTTCTTGAGAAGCAGTATTGGAGCTACAAAGATGGACAGAATAAGAAATGAGAGGACCAGAGAATTAATGAAGGAGGAACCATTACAGGATGGTATAGAGAAATCTAGACTTAGATGGTATGGACATGTAAAACGAATGGAGGAGAAGAGGATACCCAGGAGAGTACATGAGACGAAGTGGGAAGGAAAGAGACCGAGGGGAAGACCGAGAGACAGGTGGCTGAGGGGGGTGGAAGAAAGCGTGAAGAAGAGAGGAGAAGACTGGACAAGGGTGGAGGCTGAGAGATGGTGGGAAGACAGAAGACGTTGGAGAGGCTTGTGTTCCAAACAGACCCGGCCAGTGGCTGGAAACTGTGCAAGATGATGATGATGAGTACCTAATTTTGTACCAAATACTAACGACAACGACACCCAGCTGTGAACTTGGCTGCTAAATGCCACCGCAACCAGCAACTTGCAATGAACGTTGTAACTACCCCTCCGAAGGAAAGCATGCTGACGGATTTTTAGCGCTCTTAGAAAATCCGGCGACTTCGGCCGGCTTTGAACCAGCGACCTTGGGCATAGAAGTTCAGCATGCTACCAGTTAGCCGCTTCCCTCATAGATGGAACAAGAAGTTCCGTGACGAACTAAAGAGCCTACTTTTCTTAAAATTAAGATTCATGCCATAGATTAATCTACAGTATATGAACCTATCTAGAATAATGACGAAATTAAGTGGGTAATATCGAAATGTCTTAATTAGTTCGAAATAAGGTATACTAGCCATAATGTAGCCTAATAGAGCAATACAGTTGGCAGCTCTGGTGACTGAATATATTCTTACTTCCATCTCCTAAGGTACAGAATACAAAATGTGGTTGAAGTCCAAAGGACGTTACATGGATTTAGACATTGGATCTATTAGTACACGTAAAAGCATGTTGGCAACAATGACATGCGAGTGCTGGTCAGAAATAATCTGAAATATTATATCTTTTTGTGCCAATTTTGGATGAAATCCATTTGTTGGTATAGAAGTTACATGTATTTAAAAATTGGTCCTATCAGCAGGCTTAGAATCATGTTGGTAGAACTGACGTATGTAAGTTACTCCAAATTAATGTAAAATGTCAGGTAATTTACGTGTGCATAGTTTAAAGCTGTCGGCTTGCATACTTTCTGATATATTTGGATACAAAATAGAGAGCAATTATTAACAGTTGGCAGCCCTATTGGCTCTTAAGAATACACTCAGTCATATCTGTTTATGTACACATATTACATACAAAATTTGGTTGAAATCCAATTGATAGTGTAGAAGTTATATGCATTTAAAAATTGGACTTATCAGAAGGCTTAAAATTATTTTGGCAACACTGTCATGTATGGCCACCTGGAAATTAAACTGAAATAGTATTATCTACATGTGTGCCAATTTTAGAATAGCTCCCATGTATACCTTCCAAGATATCCAACATGGAGCTCAAATTTCTAGAGCGTTTTTTTAGCAGTTGGTAGCACTGGCATCTTTTTCAAATATGGGCCTGAGATATTCCGGTATACATCTTTACTCATACTAAATTTGGTTTCGATTGCTGCAGCCGTTTATGAGTTGATAGGGGGGGGGGCACACACACAGCCAGACAGACAGGACAGACAGACAGACAGACTGACTGAAGGACAGACACATTTTCCCGGATATATCTCATAAGGCTACTTTTTCCTCATTTTTGAAAAGTGTGAAAAGTAGGCTAAAAATGAATGTGATCTCGTCAATGGCGTTGTCTTGGCAACCTCTGATAGATCATCCCTCATCAATTTAAAAGCGTTGTTATGGTAACCTCTGATGGCACTGCATTTTTTAAAATTCCGAAATCATTTTTCTCATCCCTTGGCGTAATGGTGGGTCATATCAAAAATTCTTTCAGACAAAAGTTTTAGGTAATTATTAGGGGAATATTTTCCATTTTGTACAGTTTTGATATTGTGCCTATTAAGAGAGATATGATTAATGTTTCCCGAAAAACCCACTTTTTTCCACCCCTTTGGTCAATGGTTGGTGCTATCAAAAAACTTATTTGACATAAATTTTTGGCACTTATCCGACACATATTATGAACTTTGAATGGATTCGATATTTCACGTATTAAGAGAGTTATAGCGAAATTTCACTTTTTCGAAAAAAGCCCCCCATTTTCACCCCCTTCGACCGATTTTGCCCATTAACGAACTCGACTGAGATTTTATAGGGATACATGTTATGTAAAAAATTCAAAGCGATTGGTGCAAAATTACGGCAGTAATCGTGTCCACAAAAAACTGATATATATATATATATATAGATAGATACATATATACATAAATTATGTATAAACTTTTGAACTGACGGTGGTTTTGGGGTCTGGGGGATGTGAAACACGAAGATATGTCGAAATTTTCCGGAAGTCGAAACATGGTACCCATTGCAATAGTTAGCTTTCTAATGAAATCTACCTAACAGAGTTTGTACTTAAAGAGCATTTCAAAAAGTGCTCGCACAATAAAGGGTAACATAACAAAGTTTAAATTTCATATTTTGCCAATTACTAAATATTTCATCCAGAAAAACTATTGTACTTGCGAGTATTGAAAGTAGCTTGTCAATAGTAATTCTGTCAAAAATCATACAGTTATACATTTATATACAAATACACAGTTTACAGAAATAATTTGTGTGCTGTATCTTGCAAGAAATGAGTGCTTACTGATTTAACGTCTCTACGAACATACATCGACAACGATCATCACCAGAATATACTTTTCCCCCATCAAAATTTAAATGCTTAATTTGCAATTATTCAAGGTTGGACCTTGTAAAACTAAAATTCCCTGAGTGTCATTGAAATACCCTGCTAATTCCCTGAGTATTTCCTGTTTTCCAGAGTAGTAGACACCCTGCAATTCACTGGAATGGTACATAACTATGTTGACTATGCTTAGGATTCTCTTAAGAAATGCTGAATATTTTTATCTAACGTTTTTAATGCTCAGGATCTCCATAGGCTTATGTTTATGTTTTGTTGCGTTTAACAAGCACTGTTATTGAATGCATTCTTTATATGTCGTTTTTTAAAGTGTGCATGACGTTCGGAGATGATGAAGGGAAAGTTAGTATATTTCCAAAGCATGTAGTCGTTAACCATGGAAGATATATAAATATCCATTACCTAAGTATTGGCTGGGCAGAAATTTTTAATGAAGGACAAGTCCTAATTAACTCTTAAGAAAACGTATCCTCGAACCAAATCCCCTGTCACTGCATGACACTGGCTACATAACTCATGTTGTAAGATATGATGGTCCCAACAGTAATCAATTAGGTATCACTTCTCCATAAATATAATTATATTAAACTGAAAAATTAATGCAGAAGATTCTTACTTTGCTTTACCATCAGCTCCATCTTCAACAGGCCGTTTGCTTCCGGTCTTCAACTCCTTCAGAAGAGCGAGAGTAGTAACATCTGCATTTTTGTACTGGTCAAAAGTGACGGACACCTCTTCACCGTCCTCGGTTATATCCTCGATAGTGGCTTCATAATACCTGAAAACAAAGAAATCCTTAACAAGCGGTGAATAGGTCCTCGGAAATCACTCAATACAGCACAGTGTTCAATGAACAATCCAACAGATCCTATATACAAATGATCCTTATTCTATTGCTATTGTTTGTTTCAAATGTGCATATGGGTACCTACGCCTGCAGACACTTAACTAGGACGCTCAACCAGAAAGTAGGTTTCCCTACTAAAAAAAAAAGAATAAATGCTCCCGAAACCCTAATAACAAAAATTGGTCAAATTAAGAGGGTAGATATGTTCAAATATTTGGGGGAAATAATTCAGCTGGCTTAGAAAAATCTGCTGTAGAAGAAAGAGTGCACAAGATTCAAAGAGCATATGGTATAACCAGGAATATCTATAACAAAAAATGTTTATCTAAGAAATTGAAAATACAGCACTATAGAACAGTAATTAAACCGGAATGCTTATATGCCAGTGAATGTCTAATACCTTACTAAATTATAAATTGGATACATTAGAAGTATCAGAAAGAAAAATTATACGCAAAATTCTTGGTCCATTAAGAACTACAGAGTTTTGGAAATTAAGAAGTAACGAAGAAATATATCGGAACATTGAAAACATAACGGAGACAATAAAGAAGAGGCGATTGTTATTTTTCGGACATTTATATAAAATGAATGATAGTAGGTTAACTAAACAGATTTTTAAATATATTTGGAAAAAGAAATTGACAACAGCCTGGTTTCAAGAAGTAAGGAAAGATTTAGAAAGAAACAATGTAAGAGAATAAGATGCACTAGAGAGAGAAATTTTCAAGAAAGAAGGTATTGGGAATGGAAGGACTCCAAGGAAGGCAATATAAGAAAACAGGCTCAAAATGGTCGGAAGAGAGAAAAAAGACACACAGCGAAAAGATGAAAGAGCACTGGAGGAAGAAGAAAGAACAACAAAGGACTAAACATTGAAATTGGTTCGTGGTCCTGAGAAGACCGTAACGGAGAAAGAAGAAGAGAACATACAGTCAAACTTCTATATGAAGGCGAGCAGCACTTATCCTCGCTCAAAACAACATCCAACTGCCAAATAGAGAGCTGTCACCGAACCACACAACAATTAGAGCGACATAATATTTTAAACTTTTTAACTTGTGGTAGAAATGACAAGGAGATCAGTGAGAGAGGAAGGCAAGCCCATGGATTCCTGCAGAGCGTGAGAGGTCTGGTATGGAGCAAATGGGTATTGTATCGAACGTATTATGTCCCAATACTCACGCATCAGTAAGGGCCTTATTTTTTGGAGAAATAAAATCGTTGATTTCAGTGTTACTGAAATCTTCCTTATCGCATGGGGTAAATCTAACACAATATGTGATAAGGGGGTTATTCAAATGCTTTGCAATGTGTAGAGTATCGCCGAATATTATTTGCCGCTTAGAATTATGTTAATTTCCTTCTTTCTTCCTCTTTTTATGCGTTGCTGAATCCCTGCAGTGTTAATCGCATGTGGCTTTTCGTTCCCTCTGAATATAAACATTGGAGTATTTATACATTATAATCTTTCTTGCAGCGTCAAATACATCATAGAAACCCTCACTGTTGTATTCCTCGGCCCTCGAGAAAACTGTTGCGACTTTAATTTTCGGCAGTTTTATACGTAAATGCTGGATGTTGGCCGATAGTTTTATCAGTCGCGAACTCGCGCTGCTCTATCTACGACCACAACGCCACTTGATGTAATCGATGGCAGATATCGATTTTCATCGATAGCCTTAGAGATCGCGGAACTGAATACACATACTTCCGGCGTTGTAGACAGTTGTGTAGAGAATATGCAGCACTTGGTGTTGACACTATCAATCAAACGAGAAGGAAACCACGATGGTCAATTCCTCAGAAGCATTTAAATGTTTATTGGAGAGCTTTTTCGATAATATTTAGCATTTTCGTATCAAGTGGAGTATATTTCGTGATTATTTGTGCAATTCGCACAATAAATCAGATTTCGTGATATTTCGCGAGTTCATTTTGCTAAAATAGGCTACTTTAAATACCAACAAGGTCATATATAGGCAAGAAAGGAGGTATGAAAAAATTACGCGCGTATCGCTATTACCAAAAAATATGGCCCCTACGCATCAGAAATTTGGGTTATGAAAAGAGACGGGTGAGCAAGACCCAGGCTTGAGAAATGAAATTTCAGAGAAGCAGATGAGGAATAACAAAAAGGGATAGAGTGAGAGAGATTGTGGAACAGAATCCCTTACAAGAGATCATCGAGAAGTCAAGAATGAGTTGGTACGGACATGTTAGGAGAATGCAGGAGGGCAGGATACTAAGGAGGATGAGTGAGATGGAAATGGAGGGTGACAGACCATGAGGATGGCCAAGAGATAGGTGGTTTGAAGGAAGGAGTGTAGAAAGGAGGAGAGGAGTGAAAGGTGGTAGGAGGATAGAAAACGATGGAGAGACTATGTTCCAAGCAGACCCAGCCAGAGGCTGGAAACTGTATAAGATGATGAACTCGTTTTTTTAAATTTTTATTATCATCCGCCACCTCAGTGTCATTTCATCTTCATTATTTATGTATTTTAACGTGATTGACTTTCACCAGCATGGTGACTATCCTAGACTGAGACCTTGCTGAATAGGCTGAAGGAGGACCATTTTTGGTCCGAAACATGTACCAGAAGTACAAAGTAAGTTCTACACAATTTATATGTCATATCTTTTCTATAATTAATTCGAAGTTCCATTACTCAAATATTTCGATAACTCGAATGATATTTTGTTCCCCAGACATAAAATATGTGCCTTTAACTCTAAGTTGGGGTAAAATTGCAGTTGAATTACGTTCCTTAGGTGTGAGTTGTGTGAAAGTTGGAGGGGAAAGAACAGACTGGTTCAGACAAATGAGTGGCCTGAAACAGGGTAGTGCACTGTCACCCCTTCTCTTTATTGTCGTTATGGATGAGGTGATGACACGGGTAGCAGGAAAGATAGGAGAAGATAAGATGAAAGCAATGGTGTTTGCAGATGATCTCATGGTCTGGGGAAACGAGGAGGAAATTCAGGAGCAACTGAAGGCTTGGGAAGAAACAGCGGGAGAGTACGGATGGAAGTTCAACATCAGTAAATGTGAGATCCTGTTAACGACCAGGAAAAGGGACAGACCAATGAGTGAGATAACACTTGGAGGTGGACAGCTGAAGGAGGTGGAAAGTCTCAAGTACTTGGGAAGTATAGCGGAGGAAAACGGGAGAAATGACAAAGAGATTACGGAACGTGGCAGACAGGCAGAAGCATTTCTGAGAAGCATTAGGAGCTTAGTGTGGAATAAAGATGTCCCACAAAAAAGCAAGGAAGTGTTATACAGAAGCTACTATATCCCGATACTGACCTATGCTTCAGAAACGTGGACAATGAAGAAAAGAGACATAAGCAGAATACAGGCAGGTGAAATGAAGTTCCTGCGAAGTAGGATCGGAGTAACAAGAAGAGACAGGGTGAGGAATGAAAAGGTCAGGGAAATGGTGAAAGAGGAGCCCTTGCAAGGTAGGATTGAGACATCAAGACTGAGGTGGTATGGACACTTAAAGAGAATGGATGAGAAGAAGATTCCCAAGAGGATACATGAGATGCAGATGAAACGACCAAGGGAAAGACCAAGAGATAGATAGCTGAAAGGAGTGGATGAATGTGTCAAGAAGAGAAGCGAGGACTGGACTAGAGTGACAGCGGAGAGGTGGTGGGAAGAAAGGACTAAGTGGCGAGGCTTATGTTCCAAACAGACCCAGCCTGGGGCTGGAAACTGTACAAGATGATGATGGGAATTAAAATATCGATTCAGTTGTGTAGGGTACCTGGACTGTGTATTTCTGTCAATAGCTTATTATGTTTGTAATTCCAGCTAATACGCTGTCAACCAAAAATTTATAGCGCTATGCAGGAGTCACGTTTTTGAAAGGAATGGAAAATACATACAATAAAATTAATCAAATTTTTTTGCAATATTTGCACAGTATACCTGCATAATTACACCGAGTGAGAATAACAGCATGACGTAGCAACAGCTGACTATTTATGTATTTATGATCATAAAACCCCATTTTTGTATGTATTTCTATGTCCAAAATTTTTGGTAACTCCAAATAATTTTTATTTTGAAAGCACTCCGAGATATTGAAATTCGACTGTACTTACACTGGGCTACCATTGAGACTCTTATAAAACGTATCACCTCAGAGTAGTGGGGCAATATACTTGCTACCGGCCGTTAGCTCTGCACTTCCCCATCCCACTGCAGCGTAAAACATTTGCATTGCTGAGCGTGTCTGAGTCTGATTGTGAGAACCTACTGTCATGCGCGTCAACGTTCTCTATTAGGGAAGTACTCAATACGCTCTCCACACCACTCTACACCCCTCTCCCTACCACTGAGCTCTAAAGGTAAAGTGCCACTATCTGTACATGAAAAACTTTATTGGCAGCAGATACAGCAAAGTTTGAGCTATTTTTCGACATAATCACCACCAAAATGGAGACACCTGTCATATTGTAGGATCAACTTTTGTATTCCTATGTCGTAGAATTCTGCCGCCTGGGAATCGAACCAGCGTGTGACATTCTTTTTAAACTCTTTGTCAGTGTGAAATTGCTGACTGAGGAAAGAAATTTCTTAACCCCTATGCTGCCATATTTGACTGTAGTCGAATGGCAATCACACTCCACCCTCTGCCGTATTCGACTCAGTCCACGGCCTCAGAATGTTGTAACCGCTTGATACAACGTTCTTCTGACGTCAGATAGGTGAAGGACTGTCTTTGTATTGCTCTGTAATGTGCTGCCGTCGAGTGGTAATACCAGAAACTTCAGATTTTAATGCAGTGAGTCAAGCAGCCAGCTCGCAGTTAGGTTGTGTTGTATTTAAACCATTATTGTACTTGGATGTTATTTTATGTGACATTTGAGTTAAACTCTTGATTTATACTGCTAGGGGTGCTTTGAAGATTAATTGTTTTGTTGTATGAGTCTTCAGTCTTTTGACTGGTTTGATGCAGTTCTCCATGCCTCCCTGTCCTGAGCCAATCATTTCATCTCTACATAGCTACCACACCCTACGTCCGAGGCAATCTGTTTAACATATTCTAACCTTGGTCTACCCCTACAGTTCTTGTCCTCGACCCTTCCTTCCATAACTAAGCTTGCTATTCCTGGGCGTTTTAGTATGTGTTCTACCAACCTATCTCTTCTCTTCATTAGCAGTCTCCTAGTAATATAGGCCTACATATCTCACAGAATATTTCGAAAGAATATTATTAAAAGCCTCCTAGAAAATTATGCACGTCAGGTACCTCACAAAAGGGGAAGAAAACACTCATCTCCTAAATAGGCGGCCAGAATAACAGGGAGGCACTTTCCAAAACAATTCGAGGAAACACAAACCCAATTGTATATTGTGTTCCATCAGTGCACAAAGAAAGGGAAAGGGGTGTGCCGGCGTAAGCAAACATCTTACTTTTGTGGCAATTGCCCAGGAAATCCACCACTGTGTATTTTGTGCCATGATTTGAAAAGTATCACATGTTCAAGTGTTACGAAGAGTACGACACTTGCCTGTGCCATTAGCACATGGACTGTCAGGGTGGTGCTGTTTTTCTATTTTTACAGTGTAGTTCAACATAATGTAAACATGTTACAAATAATTGTGAAAGTATTCCCTTACAGTGTTCTAGAGCAAGTCTATACTAATAAATAACAAGTAGTTCCGTGAAGAACTAAATAGCCTATTTTTATATATCCTACTTACGTTAATTGCCTCTATGAACATAAGAAATTTCAGCTTGATTGCTGTAATAGGTTCGTAGATATTGAGAACCATCTAAATATTTAGGATGGTCGCCTTGTTAGATTTTTATATATGTATATACATAATGTATTATGATTTGACTACTAGTCTAATAGGAGATTACAGATATCATAAGGCTTTCTCTACAAGTTTCAACCATTTAATAATAATGGACTCTATGATACGGAAGCAGAATTGGAACAAGCACTGTGTTATAATATAGGACTCCAATACGAACTTTGCAAGACATTATTCGACATGCACTAGAAGTGCTTGTATTAGCAACTTGCTATTTTAATGTATTTTTAATCTTTTAATCTTTGTCTTGTACGTAATAGTTTTATGTCCCCATCTATGATATGTTTTTTCATATGTTTCACCACATTACCCATAATTGTTTAATATGTTTCATTTTCATTCATGTCATTCATACATTTCATGTTAGATTTTACCTTTATTGAATCCTATATGATACTGATATCTATTGTTGTTTTGAGGCTGATGAAGGGGCCATAATAAGGACCCGAAACATGTACCACAAGGGTGTTAATACAATCCTTTAAATGTGAATTACGTTGTATTGATCAGGCGGAACCTATCCCCCTCTTATTGCATAATAAATAAATAACCATTTAAAAAACTCAATTAAATATTTCCGCAATACATCGAACAAACACTATGTCATTACATTTGTTGACTTCCAAAAGGCGTATGATAGCATCGACCGTGAATCCCTTTTCGAAATACTCAAAGAATTTGGATTAGATCAAAAGACAACAAATATTATTAAGGAAACACTCATGGAAACCAAATCTAAGGTTAAATTTATGGGAGAACTGAGCAGAGAATTCCCCATTGACACAGGAGTTCGACAAGGAGATGGATTGTCCCCGTTGCTTTTCAATTGTGCACTAGAGAAGGTTGTACGAGAATGGAGAAAAGCAGGTGCACCGACGCATAGGATAGGACCAAAACTTAAAGGCATAGAATTAGACTGTTTGGCATTTGCTGATGACATGGCATTAATTGCCCAAAACATCTCTGATGTGCAATACCAACTTGAACTTCTACAAGAACAAGCAAAGAAAATTGGATTGCAAATCTCATTTGATAAAACAAAATTTATGACAGATATAAAGAATGCCCCATCTGAAATTGAAATTGGTACTGACCATATATCTCGTGTGAAGGAATTTAAATATTTGGGTGAATGGATTACCGACAATTGTAATGAAAAGAGGTCCATTACAACAAGAATTCAAAAAATGGAAACTGCTTTTCAGTTAACGAAAAATACTTACAACAAAAAGAGTCTTTCCTGGAAATTCAACATTATACAACAGTGATCGGGCCCGAAGCTCTCTACGCTTCAGAAACTCTCACTCTCCAACATAGAACACTTTGAGATCATTTGGAAGTGAAGGAACGTAAAATAATGAGGAAAATCTTAGGGCCGAGAATCAAAGATGGTGTTCATCTTCCAAAGCCAAATGCCGAAATATATAAAACCATCTCCAAAATCACAGACAAAATGCGTATGCGACGAATCCAATTCTTGGGGCACCTGTAAAGAATGGACCCAAATAGACTAACTCACAAAATTCACACATACTTGAAAAACAAAACAACTAGATCAAATTGGTACAAACAGACTGAAAAAGACTTGCAAGAATTAGGATCGCCAAATCTCCTAGACCGAAATGTCATCAGAACACTTGCACTCACACGGGGTTTCGAGGAGGAAGAAAGACGGCCATACCACCATATCTGGTCTGCACAACGGAAGCAAACCCATTTGTTGCGTATGAAGGAGTACTGGGCTGCAAGAAAGGCTAACCATTGTTGATTCCGCGTGGTCCTAAGAGACCCATTCGCGACGAAGAAGAAGAAGAAATAAATAACCCACACATACACACACACGGACAAAAGGTGATCTCATACGCCTATGTTTTTCATAAATGAAAATAGGATAGAAATTGTTATCAATTAGAAGGGGAAAAATGAAATAAAGTTATATAGCCTACATACACACAAAAATTCTTCCACTTTTTCAGTTTTGGTTTGCCTATTTTTTTTTTGCAGTGTATGTAGAAATATTTATGTCATAATAGTACTTTTCAGTGGTTTTGAGTATGTATGTAATCCGAAAATAAGTTTATTTGAGGTAAGAATAAAAATTAATTTCCCACTGCTTAATTCAATCTTTCGAGAGTAAAGTTCATAATTTAATTCAGCCGCATAGGGATTAAAGTGCAAAAAAAAAAAAAAAAAAAAAAAAAAAGATGGAAATCACAGGACAGTATGGTGTATAATCAAATAGCCCCCACGCTAACTCCTCCAAAACAGTTGCTATGTGCCAAGCCGTATGAGGTCTAGCACAACACCTGCACTGAGCATTCCATGCCTTGTGCATGAAGAAACTTTATCACAGGTCGATCCTTGCAGGCAGCGGGAGACAGACAATTTCAAGCCACTGACACCAGTCTGGACTAGTCCGGCTAGTATATGATTGAGCTAAATACATTTACTTTAAAAAAATGTAGGGAGACTTAATTTCTCGATGTCCCTCGCATATACAGCTGACCAACAAGAGGACATTCCTGTAAAATGTGTGCACCTGCTTGGATAGAAACTTGAGCAACATGGGTGCCACAACCTATTCCAAAAACATCCATATTTATTGCCAGTTTTAATCGTTTCCTCTCCATTTAAAACTCCCTTAGTTTCCCTACAACTCCAATTTAAAACTACTACTTCTTCTTCAGATGCGTATCCATTAATGAATGTGAGCGACCACATGATGCATCTTTTGCTTATGAACTGCGATGTGGAATAATTTATCGATGCTGGGTAATCCTGTCCCATGTTTTATGTTAAACTTAAAACTACCTTCTACTTTATATTACTAGTATTTATTTAGTTCTGTTTACAAGCTCCTATTTTGAGGCAAATAAAAGAAGTATGCAAAATTATAATAAATACTTTATTGCGCACAATGTGCATGAACGTGGTTCTTACGATCCATCATTAGTACAAAATTTTGTGAAGGATTCTACCCTCAGTTTACAGGATAGTACGTGATAACGTTCACATGGGCTGTCACATCTTATGCACCTATACTCAGGACGTGGTTCGCGAATTTTCTTTGTCCGACATGGTGAAAACCATGCACCGATATTTGAATCATAACGTGCCTCAACTGATAACCACCATGCACGGTTAGTCATCGCATCTATGCAAAATTATACACAATTTGATAATATTACCACTATCATAAATTATTATAACAATCAATAATTACAGCCGTCAAATTCAACCAAGTTCTGTTTACTTAGATGGGTCAATAGGAACACTGAGTCATCACCACTCATCACCATACATAGCTGAAGTTCACTAGTTGAAAACACCTAGGTCATCAGTCCTATATACAAACAAACTGTAACGAAATAGATCGTAAAATGTCAAAATAAAAAATTGTTCACACGAAAACTACTGTCGCTGCTTACTATGTCACTTTTGCTACCGTTTGATTCGGATATATCATCACTATGATCAAAAACCTGCCATGCTTCATCCTCTGTCAGTGTCCGTTTTGCCTTGTTTATTTACTACTAAGCTGGCTGGCTTTCTAAATATACGGTTCCCCGCTTCGTAATATCAGAATTCTATTAAGTTCCTAGCGCATCCAACAGAGGGCAGAGCTGAATGGGAATGGATACCTTGTCAGGGCAGAATTGAATGTCGTGAGAATGCAATACAAAGTCGGGGCTTTCCTGACACACGACTGGAAGGGGAATTTATTGAGCCGGGGTGGCCCCCAAACAGATAAGGAGTAAGGCGGCTAAATTTAAAATTCAGACAGGTGGTGCATATTCTTCCCACCCAACAAGCCTTCATGCTGTTATCACTTGTCTGTCAATTTGTATTTTTCTTGGCCTACGCATGAAAGCTGCCCTGATCCGAGAGTATAAGAAAATCATGAGAACCCAGATCTTCCTATTCACTGTGACATCTGAATAGAAACCGACTGAAATCTAATATGCTAGGGATCTCACAGACAACAATTTTAAGCCGAATATCCAATGGAGAAATGAATGGAGCACCAACATCAAGCTTGGAGTGATTTAATTGGAAATAGCACTGTATCCGGTTTTGACCTGCCAAAAAGAACGTGGACTACCCTCAATAGGATCCGGACTAACCACGGAGTCTCTGCTGAATTGCTCCTTAAATGGGATAAAATTCCTTCTCCCCATTGTGACTGCAGTGCTCCTTTACAGTCAGTTCACCACATTGTTCACGAATGCCATAGAAGAGCATATCAGGGTAATCAGTCTGACTTCCTCTTGGCAACACCAGCAGCATTACAATGGATAGAGAATTTAGATTTAAAGATATAAGCCTGCCTTGTCATGTGTCCCTGTAAATATGGATATATCAATGTATATGTGTGTATATATTTATCTTGCTCGCCTTTTGTTTGTAAGTCATACAATAAATAAATAACTCCAAGATGTATAGAATGTGGATAGAAAACAAGTATGCAGTTTGCCAATGAAGATTTTGAATCTCTGGCCAAGTATTCTAGATCCCTTCATTTAGTATGCAATATCTTATAAGCTCTGGAACTAACTTAAAATAATTATGGTCTAAGCACGGTAGTGGTGAGGGTCAATGTTGGTTTTACAAGGCAAAACATCGAGGTCATATGCTAATTCCTTTCCAGAAAAGCCATTGTGACTGTAATAGAGTAAGTTCAAACTTGGTTAATTCAAATGTTATATATAATTCTTCATCTTCTTCTTTCTTCGATCTGGCCAACTAGGGACCACGTCAGTTCAACTGTCTCTTCTTCCGAGCTCTAACTACCGCCCAGTGTTCCCGCATTCGTCTCCGGTGTTGATCTTTTCTCCCTTGGGATCACGCCTTCCCTGTCTTCAGCTTCGGCTTTTCCAGGAAACCTTTGTGAGTACCTAGTTTTTCTTGAAGTGGAACATGCTCCTGGATATCTTTAGGGGAAATTTCCATTTCACGTAGATCTTTCTCAACATCCGTAAACCATGCCCCTTTGGTTTTCTTATCTTGAAAGTACGTCCATATCCGTTTTGATATCCTGCCTGGGCTCATTCGTGTCACGTGGCTAAAAAGGCAATCCTTTTTCGAATCGTGTCACTGATCTTCTCCACGTGCTTGTACAATTCGTGGTTGTGACGCCTTCTGTACTCGCTGTTTTCTTTGATGGGACCCAGGATTTTCCTCAAAATCTTCCTTTCCTTAGCCTCTAGTTTCTCCATTAGACCTTTCTTGTTCATTATTAGAGTCTCAGCCGCATACAGAGCCTCTGGTCGAATAACAGTGCAGTAATGTCTAATTTTGGTGTTTAAGGATATCGATCTCTTATTGCAGATGTCTTTAGTCAGGTTGTATGCCATTTCTATTTTATTAATGCATGACATGAAGGCTTCCTTCTCTGAGGTATTTAAACTTTTCTGCCTTCTGAACTTTTCCCAGTCCGACCTCCAGTTCCCTGGGAGCTGATTTTATGTTTGTCATGAATTGTGTCTTCTCAAAGGAGATTTGAAGCCCAGCCTTCAGTGCTTGATTTTTCAGCTGGTTAAGTTGTTCTTCTGCCATATCAATGGAATCTGAAAACATCACTAGATCATCTGCAAATAATAATAATAATAATAATAATACCGTATGGCCTCGGGTGCCGGGTGCAAGCTTTATTATTTGACACCCAAAGGGTAGCTTGCATGTAGAATTTCGTTGTTCCTTGAAGCACTATGAAAGTCAAGGAGGTTAGATATCTAAGCTCCATAAACACTATAGTGCTTTCTAGTAGAGAAATGAGGAACTTTGTGTTGGCGGAAACTCCAGAGATTAATTTTGCCATTATGAACACGGCCTATTGAATTCAAATGGCTTTGACATGCCAACATCGTATGACATGGTGTCGTAATTTTTTCCGCCTTTCAAAAATCACCTACCACGCCCAGGATCGAATGTGCAAGCTTGGGGTTGGTAGTCCGACACGTTGACGACTCACCCACCGTGGCAACCTAATGTTATATGAAAAGTCATGAGGCTTGTCTTTTTAGATAAGTAAGGCATCCCTTACGATCACATGGTGAAGAAACAACGCATTCTCACTGCTGATTACTACTGTGAAGTATTAAATGGATGACTCAAGAGGGAAATTGCTGCTAGAAAACAAATCTTGCTCAAATGGGACAGATCCTTCAATGTGCCTGCTCATTGTGCCATTAAAACACCATAATGGGCACTGAGGTGATGCCACATCCAACTTATTCACTGGACCTAGCACAATTACAATAACTACTGCAACTGTATATATTGTAAATATCTTAACCCATACTTGTAGACGTAGGTTTAATAGCCTAAGTGTAAAGGATTTGATGATGATCGCTTAACAATCAAAACGGGTCATCCAAGTGTACTTATTATTCTCGTGTTAACATTTCTTTCAGGATTATGGAACCACCCATTACAATTGGGTATAATCGTGTTGACTGACTGAAAAGCATTAAATTTTTATTTACTAAGGCAACACTGAAAAATGGCTTCTAACACGATAATCTCTCTTTATTCGTTTAGTCGATTCCGACTCTCCGTGACCCCATGTACTAAACTACGCCAATTTCTTCTATCATGCACTGCCTCCCGAAGATTTTCCAAGCTAGAATTTAGTGCTTCTGTGATGCCATCCATCCATCTCATTCTTGCCTCCCTCTTCTTGTGCCTTCTATCTTCCCCAGCATTAACCCCTCAAGCCGGTTCGACATACACTATACGTCCGCTGGACTCGACTCGTTCAGCCGGTTGAAGGTACCACGAATGGCCGGTGGAGGCGGAAGTTAGAATGCCTATTACACATGAACCACTGCTGCTTCGCGGGATCTTTTTTCACGTTATGAACCGAGAAGTTATGTACTTTCATGCCATCTGTTTCATAATTAGATCTAATACGAAGTTGGTCGATATCCGTTGCTTTTGACGACTCATATCGATCAGGGAAATAACAAGAAACGCGCTCTATTGAATTTCAAGTTAGTTCTTTAGAAGGTACCACAGTCTCTCCTGCCATCTCGAGAATGTTTTGTGAACTATGTCTAACTTGATCATCTTTGCCACTTATGACGGGGAAGCACCGAAAGCAAATAATACGTAGATAATTTTTTGCTTCGTAGGCTAGAGGGTACTCAGTCGCAGATAAATAATTGCCGGGCTGTCTCATTATCTTACGGGTGCAGAGATTATTCGTTTGATAGATGACAGTAGTGGAAGTGATATTTTTGGTAGTGATAAGGACTACGCACACACAGCATGATGTTATTGATGAAGTGGCAGACAGCGCTGATGAAGAAGAAATAGCTTCAGCTATAATAACAACGACCGCTGTTCAGTGTTTGTGGCGAGAGGTTCACGGATATGCCGCGAACAGGAAAGCATTTCAAGTTTGATTTAGATTCTTTTTATCTGTTTTTAGAAGACAACGTGATTGAACTAATTGTTTGAGAAACAAATATGTACGCGGCAGAATGTATAGTTGACGCGCCCTTGAAACCAAGGTCGCGGGCCAGGAAGTGGGAGTCAGTGGCGGGGCAACATTTATGTGTTCTTGGGACTTGTAATGTTGATGGGGATAAAGCAGAAACCTACCCTAAAGAGCTAATTCACCAGGGATGAATTTTTAGAGACCCCTATAGTCCCTCAAACAATGCCAAGGGACAGGTTTGAACTAATATTGCGATAATTACATTTTGTTGACAATTATACACGGGGCCTAAAAAGCTTTTCAAATTTCAGCTTTTCCTGGAAATTTTACCCGAATATTATGTAGATTGAGCATTATCATGTAAAAATCTTGCTTTCATTGTAAACATACCTGAAACAAATACCAAAAGTGGAACTTATCAAATTATTATATTTTTGTAAATATTGCGTGTGATCATGGACAACCCTGAAAAGCAGTCGTCACATATATTACTGAGAAACATTGGACAAGATCTCGGTAAGTATTCCTAAAATTTTCATTACGATATATTTCGTAGATTTACCATTATTAATTTTTTACCTTGTTGGTGTCTAAACCTCTGCTGAGCTTCAATTTAAATACCGCCAGAGAAGTGAACACCTCCGGATTAAATAGCCGGCCTGAGGGGTCAATGTCTTCTCTAATGAATTATATCTTCTCATCATGTGTCCAAAGTAGCTCAGTTTGTGTTTCAGGTTTAAGCCCTCGAAGGAACACTCTGGTTTAATTTGCTGTAAAACTGACCTATTTGTTCTCCTCGCAGTCCATGGAACTCTAAGAACTTTTCTCCAACACCATAATTCGAAGGAATCTATTCTACAGCGTTCAGCTTTTCTTATGGTCCAGGTCTCACATCTGTACATCATAACTGGAAAAACCATAGCCCTTACTATACAGATCTTTGTTGTTAATGTTATGTCTCTACTCCTTAAGATATTGTCCAGATTTGAAAATGGTTGTCTACCAAGTAGCAATCATCTTTTGATTTCATGGTTGCAGTCACCATCAGTATAAATCTGTGAGCTAAGATACGGTAGTTAAAAACAGAGACTATCTTCATTTGTTCTCCTCCTACACGCCATGAATTGACAGTTGTAGTTGTCATAATTTTCGTTTTCTTGACATTCAACATTAATCCAGCCTTCGAACTTTCCTCTTTCACTTTCAGTAAAACCGACAGCAGTGGCTCAGCTGGCTAAAGCGCAGCGTTAGGTCATGGGACCAAGCTCTCTGCTGACTCGGTAGACGCGTGGGTTCGAGCCCCACCGTCGGCCGTCTATGAAATGGTTTTCTGTGGTTTCCCATTTTCAACACCAGACAAATGCTGGGACGGTACCTTCTGATAGGCCACGGCCGATTCCTTCCACATCCTTGCCCAGTTTCATTCCTCTTCATCCATTCCATCTCTCATCCCGACGCGCAGGTCGCCCACGGGCGTCGAATAGAAAAACCTGCACTCGGCCTCTGAGGAGGCCACACGACAAAAAAAAAAAAAACTTTCAGTAAGAGATGTTTTAAATCTCTTAATACTCATCATCGACCCCGCGTGGTGACCGGGGTTTAGAATTGTCCCACCGTAGCCCATGCGTGTCGTAAGAGGCGACGAAAATGGGTACCCGGTGCCTGGGGTATAACTGGGCCACCCTGTCTCCTGGGGACATAAATAAGGAGGCTGGGAAGGCAACCCAACAAACTACTTCACATTGGGCTAATCACACATGTGGGGGTAGAAATGATTCAAAGCAACAACAGTAGCCTCGGACTGGACGGATCTACACGTCGACAACGACCGCAATGGAAACGGAATATGAGATTTGGTACATGGAATATCAAGACAATCGCTGGAAAAGATGTAGAGTTAATACAGGAAATGAAAAGTCATAAACTGGAAGTATTGGGACTTAGTGAGGTGAAGAAGAAAGGAAGTGGAATGAAGAGATTACAAGAAGGGTATGTTTTGAGATATTCTGGGGTTGGGATGGACAGTAGGGCAAAGGAAGGTGTGGGCATAGTCACCAGCGAGCAGACTGAAACCAAAGTGAGTGGATGGCAACCAATAAACTCGAGAATAATGGTTATTAACCTTGACATAGAGATGAAAGTGTCCTTCATACAAGTATACGCCCCAACAGAAGACACCAACTTACTCGATAAAGAGGAGTTTTATGTTCAACTCCAAAGGACCGTGGACAAAGAGGTTGCGAATGGACGCCATGTATTGATAGGAGGGGACCTAAAAGCAAAACCAGGCCAGGACAAAAGAATAGCACATGGAAGCATGGGCAATCATGGTGGAGAGAGGACGCTGAATGAAAATGGCAGGCGACTTATAGAATTCAGCATTGAAAATCAATTGTTATTGGGAAACTAATTTTTCCCCCCATAAAGAAGTACATAAGATAACTTTTGAGGCTGAAGGTAGAAATGCTAGGAGTGTTATAGACTACTTTATGTACCCTCATGGCATACGGAATAACATCATGGATGTGAAGGTCATACGAGGAGCAGAACTAGCTACAGATCATAGATTGCTGGTAATGGACACCAGATTCAAGAGGCCAATCCAACCAAGAACCAAAAGGTTTGAGATGATCCGATTGAAGGAACTTCAAAAAGAAGAGAAAAGGTCCCAGTATGCAGAATTAGTGAAGGAGAAGATGCAAATAAGAACTAATGGAAGTGAAGAAATCAATGACATGTGGAATGACATAAAATCAGTGTTGCTAAAGTCAGCAGAAGAAGTGTGTGGAATGGCAGTGGTAGATACCAGAAAGAAAAGAACAAGTTGGTGGAATGAAGAAGTGAAGGAGAAGGTAAAGAGCAAGAAAGAAGCATGGAAAAGATACATGGGATGTTCTACGGAAGAAAACAGGCAAGAATACATCAAAAGAAGGGATGAAACGAAAAGAGTAGTGAAGGAAGCTAAGAGAAAATCTTGGGAAGAGTTTGGGAATATGGTTGAAAGCAAAGCTAGAGAGAAGAATACAAGAAGCTTTTGGAAAACCATAAAGTCTATAAGAGGGAAGTATGGAAAGCAGACTAGGACAATCAAGAATGGGAATAACCTAGTATCAGAGAAGGCAGAAGTGCTTCAAGTGTGGAGAAGACACTATGAGGAGAAGTTCCAGAGAAATGCGGCAGAGCAAGAGGATGGGATTGTTTATGGACCACATGAAGATGTGCAAAATCCAGAAATAGAAGGGAAAATAGAAGAAATGGAGGTCATAATGGCAATTAAACAAATTAAGACTGGGAAATCAGCAGGTCCTGATGGAATTTTTCCAGAGTTAATCAAATATGGAGGTGTTCGAGATAGTGAAGCAACTTACTAAGCTGTTTAGGAGAATGTGGGAAGAGAACAGAATACCAGAGGAATGGAAGAAAAATCTAATTATCCCGTTGCACAAGAAAGGTAACAGCTACGACTGTAATAATTACAGGGCTATCTGTCTATCATCTGTAGCTTACAAGATCTACACTCGGGTGCTGGAAAGGAGACTTAGGAAGGTGGTGGGAAATGACATTGAAGAGGAGCAGGCAGCTTTTAGGCCAGGACGTCAGACACAAGATCACATCTACACAATTAGAAAAGTAATAGAGAAGAGCATTGCCAAAAACCGTGACCTCTACCTTGCGTTTCTAGACCTGAAGGCAGCTTTTGACTCTGTACCGAGGCAGAGCATATGGGAGGCACTGGCAGCGAAGAAGGTACCAATGAGACTGTTAAATGTTGTGAAGAGTGTATACCAGCAACCTGTGGGAATAGTTCGCATAGATGGTGAAATGTCGGGAGAATTCCAAATGGAGAGAGGAGTAAAACAAGGTGATAGCCTCAGCCCTCTACTGTTTAATATCGTCCTGGATGAAATAACAAAAATATGTAAGCGGCGAACCCATAGGACCAAGCTTGGTATGTGGAGACTAAGACCTGTATACTTGCAAGCACTCCTCTATGCAGATGATATAATAGTGATTGCTGATACACCAGAAAGACTTCAGCAGGCCGTGGTGGAATGGTATGAAGAATTTGAAAGGAAAGGAATGGTAGTGAATACAGATAAAAGCAAAGTAATGTGAGATAAAAAACTGGACAGACAGGAACAACAACTTGACATAATTTGTGGAGGAAGACCTCTCGATAAAGTAGAAACTTTTGAATATCTTGGCACCATATTAAGTAGTGATGGGAAAATAGAGCAAGAGGTACTCAATAGAACTAAAAAAGCCATCTCAGCCTACTATCAGATGAATAATACAATAGTAGGGAAGAATGAGATAAGCATCAAGACCAAAATGTAGATTTACAACACGGTTATGGCCCCGATCACCCTATATGGCACAGAGAGTTTAGCACTGCAAGACAAGCATCTCGGTAAGATCACTGCCACTGAAATGAAGTATACAAGGCGAGCAGTGGGGAGGACTAGAAGGGATAGGATCCGGAATGAGAGAATCAGAGAAGAAGCAGGACAAAAGAAGGCGATAAGTATGGAGATTGAGGAACGTCAGTTGAAGTGGTATGGACATGTCAGGAGGATGGAACAAGAGAGAAAAGCGAAGCAGGTTTTTGAAATGCGAGTGGAAGGGAGAGTAGGAAGAGGAAGACCCCGTACCACTTGGGATGGACAGAATTGAGAAAATCGGACAGAAGCGAGGGAAAACAATGCTGGAAATGAAGAGATTGTGTGAAAATAGATCGAAGTGGCAGAGATGGACAGAACGAGGCTACCCCGACGCTTAAAGGCACAAGGGATACGAAGAAGAAGAATACTCATCATCGGCTTTAACTCGAATCCGAGTATAAATCTTCTTCCTTCAGTCCAGTTTGTGGATGTGGACTAAAGAGTCCAATCCTGGCATGGAACAAGCGACCACACAAGTCACATAGTATTGCTGGAGGAGGACGTGGTTGGGCTGCTCGAAGTTTCCTAGCTTGGCCTCTTCAAGTGTGCGTCGATCCCTTTCAAACGTCTTTACAGTATCCGAGATGGTACGGGGCCAACTTCAGCCAGAATGTCCCAGGTTTGTGAATCAAGACCTGTCAATTTCAGGGTCTGCTTAAATTGCTCCTTGTAGCGCCTCTTAGGACCACCATGAGGCCTGGTGCCATAGCATAACTCACCATATAGCATCTGATGAGGTAATCTCACATCATCCATCCGATGGACATGACCAACCCATCTAAATTGGTGACCTATTATGGATGATTCTATGCTGTTGATTTGAGCCTTTTCCAGAACAGCAATATTGGTAATGCGGTTTTCCCATTTAATCCTCAGGATAATTCGAAGTTTTTGTAGGTGGAAACGCTCAAGCTTCCTGAGATCACGTCGGTAAAGGGTCCACGTTTCACAGCCATACAACAATGTAGAAATGACTACTGCTTTGTACACCATAAGCTTTGTACTCATGGACAGATCTTTATTCATGAAGACCCGGCGCTGCATGGGCTGCACCAATTCACTTATCCACATCCTGCTCACAGATACAGCTCACAGAAATGGTACTGCCCTGTTCTAATGGCAAATTTGAGATGGAGATATTGAACTGAGGAAGAGGTGTGCCTGGTGAAGGTTGTGCCAAGACTTTAGTCTTATTGACATTTAATACTAATATGCCACAGAAATTAGGTTATTAGGCCACACTAGTTACACCAGTGAAACAACTGAACAAGAACCAATAGAATTTGTACTTGATTAAATTGAACAGTAATCCTAAGGTAAATAATGGATAAAGGACTTACTGTCCATCTTCACTCCAGACAGCCAAGCAACGGTCTCCGACTTTCCACTCTTTCTTCACGAGTGGCACATGTTCAGTGGCCTCTAGTGGTTCGTCTGTCAGATCCGCTACTGTGAAGCCTTCATCTGCGTTAGAACCTGCCAATGATCAAAGAGTGTGGGGCTATAGCTAACTTTCATACCATACAAGACGTACCATACATGTATAATACATACATGTATAATACATACCTGCCCAGAGGCGTATATACAATTTCATGTTCGGGGGGGGGGCTGACTAACCGGGAAAATTGTGAGTATTCTCAGGGGATTAACACCGCAAAATATCCAGAAATATCAACCAATATCTTAGAGCATATAACCTTGTGTAATTATTTAGGATAAGAGTTAATTGTAATATTCTAAGTTTATATAGCCTCACTAGCTTGGTGCTGATTGACAACCACATGTAAAGTTTTACATTTTCCTAGAGTACTGTGGTGAAACCACTGTAAACCTTTTTACCAGATGGGCGCCATCGTGTCCAGTTACCATATGGACATCGAAATATACATGTGACCAAACTTACCATACTATACCTTGGCTATACAGATTCTTGGATCTCGGCCCGTGGGGAAACTTAGGCTTAAACCAGAATGATATTTACTAAGAGAGGATAGGGGTCGTCTTATAGTTAATTCTAAATGCTAGGAGGAAACACGCAGAATGATTTTAAGGAAGTGAATTTAATGGCATTAATAACAATAACAGAAATTATGCGGAACATGATGAGAGAAGATTTACTGACGTTATTATTAACGATGTGGCAAAAACAAGCGAAAAACGGAGTCATGAATTTAAAATTATTACCAAAAGCTATGAATTTACATTTAAATTCCCCAAATCAAAAATTAAAATAGTGAACAGAGAAATACGTAATTCTGTCAGTTGCGCTCACCAGTGCTGGTTTCTTCTGGTCTCCTTTGCGTAATATAACGCAATGCTGGTGTCTGATGCTGGATACAGTTGCCATCGCAATGTTGTAGATAAAGTAATATATGACTGATTATTGCTGATGTAGTGATGAAGATCTGACTTCTAAAATCACTTTAATAATGATTAGCTCAAGACACGACTAACATTATATGTAAGCATGACAGAATATGTCCCTGTATACTCTCAACTTGTAAGTGAAGAACTGTTGAAGATATTTAACTGAAGTCATCCATACTCGATAGTAGGAATCTCTCGGAGAAATAACGAAGAAGAAGTGGGCCTTTGAGTCCAATACAAGGTCTTATAAAAACATGACCCTACCCTCACTCTAGTAGCTTAGTTTTAAAAGTTCCAACCAATCACACTCCTCTCGTCCGATAACATGCATCACTTCCTCTACTGGTCGACTGTGATTCGTTCTTTAATAGCGTTGGCTGGGTTCTATGAATCGATGGTCTTGTAGCCAAATAAGGATGTATATGTGGTTGAGTAGCAAGATTTCCTTGTCTGGGATGGACTTGATCTGCCTTGAACCTTTTTCTGAGAAAGGCCCTACGAGTAGCGTCAGTTTCTTCTTCCTGGAATACCTTCCGCTGTGAGCTAGCAGACACGTTGAGCAATCGTAGCGACATATTTCCCTGTTTTCCTAACTGACTTAAAATTGCTACGCATTCAACTTGCTTTGCCATTTCGTACAAATGATCATAATTATGTATAAGTTTGTAAATCTTCCCTTTGAAATTAATTAATTAAATGTGAACCCTTTCTACTCTCATCAACAACCAATATACAATGATAATAATAATAATAATACAATTATAAAAGAAATAGTGTGGGTGGATATAATATTCCCACTGAATTAAATAATAATAATAATATCTTAACTCTGAAGATATTATAACACAAATAACATTTTATACTTAATGAATTTTCTATTATGGCCTATGGAGTATGATTGGCAAATATCTAAATATTTATCAATTTACTAAGCAGAAAGGTAAACATTCTCTTTTTTTTTTTTTTTTTTTTTTTTTTTTTACAAATTGATAATTTATTTCTCAAAAGTCCCATACTATAGAATTCTCAGTTTTGGCTCACAAGGCTGTGTACCCCTTTCCAGCCCTCAGACCAGAATTAAATTTTTTGGCAGGCAGAGCCGGGAATCGAATTCAGATCACTGGGGCGGCAGCCAAGAATGCTAGCCGCTACACCATGAGGTAGTCTAATTCCAATCTTAATATTGTTTATAACTTAGCCAATAAGTTAAGATTAGGGTACAACCAAAATTATATTATGCTTTTACCAAAGCATTTAATTTTTATTGGCATTTTTCGGGGGAGGGGGGCGGCGGCTGGAACCTCAACAGCTCCCCCGTACCTGCCAACAACAAAACCAAAACTCAGGAAAATTTAGGGGATGCAAATAGTGCATACCGGTATTAGCTCAATAAATTGGCAAACTATGCTTCAAAATGAATAACGTAAATAAGCATTCAGCATTCATTATCCCATTATTTTCACTTCTAACACCAAAATCTTCTTGTTTTTCATTTTTATTTATTTCCTAATTCCAAGGCATTTCCCCCATTTTCTTCAATGACACTTCCCAGATACTTGAAGCTCTGCACTGTCTTCCACTGCTCTCCGCCTAACCTTATGCCAGGCCTGATATGGAGCAAGGATGTGCCACAGAAATGTAAAGGGATCCTATACAAGACATACTTTGTGCCGATCTTAACGTATGGATCAGAAACTTGGGTGATAAGGGAGAGCGATAAAAGCAGAATACAAGCAGTGGAAATGAAGTTTCAGAGGAGCCGTATAGGTGTAACTAGAACGAACTGAGTCTGAAATGGTAAGAGTCAGAGAAATATTAAAGGAAGAACCCCTACAGGATAGGACTGAAAAATCAAGGCTACAGTGGTATGGACACGTGAAAAGAATGGGAGAAGAGAGAATACCCTGGAAAATATTGGAAATGGAGTGGAAGAAGAAGAGGCCTACAGGAAGACCAAGGGATAGATGGATAAAGGGGGTGAAGAAAAGTGTCGAGAGAAAAGAAGTGAATTGGACAACAGTGACTGAAGAGAAGTGGTGGATGGAAAGAAAACGATGGAGAGGCTTGTGCTCCAAGCAGACCCAACCTGTGGTTGGAAACTGCTCTAGATGATGATTCCTTTACACTGAACATTTTCTTGGTGCTTCGATATTTGCACATGTTTCAAAATGTTTCACTTTTTCCACCATGTGATATACAAAGCATTACATCGACAAACAATACAGATTGACCTTTGTTGAATTCAATCATGCACGGAAATTGTTCAAGAAAACAGAATTTATTCTTTTGGCCAGAGTGAAGAGTCAACCACCGAGTAAAGACACTAAAATGGGAGGAAAATGTTGCAGCAAAATCAAGAAACAATCGCTTACAGTGAAACAAAACCCATTTACCTATTCAGGCACAGATTAACATTCATCATTACCTGCCCAATTCCAAAAATACTTTACAAAAATCAGGAGGATAACTTAGAGTAGGCCTAATTATGAGGTGGAAAAAAAAACATGGAAAATTGGGAGTCTCCCGCCTAAATCGGGAAGGTTGGTACGTATGATAATAACAGCCCTGCTCATTCAACACCACTCCACTGCTAACAAAAATAATAAGGTTGAGGCTGTTTGAGCTTTTAGTTCTTGCAGTAAAGTGGTGCAGTTGCACCTCATATAAAGGGAGGTAGCGCGCAGTTCGCTACTCCTGTGGGGATCCGGGCGGGGACACCAAGAGCCCGCTGATGAGCCAGATTGGTGTCCCAGGCGAAACCCCACACAAGACACGGCACTAACCTAGAAGAGTTGCAGAGTTTTAATTCACTGGCCATGAAAGCCAATAAATATACCATCTTTTTGGAAGACTTCATAGGAAGATTAAAGCTGCTTGAGCTTTTAGTTCTCGCAGTAAAGTGGTGCAGTTGCACTTCATTTAAAGGAAGGTAGCGCGCAGTTCGCTACTCCTGTGGGGGCCGTGGCGGGGACACCGAGAGCCCGCTGATGAGCCAGATTGGTGTCCCAAGCGAAACCCCACACAAGACACGGCAAAAACCTCGAAGAATTGCTGAGTTTTAATAATTATGTAATTAGTTTTGCGTCCCTTTTAACTACTCTGACTTTTAGAGGCACCGGGGTGCCAGAATTTTGCCCCGAAGGAGATCTTTAACGTGCCAGTAAATCTACTGACCGGCTCCCTTGCATTTGCGCACCCTCAAATGCCAACTGTCTGCGCCAGGATACGAACCTGCAACATTGGGCTTGACAAGCGAGAACGTTACCGCTGAACCACGCAGCCAGCCTCATAGCTAACAATCTGTTCACTAGTCTCCTGAGAGCTAAAATCAGATGAGTCAACTATGGGCACTGAGAGCAAGCCTCTTATATAATTCATTTGCATCATATAGACTGAGCATCAAAGACAACTCATACGCTGAGCAGCATCCATCAGGTGACTCATATTGTTCACAATGGCAAGCATATCTTATTGTGCATTCATCTGAACGAGCGCACGAATTGATATACGCTCTGGGGGTGCTTTCCTGATTGAGTGAGCCAGGCCACACGGGCTCCACCTCCGAAAATTAGACTCAGCACCAATAAAGGCTAGTTTGGTTTGGCTTTGCATGTGTTGTGTTGGGCCACAAATTACCCTAGTTAGAGCCAACAGCCGCTTGGCGCATTCACCCGAGTGCAGTATGCAAGCGCCAAGCTAGAATTGTTTGAAGTGATTCAATATTTCAACCACCATATGGCAGCACAATTCAGAGTACTCAGCTCCAGGGATCCCAATTTAATGCTTTGTCACTATAACTTATCTGGCGAGTATAAAATATACATAAGATGCTTTTAGTTCTTTCTTGTTAGGTTCGACATTTAGCGACATTTTCACACTCATATTGGAAGTTGATGGTGACGAGATTTGAACGGCATCGGCTAGCGTGATTCTTAAACTATATGAGGATAGCAGTGACAGTGTCATCGCCAAATGCATAAGTCTTCAAAAGAACCTTGGAAACAGGTTGTGCACTTTAGCAAAACCATACCTTAAGTCGCAATGGGAATTTAACATTGACGACAAGGTACGGTTTCCTTAATGATGTCCCTGGTTTTCCTTCTTGTACCAAAATATGAAATAACCAGTTTGCAGAAGAAAATAATGTAACTTTTGATAATAATAATAACAATGGACTTAATTTACTGGGCTACATATTTAAAAACTGGAATTTCAACTGAAGTGGATTGTCTGTAGGCTACATGAGCCCAGTCACAGTGCCAACAAATTGCTTTTCCTCTAGCAGATATGGTCTCGGTCATTGAGGATAGTGCACCTCGGTCAAAACTTTAACAAAACTCTCATCATCGGAAAAGAAAACTATAAATAATAATAATCTCGTATGGCCTCAGGTGCAAGCTTTGTTATTTGGCACCCAGAGGGCAGCTTGCATGTTGAATTTTGTTGTTCCTTGAAGCGCTATGAAAGTCAAGGAGGTTAGATATCCACGCTCCTTGACATTATAGCGCTTTCTAGTAGAGAAAGGAGGAATTTTGTGTGTTGGCGGAAAATCCCGAGATTAATTTTGGCATTATGAACACGGCCTACTAAATTCAAATGGGTTCTTTAACATGCCAAAATCTTAAGACATGCGTGTCGTGACTTTTGCCGCCTTTCAAAAACCACTTACCATGGCCAGGAGCGAACCTGCAAGCTTGGGGTTAGTAATCCGACACGATAACCACTCATCCCTCGTGGCAAGAACTGTTACTGGCAAAATATGTTCACTGCTCATGGTAAGAAAAAGATTTGGTAAAACTGGACGATATGTAGTGATAAATGATCATTATTGACGTTTAATCTAAACGAAATACCAATGGGTATTCAATAATTTTATTATACCTTATGTCAATAAATTGAATTAATATACATTAAATAACTATACCAATTTGAGGCTACAGTAATTGTTTAAAAAGGAAACAATTGTAATTGCGAGCAAAGTTATCTTAAATAAGTATAAACGTCCCGTATATCCAAGAAAAATACAAATGAAAACCAAAACACACAGTTACCGTATTTACTCGGCTTTAGGACGCCTCCCCCCCCTCTCGCCTATAGTACCCTACTTAATTTTCGAGAGCCAAAATACAAAATTCTTGGAAATCACTTATAGTAGGGCCTACCCCTCCTTAATTATTGAGAGTCTAAATACAACATTCTTGGAAATTAATGAATTATTAATAAAATTTAAAATTATAACTGAAATTCATCCCCTTTTATGATAAAAATATTTTTCCTGTTACGTTATTTAAACAATATTTAAACACTTTATTAGTATATTAATGTGAAACATGTACTCGGTTGTGTTTACAAATGTAAGTGAGATGTGATCGTTCAGCATCATCACTCATTCCCTAATTGATGCATTCTCCCTCCCTATGTTCAAATAAAAATAAAGTTTGCATTTCCAAGTCTGATACTTTGTCCATTCTATTTCTTTGATACTAAGATTTTTGCTTAGCAATGGATAGTAGTGAAAGTCGTTGGGGGGTAGCTGGGAATAGTGGTGGATAAGTGAGGTTATGGCAGTCTCATAATGGGCTAATTAAAGATGTTAGAAAAACTGATTTTAGACTAATTATTTGTGCAAGGCTATTCTTAGACGCGAGGAGAATTGTTGTAGTAGATGAAAATAATAGTGACAAAAAATATCCGAGCAATGTTTCATTACATAAACCGGACGGTGGATCACGAGAAGAAATGGGTATCGCTAAACTACGTAGTCTGTTATTTCTAAGTGGGTTGATGCACGTCTCGCTCCCTGTACACTTTTAAGTAGCTCTATGTATAAATTAACGCGTTTCTTTAAAAGTATAAAACGAATAACAAAAAATAAATTTACTGTAATAAATAACGTTTATTACGATAAGAACAGGAACACATTTTTACAATAAATGTTAATTTGCTAACATCAATTTAAAAAAATAACTGTGAAGAAAGCAATCTATCACCAATTCTTACTTTCTAGTCAAACACAATAAAAGTATCTAGAAACTGTCAACTGATACATTTTATTCTAACATTAGATATTTAATATCAAATGAGTTGTTTCAGTTAATATGCCGTCTTATGTACAAGAAGTTATGATTACCAAGAAGTTGCTCTGATCTTGACCGTTTGGGGAGATTTCCTTTGTCCCCGCGGAAAATCACGAAATATATGCGACGTTACGTGATTGTCACCGAATCATGTCTTCGCAGTCAAGTACGGAGAAATATCGAGACGTTACACGATCGGCGCTGGTCTTAGCCGTTTGACGCGATTTGCAGTTTTCGCGATCGAACACGGAGAAAAATCGCGATTTACATAATCGGTGTCACTTTTAGTCGTTCGACGACGAGATTTCTATTGTCCTTGAGGTCGGGCACGGAAAAATATAGTATTATTACGCAATCGGCGCCGCTTGCTGTCCGTTTGACAATAACCCAGTTGTACTCGTCATCAAAAGCAGAGAAACATCGCGATGTATCGCAATCGCTGCCGCTCTCGGTCGTTTTACGAGATTCAAGTTTCCTTGCGGCTGGACACTGAGAACGCGATAGTATGCAATCGGCCGTTCAACGATTGTCTGCCTGTCTATCTGTCCTGGTAGAATGGCGGAGGCAAGCTCGAGGTTGGGCATGATTAAAATTCACGAGCAGTTATGGACATGGTCGGCGCCATGATTCCCGCTGTCCCTATGCTGCGGTTGGAAGTTCACGGTGGATCACGAGAAGAAATGGGTATCGCTAAACTACATAGTCTGTTATTTCTAAGTGGGTTGATGCACGTCTCGCTCCCTGTACACTTTTAAGTATACGGTAATGGGAAAAGTGGCTAGTAGGGTTCGGTATGTTTCGTGATGGGTGCCCAACCAACTTTGAAAGGGTTCCCGCAGTCCTCGTAGACACAAGTTCGCGACCGGGCAGGGGTTTTATGACTTACGCAACTGGCGTCGATCTCGGTCCGTTTGACGAGATTCCCTCAGGCAAGTCGTACGGTCAGCCGGCCGGTTTGAGGATGTGATTTGAGGATGAACGTTCGAAGTAGGATATTACGAATTATTCAGAGAGGATAGCACGAATAATAATATTAGAGGCATATTTCCTTTCGAATTCAAATTATACAAGTTTTCGAGATAACCGGTTAGATTATATATCCAATGGAACCAAAGTTCGAAGGAAAAATATACCTATAACGGAGTTTCGAATTAACCGAACTGGATGTCGCAAATTTACGAGACGGATAGATTTTTAAAATATACTGTCGTCTATGTATTTCGGAGCATTTTTGCGATTTTCTTTCGAAACTGTATCATTTTGCAAGATCGCAACAATAAATTATATCGCATTATTTATGGACTTCAATTTGAGATATCCAAATGTATAGATCAATATCAGAAATGAGAGGTTTCTGTTGAATTTCGGATGTTATCACGAATAAACATCTCGCAAAAAGTCAGGTTTTCGAATAATACAGAAAAACATTTCACACAAAATTGAACACTCTTCTTGATGCCGAAAATATACGTTGAACCGATGTAGACAGTACCACTGAACGTATCCTCAGTATCCATTTACTTGAGGTCGTGCACGGGGAAGCCTACGCAATCGGCGCCGCTTGCGTGAAACTCGCTTCATCACAATCTGTGAGCCTAGCGGCGCGGATTTAAATGATTTAAACCGACCTCGGCGAATTTTCGTTACCTCCAACTATCCAGACATAAAAATTAGCTACTTTTCGTTACACATTTGTAAAATTAGCTACTTTTTCGTTATCGGTCGACACCCTGGTATAACAACCAAAGATTACTGTCAAACCTTAATAATACTTTTCTTTTTCTTCTTTTCTTCTTCTTTCCTTCTCTCTCTTTTTTTACAATTTCCCTGACTTTTCCCGGTTTTCCCTGACCGCAACAAAAATCCCTGACTTTTCCCGGTATTCCCGGTCGCGTATCAACCCTGTCAAGTCATATAGGCAATGCTTCCCCTGTGCAGAACTCAATAAAATTTACTTGACATATCCTATCTATATATATATAAAGCACAACCGGCCGCGGTGGCCGAGAGCGCTAACGCGCTACCTCGTGCCTCGCTGGCATCGGGAGAGCGTGGGTTCGATTCCCACCTCGGCCGCCCTGAAAATGGTTTTCAGGCAAATGCCGGGACGGTTCCTTTCAATAGGTCCACGGCCGATTTCCTTCCAATATGCCTTCCCTGACCCGTCCTGAAAAGAAAAGTACATGGCCATTGGCTGCATTAATAAAATCATATATAAAGCACAAAGTTTGTCTGTCTGTCTGTTATGTATACAAATCTACACCTTTTCACCGATCTGAACCAAAATTTGTATACTTGCCCTTTGGAACCCTGCGGGTAACCCTGTCAACTTTAAATTTCGGACAGACCACCCCATTCCCTGCATTTAGGCCTTTTGCACAAATCTACACCGTTCCACCAATCTGAACCAAAATTTGTATACTTACCCTTTGGAACCCAGCGGGTAACCCTGTCAACTTTAAATTTCGGACAGACCACCACATTCCCTGCATTTAGGTCCTTTTGCACAAATCTATACAGTTTCACCGATCTGGACCAAAATTTGTATACTTACCGTATGGAACCCTGCGGGTAACCCTGTCAACTTTAAATTTCGGACAGACCACCCCATTCCCTGCATTTAGGCCATTTTGCACAAATCAACACCGTTCCACCGATCTCAACCAAAATTTGTATACTTACCCTTTGGAAACCTGCGAGTAACACTGCCCACTTAAAATTTCGGACAGACCACCCCATTCCCTGCATTTAGGCCCTTTGGCCCAAATCTACACCGTTTCACCGATCTCAACCAAAATGTGTATACTTAACCTTTGGAACAATGCGACTAACACTGTCTGCTTGAAATTGCGGAGAGGCTACTCCATCCCCTGCATTTAGGCCCTTTGGCACAAATCTACACTGTTTCACCGATCTTAACCAACATTTGTATACATACCCTTTGGAACCCTGCGAGTAACACTGACCACTTAAAATTTCGGACAGACCACCCCACTACCTGCATTTAGGTCCTTTCGCACAAATCTACACCGTTTCACCGATCTGAACCAAAATGTGTTTACTTACCCTTTGGAACCCTGCGGGTAACCCTGTCCTCTTGAAATTTCGGACAGACCACCCCATTCCCTGCATTTAGGCCCTTTTGCACAAATCTACACCGTTTTACCGATCTAAACCAAAATTTGTATACATACCCTTTGGAACCCTGCGAGTAACAATGTCCACTTAAAATTTCGGACAGACCACCCCATTTCCTGCATTTAGGCCCTTTGATCCAAATCTACACCGTTTCACCGATCACAACCAAAATTCGTATTCTTACCCTTTGGTACCCTGCGAGTAACACTGTCTTCTTGAAACTGCGCACTGACCACTCCATTCACTGCATTTAGGCCCTTTGTCACAAATCTACACCGTTTCACCGATCAGAACAGAAATTTGTATACTTACCCTTTGGAACCGTGCAATGAACACTGTCTGCTTGAAATTGAGGACAAACCACTGCATTCCCTGCATTTAGGCCCTTTGGCACAAATCTACACCGTTTCACCGATCCGAACCAAAATTTGTATACTTACCCTTTGGAACCCGACGAGTAACACTGTCCACTTGAAATTTCGGACAGACCACTCCATTCCCTGCATTTAGGCCCTATGGCACATATCTACATTGTTTCACCGTTCTGGACCTAAATTTGTATACTTACCCTTTGGAACCTGACGAGTAACACTGTCCACTTAAAATTTGGACACACCACTCCATTCCCCTCATCTAGGCCCTTTGGCAAAAATCTACCCTGTTTAACCGATCTGAACCAAATTTTACATACTTACCCTTTGGTACCTGACGTGTAACACTGTCTAAATGAAATTTCGGATATACCATTCCATTTACTGCATTTAGGCTCTTTGGCAAAAATCTACATCGTTTCACCCATCTCAACCAATCTTTATGTAATGTACTTACCCTTTGGATCCCGACGAGTAACACTGTCTGCTTGAACTTTCGGACAGAGCACTCCATTCCCTGTATTTAGACCCTTTGGCACAAATCTACACCGTTTCACCAATCTGGACCAAAATTTGTATACTTACTCTTTGGAACCTAACGAGTATCACTGTCCACTTTAAATTTCAGACAGACCACCCCTTTCCCTGCATTTAGGCCCTGTGGGACAAATCTACACCGTTCCACTGATATGAACCAAATTGTTTATACTTACCATTTGGAACCTGACAAGTAGCACTGTCAACATGAAATTTCGGACAGACCAATCTATTCCCTGCATTTAGGCCCTTTGGCACAAATCTACACAGTTTCACTGATCTGAACCAAATTTTACATACTTACCCTTTGGAACCCGATGAGTAACACTGTCCACTTGAAATTTCTGACATACCACTCCATTCCCTGCATTTAGCTCAGGAATCCCTCGGGGTTGCCAGCTACCTAACTCACCCGTCATGAGCCCTTGAGGGTGTACCAGAAGTGGTGGGGCTACACACACCCTGCCTCTTTGAGGGCCTTGCGCAGAAGACAGGTGATATTATGAAAAGGAAAAGAAGACAGACCCCTCGAAGAATGGGGCATCAGGAAAGATGAGACAACGGCCAATTAAGGCGGGAAATTGAAAGACTCCCTAGCCTTCGGATACCCTAATACAGTCGGGGTCGGACGAGAACAAGAGTTGACCACGAGAGGTCGACAGGAAAGAGAACTGAAAGGAGACCGGCACCAGGAAGTAGAAGCGAAGTCAGACTCAGCTGGGGTCCCGTGGTCACTAACCCACCTTCCACAAGTGATGAGACCCTGGGGGGGGGTGCAGTTGTGAGAATAGCTTGCTGATTCATCGCGAGGTGACATGAGAGTACTTTCCAGAGCCCACCGGGTTATCTGCTGTCTATGCTGATGCCAGTACAGGGCCGTTGCTCAAGCCACTGTGGTGTTGCGAAAGAGTGTGTGATTCCCCGGCTAATCCAAATAGGACGGGGAACCCCGAACGTGTGTCATCATATTTCGTCATCTGCGATCATCTCAGGTTCGTGCAGCTTGGACCCATATTCTTTGCCGAGCAGTACGCCATAAGCTCTTTCACTAGACGCATCGAGTACAGGCCAAAGCATGAAAATAAGGTTGATACTTTGGAAGACATCGAGGCTAGACATCTGAGTTACCTATATCAGTTTTAAAATTACACCATGTTCGTTTAGTAAGAATTTCCGTTCGACCATCAACGGATAGAGCTATCGGCGGTATAAACTTCATCTACCCGGAGTGTAAATTTTCTGGAGCTTCGAGAGGCCTTATTATTATCTTCATCATAAGTGCAAATGACCTAGATGCTATGCGCATCATACCACTAATCACCGCCGCATAAAGTCTTTCTCGACTGTGATTTTTAAAATATTTATTTTTATTACAGTACATTGTGTACATTATAAGTTGAAGTGTCAATTCAATACCGGTAGTAGTTTCCCTTATCATCCTCATCATAAGAGCAAATGACCTAGATGTTACGCCCATTACACCATTAATCACCACACACAATAAATCTTCCTCGCCTGTGAATTTCGAAATATGTATTTCTATTACGGTAGTGTGTAAGTTGGACGTGTCAATTCAACAGTAGTTTTCATTATCATCCTTATCAAAAGGGCAAATGACCTAGATATTACGCCGTCATTGTCTTTGGGGGCAAATGACCTAGATTTTAAGTCCATTTTATTTCTAGTTAGTTATTGTTGTTTTAAGGGGCGGAACTAAGAGACTTTGAGACATTATCATCATTCCACCGGGCGAAGCCGGGTACTACTGCTAGTGCTAAATAAAACAAAACTAAAAACAGAGTTGTCTGTAACTTACAGCAAGCTGCTTTTGCACGATAATGACTTAGGGCCGGTTCTACCACATCCGGGCAAAGTGGCCGATAACTTGCCCGTCGGAATAAGTAAGAATTTCCGTTCGACCATCAACGGATAGAGCTATCGGCGGTATAAACTTCATCTACCCGGAGTGTAAATTTTCTGGAGCTTCGAGAGGCCGATAAAGCATTACCAGCCAGATTTTAGCCGTGCGTAAGGGTTTCTTTGCATCATCTATGCTGTACATAACCTCTTCATAAATTACTAATAATACAATTAGAATCATTTGGTAATTTTGTCACATAATGATATAATTACAATTATTAATTAATTATAAGGGATGTAACAGTTACTGAGCATATTTTATTTTAAGGTTAGGGAAGAGCTAATTGACGTCCTGGAAATGTATAACTTTTTTGTCGACGTAGAAGAAGACGCAGTGCGTAAGGGTTTCTTTGCATCATCTATGCAGTACATAACCTCTTCATAAATTACTAATAATACAATTAGAATCATTTGGTAATTTTGTCACATAATGATATAATTACAATTATTAATTAATTATAAGGGATGTAACAGTTACTGAGCATATTTTATTTTAAGGTTAGGGAAGAGCTAATTGACGTCCTGGAAATGTATAACTTTTTTGTCGACGTAGAAGAAGATGCAGTTACACGTCCATGACGGAACAGATAATGAAATTTGGTCGAATGAGTTCTTCGTCCTCAGGCTGCAAAAGCCAACAGTTTTATATTTGATGCGGTTGATTGGACATGAAATACGACCGCCTAGTGATTACCGTACGGAACCATCATAGATTTCAAAATATTATCCCAATTACATGTTTAGGAATACTTTATGAAGCGCTCATATAATTTAATACATTCGCACAAGTGTGCATGAGAAATACAGAGTGTACAGGACATTATTCAGGTTCTGTACCATACTATACATTGTCAATGACTTGGTGTTTTGCTTATACAGCATAAGACCTGATATTTGGGGCATTGCATTTTATAGTTTTCTACATCACTAAAACATTGACAAACAGAACTACGATCTTAGGCTTGTGGTGACGCGGTATACGGTCAATGGCTTTCATCATAAAATATGTGTGACAAAATCATTCCATCCGCCAAACGAAAAGTGTAAATGTGAACTTTGCAACATGACCTATCCAAGATACCTTCTATAGCTGTGCAAAAGGAGTGAAATCTCTCGTAGAATACAGCAAAGAGAACTATCTAATTATGCACAAATGTGCGCATTGCGTTCCATTCATTTTACAGAGTTTACAAACAAACTTGTCGCCTGGAGTGTGATTTTGATTCGACATACATTTTATGATTGAACCTCTATGCACTGCAAGCCTTGTTACAGCATGTCTGTAGCTCATATAGGCCTAAGCCTGTATTCAGATTGCAAAGTAGCCTATTGCTAGAAACATATTTCACAGGCTATTCCTCCTTGAAAAGCACTGCATGCTTGTCAAGTTTTCGATTATTGAGTTTAGGTATGGTTATACAGATGCATTCCTCCGAGAACTGAATCACATGCTAGGTTTATACTGCCCAGAAGTGTCGCGAGAGGTTTTGGTACTAAGCTAGGCCTATATCTTGTTGAAACCAAAGAACACGTGCTATCAACAAACAACGGACAAAAGCGAAACGAAAAGAAACTTAACGCATCTAACGATAGGTGGCTCACTCATCGATTCCTCAAATTTAACAAAAATCAGGCTAGCCGCTATCTGTATTTTGCTATAAGGTTCTGGGCAGTTGCCCGGAAGTGGTAGAACGCTGCCCAAGATGCACAGAGGTTTACACCGGCAGATAGTTTATCACCCGGGTAGCTGCCCGCAACTTTTACCCGGATGTAGAACCGGCCCTTAGGGGCGGTTCTACCACATCCGGGCAAAGGGTCCGATAACTTGCCCGTCGGAATAAGTAAGAAATTCCGTTCGACCATCAACGGGTAGCGCTATCGGCGGTATAAACTTCGTCTACCTGGAGTGTAAATTTTCGGGAGCTTCGAGAGGCCGATAAAGCATTACCAGCCAGATTGAGCCGTGCGTAAATGTTTCATTGCATCATCTATACAGTACATAACCTCTTCGTAAATTACTAATAATAAAATTAGAATCATTTGGTAATTTTGTTGTCACATAATGATATAATTACAATTATTAATTCATTATGTGATATTATTACAATACAAGTGAAAGACAGATTTCAGAGTAATGACGTCATACGTGCTTTTTCAGTTGTCGATATTCAGGAGTTCAAGTCATATAGGTAATGTTTCCCCTGTGCAGAACTCAATAAAATTTACTTGACATATCCTATGCTAAATAAAACAAAACTAAAAACAGAGTTGTCTGTAACTTACAGCAAGCTGCTTTTGCACGATAATGACTTATAGTAAGTTAGATACCTTTTCAGAATTAAAAAAACTACTGTGCACAGTACTGACGACTCCAGTGAGTACTGCTGAATCAGAACGCAGTTTCAGTACTTCGAGAAGAATTAAGACCTACTTGCGAAACTCTATGGGACAAGACAGGCTTAATGCACTGGCCGTGCTTTCTATTCATAAGGAGTACATATTTCTTTTATTACGTAAATAAATCATTTTCCTTCTTGTTCATTTGACGACCGCCGCCACGACACATTGAAGTTGTACACTATGTCATACCCGTTGCCAACATGTCCGATACAAAATACACTCCACGACATGTGAATAATGAAATAAAAGGCAAAACCATTGGCCTGGATAAAGATTATTGATGCACGACTACCCCCACTGTGCGTGACAAAAACCAGGGGGTGTTTATATTAGCTAAAGCGGCCCACTGGGCCGCACTACCTAACCATTATTAAGTTATTGGTCTAGGCGAAAATCATTGGTTGCCGGATGCGATCTAGTACTGAATGGGTGGGGTTGGCAATACGGTACATGGTGCTTAAAATTGCTGAATCAGCTGGAATTTTGCCTATATAAGTAGTGTTCATATTTAGGATGGCTGGGTGGGTCACAGACAGCGGAGGAGTAAACTTGTATTACTACATCATCTCCAGATACTTTCCAGACTATTAATTCAGGTAATTAACTTACGTTAATTTCAGTACTTTAAGAATTTTGGAGCGAAAAGTACCATACCTCTTCTGAACTCTTACCTTCATTACCAAAATATCAGCTGTGACCAGATCCTAACCTAACAAGTTAGTTATTGTTGTTTTAAGGGGCAGAACTACGAGGTCTTCTGCCCCTTAATCTAACAAGTAAACAGTAAATAAACCAATGATTTAAAACGATCAAAACATCACATCAACATAAATACACTGATGCCTTAATGCACATAACTCTAAGTGTAACCTACTTTGTTAGTGCCACTTTTGCACTGACCAGAAATAACCCGTCCTCAATTACCCTCATACCATCAGCTCTGTTTATGGTATAGCCTATCAGTCTGGGGACACATAAAAAGTACTGAAATCAGAAATCAGGAAACACGATTTAAAATTGTAGTTTGACAGGCTGAGATTCTTGGCATTGCACATCCACATATTTCACCACCTCCTGTAACTCCAGCCCAACAAATAGAGAAGAGGAAATTAAAATCCCTCTTCAGGTGGATGCAACTTTTAGGCAGAAATCAACCATGTTAAATTTACGGGAAAAAATACTTACCAGAAGCACCTCCTGATGCTTTTTGCTCAAGAAGTTGAGTCTTGATTAAATCACGGGTTAAATCAATTACTTCTTCAAGATCTACTTTTAACTTCAAGAGTTCTTCATTCGTAGGATCAGTTGTAAGAGCTGCCTCAACCTGAAAAATGATCAAAACATCACGTTAACATAAATAAAAACTTTTATTAAAGAACAACGTCTCACTTGAAGCTATTCAATACAAAACATTACCTGCTGCAATTGCAATTTATAATTCTGTAAATTCCCTTGTAGATCGTCAGCCATTTCTCAATCTGTTTTAATTTACTAACTTAAAATATGTTATGGAAACAAGACTGCACCGAACACCTTAATTACACAAAACAGAAAACAAATCTACTTTCTGCAGCGCTCCATAACTGTTTCTTTTATTTAGCAAAGAGAAGCTACGAGAAGTTGTTGTTGTTCTTTGGGTTGCGTTGCTGGACACACAAGCCTCTTCGCCCAATAACATCCGGCTGGGAATAGACTACAGTAGCCAACGTAGTACAGGCCGGACGTTTGTTTTAGACGATTGCCCTTGACCTTGAAGCCTGTGGGTGAGCCTACACTCACTCACTCTATCACCCTATCGCTTCACACTTGTCACCACCAACCTGATGTAATGGAATTCCAGACTTGAGCAGACAGTACAGTCCACTTCGAAGTATTGTGTGTCGCAGAAGTACACGTTACGTAGTTACGAACAGAACGTCATTATATTTGCCAATGACTGTACTTCAGTAGTAGTGTGAAAAAGCTTTGTCAATCATCGGACCGCTTGGGGCAGCAGATAACAACACAGGTACTGTAGTAACTCGCCTCCAGGCTTCCATTAGGAATTTTCACTTGTCTAAAACAATCGTCCGGCCTGTAAAAGCCGCAGAAAATGGGTCCATAAGTTCAAAAACCACTAATCTCTTGGACTTCGTTTGTCACATTGAAACTGATGTCCACATTATCCTCTTCACTATCGGAGCTGATCTTTAGCACTGATGTCTAAATTTATATAGTTATCGCACACGCCAAATATGAGGAATAACGGAAACAAGATCTATACATATATATATATATGGGTGACCCAAAGCCTAAAAACCACACCCAGGAGCACCAGAACAATAACTGTAAGGAACCCCTAGGAGCCCATCTATGATTTTACAATTGAAATGGAAGGTGATCCAAATATGACATAACGGCATCCACCAATGGAACTGTAGGACTATGTACAAGTGACGCGATATTTAAAGGCAAGGGATAATTAAGTCGCCTCAATTTCTCCAACATAATGTCCCGCTGAGAATTGAAGGTTTTACACTGAAACAATAATTATGTGATGTAATGTACCTCGTGCCCTACCACATACACACCTATCATTGTCCCTGAGATGCATGCGCTCCATAGCTACTGGTGTAAGATCGTGCTGGAAACGCATTCGAATGATGGTAATAATATGACGCCGCGAATATTTTCCGACCCGGAACCAAGGCGCTGTAGTTACGGATTGTTTTATTAAGAAAAAAAATTGCTTTACATTTTGCTGTCTCGGTCCATTCATTTTGCCAAGCACTAACGACTCGCTGATGAATTATCGGTACTATATCCGGATACGGTATCCCGATATTATAAACTGTTCCCTGACCGCATGCCGCATTCTTTGCCCTGAGATCTACTGTTTCGTTTCCCGCTATATGAGAATGCCCAGGAATCCACATGATGACCACGTCTTGTTCTGTGAGTGTGAATGTATGCAAATATTGCACTATTTGGTAAAGATACCAATTATTTGAGTGCAAAAAATGAGGTAAGGCATTAATAACACTCAAAGAATCCGTGCATATTAGCACGTGATGTAAACGATGGGCATGAATATAGTGACAAGCCTGGCGTATAGCAAAGAGTTCAGCTGTAAAGATTGTAAGATGAGGGGGGGGGGGGGGAGCAATAAGTGCGACTAACCTGTAAGTCAGGAGAGTAAAAAGCCGACCCCACGTGATACGGTCGAAGCAGCTTTGAACCATCCGTATAAAAAATCGTATAATTGGAATACAAATCATGAATATCTCTAAATGCACGAGAAATGATATTCGGATGATGCTTGAACATTTCAGATAGCAATGGAAAGGAATTATGCAGAATCTTAGGCTGGGTATGCAAAACCCTGTATGGGATTGTATATGGAAGTGCTAAACGGGTTTGTAACACATCCTTCCTGAAGGGTTGTAAAATCGCATAAGCCATGACAAGTGCAGGTTTATGTGAGCGATCTAAACGATTTTGTGCGTAATATTCCGTCAGAAGTTATAATTTAGAGATAATCGGAGACGCCACTAACGACAATTTGTAGGCTAAATATTTGCCCGCTATAAATGTGCGTCGATGTGATAAAGGTAACTCCCCGGCTTCCACCAACAATGCACTCGTGGGGGTGGAGGCCAAAGCCCCTAGAATTATGCGGATGGCTCTATATTGTAGTCTATCTAACATTAACAAGCGACTGTTCGCCACTACATCGTAAAAAAACTGCCGTAATCTAATTGTGAACGAATAATGTTCTTGTACACTGTCAATAATAATGCGGGGTCCGCTCCCCAACGACGCCTTGTCAAAGCTCGAAGGACCTGTAACCGTTTTTCAATTTTAATTTCAAGATCTTGTACCTGCCGTGTCCACCGGAGTTTATCGTCAATATAAATGCCTAAATATTTGATATTGCGCACAACATCAATGGTACCCTGTCGAAATAAAATAGGGGTCTGATCGTACCGCCGTTGATGAGTGATAATTATAGCAAAGTTCTTACCCGGAGATGTTTCCCAGCCATGATTACTTAGCCATTCATGGGCTAGATTTAAAGCAAGATATAAATCTGTTCGTCATTGATGTAAAGTGTCACGGGAACAATAAATCATAAAATCATCCGCATATTGTATGATACGGGCATAAGGCAAAATCACCGCTTCTAATTGTTGAGTATAAATGGAAAACAGAAACCCACTAAGTATGTCCCCTTGCGGCAAGCCCTGAGACGTCTGACGGTTGTCCAGCATCCCCTCGGGGTCCGTAATATGAGACGCCGATGAGTTAAAAAATTGTGAACAATACAAAGAAATGGAGAGGGGAACTGAAGCTCCTGCAGTTTCCGTTGTAAAATCATGGGATCTATGGCATCGTACGCCCCCTTAATATCCAGACAAACAGCAATGGTATGATGTTCGCGTCCTTTACCTAATAACACATCAGTTAAGAAAATAGAAAAAGCATCTACAGTACTGCTACGTTTACGAAATGCGAATTGATACTTAGAGAATAAGTTGTAATATTCCATACACCATTGCAAACTTTGCAATAATACTTTTTGAAATATCTTCCTAACACAGGAGCCTAAATTGATCCCACGATAATTCTGAGGGTCACGTGCGTCCTTCGAAATTTTTAAGATAGGAAGGACCTCAAAGATATTCCACTCAGTGGGAAACGTGCCAAACCGTAAAACTTCATTATATACATAAATAAGCATCTCCAGTGCCTTGTCGGGAAGATAGGCAACCATCTGATATGGTATGGAATCCACACCCGGACTAGTCGATTTCGTACCTCGTAGGGCAGATTGAATTTCCACGTGCGTTATAGGTTGCAGTAAAATATGGAAATGATCTGAAGCTGTAAAAGACGGAAGCGGGCCCTTATTGATAACTGTATCTGACGTGAGATGTATATACAATTCTTGAAAACCCTGCCGGCTAAGTCCTGTAGACGGCCCCAAATAACGCGTATTGGACAACTTTTTGATGTTAGACCATAACTTAGTTAAAGAGGTTGTAGCATTTAATGAGCTGATGTGATTCTTCCATGCATCGCGTCTCTTTTCATTAAATACTCGTTGGATCGTGGCTGTGACGCGCTTATACAAGATATAATTGTAATGTGTACCATGTTTCCGATATTTTCGTAAACACGCCTTCCGTCTTTTTACTAGTAAGGTGCACTCTGCATCCTACCACTGTATAGTCCCAGGGCGTTGGAACCTACTGTTAGGAATTGGACGCTTCGGGTGATAACAATCCAAATATTGCTGAATAAGGTGATACAAAAGAGAGTATTTCTGACGTGGGAGGGGTGTGATTATAGTGCCCCGGTGTATCGATGGTGCTACCCCAGTGCGATCATAAAAAATTAAAATAGGGAAGTGATCACTCTGATGCGTGTCCCCGATCGTGCTCCAATCTAATTTATGCGACAAGTCCGGGGTAGTGAGAGTTAAATCTACTACACTTTTTGGACTGCCCGGGGGTGTCAATCGCGTAGGAGAACCGTCATTTAACACATTTAAGGAAAATGTGGAAATCGCATGAGCAATATGTCTACCTTTGGCATTAGTTCGTTCACTGCCCCAGAGTCCATGGTGTGCATTAAAATCTCCTAGAATAACATGCTTAGATCTTTGAGACACATATTTAAAATATATGTGCCACTGTTGTTGCGTGCCCTGAACACGTGGTGGGCAATAGATATGACTGACATATATATCTCCCACCCGAAAAAATTGATGATAACAAAAAGGGAGTTGATAAGGCAAAGACATCGGAGTTATTTGTAAATCCGTTTTACAGAGGGTTATTAAGCCTCCGTATCCCGGACCATCTTCACGAAAGACCGTATAATTGGGAATTTGAAAACGATAATGTGGGCATAGCCACGTTTCTTGGATAAATACGATCTCAGGGTGATATGTCGATATTAAATGAAGCAATTCATGCTTCGTATTTACCACACTCTGACAGTTCCATTGTAGCAGCCGCATCCTTCACCTATGAACGACATGAGATGAAGAAAGAGACTAAACGAATACAACCCAAAAAAGAAAAGGAAAGAAACTATTGACAAACTGCACCAATGCCCCTTGGTAGTGGTTTTTCGAGGGGTGGAAGTAATGGCAGTATTTTATCTAATAACTTTTTAACACAGTGCACCCACTGTGCATTGTGGCCTAAAAGATCCATGAGTTCTGTAAATTCGTCGAGGATGATTTGAGTAGGAGCAGACTTATCAGGCCCCGAATCGGGTTCCAGGCGCCAGACACCGGATGTGCCCGGTTCGCTGGGTTTCTCAAGGGGTGATATCCGTTCCACGGTTGGGGTTTTTATCAGTTGCAGATATGCCGACCTATCATATCCCAAGGGTGTAATCAATTTCGGAGCCGGATGTACCAACGCAGTAAATTTACGCTTGCGCGGAGGATCAGATCGTTGCCCACTAAATGAAGCTGCCAAAGGGGGGAATTGTTGGGGGAGTGCTAAAGGGTGAAAAGGGGTACTTGTCCGGCGCTTCACAATTTCATTGTATGATTTGTTTTCAGTACACATCAGCCTCTTTATCTCCATTTTCTGCTGATGCACCTCACAGCGCAACGCCCCTGCCATATGATTTCCTTGACAATTAACGCACTTGAATATCACTTCTTTACAGTCACTCGTTAAATGCTCCTGCGCACATTGTCCACATCTAGGGCCCCGATCCCGACAGTGAAGTTGCACATGCCCGTACCTCTGGCACTTCTGACATCGAAGAGGTGAAAAAATGTACAAGCTTACTTCTAAAAGAACATTGAAGATGCTGACATGAGTCAGCAAGTTTTGAGTTTCGAAAAAAAAATTCACGGTGCCCGTTGCTATTTTTTCCGATTTTCCATCTAAGGTTTTAGTACGAAAAAAAAAAGTTGTAAGCGAACGATAGGTACGGGAGAGTCAATGAAACGCATTAGTTCCTCCTGCGTAAAGGAGGTATCTACCCCCCGAATGAGTCCCACTCGTTGTATGCTTGGCGATGGAATAAAGGCCATTAGATTTCTATCCTTTAATACCGGATGTTCCAAAAATGAATTGGCATCTCGAAGTGACTAAAATTGAATTTGAACCCGATTGCGCCCTTTTCGTTGGATTTCTTGAATTCCTGGGATTTTACGTTCGTAAAACAAACATCCCAAAGCCATTGGATGCAGATGTCCAATCGCTTGAGGCTCAACGCCTTGAACGAAGACTATATACGGTCCCGTATGATTTGGGAAGTAGCGATAGTCACTGGGAGGGATACGAGGTTGTACAGGGGTTTGGACCACAGGAGTAGCCCGAACTTCCGACGTTGTAGTGTTCTCATGTTCATCCACAATATTCATTGATTCAATGTTGGCGTAACCATCAATAATAACCGCAGACGAATTATCCGGTGGGAGGCCTATTTGACCTCCCCCACTCTTCTCCGACATTGCGGCGAAGAATTTCCGAATGTATAGTACTTACATAAATCGTAACCAAGCACAAGGAAATAAAGACGAAACAGCACACTTAAATATGGATAGCAAATCGCACACCACACCGCTCACCGCACACACAAACACCAGACTAAAGCAACGGATATGTTACTGCGTTCACAGCGGACGAGCGACTGAAGCTAAGAGAATATTGTAACAAACCAAAGATTACTCATAGAATATCGAACTGTGTTTCCTCCTATTTGTTCATTTATGGGCGCAGCTGTAACTCTATAACCAATTGTTTTCTTTAATAGATTGTGGAATGGGCACAGCATCACCGTCTGTAATTCTCTAGCCGTGTCATTACGCTTTCCTCGTAGTTCCGCCCCTTAAACCAGCAATACCTAACTCAGTATACAATGGCTCCATGCCTCTATTTATAGAACCACTGTAACTCATTACGCTTGGCAACGCCATCCATCTGTCATCTGGTAGGCCTAGCGCAAGCAAATGGCAATTGCTAACACGGTGTAAACACACAGATTTTGACGTGAAAACTATCCGAAAATACAACAGCACATAACGTCCGCTTAATTAACACATACATATCGCAAATAAAGGATAGCTATGTGCTGTCTATTCCCGATGAGGTAATATGGACCTCAACCTCAATGTCCCAATATCTTCTTGCATTTATTTTCTTGCTCATATGCTCACTGCCGTCATTGACGCGCTCAGAAAAATTATTTAACCTCTTGGTTCAGTAAGTACACTTTATTATTGTTTCTTTTTGTGTATTGCTGCATATACTCACCGAGCCCCCGTGTGGGTATGATTAGAATACACCCCTGCCATAGGAGGCGACTAATAAGGACGACAAGACCGACTGACATGACTGACTGATTTAGAATACCCCCCGTGGATGGGGAGGGTAGAATTCATCCACGTATCCCCTGCCTGTCTTAAAAGGCGACTGATAGGAGGGGGGGGGGTAGGGGGTCTTTTCAAAGGTCTATTTTGATTTCCGGTTCCAATTTTGGTTTGGCCCTTTGAAATAATCGTGCATGCTGTTTGGGGAAGGGCACCAACTTGGCCAGCTGGCCAGAAAGCCTGAACGGTATTCCCCATCCCGTCAGATGGGTGTGCCATGTACCCTTTCAATAGTATCCGCCTCACAACGGAGTTCCTGCACGGCCGAATACTGGAGTCGAAAGATTACTGTGCATGCCAAGGGGTATGTGCCTGTTCCAGGCATTAGGACCCCGGGCAATACTTGCTATTGCAAGTTAGGTATTGCCAACTCCAGCTATATGATATGCTATCTAGCGGTGAAAATAAGAATCTCACCAAGTAGGATAAATCTACCACGTAGTGGCAGTTTGTTTCTTGTATGGGTGAACAGAGCGTGTAAATTTGTTTGCGTTTTTTACACAATACGTTTTACTCATTGTTAGAATACAAAATGTGCAAAAACCAAATATATTGCTCAGTTTGCGGCTGCAAGCCGATGTGCACAGATATATTGAGTGTTTGTTTTTGTATATTGATCATTGTATTTACCTGTACCCCTGTAATTTTGTATATTATGTATAATTATGTATTTTATATGAGTTAGCCGTGGTCGTTACGGCATGACTGCTGTCAGTCGCTCACATCCGGGAGGCGAGGAGGTTCGAATCCCCCCGCCGGCAACCTTGAAGATGGTCTTGTGTGGTTTCCCATCTTCCTTCCAGGCAAATGCAGGGGTTGTTCCTAACTATAGGCCACAGCCGCTACCTACCAACTCCTCGTCCTTACATTCAAACTTTCATTCCCAGACAACACTCCACACGCGACATTCAAACTTTCCTCCCCAGACAACACTCCACACGCGACGGTACTTGTAGCTCACCCATTGTGTGTCCGCTTCGAAGCAGCTACAAAACTGGCGAGACGAACATGTCCTCGGACACTCCCGGCACTAAAAGCCATACGCTAAAAAAATGTATTTTATGATTTGATGACTCACATATGTAGGCTATATTAACATATTACCATGGAGAAATAAAGAAATGAATTAATGAAAGAGGGCTACTGATATGAATTTTCATTATATGCGAAAAGATGCAAATAGCAATGGCCGAAAGGTGGTGATAACGAATAAATATGGAGAACAGGAACGAGTTGGAATACAGTTGGTGTGGACGTTAGGGGACAGTCTAGCCACTTAAGATAATAATGATAATAATAGTCTAATAATAATGGACTAATAGGACCTAATTACCTGCGACAGAAAACAAGCAGTGATAAAAAATGTTTGCAACATTCTGATGCACCTGCCTTACAAGAACAGTGAAACTTCTTAATTGTTAGTTTTCTCCTTTCAATTTCTCTAGTAACCATGTGGGACGTAGCAGCGACGTATTGTGCCTATTTTGAGGGAGTGCCCATAGACAAGTATGTGAGTTGTTTTTCTCCGCCACATTTTCGAATCTTTGAAGAGAGCGCCCGGAGAAGCTAAGGTGTATCACTATAGAGCGCAGTGATTACGTAAAGGCGCGCGAATAGCGATGCGCAATGGGGAGTCAGCACGTGTGATGCGAGGCGTGGAACACTTGCGAGAAGAGCTTGAGTCAGTCGTCTTCATGCAGTAGCGCGATTATCATTTCGAGCAGCTGAATCTAATTCTGTATTACGAGTACCAGACCTGTAGCCGAAAAAAATAGCCTACGAAGAGACATTGTTTCAGTGTTCTCTAATGATAGATTTTATAGGTGAGGCCAACTCCTGTATGTGCGGGGTTGTGTTGAGTAATAGCCAATCTCAAAAAATAGTTTAGTCTACGACCTGGAACTAATCCCTAATCCGGATTATGTGAAGAGCATATCTTCATCCAGCATAAAATCTAGCCGGTGAATGGAGCGGACTATGCTAAGCGTGTCCAGCGGAATAATCTTCCTTATCCAGATAGGACATCAAGAGATTTTTTATAGATTATATGTTAGCAGATTTAACTGGAAATAAAGGCTAAACAGGTGTGTCAGAGTACTGCGCTAATATCAGAAATATTATAAACAAAGTTATGGTCAACATTTAAACGGTCAACGGATACTTAATTGGGATCTGTAAAATACCGGGTGACAGTTGTCAAACCACGGAAAGTTTAGTTACGAGTTTTTAGATAGCACAAGCTATGGTGTTAAAGGAAACCGCATAGGATATCATGGTAATGAATCGACGTTTTAAATATTTGAATAATACCATGAATCGAACCGTCATTATGGAGCACTAAAGTAAATTGGTGGTGCGATGGCAGCGGATATTTGGAAACGTGGGCCGTGAACGAGTTGTAACCGAGTGTGAAATGTATGGATTCCACGTACATTTGGACGGGTGGGACCACAGGCCTAGTTTGTGGGCATTCTACAGCCGCAGGAGTCAACTTTACGAACATCTGTAATGGACGTGAGCAACATCTTACATTTTAGTAGCTAGTACTGGTGAATTGCAGACCTTAGACTATTTCATTCAACCATATAGGAGTCATCATTTTAAGCCAGGAATGATTTTTGAATTATTACTGGAGCCTTATGATGTTTTTTCCTTCTTTCATACTTTTGAATAATAGCATAACCACGATGAGACATATCGTTGGAAGATAGTATATTTTGAAGGCATTCATATTTTCTATTTAGCTGGGAGTTTCGTTACTTATCTTGTTGTACAGTTCGGTGCATAATTTTGTTGCATAGTTAAATGTAGACTGCCGTTTTTAGATAGTTAGTTGCGGCGATGGTCAGTTAAATATAATTACTATTTGATTGGATTTTATTCATTATAGATGCGACCTAATAGTCGATATTAGTAAAATGAGTTTAATTGTTCATGTGATTAAGGATTTCTTTCGTAAAGAAAATGATAATGGTCATAAATTGTGAATGACATAAATGATTAAAGAATGATGTTTATGGTGATTTCAAAGATCTTATTGAAAATTGGACATGGTAATAAACATGGCAGTTAATTATCTTTTGCAATTGTTGAAAACATTTAATAATAATAATACATTTACGGGTGGTATTTAACAATTATGTGATATTCAAATAATCGAATATAAATCAGTAATATCAGAGGATTTAACGATGAATTATGGATTAATGCACATTTGAATTATCTAGGGAGATAATAATATAGTTTTGGAAATGAAGGTTTCTTGGTGTGGAGCAATTTGTATCAACTAGAAGAGTTTTGTTATGATGATAATTGAATGAAATATGAATATTTAAGGAAGACATTTGTTTTATAACATCTATGTGATATATCTGGTGGGTTGATGAGTTAAATCGGGACGTCATGCGTGCTTTGGTATCCCACAAGTAATTGTTCTAATCCATTAAATACAGCAAATAAGGCTGAATGGAATTTAGGTGTTTGAAAATAATGAATTATAAATATAAATGTTGAATATGAAAAATGTTGGTAATTTGGAGGATGATAACCTCATGTGCTCAGAAAGAAGGGTTTTGCCGAGGTAGCTACCCCACGCCTTTATCCAGATAATGTCATCAGTAGAATTCGATATTCTACATTCATTTGCTCTGACCTATAACAAATATTTCTTGTTGAATGCTTTGATCTTGCAGAATGATTTATATTTTGAAAACCTTTCCGTATTATAATATAATGTAATGAAAATAAGTCAATGCAGTGCTTAAAGGAATGGGGCATTCAGGAAATGCAGACCTCATATTCCGATAAAATTGGTGAAATATTATAACTGATCTATAATTAAATTAAAATCCTTTTATAATAGTAATTGTGAGTTGCACCCAGAGTTACAAACATACATTTATTTGTTAATGGAAATAATATTCAATCAACAATATTGTTGAAAAATGATCAACAGATTCAATGTGTGGAAATATTCGAATTTGAATTACTTTTGATTTATAAATACAAAAAAAAAGACATGGATTGATATTAAGCCGAATAGCATTTAATGGCATTAACGTAATAATCATGAGAAATCTTGGAATTTCTTTTCCTGACATACAAAGAAATCTTTTGACAGGATCGTGAAATTAATTTTGGAAATATAAAAATGGTGTTGTGAAGTGTAAATAAGTTTATTCAGGTGTCAGACCGGACTACTAATTGTCTGCACATCATGAAAGTTATAGATAGTGTATTGAATGAAAACTGAATATCATGATAAACTATAAATTTCATGAATATTCCAATAATAATTAAATATTTTATTTATCTTTTGAATTTCGAAAATTGGGTAACTGAAGTTTATTTGAAAAATGCATAATTAGATCAGGGTCCAAGGGGGAGCAATAGGGTGTCCATTATTTCAGGTTGTGATTTAGCTTTATCCCTGAGGACACTTATATTTATTTTAGGATGGTTGAATGGATAAATTAAACTGATACATTATATCTTAAAGAAATATTGTGGCCATTCATGATTTCTGAAAAACAAATTCCTTCTATCCTTGCTGCAGTGTGCGTCTGAATAACAGCCAAGTTTTGTTTTCAATTACAACTTTTGTTGTTTGCCCGCAATCCCCGAGATGTTTTGAGTCATATGCTCAGCCTTTGTTAAGATGCGCGCTTATGTGGACGTGTGACATCCGTCAAACAGTCACAGCATGGAGCTCAAGAGCGTAAATTTACCCAAAGATTTCGTCATTGTGTACCGGTACTCTTTCACATAATATGTTTGCAATAACACTTCAACCCCTTCTGTAAAGTTTCTGGAGTCTATGGTGCAGTTAGAAAACTCGAATATAGCTTTCAAATGTATCAGCTTCATGATTAGAAATGTACAAAAACAAATCTGAACAATCAATACGTAATTCACACATAAAATCCAGTGTAACACACAAATTAGATCGCGTGTATCGCACTGTAATACATAATATAACACTGTCAGTATTTTAGGGATCACAATTACTGATTAGAACAGGATAATATATAGCAATCCTGTGTTATTGAGTGTTTTATCCTACGTATCGCGGCCATGTTGGACCGACCGCAGCGCCCCAAGTGATAGTTTGAGTTGTCAATTGCCTTGGCTGGGTAGCGCCCACAGTGATGGCCCTCGTTCGGAGTAGGCATTATTGGAGGAGGATGTTTCCGGGATGGCGCGAAAGCACCAAATCTGAACAATCAATACGTAATTCACACATAAAATTCAGTGTAACACACAAATTAGATCGCGTGTATCGCACTGTAATACATAATATAACACTGTCAGTATTTTAGGGATCACAATTACTGATTAGAACAGGATAATATATAGCAATCCTGTGATATTGAGTGTTTTATCCTACGTATCGCGGCCATGTTGGACCGACCGCAGCGCCCCAAGTGATAGTTTGAGTTGTCAATTGCCTTGGCTGGGTAGCGCCCACAGTGATGGCCCTCGTTCGGAGTAGGCATTATTGGAGGAGGATGTTTCCGGGATGGCGCGAAAGCACCCCATAAATACATCAGGGAGTGGCTCCCTTAAAAGGCGTTTGTAGAGTGTCAACCGAATCCCAAGGTGTATACCCCTTGGTATGAGGCTTTTAATTCGCGATTCCCCGTGGACAGGTCACTTCGCTACGTGGTAGCTACCAGGACAGACGAGGGAGATTTCGAATAGTTGAAATCTGTTATCTTCAGCGAAGAAATCGAGGGGAAAGTTTGGGATCTTAACGTGATTTCCAAGCTCCGGAACGGGCAGATCTTACTGCACACCTTTGACCGGAAGTAAACCGAAGCAATGCTGGAATGCACACAATTCGGTGAAATCCCTGTTAAGAGTACAAAGCCCGAAACACTGAATGAGGTCCGTGCAGTTATATTCCATCGCGGTCTCATTCTAAACACCGATAAGGAACTTATGCGGGATCTGGGGAAGACAGGCGTCACCAAAATTAGGCACATCACCCGGAAAATTGGAGAGGATAGTGCCGATACCGGCGCCTTCATTCTCCATTTTGAGGGTGATGTTGTACCTAAACAGGTTAAGGTCACATCAGTAGGGGGATGATGGCGCTTCCAACGCACTCCAGAACCCTCCTTGCCCCACTACTAAGCCTCAGCCATGTTAAATATCTCTCGAACGCGTGGTCCGATTTTGACAAATGAGGTATCGTTGGACTCGGGCTGACGTCCTCTTTGCTATGGACCACTCGTTATATTTTTCAATTTTTTTTTGAAAATTTTTGTTTTCGAAACTAGGTGATAGTTTGAAAACTAAACATGATAGAACGTTGTGCCATGGCTCAAACGAATGGTCTTTATGCCCTTTATTTTCTATAATGAAACTTTTTTACTTTTATGTTTTTTTTTGAAAACACTCGAATTTTGAAAATCCTATATTTTGGAAGTTAGGAACTCTACAAAAACGTTTATTTGACATAAATGAAAGGTCCCTATGCCCTCTACCCCCAAAATAAATTTCAAGTCGCTAGAGCAAACATTTGTGTTTTGTAAGTAGTGGGATGACACGGGAGCTGCGCCACTTTTTATTGAGCCACCCTCGTATTTGCCCCGAACCTGATATCTCGCTAACCAATGGTCGGATTTGAACATACAGGGTGTCCTAGCACTCGTAGTGATGCCCCCTACTTTCCTATAGGCTCTTAATTTAATGAAAAGGCCAAAACTAAAAGGTCATCCGCTTTTAATATCTCGCGAACCAATCATGCTAGAGGCATGTTCGACAGGTCCAAGGACTCGGGGTGACGACCTCTCTGCTATGGACCACTCGTTATAATTTTTAATAAAATTGGAAACTCGATTTTGGGGTAAACACGTGTTTTTGTGATTTTGTCGATATCTCACGAAGCAATAACGCTAGAGGCATGTATGATGGGTCCAAGGATTCGGGCAGACGTCCTCTTTGCTATGGACTACTCGTTGTAATTTTAAAAATTTCGGAAACGCGATTTTGGGGTAAACACGTGTTTTTTGTGATTTTTGCCGATATCTCACGAACCAATAACGCTAGAGACGTGTACGAGGTGTCCTAGGACTCGGGCTAACGCCCCCTTTCAAATGTGGTAGATATTTTTTTCCAAAAAATAATTCACAAAGGGCCTAACGCCATATATGTTGAGAAAAAATTCTTTACCGTTACCTGTTGATAATGTTTATGAAGCGTGGTGGTTGAGAGAGAGACGATACTGCAGTGTGTGCGTTTCAACGAACCTGTCGCTGACCACGGTGGCTATGCTTAATAGAACAATCGCTATTTCGGCGGGTCGGTGTATGACAGAGCGAGGGTTCGTTTTCTGATATTTTACCTTTGACGTGTAAACGGTGATGAGAACTTGGTTCTATGTTGGTCGAAGCGAGTACAGAAAACAAACTTGCCGAGGAGCAGGAGGTGAATGTCATTTGAGCTTATTGGAAGGCGTTGATCTGACTTGACAACAGGTGCAATGGAAAAATTGACAATGACGCTTCAAGGTGAAATAATCTGACCATTGTGGTGGCAGGGGAGTGCGAAATGCACGTGAACACATGTGAAACCACATGCACGCTAAACAAGTTACATCCTGTCTTGCTTCGTACGTGACAAAATGCAAGTTCTTGTGAAATTTGATCTACCTCAGGTGTTCACCTGGGGCGTTAGCTGTCCACGTGCGCGATAACTGTTAACAAGTTACATCCTGTTTTGCTTCGTACGTGACAAAATGCAAGTTCATGTGAAATTTGATCTACCACAGGTGTTCACTTTGGGTGTTAGCTGTCCACGTGCCTGATAAGAGAATGTTCAAAGCGTGGGAATCGCTGAATCAGTAAAAAGTATGATGCAACTTGTGGGAATGATGTCACAACCAATAGATAGGCAAGAGCTGCGAACAGCAGTGGTGGGAGGTGAAGGGAGGGAAAGGGGGAGGGGTAATGTATGAGAGAACACAGGTGGAAAGAGAAAGAAATATGTGGAGCTGAGGACTGTACACATAGAGCTATAGGTGGTGTACAACATGTGTGAATAAATAAATTAAAAATTGCACAGGTTCACACAACATGTAATTTATTGATCCAAGAATTAAACGTAGAGTTAAACCCTAACCATTTGACATTGAGTTTATTTCCTTTTTGTTTCAACACTTTTTCCACAAGATAATGCTGAGGAAATGCTGTTTTCTGAAGTTCATGGAGATAAAATCTACCTTTTATGGGTTGATGGTTGAGGTCTTGGAGTAAATAGGTGACTGGACTGTCCAAGTTGACTCGACGAATTCGAAATAGTTCAGTCCCCCACTGAGGCGTGTAGCCCTTATTGAAGGCAGACTTAAATTTGCTCACACGAACAAAATCCCCAATGTTCAGTCGGTGACGTTTAGGATCGGCTGTTTTATGGGGTTAAACAGTTTATCCAATCGCTGAATATTTTTAGTTACGAGACGTGGCTTGGTCCCAATCGTTCTATGTTTGGTGTCATTGTAACGTGATACTAGCTCAGGTAACATGTCCAACCGGCGATACGTGCCCTGAGTGGTAAACGCTTTCCACATATGGGTTTTCAATGTTCGGTTGAACCGTTCGACCACACTGGCTTTGAGGTTGCTGTACGTGGTGTAATGGTGAATATCCTTAGATTTGAGAAAACTGGAGAAATCCTTGTTGAAAAATTCTTTCCCCTGGTCAGTTTGTAGCAGCTGAGGTTGACGTTTGGAGTGTTGGATAATATGTTGAAAGGCCTTGGTAACTAGTGGGCCAGACTTGCGACGCACAGGTTCAACAAAGGCCATTTTGGAATAGACATTTATTTTACAATAGGTAGCGCACGAGTAGTTTCTACAAATGAGTTACGGCGCACGAGTCGATTCAACAAAGTTCCGTTTGCGTTCATATACCATTCATTCGATTGCGATTGAACTTCAATTGTTTGGTTTTCAAATGCAGTGGTAGATAGTCGTTATTTTGTAAAACATTCTTACTTGCAGTAGTAATAAGACTCTATGGTTTCGCTAACACATAGATAGACTGTATTATTGCCATGGTCAAGCACTCACATTAAGATCATTTACAAAATCATAAAATGAAAAATAAAAAAATCTTGTTTTGAAAATATCGTTTTTCAACATACACAAAATAAATATATAAAAAATTTGTAAACAGCAAAATGGAAAATCCATGGTCAAGCACTCACATTAAGATCATTTACAAAATCATAAAATGAAAAATAAAAAATCTTGTTTTGGAAATATCGATTTTTTTCAACATACACAAAATAAATATATAAAAAATTTGTAAACAGCAAAATGGAAAATCCAAGTTTCCATATAGACAAAATTTAAAAACCTTAAACGGACATTTAAGAAAATATATGCAAATGGGAAATTGACAAATGTGTAAATATGAAAATGGAAAAATCCATGTTTCCATATCATGAAATTGAAAAACATCAAACTGTCATTTAAAAAAATGCAAATGGAAAATTGACAAATTGCAATGTGTGAAATGTGAAATTGAACAAATGGCTATCATTATTTTAAAAAAAGAACATGGTGCTCTATGGTTGAGGTGTGAATCAAACCCTCTCTACTTATTTGGACCACCCGAGACTGAGTAGACTAGTTTTAGTTGTCATACCACTTTTAAAAGTTTGTGTTAAATCTAGGAATTGAACCCAAGAGCTTGTAGGGGAGATCCAAGGTTATAATATGTTAAACAGATAGCCTCGAATGTAGGGTGTGGTAGCTATATAGAGATGAGACGTTTCGCTCGGGGCAGGGAGGCATGGAGATCAGCATCAAACCAGTCAAAAGACTGACGACTTAAACAACATGTAGAGCTCACCAAAATAATGTTGTGTAACGGTAAATGTTAGTCAACGAACAGTAATGCATTACTAAAACCCATGACACGATACCTAAGAGCTTTTCTAAAATTATTTTAAAATGCCTTTAACCCTATATTAAACACCCAGTTCACAAGACTCATAACTGCAATGTTATGGTCAAACAAAACAAAATCTATATTTCAAAACAAACAAGTGGTTTAGTCAATGTATACTGGAAAAAGTTTTATAAACACTCAAGTCCACAAAAATAATTAAATTAGTAACAGTCAGGTTGACCGAGTGGTTATGGTGTTTGACTTAAGTTCAAATTTTCTGTACAAGAAAGCAAGGGTTCGAATCCCTTACCTGATATAACTATTGCCTCAAAATGGCTTGACCACACTCTATTATTGTGTACTCGGTACACAAACCATAAATAGAGTGTATTGTTTAAGGTCACTCTCTTTGCGAACATAGTCAGAGACTGTTGATGGTTAACAATTGCATTAATAGTGGGACATAGGGATAGCAATTAAGAAAAACAGACAATACACATACACTATTTTTATTTATTTAATGTAAGTACTTGTACAATAGTTATATACAAACTACAATTCTCTTTTGTCTATTACTATCTAGTCCTTTTCGATCCACTTGCATATCAAGGGCAGATGACTTTGTAGTTCAGCCCCTTTAAACAACAATAACACTACTTCTTGCATAGTCTGTGATGTTGATGACTCTTGAGGCGTGGAAGATGGATACAACATAACTTTTACAACAGGGGTTAAACGTTGCTCAACAAACAATGCACTATCTTGAGTAGCAACATCTTTCTCTTGTACTAACTTTTTAGCATTCTGATGATTTTTTGTCAACACCATTAGTGTTTTGTCTGGAGCACTACATCGCCTGATCACTCACACTTAAAACCACACCATTTCTACTTTTCATATTGCCTCGACATCTTGTTGACCTCTGTTTTGAGCATCGCCAGAATATTATTCCTTTTACATGTTGTCGTCTATAGTTATAAGAGTAGCCTTTATAGAGTACACGTTGTTTACCTCGGTTAGTTGTAGTAAGTTCCATAGTAGTAACTAACCTGTTAGTATGATTTGCACACTACAAAGGTTATCTCTGTTCTGGTAATTGAATTATTTAGCGTTGGCTTTTATATTTAATTCGTACAGTTTAAAGTGATAGAAAAGTGGTAGAAACGTGGTAGCAAAGTGGTAGACAATTGGTAACATAGTGGTAGAAAAGTGGTAGCAAAGTGGTAGAAAAGTGGTAGAAAAGTGGCAGAAAAGTAGTAGAAAAGTGGTAGCAAACTAGAAAAGTGGTAGAAAAGTGGCAGAAAAGTAGTAGCAAAGTGGTAGAAAAGTGGTAGCAAACTAGAAAAGTGGTAGCAAAGTGGTAGAAAATATTACATGTATTGTTAAGAAATATTTTAAGCGGTTACATGGATTCATTACACTATAATTTTAGCATTACGAAGCTCATTTTCTATATCCAAAAGTTCTTTCTCATATTTAGTATGACCAGCCTGTTTACAGGTATGCAAGTACTGAAGCCGCTGGATTAGCTTACTGGGATTGTTCCAGTAAACAAATTTAACATATGATTTTTTTGGGTATAAACCATTATCATCATCATCATCATCATCATTATCATCATAATCATCATCATCATCATGGTTATTATCATCAATATAATTATCATCAATATAATCATCATCACTATTACTATCTAATCCTTTTTGTTCATCTTGCAATGCAACAACCTTTGGCATAGTTTGTGTTGTCTTTGATAGTGTTAGAGGTTTCTTAGACGTTAACGACTGTCCTAACATGTCTTTTTCAGGAGATAATAAATGCTCTTTAACAAACAAAGCACTATCTTGAGCCACACTATTTTTTTCTTGGTCTTGCTTTTTTTACCTTGGTTAGAGTATTTTGTCCATTTAAATGAGTATTATTTTGAGATTTACAATGATGATCGATTGAAATAAGTATGTTGGAGCCTTTTGTCTTAATCATTCCTCGACACTTTTTCGATCGTTGTTTCGAACAGCACCAAATAACAGTTCCATTTTTATTAGTTCTTTTTACAATGTATGCATATCCTTTATAGTAAGCACATGGCTTACCATAGCTAGTCGTTGATACTTCCATGTCAACTGTTCAGCATAAACTAATCTCTAGTAAAGTTAACTCGATAATAAAACTGATTGTTTGTAGTATGTGCAGTTTAAAGTAAGAGCAAAAGTGAGAGTCAAATGGTATAAAAGTGTTAGCAAAGTGGTGGAAGAGTGGTAGCAGTTTATAGTAGTCATGATCTTTTTTACTAGAATGTGATTTGAGTAAATGTAATTTCTAATCCTTAGCAGTGAGTAGTCAGTTAGTCTTGGTTCAGACAAGCGTAAACAGTTCTCCAATGAATCAGAGATCAAGATTTTCATTATGAAACAGTTGTGTAACCAATTAGGTATCGGTACTTGATAGCTTCACATATGAACAAAAATTCCAACATATCTGACTTGAATTACATGATTTGAAAGTTGAAAAAGAATATCCAATCAACCATTGTAGTTACAATGTCAAACACACAAAGACAAAATCAGCATGAAATTTTAAGTTACAGGAAAATTCTATGAAATAGACTATGCAGGAAATTTGGAAATACACATCAGAAGTTTGCAACACCATCCTTCTAGCCTATATAAATTTTCGACATGGAAAGTGTGCACTGCCCCTAACATTAAACCAATTTATCAATAACACAAGTCAACAATCAAAACATTTTGTGTTGAGTCTATCATTTAATGCATATATTCTGTCTATATTGAACAGTAACAAAAAACGCCATTCATAATTAATTAAGTTTGCTTTAATTCTTTATGTAATGATATATACATATTTAAAGTTTTGGCTGACTGTTCAGGGTGAATCGGCTTTGAACACATAAGAGAGGGAATATTTTAAGACTTAACCTCAGCTCACCTAACATAACCTAAATTTACCTAACCTAACCTTGTCATATAGGTAAGAAACGGGTCAAGCTATGCTTTCGACTACCGAGTTTCAGCTACTTTTCAAGGTTACTCTCCCGAACATTGCCGGAGACTGCTGATAAACACTTATATTCTCACGGCGGCGGCGCGCAACGACTTACATGACGCGCTCCCCCCTTTCCATTGATCCCTGTTGATTTGTCCCTTTGGACTGGTCCCTGTTGACTAGCCCCTTTTGGACGGGCCCTTTTTGAATGGAGTCATTTTTGACGGGTCCCTGTGGACAGGTCCTTTTGGCTGATCCCTTTGGACCGGACCCTTTGACATAATTTGGATAATTGGATAACCTATGGACTGGCCCATGCAATTATCCAAATTATGTCAAAGGGTCCGGTCCAAAGGGATCAGCCAAAAGGACCTGTCCACAGGGACCCGTCAAAAATGACTCCATTCAAAAAGGGCCCGTCCAAAAGGGGCTAGTCAACAGGGACCAGTCCAAAGGGACAAATCAACAGGGATCAATGGAAAGGGGGGAGCGCGTCATGTAAGTCGTTGCGCGCCGCCGCCGTGAGAATATAAGTGTTTATCAGCAGTCTCCGGCAATGTTCGGGAGAGTAACCTTGAAAAGTAGCTGAAACTCGGTAGTCGAAAGCATAGCTTGACCCGTTTCTTACCTATATGACAAGGTTAGGTTAGGTAAATTTAGGTTATGTTAGGTGAGCTGAGGTTAAGTCTTAAAATATTCCCTCTCTTATGTGTTCAAAGCCGATTCACCCTGAACAGTCAGCCAAAACTTTAAATATGTATATATCATTACATAAAGAATTAAAGCAAACTTAATTAATTATGAATGGCGTTTTTTGTTACTGTTCAATGTAGACAGAATATATGCATTAAATGATAGACTCAACACAAAATGTTTTGATTGTTGACTTGTGTTATTGATAAATTGGTTTAATGTTCGGGGCAGTGCACACTTTCCATGTCGAAAATTTATATAGGCTAGAAGGATGGTGTTGCAAACTTCTGATGTGTATTTCCAAATTTCCTGCATAGTCTATTTCATAGAATTTTCATGTAACTTAAAATTTCATGCTGATTTTGTCTTTGTGTGTTTGACATTGTAACTACAATGGTTGATTGGATATTCTTTTTCAACTTTCAAATCATGTAATTCAAGTCAGATATGTTGGAATTTTTGTTCATATGTGAAGCTATCAAGTACCGATACCTAATTGGTTACACAACTGTTTCATAATGAAAATCTTGATCTCTGATTCATTGGAGAACTGTTTACGCTTGTCTGAACCAAGACTAACTGACTACTCACTGCTAAGGATTAGAAATTACATTTACTCAAATCACATTCTAGTAAAAAAGATCATGACTACTATAAACTGCTACCACTCTTCCACCACTTTGCTAACACTTTTATACCATTTGACTCTCACTTTTGCTCTTACTTTAAACTGCACATACTACAAACAATCAGTTTTATTATCGAGTTAACTTTACTAGAGATTAGTTTATGCTGAACAGTTGACATGGAAGTATCAACGACTAGCTATGGTAAGCCATGTGCTTACTATAAAGGATATGCATACATTGTAAAAAGAACTAATAAAAATGGAACTGTTATTTGGTGCTGTTCGAAACAACGATCGAAAAAGTGTCGAGGAATGATTAAGACAAAAGGCTCCAACATACTTATTTCAATCGATCATCATTGTAAATCTCAAAATAATACTCATTTAAATGGACAAAATACTCTAACCAAGGTAAAAAAAGCAAGACCAAGAAAAAAATAGTGTGGCTCAAGATAGTGCTTTGTTTGTTAAAGAGCATTTATTATCTCCTGAAAAAGACATGTTAGGACAGTCGTTAACGTCTAAGAAACCTCTAACACTATCAAAGACAACACAAACTATGCCAAAGGTTGTTGCATTGCAAGATGAACAAAAAGGATTAGATAGTAATAGTGATGATGATTATATTGATGATAATTATATTGATGATAATAACCATGATGATGATGATGATTATGATGATAATGATGATGATGATGATGATGATGATAATGGTTTATACCCAAAAAAATCATATGTTAAATTTGTTTACTGGAACAATCCCAGTAAGCTAATCCAGCGGCTTCAGTACTTGCATACCTGTAAACAGGCTGGTCATACTAAATATGAGAAAGAACTTTTGGATATAGAAAATGAGCTTCGTAATGCTAAAATTATAGTGTAATGAATCCATGTAACCGCTTAAAATATTTCTTAACAATACATGTAATATTTTCTACCACTTTGCTACCACTTTTCTAGTTTGCTACCACTTTTCTACCACTTTGCTACTACTTTTCTGCCACTTTTCTACCACTTTTCTAGTTTGCTACCACTTTTCTACTACTTTTCTGCCACTTTTCTACCACTTTTCTACCACTTTGCTACCACTTTTCTACCACTATGTTACCAATTGTCTACCACTTTGCTACCACGTTTCTACCACTTTTCTATCACTTTAAACTGTACGAATTAAATATAAAAGCCAACGCTAAATAATTCAATTACCAGAACAGAGATAACCTTTGTAGTGTGCAAATCATACTAACAGGTTAGTTACTACTATGGAACTTACTACAACTAACCGAGGTAAACAACGTGTACTCTATAAAGGCTACTCTTATAACTATAGACGACAACATGTAAAAGGAATAATATTCTGGCGATGCTCAAAACAGAGGTCAACAAGATGTCGAGGCAATATGAAAAGTAGAAATGGTGTGGTTTTAAGTGTGAGTGATCAGGCGATGCAGTGCTCCAGACAAAACACTAATGGTGTTGACAAAAAATCATCAGAATGCTAAAAAGTTAGTACAAGAGAAAGATGTTGCTACTCAAAATAGTGCATTGTTTGTTGAGCAACGTTTAACCCCTGTTGTAAAAGTTATGTTGTATCCATCTTCCACGCCTCAAGAGTCATCAACATCACAGACTATGCAAGAAGTAGTGTTATTGTTGTTTAAAGGGGCTGAACTACAAAGTCATCTGCCCTTGATATGCAATTGGATCGAAAAGGACTAGATAGTAATAGACAAAAGAGAATTGTAGTTTGTATATAACTATTGTACAAGTACTTACATTAAATAAATAAAAATAGTGTATGTGTATTGTCTGTTTTTCTTAATTGCTATCCCTATGTCCCACTATTAATGCAATTGTTAACCATCAACAGTCTCTGACTATGTTCGCAAAGAGAGTGACCTTAAACAATACACTCTATTTATGGTTTGTGTACCGAGTACACAATAATAGAGTGTGGTCAAGCCATTTTGAGGCAATAGTTATATCAGGTAAGGGATTCGAACCCTTGCTTTCTTGTACAGAAAATTTGAACTTAAGTCAAACACCATAACCACTCGGTCAACCTGACTGTTACTAATTTAATTATTTTTGTGGACTTGAGTGTTTATAAAACTTTTTTCCAGTATACATTGACTAAACCACTTGTTTGTTTTGAAATATAGATTTTGTTTTGTTTGACCATAACATTGCAGTTATGAGTCTTGTGAACTGGGTGTTTAATATAGGGTTAAAGGCATTTTAAAATAATTTTAGAAAAGCTCTTAGGTATCGTGTCATGGGTTTTAGTAATGCATTACTGTTCGTTGACTAACATTTACCGTTACACAACATTATTTTGGTGAGCTCTACATGTTGTTTAAGTCGTCAGTCTTTTGACTGGTTTGATGCTGATCTCCATGCCTCCCTGCCCCGAGCGAAACGTCTCATCTCTATATAGCTACCACACCCTACATTCGAGGCTATCTGTTTAACATATTATAACCTTGGATCTCCCCTACAAGCTCTTGGGTTCAATTCCTAGATTTAACACAAACTTTTAAAAGTGGTATGACAACTAAAACTAGTCTACTCAGTCTCGGGTGGTCCAAATAAGTAGAGAGGGTTTGATTCACACCTCAACCATAGAGCACCATGTTCTTTTTTTAAAATAATGATAGCCATTTGTTCAATTTCACATTTCACACATTGCAATTTGTCAATTTTCCATTTGCATTTTTTTAAATGACAGTTTGATGTTTTTCAATTTCATGATATGGAAACATGGATTTTTCCATTTTCATATTTACACATTTGTCAATTTCCCATTTGCATATATTTTCTTAAATGTCCGTTTAAGGTTTTAAAATTTTGTCTATATGGAAACTTGGATTTTCCATTTTGCTGTTTACAAATTTTTTATATATTTATTTTGTGTATGTTGAAAAAAATCGATATTTCCAAAACAAGATTTTTTATTTTTCATTTTATGATTTTGTAAATGATCTTAATGTGAGTGCTTGACCTTGGATTTTCCATTTTGCGGTTTACAAATTTTTTATATATTTATTTTGTGTATGTTGAAAAACGATATTTTCAAAACAAGATTTTTTTATTTTTCATTTTATGATTTTGTAAATGATCTTAATGTGAGTGCTTGACCATGGCAATAATACAGTCTATCTATGTGTTAGCGAAACCATAGAGTCTTATTACTACTGCAAGTAAGAATGTTTTACAAAATAACGACTATCTACCACTGCATTTGAAAACCAAACAATTGAAGTTCAATCGCAATCGAATGAATGGTATATGAACGCAAACGGAACTTTGTTGAATCGACTCGTGCGCCGTAACTCACTTGTAGAAACTACTCGTGCGCTACCTATTGTAAAATAAATGTCTATTCCAAAATGGCCTTTGTTGAACGTGTGCGTCGCAAGTCTGGCCCACTAGTTACCAAGGCCTTTCAACATATTATCCAACACTCCAAACGTCAACCTCAGCTGCTACAAACTGACCAGGGGAAAGAATTTTTCAACAAGGATTTCTCCAGTTTTCTCAAATCTAAGGATATTCACCATTACACCACGTACAGCAACCTCAAAGCCAGTGTGGTCGAACGGTTCAACCGAACATTGAAAACCCATATGTGGAAAGCGTTTACCACTCAGGGCACGTATCGCCGGTTGGACATGTTCCCTGAGCTAGTATCACGTTACAATGACACCAAACATAGAACGATTGGGACCAAGCCACGTCTCGTAACTAAAAATATTCAGCGATTGGATAAACTGTTTAACCCCATAAAACAGCCGATCCTAAACGTCACCGACTGAACATTGGGGATTTTGTTCGTGTGAGCAAATTTAAGTCTGCCTTCAATAAGGGCTACACGCCTCAGTGGGGGACTGAACTATTTCGAATTCGTCGAGTCAACTTGGACAGTCCAGTCACCTATTTACTCCAAGACCTCAACCATCAACCCATAAAAGGTAGATTTTATCTCCATGAACTTCAGAAAACAGCATTTCCTCAGCATTATCTTGTGGAAAAAGTGTTGAAACAAAAAGGAAATAAACTCTATGTCAAATGGTTAGGGTTTAACTCTACGTTTAATTCTTGGATCAATAAATTACATGTTGTGTGAACCTGTGCAATTTTTAATTTATTTATTCACACATGTTGTACACCACCTATAGCTCTATGTGTACAGTCCTCAGCTCCACATATTTCTTTCTCTTTCCACCTGTGTTCTCTCATACATTACCCCTCCCCCTTTCCCTCCCTTCACCTCCCACCACTGCTGTTCGCAGCTCTTGCCTATCTATTGGTTGTGACATCATTCCCACAAGTTGCATCATACTTTTTACTGATTCAGCGATTCCCACGCTTTGAACATTCTCTTATCAGGCACGTGGACAGCTAACACCCAAAGTGAACACCTGTGGTAGATCAAATTTCACATGAACTTGCATTTTGTCACGTACGAAGCAAAACAGGATGTAACTTGTTAACAGTTATCGCGCACGTGGACAGCTAACGCCCCAGGTGAACACCTGAGGTAGATCAAATTTCACAAGAACTTGCATTTTGTCACGTACGAAGCAAGACAGGATGTAACTTGTTTAGCGTGCATGTGGTTTCACATGTGTTCACGTGCATTTCGCACTCCCCTGCCACCACAATGGTCAGATTATTTCACCTTGAAGCGTCATTGTCAATTTTTCCATTGCACCTGTTGTCAAGTCAGATCAACGCCTTCCAATAAGCTCAAATGACATTCACCTCCTGCTCCTCGGCAAGTTTGTTTTCTGTACTCGCTTCGACCAACATAGAACCAAGTTCTCATCACCGTTTACACGTCAAAGGTAAAATATCAGAAAACGAACCCTCGCTCTGTCATACACCGACCCGCCGAAATAGCGATTGTTCTATTAAGCATAGCCACCGTGGTCAGCGACAGGTTCGTTGAAACGCACACACTGCAGTATCGTCTCTCTCTCAACCACCACGCTTCATAAACATTATCAACAGGTAACGGTAAAGAATTTTTTTTCAACATGTATGGCGTTAGGCCCTTTGTGAATTATTTTTTGGAAAAAAAATATCTACCACATTTGAAAGGGGGCGTTAGCCCGAGTCCTAGGACACCTCGTACACGTCTCTAGCGTTATTGGTTCGTGAGATATCGGCAAAAATCACAAAAAACACGTGTTTACCCCAAAATCGCATTTCCGAAATTTTTTAAAATTACAACGAGTAGTCCATAGCAAAGAGGACGTCTGCCCGAATCCTTGGACTCATCGTACATGCCTCTAGCGTTATTGCTTCGTGAGATATCGACAAAATCACAAAAACACGTGTTTACCCCAAAATCGAGTTTCCAATTTTATTAAAAATTATAACGAGTGGTCCATAGCAGAGAGGACGTCACCCCGAGTCCCTGGACCTGTCGAACATGCCTCTAGCATGATTGGTTCGCGAGATATTAAAAGCAAATGACCTTTTAGTTTTGGTCTTTTCATTAAATTAAGAGCCTATAGGAAAGTAGGGGGCATCACTACGAGTGCTAGGACACCCTGTATGTTCAAATCCGACCATTGGTTAGCGAGATATCAGCTTCGGGGCCGCTACGAGGAGAGCTCAATAAGTTAGTAAGCAGCACCCCTGTCATCCCCTACTACAAAACACAAATGTTTGCTCTAGAGACTTGAAATTTATTTTGGGGCTAGAGGGCATAGGGACATTTCATTTATGTCAAACAAACTGTTTTGTAAACTTCCTAGTTTCCAAAATATAGGATTTTCAAAATTCAACTGTTTTCAAAAAAACATTAAAAATAAAAAACCTTTATTACAAGAAATAAAGGTCATAAGGACCATTCGTTTGAGCCATGGCACAACGTTCTATCATGTTTAGTTTTCAAACTATCACATAGTTTCGAAAACAAAAATTTTCAAAAAAATTTTGAAAAATATAACGAGTGGTCCATAGCAAAGAGGACGTCAGCCCGAGTCCAACGATACCTCATTTGTCAAAATCGGACCACGCGTTCGAGAGATATTTAACATGGCTGAGACTTAGTAGTGGGGCAAGGAGGGTTCTGGAGTGCGTTGGAAGCGCCATCATCCCCCTACTCACATCATATCATTGTGATGTATGATCTTACAAAATTATGAACAGTGTCATCCCACAGTGTACAAACTTAAAGTTATTAGGGGAAACAATTTTCAACACCCCAAACTAGATCATGCAAAGTGAAGAGGCAAGATATAAGGCAACAAAAGTTGTCAATTTCTCGTACAGAAACCTGAGAGGTTGTAAACCCTGAGCTCTAAGGATGGCCTACCTATTGTACAGCCCAGGGGCAGTACCCCTAAAGACCCACCCCTCCATCTTTCATCAAAACCACCCTCATAGGCATACCATAAGCCTCATAAACTTCTTCAAACACAAGCAGGCCCGGCATACTGCTGACAAGCCACACTTACATAATACACACACAAACACTCTAACTGGAGCGGCAACAGTGATGAAACGCTGACCAAGCAGTGGGGGAAGGCCTTAAAGGCTAGGCCCAGAAGAGCCCCATTATCTGTTCGTGGCCAGCGGCTCTGCCATTCCGAGGTCCGTTCCAGCTCTGCACCAGGTGAGAACTAGCCGTGTGCTCAGATTCCTTATCATTGTAACACCTACTCTGAACACTTCTGTAATTTACACCTTGTACTATATTTTCTATCTGTCTAAACACCTAAAAGGGACAGTACATCACAGCTACTGGCCAATAAACACTTGGTCAGTAAACAACTACACTTATTACTCATTACGCCCTGTTTTACATCCTCACACCCAACCTGACCTTAGTCCTAATTTCCCCTGACCGTGGAGACCAGGAACTGCATCGTCAGGAATTCTATTGTACTCGAGCAAGCGGCCCGACTGCAGAGTGTCAAGTCACCGACTCTGCACGTGAGCTCGCTGAATCGCTCGCTCTATTTAATTGGCAGGCTAAGTCGTTAGTTCACTTTAAACATTCATCCCCTAGCAGGTAAACGCATCCTGTAGGGACGCCCCCAATAGACTACGTACTCACACCAACACACTACACTGGTAGTCTCCCCCAATTATGGGAAACTATCCTTATTCGGAAACATCCCTTAAATTAACACATTTACACTACCCTGTTTATCCCACCCCCAACAGAGGGATAAAACATATTGGTGGAGGGGCCACTACCACGCAAAATAAGGGTAAGGGACTCAAACAACGAGCCCTCGTGGTAGAGCGATCCATACCGAAAGCAGCCAAGCGAGATTTGATTTTTTTTTCTGAGAGAAAGCATTATTTTTTCTCCTCTCTGGGAACACAAGGGAAATTTTAGCCAACCCACCCACCTCCCTGGGAAGAATCAGCAGTTTTAATACATTAGAAGCCACACACATTTCTTTTTATACACACACTTAGTTCAGGATGGCCCCCTATACCGTTTAGCTGTGCTGATGAACATTGGGGAATACCAGGAATTAATTGCCTGGCATAAGGTCTTTGAGACAAGGCAGGAATACCTCAGGAGGTATCAGCAGCTCCTGCACGCCCAGTATATGAGAATTATAAGGGCACTTGTCCGGCCACTCCACAGCACCAAGAATCGAAAGATTAGGGCGAAAATCCCCACCCTCCGTACACAACTCAACTAAGCACACTGGAGACTACACTGCCGACACGAGGTCATGTTCCATCAATGGGAGGCACTCATCCAAGATCATAAACAAATAGGAACTAGCGGTACCAAAGTTGCCGAACAGGCCACATGCCTCAATAGGCAGTACGCCCAAATTTGGGAAGAATATCGGGAACTCCAAGCCAAAAAGGCCATCTTTGAGTTCACGGCAGGGCCCCCAGCGAAGCCAAGAGAGGACATAGGCGTAGATACGCTAATTCAGCAATTCGCGAGGATGTCCCTCTCGACACGTACCGCCACACAAGGGAAGGAGTCTGCCGTGGCCATAGGCCAGAAATCGGTCAGGCTAGCCTCCAATACACTTCAGGGCCAAAAATACATAGACACACGTCCCTCTGCTCCGATCCGGGAGGCAATTTTGCCAGACCGAGGGGCAAAACCTACGCCAGCCCCCTCAAAACGAATGAACGAGAGGGAGGTGATGCCAGGGCTCTCAAACACACACAGCAACACAGAGAGGAACCTGGAGGAAAATATATCATGGGCTGAGGACGTAGAGAACGTGCCACAGCACGATAAGCCCATACAGACCCACACATATAGACAGACACGAAGGAAGGAGTCTGCCGTGGCCATAACCCGGAAAAAGGCCAGACTACCCTCCAATACATTGCAAGGGCGCTCACAGACAATTACACGACCCCTACCGCCAGTTCAGAGGGCGATTTCGCTAGAATGGAGGCGGACACGAACATGTGCACCCCGAATGCAAAGAAATACAGGGGGATTGCTTACAGTTCACCAGGAGGTAACACACACGCCTGCACACACTATCCTGCCTCCAAAACAAAGTACACGGGGTATAAGGGAAGTTTTACTGCCCACTCCATGAGGCCAGGCAGACAGGAGGGCATACACGCGCACAGACACTGATAGGGTAGCGCGGAGACAATGCAGCCCTTCAGGCGCCAGCACACCTACGCCTATTAACAGGCACTACGGTGAACGTAGGCTTAGGCTTACTTTACTTAAAACACCCCTGAAAAATAGTAAAGATGCACCTCAATGGGAGGCGGAGGCCTATACCCTCATAACAGGGCGAAGGTATTCACCCCGTCGAGCAACAGCGCTCGGGCGAGGATAGACACATTTACAGGGGAAAATTCACTCCCAACTAGACGAAAACTGGCCAAAACTAAGGCAATTCGTAAGTACATTGAAATTAAACCAGGAATATGGACACGGGGCAGACAATCACACGGGCGGCATCGCACAGACAGCATGAATACACAATCCCATAAAAAAAACATAGGATCCCATATAGACACTGTGCCCCATAAAGTTATAGCTAAGAGTTAAGGCATGCATAATAAGGTTTATATTATATGTATATGACTAGCATATTATTACTGTGTACACACCTTAAATATACACCAGGGATGGCATATGAATTGCACTAATGCCACTCACAGCACAGACATAAACACGGGTAGGTTCTTTTACAAGGTAGATACACCGACACGGGGGTACATAGCAATAGCTTACTGCCCAGAGTCAGCCTCAAGGGCATGACATGGCAGACAGGGCAAGAAAGCCAAGAGATAGCCTTCGAACCCCGAGGACCTCACCAGGATACGATCCTGACACAAACATCCAGCTGCTACACATACAACCCGAGGCCAGGACACACAAGCACAAAAACGATTGAGCCACACAATCATGAACACAGGAAGGTTCTTTTACATACGGGGAATACATGTATAAGCACATAAACTACACAAGTCTGACACAGATAGCGTCACCACGATGGTGGGGGAGAGTATAAGGCGCGGTCATCATGAAGAGATGTAGGGCCTCGTGAAAACATATTTTGGAAACACGCACACCTTTCGTGACAGGGTCGCAGCATGAATGCTATATACTTCCAATGTTAACTGCCGGACAGGACATACGGTCCCGGCAGCGCGTTATCACATGAAGTAACCCGACACGTTTGCATGCTCAGCGCGAATACGTGACACACTCGTCGGCTGAAGGCACTCACAGACAGCCCGGTATTACAATCGACAGAATATCATTCACTAGGGGATTCAAAACCACACTACGCCCACAAATTAAGACCAGGGTCAACCAAAATTCGCACAGACGACATACATGAGACATACATACAGGGGCGTAGGCCCGTTCTAAGGTACTCGCTATAATAGCCTACTTAGGGCATTAGCGACCCCGGGACTGCCAATAGGGGACGTACCGGGAACGCCAAGCCTCTACGGAGACCACAAAATACTTTTTTTGGACCATAGCGCCCGAAATCTGAATACGGGGACGCCACGGGCACAGACAAACGCTCACACAAAGTAGGTAACACCACATCTCTACGGCCAAAAATCATGGCAATGTAGATTACCCCGGACGTAAAATAACAGAGCAAGACACAATGGGGAAGTAATCACGGAAACAAATTCCCAAAGAAACTTGTGAGCGAAAAAAGGTGACAAGTTAACACGATAGCCTTTCTAGAATGCAAACACATGTCAACATACGGACAGTGGCGGAAGTCACGTTTTGTTAGCCTTCCTGCATATCATTGAAGACTTTCCGTACACAAGGACACTAAACAAATATACAAAAAACACTGCGCTGCAAATAAGCGAATTCCAGCGTGTTGCCACACACTGTTGACGGAAGGAATTCTTGTAGCAGCAAGACGTGACAATGACATACAGACATGATGACACTAACATAAAAACAATAACAATAAGGACATACAGTGACAACACAAAGGTGATAACACGCAGTACACGGCACGTGACAAGTAGCCACGCGACACGAGATAAGCCTTCTCCGATAACACCACACGCGCCGGCAGGAGTCAGAGGTGGGCGACTTCATACACACAAGCGCGCCAATTACAGCCACGGCCGCTTCCTTCCCACACGCGCCCAACACTTAGGGACGGATACAGACATTCCATGAGGGAACAACCCCCCCCCCTAATAATTTATTTTCTTGTTTTTTTTTCTCTCTCTAAAATCCACTACAGGCAATCATGCTATGCCGATTTGTACTCACAGCCACATGCTACCCTATCCCACGTTATGAACAGGGGACCAGATTAGGCCGTGAATGACACAGCGTCACCACACTTAAACATCCTAAGGGCAGCCAGAGGGCGGTGCCCACAGACACAAACATTTTCACACAACGTAGGTACCACAGACCCACAGGCACGCCACAGACTAGTATTTTAAGAGACACTAGGTGCTATATGGCATCTCAACTCAGCCACCGTAAATCCCAAAGAGCGGATAGAAAACACATAGCGACCAAGAGAGGATGACACACTTCAATGGGAGTAGAGATGGATAATGCCATCAGGATGGCCATGGTACCAACTACTGGCTACCATCCCCATACCCTTCCTCCTACATACCATATTACCTGCAACACTATCCAACACAGACATACAGATACATAAAAACACCTACACTACATTGCAAAGTATACATCGGGGTTGATAGACTTCATGCTTCTCATAAATTAAGGTTTGCTACACCTTGGTCCCGAACACCTACACCTGAGTATTAGAGGTGATTCGGAAACGCATCTTAAGCGGCGACGCACATCTCTATATAGAGAGATGAGGCCATACTGATACTAACAAATATTTTATTAAATAATCCCGCATGCAAAGGGACATAAACTTATTGTATCCTAGCACACACCTTATCCTCAAATGAGAGCAGATACGCCTCATATCCAGCTCACTGCATGAGGTATCCTACCCACACACCAGGGATTGTATTACTATTACACCCGCATGACATTTTCAAATTTTGGACACCTGGGACAAACCCACCCCAGCCACTCACAGTAAATACCTCCTAGCAGCATCATCGGCTCCCGGCAACCATAAACATGGAGTCCAACGATGCACGACCCCCTCCCACCACGCTTTAACCCCATTAAGCAAATAACACCCCCGTATCCTAATAACAAGGGACCAAACGCCCTATAAGCCTACTAATACCTCCAGAAAAGTACCAAGGCATCACCGCTGGAAATCCGACACGTCAATGGCAGGCCTGAAGTAGTCACTGCATTTCGAAGATTATACAACCCCAGAACACTAGAAATTTTACATAATTGCATAATTATACAGTATCACACTTATTTCCAAAGGAATATGAAATCACACTAGATGGTGACGAGAAGGTAAACGGAGGGAGCAGAAGCTCCACGGAAGGGCAGAGACGGGGCAAAACGCCAACGGATCCTGACCCAGTTGAATGACAGATGGACATAGGGTCGAAGCGCCGATGACTCAGTGCGGGCAAACTTCGGAATCCTGGGAAACCTAGCCTGTTCCCTGGGACGAAGAAACTTACACCCATTATGCACTGCGGTCGTCGAACCCAGACCCGCAGGGGAGACTTTTTGACGGCTAGTAGGAGAATTAGCCAGCTCCATACTAGACACAGGAGACGAACCTAGAGACGACAAACTTGGACTAGACTTTTAGTTAGTGTGTAATATAAGTAGCGTTCCTAAGGCGGGGAACAAGTCTTCCATTCGCGTGAAGTGAAGCAGTGCCTCAGGATTCAACGGGACCAATCCTAGGCACGCCAAGTCCTCATCCCGGACGATGGGGTGAAGATGATTTAACATATGATAACCAATGAATGATAAACAATGCGTATGGAATGAATGCGGTCATTCGGCCCCGTGCCCACTTAAATGGATGACACCGAGTCTCCAGAGCTTAAATGGTAACGCAACGGGCGGCCAGAGATATTAAATGGGTATGCAACGGACTACCCAAAGGGGTTTTGTGGATAACCCAGTAATAAACATTAATAAACACCAAATGGCGAATAATGCCAATGTAAGCATGCATAAGACCAACGGAAAGGATATCCGCGCGAAGCGTTTGCTCCCTAGCAACGCTGGTGCACAGGCCTATGTTAGTTATTAAGAGGGGGAAGTCGGCAGTTAGTTTATAAGAGGGGACTACGGGCTCCTGTTGGGTTCCGGTCCCGGCAGGATGTCACAAGGGCACCTCGGAAGGGAGACCGACCGGGGGGAGCCTCACGTCAAAATTTTAGTATATAAGATACAGTTGCATTTAGAAGGTAACTTAGAGTTAAGCAAATTTAACAAGCACTGTTGTAAAACAGTAGCTACAACTATTTCGGCATTAGGTTAAGAACTATTTCGGCATGTACATACAAAATATTTTTTATAGTATTAATTAATATAATCTAGGTTATGCACTTTTAATTAAGACAGGGCGTTCGGCACCTGGCAACTAAAACCGTTACCAGGGTAAGACCGACAACACATTGCAAAAACAGGCATATGCGACGTGAACGCGACATATGGCGTTCGGCACCGTATAGGGTAAGACTGACACCATATAGATTTAATTGAGGGTACGACGCGAACGCGACATATGGCGTTCGGCACCTGGTGACTAGACGTTGCCAGGATAAGTCCGATAAATCGATAAATTACCGATAAAAACATAACAGTGCGGAGGCACTAAAGCCGTCCGACCCACCAGCGAGGTATACGGTACAGCCACTGGAGCTGATCGACCTCGATAATACACGAGACGCCGAAGAAGTCTCAAGGGCGGTAGCACCGCAACCCGACCCTTAAACGGCGCTGCGCGATAGGTGCGCAATATATATATTTGGCCAAGGGTATTGCTGACATGTTTTTATATTTCAGCAAAAGAGCTCCAACACTGCACCAAGGAGTGGAACCCAATAATGATCATGGTATAAGGTAAGGTGGACCACCGAACAAGCACACGCTCATACACTGTTATACACTGAGGAGACATAACAATACACACAAAGTCATAGCCGGCATAAGAAGGTATAGAGTAATGTAAGATAAGAAGGCGCCAGAAAAAAAACAAGACGGACGACACGAGTGTATTGACAGACTATAATACCTGTAATTTTGATTTCAGAAAGTATACACGCCGACACAAGAGGCAATATGAAGATTACGCTAATGATTACATGTTTTTATTTTTTTACTTCTCTACTTTACAGGCGGCGGCACCAGATACATGACACTAGTGACGATCATTTCACTGCCATACAGCAGCACATTTTTTGTGCCATGCTATTATTATGTACCATCTTTACTCACTAATTTGTACTCATTCTAACATAATCCAACACACTCACCACCATTCTTTTACAGCTATACTCCAGAACACAGAAATCTGAACAGCAGGGTTGTACCTGTGGGGTATCAGGCTTACTGACAGATCAACAAAACACAAAAGCGTCAAAGATGTAACGCAACATACGGCAATGAGGCCGCAACCAATTTGTGGCGGCGACTCTCACTGTCAAGTGTGGAGGCATTCGCCCACAGGGAATGATCCACAGGATAGGGGTATATCAGCAGCACGACCACTAAACTGCACCAGAAACGGCCGGACAGGATTAGCCATGAGACGGCACATGAATACAAAGGGTAGCGTGCACGCAAGGTACAGTGGATACGGCCGTCTAGGTATAAAATAATTAAGATAGATATAAGTGACTAATGTAAAAGAAAATAATGTAATACTGTTAAGAGGCACCTCACACAAAATTTGTTACCAATGATGCCACACATTGTAAATACACATGTTTTTATTTATCACACACATGTACACACTGACTTTCCTTTCTACCCTTCTAACTCAAATTTTGTAAAAATGTCTTACCTCACCTCGAGCAATAAAAGCATATTATATTAAACCATTAATCACACCTTAAGACATTTTTTTCTTTCTCTCTACACTATCTCTTTATTTTTACTGTTACATTTTACACCTCACGCAGAAGGCAATTTTTTCATCCGGCTGCAAAGCAGCATCACAGCAACCACCGATGTTTTTTTTCCCTTCTGCAAAACCATGAATGAATAATTTCCCACACCATGTATTGTAAACTATGTATTTTTAATTCCAATGTCAAGCTTTATAATGAATAATTTTATGTGAATAATGAACTATGTATACACCCAAAACCCACCCCCTCTGAGCACACGCTAAACTCACATCACCACCAGGACAACACGACATCGACACATCCACACGACTCCGAAGAAGGAGAAGAAGAGGGACAAGAAGAAGATGAAGAATCACTACAACGACACGCCTACTCTATTTCCCGTTCGCGAGGCCGCGAACAAAGCCCGAGGAGGTCTTGTACAGCCCAGGGGCAGTACCCCTAAAGACCCACCCCTCCATCTTTCATCAAAAACACCCTCATCGGCATACCATAAGCCTCATATACTTCTTCAAACACAAGCAGGCCCGGCATACTGCTGACAAGCCACTCTTACATAATACACACACAAACACTCTAACTGGAGCGGCAACAGTGATGAAACGCTGACCAAGCAGTGGGGGAAGGCCTTAAAGGCTAGGCCCAGAAGAGCCCCATTATCTGTTCGTGGCCAGCGGCTCTGCCATTCCGAGGTCCGTTCCAGCTCTGCACCAGGTGAGAACTAGCCGTGTGCTCAGATTCCTTGTCATTGTAACACCTACTCTGAACACTTCTGTAATTTACACCTTGTACTATATTTTCTATCTGTCTAAACACCTAAAAGGGACAGTACATCACAGCTACTGGCCAATAAACACTTGGTCAGTAAACAACTACACTTATTACTCATTACGCCCTGTTTTACATCCTCACACCCAACCTGACCTTAGTCCTAATTGCCCCTGACCGTGGAGACCAGGAACTGCATCGTCAGGAATTCTGTTGTACTCGAGCAAGCGGCCCGACTGCAGAGTGTCAAGTCACCGACTCTGCACGTGAGCTCGCTGAATCGCTCGCTCTACTTAATTGGCAGACTAAGTCGTTAGTTCACTTTAAACATTCATCCCCTAGCAGGTAAACGCATCCTGTAGGGACGCCCCCAATAGACTACGTACTCACACCAACACACTACACTGGTAGTCTCCCCCAATTACGGGAAACTACCCTTATTCGGAAACATCCCTTAAATTAACAATTTACACTACCCTGTTTATCCCACCCCCAACAGAGGGATAAAACATTATTTATGGTCTGTCCGATATTAACGTAGGCTTACCTGCTTGGCATCCCACTCCAGCGGGAAACATGCTGCGTTTGCCAGATTTTCAGAAAGTATGGCATAATCATCTGCAAATGCTAGGCAGTTTACTTCAATACCTCTATTTTTTCTTCCCATTGTTATTGGTGATAGCTTATGTTCTTCCACTTTTTCATTCCAAATTCTTACTACTTTCTCCAGGTCGCAATTGAAGGGGAGTGGAGACAAGCCATCACCTTGCCCTACACCTGTATTTATTTTGAATGGTTTAGATATTTCGCCCTGGAATATTATTTTTGATATGGTGTATGTGAGGGTGCCACGGGTCAGGTTTGCCAATTTTGATTTAACACCAAATTCTCAGATTACATTATCTGGAGTTTCCAACAGAATCAAAAGGCAGCTGCCAACAAATTTGGGCTAATCGTGAATGAAACCAAGACGGAGTACCTCAATATGACTCGCGGGCAAGGCCACGTTTTTGGGCAACTACAGTCACTCCGGGTAGGGGACCAGTCCTACAAGAGGGTCCGTGAATTTAAGTACTTAGGATCGCTTTTCACGGAGAACTCATCATGTGAGGCAGAAATCAACGCCAGGATCCAAGCAGGAAACCGAACTCTCTACAGCTTAACACAGCTTCTTTGGTCCAGAAGTCTCTCCAGACAGTTCAAAATTCGTCTGTATAAAACACTGATCCAACCCGTTGTACTATGTGGATGTGGGACATGGAGTATCCGAAAACAGGACTTTCATAAACTACTCGTTTTTGAGAGAAAAGTTCTTCGGAAGATCTTCGGACCGGTGAGGGATGTACACACGGGTGAATGGAGGATTAGACACAATCATGAAGTAGAAGACCTGTACCATGATGCCAACATTGCTGGAACCATCAAAACCAGAAGACTGCAGTGGGCTGGACATGTAGCCCGGATGGAAGACCACCGATGGCCACGGAAGCTACTGGATTTCATCCCCACAGGAAGAAGACCACCAGGGAGACCAAGGAAGCGGTGGAGTGATGGACTCCATGAAGATCTGCAACAGGCAGCGATACGCGTAGACACTTGGCGGATGGCAGCTATGGATAGGAGACGATGGAGAAGGAAACTTGTAGCAGCGCGCGGTCCACTGGGCCTGATCGCGTAGAAGAAGAAGAGATAAATGTCACTACTATGTCTTTAGAGTTCATTATGGACTTCAGGTTGAACATTTGTTCTAAACAAGATCTGCCCTTCCTAAATCCACTCTGATATTCACCCAAATGATGATCAAGAGTTGCTTCTATCCTGCTTAGTAATACCGTAATGTTGAGAATATCTTATAGGCCACTGGCAAAAGGGATATACCTCTATAGTTATTAACATCTTGTTTGTTACCGGTACATTTCTTGTGCAAAGGATGTATAAGAGCCTCTTTCAATTCTTTTGAGATCTTATCTGTCTTCCAGATTGTTTCAAGGATGATTTGCAGGTCGTCTATGATTTTTGGTTGAGATCATTTTATAAGTTCAGCTGTAATGGAGTCTTCTCCACTAGCTTTGTTGTTTCTTAGGGTTTTAATTACTTTTTAAATTTTGTCAACAGTAGGTGGTGGATCATCTTCCAAGTTCTCATGTATCTCTGGAAATTCTAATTTTTGGTCCGGGTTTTCGCAATTCAGAAGTTGATCAAAGTACTTTGCTAGTAAAACTCAACAATTTTTATAGGTTTATGCCGTGTCTTGTGTGGGGTTTCGCCTAGGAACACTAAGCTGGCTCATCAGCGGGCTCTTTGTGTTCCTAGTCGAAGCCCCACACAAGACACGGCATAAACCTAGAAACATTGCTGAGTTTTAATTCACGGGCCGTGAAAGCCAATATACCATACGTTGCAAGTATTTCACAATTCTTGGCATTGGTTAGAACTATTGGTCCACTTTCATCTCCGAAGCAAATACTTGGAGCTTGATAGCCCTTAAAATTACTTTTGAACGTGTCTTAGAAATTCCGGGAGTTGTGTTTTACAAAGTTATCTTGCATTTCAAGAAGTTGTGACTTTTCAAAAGACCGTTTAACACTCTTTATTATTATTATTATTGCTGTTTCTTTGTTGCTGCTTAAATTGGTCAAAGTGTTCATCCTTTCCAGAGCATTTCCATTTTCTCCATAGTTTGTTCATTCCGCATCAGTTTCATATGTTTCATTCCACCAAACTTTCTTTTTCACCTTAGCTGGCCCTAATGCAGTCTTCGCTGCACTGTTTATCCCTTTAGATAATTCTTGCCAGTTACCTGGTATATTATTATAACTATTAGTTTTATTCATTTTTTTGTTTTATTAATATTCCTTTTTTTTGATATTCATGTGTTCGCCTCTAAATGTTATAAATCCATTCAAAATTTGTATACAAACTAATTATACTCACCCGGCTGGAAGGTACAAATCCACGTTTGAGAAGATAAAACAAACCTTAAACTTCGTCAAGTTTCCTCAGTAGTCAAACATGATCCAATGTTTTGAAAAAGGCAATGGCGTTTATGGTCTATGTAGACAGGAAGGATGTTGTATGTAGCAAAGGAGAGAAAACATAATAATCATCTTTTGTTTTTAAAACAGGATAATGTGAGTCACTATTGTTTGGTGAACAATCTTTCTAACTTTGTAAATAGTCAACTGTCTAAACATGCACGTAAAATACATATGTGACAGATGTCTTCAGTACTTTGTAAGTGAGGGGTAGACTAGATGACCTTGTAGTTTGGCCCCTTAAAACAACTATAACTAACTTCGTAAGTGATCATCATTTAGATCGGCATAGAGTGGATTGTGGTACACAGGGTGCTGCTAAACAAGAAAGGCAAAAGGTGTGACCAAGGCTACTGCACAATAATTACGCGTGGATGACCATCACTACGTCCTCAAAAAGGGTACCGCTATGATTTTTTTGAGCTTTCCTTTTTTTTATTCACATAGGCTTAAAATTACCAACACAAAAATAAATGACACTGCACTGAGGTGCCTATGACACATGCACAAGAACAGGAAGTAAAATACATTAAACACCGAAAAGAAAAATCACTGTGGGAGTTTAAAAAGTATATAGGCACTTAGAGAAAGCAGGTTCAAGAGTCTTGTTAGAGATGTACTTCCAACGTTCTCGCCGTAGGAACTGGATGTAGGCTGGCAGGTTCAGGTGCTGAGGGGTAGAACGTTTCTCTAATACGTAGTGGATCAGTGCTGCCAAAAGCCATATGACCGCGGCGCGCAGAGGCCTGGTACGACAGGTGTATTCCATTGATAGAAGGGTTTTCTTATTGGCACTGGTGAGGGGCAGTCCGGAGATTCGTGTGATAGTCCGGCATGTCCATTCCCACAGACTGGATGGTCCAGTACAAGCAGCGATACGATGTTCAAGCGTATCTAGAGAATTACAAATGTCACATGAGGGGGTCAGAGTTCGGTTGTGACGAAACATTTTTTCTTTGGTGGGTATAACTTCATTCACGTAGTAGTAGAGTGTTTCCCGCCACTGTAAAGGAATCCATTTATCGTTCACGTTTGTCCATATTTGCGGCCAGAGCCGGTGCGGGTATTTGGTTTGAATGTGGGAAAGGGAGCTGGTAGACTCCTTGGCCACGGAGTAGAGCTGACGTGTGGTAATGGCTCGGCCTGCATGTCGTAACGCTGGAGGGAGTTGATCTATGAAGCGCAGGGTGCGTTTGAGAGAGTGCAGTGGGGTAGCATTACGTGGCTGGGTCGTCGGTGGACGTGTTAAGTCGTGAAGAACCGCTTTGGCATACGTATGGCGATCCGAGTGCTGCACTTTGATAATATTTCGGGCTAGAAGCGCAGTGCATTTCCAATCTACAGATGTTAATCCCAGGCCACCAGTGGTCAAAGGTTGGTACAATTGAAGTCTGGCAACTCGATATGGTTTCCCTCGCCATAGGTAATAACCAATTGCAAGGTCAATCTTCTTAAGCACAATTTGGGGGTGGGGGGGGGGGGGGGAGGATTTGTGCTGTGTACCAAACTTTACTGAGGATAAAAGTACTGAGGGTCCATACTTTTTGAAGAATAGTGAGATTACGGGTGGCTTGTTCTAAGATGATCGCACGGGTTGTGTTTAGTATGCGATTCCAGTTGCGAGTAATCATATCACCAAAGTTGGAAGAGAACGTGATGCCCAGTAATTTATGTTCTTGAACTACTGGTATCCATGAGTCGAGAGTAGGCCACGTTCCAAAGGGTAGGAGTGCTGATTTGTTTACGTTGATGGTGGCTCCTGAGTGTACTTCATATTTATGAATGAGATCTTGTAGAGTAGTTATGTTTCGGCGACTACTTAATATGAGGGTTACATCATCCGCATATACTTGTAGGTTGATCGATGTGGTTCCCAGGGAGACTCCAGGGAGCTGGGTCGTAACGTGTCTGATGAAGGGTTCCATACTCATAGCAAAAAGTATTGTAGATAGAGGACAACCCTGTCTTATGGATTTCTGGATGACAATGTCCTTTGTGAGGAAACCATTCACTTGGATTTTTGAGGTTGCATGACTATATAGCGTGCGCAGGGAGGCCATAAGTCTGGGTGGAAAGTTGAATCGTTGCAACACGGCCCATAGGTAAGAATGACGTACTCGGTCAAAAGCATTTTGAAAATCTGTACTCACTAGGGCGGCCTCCGTAGCAGTCGTGTAGGACATATGCAAGAGATTTGTTGGTTCCTTAGTTTAGGGGCTGCGACAACGCGGTCATGTAGCCCCGATATGCAAGAGAAAGCTTCGTAAGTTCGACAAACAATCAATGATGTTGGACTGTTTTAAAACACTGTATTGCTCCTGACTGAGGATGTTTGGGAGAAAAAGCTTAATGCGCGTGATGAGAAGACTCGAATATAACTTATAGTCCGTGTTCAAGAGCGTAATGGGGCGATAATCCGCCAGGGTTCTAGGCGCCCTGGTTTTCGGGACTAAAACAATGACTCCTTGTGCGAAAGCTGTGCCTTGCTCTGGGTGAGAAAGTAATTCCCGAAAAACAGACAATAAATCGTGTTTGATGTATGGCCAGAAGTGTTTATAGAACTCGAAAGATAACCCATCGAGTCCTGGTGACTTATTTTTATTTGCGGATTTAATGGCGTTCTCCAGCTCGTGTTCCAGGACATCGCCGTCGAGTGTAGCTGCATCTTCGATGCTAATGTGACGTTGCAAGGGTCCGAGATAAGGCACTAATGGTGGGGTAGTATCACTCGGGTCATGGGAAAAGATGGCGGTAAAAGGATCCGTGGTTTCTGTCAGTATATTTGGCAGTCCGGTAATACGTTGATTTCCTTTCTCCAGTACGGTGATGTATTTTAGGTAGATTTCTTTAGAAAGCTAACTATTGCAATGGGTCCCATGTTTCGACTTCCGGAAAATTTCGATATATCTTCGCGTTTCACATCCCCCAGACCCCAAAACCACCGTCAGTTCAAAAGTTTATATATAATTTATGTATATATGTATCTATCTATCTATATATATATATATATCAGTTTCTTGTGGACACGATAACTGCCGTAATTTTGCACCAATCACTTTGAATTTTTTACATAATATGTATCCCTATAAAATCTCGGTCGAGTTCGTTAATGGGCAAAATCGGTCAAAGGGGGTAAAAATGGGGGGCTTTTTTCGAAAAAGTGAAATATCGCTATAACTCTCTTAATACATGAAATATCGAATCCCTTCAAAGTTCATAATATGTGTCGGATAAGTGCCAAAAATTTATGTCAAATATGTTTTTTGATAGCACCAACCATTGACCAAAATGGGTGGGAAAAAGTGGGTTTTTCGGGAAACATTAATCATATCTCTGTTAATAGGCACAATATCAAAACCGCACAAAATGGACAATATTCCTCCAATAATTACCTAAAACTTTTGTCTGAAAGAATTTTTGATATGACCCACCATTACGCCACGGGGTGAACAAAATGATTTAAATTATAAGAAAATGCCAAGTGCCAAGAGAGGTTGCCATGACAACTTTACTTTTAATTGATAAGGGATGACCATCAGCAGTTGCTATGACAACGCCACTGCACGAGATCACATTCAGTTTTCATATGTCAGTGGGAAGCGACTTCGGTATCGGAACTGGTAGCATGCTGAACTTCTATGCCCAAGGTCGCGGGTTCAAACCCGGCTGAAGTCGTCGGATTTACTAAGAGCGCTAAAAAACCTGAGTTTGCTTTCCTTCGGAGGGGAAGTTCCAACGTTCGTTGCGAGTTGCTGATTGAGGTGGCATCTAGTAGCCAAGTTCACAGCTAGGCGTCGTTGACGGCAGTATTTTAGGTAGATTTCATTAGAAAGCTAACTATTGCAATGGGTACCATGTTTCGATTTCCGGAAAATTTTGACATATCTTCGCGTTTCACATCCCCCAGACCCCAAAACCACCGTCAGTTCAAAAGTTTATATATAATTTATGTAATATATGTATATATGTATATCAGTTTCTTGTGGGCACGATAACTGCCGTAATTTTGCACCAATCACTTTGAATTTTTTACCGAATATGTATACCCATAAAATCTCGGACGAGTTCGTTACTGGGCTAAATCGGTCGAAGGGGATGAAAATGGGGGACTTTTTTTTTCGAAAAAATGAAATATTGCTATAACTCTCTTAATATGTGAAATATCGAATCCGTTCAAAGTTCATACTATGTGTCGGATAATGCTCAGAAATTTATGTTTGAAACGTTTTTTGATAGCACCAACCATTGACCAAAGGGGTGGGAAAAAGTGTTTTTTTCGGGAAACATTAATCATATCTCTGTTAATAGGCACACTATCAAAACCGTACAAAATGGACAATATTCCCCTAATAATTACCTAAAACGTTTGTCTGAAAGAATTTTTGATATGAGCCACCATTGCGCCAAGGGATGAGAAAAATGATTTCGGAATTATAAGAAAATGCCAAGAGCTATCAGTGGTTGACATGGCAACACTACTAAATTGATGAGGGATGAGCCATCAGACGTTGCCATGACAACGCACTTGCGCGAGATCAGATTCAGATTTCCATCTGACTAAGTGTGAAGCGGCTTCGGTGACGTAACTGGTAGCATGCTGAACTTCTATGCCCAAGGTCGCGGGTTCAAAGCCGGCCAAAGTCGTCAGATTTTCTAAGAGCGCTAAAAATCCCTCAGTACGCTTTCCTTTGGAGGGGAAGTTCCAACGTTCGTTGCGAGTTGCTGATTGAGGTGGCATCCAGTAGCCAAGTTCACAGCTGGGTGGCGTTGACGATAGTATCTGGTAGCAAAACATTAGGAACTACTGCTTGAAATTTAGCGTCTGCATTCCTTATCTGAATTACAGACTAATACAGCCATCACAATTCACACCGTTTATCAGACAGATTCTACACTCACCCAAAGTACACGGGGTTATATGACCGCGTTGTCGCAGCCCCTAAACTGAGGAACCAACCAACATCTCTGCGGGAGATATAATTTTGCGTGAAGAAGTAACAGACCGTTACATAGTTACACATCAGTGTCGAAACCTTGCATAAGGACAGTGTGACCACAAGTATAACAAGTAGTTCCGTGAAGAACTGTACAGCCATTTTCATATATCCTGCTCATGTTAATTGCCTCTATCAACATACAAAATTTCAGTTTAATTGCTGTAACAGATTCGTAGATATTGAGAACCGTCTAAATATTTCAGACGGTCGCCAGGTTGGATTTTTATTTTTGTACTATTATATTAAGATTATTGTGTAAGTGTGGTATTCAAACTTCAATCGCATGATAAGAACACAAGAAGTAAAAACGAGATTTTAAAATTACGCACAGCAGCCATCTTGTGATTATGCAAACAATTGAAATAAATTAGGTGCCAGTGGATCAACATTTGTGTAAGCATTTAAAACGTGCAACGTTTCACGGCACTCGGATAGTTAATTCGCGAGAAACGTCCATTTAAATATTTATACTTCGCGTCGCCGCCATGTTGGATTCGTGCTCACGAGGTTACTGAAAGTCCTATAGGTGAACATATGTTCATAGTCTCTATGAACATAAAAATTTCAGTTTGGTTGCTGTAAAAGATTCATATATATTCAGAACCGTCTAAATATTACGGAAGCTTGCCATTTAGGATTGTTATATGTATAGGCCATAGAGTTATGTACCATTCAAGGTCACTTATTGCCTAGGTTCATTATTCAAACTTTCACTTCGATCGCATGATTACGACACAAGAAATAAAAACTTAATTTTAAAATTTCGCACAGCCGCCATCTTGAGGTTATGTAAACAATTGAATTAAATTAGATGGCAGTACATTACAATTTGCAAAATCATTTACTGTACCACATTTCACTGCGCTCAGAGAGTTAACTCACGAGAAAAGTCTATTAAAATATTTCAAATTCGCTTGGTCACCATGTTCGTTTTGTACTTTACTGGTTTATGAATTATACATAGGTAAACTTGTATCAGTACCCTTTATCACCGTACAAAATTGCAGGGTGATATCTGTAATAGTTTCGGGGATATAGAATGTCAGTGAAATATTTCGCACAGGCGCCATTTTGAGGTTATGTAAACAATTGAACTAAATTAGATTCCAGTGCATTGCAATGTGTATAAATATTTGCTGTACCAAGTTTCATTACGTTTGGATAGTTAAATCGCGAGAAAATTCTATTTAAAAGTCTCCACTTCGCTTGGCCGCCATGTTGGTTATGTAGTAACCAGGTTTTTGAAAGTTTCATAGGTGAACTTCTAGTAGTACCCTTTATCACCGTACACAATTTCAGGGCGATATCCGTTATAGTTTCGGAGATACTGAATGCTAGTGAAATATTTCGCACAGCCGCCATGTTGGATAGGTGAGACGTAACAAAATTCGATGGGCACGGTCGACGTCGCCGGGAATAGTGCTATGAACTTACTGAGTTTCACTGAAATCGCTCCAGCCGTTTAGATTTTATTAGGGGGGGACACACACCCACACCTCTCTCACACACACGCACACACACACGGACAAAAGGTGATCTCATAAGCCTATTTTTTTTTTCAAAATTGAAAATAGGCTAAAAATGGACTCCAAATGACAAGAAGGTTTCCGTCCCCGTAAGACAATAAAATGTTTAAAATATGTTTAAAATGAAGACAAACAAAGTTAATTAATCTCCAATTATAAAATACTTTCACGCGATAAATGAGGTCTGATCCTTCTACGAAAACCTGCATATTCTGCCTATTTTCGCCTATCTCCAAGTTTGTCCGGTGAAATCTACCTCCGCCTTCCGGCGTGCCGAGAGGACTTTTTTTCTTCTGCTGATGTGTCTCTTTTGCAATATGATAAGTGGCAGTCCGTTCTTCCTCTTCCAGATATGGGATGCGGATCCTATGCAGGACACCTTGTAGTGTACTTTGTTGTAAAGAACAGAGAACATGTTTGATTTCATTCAGCTTATGGTGAACCGTGTGTCCCTGCTGTTGTAGTTTTGTGTAATCATAGAGAGCCTGTTCATAAAAAACTCTCGTGCGGCGGCGTTCCGTTGCGCTCTGTATTGATACGTTACGAAAATTCGCTGTAAGGCGGGTTTTGCCGCTTTAAGCCACCATTATAGAGCAGTGGGGGTACTGTGGCTTTCGTCGTACTAGTTGGCTCCAAAATATAGAGAACCTGTCTCTGGCCTCGGGGGTCTGAAGGATAGCATTATTTATTTTCCAATAACCTCTTCCCAAAAAGGGGACAGGTGTACCAGCTTGTAAAGTAAAAACTATCGTGTGATGATCACTTAACGGCACAGGGTGCACTGTGATATTATAAAGGGAGTCGACGAGGGGGTTAGAAATGTAAACTCTGTCGAGTCTGGAGGCCGATGTGCCTCGGTAAAAAGTAAATTCAACTTTATCCTTGTGTATAACTTCCCATGCATCCTGTATGAGTAAGATACGGATCATTTCCCTCAAGGCTTCGGACTTATTGGACGTTGGCCCTAGCTGGTCTTTTGAATGTAGGACACAGTTGAAGTCACCTGCCAAGATAATGTTTGTGCCTCGAGCTAAACGTGGCGGTAAATCGTTTAAAAAGAAAGCTTCTCTCTCCATTCTACGATGGGTACCGGATGTGCTATAAGTGTTAACCAGGACCAGGTCTTCATATGTAGCCGATAACACTCGTCCAGAGGGATGGGCTAAGAAAGCCGTAAGATTTAACCCAGCTCTATAGACTAGAGCAGTTCCTCTGGACTCTTCCCCTAGGTTGACGAAGTATTCAAATGGGGACAGGACATCTAAATTGGCTGTGCAAACCTCTTGGAGCAATAGAATGTCGACATCATTATTGGTGATGAACTGTTTTATTAGCTTTAATTTTCCGACGTTAGTGATACCGTTGATATTTGCTGTGGCGATGGTACGTAGTGTGCCCAACTCTAGGAATGGGTATTCCAAGATTCAGACACCTAGATATCAAGGGAAAGGCTACAGCCGCTTTTGAAAGTTTAGATATTTGAATATCGCGCTCCATTGCTTCGAGAAGGAATTGGAAAGAATATACCGATACTAGCATGTCAAGTGACGTAGCGAGTAATAGCAGAGGTCGAGGCTATTTATTGATTAAATAGTTAACCATGGAGTAGAGACTTGAGACTGGGATCAGATTACTGGCACGGCCAAATGAAAGAGAATGCAATTAGTATCAAGTAAATCGGACCAGGGATACCAGAGATATGAGGATTTCTAGATTTCAGCGTGATGACGCGTGACCCTGGCAGTTTTGAATAAAAGCCGGCCGGCCGAGGCATCGATAGCTCATTCCAACACAAGCACTTGCCGAGCAAGTTGCTGCTACGCTGAGCCAAGGCACATGGTTGCCGGATCTACGCAGAAGTAATTTTCAAAGTTGTGATAGTCACAAAAGTGCGGCGCTACGAAGTGGAACTTAGTAAGTTTCCGGCGAGGAGAATCACTGAGGTGATTGAATTTTTTTTCTACAGACATTAGTGGAAATATTTTTATATTTCTACATGGACATATGCTAGACTTTGTCTAGAATTAGTACTATGTCACAGTCCAGTAATAACCTAATACTTGGATATTTTAAGTCCATTTCAGTCAGTTTTCATATTGGTAACTTGTTAACCACTTCGATCTATCAGTACACTGAAGACCAGTCGATCACGGTGGTGTTCATTAGTCAACGCAAGGGAAACTATAGGTTGCTTAGCGCATGGTAGATGGTGTGAAGCCATGCCCAGGGAACGATCTTCAGAACAGCCGTTGATTGGTTAGACTGTCAGTGTCTTCTTGTATTGATAAGATTACCGTGAGTTATGTTACAACTGACATATCTAAGAATAGATCACTTAGATCTGACCCCATTTAAACAAACTGTTATGGCTTTGATAGAAGCCCATATTAAAATGGAACAACAGTTAATTCAAACGTCAAGAGATACTACCACTATGTCTGACTAGACGGATTGTGGGTATATAATGGCGGCCGATACAAGGATTATACATGCTTGTCCGATAGGGCATGTCTATGGATAAATCTGGTACAGACCAGGTTCACTACGCTTCAAGACCATCAAGAAATGTAAGCCACATTTGAATTATATTATGCCTAGCTAATTGGAACAAACTATTTTTCTGCAGATGACCAACACATTTATTTTTCTTCGTATTTAAATCTTGCAATGATTTACGCAAGACATATTAGAGTTATTCTGAGTATCTTCAACACTCAGAACAGTTTAGGATCGATGACCGAGCATTTCGAGCATTTATTTGAATATTTCATATTTTAGGGATATCACGGAAAACCGTCGATGTAATGGTTGAGTTAAATTATTTTTGTTGAGGAATGGATATTTTTTCCATATTCGAAGGTTCGAACATGTGGATTCTCACATAATGAGATGATAATTAAATATATTTAAACTAATATAACTAATAATAATAATAATCCACTAATAATAATAATAATAATAATAATTTTTATAATTTTTCTAAATAATTCTTGGATATTATATTTTCTAATAATCATATGTATTGAGAGAGAGCCTATGAAGTAGTTTAATCATTTCTAGTTTGGAACAGGAGATTTTCCGAAGGAGAGTGGTTAGCGCAAGCCCGCATTCAACCAACATTTCAGTTCTGGTTGAACAGTTGATATTTGCAATGAGCAAAGTATATTTTTCAGATAACACGGAGAGGCATGAAACGGGAAGCAATTGATATTTGTATCAAATAGGATAATTTTGTATTTATATAAAATCATGACGTAAATACACTCGAAAGTGAAATAAAGATTTTCATAAGTATGGTAAATTCACGGGTTGAACTGAATGGTAAAATGAAATAAACTTGTAAGTTTATTAATCTTCCAGTGTTGATAACAAGCAGAGGCTTGATTTATTGTATAAATTTTGGGAAGAAAATTTATATGTGTGGAGTAGTTGAAATGCCATTCCCAGGTGCGCATGTTTAAGTCGCAGGAATGAGGAGGTTTTTTCGAGCATCAATCAAATTGCAGGTTCGATGGCTCAGGTTTATAGAAGGAGTATTGGAACTACACATTTCGTCGTATGAATGACCCGAAGGTTATTTCTTGAAACCATCAGTTCTTATTTCAACCTTGTTTACGGATTCCATTTAGTCTTTGATTTTGCTAGAACCCGGATTTGTCATGATAGAAGTTTATTCTTCTTCAGAGGAAGACCTTTGCCGTTGTTGTTGTAATATTGTGTTCTTACACAAATAATAGAATGGGCCACTGCCAATTAAAAATAATTCTTTAACCACGAATAATTTGAAGGATAATTTCAATCCTAGTGCCATGAACTAAATGAATTCATTATGAAATTACAATTCTTATTTCCGCATTCTGTCGAAGAATTGCAAGTTGTGAAAGTTGCTAAAAATGGCCATGAATATAAATATTTTTCTTAATAATGTTCCCAAGTGGAAAATCAAATAGTTGAATGGTTCAACAATTTATTGATCAAGTTGATGATTCAGAAATCATATATTTTGTTAGGAACTTGGAAGTTCATAATCGAATCACTTCTCGAATGTTTAATGTCAGAAGAACAATTAATTTTTTTTGTGCTTCGCACAGTTCTTCGATGCTATGCTCAAGGTCAAATACTTTTCAGATGTTATTAATATGTGTAAATAATTTGTGTTGATTCAATGATAATAATATTTTTCGACAATATATATTTTTGAAACTGGAAAAATAAGTGAAAGTTAAAATTCTATGAACAATTATTCTACGAGTGTTAATATTATGTAAAAATTCAAACAGTGAACTACGATATTTCCAGTAGAGACAATTAAATTTGAACTGGATTTAATCATTGATCATAAATAATTTTGGAACACAGTCTACAGGACTAATAATCAGACTTGTGTTTCCAAAAAAATAATTGTCAAATGTGTTTGGAAAATTTCTGTATATTGTGTAAATAGGAGTGTGGGTCGCCACACGTGAGTGATGCTGTTTTGAGCATTTTTGCAGTCAATTTTAAATTCAAAATAAAATGAGATAATTTTACTTGATGTGTTACGCCCAATTGAATCTCCTTCTATCCTTATTGTTGCATTGAGCCAAAAATCAGTAAAGCATTTTTTTTATTTGATGTCGTTTTTGCGATTTGCTTTAACCCATCTGGCGCTCCGGGATATTTTGACTCTCGTGCTGACTGATTATTGGTAAAATGCATATGTGGTCGTGCGTACTCCGGTCTAAACGGGCACTTAAAATAAGATAGAGAGAGAAATGGCTTCGAACGTGGGTCTCGATTTAGACATGGTCAATCGCATGCCGATTTGAATTATGATGATTTTTTTTTCTATAAATATTTTGGGAGTTGAGAGATGTCTGGTTTGGATGAATAAATTAGTAGGAAACCCAATTAGTGGGGAAAATTAAAAATTTAATTGGATTAATAATTAGAATGGGTTTGATTATTTTTGATAATGGCTTAACCATTAGGGCGTCACGTAAATTCAGTAGTAAACGTTCGATGACTGGACATACGCATTATTAGAATCCAGGTGGAGGATATTTGAGAACTTGCATATTTTTCTTGTGATATTGTGGTAAATGTAATTCGTAAAAGTAGAGAATTTTGTTTTTCCATCACGTCGACATTAGGACAAATCTCATTTTATTAGAGTGTTCCAATTAGCTATTCATATTTCTTGTTCTAGTTATAAGCTTGTTTTGCCAATATTGTATACCCCTAAGTTTTGAATAATAATAATTGAAAATTATGGAAGAAATGATGAGGATGATGAGGAGTTTGGAGGAGAGTTCAAAAAAAGCTGGACTGCGTGTAGCAGCCATTATGAAAGAAAATACTGAGGCTTTGGAAAGGAAACTTAAAGAAAATTCTGATAAACTTAAAGAAAGTTTAAATGATAAACTTAAAGAAAATTCTGATTCTTTAGAAAATAAACTTAAAGAAAATTCTGAGTCTTTAGAAAATAAACTTAAAGAAAGTTTAAATGATAAACTTAAAGAAAGTTCTGATTCTTTAAAAGATAACTTGAAGGAAAGTTTAGAGGATAAACTCAAGGAAAATTCTGATTTGTTAGAGAGCAGGTTAAAAGATAACTTGAAAGAAAATTTAAATAGTAAATTTAATTCTATGGAGAATAAATTTAAAGAGAATTCCGAAATTTTGAAAATGACACTTGAGAGTAAAATGAATAAATTATGCGAAAAAACACATGAGCTCGAAACTTCATTAGCCACTAACGCAAGTTTAATGGACGATAAATTTCGCGATGCCGATCTAAGATCCCAAAGCTTAGCTGATAGGATAGAACATGGTCTTAGGAAAGTTGGTGAAGACATGATCAACCTAGAAGTTAGAGTGAAGAAGGAGAGTAATGAGATGGGAATTCTAGTTGTTCAACGGTTGACAGAACAATTCAAAGAACTTGTAATGGGAGAAATATGAGAAGGTGTGATTAATGAGTTACAAACTGAAATTAAAACCACAGTTGTCAATGAAATTAAAGACACACTCAAGCTGGAGAATCAAGAGGGAATCAAGGAGATTAGGGAATCTTTGTCATCACACATTCAAGTAATTTCCAAAGATATCCAAGCAACTCAGAAGGATATATCAGATATGACAGGGTCATTGAAAAGTCATGAGGCTGTTATGAACCAGATATCCATTGATGTCAAGGAGAATTGTAAAGAAACTGAAGCAATTAAGAAAATGGCCGAAGAAAACCAGAAGGAACTTGAGGCTATGAAAACGCAAATCAAGGACGAGAAACAGTCTGACCATCTGTTAAAAATGCCAAGTGTAAGGGGAAAGGAACAGATACAGATAAATCTAGGAGCAGCTAGAGAAACTGACAGTCAAAGACAGGATGAGGTCAGGACAGTATTTCAATCCAACCCCATAACTGTATTCAAGAATGTAGAGGATAAGCCTTCTAAATTTTCAGGGCGAGATTCTGTGACACCCGTGGAATTTTTGAGAGAAGCAGGTGATTACCCGAAATATTCCAAGATCCCTAAGGAAAGACAGATCCGAGTGATAGGGAAGATTTTGGAAGGTCCTGCACTTCTTTGGTTTAGAGCTTTTAGATCCACTCTAACCACTTTTGAGGAGTTTTCTCGTGGGTTATTGAAAAAGTTTTGGTCCCCGGAAACCCAACAGCAAGTCAGAGCAGAATTATATTCTAAGAGATTCTCGACGTCACAACCTACTCGATACTCTACGTACTTTTCTGGACAGCTTTCTAAACTTCAACATTTAGATCCGCCGATGCCAGATAACGAATTAATTACTGCATCAATACGTCAGTTTCCAGCAGACGTCCAAAGGACTTTGATCGCTGCTGACATCTATAACATGGAGCAATTTGACGAGGTATTACAGAAGCTGGATCATACGAATGCTCAATTCTTCCATCAGAAGGGAGGAAAGAATAACAACGCTGTGTACGCTGTTATGGCTGATAATTATTCTCAAACACCTCGAGAGATTCGAGAGGAGCGAGAAGAGAAAACGCCGAGGGAAGATCCCAATAAAAGAGGATGGAATCAGTACAGTAACAGATACAGTTACAAGCCATATGCGAGACCGGATGGTGGAAATCGATATAATACTCGATGGAGAAGGCCAAGGGATAACCAAGGAAGGTACCAGGAAAGAAGATACTATGGTCGAAACAACTACAATAACAGAGGGAATGTGGATACTCGTCAGTCCAATGAAGAGTTCAACAAGGAGACGAGGAAAAACTTGGAAGCAAGACACCAAGATAACTTGCAGTTTTTGGAGCAGAGGCACAATGAACCAGGTCCATCGGGTACACAACAATCCCGGGGGAATGGAAACGAAAAAAAAACTTCGAATTCACAGTAGAAGATAGAATTTTGAACACTTTCACTTCCTGAATTATTAAATGGCAAGCAGAGGATGATGACTTAATTCAACAGAATGACGAACGGAAAGAAATGGGTACAAGAATTAGAATGCCAATCATATCATGCGAAGTATTCGGTATGCCTGTCGATACTTTGATTGATACTGGGGCTATGCTTTGTCTGGTGAGTGAGAAGCTTTATATTCTGTGGAAGCTCAAAGAGAATTTAGAGGAGATTCCAGTATCAGGAATTAAGATCCAAGGAATAATACCCAACAAAATATCTCTGTGTAAAACACAATTATACTTATGTATTACGATTGGAGGACATGATTTCCGACATGTGTTTGTAGTAATGAAGGACATGGCTTTTGACATGATATTGGGAGCGGATTTCATTCAGAAATATCAAGCAGTGATAGACATGAAGACAGAGACGATCAGATTCAAGAATGCCAAAGAGATTAACTTCGAGGGAAAAGAAGAGGAAGACATCGAGGGAGATGCTCAATGGTCTCTGATTTTTCATGAAGCTGAAGGAAGAGAAGTCTACACTGAGAAGGAGTCCCCAGAGCTAGGGAAGATTTTGGAAGAGTATCGCGATATTTTTGATATTAAACCTGGTGAAATTAAAGATTTTGAATATCGTATTCGTGTAAATGATGATGCACCTTTTCATGCTAAATTGTATCCGGTTGCGGAAAAGCATCGAGAGAGGATAAAAGTGCTTATCAAAGAGATGGAAAGTAACAATGTGATTGAAAAGTACACTACATCTTATGTCAATCCATTAGCAGTAGTATCTAAGCAAGATGGAAGTCTGAGACTATGTTTAGACGTGCGAAATTTGAATTCAAGATTACTGCCAGAGTATGACAGACCACCAATCATTAGGGAACTGTTAAGGAAATTCCAAGGCAAGGTCTGGTTCTCTAATATTGATCTCACTTCGTCCTACCATCACATTAGGCTTAGTGAAGATTCCAAGAAATTTACAGGATTTATGTTTGACCAGCAGACATATGTATTCCGCCGTCTACCATTTGGAGTCAAAACATCTGGATCTGTTTTGATCAGAGCACTGGAACAAAATTTAAGTCCTGAAGTAAAGGAGATAGCAATTCGTTACATAGATGATATCCTAATTGCATCTGAGACTAAGGAGGAACATTTGCTACATCTTCAGATGTTATTCGCAGATTTGAGAAAAGCGAACTTTAAAGTAAACCTTCGAAAATGTCAGTTCTTTCGAAAGGAAATAAAATTTTTGGGTCACATTTTGGATGGAGTAGGATACAGTCCCAATGAGACGAAGATACAGGCAATTGCAAATTTCCCTAGACCTACTAGAGTGAAGAATGTCCGCAGTTTTCTCGGGACATGCCAATTCTTTGCAGGGCATTGTCCAAACTTCACCAAGACGGTAGCGCCATTGCAGGAATTATTAAAGAAAGGAAACAAATGGAAATGGGATGAAGATTGTGAACAATCATTTCAAGATGCCAAGAGGTTATTGGTAAACAGCGTGAAATTGGAGTATCCTGACTTTACCAAGAATTTCATCATATAATCTGATGCATCCACCGTAGGGATTGGAGCTATTCTTCTTCAAGAAGATGACGACCACAAGAGACGTTACCTGGCGTTCATTAGCAGGAAACTTCGTCCATCAGAAATGAATTATTACACCACAGAGTTAGAAGCACTTGCTGTAATATTCGCGTTGGAATCGTGGAAGAAAATGTTAATTGGACATTCAGTCATTGTGAGGACTGATCACCACGCATTGGAGTTCATCTTGAGAACAAACTTTGCCAGTGATAGGATCACTAGATGGTCACTTTTTATTCAACAATTCAACCTAGTTATTGAACACACTCCTGGAAAGTTGAACGTGGGAGCTGATTTATTGAGTAGAGCAGTGGAGTCTACATCTAAAGTTTTTCAAGTTAACCTGACGCAGGAGGATGAAGATACCTTGAGAAGGTTAAGATTGTTGCATTTATCCCAGAGGAGAGACCGACGTCTTAGAAACATTTTTCGTTTTCTACAGGGAGACATGGATCCAAATGATGATGATTTTGTGGAAACTGAAAGAATTTCCAGAGATTTTATGATGTTAGATGGTTTAATCTACAAGTTTGCAGATCCCGACCATACGAAGCTGAGAGTAGTGATACCTCCACGAATGCAAAAACCCATTATTTGGATGGCACATCGAATCGCAGGTCATGCTGGAGTAGATAAGACGGTCAACATGATTCAAGAGAAATTTTCGTGGGAGCGAATGCGACAAACTGTCAGAAACACTATTCGAGAATGCGACTTATGCCAAAGGAGTAAACATAATTCTAGATTATTGAGAGAATTACCAAGGCCTATTATTCCTTCTAAGCCTTGTGAAATCTTCGCGACTGATTTATATGGTCCTCTCCCAAAGTCTAAAAGAGGTAACTGATATATTCTGGTGACCATGGATGTATTCAGCAAATACACTATGTTACACCCAATCCTGAAGGCAAACGCAAAATATTGTGCGAAGAGAATTAGAGACAACGTAATTCCGGAAGCAGGCAAACCGGGATTCCTTTTATCAGATCGTGGACCTCAATTTACATCTTTAGAATTTAGAACCGTCATGAATAATCTTGGGATTAGACAATTGTTTTGTTCTATCAGACATCCAGAGAGCAATCCAGCAGAACGCGTGATGGCTGAAATAGCGAAATTTTGCCGCCTCTATTGTCCAAATGAGCATTGGAAATGGATGGATGTTCTCTCTTTAGCATCCGAATCCATCAACTCTACAATTCATGAGAGTACTGGACAGATTCCCCTGTTGCTTCATCATGGAAATAAACCAACAAGATTATGGGATCGAATCATCTCTATTCCACCTGAGATTGAACCAAGTCGTCAGATGAGGGAAACTCTAGCTTTAGACAAGTTGAGGATCCAAGCTGAGAAAAGAGAGCGCAGAGTGAGAGGAAAGCGTTTTCGCAGACAATTGCGCGTAGGAACTCTTGTTTTGTGAAAAGACCTACACCTTCTGACGTGCAAAATCGAGTGTACTCGAAGTTTGCAAGCCTTTACGCTGGACCCTATCGTATTGTGGAAGTAAACAATAATGGAAGCTATGAAGTAGCCAATACACGAATTGGTAACATCGTGGGTACTTATAATGCATCGAATTTGAAGATTTATTATTCAAGAACCAGATGATTTAATGTGTAGATAGGAAAAATAAAAATTTTTCAATTTTTATTTTTTGCTGGGTGTGGGGTGGATGGCCCAACTCTAGGAATGGGTATTCCAAGATTCAGACACCTAGATATCAAGGGAAAGGCTACAGCCGCTTTTGAAAGTTTAGATATTTGAATATCGCGCTCCATTGCTTCGAGAAGGAATTGGAAAGAATATACCGATACTAGCATGTCAAGTGACGTAGCGAGTAATAGCAGAGGTCGAGGCTATTTATTGATTAAATAGTTAACCATGGAGTAGAGACTTGAGACTGGGATCAGATTACTGGCACGGCCAAATGAAAGAGAATGCAATTAGTATCAAGTAAATCGGACCAGGGATACCAGAGATATGAGGATTTCTAGATTTCAGCGTGATGACGCGTGACCCTGGCAGTTTTGAATAAAAGCCGGCCGGCCGAGGCATCGATAGCTCATTCCAACACAAGCACTTGCCGAGCAAGTTGCTGCTACGCTGAGCCAAGGCACATGGTTGCCGGATCTACGCAGAAGTAATTTTCAAAGTTGTGATAGTCACAAAAGTGCGGCGCTACGAAGTGGAACTTAGTAAGTTTCCGGCGAGGAGAATCACTGAGGTGATTGAATTTTTTTTCTACAGACATTAGTGGAAATATTTTTATATTTCTACATGGACATATGCTAGACTTTGTCTAGAATTAGTACTATGTCACAGTCCAGTAATAACCTAATACTTGGATATTTTAAGTCCATTTCAGTCAGTTTTCATATTGGTAACTTGTTAACCACTTCGATCTATCAGTACACTGAAGACCAGTCGATCACGGTGGTGTTCATTAGTCAACGCAAGGGAAACTATAGGTTGCTTAGCGCATGGTAGATGGTGTGAAGCCATGCCCAGGGAACGATCTTCAGAACAGCCGTTGATTGGTTAGACTGTCAGTGTCTTCTTGTATTGATAAGATTACCGTGAGTTATGTTACAACTGACATATCTAAGAATAGATCACTTAGATCTGACCCCATTTAAACAAACTGTTATGGCTTTGATAGAAGCCCATATTAAAATGGAACAACAGTTAATTCAAACGTCAAGAGATACTACCACTATGTCTGACTAGACGGATTGTGGGTATATAATGGCGGCCGATACAAGGATTATACATGCTTGTCCGATAGGGCATGTCTATGGATAAATCTGGTACAGACCAGGTTCACTACGCTTCAAGACCATCAAGAAATGTAAGCCACATTTGAATTATATTATGCCTAGCTAATTGGAACAAACTATTTTTCTGCAGATGACCAACACATTTATTTTTCTTCGTATTTAAATCTTGCAATGATTTACGCAAGACATATTAGAGTTATTCTGAGTATTTTCAACACTCAGAACAGTTTAGGATCGATGACCGAGCATTTCGAGCATTTATTTGAATATTTCATATTTTAGGGATATCACGGAAAACCGTCGATGTAATGGTTGAGTTAAATTATTTTTGTTGAGGAATGGATATTTTTTCCATATTCGAAGGTTCGAACATGTGGATTCTCACATAATGAGATGATAATTAAATATATTTAAACTAATATAACTAATAATAATAATAATCCACTAATAATAATAATAATAATAATAATTTTTATAATTTTTCTAAATAATTCTTGGATATTATATTTTCTAATAATCATATGTATTGAGAGAGAGCCTATGAAGTAGTTTAATCATTTCTAGTTTGGAACAGGAGATTTTCCGAAGGAGAGTGGTTAGCGCAAGCCCGCATTCAACCAACATTTCAGTTCTGGTTGAACAGTTGATATTTGCAATGAGCAAAGTATATTTTTCAGATAACACGGAGAGGCATGAAAAGGGAAGCAATTGATATTTGTATCAAATAGGATAATTTTGTATTTATATAAAATCATGACGTAAATACACTCGAAAGTGAAATAAAGATTTTCATAAGTATGGTAAATTCACGGGTTGAACTGAATGGTAAAATAAAATAAACTTGTAAGTTTATTAATCTTCCAGTGTTGATAACAAGCAGAGGCTTGATTTATTGTATAAATTTTGGGAAGAAAATTTATGTGTGTGGAGTAGTTGAAATGCCATTCCCAGGTGCGCATGTTTAAGTCGCAGGAATGAGGAGGTTTTTTCGAGCATCAATCAAATTGCAGGTTCGATGGCTCTGGTTTATAGAAGGAGTATTGGAACTACACATTTCGTCGTATGAATGACCCGAAGGTTATTTCTTGAAACCATCAGTTCTTATTTCAACCTTGTTTACGGATTCCATTTAGACTTTGATTTTGCTAGAACCCGGATTTGTCATGATAGTAGTTTATTCTTCTTCAGAGGAAGACCTTTGCCGTTGTTGTTGTAATATTGTGTTCTTACACAAATAATAGAATGGGCCACTGCCAATTAAAAATAATTCTTTAACCACGAATAATTTGAAGGATAATTTCAATCCTAGTGCCATGAACTGAATGAATTCATTATGAAATTACAATTCTTATTTCCGCATTCTGTCGAAGAATTGCAAGTTGTGAAAGTTGCTAAAAATGGCCATGAATATAAATATTTTTCTTAATAATGTTCCCAAGTGGAAAATCAAATAGTTGAATGGTTCAACAATTTATTGATCAAGTTGATGATTCAGAAATCATATATTTTGTTAGGAACTTGGAAGTTCATAATCGAGTCACTTCTCGAATGTTTAATGTCAGAAGAACAATTAATTTTTTTTGTGCTTCGCACAGTTCTTCGATGCTATGCTCAAGGTCAAATACTTTTCAGATGTTATTGAAAATGAAAATCCACAGCCTGCTTCCAGTCTCCGATCGGGTCAGGTGATGGAATGAATGAAGCCCCTATCTAGCGGCGAGGATATTAACTGTGCCGGCTGCCGATGCCTGTCGCACTCCCCTGGGGCAATGATCAAATGAATGACAGATGAAATGAAATGATAGTGGAGAGTGTTGCTGGAATGAAATTGTGACAGGGAAAACCGGAGTACCCGGAGAAAAACCTGTCTGCCTCCGCTTTGTCCAGCACAAATCTCACATGGAGTGACCGGGATTTGAACCACGGACCCAGCGGTGAGAGGCCGGCACGCTACCGCCTAAGCCACGGAGGCTCTTTTCAGATGTTATTAATATGTGTAAATAATTTGTGTTGATTCAATGATAATAATATTTTTCGACAATATATATTTTTGAAACTGGAAAAATAAGTGAAAGTTAAAATTCTATGAACAATTATTCTACGAGTGTTAATATTATGTAAAAATTCAAACAGTGAACTACGATATTTCCAGTAGAGACAATTAAATTAATAATCAGACTTGTGTTTCCAAAAAAATAATTGTCAAATGTGTTTGGAAAATTTCTGTATATTGTGTAAATAGGAGTGTGGGTCGCCACACGTGAGTGATGCTGTTTTGAGCATTTTTTCAGTCAATTTTAAATTCAAAATAAAATGAGATAATTTTACTTGATGTGTTACGCCCAATTGAATCTCCTTCTATCCTTATTGTTGCATTGAGCCAAAAATCAGTAAAGCATTTTTTTATTTGATGTCGTTTTTGCGATTTGCTTTAACCCATCTGGCGCTCCGGGATATTTTGACTCTCGTGCTGACTGATTATTGGTAAAATGCATATGTGGTCGTGCGGACTCCGGTCTAAACGGGCACAGTAGAATCATGAGGAGTACGATGAGGTGGCGTAGAAAGTTGCTAACATGGCGCGACCAGCTATGGCTGTAATATTCGCCGTTGCAGCCGTGTATGTAAAATCGCCAAGTAAGAAAAAGAACCAGGACAGCATCACGCGAGGAGAGTCGAATCTTTCCGTGGAAGTCACGGTGGTACTATTGACAAGAGTTTAGTTCCGCTAAGACCGGTGCTAACTGTAAGTCGAATGCTTGCAGCGACTCCGTGGAGTGAGCACGGAACTTTGCTCGCATCGTGTTGATAAAGTCTGAGACTTGTTCGTGCTGTCCAGTTTGCGAACACACTTGCAGAATGGAAATGATTTGCCCCGGGCTAGGAATCGTCGTCATTTGGCACAGGTCTGCTATCATCCGGTGAACTTCATGAGCGTCGGTTGTTGAAGGGACAGCGGCAAGCTAGAATAGTAACCTTCAATCATGAATTGTTTCTTGCCAAGCAAATAAAACAGTGGATAATAAATATCAGGGGTGGATGTTAAGGTCACTAGTTTTCCATGGGGGTTTAAAAGGACAAGCTTGTTTTCGTTGTTTGATCTAGGTATAGACAGTGAACTATATCTCTAGTTGTACACCAAGATCTATTGTAAATGAATGCCATGTCTACAAGTATGTATCAACAAAATGTAAACCCATGCCACTTCTACTCGAACATGATGCACAGTGGGTTTGTAAATAGCAAAAACATGATATAATAATGAAGTTCTATTTATTTTATTCATACATTAGGAAACAGATACTCAAGGTAGGCGTATGTGTCTTCTCATTTTTGTTTTAGTTAACCTCCACCAATCAAGAACTTGCCTTTTATTGCGCTTGCTGCATCCTCGGACCGTAATGTAGAAAAAAGATGGCGACGTTAAATGCCCATCCAGTAGCTAAATGGTTAGCGCGCTAGGCTTTGGCCCGAAGTGATCCGGGTTGATTCCCGGCCGAGCAATCAGGAATTTTAAACTCCTGTGGTTAATTCCCGTGGCTCGAGGACTGGGTGTATGTGACGTCTTCATCATTACTTCATTCTCATTACGAAGAGCAGGTCACCCAAGGGCGTCAACTCGAAAGACCTGCACTCGGCCTCTCCGGAGGCCACACTATCATTAGCTAAGATCATGTCATCGGCTTGTCACAGTTCGTGTAAATTATTTTAACTTACCTAAGAGCATAAAAGATATCACAAGACGAGACTAGGCTCCGAAAAAAATATGCATTAATAATGTAGACTTACCTGAATTAATGCTGACCTCAAATGATAGGTTTCTTCGTCTTCACCTAAGGGACACTTACAATAGTCTCGCCCTTTTTGTGGTTGAATAAGAACCTTTTTGGCGAGTTATCAGGATTTGTATTTAGTTCAGTAATTATAAATTATTATTAGCAAGAAATCAAACAGATTCGGAAGTAGGAGAGAAGAAAGTACCCCGAGTACTGAAGTGCTGTCCCAGCACATGCAGAGTAAGTGTGTACACAAACAGAATAAACCACGATGAGAATAGTTGCCTGAACTAAGCGAACCAACGCCATAAAGATACAACTCAATCAAGGCCTCTCAAAGAATTGTCTAAAATCTCAGTTGAAACACACCGATTTATTAGTTGATTGAAATATGCAAAGAAATCAACGTATGGATATCAGCTAGCCACTGACCCTCCCAAAAAGCCAGTACTTGTCGACGTAACTGAGAGCAAATATCCCTAGTGGGTACCTCCGATGGTCGAGGTGGTAGTGATAAATTGATACCGCCTCTTTTGCAGCTTGATCCGCTAACTCATTTCCCGCAATTCCCATGTGGCTTAGATGCCAAAGAAATGTGATTCGAGTGTCAGCACACCACAACCCGGCTAGTAAGCCGTAGATTCGCTGCATTTTAAGTGGTGTTGCGGGAAACATGAAGTACCGTAATTGACTGCACGAACCCAATGAGTCGATACACACGAGAAAGTGGATTCGTGTATCCTGTAGTCAGTGGCGGATCCAGAGGTTCACTTCGGAGGGGGCACTCTAGGATTTCAGAGTAGCTAGAGAAAATGTGCAATAAAATTACTCCGCCCCAGACAGAATTTAGAAAAACTGAGGTGAACAGCGAAACTCCAAATATATATACTCTTCTCTGAAGTCTTAACTCGACACGACTCGAAAGTTGATGCTGGCCGAAGCTGGGGTGATAGACTCTCTTATATTTCAACTGAATGGAGATTGTTGGAAGAAATGAAAACGTAAAAACATTTATAGTGGGTGATGTATTGAAGATAGAGATATGCTGTCGCGGGCCTTTTTGTAGAACTTTTCATGTTGGCCAATTCATACACTCATAGTAGGCCTATAGTCTATAGATATTTTTAATGGTTTATCCAGCGTAAGCTTAAATGGCGCAGGTTTTTCTTCGACTCGAATCACTGAAATCGTAACTGCTCGGCTTCCTGTGGTCACAAACGAATGCTTTTCTACAGAAGCCTTCCTCAAGAAATCCTTAACAGAATGGTGAAACCCGCATCAAAATCCATCCAGTGGTTCTCGAGATCACCCGTTACATCCAAGAATCGGGGACTCAGTTTTATACTGCAGTATGTCGAGATGCCCGCGACTAGGGATACTTGTAGAGGACTGAACTAATAAAAACAGAGCATTCTTTTAATGTTCCTATGAATTAAAAGTGTACAGTATAATAAACATTGTGATTTAACATGACTTATGTTTACAAAGGAAATAATCGCTCTGGTGAGTGAAAATTCATAAAACTCGTAGAAAAGTGAAATCATCAGTTCCGCGAATAACGCGCTCAAGGCAGTTGCTAGCTTGCTGGCCGCCGCGAGCGCTAGTGTCGCTTCATCTACCAAGGATGCAATTTCGTAACGCAGCGAGCTTCGTGACTGTGTATACAACTGGTAATACAACTCCGTCCTCCCAGGTTTGCCAATCTAACTCTTCCCCCGCGAAATATAGCTTATTTCAAACTGAGGCTAGCACCAAATAATTTTGAATCCCACCTAGCTGGACAATATTAGCTTTTTTTTTCTTTTAGGGAGAGAACTTATATGTCAAATAATCTACTTTTAATTCAAAATAACGCGTTTTAACAAGGACTTCGAAAATTGTATGGGTACATTAACACTATTCGTGGGATCGCTGTTAACTTCTTGAGCATTAGATCGCCGTCAGCCGAGTTGCTACAGTATGTCCAACAATTCCCCGAATTACGATTATCTCCCAGTTACGAATGAGTGAAATTTGTCGCATGAGTAGTGTAAGCAAATAAACCTTTTTCCGGCTGCATGTAGCATTTGTAAGGTAAAAATGACTTAGTAGGTGACAAAAATCTTCGAAAATGATATTTTAGGCAATATAAAGCACAGGATATTGTTGAAAAAATTGTACAAACATAAAACTGAGTAGCCTATTGTATAACTCATACATCAACATGATACATCGTGAGAGGACATGCCCACTTTTGCTGAGACTTCTGTAAATGTCTGCTCTTGTTGAGAGAAACGCAATCTTCATGTTGGTAGCACATATAGATTCGAGTTTATTTTGTTCCTGTTAGGGGAACAGGAATGTTATAGATTTACCATTTCAGTAAAAAACTAACTTCATTTTTTACAGAACTGTATTTGTTGTTGTTGTCTTTTGTGCATATTGTACTATTCGAAAACGTATGGACCAAAAACACGAAACTTTTCTTGTGTAATAATTGAAAAATGGAAATACTTGTAGAGATGTTGCTAATAATTCATTTAAGGGGCTTGAGACATCGTGGTCATCAGCCCCGTATATTTGGATGTGTATTGCAGTTGTCTGGCAATCTATATTGCTGTGATGAATGTAGTAATGTGTGTAAATATATCAGGGACAGGGATGGGGTAGACGCTCCGTGACTTGTAGTAAGACACTAGCCCGGCAATTTCCTGCAAGGAGTATGGAAAATCCTGGGGGAAAACCACACTCAGGATATCCGCTGTCAGCATCGGGATACAAACCTACGATATTCGTACTTACTGCAGGTGCCCTCGCGGCCATGGTGCACGTTTGACAAGCGCGGCTACGCGGGACGAAATGCTTGTAGAATTTGGATTCGAGTAACTATAACCACCACCACCACCACCACCACCACCCCCCAAACCTCCCCACATTGGTCGATTCTGGCTACGCTACTGCTTCTACCTGTCCTAAATATAAAAAAATGTATGTCGATGTAGCGATTATATTAACAGTGTTGCCATTACATACTATATGATAACAAACATTGACCACATTCATGAATGCAGGCAATACAGCAAAGATTTTAGTTGCAGTGCAGTTTGCAGAAACAATCATTTTTATCGGCAATATCAATGTAGCAGACAACTGGTTTTTCGGGGGGGGGGGGGCACTTGCCCCTGGTGCCCCCCCCCCCCCCCTGGATCCGCCACTGCCTGTAGTGCAAACTGCAGAGCTTCATAGATGGCAACAAGCTCCGCAGTAAATACACTACAAGACTCAGGCAAAGAGATTTTGGTATTAGCACTATAAATAACATACTCGTAAGCACAATCTACTTTCTCGGCCACCTTCGAACCATCCGTGTAGAGTTAGTTATTGTTGTTTTAAGGGGCGGAACTACGAGGTCATCTGCCCCTCGTCCGTGTAGAGAATGCCCGAGTCTGGAAATCGGTAAACCGTGCGAAAAATGCGAATTACTCTTGATTGGCTTGCAATTTCTGTCGATCTAGCACGAGCATTGAGAGCTACGCTGCCAGAACATCAATTTGAATAATTACTGTTACTGGTGTTTTCCGTGTTCTCTGAAAAGAATTCCAGTGTCCTGTCGTTAACAATTTCCTACAAATGTGCAGTATTGCTTTGCGCGATGGACACTGTCTGCCAGGATACCTCTCTGCGTATAACTCCACTGCGCTGTTTGCATTCCCTTTATATTCTTCATACAGCAGAATTATACTGTAAGTTCCTCTTCATTCGTGTAAAACATTTCCTTTGGCTCTCTGCAACACACTGGAAGTTCTATAATTCCACTCAAATTCGAATGCAGTATAAGCCTACCTATTTTCGTTTTCCCCTGTTATCGTGACGAAACAGCTTGTCTCATTGCAGTGACTTACTTGATTTTCCATTCAACCTTCCCCCAGGGGCTCACATCTTGTGGGCGTGGATTGGCGACCACGGGGCCCCAGTTGAGTCCGGCATTGCTTCCACTTACTTGTGCCGGGCTCCTCTCCGTCTTCTTTCCTGTCGACCTCACTTGGTCAACTCTTGTTCTGTTCTGACCCCGACGGTATTAGGGTATCCGAGGCCTAGGGAGTCTCTTCCTTTCCCGCCTTAATTGGCCCTTGTCTCATCTTTTCTGATACCTTCCTTCTGCGAGGGGTCAGCCTTCTTTTTCTCTTCCTTTTACCTCCTGCCTTGTGCTCAAGGTCCTTAAGGAGGCAGGGTGTATGTAGCCCCACCACTTCTGGTGCGCCCTAGATAATGCTACACCCTCAGGGGCTCACGGCTGGTGAGTTCGGGAGTTGGCGACCCCGAGGGATTCCTGAGCTGGGTCCGTTTTCCCCTTTTGTCCCTTACCTTTGGGGCGGACCCTCTCCTCTTTCTCTTTCCTATATGCATTTCATGGCTCTCCTTCCTTCCAAGTCCCTCAATCCGTCTTCTCCGAGGGTTGAGGGCATTTCTTTTCCTTCTGTCCTTTTATTTGCCTTATTCTCCTTTAGTTTTGCATTTCTTCTTCTAGTATGTAGGTTAGTAGTTAGTTTTAGTTTTAAGTTCGCTTTTCATTTTCATCTTCACGATCACCCAAACCATCAGGGGCCGATAACCTAGATGTTAGGCCCCTTAAAACAACAATTTTCATCATCATCAACCATTCAACCTGAAGTAGCCACGCTTGAAAAGGGCACTCTTTTCCTGGAGAATGTCACAAATGCATTAAAAGTTTCAATTAATGTAATTCTAATAAATAAATAAAAATGGTTTTATACTTGATCAACTTGGACTAATCCGTACGTATTTGCAAAACATTACGCCTTTCCCATTTTTTGTTATCCACTGGCACAGCTCCCGAAGTGTGATACGCACCGTGTAGTATTTATTGTACATGTTATGACTAATCAAAAGCAATGTACGCCACCAATTGTTACTTCGTCCCATTATACCAAACAGCTAGTGACGTGAGAAATGTAGACAACAAATGAAACTTCATTGCAGGGTGTCTACTACTCTGTAAAACATGGGAAACAGGGAATACCGGTACTCGGGAATTTTTAAATCCTGGAAAAGCCAGGGAATTATCAGGATATTTTAATGACACTCAGGGAATTTTAGTTTTACAATGTCCAACCTTGAACAATTGGAAATTAAGCATTTAAATTGTTTTGGGGGAAAATTAGATTTTGGTGATGATTGTTGTAGATGTAGCCTATGTTCGTACTGACGTTAAATCAGTAAGCTCTCATTTCTTGCACGATAGAGATACAAATTACATATGTAGACTGTGTATTTGTATATTAACAGTGTAAATGCACGATATTTGAGAGCATTACTATTGACGAGCAACTTTCAATACTCGCAAGTACAATAGCTTTTCTGGATGAAAAATTTAGAAATTGGAAAAGTATAGAAAAATATTATTTTGTCTCTTTTTTTGTCTTTTCAACTTTGTCATGACACCCTTTATTCTTCAAGCACTTTTTGAAGTGCTCTTTAAGTACAAGCTCGGTTTTATATATTTATTATGGCCCCTACTGTAACTCAGGGAATTTTCTGATTTATCCTAAAAACATCAGGGAATTCTCAGAGAAATTTGTTAGTTGGTATTGGTAGACTTCCTGCATTGATCCCAAAAGAACCAAACTCCGATAAAAACAATAACAGTACGATTCTTATTTCAGGATAGCCTATTCATTCATATTGAAGCAGATTACACCTGTGTGCGAGGCTACACTATGCAAGTACACAACAAGCCTTGACTCACAGTCATCCGTCTCGAACCAACCACTCGCACAACGCATCACCAAAAGAAGCCATGGCTTAGCACAATTTTTATATCCTCGATTTCTCAAAACGTACTTATCCGATTTGGGAAATAATTACACCGTTATTTATTTACATATGTTACGCCCTCATTGGAGCACTTAACCAAAACAAGTATATACATATCTCAAAAACAATATTAAAGATTCAGCTTCTTATTTTTCTTTTTTTCCCAAAACATTTTCATTCTAGTCGACCTTGCCGCTCTCTCTGCATCGCTTATGGTGTAAGTTTTGCGGGTAAAGGTTTTAAAGGGAAGTCGGATGTTCTTGTTTTTCAAGATATTCTTCTCATCTTTGTTAGCAATTTGGGACATTTTCAAGCCGAGTTCATCCAGATCATTTTGAATTTCCATAAACCAAGAGTTCTTTGTTTTACTTTTGAAAAAATAATTAAATAATACTTTTAATTTTCTGGTATCCGGCAGGCGTGATATATGACCAAAAAAAAAAAGCAATTCGCCTTTTTCGCATAGTATCGACTATAGACTCAGTTTCTTTATAAACCACTTCATTTGGTAATAGACGCCATTGACCATCCACCTGATGTTTTTTTATTAATTATAGTTCTGAGAATTCTTCTATCAATCTTCTGTAATGTGTCAGTAACTGATCGAGTGTTTAACTTGAAAAGTGTTTCACAAGCATATATTGCTTCCGGTTTAATAACTGATTCGTAATGTCGTAATTTGGCATTTATGGAGAGTGTTTTTTTTTTGTAACTAGACCAAGTAATATATTGCGCTTGTCTTAACTTTGTTGTTCTATTTTCGATTAACGCTTTCTCATTCAAATTCCATGTTATAATCTCCCCTAAATATTTAAATTTATGTACAACTTTAATTTCTTTATTGTTGATCAATGTAATAGCTTGTGTTTCCACATCAAAGGATGCCATTATTTCAGTCTTTTCAAATGAAATTTGAAGTCCTACTTTTGCTGCACTAGACCCAAGTTCTTCAATTTGGTGTTTAGCCTCATCTATACTGGTTGCAAGCAGTGCAAGGTCATCCGCAAAGGCCAAGCAATTCAGTTTTATATTAGTACCAATCTTTACATTTGGAGGACAAGTTTTGTTCCACTCACGCATGATCTTTTCAAGAACACAATTAAATAATAACGGTGATAGACCATCTCCCTGTCGAAGTCCAGTCCGGATATCAAATGGTTCAGACAAGGCGCCTCGAAATTTAACCTTTGATTTAGTATCTTTCAAAGTAACGCCGATGAGGTTGATAAGCTTTTGATGTAACCCAAATTCCCTAAGGATGTTAAGTAATGACCCTCGATGGATACTGTCATAAGCTTTCTTAAAATCCAAAATAGTAATGACCAAATCCTTTTGTCTCATTCTGTGATATTTCATTATCCATTTCAGACTGATGATCTGATCCGGACAGCTGCGACCTGGTCGGAACCCTCCTTGATATTCTCCTAGTTCTTGATCGAGTTGTTGTTGAATTCTCGTCAAGATAATTCTAGATAGAATCTTGTATGTTACATCAAGCAAAGAAATCCCACGGTAGTTGTTCGGGTCTGATCTATCACCCTTTTTATGAATTGGGTGGATTACAGCCATTCTCCATTCCTCTGGTATTTGTTCCGAATTCCATACATCGATGAGGCGTTTATGGAGGTTGGAGATGGTTTGTTCATTTGCATATTTCCATAGTTCTGCTACCAATGAATTCTCTCCTACTGCTCTATAATTTTTGAGCCAATTAATCGCTGCACATACTTCAGTCAAGTCAGGGGGAATAATGTTCTGTATATTTGTTTTATTTTTTGGATTATAACACCGTTATAATAATAATAATAATAATAATAATAATGCATTTGTCTAAGTGAAATCTGTTATCCTATAGCCTACACAAAAATTAGTATAGTTCCATTGGTACAAATATCTCAGTGATTCACGAAGAAAGGAAATAAACGTATAAGTTAGTTTATGAGGCCCTTACCACCATCCACAAAAGTAAAAACTGAATATTGATATCTTTAACGGTTTAGGAAATATTGGCGAGGGACAACTTAGGCGACTAACCCTGTATATACCCCCATGGTTATCACGAATCAATAATCTCTATCCACACCAATCGTTTTGGTATCCCACATATTAGCAACAGTAATGTGACGTCAATGTGTACACCTCGCTTATAATTGAAGATATCTCATGCGCCTGACAAACATAGGCCTACCTGCCGTCGTCAAATGTGCAAGAAATAAAAGCAAATATTTACGTAATTTAGCACATATTTTGAGTGCATTAGTGATAATTGACAGTAATTGACAGCTCCCAGAATATGAAACAAGGTTTGAAAATCATATATTATCCAAGTGGAAATATAAAAGCCTGGTCTTGCTCTCTTCCAGATTTAATATGTGAAGTTCATGGCCTTTAAAAGGGCCATGACAATACAGTAGCATGGATGAAATTAAATATAATTTAAACTTAGCCAGACAAAACACATACAAACATACAAATCACATGTCTATATATTATTATGGTTCAACACTTCCTCTTACATTTACAGAAACAAACAAATTTATATATATTTACATCCTAGTTCTCTTCAACAAGATAGCTAAAGGACTCTAATGTATAAAGTCAAATTTATGTTACCGTACATAGAAAATGTAGGCTGCTCTTCTGGGTAGGTCATTTGGTCTTCAAAGTTAATTCATCTCTCTCGCAGTATGGTAACAAAAGTTACTTGCAATAAGTGGCTTTCTGCACATGCACATAACACTGTGTAACCTCTTTTGTTAGTGCCACTTTCACACTGACCAGACTTATCCTGTCCTCATTGCCCTCATCCCATCTGCTCTGTTTATGGTGTATCAGTCTGGGGTAACATAAAAAGTGCAGAAATTAGGAAACATTCAAATTTGCAGTATCTTGACAAGCTGGGTTCGTGGCATTACACATCCATATATCTCACCCCTGCCTGTTTCTCCAGCCTAACAGACAGAAAAGAGGAAATTAAGATACCTCTTCAGGTGGAATCAACTTTTAAGCAGAATTTATCCCATGTTAAAATGTAGGAGAAAAAAACTAACCCGAAGTACCACTTGAGGCGTTATCTGCAAGAGTCATGAGTAAATGACGGGATACATTAATTACATCTTCAGTATTTCGTTTTAGCTCCAATAGAAGTGGATTGGTAGGATCAGCTGTAAGAGCTGCCTCAACCTGAAAAATTATCAAAACATCACGTCAACATAAATACAAATTCTTAAAGAACAATGTCCCACACTAACTACAGTATTCAATACACCGAAAAATTACCTTTTGCAATTGCAATGTACTTTTCTGTAAAGTCGTACGTGCATCGTTGGACGTTTCTGAATCTGTTTTAAAAACCAACAAAAGATTGTAATGAAATATCAAGACTGCAACGAACGCATTTAGTTACACAAAACAAAAAGCAAAACTACATTATTTTACCATTGTTTCTTGTTATTTAACAACGAGGACATAAGAGAAGTCTGCACCAAATTATAAACAGGGTAATGCCATTTCCCGTGCAGGTTCCATTATTGACCGAAGTACTCCGCTCCTTGCAATATTTCTGTAGTAGGTCAATAGACGTTCAAAATTAAATCCATAGCCGATTACTGTAACTTTTAATTTTAATTTATGGCACTGGGAAAGATTCTAAGTGTTAGTCACATACCGTATTTATATTGTAACATGTTGCCATGTCTCACCAGAGCCCGCAAGCGAAGCGAAGGGGACAGTTTCGATGACGCCATCGGAAGGACAAGTAGGCTAGTTGCTGAGCAACAGAGAGGGGGAACGAAGGACAGCGCTAGCTCACGAATGAAATATTCGTGAGGATTTGCGATCCCTCGGCCTCCTTGACAACAGTCGAATTCACCCGAAGGATGGAGACGTTTCTGACCCTTCCATGGTCTCATATCAGCGAAGCGTCCAGGTCTAGGAGGGTTCCATTCTTTTATTGAATACAGTCGAGTGATTCAGAAGCGAACTAGCAAGCAGTCAGTCAGTTTGTGACCTGACGTTTGGTATAGCCAATGTAGTCCCGACCTGCAGTACAGTATGGTACGTCTAACACAGACATGTCAACGCATATCCGCAGTGGGACAGTCGTGCCCGCTGTGAGTTCGGCAACTTCCCCTCTTCTACCTGCAGTCAAGACTCAGAGGGAGGGTATAGCAGGGCGAGTAAACTTGCGCGTGTGGCCTGCCAATAGCAGGGAGGATAGCAAACGTACCGCTGCAATGTGTTCAGAAGTGAATTGTGCAGGCTATATTTCTGCCGTGAACACGATAGAGAAGCGTAATTTCCATTTTCTCCAAAGCAGTGAGGTTGGCAGGATTTCATTCGGAAGGGGGTTCTTTCCCCATCTACTGACCTGATCGTCTTTGCGCGGCACTGCCGTTGGCAGGATTTTATTCGTAAGGGGGTTATTTTCCCTGATCGTCTTTGTGCAACACGTACAAACACACAGTCAATGCAAATTACACATTGAAAATATTTGATCAAAGGTTGGGATGTTTTATCAAACAGAGATGCCGATGAGAAATGGCAAAATATTACTTTTGAGATTCAAACAAGCAAACAACATAAATGAGAGTTCAACATTGAAATATGAACAGACTTCACTCAGTAATTTGTACTTACAAGAAACAACGTGCTAAAAAAATGTGAAATCTAGAGAAACACAAATAGGTAGTATCTACCTAGGTATATAGGCTACACACATCAGTTTGTAGTTGATCCAAACAGCAACAAATAACAATGATTGTGGGAAGATCGCTAAGTTACCCCCAATAAATACAGTGGTAATATTAAGCCATAGAATATTAATAAAGAAAATCACTATAACACTTGTTCATGAAATGATAATTCAGTCAAAGTTTTAGATTAATACCGGGACTACATAGGCTACTACTTTATTTCACAACAACTACACTTATGGGAACTATTTATTATAGGCTACTGGTATTTATTATTATATATGAATTGCAGCCAATGGCCATAGCAGGGTATTTTAATTGAACACCCGTGGGTTCCCAGCAAGTTCGATTTCAAGTTGTTCCAACTTTGGCTACCCAATGCCAAGCTGTCACTGACACCTAGTGGTGAACGTTGGAACTTGATGGAGCGTTTCTAACCAGCCAAATATAATCTAAAAATTTGGCTTCACACTACCACTACCAGCCACCTACGTCGCGCGCAACTAATATAGCGTCATCAAACTAACCTACAAATTTTTGCTTCCACAAGTGCAGTTAGTGGAAGGTTTTTCATGCCATAAATCTATGACATGGGTCCGCCGGCTTTACTTCCCCTCCGAAGGAAAGCATACTGAATGATTTTAACGCTCTTGAAAATCTGACGACCTCGGCCGCGTTTGAACCCACGATCTTGGGCGTACCAGCTCTGCATGCTATTGACTACGCCACCGAAGCCGGTCTATACTGTTATTTAAAAAGTTTTCCGATCCTACGTTACGAGTCAATTGTACGGTACAGTAAAACCTACGAGGTTGGCTTCGCTAGGCTTGTACAACAACACCTAGATACAAAGGCATTTGCATTCAAAGAAGATGGCGGGCACAGAAGACAGAGCTTCTGGAGCACGCCGCATGCAATGGCCCATATGACGGGTTCCTTCCAACTGATACATCGTCGTCAGCAGCATTTCTAGACTATTAAGATTACTTCATCCTTTTCCGGTACTTACCTTTATATGTCTTACAAACAAATACGGTATACTATTGAATAAGCTTCATCTCGTCGTTCACCTGAAAATGAAACCTCACGGGAAACTAGGTTCCGTAGGAAGAAATGAAACATACACTATTTTACTGTTCCTGGATCAATTTATTGTATGTCAATAGCCAACGGCCATAAAAAATAAAGCAGCGCTAAATTAACAGCAGTCAAATATACGCATTTGATACAATTATGTTCAATATATGCATAAGATTAAGGTTTTAGCTAGATATCTGGACTTGCCATCTTAACAACTGTGCAGTTGTTCACGAAATTTTCCGGGTACCCATTGTATCATTTAAACTATAGGTTTATGATGTTGCCATCGGCCACAGTGCCGAACCGCACTGGGCAATACGGAAGACGAGATGGAACAGCACCAGGTATGAGTCTTGGCACTTTCATTGGGAGTGTTATCTCGTGACCATCTTCACAATGGAATTCAGTATTCTGTCTGAAGTCTTGAGCATTAAAATGCAGCTCACAATTTGCAATTTGCAAAAGAATCATACTAACAAGGGAACGGATTGCGCTATAAAATTCTAATCTGGTTGAAATTAAGTACGCAATATTCCTACGAAGTTGTACAATGACGTAGTGAAAACCGCACGGGCCACTTTCAATTTTGAACGTCAATATTGAACGCCGAAAATCTGCCGGGCGACGGCAAGAGCGAAAGGGTGGGAAGAGGTAAAGCTGTCCTTGAATCCTAGCAGCACGCAATGGCTCGTGATCACCAGGCAGCGAGCTGCCGAGCTGCGTTGCATTCCCCACCTTCCATCTTCCCCTCATCCCGTCACTCCCTTATCAGTTCGCATTCACTGTTGCAAGGATTACAGGGAGTAAACGAGGAAAGAAATGAAAGGTCGCTTTCTTAATTTCCAGAATGGCCAAGTGCAAAACATCACATTATGTTGCATTTTATACTCTAATCGAGAGGGTAGAAGAGTGAGGGGGAAAGTTTAAGGTGGGGAATGCAACGCAGCACGGCATGTCGCTGCCTGGTTGCCGCGAGCCATCGCGTACTGCTAGGATTCACGGTTAGTTTTACCTCCAAAGTCGGCGGATTTTTTTAAGAGCGTTAAAATCCCTCAGCATGCCTTCCTTCGGAGGGGAAGTAAAGCCGGCGGTCCCATGTCATAGATTTATGGCATGAAAAACCTTCCACTAACTGCACTTGTGGAAGAAAAAATTTGTAGGATAGTTTGATAACGCTATATTAGTCGCATGTGACGTAGGTGTGTGCCGTGGGAACATACGTGTTTATTATTCTACGATTACGTCAGCAAACCATAAACTCACTTGTCAAACCGTAAGAACGTCGCATCAACAGAAATGTTAAAAAGAGTAATAACATAGCAGATGATAAGGTAACAAAAGTAAAACGTGGAAACATGCTGTATGAACAAGTGAGAGCATGTAGCATATGACTTAATACAAAGAGGCTTGGTTGTTTTCGAGACCTGTTACAGAAAAAAAGATAGGGGGTAATGAATTTATAATGATAGGACTGTAAGACTTATCACTTTAGTATTGGCATCAAGCGTTTGCTTACATTTTATCTTAATTATAAAAAAATCGTGTGTAAGGGAGCAAGTATTAATTCAACAGCGATAAAAGGTGTAAAGACTAATACCAACGACGCAGGTGTGTGTGTGGGAACATAGGTCAGCGAAACATAAACTCACTTGTCAAACCGTAAGAACGTCGCATCAACAGAATTGTTAAAAAGTGTAATAACATAGCATATGATAAGGTAACAAAAGAAAAGCGTGGAAACATGCTGTATGAACAAGTGAGAGCATGTGGCATATGACGTAATACAAAGAGGATTGGTTGTTGTCGAGACAGGCTGAAACCTGTTACCTAAAAAGAGAGGGGGTAATCTATACTAATATAATAAAGCTGAAGAGTTTGTTTGTGTGTTTAAACGCGTTAATCTCTGGAACTAACAGTCGGGTTCGAAAAATTATTTTTGTATATGATATCCAGAGTCAAGAGTTTAGGCTATGTAGCATTAGGCTATACCTCTCAGGTAACATTAAAGATTGATTTTTGTTCAGTAAGTCGGAAGAACAAGCGTTCCCGGACAGCATCAATAATACCTAAGTCTATTGGTGCCTGGCAATGCGGGCTGCATCACGTCGCCCCTACCAGTGTTCTTGTGAAGAATTGCGAGCTGCTTATAAATTACAGTCACGGGGAGTAATTAGTGCAAAAATATTTCATAGGCCCCCTAAAACAGTTATTATCATGACAATAGTATGCCTCTGTATAAGGGCGATGGTGTTGGTGCAGTATACTGAGGTTATCAGCTGCAATAAGCGTTGGTGCTTTCCGATCCTTATCCTTGAGCGCTCCAGTTCTGTAGTAGTATTCATTATCATAAAAAAATCCACCTGGCGAAGCCGGGCACTACTGCTAGTGAATTTATAATGACAGGGATGATATACTGATTATCACTTTAGTGGTGGCATCAAGCAAAAATTGAAATATACCATGTTTTTGACAGAGTGGGATAGAGATATGTGTAGGAGTTGGGAGTCAATAATTAACCTTAAAGTACTCTGGAATTCTTGGAATCTTGGTGTGTTGTTGGTGTTGCTTACAAACAGGTGAGTTTAGCTGGGATTAGATTAGGAATGGTTTAGTGAAGACAGGTCAGGTGTGGTCAGGTTAGGTTAGGTGAGTTGAGATTATGTTAGGTAAAGTTAGGTTATGTTAGGTCAAGTTAGGTTAGGTTAAGTAAAGTTAATTTTGGTTTAGGTGTGGTTGCCTGGACCAAAGCCAACTAACTACTCACTACTCGGGTTAAGAAATCACATTTACTCAAATTACATTCTAGTAAAAATTATGTCTACTATATACTGCTACCACTTTGCTACCACTTTTGCTCTCACTTAAAACTGCCCATCCATATTTACTCTCACTTTTGCTCTCACTTTCTCTCACTTTTGCACCCACTTTAAACTATTATTTTTATTACCGAGTTAACTTTACTAGAGATTAGTTCATGCTTAACAGTTGATATGAAAGTATCAACGACTAGCTACTGTATATGGTAAGCCATATGCATACTATAAAGGATATACATATATTGTAAAACGAACCACCAACAAATATGGAACTGTTATTTGGCGTTGTTCAAAACAACGTTAAAAACAGCGTTGAGGTGATCTGAAAGGTAAAAATAGTGAGGTCTTAAGTGTGAGTGATCATCAATGTGGTGTACCAGTTGAAACATGGTTGCTGTTTAAGAAAACTCCTCAAAATGCTAAAATGCCAGTCCGAGAAAAATTATGCTGCTCAAGATAGTGCATTGTTTGTTAAAAAGCATTTATCATCTCAAAAAGTCATGTTAGGACAGTTGTCAACGTCCGAAAAGCTCCCAACACTATCAAAGCAACACAGACTATGCAAAAAGTGGTATTGCAAAAGTATCAAAAAGGACTATATAGTGATAGTGATGATGATTATAATGATGATAATGATCGTGATAATAATGATAACGGTAACGCTCTGTTTACACCTAAAAGTCATTTGTTAAATGTGTCTACTGGAACAATCCCAGTAAGCTAATCCGGCGGCTTCAGCAATTTCATGCCTATAAACAGGCTGGTTATACTGAATATGAGAATGTACTATTGGATATAGAAAATAAACTTCGTCGTGCCAAACTTATTGTGTAACGGGTCCACGTAACCGCTTAGAGTGAATCTTAACATACATTCTAGGGACTTGACTACTACGTGTATAGTCATCCTTTTAAAACTATTGCAAGCAATCGTAAAGAGATAGAGAGTTATATTTTATGTGTATATATTTTAAAATTATTTAAATTAAATTTTTAAAAATATGATATATATATATATCTTGTTCTTCTTAATCGCTACCCCCACCTCTCACTTCTAATGCACTCATTAGCCTTTAGAGATCTTCAATAATGTTTGTAAAGAATTGCCTTAAATAATGAACTCTATTTGGGGTTTTGTATACTGAGAGTCATAATAATACAGTGCTGACAACCCATGTTCAGATAATAGTTATGTTGGGTAAGGGGTTCGAGCCCTTGCTTCCTTATACAGGAAATTGTATATTAAGTCAAACGCCTTGACCGCTCGGCCAACCCAACAATCAAACCCAGGCCTCCAGTACAAAAGTCAAGAGTGTTAGCCACTATGCAAGAAAATAGGATTGGAAATCAAGCTGACGTGGCCTGTCAAAAGGTATCGTCCTAAGAGCACTTCAAATAATCTGTTTAGTTTTACCTATCAAGGTTGAGTGTACATTGTTTCTTGACAGAGCTAAAAATCAAACCTAAGCCTTTGCGATAAGAGGTGTACAGCTTGACCACTAAGCTATAGCGAATTTTATTTCTATCAAGTGCTCTGTTTTAGTCCTCAAAGCTGGGAATCGAGTTAAAACCTTCAGTGCAGCAGCCTAAAGTGCTAGCCACTAAGCTATCACGCCATCTCTATCTATAGAGTGGTCTGTTCTAGACCTAAAGGTAGGAATCAAGTTAAATCCTCTAGTACAAAAGCCTAAAGTGTTAGTCGCTATGCAAAAATATATATATAATTAAAAAAGAGCCGTAACCTTAAGTTAAGTACCATCCCAAAATTTAGCTAGAGTTAAAAGTGGAAAACCATTCCAGAATGGTTAATACTGGGAATTAAAGCCCGTTTTCCTCTGTTTTGTATCACAAGGCTTAGTGCACATCGTTAAGATGAAAGCGAGAATTTACGACATGCTAACATATTATTGCATCATGGTAACGAGATATTTGAATTTGAATTTATTGTTTCTCTTATACAGGCCACTGAGGCTACAAAGCCTCTTTATGCAGCTCTCTTCATTCAGAGGGCGGTTAATACAATAGAATAAATGAAGAAAGAAAAAACTTAACCTATACATACAGTTGACAATAGAAGTTCTTGTTATTACATCCGTTCACCTTGAACATGATAATTGTATAGCTGATAGATTACAATGAAGGGAGTGTTTTATCGCTCTGATAGGAAGTCCTGAATACTGGTGCAATTTATATTTATTCCAGAGAATACTAGCTGAAATACGGAATGAGCCTTTGCATTTTTCGGTTCTGTGATGAGGTATCTGGAGCATTTGTGCAGTGTGTCTATTCGCACGGTTATGCACTGATTGCATGGGAGTTAGTGTGCAGTAAATATAAGACGGAATTTTGAATTTTAGAATTTTTATCACAGTCAGAGCCATGGCATACTGTCTTCGTTCCTTTAACTTTAGCCATCCAATCTGGACGTAAAATGGAGTTATATGAGACTCTCTTGGTACATTGAGAACAAACCGCAAGCAAGCATTTTGCATTCTTTGCAATTTTGTATTGAGGACCTCTCCCATATCATGGTAAATTATAGATCCATAGTCAAATATTGGTAATATCAAACTCTGTATCAGTATCTTTCGTACATTTTGAGGCAAATAGAAGCAAGTGCGCCTAATTTGATATAATGACGATGCAACCCTTTTCAGAATCATGTTTGTGTGATCCTGCCACGATAATCGAGAGTCAAAAATAACTCCCAGATTTCTTACTGCTGACTGGTACGGAACTGTTTGAGATGCAAGCTGTAAAGGTGGTACTGGGTCAGGTAGGGAACTGAGTAATTTGGTATAGCCGATGATGATCGGTTGCGTTTTTTCGAAGTTAAGTATTAGATTATGATCGAGTGCGTACTGAGATAGGCTTTGAATGTCACTGTTAATTAGAGCTAACTTCAAATGAATGGATTTCAGATCCGTGTGTAGATATAGCTGAAGGTCATCTGCGTACATATGATGTTGACAGAATTTAAGGACAGATGGAAGGTCATTTATATACACGGAGAACAGGAGTGGACCAAGGACCGAACCCTGCGGCACACCTGTTGTTACTTCACACCATTCTGAAACATTGTCATCTGCTAGGACTACTCTCTGACATCTGCCTGTTAGGTAAGACCTAAACCAGTTCGTTACTGACTTTGAAAGGCCTAGATTTCTTAATTTAACTAGTAGGATCTCATGGTGAACTCTGTCAAAGGCTTTGCTGAAATCGAATAGAGATAATATAGTAATTTCCTTCCGGTCCATTGCTAGACAAATGTCGTCTGTGACTTTGATAAGGGCTGTCAGAGTACTATGTTTTGATTTATATCCAGATTGGTTCGGGTTTAGGATATTGTTGGAATTTATATATTCATAAAACTGATCAAAAACAATCCGTTCTAACGCTTTCCCAATTGCACACAATATACTTATTGGTCTAATGTCACTACAATTTAAGGCGTTCGTGAATTTTGGTATTGCTTTGATGTTGGCTTTTTTCCATTGTGTCGGATAAATACCCATTTGCAGGCTATAGTTAAATATATGCAATAAAACTGGCATGAGGAGGTCCATATTCCTTTTCAATGGTGTAATAGATATATGATCTGGTCCTATGGCTTTTGAAGTTATCCTAAATATGGCTAAATGAATGTCCTCTGGATATATATAGCCAAAATGAAATTCTTCCCGTCGGTCAGTAAATTTTTCCCTGTAGTTAGCAACAGTTGACAAAACTCTATTGCTGTCTACAACGGTTGATACGTTTAAATAATGCTTATTAAGCTCATCAGCGCTCATTGTTGGGTTATTGCTTTTGTGTCTGGATTTTCCAACACCGAGAGTTTTTATAGCTCTCCACAAAGCCGAGGAGTATTTAGCTGAATTAATTAGCGAATAAGTGTAACGTATCTTTGTATTACGAATAACTTGCTGGGTTCTGTTGCGTAAGCTTTTGTATTCTACAATGTCCTCGGGTTTCTGTGTTCTGTTGCACTTCTTTCTGGCTCTATTTCGAGATCTTATTAGATCTTTTATTTCTGTGTTGATCCAGGCAGCTGGTGCGTGCCTCACTAGCTGAGCGCACTGGGGCATGGCGATCATATAAATCAATTAAAAATGTGTTGAATGTTTCGACCTTCTCATCTATAGTTTGCTGCTCGAGAACAGTGTGCCATGGAACTGAGATGGCATCAGCCTTAAACCTTTCATAATTAAACCTGCTGAAGTCTCGAAAAGTTCGAATACTGGGCTTATATTTTGGAGTTGACAGGGTATATACTGCGTATAAGAGATCATGTGCTGAGAAGCCAGAAGCAGCTGTTTGGCCAAACTCAATCACGTGCTCATTGCAGTTGGATGCTATTAGATCCAGAGTAGAAGAGGAGGTTGCAGTGTGATGTGTATCTTGATACGGGAGCCACGACAGATTGCAAGTATTTAGAGTTTCTACTATGTTTTTCGTTTCAAATGTAGCCGACCCAAAATGGGCATTGAAATCACCGGCTAATATTACATATTTATAACTAAAAATGTGTGAAAGCATGTCATTTAATAGTAGTTCCATAAAACCGACTTTGGGTGCTCTATAAACACAAATAAATAATACTTTAGTATCTTTCAGGCAAATCTCTACGAATAGGTACTCAGGTCTGAAATTCTCATTATTTGGGGATTTGCAGATAACCCGGCACTTAATGTGCTGTCGAACATACACTGCTACTCCACCCCCTTCTCTACGTTGTCTGTCATTGCGGTAGATATTATATCCTGGCAAGGTTACAGATGAATCAGTAATGGACTTATTGAACCATGTTTCACTAACAGCGATTACATCAATACCGGAGTTAACAAATGTGTATTCAAATTCTGCGAAATGTTCTAGCATTTTAAGTGACTGCGTGTTCAGGTGAGTTACTTTAAAATCATTGGGGAATCTATCAGCTATATCACAAAGATAGGCATGCGTATCATACTCATTGGTAATAATATCCATGCAAAAGATAATTGAAAGTTATTGTAAAATTGTTAAACAAGAAATGTCAAAACTTTCAAAATCTAAAACTTGAGCTATTTTCTAAATATTAATCAATAATATCGGCTTGTATTTTGGCTAGACACTGTAGTTAAAGTTCCACCAGTAACCATATTACATGTTTGTGCTTACACTTGTAACTTTGATCAGTTGAGCCCCCTCACACTGACACGTATGAGGGTCCTTTACGTACGAGGAGCGGGAAACTTTTTCTTCAAAAAGTCCAATTCTCGGAGTGTTTTCACACGATGCCTCGTGTCATCAATGCGGATCAGAACAACGCAATCTGCAGTCCAGACACCGTGTAACCCAAAGTGACTTACTGCTTGTTTTACAATATCAGTCCGGGTTTTCGTCAGATCTTCTCTTACAGTTATGCCGGTATTCCTTAAGTATTTCTTCGACCTGAAGAGTGCTGCTCGATCTGCATAGGACACGAACCGCACTATTATTGGCCGCTTCTTTCCAGCATCCCAGAGTCCTACACGATGAGATCGGTCTATTCTTTGGGGATCGATTGTCACATTCAACTTGGCAGCAACATCCATTACACACCTGTTGGTGTCCTCGCCTGGAGTTTCTGGAATACCAAAAATTCTCAAGTTATTTCGACGCTGGTACTGCTCAAGTTCATCAGTGCGGTCATTCAGTTGCAGCTCAAGTTGATTTATAGTGTCGTCTCGCCTGGCAAGTTCCTGTCTGAGTTCATTGATGACCTGGGTGTTAAAATCTATTGTTTCTTTTAGTTTATCAATCACCTTATTAGCAACTCGATCCACGAGCTCCTCGATTAGGTTCGTATTACTCAGCAGGCTTAAAATGTCAGCTGAGTCTCGGCGCACATCCTGCGTAGCTTGGTTGTGGTCCGCTGAAGAAAAAGTAGTGCCACTGTCCTTCCAGTTTCTTTTTGAGCCGTCAGCTTCGCTAGCATTGCGACAACCCCCACCCTGACTGCGATCCACGGTCTTCAATTGTTCTCCCGAGCTGCTACCTGCTCCGTTCCTCTCTAGGGCGCTAGGGTCGTCTGCTTTCACTTGCTTGCGCTGTCCACCCTTCGTTTGTTCACGAACTCCGCGCTCCCCACTGCGGTTAACTGCCTTCTTTTGTTTGTCTTTGCCCGTCATTTTGTAGTTTTCAACTCTAACCTCTCACACACTTTAATACTTGTTTATCAAAATAACAGCAATATTTCAACTTACTGCGTTTATCACCGAACGTTCTGCTGTTGATTTACTTCTCACTGATCACTCTTGCAATGCACTGCTTCTACTTTGTCACCTTCTAAAAGCAATTCTGGCTAGGAACTATCACTCGCGTTTATTCCGCCATATAGTGTGTCTGTATGTGTGTGTGCATACATATCTTCCGGCTAAATCAGCTTGTCCATACTTCCTCCAAAGCAAACAGACCTGCATGTTACTAAACCGCTTTCAGTGTTTATTAGTACTGTTTGCACATAAGTGCGATGAAATTCTATGTGTTGAGTGGTTTTTACGCCTGGATACCATTTCCCAATCGTTAGCTCGTGAAAGACGGTTAGTAAAGAAATTTCTGTTATATAATAATAATATATAAATCATTAGCCCCGTGTACTCGGGTGCACATAAATCATATAATATGGGTTTTGCAATATCAAAGTTGTTATAACCGTCTAGTTAGGGTATTTCAATATCATGGCTATTAGGTCTATATACTTAAGTGTGTTACGTATCGTGGCAGTCCCGTGAACGTTGTGTTTAATATAGAGTTAAGGGCATCTTAAAATAATTTTAGGAAATTTAATTTAACATTAGCTAATTTACATGTGTATAGTAATTAGTCAGCGCCTGTTAACTAGCATCTACCGTTACACAACGGCGTTTTCATAAGCTCTACATGTCTATCCTAATCGTTTCTGGTATAATGTCTCGGTTTTTAAAAACTGACATGGTCGCTCGGTTTCTATAAAGGTCTAAGTGGAATGTGGACCTAAGGGAAAATGCAGTTGTAACAGGCGCCTTGACCAAGTTTCTGAAGTCTAAAGAGTCGTGGAAGGTACAAAACCCAGCCAGTGCTACAGACACATCCCAGCTTCCGGCACATTGAAGGTAAGAAATAAGGGCCATATACCCTTTAACAACGCATTATGATTTATTTTAACCGTATTTTAGCATTAAAATATCTATTTTTGTTTTCAGAAAAACCGGCGTCTCTATCTTCCATTTCAATTGCAATGGTAGCGGGGTTTCTCGTAGAGTGGCAGAAGAGAGAACAGACTGTGAAGGTTGCTTAGAGAAAATATCAGCTCCAGCAAGTTCAAGCCCGCCATTAGTTTAATACATTTTCAAGACAGAGGGGGATTACGATATCCCGAAGCTTCTTTCTGTTGAAAACAATTTCTTTCATCTGAGAAACAGCTGTTTAACGCAGTTCTTTATATTTGTGACTTGAGAATAACTGGTATTAAAGTAACACCTGTTCATGCTTTTAACATTTGTGTTTTTCTGTTGACGAAGCAAGTGAAGCACTGCGATATAATGTTTATTTGCTGTTTGTGCTAACGTGACTTAGCTTAGTTATTTTTATTTGGTTTTCTTTGGCTTTGTGCCAAACAGATTAGTTTGGGTTTATTAAGCTGTGTTTTGTTGATATCAGCGATGGACATGAATAACACTTCTTTAAAATTGTGTGTAGGCCTACGCCATTTCAGTAGTAATAGACGCCAGTTCTCTACACCCTAGGCCTCTAAGTTAATTTTATTATATGTAATGAACTGAGCACCCTCTGAGATCCAATACATCCAAACCCTAGAGATACCCCACACCGATACAGTACATAATATTACATGAGTTACTACATTTAAATCTTACCCAAGAGTAAGTGGGGAGTTTTTATTTGTACCTGTACCCTCATCCCATCAGCTGTATTTATAGCGTATCAGTATGGGAAGAAATAACAACTGCTGAAATTAGGAAAATTTTAGTATCTTGACAGGCTGAGTTCGTGGCATTACACATCCATGTATTTTCCCCCTGCCTCTAACTCCGGACCAACACACAGAAAGAGGAAATTAAGGGTAACGCTTCGGGAGTGATGAACGAACAAAACTACATGCATTCGCCGAAATACCTTGTATAATGAATAATAATAGTGGAAATGATGTCGTAATAGATGTTTTCTCCGCCACTGTCTACCCTCCTTCCCCGTTTTATAACACGTCTTATATAGTGAAATTACAGCTGTGTCGGTCATTGTGTGCGTGACTTATGGAACAAATAAAATATTGCCAACCCCACGCAAACGGTAAGCGCGGCCGTGGGGGGTTTGTTTTATACTGCACTCGCTCCGCTCGCTTTGTTGTGTTTCAATGTTCAGAAGGCTTTACATACAAAAACAAACATAACCTGGGGCTAACGCCTCCAGACCCCCTTGCTTGTAGTACAAGCAGTAATTTGGCCAGACAGAAGCCAATATTTGGCTATCTCGCTCCGCAAGCCAATTGGCAACTCAAACTAACACTTGGGGCGCTGCGGTCGGTCTGAATAAGTAGGGTTTAAAATACTCAATAGCACGCGTTTGATATGGAACACTTTTTATTTTTCGGTTATAATCAGTAAATATGGCCTCTAAAGTAATGACAGTATTATTTTTAATTGTATATATGTATAACTGTGCGATACACGTGATCTAATTTGTGTGTTCCACTGGATTTTTGGTGTCATTTGCATATTATCAAGCATCAGTTTTAATGGGTGATGTAGATCAGCTGATTCAAATTTACACAGGGCTACACTTCGGACATTATTTCGGTACTATTATGCGCAATATAATGTAAATGTCGATCCTGAGTCAACGCCGAGGACATTCAAATAGAGAAATACGGTACATAAACAAATAAATAACACACCGAAGCTGTGCTACTTTTATCATTCCGAGACTAGCATCCACGCAAACCAGACGCCACTGTTCCAAGCTCCGACTTATATCGTGAATTGATGTCAAACTGATGATCCGCCAGCCTTTCCGCCAAGCCTACACCTCGTAATCGCTAAGTTCTTCGATATTCGAGCTATTCCACTACGAGTCATATAGGCCTAATTTGCCTCCCCGTGGGCACTGTAGAATGAGTGATTCCGCTACCATTCAAATATTCAACACCAAACCCACCTTTTAACCATCCAAATCAAGCAATTCCTGTCGCCCCCCGAGTTTTAATACAAGTTAAACTCATCCCTTCTCCCTACCAAGCATCCAATAATTAATTATTCAAGTAACTTCAATCTTACCAGCGCGCCCATCGTAACAGCTGTTTTTAAACGGAATAACCTTCGCTGGCTTTACGTCGCAGGTCTTCTGTCTGTCTACCTCGACAAGTGTTAGATCCTTCCCGGGGTGGAAAGGTATTATTATTAGGTATTAGGTATTATTAGGTGTCATCACATTTCGGCTATTGCTATTTGCATCTTTTGGAAAGTGATGAAAACGTATGTCCGCAGCCCTCTTATACATCGACTTACAGCCGTAAACTGAGCAATACACTTTGCTTTTACTCATTTTTCACTCTATCAACGAGTAAAACTTATTACTTATGTATAAAGACACGAACAATTTACCACGATCTGTTTACCAATACAAGAAACCATATACAAACAGTCACCACGTGACAAATGTACCCTACTTGGTAAGTTTCTCATTTTTACCGCTAGATGTCATATCAGATAGCTGGAGTTGCCAATAGTATCTCGCTTAGCTCGTTACGCATGACCTGTGTCGTGTATTTCGTGTAGCATACATTGGCAACAGTGAAATGACGTCAATGTATAGGCCTGTGTGCGTCTCGGTAACAGATGAGGACACTTAATGCGCCTCTTCTAGCATACAATAGGATAGCGTATGCATTCATACACTGATATGTCAACACACCAAAATATCGCATATAGCGATGATACTTCACACTTTTCGTACAAAAAAGAACAGAAGGAATTGTATTTAGCGCCACCTTCAACCGAAATAGTCGGTTAATCACAAGGAATACGCTTGAATCGGGTTTTTAAGTCACTTCATAATGCTATTCTTATGGGAGACATCCTTGTTTCACCCAACATCAGCTGATTGCTCCCGAGATTTATTTTGGTTCCCACAGTCGGTCGGTAGAAGACCGGTCTCTCTATCCTATTGTATGCTCGAAGGCCTCTTTCAGTAATAGTTGAGCAATGACAATTGCCACTGACATCGTATAATTGCCGTCGGTGTAGGATGCACGTTCATCACTTTCTAAGAATTACCAATCCCTCTTAAGGTGAATGCAACTTTTAAGCAGAAATCGACCCATGTTAAATGGGTAAAACTTCACAAGAGGGTTTCACAATGGTTTTGCCTAGACCAATATTTTCGTCCAGACCAATGGTGGATTGATAGCGGGGCCGCGTTAGCTAATAGATAACACCCCTGGTTTTTGTCACGCACAGTGGGGGGGGAAGTCACGCATCAATAATCTTTATCCAGGTCAATAGTTTGCCTTTTATTTCATGTCGTGCGGTGAAAGGAAACCCTCTCGTAAAGAATTAATGTTAATGCAGGAAAAAAAAACTTACCAATAGATCCTTCATCCTTAAGTCTCCTGATTAAATCACGGGATAATTCAATTACATCTGTACAATCTTCTCTTTGCTTCAAGAGATCTGTATTGGTAGGATCAACTACAAGAGCTGCCTCAATCTGATAAATGATCAAAACATCTTGTAAAAAGTAGGCTCAAGTTTTAAAGAACAACGTCCCACTTGAAACTACATTATCAATACACCAGCAAGTTACCTGTGCCAATTCCAATGTATATTTCAGTAAAGTCGCCTGTACTTCGTCGGACATTACTCAATCTGCTATAAAATACCAACCAAGAATTTTAATAAAAAATTAAGACTACAACGAACACTTTCAGTTACAGAAAACACAAAGGAAATCTACATTCTGTTACTATTGTTAAGGATATACGAGAAGATTGCACAAAATCAAAGATTACACATACAACACCGTAAGGGGCTCGTAACCAAAGAGGATGTAAGTGGTCGTAGCCAAAGAGCTCGTAACAGAACAATGCAGCGCTAGTGATTCTTTATCGTACAGTGGCTATATACATTGCTGAGCTCTTCATAGAAATGTAGCAGCGTCATATCTCGTGCAGGCGCCATTATTTACCCAAGCACTCCGCTCCTTACAATATTATTGTAGTAGGTAGATAGACGTTCTAAGTTATCTGTGACCGACAACTGTAACTTTTAATTTATGGTACTGAGGAAGATTCTATGTAGCTAAGTGTTTGTCACATACGGTATTTGTATTGTCACCGTTTCTTACCGTAGGCCGCAAACCACAAGGGCCGGTGAGCGAAGTGAAGGGGACAGTTTCTACGACGCCGACGGCGAGGTGAGTGAATTTGACTGCGGAACGACAGAGAGGGGAACGAAGGACAGCACTAGCTCAAGAATGGATGGGGATTTGTGATCCCACAGTCATCTCGACAACAGTCGAATTCACCAGAAGGGTGGAGATGTTTCTCGACCCATCATTGGCGACCAGGTCAACAAGGGTTCTAGTCATTCACTGAAGAAAGTCGAGTTATTCAGAAGCGAGCAAATATTCAGTCAGTCAGTTCGTGACCTGACGTTTGGTATAGCCAGTGTAGTCCAGACCTGTAGTACAGTATGGTACGTCTAACACAGACATGTCAACGTATACCCGCAGTGGGACAGTCGTACCCACCGTGAGTTCGGCAACTTCCCCTCTTCCACCTGCAGTCAAGACTCAGAGGGAGGGTATAGCAGGGCGAGTAAACTTGCGCGTGTGGTCGGCCAAGAGCAGTGAAGATAGCAAGCGTACCGATGCAGTGTGTTCAACAGTGAAATAAGCTTGCCACGATGGGTGAGTGGTTATCGTGTTGAATTACCTATCCCAAGCTTGCAGGTTCGCTCCTGGCCGTAGTAAGTGATATTTGAAAAGCGACAAAAATCACTACACGCATGTCATACGTTGTTGACAAGTTATAGAATCCATTTGAATACAGTAGGCCGTGTTCATAATAGCAAAATTAATCTCGGAATTTTCCGCCAACACTAAGTTCCTCCATTCCCTACTAGAAAGCGCTATAGTGTCAATGAGCTTAGATATCTAACCTCCTTGACTTTCATAGCGCTCAAAGAAAAACAATTTATTGACATGCAAGCTGCCCTCTGTGCGTCAAATATCAAAGCTTGCACCCGGCAGCCGAGGCCATACGATATTATTATTATTATTAACAGTGAAATGTGCAGGCTATATTTCTACCGTGAACACAATAGAGAAGCGTAATTTCAATCTTCACCCAAGCAGTGGCGTTGGCAGGATTTCATTCGGAAGGGAGTTCTTTCCCTATCTACCGACCTGATCGTCTTTGCGCAGCACATATACCAACAACAAACAGTCAATGCAAATTACACATTGAAATTATTAGACCAAAGATTAGGGAGGTTTATCAAACAGAGATGCCGAAGAAAAAAGGTAGCTATTAATTTTATTGAAATTCAAACAGCAAACAACATAAATGAGAACTCAAAAATTAAATAAAAACAGGCTTCACCCAGAGAATTGTGCTTACAAGTAACAACGTGCTATAAATGTCAAATCTAGAGAAACACAAATAGGTTGTATCTATATATACGCATCAGTTTGTAGGTGATGCAAACAAATGAAATAGCAACAAACACAATTACGGGAAAAAGACGCTAAATTACCCCCAATAAATACATTGGTAAATTGAATTTTAAATCAATGGAAATTAATAAATAAGTTCACTGTTTACGAAATGTAAATTCAATCACTGAGTTAGATGAATACTACTTACTACTTAATTTCACATGAACTTACATTTATTGGAACTATTTATTATACTGGTATTCAATTTTTGTCTTGGTTTCTGGGAATTGGTGTGTTTTTTCTTGGAACTAGCGTGAAATTTCTTGGAATAGATGACGTCATGGTCTACTGGAAATGTGACATACAGTAGGTTTTTTGGAACTGGTGATAGGCCTACCGTGCTGACGTCGGGATTTCCACTTGCAACCTGAAATTCCCCTAAATTCTCCTAGATTCCCCTAGATTTGAATGTTGGCGCGTTGTTTGAATAAGAATACTACTAATAATAAAATACTAATAATGATTAATAATAATGATAAATAATAATAATAATAATAATAATAATAATATGGAAATGTCCCCATGTTTTGTTGCACGATTTCGCCTATGGAAATTTCCCCGTGTTTTTTTTCTTCTGGATTTCACCCTTGGAAATGCCCCCATGTTTGTGAAATATTCCCAGAATTCACTATAGAGTTGAATGTTGGTGCGTTGTTGTTGGTTCCTTTTTGTGTGTGCTTGGTGCCCCATATTTAGGTGTCCTCCGTGAAATGCCCCCATGTTTGGAAATGTCCCCGTGTTTTCTTGCATGATTTCACCTATAGTTGTTGTTGCCCATGGAAATCCTCCTATGTTTTGATATAAACCGTGAAATGCCTTTGGAAATGCAGCGTCCTTTCGCGTCTGCTTGAGATCGCCAATGCCCCCGTGTTTTGATGTCAAACGTGAAATGTCTCTGGATGATTTGTTGTAAGATTTCGATCGTAGAAATGTTCCCAAGTTTCCCCCTTGAATTCCCTGAATGATGGTACGTTGTCTCCCAAGGTTGTGGGATCGAATCCTCTCACAGTCAGTATGCATTTGAGGGTGCTTAAATGCGAGGGAGCCGTGTAAGTAGATTTACTGGCATGTTAAAGATCCCCTTCTGGGCAAAATTTCGGCAGCTTGGTGTCTCTAAAAGCCGCAGTAATTGAAATGGATGAAAAACCAATAACTTGAATTAATACCTCACCTTACTGGCCACGGTAGCCGAGAGAGAGTTCTGTTGAGTCAGCCGCCTGTGACTCACGTTATACCCATATCGGGCTTCCTGCCAAATTACTTATAAGTGTTATATAGTGCTCGGATTTCTGTACAATGACAGTTCACAGTAGAAATATGTCGTCTTACCAGCGAAAAAAAAACCTATCCGGTGTTCGTGTGTTCCCCAGAGCTCCAGACCGTCCCCACTGGAAATTCATCGCTGGGTTCCTAACACGCTCCGGTTAAATGTGGACCAGGCGTAAGCCATACAACTCAATGCGCAATAACGCGCCATATACATCAAGACAACCAGTGTTGCAATATTTCAAAAATTGCTCAATAAGTTGATCGATTCTGTGGCTTCCCGTTATGATGCTGGGGGAAATTACGTCTGTGGAACTGTCATCCGTTGATATCAATTTGGCCACGGTCCAGATTTTCAATGTGCCGTTATAAGTTCTATCTGACGTATTTACCACATTATTTCAAAGTATGGTACTGTCAGTGCATTTCGCAAGGAATAATGGTTCTCCACTTACATGTTTCCAGTGTACAATAGAGTTCGAGCGGAGACTATGCCCATCAAGAAGGCGATGCCCTTCAAAGAAAATTTCGATGGCTACCCAGGGTATATTTCATACAGTGGCCAACAACAAATGTGTCTGCTCTGCAATGAGACGACCCATTTGCGGAACAATTGTCCCAGACAGGCGGTAGGCTTCCTTGCTGTTGATAAACAATCGTCAAGTGTGCCCTATTCAATTGTGGTGACGGCCGATGTCAGTGCTCCACATCAGGTTGCTTCACCAATGCCCGGACCAACCTGGAATGAACTCATGGACACCGAACCACTTGTTCCACCCCCATCAACCTCCGTGTTACCTGACGGCTGTTGTTACTGACCCTGTAGAGGGTCTCCTGACGATTTCGCGGCCAGATTCCACCGCCGATCATCCCCTCACCTCCCAGCACTTCGTGCACCTCCCCACCAGCACATCTTGCACCCCCTTCCCAACCGAACCACATGGTGCACACTGCGCAGAGCCGTCACCTGTACTGGCCCATTAAAAAAAAAACAAGATTAGTAGCTCCTCGTCCTCACCCGCGCCCTCCAGGACCCTTCCGAGTGATATCCACGCCCAAACCATGAAACCTCTGCTCTCTCTCTGTCTCCTAAAGGATGATGCCTCATCCCGACAATCTGCACACCAGTGATCCTCCAGACATAGCCCGCCTTCCCTTGGCGCTTCTTAATAGCTACTTGCGCCATGTATTCTCCTGCCTCCCCCGAGCCCTACGCATGTTCTTCCTGCTTTTAAATAATGGCAGAGTTGCTAGCATCAATATTAATGTCATCGAAGGTCATATGAATTTTCGAACGCTCGAGAGATTTCTTCGAGATGCTGACGTGGATATTGCCTTCCTTCAGGAATCACCCTCCCCGTTCTTCCTGTCTCCACAACTACAGGGCGCCAGGAAATGTTCTCCGCATCGGCTACGTGTAGCTCCGAGAGGTTGCGTCATCAGTTTAGTTGGCAGCACAGTGTCCTTGACAGGGCGAAGGCCACATGTGTGGGCTGTGGGCTGTCGAAATCTTCAGTGTGTATAGTTAGATTATGGAAGAGTGCAACAGTATGTTATGAATGGCTGTGGTGAGTACAAAGTTTACTGCCCGTTTGTTTTAATACAAGCAACAGCCGTGCTGCCAACGTAACTGGTGACGCTATCTCTCGCAGAAGCATGTAGGCACTGCGGAGAACATTTCCTGGCGCCCTGTATAACCAATATGTCAACGTGAGAGATACTTGTCAGAGTACGGGATTCCTTGCCCGGCACGATATTGAGCTTTCGAGCATCTATCGACATCCTTCCGGTAGAATAGTAACTGGCACCTTCCGTAACACTACCTTCATCAATATTTACACAACCTCGACCAACAATCGCCGTGTATAACGCAATATTTTTTTCTCAACAAAGTCTACGGCCCTCTACGGCACCTGGAAGAGAAACTGATCCTTGCTGCTGGGAAATATTAATTACGTTCAACGTTCGGAAGACACTACTGGCCAACACATCACATTCAGTCCCACTCTAATGGCGCTCCTCACCCCCTTCAAACTGATTGATGTGGTGGTAATGTGCCCGTTAGGCAGGAGTATCCAGGAACCATTGACCGTAAACAGCCCTCTCGAGACCTCCTTCCAACGAACCATACACTGAGAGGATATGATGTGATCTTAGACCAGCTCAGCGCGAGAAAGTTATCCAAGGTAGTATCGGGTAAAGAAGAGGAATGGTTATGAAACCAGCCCAAAGGACACACCCACAGAAAACAGCCAATCTAACAAATAACTAAGCCACACTTAAGTAAAAATTCTACTAAATTTATTATAAAAGAATAAACAGATTCCTAGCCTACTTCGTAGAGGGTAAAACTCAGCTAATCCGTGACAAACTGTTCTAAGTTAAAAGAAAAAAGGAAAGAAAATTATTCCCTAAATATTCCCTCTCGAAGTCCTGTCCACATAAAAAATACAGGCAAACAAACAAGGAGTGCGACATGTAAATATTCCCTACGCACGACAATCATAGTTAAGAATAATCAATAATAGCACCAAGAATCTACTGCAACGCAATTATTTAAACGTCAATAAGCAAGGTTCATTTATATTTACGATAGCAACAATAAAAACACCTAGGTTATGATGGTATCACCTCCGACTAGTCCGGCTCCGTGGCTAAATGGTTAGCGCGCTAGGCTTTGGCTCGAAGTGCCCCGGGTTCGATTCCCGGCCGAGCCATTAGGGATTTTAATCTGCTGGGGTTAATTCCCGTGGCTCGGGGACTGGGTGTATGTGACGTCTTCATCATCAGTTCATCCTCATTCCGACGCGCAGGTCGCCCACGGGCGTCAACTAGAAAGACCTGCACTCGGCCTCTCCGGAGGCCACACGATCATCATCATCACCTCCGACTTGTCTTTCTACTTTACACATCTAGTTATTCCCATTTGTCGTTAAATTAGGTAGGCGATAAGCGTCTACCAAATTAAAAAGCAAATCTAAAGCACAACTAGTCCTGACACCGGGTAATCGCAGGATTTTCAGAACTCTATCATATGAGCGAGCCCGAGGTAAACGTGATATCATTGAATTTTATTATTACGTCCTACGTCTGCTCCAACAACGCCACGACTCTACGGAGCATCATTATGATGACCTGAAGGTCCAGGAAAATACCTTCGTCCAACAACGCCCTCTCTCCTCCTGAAATGTGGCCTTGATGGATCACTCCATATCCCTGGATGAACTAGCAAGTGTTTATTACCTGGCTAGCTCACACCGTACTCGGCAACGGAAGTTTACACATCAACTTCGTTCACAGGATGGCCGCACCCTCACCTCTCCCGACGCCGTAAGTGGTGAAGTGTTCTCCTTCTATCACGACATATACGCTCAAGTGGAGACAGACCCTGACTGCACGATCCGACTTTTGACCACTTGCCACATGTATCTTTCTTTGGACAGATGCTCACGGCTCAATACGGATGTTACGAATGATGAGATTCATTGTTATCAGGCAACTTCTCCCAAATCGGTTTCCTGGCATGGATGGGATAATATTATCGGTACGGACTCTTGTGGCGCTTTACGCACCATCCTCCGCCGTCATGCTCTATGTCAGTCCCAACACGAGGGCACCATCCTCCGCCGTCATGCTCTATGTCAGTCCCAACACGAGGGCACCATCCTCCGCCGTCATGCTCTATGTCAGTCCCAACACGAGGGCACCATCCTCCGCCGTCATGCTCTATGTCAGTCCCAACACGAGGGCACCATCCTCCGCCGTCATGCTCTATGTCAGTCCCAACACGAGGGCACCATCCTCCGCCGTCATGCTCTATGTCAGTCCCAACACGAGGGCACCATCCTCCGCCGTCATGCTCTATGTCAGTCCCAACACGAGGGCACCATCCTCCGCCGTCATGCTCTATGTCAGTCCCAACACGAGGGCACCATCCTCCGCCGTCATGCTCTGTGTCAGTCCCAACACGAGGGCACCATCCTCCGCCGTCATGCTCTATGTCAGACCCAACACGAGGGCATCATCCTCCGCCGTCATGCTCTATGTCAGTCCCAACACGAGGGCACCATCCTCCGCCGTCATGCTCTGTGTCAGTCCCAACACGAGGGCACCATCCTCCGCCGTCATGCTCTATGTCAGTCCCAACACGAGGGCACCATCCTCCGCCGTCATGCTCTGTGTCAGTCCCAACACGAGGGCACCATCCTCCGCCGTCATGCTCTATGTCAGTCCCAACACGAGGGCACCATCCTCCGCCGTCATGCTCTATGTCAGTCCCAACACGAGGGCACCATCCTCCGACGTCATGCTCTATATCAGTCCCAACACGAGGGCACCATCCTCCGCCGTCATGCTCTGTGTCAGTCCCAACACGAGGGCACCATCCTCCGCCGTCATGCTCTATGTCAGTCCCAACACGAGGGCATCATCCTCCGCCGTCATGCTCTATGTCAGTCCCAACACGAGGGCACCATCCTCCGCCGTCATGCTCTATGTCAGTCCCAACACGAGGGCACCATCCTCCGCCGTCATGCTCTATGTCAGTCCCAACACGAGGGCACCATCCTCCGCCGTCATGCTCTATGTCAGTCCCAACACGAGGGCACCATCCTCCGCCGTCATGCTCTATGTCAGTCCCAACACGAGGGCACCATCCTCCGCCGTCATGCTCTGTGTCAGTCCCAACACGAGGGCATCATCGTTCTTATACCCAGGTGAACTCACCTGTCTCGGTGAACGATTACAGACCAGTCATGTGACTACAATATCGTGTCCAAGGTTCTCGTTTGCCGACGGAAATTCGCTGTGAAGGACGTTATCGGGGATGGACAATGCTGCAGTGTCCCTGGAAGGTCCCTCCTGTCGAACCGGGCCACCCTCCATGACCTTCACATGAGAGCTGAATCCCTGTCCACCGAGGCATTCGAACTGTTGAACTTAGATGTTGATAATGCTTTTGATCGTATTAGCCACCAGCTCCTCTACGCTGAAATGCAACCATTTTGCTTTCCTGATCCATGGATCAAAAATATCCACATGATCAATAGCCGTGGATCAACAGCTGTGCTAGTCTCAAGTGCTTGTCAACGGCTTTCTCTCACCTCCGCTCAAGATTGAACGATCTGAGCATCAAGGCCTTCCGCTATCGATGCTGTTATTTCTTCTTGGGATTGAATCTCTCCTTAGGATCCTTTCCGTCAACTTCCAGGCCTCCAACTCTTGCACCGAACACCTTCACTGTTTGTGCCTTTACTGACGACATTTCCATTCTGATTCGATCACACCACGATCTGGACACTTGTATATACTACGCTTCAGGATGCCTACCGTGGTACTTCAGGTGCCCGACTGAACCCAAGGAAAACTATATTGATACATCTTGTGCACAACATTTGCGTAGTTGAAATAGCCGTGGAGTTAGTGCTTATGACTGTGCATCTAGAGATCTAGGGTTCGAATCCCGGATGGGGTAGATATTTTTGCTACCAGATTATCATTTTAAACGATATTTATCATATCAATATGACTAATTTTAACAGAATCCATATGAAATTACGTGTTGGTCTGTGAATGAAGAGGACCTGCTTATAAGGAATTTAAGGTTATGAGCGGTGTCGCGTCTATTAATCTAGTTGATCCATATCGTATTCTTTATTTAGGCTAGTGCTGGTAGAAGCTACAAATAATCTAATAAAATGAGTTCCGTATTATAAACTACAATATCTGTAAAACACTCCCTATACACCAGCTATACCCTGCGTCCCAGGTATTGGTTCCGCACTGTACCTGACGTCAAGATTCTGGGGATACAGTGAAAAACGTCCGTCGAAGCCACGATGCAAACTAATTGGACTCTTACCGTGGCTCAAGCGCGGGGTGCGATGTTACAATTCCGGCACCGAACCCTCAACCTACAACAACGTATCGTCTTTCAAGGGTCTGGTACCTGGCTCAGACGATCCTTCTGCCCAGATTATTTGCCCGACAGCTTGCCAGGAGCATTTTGTTGGTTCATATAGCGCGGTCACTTGTTCCGACGGGATCAATATTGTATCTTCCTCTTCAGCAGGTCTGATCGATCACACAATGAAATGTTGAGCTCTTCTCTCCAAAGCTGACATACGGGTTCTATCACAGGATGGGACCGTTGCGAAGGAACTGTACAGGGCCGTTTGGACGTCTGCTAACGGAATGCGCCCTCGGCTACTTCGTGACCACCAGCGCCATGTCACCCACATTTTTACTGCACTTTTTCCAGGAACCATCCCTACGATCAAAACTATTTACAATGCGCTTTGTCTACAGGCACACTTTGTGCCACAAATCGAAACCAAAATACTTTGTGCTCACTGGCCCACGGTGTGGAAATCTCCTCCCATATCCTCTCCCAACTTTTTCTGTTCCTCCATGATCTTCTCCTAACGGCCACCGACGCTTTCAAATTCATTTGGAGCACCAGGTGCTTCGATACTGCGTTACATCGTGTTACCCTATGCTCCAAGGCTGCCAATGCTTGGCGCTGGTGTAAAGGCCAGATCTGCACCCTATTGAACCTACCTGCCACTGATCTTGACTACCGGAAATTGATCACCTGTCTGTAACGGCCTTCCCTACCTAGGCCTACCCTCGAACAACATGCCGTCCCACATGTCGGACGATAGGAAAGATGCCTTCCATCTGGAAGGAGAGGTGGAAACTCCGATGCTCTTCGCTACGGACCTTATTTGAACTTTCTCCCTCGATTGCAAAAAGCCGCTTATCTTCGCTCGTGTTCGGATACCTCTAGGCAATACACGTACACGTCGGGTTGGACCCTTATCCGCCAACTTATACCATTCGCTCCCAACTCCTTCTCCCTGCGTCCCTTGCTCCTCTTCCATTTCCATGTTCGTCTGTATGGTGAAGAAGACGCCGGTCCTGGGACCGCATTACCCAGCGTGCCCAGGGTGTGACCATACAATAGCTTCAACAGCTCTCCAATGCCACGGCCTCCTAGGTAGGTTTTCGCTTAGAATTAACCTAACCCACAAGGGAAGAAGACTAAAGAAGTATAGGGAAGTGGGTTTCGGACAGAGGAACAAGTGTGGATAATAGGAAGAAAGTCCAACACTAAATACAAACAATTTTAAAGAAGAGTGTCACCGCAAAGCCCGTGAGATCACTAAAGTGAGTGGGGACCTGAACACAGCTAACGGGAAACGCAGCTAGGGCTTGGGCTATTTGCAGGCGAGAGTAGGAGGTACCTTCCCTTCCAAGCCAAGATTCGGCTACTATGGGGAAGGGTGGTGGTCTGGCAAAGAAAGAAATGATAAGTTTCCTATGTACCTTTTTAAAGGAGTTTGTTTTAAACAAATATTCTGAAGAATGCAAATAATTTGAATAAGCCGTGATGTTTTGGTTCTTGAAATTGTAGAATTTCTAAAATGTGACAGAATGTTTCCAAGAAGGATAGGGATGAAGCAATTATACCCTTGAGAATAATTTTGGTAAGAGCACCAATAGTTGCATTTAGGAATGACCAAGCTTTTACCCAGCAAGGAGCCGACTAAAAGTTTAGACAATGAGAAAAAACTTAAATTTTGAAAACCAACCATAAGTTGTAGAGAGAATCTCAACAAGCAGGAAGCTGGCGTAGCGAGCTATGCTTGCCTTACTGGCCAGTTAGAATTAGCTATCAAAGCTAAGAGAGACTTTAATAAGTTAATAACTAAGAGTTCTTACTCAAATGCAACAAGTAGTGCAAACCTTATCAATGGATTTATTTTTATTAAAGAGGGCATAAACCTAGGAAGAGTCAGGGAAGACAGGATATTGGCTAACCGTTATTTCAGAGAAATGATAAAGCAAAAGGAAAAATTCAAATTTATTTAACAATGCAAAAAGATGTAATGAATTTAAGACATATATAATTTGGGTTTACAAACAATTGGGGTCGCAGACCTCCGGAATCATTTAAATCTTGCGCCAGGCAATTGATAATTTTTTTGGTTTTAAACCTTTTATATGAGCTAAAATCTTCGTAAGTTTTTGAAATAGTGCTAAGATAATTAACGTAATTAAGGTTAAACAATAAATCAAGTACAAGGTGTGTACTTTAAGGATTTCTAGATAGGTATCTTAGAAATATGAACAAATAACAACTTCGAAAGTAACAACAAAAAACAGGAAGAAATGAAGTAGAAGTTTCTATAACTTCTTGTATTAATACAGAACTACGTTTAGAGATTATACAAATAGGGCAGGTCACTTATTGTGAAACCTGAAGAGAAAAATTAAAAGGAAGTTTCTAGAACTCCTATGTTTAAGTAGGGATCACGAGAAAAATAGGGCAAATTTCCCTTTCGTGAAACCTAGAGATAACTCACTTTTGAGTAGAAAGGATTGGATTCCCTAATTAGAAGGGAGAAACAATATACTTTAAGGCGTGTACTAGACACGAAGTTTTACAGACATTAATTCGTTGTACGTGGAGCAAGTAAGGGAGGGCACTTATTGAGAGTGACACCTCATTGATAAAAGACCTAAAGTAACAATTTTATTATTTTAGTTTGTTAGTAAAAGGGTTTAGGAAAGATCAAATGGGATTGTGGAAGAGTGTTCATGGCCGTATTTATTGTACTCGGTCGAGCGCGACGCGGATGAAAAAGTTGAAGAGGCACTGTTTTCACTATTGTCTGTTGATATAGTTGAAAAGTTCACTGTAGAAGCCCAAAAAGTTTATGGCGAAGAGAGTTATTGCGATGGTGGAAAATAACTAGTTACACTAGATTTGCGACAGTCTATTGCTTGAAAAACTTGTAGGTTATAGTTGAATGCACCAGAAAAATTCCAACGGAGGAAGAAAAATTAGATATTGATCAGCAGTTCATAAGGAAGATCCCTTAGTTTGAAAAAGTATTCCCATATGTGAGTGGAAAGTACTAGAAGGTTTAACTTGTAGATGAATTGTTCGGCATGGAAAATTCCAGAACAATCATGACTGAAGAATAGGGCAAAAATTAGTCCAGCGGTGGAACGAGCTAAGTATTTTATAGACAGTGGGTAGTTCAATGGTGTCCCACGTTGTGAGAAAATCTCTCATTTAATAAGCATAAGAAATGCTGCTTCATGTTAAGATTGTCTTAGATAGACAAAAGCCTAACATAGAAAATCCCGCGAAGGATGATTATTGCCCCACATTTAGAAATCTCACACTGCCTATAAAATGATCATTAAGAAGCATGTAGCTATTTAAAATCAATTAAAATAAGTTGAAGAACGTATAAATAGTACTTAGCTCATTTCTGATGAGCGGCGATTCCTTAGTGACCGTTAGTCAGGAATTCACAACCTGGCGAATATTTGAAAGTTTGTCTGTCGAGGTGAGGAGACAAGCTTTAGTTAAGCTCCGACTGACTAGTTTGACTTCAGACGCACAAGCGAGGCCAGCTCAACGAAGCGCGGAGGGACCAGGGAAGGGAAAAGAGTGGGGGTAGGAGACAAAAGGAATACACATAAGGATAACCAACTTAACAGCAATAAATTTTCTTCAAAGAGTTGATAGCTGGCGTCACTAGCGAAGCCGGGTGGGTGAAAAAGTAGACGAAGTCCTCTTGATCACGGAGATGATAGCTGGCGATAGCGATGAGATCTGGCGGCCAGATTGGTAAGGAAGTCCTCTTGTACAGGGAAAAATTGAGGTATTTCAGAGATTCGCTGCTAGATGACGCTAGGTGAGTCATGGAAGATATATATCTAGAACAGACTCACAGGTGGTGTAAGAAAATATACCAACAAAGAGAAATAGGAGATCACCGTTGGTGTTTGCGAAAAAGGGAGGGGATGAACTCAAGCAAAGAGAAGCAAAAGCTTACTCTGTCTTACCGTGTATTCCAAAGAATACACCAAGCTGGGAGGGGGGAACACCAACAGAGAACAAAGACAAGAAATTGAGAACTTGAAGGTAAAGGAGCAATTAAAGACAATGGTCTTATGATATGCCCATTAGTGGTCAAGATCTTGGCTACCCTAACTCTCCCATCCCTTCCAGGATAACACTCGATCACTCTACTAGAGATCCAGACCAAGGGAGGAGAAGCATCCCTAACCAGGACCAAGTCCCCCACTTTAATGTCGGGATTTGAAAGAAACCACTTCTGTCTCCGTTGCAAGGAAGTTATGTATTCCAAATTCCACCTCTTCCAGAATGAGTTACGGAGGGCTTCAAGTTTACGCCAAACAATAGGTAAATTAGAATTCCTGTAAGAGTTGGGAAGGGGAGGAGGGACGGAAAGAGAAGTGCCAATAAGGAAGTGACCAGGTGTGAATGGAAGCAGATCATCAGGGTCATTGTAAAGCGGAGTTAAAGGGCGTGAATTAACAACACCTTCAATCAGAATAGACAGCGAATTAAATTCTTCATAAGTCAGAATGCGATTACCTAAAACCTTTCTTAGATGACGTTTAGTGAGCTTTACGCAGGATTCCCACCTACCACCGTGATGAGGGGCGTAGGGAGGTATAAAACGCCATTTGAAACCCTTTGAGTAGGAAAAATTAGAAATCTGTTCCATGGCAGGAGAAGATGTGAGAGCTTTCTTCCACAAGGAAGCTGCGCCTTGAAAAGTGGAAGCGTTATCAGAGAACATCTCAAAAGGAACACCACGCCTAGCAGCGAAGCGAGAGACGGCTGACAAAAAGTAAGAAGTGGAGGCATTCGTTACTAGTTCCAAATGGATCGCGCCAGTAACCATGCAAACAAAGAGAGAAACATAGAGCTTATCAAACAATTTGCGTTTAGCTTCAGGGGAATTGCGTTGATATTGGAACGGACCCATATAGTCCACACCAGTTAAAGCAAAGGGACGTATAGGAGAAGAGCGGAAAGCGGGCAGATCGCTCATTAATTGAGTAATGACTTTAGGTTTCGCTTTGAAGCAAGGAATGCATTTGTGAATTACAGAGGAAACTTCATGAATTCCATTTATGATCTAGTACTTTTCCCTTAAGAAGCAAAGCAGTGTGCGTGTACCAACGTGCAGATTGCGATAATGAAAGTCACGTATAATTAAAGAAGTTACGTGATGTATAGAGGGCAAAATAACAGGATGCTTTTTATCCTCGGAAAGCAAAGATTGCGAAAGCCTACCACCTACCCTGAGTAACCTATTGCCATCAAGGAACGGGGCTAAGGCTCGAAGACGACTAGATTTCGGGAGATCCTTTTTAGCAGAAAGCAAAGACAATTCAGAAGAAAAGGCTTCTTGCTGGGTTAGTTGCAAAACCTTGATGGTAGCGAGATTCAATTCATGATTGGTAAGGTGTGGTTTGGGGAGAAGAGGTTGGTCAACCACAAGATATTTCCATTTGAGAAGATAGGCAACAATTCGAATTAATTTGTGAAAGGAAGAATAGCGTGACAATAAGGGATGAGAAACGTTGGAAACAAGACACGAAGCAGTAGATTTAGATACTTTAGCGTCAGGCAAGTTGGAGTTTGTAACTGGAGGTTTAGAAGGCCAGCAAGAAGAGTCTTCGATTAACCACGAGGGCCCATGCCAGTACAACTGAGAAGTTGCCAATTAGAGGGTAAACAACCACGTGAGATGATGTCAGCGGGGTTGTCAGCGCTGGGCACATGCCTCCATTGACATCCCGAAGAGAGGGTTTGAATTTTGGAAACCGTGTTTGCAACAAAAGTTTGCCAATGAGCGGGGTTTTTAGCAATCCAAGAAAGGGTGATCATGGAATCGCTCCAGAGATAGGTTTGCGAAAATTCGACCTTTAAGACTTCCCGTAATTTCTTAACAAGTTCAGCGGCCATGAGTGCAGCACACAATTCAAGCCTAGGCAAAGTGATAGTTTTAAGAGAAGCCACCTTCGATTTGGCACAAACAAGATTGGAAACTGAAAATCCATTTAATGAACCGCGATCAACCAAATATGCACACTAACCGTAAGCTTTTTCGGAACTGTCTGCAAACACATGAAGGAAAAAAGATGTATTAGGATGAGCGTTAATTAAATTCCTAGGAATTTCAATAAGGGAAAGATCAAGCAAATTGCTACGAAAAGAGAGCCATCTGTTAAGAAAAGAAAGGGGCACAGTTTCGTCCCATTCACATTTCAGAGACCATAGCTCTTGCATGAAAAGTTTGGCTATAACAATAACCGGAGCAAGAAATTGAAGCGGATCAAAAATTTTTGCAATTTCAGAGAGAATTTGCCTTTTTGTGTTAGGGAGCTCTTCGGCAAGCGAAACTTTATAGATGAGAGTGTCAGTGTTAGTGCACCAATGAACTCCAAGAGTTTTTATGGATTCGAAATTTCCACAAATTTCGACGGAGGAGTTGTGGAGTGGGAATCCTTCATTCTTTAGCAATTACTGAAGTTCTAGTGACACGAAAGAAGCTTCCTCCATAGTGGGGAAGGACTGCAAGTGATCGTCAACATAGAATGATGTATTTAGGGCTTCGGAATCTTTAGAGTGAAATAAGTGACCATCTAGAGAGGCTAACATGTGTAAGGAGCGAATAGCAAGGAAAGCGGATGGTTTTAAGCCATAAGTGACCGTCTTTAAGCGAAATATCTTAATGGGCTTGCTGATTTCATCGCGCCACAAGATTCTTTGGAGATCTTGTTGTTCGAGCTGAATTAAAACTTGACGGTACATCTGTTTTATGTCTGCTATAACAGCTATGGGAAATAATCGAAAGTTTATGAGTATAGCAGATAAATCTGACTGAATAGCGGGACCAGAGTAAAGAGTATCGTTAAGACTGTTGCCATTAACGTCAGGGGATGAACCATTGAAAACGACTCGGATTTTATCCTTTACAAGAGGGTTTCTCCACACGGGATGATGATTTAAGAAAACCGTTTCGATTGGGGGTTGCAATTCGTCATCAGATTTGCTGACAACTTCCATATGATCCAAGCTTTCATACTCATCCATGAAATCAGTGTACTGCTGTTTAACGAGAGGTTCTTTCTTGAATTTGCTCTCGATAGCAAAGAGAGCTTTTCGAGCTTTGTGTTGAGAATTAATAAGTTTGGGGGGATTGAGTAATCTTGGCATCTGAACAATGAACCGACCTTCAGGAGAACAAGTGGTAGTGTTCAAGAAAAGTTGCTCACAGAATTCGTTTTCTGAAGAGGTTACGTTGGGAGAATCAACGCTTTCGAGTCTCCAGAACTGCTCCAAATCAGTATTAGCAAAATAACATTGAAATACGGGTTGGGGAGATTTATGAGGAAGTTGACCGGTAACGATCCATCCAAAATTAGTGTCTCTGGCAACCACGTTTGAGGATAACTTACGAACCTGTTTACGAAGTCAATTCCAGAAAACATTGGCACTGAAGAGTATGTCAATGGGGCTTTGTTCATTGAACAGTGGGTCGGCTAACCTTAAATGCGAAATATCGACAGAGTGACTTGGAGTGTCCTCTCCGATACTGTTGAGGATGAGGCAATTAAATTTTAGAAAATTATTTCTGTGACAAGTTTCTCTTAGGGTTAGCTTTGAAAACTGTAAAGCTTGCGATTTTGAGCTGTTAATGCCTGATACATTGATAGAAGTGGGGTTTACAGGTAGCCCTAGTTTTCTAATCAAAGAATTAGACACAAAATCATGAGTTGCCGCTGAATCAAGAAGACCGCGAGCACTACCCAGTTGCCGAATTTGTCTTGGACTTCGACTTGAACAGTGGATAACAATACTTGTGCACTACGCAAAGACTTAGCGTTTTGAATGTAAGAAGATGCACTAGGATTGCTAGTATTATCAATTTTCTGAGAAGTAGATGCTGCTGATGACCTCGATTGATCATGACGATGCAGTTAAGTGTGGTGCGGTTTTTCACAATGGTAACAAAGTCTTGAAGACTTACAATTAGAAGCAGAATGCTTAGGTGCTAAGCAGTTAAAGCAATGTTTATTCTGGGAAACTAATTTTCTCCTGTCATCGACTGACAGTTCTTTGAAAGATTTGCATAGATATAAAGTATGGAAATCTTTGCAAAGTATGCACTTTAATGGTTCATTTAAACTTTTACGGGGTTCGCTCTGAGTGTTTAAAGCGAGAGAACTGGCAAGACGGCGTTCACTGGACCTAGTTGGATAAGCAGTGGCGTTTGACTTTGGTTTAGACGAACTGGATCCAGGTTTTTGGGTACTAGACGCTACGTGTTCGGTTTTAGATTTAAGAGACAGTAATTCAAGTTTAGAGCTAGGAGAAGAGGGTTCACTTTGATTAGCTGAAGCAGTTAAGAGTTGGCATCTAGCATTTATGAAGGTGACTAAATGCTCATATGAGTAATTATCGTCTTTGGAAAGTTCCATTTCCCAAGATTTGAGGGTAGCGACATCGACTTTGGAAACCACTAAATATATTAGGAAAGTGTCCCAGTGATCAGTGGGTTGGTCTAATGGGGATAGAGCTTTAACGTGAAGTTGTGTTGTATCAATGAGGGTACGCAGACTAGTGACGTCATTGTGCTGTGACGCAGGCAAATTGAATAAAGCTTTCATGTGGCGTTGAATACGTAGCCGTAAATTACCGTATCTTTCTTTTAGCAAGTTAAAGGCAATGGGGTAGTTTTCGGCACTTAATGGGAGTGCTTCAACTAACTGCAGGGCTTGACCTTGTAGAATAGATCGCAAATAATGAAACTTGTAGATGATTTGAATATCTTCATTTTCATGAACTAGAGAACACAATAGTTCGTAGAAAGAATCCCAAGTAGATTCGTCTCCTGAGAAGTGGGGTAAATTAATCTTAGGTAGAATTGATTTGGGCTTGTGAGTGCCCTCACGAGAAGAGGTTTGTTGTTCGTGAAGTGAACCAAGAACAGAACCATCCCTTTTCTGCTCTTTCTCAAGTTGGCGAATTATTTTAAAGACGGAGGCTATACCGTCATAATATTGATTTTCTACCTCTACTCGATCATCAGTTTGATTGACCATGCAGGTTTCGATTTCGGTTTGGATAGTACAATAGTTTTCATAAGAACGTTAATAGTCCTTCACACGATGTTTAACAAATCTAATTGCGCTTCTGAGGGATCTAATTCCTTGATGTATTTTCGGAATCGGGTAAGTTGCCCTTTATAAGAAGCTCGTTTGGAAGTAAGGTTATCATCCTTGCCTTCCTTGTCTTTATCTGGAGGAGCCATGACGAAATAGGTAAATTCAAGTATAACTTACGCGACTGTGGAACCTTGGAAATGCTGTCAGACGGGCAGCAGCAAACGAGTTGAAAGGGAGAAATGCACCAAAGGAGACAGAAGCAATCCCTTTCCTCCTCACCAGCTTTGCACTGCGAAGTTATAGCTGAAAAATTCAAAGCAAATATTAATGATTTGCAAAATATTGACAAATGGACTTTGACAAATAAAGCCTGATAGGTAAAATGTCATGAATGGACTTTCCCGGGTTTCGGCACAAAATTTTGGGTAGATTTTTGCTTAGAATTAACCTTACCCACAAGGGAAGAAGAATAAAGATGTAAAGGGAAGTGGGTTTCGGACAGAGGAACAAGTGTGGATAATAGTGTTACGTTTTTGGGGTTCGTAAAAATAGGTCAGGCTATAATGCACAAAATCTTTATTTACAATAGTGTTATTTACACTAGTTAACACTAAATCAAATTATTTACACAAATTAGGCCTACTTACTTCCACACACACATACACAGAATCTCACTTTACACGGCTACTAGTCACTATGTACACTGATCTCTACAAGTCAGTTTCTCTTGCAGTCATTATTTATCTTCCACAGTCCCTATTTACATTATTTATTTCCACATTTATCTTCACACCCCGTCTTCACTATTTACAGTCCTCCATTATTTATTTTCACTCATCGCGCTAGGCACGGAAAACTGCTTCAACTAATACTGACTCCGATCTCACACTCGCTCGCTCCCACGCAGAACTGCCTGCTCACCTCAGCTTGCTCGGTATATATGCAGTCAGCCCTCTGGTCTCGAAAGTTCTAGTTGTTACTCCTTCCAGTAGCGTCGAGTATGTCCTCGTGGTTGGCTTCCAGAATTATCTAGCCACTCCCAGCGAGGTTCGGGACCTTCTTGTCACACCCAGTAGTCTCCGGAAGCAGAAGAGTCTGGAAGCCTTGCTTCAATAGTCTACCTGATTCGTAGCGCTATTGTATTGGTGGTGGCCTTGGGGAGGGGCTACCCTAATTAGCCTTGGCCTAATTGGCTGTCCAGTGTTCTCCATACACCCCGCCCACTTGCCACTGCGAGACACATGGCGAATTCTGGGCAATTGCACGAATCTTGCAGACCCGGTGCACGCTACACTGCTCCCCCTTCTCAAAACAACTCGCCTCGAGTTGTTTATCGTGAGGCTATCCAATGTCCAAGGGGGTGGCATTGAGGGCGCTGACAAGCGCCTGTTTTGGCTGACGATCTCTCGTTTCACTAGGTGGGCGACAGCTCCTTGCTGCCATTTTCGCGACATATGGCCCCGTCCAGCCCGTAGCAAACAGGTGACCTTTCTACTGTGACGGCGTCCCGGTGATGGTTTACGTCGCTTTGGTGGAGGATAGCCAACCTCCACCGCCTCATCGTCTCTTGCGGCTGAACTCCTCTTCGGTGGCGTCAACCAAACTGTCCTCTTCGCCGCCGCCATTCCCCACGTGATGGTTTTTGCCTGCCGCAGGTATCGCCTTCCACTGAGCATCGAACGCTGAGGTTCCATGGCGTCGCGATGCTCATCCGCGAAGATGTATGCCGCCTCTCGTTGTACGTGCTCGGGAGGCAAGCCAGCTAGCGCGAGTTCTTGAAGTGACTTACTCGCGCACCTGTCCTTATCTTCTAGCCGTAGCTGGTACATGGGCGGTAGCTGGTGGCCCACATGATGCTCCTCCAGCGTCGCGACGATCCCCGACTGGATGTCGTGTAGCACCTCCGCTATCTGTTCCTGAAGTCCCGTGATGAGCTGAACTGTTCCGTCCTCCAGCGTGCACCCGGCATGGTTTGCCACAGTGTCGAACCCGGTCCCGCAGATCTGCCGTGATGTAGCCTCATCGACGTGCGGGGTCCTTCCACTCGAGACACTGCCCCTGTCGTCAGAGCTGCTAAGCCTCAATCCGGTTTCCAGGCCTGTGATGCTTCCCAGTGGTTCGTCCCCATCTCGCTCAGCATTCCGACCTCCGGACTCCACGATGCATTCGGTTCGGTTATCAGCACGCTCTGCAGCGCCACTTTCCATACCGCCTCCAAGCTCGTTACACTCCGGTTTTGACTTCAGGACTGGTTTCAGCTCGTCTTGACTAGTTTCATGCCCACACTGCTCCACTTTATTTCCAGAACTTTCCTCAGTTTCCTTTTCCAAATTTTCCGGAAATGCCGCCATTTTCTTTCCAAAGTTTTCGAAATGTTCTGTCAATTTCTTTCCCAGTGTTTCGAAATGTTCTGACATTTTCTTTTCAACATTTTCCAACACCTCCCACATGCTACAAGGAATCTCGAACAGAAATGTGTCTGGATCCTCACCAGCGTCCAGCAGTAACTGACGTAACCGCACTTGTAGCGTAGACTTGGTTCCTGTTGCATCTGCATCCCTCTCTTCCAGTTCTTCACGCAATTCTGACACCTTCAGTTCTGAAAGTTTTACTTTCCTTGTCGCCATTTTATAGTCCAAAATGCAAGACACACCAGACAGTCAGCACACGATGAACTAGGTTTACAGATGGTACACACCAGACAGTCACTTAGCAATTAACTATACACTTCCTTAAAGTAGGCCTTTTCAAAAGTACTCGCTGTTTCATACAGAAGCACTCACTATAACCTGACCCTCACATCTGACACCAATTGTTACGTTTTTGGGGTTCGTAAAAATAGGTCAGGCTATAATGCACTAAATCTTTATTTACAATAGTGTTATTTACACTAGTTAACACTAAATCAAATTATTTACACAAATTAGGCCTACTTACTTCCACACACACATACACAGAATCTCACTTTACACGGCTACTAGTCACTATTTATGTACACTGATCTCTACAAGTCAGTTTCTCTTGCAGTCACTATTTATCTTCCACAGTCCCTATTTACATTATTTATTTCCACATTTATCTTCACACCCCGTCTTCACTATTTACAGTCCTCCATTATTTATTTTCACTCATCGCGCTAGGCACGGCAAACTGCTTCAACTAATACTGACTCCGATCTCACACTCGCTCGCTCCCACGCAGAACTGCCTGCTCACCTCAGCTTGCTCGGTATATATGCAGTCAGCTCTCTGGTCTCGAAAGTTCTAGTTGTTACTCCTTCCAGTAGCGTCGAGTATGTCCTCGTGGTTGGCTTCCAGAATTATCTAGCTACTCCCAGCGAGGTTCGGGACCTTCTTGTCACACCCAGTAGTCTCCGGAAGCAGACGAGTCTGGAAGCCTTGCTTCATTAGTCTACCTGATTCGTAGCGCTATTGTATTGGTGGTGGCCTTGGGGAGGAGCTACCCTAGTTAGCCTTGGCCTAATTGGCTGTCCAGTGTTCTCCATACTACCCGCCCACTTGCCACTGCGAGACACATGGCGAATTCTGGGCAATTGCACGAATCTTGCAGACCCGGTGCACGCTACAATAGGAAGAAAGTCCAACACTAAATACAAACAATTTTAAAGAAGAGTGTCACCGCAAAGCCCGTGAGATCACTAAAGTGAGTGGGGACCTGAACACAGCTAACGGGAAACGCAGCTAGAACTTGGGCTATTTGCAGGCGAGAGTAGGAGGTACCTTCCCTTCCAAGCCAAGATTCGGCTACTATGGGGAAGGGTGGTGGTCTGGCAAAGAAAGAAATGATAAGTTTCCTATGTACCTTTTTAAAGGAGTTTGTTTTAAACAAATATTCTGAAGAATGCAAATAATTTGATTAAGCCGTGATGTTTTGATTCTTGAAATTGTAGAATTTCTAAAAAGTGACAGAATGTTTCCAGGAAGGATAGGGATGAAGCAATTATACCCTTGAGAATAATTTTGGTAAGATCACCAATAGTTGCATTTAGGAATGACCAAGCTTTTACCCAGCAAGGAGCCGACTAAAAGTTTAGACAATGAGAAAAAACTTAAATTTTGAAAACCAACCATAAGTTGTAGAGAGAATCTCAACAAGCAGGAAGCTGGCGTAGCGAGCTATGCTTGCCTTACTGGCCAGTTAGAATTAGCTATCAAAGCTAAGAGAGACTTTAATAAGTTAATAACTAAGAGTTCTTGCTCAAATGCTACAAGTAGTGCAAACCTTATCAATGGATTTATTTTTATTAAAGAGGGCATAAACCTAGGAAGAGTCAGGGAAGACAGGATCTAGGCTAACCGTTATTTCAGAGAAATGATAAAGCAAAAGGAAAAAAATCAAATTTATTTAACAACGCAAAAAGGTGTAATGAATTTAAGACATATAAAATTTGAGTTTACAAACAATTGGGGTCGCAGACCTCCGAAATCATTTAAATCTTCCGCCAGGCAATTGATAATTTTTTGGTTTTAAGCCTTTTATATGAGCTAAAATCTTCGTAAGATTTTGAAATAGTGCTAAGATGAAAATGAAAATCCACAGCCTGCTTCCAGTCTCCGACCGGGTCAGGAATGGAATGAATGAATCCCCTATCTAGCGGCGAGGATATGAACTGTCCGGCTGCCGAGGCCTGACGCACTCCTCTGGGGCAATGACTAAATGAATGACAGATGAAATGAAATTATAGTGGAGAGTGTTGCTGAAATGAAATTTTGACAGGGAAAACCGGAGTACCCGGAGAAAAACCTGTCTGCCTCCGTTTTGTCCAGCACAGATCTCACATGGAGTGACCGGGATTTGAACCACGGACCCAGCGGTGAGAGGCCGGCGTGCTGCCGCCTGAGCCACGGAGGCTTTGTCAAATAGTGCTAAGATAATTAACGTAATTAAGGTTAAACAATAAATCAAGTACAAGGTGTGTACTTTAAGGATTTCTAGATAGGTACCTTAGAAATATGAACAAATAACAACTTCGAAAGTAACAACAACAAAAAACAGGAAGAAATGAAATAGAAGTTTCTATAACTTCTTGTATTAATACAGAACTACGTTTAGAGATTATACAAATAGGGCAGGTCACTTATTGTGAAACCTGAAGAGAAAAATTAAAAGGAAGTTTCTAGAACTCCTATGTTTAAGTAGGGATCACGAGAAAAATAGGGCAAATTTCCCTTTCGTGAAACCTAGAGATAACTCACTTTTGAGTAGAAAGGATTGGATTCCCTAATTAGAAGGGAGAAACAATATACTTTAAGGCGTGTACTAGACACGAAGTTTTACAGACATTAATTCGTTGTACGTGGAGCAAGTAAGGGAGGGCACTTATTGAGAGTGACACGTCATTGAAAAAAGACCTAAAGTAACAATTTTATTATTTTAGTTTGTTAGTAAAAGGGTTTAGGAAAGATCAAATGGGATTGTGGAAGAGTGTTCATGGCCGTATTTATTGTACTCGGACGAGTGCGACGTGGATGAAAATGTTGAACAGGCGCTGTTTTCACTATAGTCTGTTGATATAGTTGATAAGTTCACTGTAGAAGCACAAAAAGTTTAGGCAAAGAAAGTTATTGCGATGGTGGAAAATAACTAGTTACACTAGATTTGCGACAGTCTATTGCTTGAAAAACTTGTAGGTTATAGTTGAATGCACCAGAAAAATTCCAACGGAGGAAGAAAAATTAGATATTGATCAACAGTTCATAAGGAAGATTCCTTAGTTTGAAAAAGGTATTCCCATATGTGAGTAGAAAGTACTAGAAGGTTTAACTTGTAGATGAATTGTTCGGCATGGAAAATTCCAGAACAATCATGACTGAAGAATAGGGCAAAAATTAGTCCAGCGGTGGAACGAGCTAAGTATTTTATAGACAGTGGGAAATTCAATGGTGTCCCACGTTGTGAGAAAATCTCTCATTTATTAAGCATAAGAAATGCTGCTTCATGTTAAGATTGTCTTAGATAGACAAAAGCCCAACATAGAAAATCCCGCGAAGGATGATTATTGCCCCACATTTAGAAATCTCACACTGCCTATAAAATGATCATTAAGAAGCATGTAGCTATTTAAAATCAATTAAAATAAGTTGAAGAACGTAGAAATAGTACTTAGCTCATTTCTGATGAACGGCGATTCCTTGGTGACCGTTAGTCAGGAATTCACAACCTGGCGAAGATTTGAAAGTTTGTCTCTCGAGGTGAGGAGACGAGCTTTAGTTAAGCTCCGACTGACTAGTTTGACTTCAGACGCACAAGTGAGGCCAGCTCAACGAAGCTCGGAGGGACCAGGGAAGGGAAAAAGTGGGGGTAGGAGACAAAAGGAATACACATAAGAATAACCACCATAACAGCAATAAATTTTCTTGATGAAATGGTCTTCAAAGAGTTGATAACAGGTGTCACTAGCGAAGCCGGCTGGGTGAAAAAGTAGACGAAGTCCTCGTGATCACGGAGATGATAGCTGGCGATAGCGACGAGATCTGGTGGCCAGATTGGCAAGGAAGTCCTCTTGTACAGGGAAAAATTGAGGAACTTCAGAGATTCGCTGCTAGATGACGCTAGGTGAGTCATGGAAGATGTATATCTAGAACAGACTCACAGGCGGTGTAAGAATATATACCAACAAAGAGAATTCAGGAGATCACTGTTGGTGTTTGCGAAAAAGGGAGGGGATGAACTCAAGCAAAGAGAAGCAAAAGCTTACTCTGTCTTACCGTGTATTCCAAAGAATACACCACCTCCGACTCCTACATGACCCTAGTGCTCTAGATTTGCCTGTTCCGCTTGCGAGTTTCGTGCAGTGTTGCCTTGGCCCTGTGGGCCCGTGTGGAAGACCATGGACATAATTATGTTGAACATTCTCATTTGTCACCTTGGTGGAACCTGTTTCAATCACTCCTCAGTTCTATATATGTTCATTTTTGGATACTTAACCTCTAACAATAATAATAATAATAATAATAATAATAATAATAATAATAATAATAGTATCGTATGGCCTCGGATGCCGGGCGCAAGCTTCGTTATTTGACACCCAAAGGGCAGATTGCATGTCGAACTTTGTTGTTCCTTAGAGCGCTATGAAAGTCAAGGAGGTTAAATATCTAAGCTCATTGACACTATCTAGTAGAGAATGGAGGAACTTATTGTGTTGGCGGAAAATCCCGAGATTAATTACGCCATTATGAACACGGCCTACTGGTTTCAAATGGGTTCTTTAACATGCCAACAACGTTTGACATGCGTGTCGTGATCTTTGTGCCTTTCAAAAATCACTTACCACGTCCTGGAGCGAACCTGCAAGCTTGGGGTTGGTAGTCCGAAACGACAACCACTCACCCACCGTGGCAATATCTTAGATGCTGATGGGGCGTAACGGCCTATGTTTAATATTTACCCTTTGTTAGTATCAATAAAGAATGCGCGGTAAGGCGCTAAATCGTACCTCGAAAGCGGCTTCGGCCGCGTAGTCGGTAGCATGCTTAGCTTCTAAGCCCAAGATCGCGGGTTCAAACGCGGCCGAAGTCGTCGGATTTTTTAAGAGCGTTAAAATCCCACAGTATGCCTTCCTTCGGAGAGGAAGTAAAGCCGGCGGTCCCATGTCATAGATTTATGGCATGTTGAAGAACCTTCCACTAATTACACCTGTGTGAAGCTAAATTATAGGTTAAACATTTGACAAACGCTCTTATTTTCCGACGTTTGTCGCCAGGAGTCGACTGCGATGGCATCTGGTAACCAAGTTCTGAACTAGTAGTCGTTGGCGGTGGCGTTTGGCGTCAAAAGTAGGAACTACTTGAAACATTCAATGTCTGCAGTCCTTAATTGAATTTGAAAAAAGATAACACACACTAATACAGTCATTACAATTAACACCAGTTACCAGACAGATTTTACACTCACCCAAAGTACACGGGGCTACATGACCGCGTTGTCGCAGCTCCTAAACTGAGGAACCAACCAACCAAACTGCATACGTGACTGTCTGGTAAAATATTTTCAATCTTATAGTTCTGAACGTCGTGTAGCCTACATCTTTATCGTTATCACTTTTGCTTAATACCGTACTGTGTCAAGAAACTCCCTTCGTATTTTAGTCTCATACATTTCCGTCAGCTCTGTTTAGTTACTGATTATTACTCCCACAGTGTACTTTGTGAAGCGGCTTCCGTATGAATTAGCATTCCTGCATGATAGGTATATCCATCTGTCGGCGTCGGAAATCATATTGAAGGAACAGCCCCTGGATTCAATTTCTGATCTTGTAGCTTAGCTTTTCCGTAGGCATCAACTTTATTTTCAAAAGTGTCATTTATCATAGTCTGTATTTTGAAAATGCACTGAACACAGAGTAGAGAAAAATATTTCCTCTTGCAAAATTGTACCCAACTGCTAAATCTACGTGGCGGCTACTTCGATTTGGAAATATGAGGAAATGTATTTCTTTCTCTCTACAGTTTCGGTTTCTACTTGTTGTGTTGTTACAGCCGTACACACTACACGTAGGCATTTTGACAAACAGCCATAACACTCTATTATAATAAACATTTTTAAACGGAAATGTGGCCGCGTGCGTATTGTAACAGCGAATGGAACAGCGAATAGCTCATTCAGCGCTTACGTACCAACATATTACTAAACAATTTTTGTGATCGCTATTATCGAGTAATCGATAGATATAGATTACTTCCCGGCCGAAGTCGTCGGATTATTTAAGAGCGTTAAAATTCCCTAAGTATGCCATCCTTTGGAGGTGAAGGAAAGCCGGCGGTCCCAGGTCATAGATTTATGGCATGAAAAATGACCTTCCACTAACTACACTTAGTGGAGCCAAAATTTGTAGGTTAGAATTGATAACGCTCTATTGGTTCCAACGTTCGCCGCCAGGTGCTGACCGCGAGGCCATCTGGTAGGCAAGTCCGCAAGCTAGGTGTCTTGGACGGTAGCATTTGGTTGCAAAAGTAGGAACTACTTGAAATTACTGTCTGCAGTCCTTACTTGAATTAAAACAGATAACACACACTAATATAGCCATCTCAATTAACACCGGTTATCAGACAGATTCTACACACACCCAAAGTACACGGGGTTACATGACCGCGTTGTCGCAGTTCCTAAACTTTGGAACCAACCAACCAACCAACCATATGCTACTTGTCTTTAGAATACAAAATAATTCAAATGATCTAATAATTGCATTGCTGATGTCACGTAATCATTGCATTTTATTTGGAGACATGGAGTATCGTAGTCATCCCATACACTTCAGTTTGTATCGTTTTGATAGCCTGTGTTATTGTAGTGCTAGGGTGTGGAAGGAGACGGCTATTGTCTTCAATTAGATGTCATTCTGCCATTTGCCACAGTAGGAGTGGGAACCCCCAGTAAACACTTCCTTGATGGATGTCCTTACGGAAGCTAAGTGTACCTCCCAGACTAATGACAGGTGAAGTCCTGAGGAATATATCCCTCCGCGTATCTCCTCTCTCTGTTCCTTCTTTTTTTATCGACATGGAAACTCCAGATTGTCATCTCTCAACCTACTATTATGTATACAGTAAAAATTATGTGTTTGCACCTTTCACTCAACTTCTCTCCACTTTTATTACCTTAGAAGTATTTTATTGGTGATTCAAGCTTTACTGCTGAAATTTGAACACTTGGTCTACTTGAGGAACTTTGTGCAATCGTAACAGAGTTGCCAACCTTTGAGCCTGTTTCGCCATAAAATCGAATAACTCTGGTGCTCTTTTGCTGCTCAAACAAGGTTTGTACAAAACAAAATGTAATTAGTATCAAATTAGTTCTGAATTACTCGGCCTATCGTTCCAAATGCCACTAAAATCTGTATTCACACACACAATTCATCACATGAAAAGCAGTGTTGGCAACGGTCCCAATTAACGTGAAAATGATTTTTACACAGACAAATCAGAGCTGACATACAATACAATTTAAACTTATGCAATTTGCTAATTTAATAAGCTATGTTATTAATCGTTGCTCAAGCCAGACGGATTAGAGGCCAATCTCTGCCATTGCAAGTGTTGAAGTTATGCACTTCATAAGCTTTATATTGGCAACATACAATTTCAGCGCAGTGACTTCAATGATTTTATTATTTTTATATTTCTACATTGCTGGTGACGTATTGAGGTAAGTGTTCCATCATTACTGCTGACTCCAACATGTTTTCTTGGTGTTCTCAACTGTTGCTGCCGTACTGATCCAGTACATTTGTGTTTTCATTAGCATCTACAGACCACAGTGAGGTGTGTATTGAAAGTGTTTATAGTTCATAAGACTTTTGACATCACTTATATCACTTTAGGCGTTAAAATGTTTTTTGGTTGGTTGGTTCCTTAGTTTAGGGGCTGCGACAACGTGGTCATGTAGCCCCGTGTACTTTGGGTGTGTGTAGAATCTGTCTGATTACCGGTGTTAATTGTGATGACTGTATTAGTGTATGTATCTGTATTTTAATTCAAGTAAGGACTGCAACTTTGAATTTTTCAAATAGTTCCTACTTTTTCCGCCAAACGCCACCGTCAACGACTACTAGGCCTAGTTCTGAGCTTAGATATTAGACGCCACCGCAGTCGGCTCTTGACAACGAACGTAGAAACCTAAGAGCGTTGTTTACATTCTTAACCTATGCAATTTAGCTTCACACAGGTGTAGGCCTAATTAGTGGAAGGTTCTTTAACATGCCATAAATCTATGACATGGGACCGCCGGCTTTACTTCCCCTCCGAAAGAAGGCATACTGAGGGATTTTTAACGCTCTTGAAAAATTCCAACGGCTTCGGCCGGGTTTGAACGCGCTATCTTGGGCATAGCTCAGCATGCTACCGACTACGCCACCGAAGCCGCCAAAATATTTTTTAAGTCTCTCTTTATGGTGCACCATACAAGATTCAATTTTAAGGGAATTTGTAGTGTTACGCCAAACAATATTATCTTGTATCGTTTTCTGTCATATCGGCTGATGAAGGGGCCAAAACTATTAATTAGGCCTCGAAACATGTCCCACTAATGACCACACAGTGATCATATTTAATAAAAGTATTGATCAGGCGGAACCTTTAACCTGTTTACACTAAAAGAAAATTCTGAAAAGTAATGTAGCCAGCTGATGGAAACATAGCAACATGTGTTGGAAAATCTTGTACGCCAAAAATAAGCGGAAAAGTGGGAACTATTTCCTGACGCGTTAGCCTCTTCACAGACCAGAACATAAAGGGACCGCTTAGGTCTTGAGGTGCCTAGGGGTATAAAATTCGTCCACATCGTAGCGTAGTGACTAGCATTATTGGCTGTCACTACAGAGGATCGGGTGTGATTACCAGCTCTGTCAAGAAATGTAATTTTGGTCGGAGGTCTGTAACCGGGTTCACTCAGGTTCGTGAGGCAGAACTGAGAAGAGGTGGGTTCGATACCTTCCTCTGTCCTCCTCAGCCATTCTAGAAGTGATTTTCCGTGGTTTCCCCACTTCTGCACCATGCGAATGCCGGGATAGTACCTAAATTAAGGCTACGGTCGCCCTCTACCCAATTACACGAGGCTATTCGACCACGATGACACAAAACCCCTACGTGTATTAACAACAACCAGTTTAGAAATATATTTCTTGGCAGAGTAAGTTGGTTCCTTAGTTTAGGGGCTGTGACAACGCGGTCATGTAGCCCCGTGTACTTTGGGTGTGTGTAGAATCTGCCTGATAACCTGTGTTAATTGTGATGACTGTATTAGTGTGTGTTATCTGTTTTAATTCAAGTAAGGACTGCAGGCAATAATTTCAAGTAGTTCCTAATTTTGCTACCAAATGCCACCAGCCTCAACACCTACCTTGCGGACTTAGCTACTAGATGGCACCGCAGCCAGCACGCGGTGGCGAACGTTGGAACTAATAGAGCGTTATCAATTCTAACCTACAAATTTTGGCTTCACACAAGTATAGTTAGTGGAAGGTTCTTTTTCATGCCATAAATCTATGACATGGGACCGCCGGCTTTTACTTCCCCTCCGAAGGAAGGAATACTGAGCGATTTTAACGCTCTTAAAAAATCAGACGGGTTTGAACCCGCAACCTTGGGCATAGAGTAAAAGTCGTACTCAGGACTCTTGGGCTAGGAGTCCCAGCGCGTACCGCTGAACCACGAAGGTGGATGAGAAGAATTCAGATGCTGAGATACATTGTATATTAAGATTTTATGGAACGTTTAGACATCATGCTCTAAATCTTCCTACCGAATACTGCCTATACCGAACGAGGACCATCCTGTAAATGGAATACCTACCTGGCGTTAGTAGGTATTGCCCAGGGTCCTAGTGCCTCGAACAGGCACACATCTACTCGGCACGAACATTCGATAATGCAGGGACCTTCGATGTAAGGCTGATACTACTGCTAGGGTACATTGTGAACTCACCTGATGGGATGGGGAACACCGTCTATGCTTTCTGGTCTGATGGCCAGGTTGGTGGCCCTTCCTCTAACGGCATGCAAGTGTTATACTACGATTCAAATCAAAATTGGGACCTGAAAAACGAAATTGACCTTTTAGAAGGCCCCCATTTAGTCGCCTTTTACGACAGGTAGGTGGTACCGTGGATGAATTCGAACCTCACCATCCCCAGGGGGTCTTTCAATTCAAAGTAACTCGAGTAGCTGCCGCCTACGTCAGGCAGCGCATACCGTGGGTGTTTTCTGCTCCCCACCCACAGGGGGAAGTTCACAGGTTGATAGGGGGAAACACATGCCAGCCCAATTCATCTCGTAATCTTTTTTGAAGGCAAATACTATCACTATCTAACCCAGTGGTTCCCAGCCTTTGTCAGCTGATGCCCCCATTTTCAGATACGGGAGGTCATCGCGCCCCCCTAATGCTCTCCCTCTCCCCCCTCCTGCACCCCCACCCCCTGCCCACCACTCATCGCTTCTATAACCTCTTCAATTGACGCGGAGGATATAGACCTAACCTAATAACACTACATAATGGAATGGGCCTATCTATTACATACTAACTTCATTTTAGCACAATACAAAGAACACACTTTTACAACAAATCCTTAAATTAGTCAACAAATGTCAGTGAGAGGGTTGACACGGTTTTATGCTGGTAAGAATCGGTATGTTTGGTTTGACATTTGACAGAGCACAGCGGAGATCACTTGCAACATCAAGCCGACAGCACTGCTTCGTTTATATGACAGTAGTGGAGTACTAGGAGTTCTGCCCCACTTCAAAACCCCCCTTGCTCTACTACTAAGCCTCAGCCATGTTAAATATCTCTTGAACGCATGGTCCGATTTTGACAAATGAGGTATTGTTGGACTCGGGCTGACGTCCTCTTTGCTATGGACCACTCATTATATTTTTCAAAATTTTTTTGAAAATTTTTGTTTTCGAAAATAGGCGATAGTTTGAAAACCAAACAGGATAGAACGTTGTGCCATGGCTCAAACGAACAGTCTTTATGACCTTTATTTTTTGTAATAAAAAATTTTTATTTTTTATATTTTTTTGAAAACACTCGAATTTTGAAAATCCTATATTTTGGAAACTAGGAACTCTACAAAAAAAATTGTTTAACGTAAATCAATGGTCCCTACCCCCTCTACCCCCAAAATAAATTTAAAGTCTCTAGAATGAAAACCTGCAGTAGTGTGGTAAGGACAGAGCTGCTTATAAAAGCAAGTGGTGAGCCCCTGCGACCTTGGAATGGAAGGAGCCATGCTAGGAGGGCGTGCTTGGATTCGTTTTTTTCGTCTCGTTGTGCTCTTTACGGGAATGTCGGTGTCGAAAAGGTGAAAATCTGGAAACACAGTCTTTTTGGGGTAAAAACGTGATTTTAGACTTTTTGCTATATCTCGCGAACCAATCATGCTAGAGGCATGTTCGACAGGTCCAAGGACTCGGGGTGACGTCCTCTCTGCTATGGACCACTCGTTATAATTTTTAATAAAATTGGAAACTCGATTTTGGGGTAAACACGTGTTTTTGTGATTTTGCCGATATCTCGCGAACCAATCATGCTAGAGGCATGAACGAGGGGTCCAAGGACTCGGGCTGACGTCCTCTTTGCTATGGACTACTCATTGTAATTTTAAAAAATTTGGGAAACTCGATTTTGGGGTAAACACGTGTTTTTGTGATTTTGCCGATATCTCACGAAGCAATAACGCTAGAGGCATGTACGATGGGTTCAAGGATTCGGGAAGACGTCCTCTTTGCTATGGACCACTCGTTGTAATTTTAAAAAAATTGGGAAACGCGATTTTGGGGTAAACACGTGTTTTTTATGATTTTTGCCGATATGTCACGAACCAATAACGCTAGAGACGTGTACGAGGTGTCCTAGGACTCGGGCTAACGCCCCCTTTCAAATGTGGTAGATATTTTTTTTTCAAAAAAGATAATTCACAAAGGGCCTAACGCCATACATGTTGAAAAAACGTTTTCTTTTTCTTTACCTGTTAATAATGTTTATAAAGCGTGGTGGTTGAGAGAGAGAGAGACCATACGGCTGGGTGTGTGTGTTTCAACGAACCTGTCGCTAACCACAAGGACCATGCTTAATAGAACAATCGCTATTTCGACGGGTCGGTGTATGACAGAGCGAGCGTGCGTTTTTCTGATATTTTACCTTTAACGTGTAAACGGTAATGAGAGCTAGGTTCTATGTTGGTCGAAGCGAGTAGAGAAAACAAACTTGCCGAGGAGGTGAAGGTCATTTGAGCTTATTGGAAGGCATTGATCTGACTTGACAACAAGTGCAATGGAAAAAATGACCAAGACGCTTAAAGGTGAAATAATCTGACCATCGTGGTGGCAGGGGAGTGCGAAAGGCGTGCACACATGTGTGAAACCACAGGCACGCTAAACCAGTGACATCCTGTCTTGCTTCGTACGTGACAAAATGCAAGTCCATGTGAAATTTGATCTACCGCAGGTGTTCACCTTGGACGTTATCTGTCCACGTGCATGATAACTGTTAACAAGTCACATCCTGTTTTGCTTTGTACGTGACAAAATGCAAGTTCATGTGAAATTTGATCCGGCACAGGTGTTCGCCTGGGACGTTAGCTGCCCACGTGCACGATAAGAGAATGTTCAAAGCGTGGGAAAAAAAAAGATTATACATGCAATGTGATATATAAAGACATGTCGCTGACATTTCCACTCGCACTTATGTGACTACTTTTGAACACGCTACAGCGTTGTGTGAAACACTTGGCCTTGTTTAACAGTTTTGGTGTTGGTGGAAAATACTTATTCTTGTTGTGAGGTAGGTATATATTTATTCATTTATACATTTATTGATTTATATATAAATACATGCAATTATTTATTGATTAGGTAATTAATGATTTTATTTATTTATTTGTTTGCAGATAACCGGCATACCTTACATGTCAGAGGGAGAAGAAACTATTGCACTTTTGAGCCCACTAGAAGGGAAGAGTAACAAGTCACTGCAAGTAAAGGTGAGATGATTTTTTTTAAACTAACTTGTTTCATTTTTTTTTGTTTTATGTTTTATTTTATGAAATGTATGTATTAACCTGAATTTAGGTATTTATAGCGGTTTATTTTATTTATTTTTAGAAACTTGGAAAGAATAGCCTTACCGCCGTAGCAGTCGCTGAAAAAAACCAGAAACGCACTAAAGCGAAACCACTGCCAAAGAGTGAACTGTTTAAAACTCAGGTAAGTCCAACTTAAAAATGCTATTCCATTTTACCACTACTGAAAACTCGTAGACAAAAAAAAATTCATTACCTGTACATGACTGGGACAATGATTGCTTTCTTGATTAATGGCTATGTTGTTGTTGTTGACTGGGAAAAGTACAAGGCCATGTTGGATTTTCTAAAAATAAAATAATAAATTTAATTTATGGGTGGTTCCCTATGGACTCAACGAATATCCACAGGTTTGAACATGATAATGTGAACAAAATGACATGACATTCATTTTTGTTTATATATTGGTTAAAGGGAGGGTGGGGGAATGTAAATGACTGTAGCTTTATAAAAAAGAAAATAAGTACATGGGTTACTGTTTGTGCCAACATACAGTTTATTTTTAATGGTGTTTTGATATATTAATGCCAATTAACGTTAACGTTTTATTTACAAGTATTGATTGATTGATTGATTGATTGATTGAGTGATGGGTTATTTTGTTTGCTTTTAGGTGTCGTCATGTGCCATTAACGTAATGAACAGACAGTGAACAAGCATGCATTATGCTTTAAAGTACTCTGTGCAATGTTAATAACTTACAATAAGAAAACGTTTTATTATAACACATGGCGTTAGTACCAAATACAACAAGTGAGCAAGTTGGTTTACCACGTGGGTTAAATTTAAAATCAGAACATGATCGATGGTTAACATTTGAATCCTGGCCTGTAGGCTTTTTGTCGACGCATGAACTTGCAAAAGCCGGTTTTTTTTACTTGAACCGAGGAGATGTGGTGCGCTGTGTGTTTTGTCGTATTGAACTTTCACACTGGGAAGAAGGGGATGATCCCTTTAGAGACCATTTGCGATGGTCTCCTCACTGTCCTTACATGCTTGGAAAGCAAGTGGGTAACCTACCCGTGCATTCATTTTACCGAACCACAAGGCCTATGGCCGCTACTTACGTTGCTGAATCACAAATAAATAATAATAATGATGTATTACCAGCCAACGGTAGTGTCGATATATGTGGTCCATATGCCATAGACAGTGTTGAATTGGCGTGTGCTTTTGAAAAATTGGGAGTTTGCAAGACTAAAGCACTAGCACACCCAGAGTACAGCTCTGTTGAAAAACGTTTCGAATCTTATAAAAATGTTTGGCCATTAATATTAAAACACCTTACCAAACAGCTAAGTGAAGCTGGATTTTTTTATACTGGTGAAGGGGATAAAACAATATGTTTTTATTGTGGATTTGCTTTAAAGGATTGGCAAATGACTGATGACCCTTTTGTGCAACACGCTCGTTGGTTACCAAACTGTAAATACATGGTGTTGCATAAAGGTCAGGAATTTGTGAACACTATTCGTAAAGAAAAAGTGATTGCAGCACAAGACATAAAAGTGCCTTTAGAGTTAGAGCACGCGGAGCAAATACATAAGGCTGAAAGAAAAGACTTGTCTCACGAACAGATACAAAAGTGTGACCAACAATTATGTAAAATTTGTTATCAAGATGAACTAGGTGTTGTATTTTTACCCTGTGGACACATGATAGCCTGTGTCAAGTGTGCATTAGAACTTAACACTTGTGCTATATGCAGAAAAGTAGTATCTGCAACAGTTAGGGCATTTCTTGCATAACTAGTATAATTTATTCGCCATGGATAGTGCAAAATCCCTAATTGCACAATATTATTAAAGCTGTTTTAGAGTGTAATAGATATGCTTTTGTTTTGTTTATAGACTACTACAATGAATGTTTTGAATGCTGTGGGACAATCATGTGGCTTAGAGACAAAGAAGCTCAGCGAATTGCCAATGCATATTCCATTCCGCATTATCAAGATTCGGAAATTGAAAACAGCATATGGTGATCGTGTACTTTGTGTATGTGAAAACTTTGAGACATTTCTGCCTATACGGTTTAATGATATGTCGGAGAGTGTTTTTGATGAAGTCAATAATGCTGTGCAACCTGTACACTTAATTTATGAAGGTTTTAAAAACAATAGGTGCATGGTTCGTTTTAATTAAATAAATAAATAATGTGAAATAATAATGGAAATTATAAGTAATGACAATATACTGAAAAAGAAAGAAAATATGTGCATAGAATAGTAATGTTTTAGTGTTTAGTGTTGTCTTTAAAAATATTATGATGAAACCAAAAAAAATGTATATAAAGTTTGTAAATAAATGCAAAATGATGTTACAATGCTGTTTTATTTTATACAAAGTTAGTATATTTAACATTGCAGAGTATACATGATTATGACAATAAATGCATACTGAATACAAGCCTTTCTCACATTACAATAGTCTGTTATAGTTTTAAACACAAGGCTTGTTGTAGATCATTTTATAGCAATGTCCCTTTAATGTTGTTTTCGAAAAGTGGGGAAGCCACAATGGTTGTATTGACATAAAAACCTTATGGTTATTACTATTTAGTCACTTTGATCCCCTTGCATATCAAGAGCAGATGACCTAGTTGTTCCACTCTTTAAAACGACAACAACAACACTACCTCTTGCATAGTTTGTGATGTTGATGGCTCTTGCGACGTGGAAGATGGATTAAAAATAACTTTGAGAACAGGGGTTAAACGTTGATCATTAAACAATGCACTATTTTGAGTAGCAATATAGTTTTCTTGATTTTTTGTCGACGGCAACTGTGTTTCATGCGGTACACTACATTGATGATCACTGACACTTAAAACCTCACTATTTTTACTTTTTAGGTCACCACGACAATGTTTGGAACGTTGCTTTGAACAACGCCAAATAACAGTTCCATTTTTATTGGTTCGTTTCACAATATATGAATATCCTTTATAGTATGCGTAAGGCTTACCATACCTAGTCACTGATACTTCCATATCAACTGTCAAGCATAGACTAAGCTCTAGTAAAGTCAACTTGGTAATAAGAATACTAGTTTAATGTGAGAGCAAATATGGATCCAAAGAGTTCAGGTAAAAGTGAAAGCAAATAAGCAAATATTAGAAACAAGAGTTGGGGTGAAAGTGGTCGCAAAGTGGTAGACCCATTACACAATAATTTCAGCACGACGAAGCTCTTGTTCAATTTCTTTGATTTCCCAATCGTGACCAGTATGGCCAGCTTGACGTGAGGCATGCAACAACTGTAGCCGCTGGACGAGCTTATTGGGATTGTGCCAGTATACAAATTTAACAAATGGATTTTTAGGTGTAAACAAAGCATTACCATTATCATGATCATTATCATCATCATCATCATTATCATCATTATGATCACCATTATCATCATGACCATCATCACTGTTACTATATAGTCCTTTTTGATCCTCTTGCAATACCACTTTATTTATAGTCTGAGTTGATTTTGATAGTGTTGAAGGTTTCTTGGACGTTGACAACTGTCCTAACATGACGTTTTGAGGACATGATAAGTCCTTTTGAACAAACACTGCACTATCTTTAGCCGCAATATCGTTTTCTTGAACTTGCTTTTTAGCATTTTGATAATTGTTTGTAAACAGTAAGCGTGGTTCGTTTCGAGCACTACATTGATGAACACTCACACTTAAAACCTTTCCATTTTTACTTTTCAGATTGCCTCGACATTTTGTTGACCTCTCTTTTGAGCATCGCCAGAATATTATTCCATTTACATTCTGGCGATTATAGTTATAGGAGTAGCCTTGATAGAGTGCACGTAGCCTACCTTTGTTGGTTGTAATAAGTTCCATAGTAGTAACTGACCTGTCAGTACGATGTTCACACTACAAAGGTTACAACTGTTTTGCTGATGGAGTGACCTACCATAAGCTTATATATTGGCTTATGTGTTGGCTTTTTGTGTTGGCTTTTCGTGTTGGCTTTTGTGATGGCTTATGTGTTGACTTTTTGTGTTGGCTTTTTGTGTTGGCTTTTCATGTTGGCTTTTCGTGTTGGCTTATGTGTTGGCTTTTTGTGTTGGCTTTTTGTGTTGGCTTTTCGTGTTGGCTTTTCGTGTTGGCTTATGTGTTGGATTTTTGTGTTGGCTTTTCATGTTGGCTTTTCGTGTTGGCTTTTCGTGTTGGCTTTTCGTGTTGGCTTTTTGTGTTGGCATTTCGTGTTGGCTTTTGTGTTGGCTTTTCGTGTTGGCTTTTTGTGTTGGCTTTTCGTGTTGGCATTTCGTGTTGGCTTTTCGTTTGGCTTTTCGTGTTGGCTTTTTTTTGTATTGGCCTTTCGTGTTGGCTTTTTGTATTGGCTTTTCGTGTTGGCTTTTTGTGTTGGCTTTAGTATTGGCTTTTGTATTGGCTTATTTGACAAGTTATTTGTGTCAATGTATTTAGTGGATTTTTTCTTGGTGTTGGAAAGTAGTTGAAAGAGAGGGAATATTTAAAGACTTAACCTCAGCTCACTAACCTAACCTAACCTAACCTAACCTTTCAACTCTCAGATGTTAATTAAATTCTGTGCATAGTCGAGTTGGAGCCCAAGACCTCAGGGGTAAAAAAACAATTATTTTTGACGACTTATTTTGGTAACTTATTTTAATGGCTAACCTAACTTTACCTAACCTAACCTAACCTAACCTCAGCTCACTTTGGATATTACTAGTAAGTGTTCATATCCTCTGCTAGGTAGCATCCTAGTAGTACAGGTAGTGCTCATATTTACCGCTAGATAGCGGAAACATACTTTGCATGTTGCATGTGACACTTGTGAAGTTTAACCACATGCAAGACGTGCTTGTATAAGTTCTCTATTTAAACTCAATATACAATTAACCACTAAATGTTCAGAACTAACATGTATAGCCATGTTTAGGGTATATAGGAGACCCTTAGCAAGAAAGGCTGTCTAACCCACGAGTGTACAGCCTTGTCATACGCAGTAAGCACCTGTTGGCTTTCTCAAATTGTTGTTGTTGTTGTTTTCTGCCAACAGGTGCTTACTGCGTATGACAAGGCTGTACACTCGTGGGTTAGACAGCCTTTCTTCCTAAGGGTCTCCTATATACCCTAAACATGGCTATACATGTTAGTTCTGAACATTTAGTGGTTAATTGTATATTGAGTTTAAATAGAGAACTTATACAAGCACGTCTTGCATGTGGTTAAACTTCACAAGTGTCACATGCAACATGCAAAGTATGTTTCCGCTATCTAGCGGTAAATATGAGCACTACCTGTACTACTAGGATGCTACCTAGCAGAGGATATGAACACTTACTAGTAATATCCAAAGTGAGCTGAGGTTAGGTTAGGTTAGGTTAGGTAAAGTTAGGTTAGCCATTAAAATAAGTTACCAAAATAAGTCGTCAAAAATAATTGTTTTTTTACCCCTGAGGTCTTGGGCTCCAACTCGACTATGCACAGAATTTAATTAACATCTGAGAGTTGAAAGGTTAGGTTAGGTTAGGTTAGGTTAGTGAGCTGAGGTTAAGTCTTTAAATATTCCCTCTCTTTCAACTACTTTCCAACACCAAGAAAAAATCCACTAAATACATTGACACAAATAACTTGTCAAATAAGCCAATACAAAAGCCAATACTAAAGCCAACACAAAAAGCCAACACGAAAAGCCAATACAAAAAGCCAACACGAAAGGCCAATACAAAAAAAAAGCCAACACGAAAAGCCAAACGAAAAGCCAACACGAAATGCCAACACGAAAAGCCAACACAAAAAGCCAACACGAAAAGCCAACACAAAAGCCAACACGAAATGCCAACACAAAAAGCCAACACGAAAAGCCAACACGAAAAGCCAACACGAAAAGCCAACATGAAAAGCCAACACAAAAATCCAACACATAAGCCAACACGAAAAGCTAACACGAAAAGCCAACACAAAAAGCCAACACAAAAAGCCAACACATAAGCCAACACGAAAAGCCAACATGAAAAGCCAACACAAAAAGCCAACACAAAAAGTCAACACATAAGCCATCACAAAAGCCAACACGAAAAGCCAACACAAAAAGCCAACACATAAGCCAATATATAAGCTTATGGTAGGTCACTCCATCAGCAAAACAGTTGTAACCTTTGTAGTGTGAACATCGTACTGACAGGTCAGTTACTACTATGGAACTTATTACAACCAACAAAGGTAGGCTACGTGCACTCTATCAAGGCTACTCCTATAACTATAATCGCCAGAATGTAAATGGAATAATATTCTGGCGATGCTCAAAAGAGAGGTCAACAAAATGTCGAGGCAATCTGAAAAGTAAAAATGGAAAGGTTTTAAGTGTGAGTGTTCATCAATGTAGTGCTCGAAACGAACCACGCTTACTGTTTACAAACAATTATCAAAATGCTAAAAAGCAAGTTCAAGAAAACGATATTGCGGCTAAAGATAGTGCAGTGTTTGTTCAAAAGGACTTATCATGTCCTCAAAACGTCATGTTAGGACAGTTGTCAACGTCCAAGAAACCTTCAACACTATCAAAATCAACTCAGACTATAAATAAAGTGGTATTGCAAGAGGATCAAAAAGGACTATATAGTAACAGTGATGATGGTCATGATGATAATGGTGATCATAATGATGATAATGATGATGATGATGATAATGATCATGATAATGGTAATGCTTTGTTTACACCTAAAAATCCATTTGTTAAATTTGTATACTGGCACAATCCCAATAAGCTCGTCCAGCGGCTACAGTTGTTGCATGCCTCACGTCAAGCTGGCCATACTGGTCACGATTGGGAAATCAAAGAAATTGAACAAGAGCTTCGTCGTGCTGAAATTATTGTGTAATGGGTCTACCACTTTGCGACCACTTTCACCCCAACTCTTGTTTCTAATATTTGCTTATTTGCTTTCACTTTTACCTGAACTCTTTGGATCCATATTTGCTCTCACATTAAACTAGTATTCTTATTACCAAGTTGACTTTACTAGAGCTTAGTCTATGCTTGACAGTTGATATGGAAGTATCAGTGACTAGGTATGGTAAGCCTTACGCATACTATAAAGGATATTCATATATTGTGAAACGAACCAATAAAAATGGAACTGTTATTTGGCGTTGTTCAAAGCAACGTTCCAAACATTGTCGTGGTGACCTAAAAAGTAAAAATAGTGAGGTTTTAAGTGTCAGTGATCATCAATGTAGTGTACCGCATGAAACACAGTTGCCGTCGACAAAAAATCAAGAAAACTATATTGCTACTCAAAATAGTGCATTGTTTAATGATCAACGTTTAACCCCTGTTCTCAAAGTTATTTTTAATCCATCTTCCACGTCGCAAGAGCCATCAACATCACAAACTATGCAAGAGGTAGTGTTGTTGTTGTCGTTTTAAAGAGTGGAACAACTAGGTCATCTGCTCTTGATATGCAAGGGGATCAAAGTGACTAAATAGTAATAACCATAAGGTTTTTATGTCAATACAACCATTGTGGCTTCCCCACTTTTCGAAAACAACATTAAAGGGACATTGCTATAAAATGATCTACAACAAGCCTTGTGTTTAAAACTATAACAGACTATTGTAATGTGAGAAAGGCTTGTATTCAGTATGCATTTATTGTCATAATCATGTATACTCTGCAATGTTAAATATACTAACTTTGTATAAAATAAAACAGCATTGTAACATCATTTTGCATTTATTTACAAACTTTATATACATTTTTTTTGGTTTCATCATAATATTTTTAAAGACAACACTAAACACTAAAACATTACTATTCTATGCACATATTTTCTTTCTTTTTCAGTATATTGTCATTACTTATAATTTCCATTATTATTTCACATTATTTATTTATTTAATTAAAACGAACCATGCACCTATTGTTTTTAAAACCTTCATAAATTAAGTGTACAGGTTGCACAGCATTATTGACTTCATCAAAAACACTCTCCGACATATCATTAAACCGTATAGGCAGAAATGTCTCAAAGTTTTCACATACACAAAGTACACGATCACCATATGCTGTTTTCAATTTCCGAATCTTGATAATGCGGAATGGAATATGCATTGGCAATTCGCTGAGCTTCTTTGTCTCTAAGCCACATGATTGTCCCACAGCATTCAAAACATTCATTGTAGTAGTCTATAAACAAAACAAAAGCATATCTATTACACTCTAAAACAGCTTTAATAATATTGTGCAATTAGGGATTTTGCACTATCCATGGCGAATAAATTATACTAGTTATGCAAGAAATGCCCTAACTGTTGCAGATACTACTTTTCTGCATATAGCACAAGTGTTAAGTTCTAATGCACACTTGACACAGGCTATCATGTGTCCACAGGGTAAAAATACAACACCTAGTTCATCTTGATAACAAATTTTACATAATTGTTGGTCACACTTTTGTATCTGTTCGTGAGACAAGTCTTTTCTTTCAGCCTTATGTATTTGCTCCGCGTGCTCTAACTCTAAAGGCACTTTTATGTCTTGTGCTGCAATCACTTTTTCTTTACGAATAGTGTTCACAAATTCCTGACCTTTATGCAACACCATGTATTTACAGTTTGGTAACCAACGAGCGTGTTGCACAAAAGGGTCATCAGTCATTTGCCAATCCTTTAAAGCAAATCCACAATAAAAACATATTGTTTTATCCCCTTCACCAGTATAAAAAAATCCAGCTTCACTTAGCTGTTTGGTAAGGTGTTTTAATATTAATGGCCAAACATTTTTATAAGATTCGAAACGTTTTTCAACAGAGCTGTACTCTGGGTGTGCTAGTGCTTTAGTCTTGCAAACTCCCAATTTTTCAAAAGCACACGCCAATTCAACACTGTCTATGGCATATGGACCACATATATCGACACTACCGTTGGCTGGTAATACATCATTATTATTATTTATTTGTGATTCAGCAACGTAAGTAGCGGCCATAGGCCTTGTGGTTCGGTAAAATGAATGCACGGGTAGGTTACCCACTTGCTTTCCAAGCATGTAAGGACAGTGAGGAGACCATCGCAAATGGTCTCTAAAGGGATCATCCCCTTCTTCCCAGTGTGAAAGTTCAATACGACAAAACACACAGCGCACCACATCTCCTCGGTTCAAGTAAAAAAAACCGGCTTTTGCAAGTTCATGCGTCGACAAAAAGCCTACAGGCCAGGATTCAAATGTTAACCATCGATCATGTTCTGATTTTAAATTTAACCCACGTGGTAAACCAACTTGCTCACTTGTTGTATTTGGTACTAACGCCATGTGTTATAATAAAACGTTTTCTTATTGTAAGTTATTAACATTGCACAGAGTACTTTAAAGCATAATGCATGCTTGTTCACTGTCTGTTCATTACGTTAATGGCACATGACGACACCTAAAAGCAAACAAAATAACCCATCACTCAATCAATCAATCAATCAATCAATCAATACTTGTAAATAAAACGTTAACGTTAATTGGCATTAATATATCAAAACACCATTAAAAATAAACTGTATGTTGGCACAAACAGTAACCCATGTACTTATTTTCTTTTTTATAAAGCTACAGTCATTTACATTCCCCCACCCTCCCTTTAACCAATATATAAACAAAAATGAATGTCATGTCATTTTGTTCACATTATCATGTTCAAACCTGTGGATATTCGTTGAGTCCATAGGGAACCACCCATAAATTAAATTTATTATTTTATTTTTAGAAAATCCAACATGGCCTTGTACTTTTCCCAGTCAACAACAACAACATAGCCATTAATCAAGAAAGCAATCATTGTCCCAGTCATGTACAGGTAATGAATTTTTTTTTGTCTACGAGTTTTCAGTAGTGGTAAAATGGAATAGCATTTTTAAGTTGGACTTACCTGAGTTTTAAACAGTTCACTCTTTGGCAGTGGTTTCGCTTTAGTGCGTTTCTGGTTTTTTTCAGCGACTGCTACGGCGGTAAGGCTATTCTTTCCAAGTTTCTAAAAATAAATAAAATAAACCGCTATAAATACCTAAATTCAGGTTAATACATACATTTCATAAAATAAAACATAAAACAAAAAAAAATGAAACAAGTTAGTTTAAAAAAAATCATCTCACCTTTACTTGCAGTGACTTGTTACTCTTCCCTTCTAGTGGGCTCAAAAGTGCAATAGTTTCTTCTCCCTCTGACATGTAAGGTATGCCGGTTATCTGCAAACAAATAAATAAATAAAATCATTAATTACCTAATCAATAAATAATTGCATGTATTTATATATAAATCAATAAATGTATAAATGAATAAATATATACCTACCTCACAACAAGAATAAGTATTTTCCACCAACACCAAAACTGTTAAACAAGGCCAAGTGTTTCACACAACGCTGTAGCGTGTTCAAAAGTAGTCACATAAGTGCGAGTGGAAATGTCAGCGACATGTCTTTATATATCACATTGCATGTATAATCTTTTTTTTTCCCACGCTTTGAACATTCTCTTATCGTGCACGTGGGCAGCTAACGTCCCAGGCGAACACCTGTGCCGGATCAAATTTCACATGAACTTGCATTTTGTCACGTACAAAGCAAAACAGGATGTGACTTGTTAACAGTTATCATGCACGTGGACAGATAACGTCCAAGGTGAACACCTGCGGTAGATCAAATTTCACATGGACTTGCATTTTGTCACGTACGAAGCAAGACAGGATGTCACTGGTTTAGCGTGCCTGTGGTTTCACACATGTGTGCACGCCTTTCGCACTCCCCTGCCACCACGATGGTCAGATTATTTCACCTTTAAGCGTCTTGGTCATTTTTTCCATTGCACTTGTTGTCAAGTCAGATCAATGCCTTCCAATAAGCTCAAATGACCTTCACCTCCTCGGCAAGTTTGTTTTCTCTACTCGCTTCGACCAACATAGAACCTAGCTCTCATTACCGTTTACACGTTAAAGGTAAAATATCAGAAAAACGCACGCTCGCTCTGTCATACACCGACCCGTCGAAATAGCGATTGTTCTATTAAGCATGGTCCTTGTGGTTAGCGACAGGTTCGTTGAAACACACACACCCAGCCGTATGGTCTCTCTCTCTCTCAACCACCACGCTTTATAAACATTATTAACAGGTAAAGAAAAAGAAAACGTTTTTTCAACATGTATGGCGTTAGGCCCTTTGTGAATTATCTTTTTTGAAAAAAAAATATCTACCACATTTGAAAGGGGGCGTTAGCCCGAGTCCTAGGACACCTCGTACACGTCTCTAGCGTTATTGGTTCGTGACATATCGGCAAAAATCATAAAAAACACGTGTTTACCCCAAAATCGCGTTTCCCAATTTTTTTAAAATTACAACGAGTGGTCCATAGCAAAGAGGACGTCTTCCCGAATCCTTGAACCCATCGTACATGCCTCTAGCGTTATTGCTTCGTGAGATATCGGCAAAATCACAAAAACACGTGTTTACCCCAAAATCGAGTTTCCCAAATTTTTTAAAATTACAATGAGTAGTCCATAGCAAAGAGGACGTCAGCCCGAGTCCTTGGACCCCTCGTTCATGCCTCTAGCATGATTGGTTCGCGAGATATCGGCAAAATCACAAAAACACGTGTTTACCCCAAAATCGAGTTTCCAATTTTATTAAAAATTATAACGAGTGGTCCATAGCAGAGAGGACGTCACCCCGAGTCCTTGGACCTGTCGAACATGCCTCTAGCATGATTGGTTCGCGAGATATAGCAAAAAGTCTAAAATCACGTTTTTACCCCAAAAAGACTGTGTTTCCAGATTTTCACCTTTTCGACACCGACATTCCCGTAAAGAGCACAACGAGACGAAAAAAACGAATCCAAGCACGCCCTCCTAGCATGGCTCCTTCCATTCCAAGGTCGCAGGGGCTCACCACTTGCTTTTATAAGCAGCTCTGTCCTTACCACACTACTGCAGGTTTTCATTCTAGAGACTTTAAATTTATTTTGGGGGTAGAGGGGGTAGGGACCATTGATTTACGTTAAACAATTTTTTTTGTAGAGTTCCTAGTTTCCAAAATATAGGATTTTCAAAATTCGAGTGTTTTCAAAAAAATATAAAAAATAAAAATTTTTTATTACAAAAAATAAAGGTCATAAAGACTGTTCGTTTGAGCCATGGCACAACGTTCTATCCTGTTTGGTTTTCAAACTATCGCCTATTTTCGAAAACAAAAATTTTCAAAAAAATTTTGAAAAATATAATGAGTGGTCCATAGCAAAGAGGACGTCAGCCCGAGTCCAACAATACCTCATTTGTCAAAATCGGACCATGCGTTCAAGAGATATTTAACATGGCTGAGGCTTAGTAGTAGAGCAAGGGGGGTTTTGAAGTGGGGCAGAACTCCTAGTACTCCACTACTTATGACACTCAGCGTTGAAAATCCAGACTCGCATAAATATGTCTTTGAAAATGGGACAATGACACGCAATGCAAATTTGGCTATTACAGGATACACTGCAAGACAGTTTATCCAAAAGTCACCCAGTCCTAATATTTTAGAATCATCTTTATCTTTGATTCACACTTCAAATCTATGGCTTCTTCTTGAAGCTGTGCTGGCAGTGCTTCAATGTCAATGGCAAACTGATTTCTTGTCAACATCCAGGACCATTCATACGACGAGATATCAGGAAAGTAGAAGTTGAATTCTTGTGCCAGGGAATCCAAATGTGACTGAATTTGCACCTACGTTTATTACGGTCACGTTCACTTTCCGTCAAAATTTAATTAAGGCGGTGAAAGGATGAGACGTTGTTCAACTGAAGCCGGCGTTTCCATAACTGCATTTTTTTCAGGAATGCATAATATTGGAGTTTTTGCCTTGGAGCTTTAAGTTCAAACTCTTCAAAGCTTCTAAGAAATAACAAAGATATGCCAACGAGACGGTAAAATTGGCATGATTTTTCTCCTTACAACACAGCAAATTCCTTATTTCACCTCCAACCTGGCGGCTCCGCAGAGGTTTGTGCCGACAGTGCTTCTGAACGATTGACTTGGTGCGACAGTCACTTGGAGAGATTCGAAAAATGGTTGTTATACAAAATTGTAATATTCGAGTTAAAAAAACTTAGTTTGGAAATCACTTCACGCCCCCCTTGATAAAGCCCCACGCCCCCCAGGTTGGGAACCCCTGATCTAACCAGAAACAGGGAGGCTATCCGAACAAATAGAGGTGATAATCAATGTAAAATTACGTGATGGTAAAGCTTTTATTTTTATGAATGGAACACTGTGTTTATTTTTAATGATTTGCTTCTGTATCCTCCAACTAGTACATTATTTGGTTTGCTACATTCACAGGTGATGGTACGAAGAGAACATTAAACTTGTCCTGTGGATGTATGGAGCCGCTCATTTTGGACAGCTCTCATTGGTGGCTGCATTGTGTGGACCAGATCTGTTCTTCTCCGGAACCCAGGACAGCGTATAACCACGCATCCAGCAGGTAGAGAACACTGTCGTTCATTCGCTAATTGCCTGCAAACATACAATGTGACATGCGGTAATCAATAGAGCAACAATGTAATCCTTTGACTAGTGTACCATTCATTCATCTACCTACACAGCCAGTAATGATACGAGCAAGGGATTTGAAGAACTATAATAATAATAATATCGTATAGCCTCGGGTGCCGGGTGCAAGCTTTGCTAAATGATGCCCAGAGGGCAGCTTGCATGTCGAATTTAATGCTCCTTGGAGGGCTATGAAAGTCAAGGAGATTAGATATCTAAGCTTTCTAGTAGTCTAGAGAAAGGAGGAACTTTTTGTGTTGCGGAAAATCCCGAGATTAATTTTACCATTATGAACACGGCCTACTGAATTCAAATGGGCTTTTTAACATGCCAACAACGTATGACATGCGTACCGTGATTTTTGTCGCCTTTCAAAAATCACTTACCATGGCCAGGGACGAGGGTCGGTAGTCCAACACGATAACCACACATCCAGCGTGGCAAGCTATTTTAAGAACTACAAAGCGATTAGTACAACTTGGGCAGATGATTCGTGTGTTATTGTGTACACACAGTGATCAGTGAAGTTTGCTGCAACACAGACAGTACATGGTACATGGGCGTGTTATAATGTTCTGTGTTCCTGTAATTAATATTGCTACACCATGATCACGATAGTTTAATAATAATAATAATAATAATAATAATAATGATATAGCTTTTACGTCCATTTTATCTACAGAGGATTTTGAGACGCCTCGGTGCCGGAATATGGCCCAAAGGGGATCTTTAACGTGCCAGTAAATCTACTGACACGCCCCCTTCGCTCTTTTGCACCCTCAAATGCCAACTGACTGCGCCAGGAATCGATCCCGAAACCTTGGGAACAGCAGGCGAGTACGTTACCTCTGCATCACAGGGGAAGATGACCTCGTAGATCCGCCCCTTAAATCAACAATAACTATAACCTCTGCATCACGCAAGCGCACTGCGCAGTTCCCATTCTGAGACTGGTATATTGTAGCACTCCGAAATAGCAGTGGTAAAGGACAAGGTGTGACCCTGTATCTCCTGCTTCAGAGTCATACATCTTGGATCATAACTCTCAGGGCAGTATACATCAGAGAAGTGCGATCCAATACTGTTGGTAATGGCGGTGAGATTTTCCTAGATTATGATTTCGTTGGTGGAGACTCCGAATATAGTCAACAATGTCGGGAGTCTGGAGATCCAACGAAGGGTATCCCACACTAGAGATGAAGGAGAATGCGCCGGCATAGATGACACATACTTTTCTCACGTCGTTTTATTATTCTTCCGAATCGGATATCGGGCTGAAGAAGGCATTCTTTTGAAGGTGATTTGATTAGTTTGGCCATAGCGTTATACGTCCGATAGCATTTGAAAGCATTACGACAAACTTCAATGGTTGCTGGAATCTAGGCAGTCCACCAAGGGACAAGCTTCCAGCGGGCGTTGACGAATGAGGAATATATTGTTTCCTGTGTCGCAAGGTTATGTCGACACTCGAAAAAGTGCCATATGAAATAGAAACGAGCCTAGGTTCTTCTGTATTTAACAAATACAGATCCAGCTGCCTGATCAGTGTCTCATAATTTCTCCCTCTATAGCTAGTATTAACGGATGGTGTTATGGCCATAACATCTCCCAGAAGGAGAGAAGGAGGGGGGAAGATGAGAGAGTAGATCCACCAGCTGATTATAATCCTGTGAGATATACACGTTTCCTACTGGCAATGAAGTACGAACTGTAACTGCGTTTAGCTGAGTACCCAGCGGCACCTCTTCTCTAAAGAGGCTAGAGTGGACAAGAGTGCAGACGCCACCGGCGGCCACACCTCCGTGCATCCGGTCTTTAGAGAAGAGTTTGAAGTGACGCATTGTTGTCTCATATCCAGGACATAATTTAGATTCCTGAAGATAGATAATGGTTGCCGAAAACGAAGAAATTAATTGACGTAACTTAGCGAGATGTCGAAAGTTACAGTTCCATTGCAATAGTACCATAATGTGGAGTTAAATATAAGGTGGTATTCTACTTACGCTAGACTGTTTGCCACCCATTCCTATCTTTAGGTGGATATGATGGGGAGGAGAGCACCTCGATCTCCATATCTCCATCCGAATACCAAGATGTTGGAATGAGCACTCTCTTAGATGGCGCATGGTATTCATCCGACTTTTCCTCTCTCGCTTTTGGGGTAGAGCGAGAGCGGTCTCGGTAGAGCTTATCCCGGTCCGAAGACTGGTGCAAGTCACCGACTCATCCCGACTGTTGTTTTTCTTGGATCTGCTGCATCGTCTCGTTGGGTCCAAAGGTGTTTCCTTCCTCTCTTACCTTTCATCCTTAGTCGCAGATATTTCTTTTCTTAGAAGTTTGGCTTCTGCAGGCTTCTCTCCCTTGATGGTCGTGGCATGGATGGGCCAGCAGAGACAAGATTCATCCCGTCTGCAGGAGGGCGAAAGGGACGGCGGTGCACCGTCTCTTTTTTCAACTGGTCTGGATGATGGTACAGCCCCGGTCGGCGAATTTTTATTTTCCCCTTTAGCAGGGAAAGACTTCTTTGCTGACTTCTTCTCCGATGGCGCCAGTTTAAATGGTTTACTGGCACCGTTTTCTCGGCATCTAACAGGGTTTACTGTTGCAGCGAGGGGAGACTTTATTACTGCTGGGGAAATGGAAATCAACGGTACTACATTGGGAACAGTGATGGCTGGAGTGTTTGAGGGCGTCTCTATAGCTGCAAACGATACTCGAAATTCGGGGGCATTCATATCATGGTGCATTTTGCGAACGTCATGATGTGAAAGCCTATCAAGAGTCCTGATCTTCTGGATCTTGGTTAATTCAAAGCACTGTTTGGACCATGGATCGTGACAGCTGGGATAAATCCGAGGAGGCGTGCACCTATCCGAATTACAATATCATACTAGGGGCGAATTTCATAAGAGAATATGGAGGGGTCATCGATTTCAAGTAATATACCACCCGATTCTGTATGAATGTCAACTGATTGTACTCGGTTCGCTGGAACAATAAACTGATGATGATGATGATGATTTATTTATTTATTTATTTATACGTGTTCAGAACATAACATATTATATATATATATATATATATATATATATATATACACAAAGATTACAAAGTATATGTGCATCTTTATATTCTATGTGATGCCCAGAATTCCGCTGCACGAACTGCCTTATGATGATGATGATTCTGGATGAGACACAATATCGATCACGTGGACCCACGGCTAGACCCGGCATGTGCAATTTGAAGCACAAGGTGGGCCAACGACAGAAGACTTTCAGGCGTCGCGGGCCCTACTTACCAATGCATACTATTTTCATAAGAGTTAGTTAGTTATTATTGTTTTAAGGGGCGGAACTACGAGGTCATCTGCCCCTCTTAACACATATTAAAGAATACAAATTTTGAAATGAATTTAAAATTTTGAGGTGGACATCTATATTTAAAAAGACCAAAAATTAATAAAACAAAAACAAACAATTAAATAAAAATAAAAATTATAAAAATAAACAAAAATTACGGAAAAAACAAAACATTATCAATCAAAAACGAACAAGTCGTTGAGTCAATGTTCACTGGAAAATTTAGATTGCTGGCCCTAACCCACTCTCACTTATAAAGCGGATAACGCGATCAGCAGCCACCGCGTCATCGGCTAATATAAGTTTGAGTGTCATCTGCAAACCAAAGTTTCTTCGTAAGTCAGCAAGATCCACACACTCGGTGAAAATGTGGGCCACGGTGAAAAACGGCTCCACAGGTACAAAGTGGGGGTCTTCCCTTCTCATTAGGTACGAGTGGGTGGATCTTGTATGACCTATCCTTAGCCTACACAAAATGACGGACTCTCTCCGGGTCCGGAAGGAGCTCCGCCACACGCGAGTAGTTCCCTTGATCGCTCTCAGTTTACTGGGCAGTGGGTCAGCTAGCCACTGACTCTCCCAAAAAGCCAGAACTTGTAGGCGTAACTGAGAGCGAATATCTCTAGCGGGTACCTCCATTGGTCGAGGTGGTAGTGATACCGCCTCTTTTGCAGCTTGATCTGCTAACTCATTTCCCGCAATCCCCATGTGGCTTGGAAACCACAGAAAGGTGATTCGAGTGTCAGCGTGGCACAGCCCGGCTAGTAGGTCGTGGATTCGCTGCACTAGGGGGTGTTGCGGGAAACATGTAGCAATTGACTGCAACGAACTCAAAGATTCGGTACACACGAGAAAGTGGATTCGAGCATCCTGTAGTGCTTCATAGATGGCAACGAGCTCCGCAGTAAACACACTACAGGCCTCAGGCAAAGAGATCTTGGTATTTGCACCATCAATAACGTAAGCACAACCCACCTTCTCGTCCAACTACGAACCATCCGTGTATAGAATGCCAGCGTCCGGAAATTGGTGAACTATGCTGTGGAACTGCCTTCGATGGACGGAAGCATCCGTGTTCACCTTAGGACCTCGGTGCAGATCTAACCGAATTTCCGGACGCGGGACTTGCCACGGAGGCACCTCGCTAGGTGTCCGGATTATACAGGGACCTACAGCCACTCCTATTTCAGTACACGAGCTATCAAGTCTAATACCAACCGGCCAAGTGGCACGAGGCCGGTTGGCGTACCCCTGGTGGTTTTGGGTACCGAAGAGAGCTTGACAGGTCGGGTGTTGTGGCATTTGACGCACATTGGCAGCATATGCTAAAAGCATATGTTGGCGTCTATAATTTAAAGGTGGAACACCCGATTCGGCGAGTAGGATGGGTATCGGGCTGGTCCGGAAGCACCGGTAGCCAGCCTAACGCCACTATGGTGGATACTGTCCAGCATTTTCAAGGTTGCCGCCCTTGCTGAACCGTATGCCGCAGAACCATAGTCTAGCCGGGACAGGACGAGGGTTTGGTAGAACCGTAGCAGCACCGCATGGTCAGTCCCCCACGTAGTGCCACTAAGAAACTTGAGCATGTTCAGTTTCCTGGGACACGTCATTTTCAGTTGCCGTATATGGTGCTGCCACGTTAATTTGCTGTCAAAATGGAGCCCCAGTAAGCGATAAGTGTCAACCAACGGCAAAGCAGCATCCCTGAGATGTAGTACAGGGCGTAAATGTAGCCTCCGGAGCCGACAAAAATGGACGACAGAGGTTTTCGCTGCTGAAAAATTAAAACCCCGGTCGTGAGCCCACCTGTCGACCCGGTTAATTGCTAGCTGCAATTGCCGTTCTACGATTGCCGTACTTCCAGAACTGTAATGCAGTGTTAAATCGTCTACATACAACGATGGAACTACCGTGGGCCCGGCGGCGGCAACAATCCCGTTTATGGCAATCGCGAAAAATTCAGCACAGAACCCTGAGGAACTCCATTTTCCTGAGTATAGTATTGCGATAATGTCCTACCGACCCTTACACGGAAGAGTCGGACGGACATGAAATTCGCAATGAAAGTTGGTAAATTACCACGGAGTCCCCACTTGTGAAGGGTGGAAAGGATCCCGTAGCGCCATGTGGTGTCGTAGGCTATCTCGAGGTCAAAGAAAACCGTGACTAGGTGCTGCTTCCGGAGAAATGCCTCCTGTATGGCACTCTCAAGTCGCACCAGATGGTCGGTGGTGGACCTATGAGAGCGATATCGACACTGGTACTCAGACAGGAGATCTCTCTCCTCCAAGAACCACACCAGTCTACGGTTCACCATCTTCTCCAGCAGCTTACATAAGCCATTTGTCAGACAAATGGGCCTATAGCTGCTTACGAACTTGGGATCCTTCCCAGCCTTGGGAATCGGTATCACGATCCCCTCTCGCCATTGAGATGGAAACTCCCCTTCAAGCCATATACGATTGAAGAGGAACAACAGTTGTTTTATACTGGATTCGCACAGATGTTTTAACATTTGATTATGTATGTTGTCCGGTCCAGGAGCCGTATCCCTGCACAGTGCAAGCGCACTGCGTAGTTCCTATTCAGAGAATGGTACATTGTATGACTCCGAAGCAGCAGTCCCAAAGGACAAGCGGTGAGCCTCTGCCTTCTGCTTCAGAGTCAGAAATGTAGGATCGTAACTCGCAGAGCAGGATACATCGGAGAAGTGCGAGCCAATACTGTTAGCAATGGCGAGATGGTCCGTGATGATGTCTCCATTGATGGATACTCCGGGTATCGACAGAGATGTCGGGAGTCCGGAGATCCCACGAAGCTTAGTCCACAGTTGAGATGAAGGAGTATGCGCCGTCATAGACGACACATACTTTTCCCACGTCGTTTTATTACTCTCCCGAATCAGATATCGGGCACTAGCACGCATCCTTCTGAAGGTGATAAGGTTGGCCATTGTGTTTTGCCTCCGATAGCATCTGATAGCACGTCGACGATCTTTAATGGTTGCTGCAATCTCGGCTGCTTCCGGCGTGAGTTGCCGGATGAGGAAGGTATTGTTTCCTCAGCAGCAGCCAAAATACCATTCGTTATGTGAATGGTATGATCGTCGACACTCTCAAAGGTATCTTCGGCAAACACCGCACGTGCCGTGAATGTTGGCCGATCGGCCCGACGGAGAAGCCATCGACTTGGTAACTCGATGGCTCTCTGGTTTGGAAGAGGAACGATAATTGGAAAATGGTCACTATTGCAAAGGTCGTCGTGTACACCCCACTGTAGCAGGGGAACCAGCGCACGACTGCACAAGGTAATATCGACACTTGAATAAGTACCGTGTGCAATAGAGAAGTGCGTAGGTTCCTCTGTGTTCAACAAACATAGGTCCAGCCGCCTGATCAGCCTCTCAAAATCTCTCCCTTTACCGCTAGTGGTAGCGGAGCCCCAGATAGTGTTGTGGGCATTAACATCTCCCAGAAGGAGAAAAGGAGGGGGGAGCTTAGAGACTAGATCCACCAGCTGGCCGTAATCCGGTTGAGAATCAGGCGGTATGTACACGTTACATACTGTTGCCATTACTGGCAACGAAGTACGAACTGCAACTGCTTCTAGCTGAGTACGCAACGGCACCTCTTCACTAAAGAGGCTAGAATGGACGAGAGTGCAGACGCCACCGGCGGCCACAGATCCGTCCACCCGGTCTTTAGAGAAGAGTTTGAAGTGTCGCATTGTTGTCTCATGTCCAGGACGAAATCTGGATTCCTGAAGACCGACAATGGTTGCCGTAAACTGAGAAATCAATTGGCATACTTCGCGAGATGTCGAAAATAGCTATTACAGTACCATTGTAATAGTGCCATAGTGTGAACTTAAGTAGAAGATAGTCGTCTACTTATGCTTAACCGTTTGCCAACCATCCCTTTCCTTAGGAGGAGGTGATAGGGTAGGAGAGCATTCCTCAATCTCCACATCTCCTTCGGAAGACGAAGAAAACGGAGCGAATGCTCTCTTGGTTGGCGAACGGTTATCGCCGGACTTTCCAGGTCTCGCTCTTGGTGAAGAGCGAGAGCGGTGACGAGGGACCTTCTCCCGGTCCGAAGACTGGGAGTCCGTCCCCAGCACGTCCCGACTGTTTTTCTTTTTGAACCGGCGTTGACGTCTATTTGGGGAAGTAGTTGGTCCCTTCCCCCCTGACGTCTCCGTCCTGCCAAACAATACAGCACTTGCTGGCACTGCTCCTCCGGTGGTCGTGGAAGCAGGATTGCCAGCAGAAGTTGGAGCTGCCTTTTCAGCAGGAGGGCAAGAGAGACGGCGATGAACAGTCTCTTTCTTGCCCGCCGTTCCTGTTCCCTGTTTTATTTGGCTGGATATTGGTCCAGCCGTGGCCGGCGAAGACTTCCTCCTCGAACGATTCGGAGATGGCTTCTTCACTGGCCTTATCGGAGGATTTACCTTCTCCGATGGCGCCGGTTTAGATGGAGGCACCTGCGCCTTTTGTTGGATGCCAGAAGAAGATTCCGTAACCTACTTCTGGCTAACAGGGGTGATAATAGGGCTATTTGTAGCCCCCATAATAGTGGTAACTCGTTTCGAACTTGTTTCCGTTGTCAAATTTGCCGCTTGACTACTGGATTCTTTTGATACCTTTTGTGCATATGATACTGAGAAAACAGGAGAGGCCATGGAGCGATATTTTCTGCGTGCTTCAGTGTAGAAGAGCTCGTCTAAGGTCTTAATTTCTTGAATTTTCTTCTCCTCTAGGGAGGCAGGACATTCCTTCCAGCGAGGAGAGTGCTCTCCCTTGCAATTTGGACATGCGGGAGGTGGTGTACATTCCGCTCCCTCATGAGTGGCCTTGCCACAGGAAAGACAGATAGGATTTCCCGAGCAATGAGATGAGGTATGTCCAAATCGCTGACACTGAAAACACCGCAATGGAGATGGAATATACGGTCGCACATCGAGAGTATACATTAACACTTTGATCCTCTTGGGCAGGCTATCCGACTCAAACGATAAGATGAACGCCCCGGTGTCAATTAGTACACCACTCATCTTACGTTTGATTCGTCTCACCTCGACAACGCCATGCTTTCCAGTTCTTTTCAGGATACGCTCGTCGGTAGTGTTCACCAGATCCCTATGAAATACTAAACCTTTCTTCAGGTTTAGGGACTGGTGCTTCACTACCTCGACTGGAATATCACCGAAAGTTGTCGTCCCAAGAAGACCGTCCGTCTGTCTCTTTCCTTGAGTTTTTATCAATAGTGCACCGTTTCGCAGCTTCTCTCATGTTCGGTGGTACACTGGATGTTCCAAAGCGGAGGCTGTTTTCAAGGCGGAAATCAGTTATCCCTCCCCTCTGGAAACCTCAAAAGAGACAATTAAACCATCAAGAGTTTTGCAATGTGTATCTACCATAATTTTTTTAACTTTTTAAGAAACTTTTAAAGTGTTTCAGTGCATAAGTGATTTGAGTGGTTTTTATGTCAACATTTTATTACTGTAATTTCAAAGTGATTTTTAAGTGCTGCCAATACACTTTAAGGCTGATGTTGATGCCAATACATATAGGCATCCAAAAATGTACCTATGTAGATTGTGACACGTGATTACATCACAAAATTTTAAATATTAAGTATTGACGAGGCGGAACTAGCAAATCTTTTGATTATTATAGTAAGTCAATACGGAAAAATGGGTGACTCTATGAGTCAAAAAGATTACATGCGCTTGACAAACATACCTGCCGTCGTTGAATGTACAAGAAATGAAAACAAATATTTACGTTATTAAGCACATATTTCTGGTGCAGTAGTGATAATTGAGAGTAATTTCAATTGGTTAGGTATAAAAATCACATTTTATCCAAGTGGAAGTGGAAAAACCTTGCTCTGCTCTTCTCCAGAATTAATATTTGACAATTATAGCCTTTAAAAATGGCATGACAATAAGATGGATGACCTTAAATGTAATTTCAACTTTACCCAGACAAAGCAAATAGAAACCAGGTGAATCACATTTCCATATATTATTGTTCAAGTTCGCTCCTACATTTACAGCGCAAAAAATAAATATATTTCTTCTCATATTCACAACCAGGTTAGCTACAGAACTCTGATGTACAAACTCTCATTTATGGCACCGTACGAAAGAAAATGTAGGCTACCCTTCTGGGTAGGTCATTTGGATCCCGGATTTTAAGTTAATTCATCTCTCTCTCTCGCAGTATGGTAACAACAGTTATTTGCAATAAGTGGTTTTCTGCACATGCAGATAACACTAAGTGTAACACCTTTTGTTAGTGCCTCTTTCACACTGACCAGACTTATCCTGTCCTCAATTGCCCTCATCCCACCAGCTCTGTTTGTGGTGCATTAGTCTGGGATAACATAACAAAATGCAGAAATTAGGAAACATTCATCTTGACAGACTGGGTCGTGGCATTTCACATCGATATATTTCATCCCTGCCTGTAATTCGAGTCCAATAGACAGAAAGAAAAGAGGAAATTATGTTCCCTCTTACGTGGATGCAACTTTTAAGCAGAAATCATCCCATGTTAAATATCGGGAAAATACTAACCAGAGGCCTCTAATGATGCTTTATCCCCAATAGTCTTGATTAAAAGATGGGATACCCTAATTACTTCTTCAATTTCTCCTCTTAGACGCAAGAGAACATCATTGGTAGGATCATCTGAAAGAGCTGCCTCAACCTGAAAAATTATCAGAACATCACATTGGTTGGTTGGTTCCTTAGTTAAGGGGCTGCAACAACGCGGTCATGTAGCCCCGTGTACTTTGGGTGTGTTAGAATCTGTCTTATAACCGGTGTTAATTGTGATGGCTGTATTCGTGTGTGTTATCTGTTTCTAGTAAGGACTGCAGACATTGAATTTTCAAGTAGTTCCTACTTTTGCCGCCAAACGCCACCGTCAACGACTACTAGTTCAGAACTAGGTTACTAGACGCTACCGCAGTCGGCTCCTGGCGACGAACGTTGGATTGTAAGAGCGTTGTTCAAATTGTAACCTATAATTTAGCTTCACACAGAAGCCTCCGTGGCTTAGGCGGCAGCACGCTGGCCTCTCACTGCTGGGTCCGTGGTTCAAATCCCGGTCACTCCATGTGAGATCTGTGCTGGACAAAACGGAGGCAGACAGGATTTTCTCCAGGTACTCCGGTTTTCCCTGTCAAATTTCATTCCAGCAACACTCTCCACTATCATTTCATTTCATCTGTCATTCATTTAATCATTGCCCCAGAGGAGTGCGTCAGGCCTCGGCAGCCGGCACAGTTCATATCCTCGCCGCTAGATGGGGCTTCATTCATTCCAGTCCTGACCCGGTCGGAGACTGGAAGCAGGCTGAGGATTTTCATTTTTCAATTTAGCTTCACACAGGTGTAATTAGAGGAAGGTTCTTTTACATGCCATAAATCTATGGCATGGGACCGCCGGCTTTACTTCCCCTCCGAAGGAAGGCAAACTGAGGGATTTTGAACGCTCTTAAAAATTCGACGTCTTCGGCCGTGTTTGAACCCACGATCTTGGGCATAGAAGCTCAGCATGCTACCGACTACGCCACCGAAGCCGCAACATCACATCAACGTAAATACAAATTCCTAAAGAACAATGTCCCACTATAAACTACAGTATTCAATAAACAAAAAACTTACCTTTTGTAATTGCAATGTATATGTCTGTAACGTCCCACGTGTATCGTTAACCATTTCTGCATCTGTGTTAAAACAATAAAAATATTTAATTAAAAATCAGGACTGAAACGATCATTTATAGTTGAATCGGCACAGGCTAAAAGGGCCTCAGTCCAGGCAACCTAGCTTAACTGTGTCTAAACAACGAGCTGAGAACCTTTCAGCGTACGTTAAGAATTTTCCAAGCTAATATTAGGTAAACCACGCGTGTGGCTCGATCCCTTTTAACATAGATCTTCATGCTTAACTCAGTTTGCCATTTCTTGTGACTGAGGTCCATTTAGAATGTGCCGATTCAGTTACACAAAACACAATACAAATTTATATTCTATTACCATTGTTTCTTGTTATTTTTAGCGAAGAGGATAAAAGAGAAGATTGCACCAAATCAAAGATTACAAACATAACATCGAACTGTGCTTATAGTTAGTAACGGTTAGATAATTACTGGAGTTTCGAGAACCGGTAATCTTCCCCTCTTACCACAGATTATACAAATTTAGAATATAAATTACAAATTTAGAGTTGGACACCTAAATATGAACCGACTGAAAATTAATAAAACTTATAAATAAAACTAATAAGTAAAATAATAAACAAAACAAAATTCAGTATTCTATAAAGAGCAAAGTCTTTGAGATCCGCAGCCACCACGTCATCGGCTAATATAAGTTTTAGTGTCATCCGCAAGGCACGGTGAATACAGCTCCACAGGTACTAAGTGGAGGGTCTACTCTTCCCATTAGGTACGAGTGGGTGGATCTTTCATGACCTATCCTTATTCTACTGTACACAAAATGACGGACTCTCTCCGTGACTTGAAAGAGCTCCGCCACACGCAAGTAGTTCCCTTGATCACTCTCAGTTTATTGGACAACATGTCAGCAAGCCACTGATACTCCCAGAAGGCCAATACTTGTCGGCGTAACTGAGAGCGAATATCTCTAGTGGTTACCTCCATTGGTCGAGATGATAGTGATACCGCCTCTTTTGCAGCCTAATCCGCTAACTCATTTCCCGCAATTCCCATGTGGCTTGGAAGCCACAGGAAGGTGATTCGAGTATCAGTGCAGCACAGCTCGGCTAGTAGGTCGTAGATTCGCTGCACTAAGGAGGAAACTCGTAGCAATTGACTGCAACGAACTCAAAGAGTCGGCACAAAAGAGAAAGTGGACTCGTGCATCCTGTAGTGCAAACTGCAGAGCTTCATAGATGGCAACGAAGTCGGCAGTTAGGACACTACAGGCCTCAGGCAAAGAGAACTTGGTTTTGCACCATCAATAACGTAAGCACAACCCACTTTCTCGTCCACCCTCGAACTATCCGTGTAGAGAATGCCAGCGTCCGGAAATTGGTGAACAATGATGTGAAACTGCCTCCAATAGGGGCAGATGATCTCGTAGTTCCGCCCTTTAAAACAACAATAACTAACTAAAACTGTCTACAAAAACAGAGGCATCCGTGTTAACCTTAGGACCTCGGTGTAGATGTAACCAAATTTCCGGATTCGGGATTTCCCAGAGAAGCATTGTCAAACCAGGACAGGTAAAACCGTAGCGGCACCGATCGGTCAGCCCTCCACGTAGTGCTACTAAGAAACTTGAGGATGTTCAGTTTCCTGAGACACGTCGTTTTTAGTTGCCGTATATGGTGCTGCCACGTTAATTTGCTGTCAAAATGGAGCCCCAGGAAGCGAATAGTGTCAACCACCGGCAATTCAGCATCCCGGAGGTGCAGTACCGGGTGAAAGTGTAGCCTCTGAAGCCGTCAAAAATGGACGACGGAGGTCTTCGCTGCTGAAAAACAAAAAACCTCGGTCGTGAGCAGATGACCTCGTAGTTCCGCCCCTTAAAACAACAACCAACTACGATATGTCGACCCGGTTAATAGCTAGCTGCAATTGGCGTTCCAGAATTATTGCCATACTTCCAGAGCTTTAATGCAGTGCTAAATCGCCTACATACAGTGATGGAACTACCGTGGGTCCGGCGGCGGCAACAATGTCGTTTATGGCAATCGCGAACAAGGTGACCCTCAGCACAGAACCCTGAGGAACTCCATTCTCTTAGGTATAATATTGCGATAATGCCCTACCGACCCTTATTCGGAAGAGTCGGACGGACATAAAATTCGTAATAAAATCGGGAGATTTCCACGGAGTCCCCACTCATGTAGGGTGGAAAGGATTCCGCAGCGCCATGTGGTCATGGGCCTTTTCGAGGTCGAAGAAAACCGTGACTAGGTGTTCCTTTCGGAGAAAAGCCTACTGTATGACGCTCTCAAGTCACACCAGATGGTCGGTGGCAAACCTATGAGAGCGAGTACTCAGACAGGAGGCATCTCTCCTCCAAGAACAACACCTGTCGACGGTTCACAATCTTCCCAGGCACTTACACAGACCATTTGTGAGACAAATGGGCCTCTAGCTGCTAACAAGCTTTCCAGCCTTGAGTATCGGTATCACGATCCCCTCTCGTCATTGAGATGCAAACTCCCCTTCAATCCATATACGATTGAAGAGGATCAACAGTTGCATTATACAGGAATCGCACAGATGTTTTAACATTTGATTATGTATGTTATCCGGTCCGGGAGATGTGCAAGCGCACTGCGCAGTTCCCAGTCACAGAATTGCAGAACTCCGAAGCTGCCTCCCGCTTCAGAGTCACAAATGTAGGATCATAACTCTAAGAGGAGGATACATCGGAGAAGTGCGATCCAATACTGTTGGCAATGGCAAGATGGTCCATGATGATGACCCCGTTGATTGAGACTCCTGGTATTATCAATGATGTCGGGAGTCCGGAGATCCGACAAAGCTTAGTCCACAATATTGTGGACTATGTGTCGTCATAGACTTTTCCCACGTCGTTTTCTTACTCTCCCGATTCAGATACCCGGTTCTAGCACGCATCATTTTGAAAATGATAAGGTTGGCCATGGTGTTTTGCCTCCGATATCATTTGAAAGTATTACAGCCCATGAAGGGCCTAGGCCTACCAAGCGACCGCTGCCCAGCCAATTGGCCTGCAGATATGGGGTGATACGTGATCAGCGCATCATGTCCCCTCGGCCGTTAATCTGGTTTTCGTGATCGGGGCGCTGCCTCCCTGTCAGACAGCTACTCAATTGTCCTCACGAGGCTGAGTGCACCCATTTCTAGCCCTCACGTCAGTTTCTAAAATCCCTGACGGAACCGGGAATCGAACCCGGGGCCTCCGGGTGAGAGGCAGGCGCGCTACCCCAACACTACGGTGCTGGCCGACGATCTTAAATGGCTGCCGAAATCTCGGCTGTCCACCAAAGGACAAGCTTCCGGCGAGAGTTGCCAGATGAGGAAGGTATTGTTTCCTCTGACGTAGCCAATATACCATTCGTTATGAGAATTGTATGATCGTCGATACTCTCAAAGGTATCTTCTTCAAAAGAACGCACGTGCTGTGAAATTTGACCAATCCTCCCGACGGAGAAACCGTCGACTTGGTAACTCGATGGCTCTCTGGTTCTGAAGAGTACGGTAACGATAATCGGGAAATGGTCACTACATAGGTCATCGTGCAGACCCCACTATGGTGTGCATACTATGTTACATGTAAATCTTACCCAAGAGTAATTGGAGAGTTCCCATTTGTACCTACTCCCTCATCCCATCAGCTCTGTTAATGGTGTATCAAGGAACAGATGACCTAGTAGTTCCGCCCCTTAAAACAACAATAACTAACTAATGGTGTATCAGTCTGGGAAAACATAACAATGCTGAAATTAGACAAATTGTAACTCCAGACTAACAGACAGAAAAGAGGAAATTAAGATCCCCCCAGGTGGATGCAATTTATAAGCAGATATCACCCCATGTTAAATGTAGGGAAAAAACTTACCAGTAGCATGTATAGATCCTTCATACTCATGAGTGTTGATTAAATTACGGGATAATTCAATTACATCTTCACAATCTTCTCTTAGCTTCAAGAGATCTTCATTGGTAGGATCAGCTGTAAGAGCTGCCTCAATCTGATAAATTATCAAAACATCTCGTCAAAAATAGGCTACAAAATTTTAAAGATCAACGTCCCACTTGAAACTACAGCATTCAATACACCAAAACCTAAGCGTACCTGTTGCAATTCCAATGTGTATTTCTGTAAAGTTCCATGTATATCCAAAGACATTTCTCAATGTGTTTTAAAATTCCAACAAAAATTTGTAATGAAAAATCAAGACTGAAACGATTACTTTTAGTTACACACAGCAAATTTACATTCTGTTACCATTGTTTCTTGTTGTTCAGCAAAGAGGTTATAAGTCTGCACCTCCGAGCATAAATACATGGCCTAAGGTTTGCACCGAATCAAAGATTACACTTACGACATTTTTTCTAAGCAACGCCAATAAGACTATAAGTGCTCCACACTCGGAAGCACGCGCCAAGAGAGGCCTTATAGTCCAGGTGGCGTTGGTATAAGTGCTCGTAACAGCACACTGCAGCGCTAGTATTATTCTTAAGGTACGGTTTGGCTACAGCGATGATCGCCGGCGCACATCCCTACTAGGATGATCGCTTGGCGCACAAAGTCAGAAATGCGGTTTCCCTAGCCGGCGATCATCGTCCACCGTCCACTGCCTCCTACAACAGAAGCAGTGTCACTTCTTTCAGCTCTGCAGTTGCCTACTCTTTGCTTATAGGCTACACAGGTTCGTGGTGTAAATAATAATCAGCTGATTATAGTCTGAATAATTAACGTTTTATTGCGCACAAATTGTGCAAAATTACAAATAATAAAGTAGTGCAGAATTATAGAGTTTGTTTGTGGTTCACTTTGTACAGAACTCTATGATTGGCTTTCCACGTCTTTCACAATAAAGGACATGGTATCGGCTACAGTCTTGGTCACATCTGTCGCACACGCAGTTGGCGTTGGGTTCATGGTAGTGTTTTGTTTTGCACACTTTATGACGATATCCATGCACTGCCAATGAGTTGACAAAGTGCCGGAGGTCTTGATTTCTTTCAGTCCAGGATCTATTTGTGATAGCCTCGGTAGCGTAGAAATCCAACGGGATCTCCCCTCTCTTATTTTCCCTTTCTTGTAGGCATATTTCCCAGCTCTCCGTGGATGGAAGTTGGAGCATAGTCCTCAGCTCAGATCGTGCATTAGGAAAGTTTCCTTTGCCAGCTCATACACCAGTCTGGACCTTGTATATCTGGACACGCCCAGGATTACCTTTAGGTAGCTTGCCTTTACTGCTTCCATGGTTTTGAGGTCTCCGATGCCCAGTTTGCCCCATATTATTCCGATTCCATAAGTTAGAATTGGAATTATCTTTGTGTTGAACAGCGACATTGCTGTATCTAGTACGAGTTTTGTCGGGGTCCTGATGTCATACATTGCCTTTGTGGCTGCCGTAGCTCTCGATTTTACATGTAGTCTGAAGGATTTGATGGTCGTCTGGAGTGTTACGCCGAGATACTTGAAGGTGATAACTGTCTGCATAATAATATAACGTTGCCAGAATGACCGTAAGTAGAGTGAAATAAGCGTCAATATTGCTTCTTTTAGAGGAGGAAGAAGAGATGATGATCGAATTAAGTATAATATGTACTTGAAGCGAAAGTGATTCCAAACTAATAACATGTACAAAACTATGTCTTAATTCACTGATTCATGGACATCTGCTTAATGACCAAACCACATTTGAGGAATATTCAGCGCTTTATCTTGATCAATTAACTTTTGTTTTATATTTAACTAGCAGTAGTGCCCGGCTTCGCCCGGTGGATTTATTTGTTTTATAGATGATAATGAATACTACTACAGAACTGGCGCATGGTAGCCTACTTAAACTAACAGAAAAAAATATTTTTAAATATAACTTTTTGTAGTGGTGGTTGTAGTGGGGGTGATAAGAAGTACAGTATAATGGACGTAACATTTAGGTCATTTTCCCGTAATGATAATAATGAATAGGGAAACGGCTGTTTACTAACTACAGCACTGACACGTGTAATTTACAAACAAATTTCTAAAAATAATTAGAAAGAGGAGTAAGTGAAATAAAAGACACTTCCTAGGGCCTACATCTCATTGTCTGTTAGAAATGTAGAGACCGATAGTGTCGTCTTTTGTCACATAGCGCCGTAGGAAAATAATCGGAACACTTTGGAAACCTTCGGCTGTCCCGAGCTCCTGAGGTAGCAATAGTATAATTTATCGCCACATAGCGCTCAAAGATAAGTTTCAGAATAAATTAAGGTAAATTTGAAAGCACCAACGCTTATTGCAGCTGATAACCTCAATGTATTGCACCAACACCATTGCACTTATACAGAGGCATAAATGTTCATGATGATAACTGTCTTAAGGGGCCTAAGAAATCTTTTTGCACTAATTACTCCCCGTGACTGCAATTTATAAGCAGCGAAAGATTTAACTATTTTCACAATTCTGCACTAGAACACTGGTAGGGGCGACGTGATGCATCCCGAATTGCCAGTCAACAATAGACTTATTAAAATACTCTTACAGTTACACTACTACAGACATGAATGGTTCTAGGGCCTTAATACGTGGTTTTCAAGTTCAGTTTGTTTGTTATTCTAAATGTAGGGAATGGACAGCGTTGTCCAAAATATCAAGTGGACAGTGTTACCAGCAGGGTTTCAAAGTGTATGTAAAATTTGGTGTAGATTTGTGATAAAGGCCTAAATGTAGGGAATGGAGTGGTCTGTCCGAAATTTAAAATGGACAGTGTCACCCGCAGGGTTCGAAAGGGTAAGTGTACAAACAGTGATTCAGATCGGTGAAACGGTGTAGATTTGTGCCAAAGGGCATAAATGCAGGGAATGGAGTGGTCTGTCCGAAATTTCATGTAGTGTTACTCGCAGGGTTCCAAAGGGTAAGTATACAAATTTTGGTTCAGATAGGTGAAACGGTGTAGATTTGTGCCAATGGGCCTAAATGCAGGGAATGGAGTGGTCTGTCCGAAATTTCATGCAGACAGTGTTACTCGCGGGGTTCTAAAGGGTAAGTATACACATTTTGGTTCAGATCGGTGAAACGGTGTAGATATTTGCCAAAGGGCATAAATGCAGGGAATGGAGTGGTCTGTCCGAAATTTCATGTAGTGTTACTCGCAGGGTTCCAAAGGGTAAGTATACAAATTTTGGTTCAGATCGGTGAAACGGTGTAGATTTGTGCCAATGGGCCTAAATGCAGGGAATGGAGTGGTCTGTCCGAAATTTCATGCAGACAGTGTTACTCGCGGGGTTCTAAAGGGTAAGTATACACATTTTGGTTCAGATCGGTGAAACGGTGTAGATTTTTGCCAAAGGGCATAAATGCAGGGAATGGAGTGGTCTGTCCGAAATTTCATGCAGACAGTGTTACTCGCGGGGTTCTAAAGGGTAAGTATACAAATTTTGGTTCAGATCGGTGAAATGGTGTAGATTTTTGCCAAAGGGCCTAAATGCAGGTAATGAAGTGGTCTGTCCGAAATTTAACATAGCCTAAATTATTCCTCTTGAATCTGGCTATCGTTTACAAAAAGATGTTTTCGAATCCGACTGGTAGTTCCAGAGATTAGCGCGTTTAAACACACAAACACACAAACTCTTCAGCTTTATTATATTAGTATAGATTGAAAATGATTTAAAGATAAACCCTACCCCATTTGTTCCAAACCCAATAAGTCCAGCAGATAAAGTGTCCGTTACTTTAAGGGAAGGTATTTTTCTCCTCGAGGGTATGGCGTTCTATCTCCACTCCACATTCAGCACATGATCTGCTGCTGTTAATTTACTTTAGGGGATAGGGTTATCTTGGTCATCAGTCCCGTATACTTGGGCTTGTGTGTTGGATTTGTCCGATTAACCTGAGTTTCTGTGGTGACCAGTAGAGTGTGTGACAGTAATTATCAGAGTGAGGAATTGGTGCACAATTTAGGCATATGCCTGGAGGGACTGTAGAACAACCGAGGGAGCATCACACTCAAGATTGTTGCTGTCAGCACATTTTTTTTTCAAAGGAAATCTTAAGACCTATTTTCTCCGCCATCTCTTGCAATTCTGTGATTTGTTCTTTGGTTTCCTCCCATGTTTCTGCGAGCAGCGCCAAGTCGGGCTGGATTCATCCGGTAGATGTGCCCATAGAAATCAATCCTTCTTTTCCTTATGGTATCTGAAGGACTCTCCGACTTCACATACGGGGTGTCGTTCCTATAGAAAACTTGTTTGTTATTTTAGAATTTAGGACCTATGATCTTCCTCAAAAATTTTCTCTCTTTGATTTCTAATTTTTCCATTTGCCCTTGCCCCCTCAAGACTGGTGTTTCTGCTGCAAAGAGTGCCTCTGGCTTAATTACGATGTTACAATGCCTGATTTTAGTGTTCCAGGAGAGGGTTTTCTTATTGTATCCCCGTGTGGGTGCGGGATAGAATACACCCACGGTATGCCCTGCCTGTCGTAGGAGGCGACTAATAGGGCCGACACGGCCGAATAACTTGCCAGTTATTGATTTGTTCAGACCCCCTGTGGTTGGGGAGGGCAGAATTCATCCACGGTATCCCCTGCCTGTCGTAAAAGGCGACTTAGAGGGGGCCTTATAAAGGTCGATATTGGTTTTCTGGTCCCAGCTCTGGTTTGACCAATAGAAATAAACATGCATGCTGTTAGGGGAAGGGCCACCAGCTTGGCCATCTGGCCAGAAAGCCTAGACGGTATGCCCCATCCCGTCAGGTGGGTGCGCCATGTACCCTACAGTAGTATCCGCCTTACAACGAAGGTCCCTGCATGGCCGAATACTGGAGCTGCATAAATCCTGTGCATGCCGAGGGGGAGTGCCTGTTCGAGGCACTGGGACCCCGGGCAATATCTGCTATGCCAGGTAGGTATTGCCTTGGCTGGGTGGCGCCCAGAGTGATAGCCCCCGTTCGGAGTGGGCAGTATTCGGGGAGGATTTCGTCCGGGATGCCAAGTAAGCGATCACGGACACCTGTACAGGGTGGTGTATTCTTTGAATACACGGTAAGATAGAGTATTTTTTTAATGCTCTTTGCTTGTTCATTCCTTACTTTTTCTCAAACACCAACAGTGATCTCCTATGTTCTCTTTGCTGTTTAGGGTTCTCATGTTATTCGTGAGTCTGTTCTAGATATATATCTTCCATGACTCACCTAGCGTCATCTAGCAGCGAATCTCTGAAGTTCGTCAATTCTTCCCGGTGCAAGAGGACTTCCTTATCAATCTGGCCACCAGATCTCGTCGCCATCGCCAGCTATCATCTCCGTGATCAAGAGAACTTCGTCTACTTTTTCACCCTCCAAGCTGCGTTGGTGTCGCCTACTATCAACTCTTTGAAGACCATCTCATCAAGAAAATTAACTTTTCAATGTTGGTTATGCTTATATGTTTTCCTTTTGTCTCCTACGCCCACTCTTCTCCCTTTCCTGGTCCCTCTGCTCTTCGCTGAGTGGGTCTCACTTGTACGTCGGCAGTCGACTTAGTCAGTCAAGGCTCAACTCGAGCTAGCCTCCTCAAATAAAGAGGCATTCTCTTCATTCCACGCCATGTTGGAAGTTTATCCGTCAAAGGGAACTTCACCATCGCCATGCAGCAAAGATAAGTACAGACTTCAGGTTTTAACCTCATCTTCATCGGTTTTATTATCTACATGCTTTTTACGATCATTTTATAGACAGTGTGAGATTACTATATTTGAGGCAATAATCACCCTTCGCGGGATTTTCCATGTTAAGCTTTTGTTAAATTTATAACTTTTGTGGGACTCTCCTCCTATTTCTCCATCCTTTTTCTCCAGTCCGAAACCCACCTCCTTTTCTTTATCATCTTCCCTTGGTGGTTAGGTAATTCCTCAGCCAATAATCTACCCAAAATTTGGTCCCGAAACCCGGGAGAGTCCATTTGTCATTTGTTATTCTTTTTCAAAGGTTATTTGACAATACTTTGCAAATTATTAATATCTGCTTTGAATCTTTCAGCTATAACTACATCGTGCAAAGCCTGTGAAGTGGAAAGAGGCCGCTCCTGTCTCCTATGGTGTGTCCCTTTCTTTCAACTTATTTGCTGCTGCCAGCCTGACAGCATTTCCAAGGTTCCACAGTTTCGTAAGTTGTACTTTAATTTACCTACTTTGTCATGGCTCCTACTGAAAAGGATGAAACTCTCATTGCCAGACGTTCCTCCTACAAAGGGCAACTCACCAGATTTAGAAATTTCATCAACAAAATAAATCCCGCCGAGTGTGATCTAGACATCTTGACACAACGCCTTAAGTTGTACGAACGGTCCTATGATTATTACGATCAAATTCAAACCGAGATTGAATCCGCTTGCCCAGAACTTCAATCGGATCGGGACGAGGTTGAACCCTTGTATTTTGAAGGGATTTGCAAGGCCCACCAACTGATCCGCAGTATCTCAGAACCGGACACTAGGGTCATCAATCTGGCCCAGTTCGCACCCGCTTCAGTTCACAAGGATAAACCGAAACCGTTACTTCCAAAGATAAGCCTACCTCACTTCTCAGGCCAGGAAGGTGAATGGTATTCCTTTTATGAACTTTACTGCTCCCTCATTCATGAAAATAATGACATTCTCGACATTCATAAATTCTACTTCTTGCGTACGTCCTTGGAAGGACAGGCCTTGGCCTTGGTTGAGTCACTGCCTTTAAGCGCAGATAACTACCACATCGCCTTTAATCTCCTTAAAGAGAGATATGGTAATTTACGTTTGTGTGTCGCTCGCCACATCCGCTGTCTGTTCAACCTGCCAGTCGTCAAACCTAATGACGTCACCTCTTTAAGAGACCTGTTAGACTCCATGCAATTAAATGTTAGAGCGTTATATCAACTCAAGCAGTCAGTCCAAACTTGGGACACCATCCTTATTCATCTAGCTACATCCAGATTCGATTTTTCGACATTAAAGTCTTGGGAAATCGAACTCACTCGCAAGGAGGAATATTCGTTTGAACACCTTATCTCGTTTCTGAACAGCCGGTGCCAAGTCCTTACAGCACTCTCATTTCAGTGCGAAAATGTCGAAACGAGTCATCAGTGTCACATTCTTGAGAAAAAACTTGTCTCTTCAAATGGTCATCAGCCCCCATCTGTCGAGAACAAGCAAATCCGTTCTGCTTCTTTCAACCATCCAAGAGAACATATCAGGCCGCTCAACAAATCTTTAAAATGCACGCTCTGTAAAAAGTTTCACACTTTGTACTCGTGCAAATCCTTTAAAGAATTGTCTGTTGAAGACCGAAGGAAATTTGTCTTCAATAGTAAACATTGCTTCAACTGCTTGTCACCTAAGCATTCTTTTTCTAATTGTACGTCTTCCAACCTCTGTTTTCATTGCAAAAAACCGCATCATTCCTTATTGCACGTTCATGATCAATCGAGGTCACCAGTACCCGCTTCTTTAAACTCCATGCAGAGCAGCTCCGAACAAACTAATGCTTCTTCCTGCCGAAACTTCTCACAGTGCGCAAGTCCTTCTGTCCACTGTACAATTCGAAATCCAAGATAAATTTGGAAATTGGTTTCGAACCCGCGGTCTTCTCGATTCCGCTTCAACCCACAACATTGTTTCGCAATCGTTAATTAAAAAACTAGGTCTTTCTTCATCACATACTTCCATCAATGTATCCGGCATTGACAATTTGAAAACTCAAGCCTTGCAGTCTTCAAAATTGAAAATCAGAGACATTTGTCAAAGAAACACCAATCTTAACTTAAACTGTCTCATTCTTACCAGTATTGGCAAGGACACTCCTAGCAGCTCTATCAATACTTCCGGTTTAAAGATTCCTTCGCACTTAAGGTTAGCTGATCCTCAGTTTAATGCTCAAGGTCCCATTGATATACTTTTCAGTGCCAATGTTTTCTGGAATTGCCTTCGTAAACAGGTTCGCAAGTTATCCTCAAACGTGGTCGCCAGAGACACCGTTTTTATTTGGGTTATTACTGGTGAAATCCAACATCACAGTCTTCAAACCAAATCGCAATGACATTTTGTTACTGCTGATATAAATCCCTTTTCTGAAAAAGAGAACGCTCATGTTTTCGATCTCGATATATTTGAAAAACACTTGCCGAAACGATGTCTCATTGTAAAAAACTACGCCACCTTTGTAAGTTGTTTAAATGGTTTTGCCTTCTTCCCGCATAAAATGGCAATTCAAGTTCGCTTCGCCTTGTGTCACTTAGTTTACTTTCTCATGTCATTTTTATAGCAGGTAATTGCTTAAACTTTCTATCGAAAACTATCTTCCCCTTGTGTAAATCCATGGCTATCAGTCACCATCATTTCGCTGTAAGCTATGTTTCACTTCTTTCGCTATTTAGTAGGATGTCCACGGCCGGCTCCTTCCCCCTTCCTCACAATCGGAAGCCGCCTTTGAAACTGCTTGAAAATCTGAATTCTCTAGCATCTAGAATAACTATTCTTACGCATAAACTCCTTCTCAATGTCCCAGCTTCTCTTCTTTGTTCGGAAGAATTAAGCTTTTTTCTGTTGAAAATTGTCGGATTCCGTGATCCTCAAAGTTATGCGAAATTGATTTCTTACTTTATTTCGTATGTCCCTAAATTGGTTTTTCACGTCCAAGCTACGGATGACTGCATGACGTGTTACTGGTTCCGCTTTAAGTCACAGCTGATTGAACTAGTTTTGTTTGTTTATTTCGAACTGCTTGTTTGTCAATTTTGTTTGTATACAAGCTCGGGTAGTGCAACTAGTTATTTTCCATAATTGCAATAACTTTCTTTGCCATAAACTTTTGCGCTACTACAGTGAACTTTTCATCCATTTCAACAGACTATAGTGAAAACCAGTGCTTGTTCAACATTTCTACCGCGTCGCGATTGTCCGATTAATATAAATACGGCCATGAACATTTATCCTCCATCCCAGTTGATCTTTCCTAAACCCCTTACTAACAACCCAAAATAAAATTGTTACTTTAGGTCTTTTTCAATGAGGTGTCACGCTAAAGACGTGCCCTCCCACTTTTGCTTACATGTAATTAATTAATTTCTGTATAACTACGTGTCTGGTACACGTTTCTAATTATCTTGTTTCTCCCTTCTAATTAGGGAATACAATTCTTTCAACGGAATACAATTCTTTCAACTCATAAGTGAGTTATTTCTAGGTTTCACGAAAGGGAATCTTGCCCCATTTGGCTCGTGATCCCTACTTAAACATAGGATTACCTCCGCAGCAAATATCCCGAAGTAGCTCCTGTTCCCGTCGGCTGGCAACCTCTATACCTGCTCCTCCTCACAATGGCCGGCACGAACCGATGACCCTGTCATGTAGGCTCCCTAGGTTAAAAGCGCCCCGTCGATTTTAATGCAGCCCGTCTCGGGCGAAGTCACGGCCACCAATCCAGCAGTCAGCATCTACGTTCACTAATCCCAGTTGTGCACAAACCCAGTCCATGCGGTCATTTACAGTCTTAACTCGCTTTAACGGAACATCTCCCCGCCGAACAATGCCACTCATTATAATTTTTGCATTTCCAAACTTGCTTTTAGCTTTTCTGCCTAGTTCGTAGAGCTCCCCCATGATGAAATCAGCTGTAGCCCTCTTCTTCAAATCGTTCGTCCCAACATGGAGCAACAACACTTTAACTTTGTCACAGTCCTCTACATTTGCTTCTTCCACTTGTTGGGCAAGCTGGTCAATTTTAATCCCCGGATAACACCGCACTTTCGCACCTGATTTCCTCGAGATATTCGCACTCCATCGTATCATAGAATCACCCATTATGATGACGTCATCCTCAGTTTGCTCCTGCACGCCCTCTTCCACACTGATACCAGTAGAAAGCCGTTCAGTCACATCCTTCACCGTTTCCTCTGATTCACGAAGTTTTGTTCTAAGTTCCTGTATTATTTGATCCCTTGCTTTGATTTGCACACTCAAACAGTCCGGCGTATCACATACTTTACAAAACCAATTCCCGACATCACAATCCTCCTTCTTGACCTTAATACAGCCGAAGTGAAACCATTTCTCACATAGTCCACACTTAACACCGTTCTTCAATGTTTTACTGCACGTCGAACACTTTAAAGCTGCCACGGGACATTTGCCTGATTCATATTTGGAGTAACAGGGCCTGGATTCATTTCCACTCCACCAATAACTAGCAATGCAGCTATCACTAGGGCTATGAACCACAAGTTACTAGAGCCCGTACGCACACACAAACACCGGAAATCCCGACTACCCTTCACATGCCATAGCCCGATCCTCGCGCGATATCACTCCAGAGAACAACCCATTTCAGCACACCTGAGAGCTCGGGAAAAACACAACCTTTCACTTTGACTGCCAACTATGGCTAATCCATAGAGATCAAGGAGTCTATAAAAAGGAAAAGCCATATCATTCACCCCCACCTAATTGATAAGTATAGTCCTTGAGGTAAGGCGGAGGGCGACGGATTCTAGTGCTCTGCCTAGGTTGTTGGCCTGGAGGAAGTGTAACTGGAGTCTCTGTCGACCCCTGAGATTCTGGAGAAGTCAGGAATCTGGTGCTTCGCCTAGGTTGCTGGTCAGGAGGAGAAGTCGCAACTGGACTTCCTAACGACCTCTGGGATTCTGGAGAAGTCAGGACGTGGGGAACCAGAGTCGAAGATTCCGATGGTCGAGGAGGTACCATTGATGTTGAAGGCCAGTGATGTCCAAGAGATCTGTTGGAATGCTGCTCTTCTGTCACCTCCCTTTCTTCATCCCATTCTTGAGAAATGTTGCCTGGAGAAGGTACTGGAGCCAAGTCTCTAGTTGAAACGGTAGTCTCCCGTCCATCAGCAAGTTGTACGTGAGCGTACTCGGGGTTTGCTTCAACAAGAGTGACCTCTTGGACAAATGGTTCATACTTTGAATGCCTGGTATGATTCCGCAGAAATACAGGTCCTGGAGTCAATAACCATGAAGGGGTTGCTTGTCCGTAAGTCGATCTCCGTTGGTGTTTAAACATACGCTCATGGGGAGTTTCGTTTGTTGCGGTAGAATGTAATGACCTGATAGAATCGAGGGTATCATCTAAAACTTTTTCCCACTGTCGGATATCCAATTGTCTTGATTTTATGGCAAGCTGTATAGTTTTCCAGAAAATGCCTACGTATTTTTCTGCCTTAAGTTGCCTCTGGGATTATACGGTGTCGTTAAGCTCGTCGCCACCCCAACAGTCGTGAGATATGCCTTCAATTCTTGGGACATGAAGGCAGAACCTCGATCTGAATGAATATAGGAAGGAAATCCAAAAATTGAAAAAAGGATTTTCAGTTTTGATATAACGGTGGAGGTAGTAACATCCGTGCAGGGAAAAGCAAAAGGATATCTGGAATATTCATATACTAAGATGAGGAGGTATCGGTTTCTGGAAGTGGATGGAAGAGGTCCCTTGAAATCCATGTTTATTCGTTCAAATGGATGGATAGCTTTGATGAGACTTCCCTCGTGTTGGATAAATCTGGGTTTTAGCTCAGCACAGACTTTACACGCTGATAAAACCTTCTTTATATCCTCCAACGAATAGGACAAATTCTTTGACTTAACGAAGTGATTCATTCTCGTCAATCCCGGATGACATAAGGCTTCATGAATGTTCTTAAGTCGTAATCCATAGCACTGGGTAGCCGAACAGATTCTGGATAAAGCATCAGCTCCTTCGTTGTGTTGTCCAGGTCTGTAGATGATTTCATAGTCAAAACATGAAAGTTCCAATCTCCAACGCAGTATCTTCTCATTCTTTACCTTGCCATGACGCCTGCTGTCGAACATGAAGGCCACTGACTTCTGATCGGTGATGAGGTGGAAATGTCTTCCTAGTAAATAATGCCTCCATTTCTTGACAGCTTCGATAATAGCCTGAGCTTCCTTCTCCACAGATGAATGTCTTTGTTCTGACTTGTTGAGGGTTTGTGAAAAAAAAAGCTACAGGCCGCCCATTTTGTGACACGATGGCTCCAATAGAATGTTCTGATGCATCAGTCTCCACGATGAACATAACCTTCTCATCTATAGCTGAGACGAGTGCGTTTTCCACATCTTCTTTCAGAGTATTGAACGCTTCAACAGTCTTTTCGTTTAATGGAAAGTGACCCCTCGAAAGGATATGTATTTTCTGTGAAAATCTGGGAATGAAATTTGAAAAATGTGTGAATATGCTCATTGCTCTTCGAAGAGAAGCAGTATCAGATGGAACTGGAAGTTCTCTCAAGGATGTGAGTCTGTCAGGATCTGGACGAATTTCATGATTGGAGATTATATAACCCAACAGCTTTATTGTACGAGCTGAGAAGACACTCTTCTTATCATTAATTGTCAAGCGATACTTTTCTACGGCTTTTAGGAACTTCTTCAGATTCATGTCAAGTTCTTGCTGATTCTTGCCTCCTACTATTACATCATCTAGGTAAGCTGCTACCCAAGTGAGTTCCTCTTTCAGGATGATCGAATCAATAGTTCTTTGGAAACAGGGCACACCATTAGTTGGGCCAAATGGAATTCGTTTATACTGCCAAAGTTTACCACTAGCTTCAAATGCTGTGTAGGGACGGTCCTCTTCGCAGATAGGGATTTGATTATAGGCGCTCTTTAAGTCGATAGCACTGAACACTTCATAATTTGCCACTTTGTTTACGATATCCTAAATGCGTGGAAGTGGATAAGCATCTAGTTGGGTGTACTGATTTACTGTCCGAGAATAGTCGACTACCATGCGGTGCTTGTGGTTCTCGGTGTGGGTAACAAGAACCTGTGCACGCCATGGAGAAAAGCTTTCTTCTATGACATCTTCCTTTAAGAGTCGTTGAATTTCTTGATCAATGAACTTGGCATCGGAAGCTGTGTGAGTCGAGATTTAACAGCGATTGGTTTACAGTCTGGAGGGATGTTACGAAAAAGTTGGACAGGTTCTACATTAGCCACTGTCAATCCGCAGATATTCAACGGTTCTTTGCTGCCACCAAACTTTATTTCTATGGATGAATGGCGACCAAGAATGTCGTGACCCAAAATAACGTCCGAGCATAGATCTGTCAGTATATTTAACTGAACGTCTTCATATACATGGTCCTTGACTTTTAGATTGACTGAGCAAACTCCCTTAACAGATGAGCTAAGAGATGTTGAGGCCATTGTTACTGTGAGACTACTAGCAGCCGGAGCTTCCGAACCAACCTCTCAGAAATAAAACTTGTAGAACTACCAGTGTCTACCAGAGCATTGGCTTTCATTCCATTTAAGTGAATGGGAATTATTGCTTTTGCCAGACAAGATGGTGTGGAAGAGGCAGAAGATAAAACTCCAGTATGGCAATGGTAAGATTTTTGGGAACTATTCGGTTTGGCACTTCTACAAACTTTGGCGTAGTGACCAGTTTTCGAGCATGCACGACAAATAGCTTCCCTTGCTGGGCATTCATTCCTCTTGGGATAGGCAAGTCCACAAAAATAGCACTTCCTGTTTGTCACTGCAACAACTTCACACGAGGCTTCACTATTCCCTGAGCAGCTGTCACGGCTGGCATAAGTAATTGAGGGTGGTCTGGGTGAACTAGCACGACGGTTCTGAACAGCACTGACTGAAACAGGCTCTTGATACTGAAGGGACTGTTCCATCGCTGACTCTAAAGCCTTTGCCTTTATTGAAGCCTCCTCAAGAGTGAGGTTAAGATTTTCTAATAGTCTCTGACGAATATTGGAGTTAAGAAGACCGGCAATGGAAGCGTCACGAGTACAATCATTTCTATTTACTTCCGCTGTTACAGCCTTAAAGTTACAATCTTTGCCCAGAAGCTTCAAAGATTCTATATATCTCGACACTGTTTCTCCAGCTAGCTGCTTTCTGGTTGCTAGTTTGTGACGCGCAAATATTTCGTTCACCGGTTTTGTGAACGTGCTAACCAAAATGCTTATTGCGTCATTGAACGTTTTAGCTTCATTGAAATATTCGTATACTGAAGGTGAGACATGATTTATCAGGATTCTTAATTTGTTGGCGTCACTTGCTTGGTAAGACACTATGAAGTTCCTGAACGTGCTGTACCAGTGATTCCATTCTTGTTGTGCGTTGCTAGATTCTGGGTCGATGTTCAGACGCTCGGGTCTTAGTAGACGATCCATTCTTAGTTGAGATTAATAAATTTTAATAAATATGAACACTTTGATAAACCTGTTTGTTAGGTTTTATTAATCTTAACTTAACACATACCGGTACATGATGCGTATCAGACATCTACCAAAGAATACAGAAGAAACAAAGACAATTAACTATGGCTGATCCATAGAGATCAAGGAGTCTATAAAAAGGAAAAGCCATATCAATAGGGAATCAGAATATTAACATTGACTACTTACAATAATGAAACAAAACTTCGTAGGTCTAAATGTTATCCTGTAGTTGCATATGGTTTGGAAAGTATTCGGCATCACCTTAAGTATAAGCACCTCGTAGAGTTGGAGAAGGTGAAAGCTACCTACCTGAAAAGGGTACTGTGTCTTTCGAAATTCACTCTTTCCCGCTTGTTGTATGAACTCGCGAAAGAGCCCCCTTTTGTTGAAGACCTCAGATTGCAGCTGCTCTTGCCATCTACATAGGGTTATGGGAGACTAATGCAGGAAATGAAGTTAAAGAGAGGAAGTATACGGTATGGCAGGAATTTTATATCACGGATGCGATGACATCGCGGGATTGGACGAGGGGTTTCTATGGGATGAGACACTTGTTAACCAGTGCATGGATTCCACTTCAGGGTGTGTGCAAACAAATTGTACCATCAACCGGATTGCTAGTGCGTGTGTGTCCTCTGCGGCAAAGCGTGTGACAGATATCATGTAATGCTGTGTGATCAGAGGAAGTTATCTCTGTCACAGTTTTGTTCTAGTGATAAGTGATTAATTTCACAGTCATTCTGTGCAGAACCTAGTTAGAGGAATTGTCCTTCCTGCAAAACTCAGTGCGTGATGATGGCCACATTGCTTCCCGCATAGGGCGCACACGCATTCCTCGTTCGGCGAGTGGTGCGTCTTCGTGGAGCATAGCTTGGGGTGAAATCCGTGCTCAGCTAATCTGGACATTATGTGTCTTAATTCGTAGTTGGCTTCTTTCCACTTGTCGGTGGTCGTCGCGTCTATGCTGTAGGAGTCCTCAAATTTATGTTTTCTTTCTGTGATGATGATGATGATGATGATAATAATGTTGATGTTCGAGAAAAGATAAGTCATGTTTAATTCAATTGCATATTTTGTGCTCGAATAAATTTATTATAAATGTTATCACAGTGAAGATACACATTCAACAAACCTACTACACCACTAATTCCTCTCGCCTATTTTTGGCGGCGAGTGCATTCTACCGGCAACAAGAGGCTACTTGGGTTCCAACTGCAAGACATTCCAACTCCGAATGTCAAGGCTGGTATAGTGCGCAGCTTGCATCTAGTAGGCCGTGCTCTTTGGTTACGAGCATAGATCGATGTGTAATCTTTCTCTTCTACCCTCCTTGCTAAATAACAAGGAACAATGGCGACAGAATGTAGATTTGCCTTCTGTTTGCTGTAACTAAAACGGTTCGTTGCAGTCTTGATTTTGCATTACACATTTTTGTTGGTATTTTAAAACAGGTTGTGAAATGGCCGACGATATACAAGGGACTTTAGATAAACATACATTTGAATTGCAACTGGTAATTATGTGTGTATTGAATAGGCTACTGTAGTTTCAGGTGGGACGTTGTTCTTTAAAACTTTTTATTGATGTTGACGTGATGTTTTGATCACTTCTCAGGTTGAGAGAGCCCTTACTGGTGATCCTACCAATGCAAATCTCTTGTAGCTAAAAACAGATATTGAAAAAGTAATTACTTTATCCCGTGATTTAATCAATATGCTTGAGTATAAAACATCAGGCGGTGCTTCTGGTGAGTTGTATTTACTGTTTACCTCTTAGGTTAGGATCTGGTCACAGCAGGTACTATTTTGGTAAAGAAAGGCAACTTATTGCAAATAATATTTATAATGTGCAAAGAAATCATATTAGATCTCAACATCGAGACAGAATTTAGTCAGCGACACTAGTCTTTTCGGTAAAACTTCACAAGAGGGTTTCACAATGGTTTTGCCTAGAACAATATTTTCGTCCAGGCCAATGGTGGATTGATAGCGCGGCCCCGCTTTAGCTAATAGATAACACCCCTGGTTTTTGTCACACACAGTGGGGGAAGTCACGCATCAATAATCCTTATCCAGGACAATAGTTTTGCCTTTTATTTCATGTCGTATGGTGAAAGGAAACCCTCTCGTAAAGAATTAATGTCTTTTCCCGCTAAACATTGCGTGGTACCTCTCACAGCTTCTTCCGTACAATTTGCATATAGGCTACACTGCAATTCTTGTGGTTCATGATAGTTGGCTCTGCTGCATACCCGATGACGGTGGTGAAAACCGTGAACAGCGAAACGTGTCTTAGTTCATATCCTGGCTTTTTCCAATCACTGTTTAACATTGCGTCTGTAGTGTAAAACTCCAGCCATAAGTCTTCCCTTTTCATTTGAAGGTCTATAAGCAAGCACTGATACGCATTTGTAGAGGGTAGATGTAGTTGCAGGCGGAGATCTTCTATGAAAAAAATTCCTTAGCCAGCACATATACCAGGCGCGAACGGGTGTACTTTGATACACCCAACGTTTTTTTAGGAATTTTGCTTTTACTTTTCTAAGTCCGTTAGATTACTTTTGGTAAGGTGCTCCCAAATTGACTCCATGCCGTATTTTATGAAGGGCGTAATTTTCAATTTAAATATTTCCATTGCTGTTACGAGCGAGATCTGTGGGAGAGTTTCTAGACTTATCATAGCTAAGGTCGCAGCTGTTATTCTTTCTTTGACATGTAGCCTATCGTGAAGACATTTCCATATATCTGTAATGTGATCCGTAAGTATTTAAAGTATGGGACAGTTGTTATTGGTTCATTTCTGTATGTTATCTTGTCATTGGTTGCTGACTTGCCTCCTTTCCTGAATGTCATTACAACGGTTTCCTTTTCGTTGATTTGCAGTTCATTTTTGGTGGCCCACTTTTCCAGCTGGTCAAAGGCTTCCTGAAGTTTTGTTATCTCGGGTGACATAAGAACCATGTCATCAGTATATGCCAGTATTTTCACGTCTGCTTTGATGCATTTGATGATATCTGATGTTGCTACGAACAAAATTGGGCTGATTGGATCTCCCTGCAACACGCCATTTTTCTGTTCTAGTGGCCTGGATCGATCAACACTATCATCTATTTGTACCAAGTTAGGGCCAAATATCTCTCTAATAATTCTCGTGGTGTAATTTTCCCCTATGAATCCTTCCAGTTTTCCTATTATCATGGTCAAATGCCTTGGTGTAATCCACGAAAATAACATGATGCTTTCCTCTCGGGTATTTCAAAACTTCCTCGATTTCGTCATTAAGGTATTTCACAGCATGTAAAGTCGATTTGCCCTTGGTGAACCCTCTTCAGGGATGAATTTCTCTATCATTTGGTATAGTCGGTTATTCAGAAGACTCGTTTGGATTTTGAAGGCTGTACATTCTAATGCTATGCCCCTGTATGCATTTGGATGTTCCATATATCCTTTACCTTTATATAACAGCTTCAGAGTGGCATGTCGCCAGATATTTGGAATTGTTCCTTGTTTTAGGCATTCGTTAAAAATGTCTGTCCATAGGTCTAAAGCGTATGGGGCCGTGCTTTTGATATGCTCATAGTAAATCCCATCTGGCCCACATGCCTTATTTTTCTGAGTGTTCCTTATTACTGTATCTAATTCTGCTCGCGTGAGAGGTTCAAAAAGCATTTCCGTATCTTTTATTGTTTGATTAGTGTTTCACCCGCCTAAAGTACTTTTTAAAAATGTTCTTCCCTTACAGTCATTGGTATAACTTTTGGGAAATGCGGTTGGTTTGTGTAAAGTGCCTTATACCATTTCTCTGTTGCTTCTTCTATCATTTTTTGTACTTATACTTTTTTAAATTCTTCTTTTGCCCTTTTTACGTTTTCCTTATATTGTTTCCTAGCATCTGTATATTGTTGTAAATTAAAATCATTGGGTTGTTTTATTGCTCTATGTAGTGCTATTAAAGCATCTTTCTTAACTTGGATGCATTTCCTGTTGAACCATTGATTTTTCGTTCGTTTTGGTCGAGGGATGGCGATTGAGTTATATTTGATGAGTTTTTACAAGTTAGCTATTGCTAAGTCCACATTCCCCATCTTTATTTCCTGCTGTATATAATGTGTGTCGATGCGAGCAATTAACAAGTAGATATTTACTCAAAGAACTAGTTTATTTTTTAATTCTGTTTTTTTTTCCATAATTTTTGTTCATTTTTCTTCTTACAGTCTTTTCGGCCACCTACGGACCACGCTATTTCATCTGTCCTATTCCTAGAGACACGTTTTTATGGTGAATAAAAAACCACAATAGCGGTGAAAAAACTAAGGGCAAAGCGGGATAAAAGCGGTGAATAAATGCCATTGCTTACGGTGTAGAAAAACGGTTTACTTGACTATATACTGTACCCATGGCAAATATGCTCCTGCCTCTATCTAGCTTCAGTTCTCAGGCGTGTACCGTCCACCCACTGAGCAGTTGCATAATTTTGATCTGAGACTACAATGATAAAACACAACTCTATTCTATAGACTTTAATTCAGCACTAAATCATGGCTTCAAACATATAAGAACACAATCCCAACAAACATAATACAAAATTAAACAAAATTACTCCCACAATCCACTAATTATTCACACATTATCCTATTAAATTCACATAATTATTCAATCCTTTACCCTGAGATTGACTTCAACATTTCACTCTCAAGTGCGCAGATGCACATGTAACTTCCATAAAAACTGTACTTTTTTAAATCATATGTCACCTGGTGTGACTTCTTTAATTTTCACAAGAATAATTATTTCTCACAACACATCATACTTTACATTATGTTCTCAAAGCTCATCTTACTTTACATTATGAGTGCCTTTTGTGTTTTACTCTACATTATGAGTGCCTTCTGTGTTCTGTATCTCTCTTGCCACCAAAATGCTTTAGCATGCATTAGCCAATTCATGGGTTGCACTACAAATCTACTTGCAACTCCACAATTATGTAAATATACCCCTAAGGTTCCCTTTTTATAGTTCCACTGCATGCCGTTGTGATTTCAATTTCAAAACATTCGTTACCGCTGTGTCGGATGGTATATTAGGCTACCCTTGCGAGAGCATAGCCTATGACATCTAGTGCCAAGCTGCATAGCTACGTGTCAGTGTCAGAATAAAATGCAACTTCCAACAATTCATAAGATTGCTAAAATTTAACCCATCATGGTGTTCTATGATTACCAATGTGTTTTAAACCACATAAATTCATTACACTATATAACAATGCTTCCTTTCATTACAAACAGGGCCTCAAATCTGTCCTTTCTAAACGTTAACTTTCACGGTTCGTTTTAGAACTCAGCCCCCTTAGAGCGGCTCGTATACAATGGAGCGGAGTGGAGCGGTCACAGCACGTGCACCGTCCCTCGCTTTCTGACTCCTGGCTTTTATCCTCAAGCAGTAACAAGATTCTAAATACAATAGTGTGGTCACAATGACCCACATGATCCCATATGATTTAAACTGAATGGTATGCAATTTAGGTTCTGGACGAGCTGAAACATTTATTCCTAACCTTAGGATATTAATAACTGGCCTCAATAGGTCCATTTCGTTATATGAAGGCACGAGATTCATCAAACACAGGTCGAGTTGGCTAGCCGGTATCTTAATAAATGCTACGGTCAGTCACAAGCTGCCGTCAATAAGATTCGCTTCACAAGAGCCGAATCATTCAATAACAAGTTTTCGGTCGATCAGGAATGGTGCAGAGGTTTCCATTGTTCTCCTCTCACCTACCACAGGATTCGAACCCGAAACATTCCATATCCATCATCAGAGTTAGGGTACAACACTAAATACACTCTGGCACAAAATAGATATCTCTGTACGTCCTAGGCTATACGAGATTTCACACGTCGAACAGATTACCTGGCTCCATGACCCAATGCCATGATCTCGCCCTTTAATTAGTAAGAGAAATCTACCAATCATTCTACAAGCTTATACACAAGCTGCAAATTCAATTCACTATTAAACTCTTCCATTTCCTAGATTCTTGCATAATTATATTCCCATTAACACAATATATTCTGATATTAAACTCTTTTCTCATCCCTTAATGTATAATCTTACTGCTTGGATAGATAAATATTCCAATTAGCGTAAATATTTCTTACAACAACATTTTCCTGATGTACTCGTTTATTCCTTTTATTTATTATTATTATTATTATTATTATTATTATTATTATTATTATTACTGACATGAATTACCATAACCCGACACAACGCAACCATTTTAATAATCGAACATCCGTGTTCGTTACGTTAAGTTTTCACATAACTGATTTGCCGTTTTATAATAGTGGTAACGATTAATCCACTCAATGATGTATAAGAACATTACAACTCTACAAAAAATCAACACAACAATAAATATTTGAGGGTCTACCTCCTAATATTGATTCTTACTGGCACATTTTATAATTTTGAAATCACTCTGCATACAGTGGACTATAGCTACTATAACATCACGGTTTTGGGTACTTACATACAGTAGGCTATCCAGGTGGCTCCAACCACTCAATCATCCCAGTAACGCCTGCCATTTGCATAATTAGCGAGACATTTCTACACTGATAACACACATTTTATATGACCTTTGCCTCCCGAAACACACGGCACTTTTCTTTTCCATATTGAGGCACATAACACTGCATAACACTTGTTACAATATTAATTTTATAGATATTTCACAGATGAACACTATAAAACACACGTCACTATTTACATTTCTTACTGGTTGAATTTTCCTGGCAAGATATCAGAACTGCAGGTGTTGACGGACTCTTCCTCGCTCCTATCCACATCCTGACTGAAAGTCTCGATCATCTGCCTACGGATTCCTATAGATTCACCAACTGTCTATCCACTATCCTTCGATAAACTTCATGATTTGCATGAATATGCTTACTTTCCGTCCTGAGCGTTACTTATTGGTATTCTTATGACATTTCACCAAAACGCATCATAAAGTTTATCCTGCGCAGTCCGGCATACTAATATAAGTCCACTCAATATTTTACATACTGCGCTCAACATTGTACATTGTACTTATACAAATTATTACTCCCAATAGTTCTACACAGTATATCACACGGTACATTTCCTATGTGCACACTAACAATCGTTCGTACTGCCGACTATACAAATCTGGCACGACAGTCCTTAATAAAGAGTATTATAAATGTTTCACTGCACGGCTTCTCATACTGAAGTCCGAGCCTCCCTTCTTGACTTCGGTAACGCGCATTTCGCCTAATAAAGTTTATTGATTACAGTACTTATTATTACTTCATGACTATGCATGATTATGTTATCAATTGGTGCATTACACTGCACGGCGAATATACTGATTAACACTAAAATGTTCAAGTCTTTGTGTGCGCGTCCTTTCCTGGGCCAGAGCGACATACGCTCCGGGCTCGAGTCTCTTCCAACTGTCCTCTCTGACCTGAGTCCACTCCCTTATATTCGTTTCACAAGAAAAAGTAGATCGAGAATTCCCTCGCAGAATCATCTTCTGTCCCAGGATGATTCTGGTCGTGAAATAATGCTCATAGGGTTCCTTTTTCCTTGCTGGTCACAAAACTAACTGCGTGCTCGAGGATCGATCGGCCAATTAATTAATATTAATTGTCTTTGCCATGGCGTGGGTACGCGGCGTCCTGTAAAAATCCCCGGCGACATGGTTATAGCATTCCGCTAACTTCCAAGCCCTGTGTCCTTGCGCAGTCCACTTAATATGCCTCGATTTCACAGTTTAAAGGCTTGATAATTAGCCTCCCGACTAAACATTCACCTGTGTGCAACTCTCATGTCATTGCGTTGCTCCAATCACGAGTAATCAATGATTTTCACTGGGATCTTCCCACTCCATTCTCGTTTCTATCCTGAAACCGGGAAGACCTCGGTCATTAGTTAGCCCCCTGGCTTGCTCCAGACGACATAAGTAGGTCAGCAAGATTGACACGGCTCCACGGATCTCCTCCCACAATTCTGGGGCCATTAGTTAGATGTCAAACTCTCCAATTTTTGTGCTCAAGTCCAGCATAGCCTACTTCATGCAGTCCAATAATGCTGTATTCCACTCATATTCCCTGCATTATTTTAATAAATAATGTCAGCATCACTTGGTATCACAACAGTGATTTAATATATAATTTCCCCTAGGAGTTTTTACAACTAAAACTCCCTCTAAAGATCTCGGGTTCGTTCCTAGGTGGAACCTTCATTCTGAGCTCACAGTCTCTGAGATCCACGTTCGATACCAGTCAGCCTAACCCCCTCGGGTTCAATACATACTTTTGCCTTATGTTGCAATGAAGGAAACAACGCACCCACTAAGTATGGCTTGGTTTACAGTATTCATTTGCTGTTGAAGTAGTAACTCAGTAATGTTTCTAAGTTATCATTTGACAGGTTGGTACGCTTGTCAGACAAAATATCATTGTAGACAGAAAGGGCCCTTTCACTGTCAATATTTGAAATGGAAATGGAAGATTTACAGGTGATTTGCAGTTGAATGTAGAACTTCAAAAAGTCATGAGAATTCACTCCAGCAAAAAGGGGGATTTTCTCTATCTTGTTGAAGGGAGATGACTCTATGCTCACAGTTCTTAGCAGGGGCAGATGAAACAGTGAGGAGAGTGAATTAAAAATCTCATGAGCAGAGTCGTTTGCCAGCATACCTGAGAGTTTTGTGTGACATGCATTGGCAAGGGCTACGAACCTTTTTTCAGCACTTTTCTTTCTATCGCTTGATAGTTCATTCAATGCCTTCAATGTGTCTGGTTTAATCACTAGTTTTCCGATAACCGTGTACTCAGAAATATGAGTTCATTTACCATTGGAACAACTTTATGTGCCAAAGCATAATTAGAACCCTCGAAGCAAGTTATCTTTTCAGAAGTTGAGGCACAGTGTTCTTTCACAAAAATTGCCTCACACAAAATTGATTTTACTTCACTTTCACTTAATTTTTGAAAGTATTTAACACTTTCAGCATCACTCTACACTGTTTTAAAATACTGAACCAAGTCCATGACATAGTCTGCCAAGTAGGAAACTGATGTGAACCACGTATTCCACCTTGTGATAACTGGTGAGGGAAAGAGCTTTATATCCTTTTCTCCTGCACCATACTTCTGCTGCAAAAACCTAATATGCCTATGCTTCCGTTTTCTTGTATTAAAAAAAGCTTGCTTTGTTTTGGTAACACACTCATTCACACGATGAAGTTTCTTCGGCCAGATTCCTGCTACTAAATCAAGATTGTGTGCCCAACACTCAATGTGAAGAAGGTTGTCCGATATCAAACCTTGTAAAGTTTGCACACACTTTTTCATATATCGTGCACCATCTGTTGAAATACCTATGATATTTTTGTATTCAAGTTTATGCCTCTTAATAACCTCCACTATGGCTTGAGAACATTCCTGCGAGTTAACATTCTGAAGCATTAGGACACCACCTACTAGCACTTTAGGAGTCTCGCTACTACCCTTGGGAAGAGTTCTAAATAGCACAATGAACACGGCTCGACCCATCCTATCTGTGGTTTCATCACAGTGTAGAATAACATGCTGATTCTTTAATTTCTCACTACTTGATTCTTCTTTTTCTTGATGTAATAGGGGCAAATATTTCTTTCGTAACCAGTCAACTGTGGGAAAATTTCCACTTCCTAAAACAGTGTAATGAAAAAAATCTATTAGCAAGCAAATAATTTTAATTTAAAATATTAATAAATCAGACTTATTTGTTGTTTATGATATGAACTTAAAAGTATTTAAAAGTAAACTAAGTCATTACTACACTTTCTAGTATCCCGCATCACGTTTCCATGGTGGCTGCAAAACTTTCAGCTGTAAATGTCACGGCGGGTTGGTGGATTCTCGGCAATCGTAAAAGAATTACCTTCCCTCCCTGATAAAATTCGTTACATAAAACTACGTCTTTCCACCTATTATTATTTTTATCGCTATGAAAAGTGGAGCTGCGGGATACTGGTAATTGTAGCGGCATCCGAAAAAAAATAACTCGCCTGGTATATGTTTGTTCATCCAATCCTTCATTGTTGGATGATCTAGCTTTTCTAAAGGAATGTTGGCACTCAAAAAGGCCTCCACTGTTGACATTACAAATTCGTCGGAGTCATTTCTCACTTTTTTGGCATTCCCGTCCGCCTCTTGAACTGATACCTGTCTTTTGGTACCTCCTTCAGACAAAATCCTTTTCTTCTTTTCGTGATTTTCACTTAAGTTGTGTTTCACACATGAATCGCGACGCTTCCAATCTAGTCTAATGTTGCAGAATTTGCACATAACTATCTTCTGCCGCGCTTCGAAAACATGATAGCCTTCGTCTTTAAACTCGTCAGCCCTGTCAAAACACGTCGTTATTTTCGGCATTGCGAATTCACATTAGAAATAGAAATTTCAACTAGAAATCACAGCGCACCCACGTGGTCAGCAATGCGCGGCCCAACTCTCTCACTTGTCTCCCAGTACGACAGGATAGCCAATATTGAAACTGTGCAGTAATTTCCTGCTACGTGATGTTAGGATATGCTTAGGCTTTAAACACTCAAAAATACATTTGAATTGGGTTCTACCAGCAATGCTAACAAGGTGAAAACCACTGAAGGCTCGCGATATCGCACCAAATCGTGTAGAGACGTAATAAACAAGCCGATTTCGTGATATGTCGCAAATACGGACGTACATCGCAAATAAGGTGGAATTTCTCGTTTAGTCGTGAGGACAAATTCAGTGCTTTATGATCAAACAATATTAAACACACATTTAAAACACCTTTGATGCACATATAAACACATTTCGCATTTTCGCGATACACCATAAAATCGTGTCTCGACCTATTCCTTGTTTTTGCGCCTGTGCTTCAATGTTCGTCCACTGTTTCCGCATTCCTTTCCTATATTGTTCCTTCCTCGCTTCAATCCATGTCTTGCCAGTTTTTAGTTTTGGCTTCTCTTGGATGTTCTTGGAGTTTCGACTTTATTGGAACACGTTTCTGGATTCCTCCTGGGTTATCCCAACGTCAAGCAGGTCTTTTTCTACTTCGGAGAACCACGCCTTTTTGGTTGTCTTGATAAGTAAAGAACTATTGCTCAAACTTGTAGAACTCATACGAGCAATGCGGCCGTAGAAAACTATCATTGGTGTCCATGATCGTTTCTACATGTGAGTAGAGTTCATGATTGCGTTGTCTTCTGAATTCACCATTTTCTTTGATTGGACCTATGATTTTTCTCATGATCTGTCTTTCTCTTATTTCTAGCTTTTCGATCATACCCTTTCTACTCAGAGCAAGACATTCGGCACCATACAAACCCTCCGGTATTATTACTGTTCAGTAATGTCGTATCTTGGCGTTAATGGAAATTGATTTCTTCTTGTAATGCAGAATCCATTTTTCTGGTCCGTGCTGCAAAGGCTTCCTTCTCCGAGGTGTTGGGATGTATCCACTCTCCAGAATATTTAAATTTCCCTGTTCGTTTGATTTTCCCTTCTTCTACCTCTAGAACGTTGGGTGCTGACTTAATATTTGTTATAAATTCTGTTATCTTGAAAGATATCTGGAGTCCCGCATTTGCTGCCTGTGTCTTCAGTTCACTGATTTGCTCTACGGCTGTTTCTAGCGAGTCAGAATAAATTGCGTTAAAATCCCTCAGTATGCTTTCCTTCGGAGGGGAAGTAAAGACGGCGACTATGTCATAGATTTATGGCATGTCAAAGAACCTTCCACTAATTACACCTGTGTGAAGCTAAATTGTATAGGTTAAGAATGTAAACAACGCTCTTAGGTTCATACGTCTGTTGCCAAGAGCCGACTGAGGTGGCGTCTGGTAGCTAAGTTCTGAACTAGTAGTCGTTGACGGTGGCGTTTGGCGGCAAAAGTAGGAACTATTTGAAAAATTCAAAAGTCTGCAGTCATTACTTGAATTAAAAAACAGATAACACACACTAATACAGTCATCACAATTAACACCGGTTACCAGACAGATTCTACACACACCCAAAGTACACGGGGCTGGAATATACGTGCTGGCGTGTGCTCCGCGGCGAGACGTCAAGTGAACAGCTTAGCTAGTACCTTCTGACAATTACCTCCAGTGTTCCCTAAGGGATAAGGTTTAGGGGGGTAGGGACTTATCAATTAAATAAATAATGTAAAAGACCAGTGAGGTAGAGACTAGTTTAGTTTAATGTATACTTCCTTAAATAAGTACTGCAAATACTCAGAGCAGCTTCAGTGCTATTGTTTCTGATGCGTCACAATACAAGTACAATTTAACAAGGGGTGAAAGTGTGGATGTGTGTGTGTGGATTAAGACTCGCAGTACACTTACCTAGATGGTAGTAGGTCGTCAGGTCGCCCTTCAAAGGTTTCACACTACATGGGTCTCGAGCTGTGGGTGCCTGGTGGTTTTATAGCTGCAGTGTGCAGTGTGTGCAGAATTGGCTCATTCCGACCTGGTCGGTACTCCTGTAGGGGTCATGGTGGTTCATCAGGAAGTTCACCTGAGGTTAAAGTAGTTCATGTGCGGTGTGAAATGTATTTGCAAGTGTATAAGTATTTGGGGACGAAAGGTATGGTGTATGGTGTGGTGGCTGTATTTACCCCTGGGGATGTAAATTATATGGCGAGGGAATGTATCCCCTACGGATACAACATTATTGATTCGGATTACAGGGTGATTAAGTGACAATTCCTGAACAGTGTTTTTGTTTGATAGGAATATGCATATTCTTAAGTTCGAAATGCGGGATATATATCGTATGTTAGCTGGATCTGTTAATTTTCCCACAGCAAGGACGTAATCTTTTATTGGAATTCCGTCGTGTGCGTCAATAATAATAGCCTGTTCTTTATTCGGTGTTAACTGTATTGCAGAAGCATAACTTTTCTGGGATATCTTGGGTACATTGTGGGTAGAACTGTCGGTAAGGTTAGGTACGGTCGGACGTCCTTGGTAAGAAGCCATTACTTCGAGTGTGAAAGGCTTTGGAGCCTCGCTGAATTACGATGTTCAACCGTTTGTTGTTTGTTTTCCACACGCAAAACAGAAAATAATGGATTTCACTCCAAATAAATGACACTATACAGAGAACAGAGCTCAAAGTTTACATTGAGTCACAATACTCACATCCAGTCTAGTATTTCTGTTCAAATACGTCTTGAAGAGGGACCAATTGAACAAAAGCCAGCACACATCAACAAGACGTCTCCGTTACGTATTCAGTTCCTATCTTGTTCCGTAGGAAAAATGAGTTTGAGAGGTCTAATCTTCGTAGAATGTTTATTACCAATCCTAAAGAACTTTATACTATCAATCTCCACTTGAGGCCTGTTTGCCATCTCTTGATTTGTCTGTTGGCACAGGCTACAGTAAAAGGTGGCTTTTCACCGATGTATCAGTCTCATGGCTGTGATTATATGGAAGCTACTGAGGTATGGGTGGTGCTTAGTAATGACATTCGGGGCACAGTCAGTGCCTGTGAATTAGGCGCGGATCTAGAGTTTGGCTTTGGGAGGGGTCACAGAATCGAAATTGTTAAGAAAAATGGTATTACTACCAACGCAATCACAAAATAACCAAACGTACAAAACCAGACCAATTTTTTTGCAAGCTACATGGATAGAAATTTGATGCGTTTAGCGCACCAAAAATATTCGTACAAATTGCAACGGCGTGATTTGCGAATTTTACATCGAGCTTCGAGAAAAGTATCAAGGTACGTTACAGTTTCGGCAAGTCGAGTTGGTACCGACAAAGGGAGAAAGTCACAGCTTAAATTGCCAACCAAGCTTGCAGTTTGGACGTCGGCAAAATTTTTTGGTGCGAAAAAAAGCCCCGAATTCCTCTCCGTGCATTGCTGCACATTCATCGTGACATCACTATAAACATCGATTCGGAAATCACAAAGTTTGCTAAGCAAAATAGACGAGTTGATTTTGTTATATAAATAATCGTTTTTATATAACAGGTATGAAGTTGTAAATATGTACAGTTGTAACAGAACCTAATAATTGCAATAAAGATGTTTTCAGTATTGAATAAAATGAAAAAAAAAACTGCTTTTCAGTTAAAATTCGTTAAGTTTTATTTGTCTGGTTATTGTGTTTTCGTTTTTTGAGTTTGCAAAAAAAATGGTCTCCGTTTTGGGGGGGGGGGTCATGACTCCCGTGACCCCCCCCCCCTTGAATCCGCGCCTGCTGTGAATGCTGTGAAAGGTTCTACTCATAGGGTTAGTAATACTGTTCTGACTCAGTGAGGAAAGCAATGACAAACTACCTCACTCCTCTTCTTGCCTAGTACGCCTCAATATAGCACTGCCTTGGGTTTTTGTGGGTATCTACTCACATAACCTAACGGCGGTACTCTTTGAGGATCCAACCAGCCTTTGGGCTGACAAACTAACAGATCTCCACTTGAAGAACTGAGAAATTGAGTATTTAATAACCGTGCTCTTATCATGTCCTTTCAAATCAACAGCAACGCTGCTTTGTAACTCAAGGACATTAAAAACTATGATATTTTTCTTCCTGAAATTACGTTCTTTTATGTCAGCCATAATAGGCTATCATCCATGTTTAGGCCTCCACCATCAGGCTCACGCTGTTCCAGAGACGTGACTCTCATATCGATTTCATCCAGCTTAGGTTCAATGGCTGTGAGCTTGTCCTGAATTGCCTTTATTTTAGACTTTATGATGCGAGTATCATTTGGGACATCTATTAAGGTATTTACTGCTGAAGCAAGATCATCTACTTTAGATACCAAACAGCTCAAGATCGCAGTTATGTTAACAGAAGAAGATTTAGGAGTACAGTCTACCCTGGTGCAGTGCCATTTATTTGCAGAATTTCCATCTAGTTTAGAGTATTCGGATTTGGTGACTCCGATACAGGACCTATGGAACCATCTACAGCTTGAATCGTCACACTGAAGCTCCACTTCATGATCAAGGACTTCCTTTACGCAAACAGCACAGACGTCATCACCAAGAGACTGCATAATGCTATTTATCGAAACGCGATCTCAGAAGCCGTGCTAGGATGCTATTCACCAGCGACTAATTTCAATGCTGTTATACTCCTAGGCTGGTTATCTACTCCGAAAGTGAAAAGTTTATTCCTTTAAAATTTGATAGGCTGTTATTCAATGATAATACGCAAAACACAATCGAATCTCTCATAGGATCAATCATGAACAACTTGGTTGGTTGGTTGTTTCCTCAGTTTAGGGGCTGCGACAACGCGGTCATGTAGCCCCGTGTATTTTGGGTGTGCGTAGAATCTGTCTGACAACCGATGTTAATTGTGATGGCTGTATTAGTGTGTGTATCTGTTTTTTTTTAATCTAAGGGCAGACTGCAACTTAGAATTTTTCAAATAGTTCCTACTTTTGCCGCCAAACGCCACAGACAACTACTACTAGGCCTAGGTCAGAACTTAGCTACTAGACGCCACCGCAGTCGGCTCTTGGCAACGAACGTAGAAACCTAAGAGCATTGTTTACATTCTTAATCTATCCAATTTAGCTTCTCACAGGTGTAATTAGTGGAAGGTTCTTTAACATGCCATAAATCAATAACATGGGACCGCCGGCTTTACTTCCCCTCCGAAGGAAGGCATACTGAGGGATTTTAACGCTCTTAAAAAATCCGACAGCTTCGGCCGGGTTTGAACCCGTTATCTTGGGCATAGAAGCTCAGCATGCTACCGACTACGCCACCGAAGCCACCTATGAACAACTTATCAAACTTCGAAGGACACTAAAACCACACACTTCTCAAATTAAACAATCGCGCCACGACACGTATGTATATATCACTGATAATTGTTTTTGAATTAACACTCCTGAATTTAGCACACATATTTTTTTTCTTTTTAGACGGATTAGAGGCCAATCTCTGCCATTGCAAGTGTTGAAGTTATGCACTTCATAAGCTTTATATTGGCAACATACAATTTCAGGGCAGTGACTTCATTGATTTTATTATTTTTATATTTCTCCATTGCTGGTGAAGTATTGAGGTAAGTGGTCCATCATTACTGCTGATTCCAACATGTTTTCTTGGTGTTCTCAACTGTTGCTGCCGTACTGATCCAGTACATTTGTGTTTTCATTAGCATCTACAGACCACAGTGAGGCGTGTATTGAAAGTGTTTATAGTTCATAAGACTTTTGACATCACTTATATTACAACCTGTGACCGTTATCACCTGCTTTTGTGCTCCAAAAGGAAAGTCTCGACAGATTTCTGCAATGACTGAATGTGTGGTCTTATTTTTGTTATTGTATGCACGATCGTGTACATATTTCTTTTGGCAGTTAGCTGCACTTATTAAATTATTATATTACTTTAGGCGTTAAAAAATTTGCCATCTCTCTTTATGGTGCACCATACAAGATTCAATTTAAAGGGAATTTTTAGTGTTACGACAAACAATTATCTTGTAATGTTTTAAGTCATGTCGGGTGATGAAGGGGCCAAAACTATTAATTAGGCCTCCAATCATGTCCCACCAATGACCACACATTGATCAGGCGGAACCTTTAACCTGTTTATACTAATCTTTTAAAGTTTTAGCATTTTAGCATTCAAGCTCTATTTTGTTTAATTTCATTTTGTTTAAATATTATATTTGAATTACAAGTGTCGCTTTTCTCATTGATTATCTATTATAAAATAAATTCTCAAAGTAAAACTTAATTATTGGTCTCTTCCATATTTCCCTTTATGACTCCTATTTGTGCCCGAAACCTCAATTCTTTTCCGAATTCCCCAATGGTAAACCACCAGGGACTGTTGTGTTCCTGACTGAGAAGAAGTTTGATGGTCTCGCCGTGCAGGAGACCTGCAAGAAATACCAAACCACAGTGTAACGTAACAGTCGCTGTAACAGTGCTTGGTGCATGACAACAATATACTTTCAAAAAGAAACGTAACTATGGCGATGATATATTAATAATACATTTTATTTCAGCCAATCGAAGCCTCCGTGGCTTAGGCGGCAGCACGCCGGCCTCTCACTGCTGGGTCCGAGGTTCAAATCCCGGTCACTCCATGTGAGACTTGTGCTGGACAAAACGGAGGCAGACAGGGTTTTCTCCGGGTACTCCGGTTTTCCCTGTCACAAATTACATTCCAGCAACACTGTACTCAAATTTCATTTCATCCGTCATTCATTTAATCATTGCCCCCAGGGGAGTGTGACAGGCTTCGGCAGCAGGCACAGTTCATATCCTCGCCGCTAGATGGGGGGCTTCATTCATTCCATTCCCTGACCCGGTCGGTCGACTGGAAGCAGGCTGTGGATTTTCATTTTTCATTCATTTCAGCCAATGGCCATAATAATAGGAATAACATATAAGCTCATTCGGTACAAAATTTTGTAAGAGGCATCTGACGTTCACTGCATGTTAATACATGATATCTCTCACATGATCTCTTACATAAAATACACATGCAGTTAAAGTTTGGCTGGTGATACTTATTTTCTGTGCAAACTTTATAGTGAAAACCGTGCACTGCCATTCGTGTCATCATATGACGGAGTTCATAATTTGAGTTCATCCACTCACAAGTCGTCATGGCATCTGTACGGTAGAAGTCACTCCAAATATATTTCCTCTCGTCACGAAGTTCACTCATTAAAGTATCATAAGCTCCAGTGGCGGGCAGCATCCGTTGATTTCTTAAAGCTTCGATATAAAATTGCTCTTTGTCCAATACATATACAAGACGAGAGAATGTGTATTTCCTAAGATTGAGTAACTTTTTAAAGTATACTACCTTCACTCTTTCCATTTTCATCAGGTCATTCTTCGTCAGGTGTTCCCATGTATTTTCCAATGCATATGCAACTATGGGAGTAATTTTGAGCTTAAATAACGCCATGCCTGTATCAAGGGACAATTTTCCAAGTTGTCTTATGTCATTCATTGCTACAATTGCTGTGTCAACTTTGTCTTGTATGTGCTTCGTAAATACAACTCTCTGTGTTTGGAATATTACTCCTAAGTACTTAAAATTGTTCACTAATTGTAATCTTTTGCCTTTATATTCCAAATGATGTTTAACTGACAGTCTATTTCCTTTTCTGAAGGCCAAGAACATTGTCTTGTTTTCGTTCAATTTAAATTCATTTTCGTCCGCCCAATTTACTAGTCTGTTGAAAGTCTCCTGTAACCTTTGAAGTGATGTGAATGTTAGCATCATGTCATCCGCATACATGTAGATGGAGACATCTTGATCCTCTATAATCTTGGTTACATCAAAGGTTGCAGTATTGAACAGGAGAGGACTTAGTGGGCCCCCTGTAGCACACCGATTGTCTGTTCAATGCAATGCGATTCCATTCTTTTGTCATCAATTCGTACTTGGTTACTCGTTAAGATATTTCTTATCAGTCTCGAGGTAGTATTGGTGTCCTATCAGTGAATCTAGCTTCTCCAGCGTCGTCTTCCTGTTTACTGAATCAAACGCTTTCGAATAGTCGATAAATACCACATTAAACTTGCCTCTTCCGTGTCGTAAGGCTTCCTCAATGTCATCTTGAAGACATTTAATTGCATGTATAGTTGACCTGCCTCTCCTAAATCCGAATTGTTCATCTGGAATTTGGTGTTCCGTTAGATCTGTCAGTCTCAATGTTAGTAGTTTTGTTAACAATTTAAATCCTGAGCATTACAGAGCTATGCCCCTGTATGCATCTGGACTACCTGCATCTCCCTTTCCCTTATACAAAACTTTAATTGTGGAGTGCCTCCACTTGTCCGGTATATTCGCTTGTATTAAGCACTGATAGAGAAGGGCCAACCAGTCTTCTTTCATTTCTTCAAAACTACCTTTGATGTGTTCATTAAATATCCTATCAGTGCCACATGCTTTTTGGTTCTTCAACTGTTGCACAACTAATTCAACCTCACCACTTGTAAAGGGAACAATTACACTACTACTCTGGTATTCGCCATTGTAAACTGGTCTTGTGTCATTTGCTTACAACACTCTAGTAAAATGATTTTCCCAATCCTCCATTGAAAGGTCTCTGGGAAATCGTGATTGCCGTTCACTCAGAGCCTTGTAGGGGCGTCGTTTTGCTTCTTCCAACATTTTTGCTTCTTCCTTCTGATGGAATGATATTCGTGCATCCGTCAGTGTGACTTTATATACTCTCCTTTTATCTCCATATTTTTGTAAAGCCTCTTTTGACTGGTTCTGCCTTACTTCATGCAACGATCTCAGTGCGTCTTTCCGTGCTTTGTAACACTCCACATTAAACCAAGGTTTTGCGCGTCTCTTGAATGGGCAGTACGGTTCTGCTGCTGTTTTGATTATTTGCTCTATATGCTCTAAAGCCATATTTAAGTCATCATCTTCCTGACAATAGGGTGTTCCTAATGTTTCCACTACAGCATTGTGAAGTCTTTCTTTGTTTATCTTCCTGATCAGATGATTATGCTTCTTGATGTTTGGTGATTCACCCCAAGCTTCTATTTCAAATTCCGCTTCCACTGATATGTGCTTCCTTATAACAACGTCATCTCTCACTTTTGTATTAATGAACTTGGCGCGTTTCATGTTTAAAAAGATGAGATCGACGGTGCTACTACCATTGCTACATATGTAAGTTTTCATGTGCGGATCATTGACAAGTGATTGGCCTTCACCATGTAGAAAATTCAACACAGCTTTCGATTTGTTAGTAACCTGGTCTATCCGACAATTTTGAAGTCCCCCGCTAAAATGATAATTCCGCTCCTATTTGCTTTCCGCAGCACAAAGTCAAGTTCCTCTATGATTTCTTCTTGTTTATAGTCTGGTTGAAAATAAGCTCCGATCACTTCTAAACATTTTGTTTCAATCATTATAACATTTCAGCTGCTATATAACGTTCTCGTTGGTGCAAGTTCTGGGTTTACTTTACATCATATCCCACCACTGGGTCTTCCTCTTTCACCTTGTGAAGCAAACGTGTGCATGGTATACCTATTATGTTCACACCGTTCTCGAATTAAAAATGTTTCTGTTAGAATTGCTACTGAATAATTTCGTAAGATGTCTCTTGGAATCGTTTTTATGACACTTAATAAACCCTCCATACTAATACTGAGCATTTAAAAATCCTATTCCCTGAGTCCTCTGAACCTCCATGGAGCTCGAAAAAGACGACAAATTACATCCTTCGGCCAGAAGTTACTATTGTATACATCTTGGAGTGCATCTAGTGGAACCCCTAATTCGTAGGCTCGACTGGACTCTGAGCTGCTTACTATCTGACAGTTAACATCTTCTATACCATTTTCACTTAGAAAGACTTCTAAATCATCTTTTGTTGTGGTGGGATGACGTTTTCCCACATAAATCCATCCTTTTCTTTCAGCTGTTTTAATCCTATAATCTCCTGCCCTATCCCATTTTATTGTGACCCTCTTCACCGCTGTCTTAATGTACTGGTTGTCTGTACCTTGGATGATTTGCGAGGTCCGTGGGGTTCTCCGACGGCTGATGTTCGTCTTCCAACCTTCATCTTTTTAATTCTCAGGCGCTGCAATTTGTTTGATGACCTCTCTCTCCTCTTCCATGTGTGTAATTGGTGTACACACTGCCAGCTGGATCGCATCCTTCCTGGCTGCTTTAGACTGCCTGCCCATTCAACACTCAGAGGCGTACAAGATAGGTTGCAGCACCAACCCACTGTGATCACCGCGGCTTTTTCACTGCCAACTTCATCGCGTCCCTCCTGGCTGCTTTAAACTGCCTGCCCATTCAACACTCCGAGGCGTAAAAGATATATATATATATATATATATATATATATATATATATATTAATTAATTAATTCACCGCTACCGACAACAGTGGCTACGCGGGCTAAAGCGCAGCGTTAGGTCATGGGGCCAAGCTCTCTGCTGACTTGGTAGACGCGTGGGTTCGAGCCCCACCATCGGCTGTCCTTGAAATGGTTTTCCGTGGTTTCCCCATTTTCAACACCAGGCAAATGCTGGGACGGTACCTTCTGATAGGCCACGGCCGCTTCCTTCCACATCCTTGCCCAGTTTCATTCATCTTCATCCATTCCATCTCTCATCCCGACGCGCCGGTCGCCCATGGGCGTCGAATAGAAAGACCTGCACTCGGCCTCTGAGGAGGCCACACGAAAAAAAAAACACCGCTAGGTTTCAGCACCAATCTACTGTGATCACCGTGGCTTTTTAAAGGGGAAGATACCTGAAACGAAGGATTGTTAAGTTTGGAGGCTTAATATCGAGATTGAAGGACGTGAAAACATGACACTAAGTTAGTTCTTTTGTTATTCAATCATCATGAAGTATATAATATTAATTCAGACACATACTTACGGGCAAATTTTCAATATAAAGGAAAGCGAAAAATACATGGTGGTGGAGGTGATCGTTTTTAAGAGGCGAAATGTCTAGCTCATTTGCCCGTAGTTATACGGATGATAATAAAAATACAACTACTTTCAACTGACTTAAATCTAACTTACATACTGTACTAGACGAGATGAAAAGAAAAGAATAAAGACAATAAAATACAGGGGAAATAAATGCCTCCGGCCCCCGAAGAATGGGATATTGATTAATTTAGGGGCTTTGCGACAGCGTGGTCATGTAGCTCCGTGTACTTGGTTGTGAGTTGAATTTGTTAACCCATCTTATTGTGAAGGCTGTGTTAGTGTGTGTATTTATAAGTCAAGTGAGGATTGGGAAGGAGATGACTGTGGCTTTAAGGGGGGACCTACACCTTCGACAGCAACAACATAGTGAATTTTTAACATTTATTTTCTTTGCACTGATAAACTGTTTGGAGTTGTCACTTAGCACAGTCTACATACAATACAATTTTAACACAGACCAACTATTAAATATTTAGAAAATTGCATCATCATGGATATATGCACACAATATGGCGGCTGTATATCATACACAAGAATGGGGTTTCCTTAGTAACTCTCGGACATATTGTTACATTTTAATTATCGTTTTTTTAATGTGGTCCTAGATGTCATGGCAACAAAATGTACTAGAATGATTGAAATATTTCAAGAAGAAATATTATTTTGAGATTTTTTAAATAATGGGTCTAAAAATCTATAAAAGTTTCACAGTAAATAATTTATTATTTATAAACTATAATGGTTAGGGCAACCATTCTAGTACATTTTGTTGATAACTATCGTAGAAATGTGTCTACAAAACTTCACTGAAATATCTTTGTAAGTTCATGAGTTATTAGGGAAACGGAATGAAAAATATGAACTTACGGGAAATGAGCAACGAAAGTTTCACATGGTTGGGATGTTCTAAAATTCCCCTGCCGCATAAACTGGTCCTTCCTCACCGGATTTCACAGTGTTTTCCTCCAGTCATAGTCTCTTATTTCTTTTAAAACTAGTTTTCTTTGCTAATGCTAACGAAGAGGAGAGATAGGTTGGTAGGACACCCAGGAATAGCAAAGTACGTTATGGAAGGAAGGGCCGAGGATAAGAACTGTAGGGGTAAACCAGGTTAGAATATGTTAAACAGATTGCCTCAGATGTAGGGTGTGGCAGCTATGTACAGATGAAACGATTAGCTAAGGACTGGGAAGCATGGAGGGCTGCATCAAACCAGTCAAAAGACTGAAGACTCAAACAACAACAACAACAACAACAACTATTAGCTATATTTTGTGCAAATTTTATAATGCCAGTGCTATCAACGTAATTCGATAGATAAAGTGAATATTCTAAAAGGGTCAATTTTGAGGAATGGAGATTGCTCATTAAAATGGGCGTTGACTGAAAATTTAATTTTCACTGGGAGATGTCAGTCATATCATACTTTTACTATAACTTCCGTTCTATTCGAGATATTAAACCAATTCTTTCACTGAATGAAAGAGAAATTGTTGTTCTATTCGAATATGATATTTTTGAAAAATGTCATTTTTTGGTGCTTAAAGGTTGGTCCCCTCTTAAGTTAGGAACCATCCGCATTCGCATAGAGTAGAATTGGGGAAAACACAGAAAACCACGTCGAAGATGGCTGAGGTGGGAATCGATCCCACTTCCTCTAGTTTTTACCTCACGATGCTGAGTGTTTCCCGTTCTTGCCCCCTTGGCAGGGTCGGGAATCGAAATCATACCTCCAGGGCAACAGCCAAGCATCCTAGCCGCTACACAGCGAGGAAAGAATTGAGGAACTTGAAAGGAAGTAGAGCTATTAAAGGCAGATAGGAAAAGGGAGGGGGGGGGGGGTAGGGGGGTAGGAGAGGGGTTTGCCCCCAGTCACGGGAAAAAGAAGAAAACCAGACCGAGCTCAGGAATCCATCAGGGGCTCCAATTCCCAAGCTCACTAGCCATGAGAGCCCTTGAGTGTGTATCACCACCACCAGGGACTTGGAGACCACTGGACCCCAGCTGAGTCTGTTATTATTTCCACTTACGTGTGTCCCTCTCCTCTCTGTCATGTACCTGATGACCTCCCTTAGTCAACTCTTGTTCTCTTCCAACCCCGACTGTATTAGGGCATCCGAAATCTGGGGAGTCTTTCATCTTTCTGCCATAACTGGCCCTCATAGCATCTATCCTGATACCCTTATTCTTTGAAGGAGCCCTATTCTTTTAGTTTCACAAGGCCCTAAAGGGGGAAGGGTGTGTGTAGCTCCACCACACATGGTGCACCCTGGATAGGGCTACACCTTCAAGTGCTCAGGTTTTGAGCTCGAGAGTTGGCGGCCATGAAGGGTTCCAGAGCTGGATCCATTTTACCCTTTTTTGCATCAACTTTGGGGTGGACCTCTCCTCTTTCCCATTTTTTATCTGCCTATCATGGCTCTAGTACTTTCCACGTACCTCAATACTCATTCTTCGAGGATTGATTCTTGTTTTAAGGGTTGAACTGCAAGGTCATCTGTCCTTCGAAGATAGAGGGCATTTCTTTTCCATCATTTCTTTCTTTCTTTCTTTCTTTCTTTCTCTCATTCTTTCTTTCTTTCTTTCTTTCTTTCTTTTCTTTTTGTCATTTTCTTCTTCTAGTACATAAGTTAGTTGTAAGTCAGTAATTAGTTTAGTTATTGTTAATTTAAGGCACGGAACAGTAATTAGTTTTAACCTAGTTGTAGATTTCTGATTTAACAAGAAGTTCCGTGACGAACTAAAGAGCCTACTTTTCTTAAAATTTAAGATTCATGCCAATGATTAATCTGTATGGATCTATCTAGAATAATGACGAAATTATGTTGGTAATATCGAAATTTCTAATTAGTTCGAAATACTGTATACCTGGCATAATGTAGCCTAATAGAGAACTACAGTTGGCAGCCCTGGTGACTGAATATATTCTTAGTTCCATCTCTTAAGGTACAGAATACAAAATTTGGTTGAAGTCCAAAGGATAGCAGTTAAACATTGGATCTAACAGCGCGCGTAAAATCATGTTGGCAATAATGACATACATGTATTGGTCAGAAATAATCTCAAAAAAATTGATCTATTGTTGTGTCAATTTTGAATGAAATCCATTATTTAGTATAGATGTTACATGCATTTTAAAATTCTACCTATCAGCAGGCTTAGAATCATGTTGGCAGCACTGGCGTAGGCCTATATTAGTTACTCCAAATTAATCTAGAATACCAGGTACTAAACGTGTGCAAAGTTTAGAGGTACTGGCTTGCATACTTTCTGATATATTGATAATAGGGTAACAAAAATAGATACAGCATTTATTAACAGTTGGCAGCCCTGGTTACTCTTAAGAATCGGCATAGTCATATCTGCTTTGGTACACATAGCACACACGAAATTTGGTTGAAATCCAAATGATAGTATAGAAGTTACATGTATTTAATGTTGGACCTCTCAGCATGCTTAGAATCATGTTGGTAGTACTGACGTATATAAGTTACTCCAAATTAATATAGAATGTCAGGTACTATACGTGTGCATAGTTTAAAGCTGTCGGCTTGCATACTTTCTGATATATGGGTATTTGGATTTAAAAACATTGAGAGCATTTAATAACAGTTGGCAGCCATGGAGGCTCTTAAGAATACGCTCAGTCATATCTGTTTATGTACACATAGCATATACGAAATTTGGTTGAATTCCAATTGATAGTGTAGAAGTTATATGCATTTAAAAATTGGACCTATCAGTAGGCTTATAATCATTTTGGCAACACTGCCATATATGGCCTCCTGGAAATTAAACTGCAATATTATTATCTTTACGTGTGCCAATTTTGAAATAGCTCCCATTTATACCTTCCAAGATATTCAACATGGAGCTCAAATTTCAATTGCGATTTTTCAGCAGTTGGTAGCATTGACATCATTCTCAAATATGGCCGTGAGATATTCAGGTATAGATCTTTACTCCTACCAAATTTTGTTTCGATTGCTCCAGCCGTTTAGGAGTTGATAGGGGGACACACACACACACACACAGCCAGACAGACATACAGACAGACAGACAGAAGGACAGACAGACAGACACACATTTGCCCGATCTCATGTCTACTTTTTCCTCATTTTTGCAAAATGTGAAAAGTAGGCTAAAAATGGGCACGCAGCAGTACAGAAAATGTCTGCAACAGTGACTTGAAAACGCGACGATCACAGTGGGTTGGTACTGCTCTTAGCGTCTATATTTGGAAACGAGTTTGTACGCACCACGGCTGACTGAATGCAAGCTGCGCATTTAAGAATGGCGAGGTGCATGCCAAATCCCCCTCCCGTCCAAATTAAAAACACTTATAGTGGGCGATGTATCGAAGATAGAGATATGCTCACGCGGACTTTTTTGTACAATTTTTCATGCTGAACAATTCTTACACTCATAGTATATTGATATTTTTAACGGTTTGTCCAGCGTAAGCTTAAAAAGCGCACTGACGTCAAGTTCTTTCTTCGACCTATTCACTGAAATCTAAAATCGTTACTGCTTGGCTCCCTTTGATCATAAATAAATTATTTTCTACAGAAATCTTCCTCGATATTACCTGTACAGAATGGTGAAAGCCGCATTAAAAATCTACCCAGTGGTTCTCGAGATTACCCGTGATATCCAAGAATCGGGGACTTTGTTTTACACCAAGTAGAGATAAGTCTTATAGTCGTGCAATGCTTGGTCAACAGTGCTGTGTGAGCAAGCAAGATTTCTAACAAGATTTCATGGAAAAGGTCTCATTGTCTAGGCCGGTATGAGCGCAGCTCGCATTCAATCGGCCGTGGTACGCACAAACCAATGCTGTAATCGTTGAATGGGCAGGCATTCTAAAGCAGCCAGGAGGGATGCAATCCAGCTGGCAGTGGGTGTATACTAGTTGTTTCTTCGTATGGTAATGGAGGTGGAGGTGGTGGAGCTGTCCTCTTGTTGTTCTCATTCCTAGTTCGAAAAAACATCGATCGTATCTGACCATTTTCGCAGTATGCTTGCATTGCTTTCTTAATTTCCGTCTCAATTATTACTTTGAAATCTTGGCGCATTGCTTGAATTTTCTGTTTCAAAGCAGTTAATTCCTCTCTATCACTCCTAAATGACGCCCAATCCTGTCTACATACCGGACATAACCACAAGAGCGTGCAGCTATGTTTCTGCAGTGTCGTATAGTCGCCAACTCTCATGAATACACATTTTCTATGGAACCAAGCGTTACATTTTCCTTCACAACCGCCTGCTGCGGCATCCTCATCAACTAATTTACCGCACACAAGGCAGAAAGCGTTGTCTACTTTTGTTCGCATTCTTCCTACCTTTATACACTCTTAGACTTCCATTGAGTATTCTAAGTACCTTGACTTCCAGTAGTGAAACACTAGACTGACGATGAACCTTCAATTTACAGTCGTATGTTAATCTTATTTACTAAAGTGTTATTTACTTAACTTTATAGTTAAACACGTAGACTGATTCGTAAATTAGCCGATACCACACACTATGCAATAAGTATACACGTTAAACACTTCATAAACACATATATATTAGGAACTTATATCCCATCATTTGCCATAGTCACGGCCATGGTGTATTGACTAATGTGAAAAGAAATCTGTTAAGTATGTGTTGGAGAATGTGTTGGAGATTAAGGCGTTTGCTGAGAAGAGGGAGAAAGGTAAGATATTTACACAATCACTATTCGCTAACGCGCTACCTCGTGCCTCGCTGGCATCGGGAAAGCGAGGGTTCAAATCCCACCTCGGCCGTCCTGAAAATGGTTTTCGTGGTTTCCCATTTTCACAACCAGGCAAATGCCGGGACGGTTCCTTTCAATAGGTCCACGGCCCATTTACTTCCGATATCCCTTCCCTGACCCGTCCTGAAAAGAAAAGTACATGGCCATTGGCTGCATTCATTAAATTATTATTTATTATATACACTGCTGAAAAAATAGGTCACCCTTTTAGAGGTTATTAATTCAATCAAGATTTATTGTTGCAACAGTGCATATGGAGTACATGACATTATTAAATACTAGAAGTAGTGCCCGGCTTCGCCCGGTGGATTTATTTGTTTTATGGATGATAACGAATACTACTACAGAACTGGAGCGTTCAAGGATAAGGACCGGAAAGCACCAACGCTTATTGCAGCTGATAACCTCAGTATACTGCACCAACACCATCGCCCTTATACAGAGGCATACTATTGTCATGATTGTAACTGTTCTAAGGGGCCTAATTTTTTTTGGTACTAATTACTCCCCGTGACTGCAATTTATAAGCAGCTCGCAATCCTGCACCAGAACACTGGTAGGGGTGACGTGATGCAGCCCGCATTGCCAGGCAACAATAGACTTAGGTATTATTGAATCTGTTCGGGAGCGCTTGTTCTTCTGATTTACTGAACAAAAATCAATCTTCAAGGTTAACGTACCTGAGAGGTGTAGCCTAATGCTACATAGCCTAACATATTCCTTTTGAATCTGGCTATCATATGCAAAAAGACATTTTCGAATCCGACTGGTAGTTCCAGAGATTAGCGTGTTTAAACACACAAACAAACTCTTCAGCTTTATTATATTAGTATAGATACAGATCAATAGGTCAAGCGGTTCAGAGATACCAGGTATCGACCCATATTAGTACGAGGTGTAGCCTCCACGGGCGGCAATGCAGGCACTGACTCTTGCATCCAGTCGATCATACAGATGGCGAATACTGTCTTGGGATACGTTATTCCACGTCTGCTCGACCTGTTCACACAGTTCTGTAAGAGTTGTGGGTGGACGAGTCGCACGGGTCACTTGTCGGCCCATCATGTGCTTGATTGGCGACAAGTCCGGCGATCGTGCTGACCAGGGAAGTTGCTGCACGTCTTGCAGTGCACGTTGAGTTGCACGGGCAGTGAATATTCCAGATTAATTCTCAAAATTCCATACATGCCAGTGTTGCCAACATGAATCTAAGCCTGCCGATAGGTCCAATTTCTAAATGCATGTAACGTCTATACTATCGATTGGATTTCAACCAAATTTCGTATGTACTACTGTATGTGTACTACAACTGATATGACTTTGAGTATTCTAAAGATCCACCAGGGCTGCCAACTATTAATAAGTACTCTTTCAATGTTTTAATCCTAACATCAATATATCAGAAAATATGCAAGCCAACAGCTCTAAACTTTGCACACGTGTAGTACCTGACATTCTACTTTAGGTTGGAGTTACTTATATTCATCAATGTTCTGATATGTGATGTAATGTTTACCAGGAGATCTCAATGATTGTCTGGTCGCCAGTGTTTTTGTTGCTCGTTTAGCACCACCCAGGGGACACGTGCAGGGTAGTTAATGGTTAAACCTGCGGACGTGAGCAACAGCCATACGCAACCGCATATACGATGCTATCGCCCCTAACCAAGTTGCAGCAAACATTGTGTCCACTTCCAGATCACCTCAAGTACGTACACATACTATTGCAGCTAAGAAGAAATTAATGGTACTCAAAGCAGAATGTAGAGCTGATACTGAGTATTGTCTTCCATTCAGCACCGAAGATGTAGCAACTGCCATAAAAGAAATGAAACCAGGGAAAGCCCCAGGCTTTGATGGCATTCACGCTGAATTTCTGGTGCACTGTGGCAAGTATGTGAAACAGTGGCTAGCTAAGTTCTTCACAAATATCCTGAAAACCGGCAACATACCTCATGAAATGAAACGCGCGAAAGTTATAGCCTTATTGAAGCCAGGTAAAGCAAATGACAAGCCAGAAAATTATCGCCCCATAGCATTACTAAGTATGTTGTATAAGCTACTGGAAAGAATGGTGTATAACAGATTCTGTCACAAGATCTTGAAATCTATACCGGTTGAACAAGCCAGATTCAGACCTAACCGCAGCTGCACAGACCAAGTCCTTTCTCTAACAACCTTCATAGAAGCAGGTTTTCAGAATAAAGAGAAGACATCAATAGCATTCATTGACCTAACAGCTGCATACGACACTGTCTGGAGGCAAGGTGTCATACTGAAACTCCTTCAAGTGATACCAAGTATGAAAATTAGCCATCTCATCAATGAAATGCTCAGTAACCGATGTTTCCAAGTAATTATGGGCAACTGCATCAGCTCACAAATGAAGCTGAACAATGGCCTGTCACAAGGATAGGTCCTTGCCCCTCTATTGTTCAGTCTATACATATCAGATATGCCTGAAACAAAGTCAAGGAAGTTTGGGTATGCTGATGACTGGGCCCTTGCTACGAGGCATAAAGAACTTGAAACAACTGAAACCATACTGACCAATGACTTATCAACTATTGGAGAATATTTCCGGAAATGGAGGTTACAGCCAAGTGCCACGAAGACAGAAGTATCTACGTTCCACCTAAGCAACAGGCTGGCCAACAAAGAGCTCACTGTTCATTTTGAAGGAAAATTGTTGAGACATAATAGGAACCCGAAATATCTAGGGGTAACATTTGATAGAACGCTCAGTTTTAAGGAACACCTAACAAAAACAGCTGCCAAAATTAAAACTCGGAATAACATCCTTCAAAAACTGTGTGGCACATCTTGGGGATCTTCTGCATCAACACTGTGCACCTCAGCTCTGGGTCTGGTTTACCCAGTTGCCGAATATTGCTCGCAAGCTTGGCTAAACAGCACACACACTAAGCTTATCGACACTCAGCTTAACTATACAATGCGCCTTATAACTGGCACAATCAGACCCACGCCGACTTTCTGGCTACCCATACTTAGCCACATACAACCTCCATCTCTGCGTCGGAAAAATGCACTATTACGCGAGTACAAAAAGCTGTACAAAAATCCACACCTTGCTGTGCATGAAGACATACCAAACATCGGAAGAGGTAGGCTTCGCTCTCGTCATCCACCCCTTGAAACCGCGAGAACTTTAGAGGCCAACAACTTTAATACTGATGACTGCTGGAGGCAATCATGGCAGACTAACGCAACAGCAGAACAATTGAAGATGCCGTGCATATCAACGAAGCCACCCGGTTTTGAATTACCACGCAAGGACTGGTCAATACTTAATAGAATAAGAACCAACACTGGAAGATGTGCAGACCTTATGTACAAGTGGAAGAAAAGAGAGTCTCCAAGCTGTGACTGTGGTGCTGAAAAGCAGACGGTCTTCCATGTTGTGCACGAATGTCCCTTGAGAGCTTTCGCTGGCGACCAATCAGAGTTCCTGGTGATGACGGAGGGATCACTGGACTATATTCATGGACTTGATATTAGTTTGTAGTCTGTTATAATTATCTTTATGATTGTAATATTATTTAACTGTACATTTTGTGATGTAGCCATACACTAAATAAATAATAAATAAATATACATCAATGCTGCTAACACGATTCTAAACCTGCTGATAGGTCCAGTCTTTAAATGCGTATAACTCCTATACTAACAAATAGACTTCAACCAAATTTCGTATGCGCTTTTTGTACCATAACAGTTATGACTATGCGTATTCGTTAGAACCAGCGGGGCTGCCAACTGTAAATAAATGCTCGCTCTATTTGTTTAATCCTAATGTCAATATATCAGAAAGTATGCAAGCTCTAAACTTTGCACACGTATAGTACCTGACATTCTAGATTCATTTGGAGTACCTAATATACCTCAGTGCTGCCAACATGATTCTAAGCTTTCTGATAGTTTCAATTTTTAATTTCATGGAACTTCTAAACTAATAAAGTTGGCGTTATAATAGATCGTAATATTTCAGATTACCGCAGTTAGCATCCACATACATGACATTGTTCCTAACATGATTTTACGCGCACTGACATCCAATATCAAATAGCATGTAACGTCCATACTATCCATTAGACTTCAATCAAATTTTGTATGTGCATTCTTTTCCTTAAGAGATGGAACTAAGAATATATTCAGTCACCAGGGCGGCCAACTGTAGTAAGTTATTCTATTAGGCTACACTCTTTCAGGTGTATTTCAAACTGCAGTACCCTACCTAGAAATGTTGGCATTGCCAACTTGATTTCGTCATTATTCTAGATAGGTTGGCATGAATCTTAAATTTTAAGAAAAGTAGGCTCTTTAGTTCGTCACGGAACTACTTGTTGTTTTCGATAAAGTCACCAAATGCATTTATGGTTCAATTGTGGCCAGGAAAAAGTCATTAGTGCACTTAGTGAGTTTTTGTTTGGCAAGACATCAAGGTAGCTGTGACTTCGATCCTGAAGTGCATAGTTGTGTAGGCTATATGAGTAGATCACAAAGGCTTGTGGCCTTAGCTCTGAGTGGAATTAGTGAACCAAAGGTAAGACATCATTTTTTTTCTGATTGTTACGCTTCAATGTAAGTTAAGTGTAACTCAGAGGCGTGGTGGCACAGCGGTCAAGCTGTCGGCCTCTCACCACGGCGGACCGGGTTCAATTCCCGGTCAATGCATGTGAGTTTTTCAAGTGAAATGCCATGTCCTGTGGTTCGGATTCCAGGTAAAAAGGAGATTAATGATCACGTAAATCTGCAAACTTACTTCATTCCTTTGAGTGTAACTCATAAGCCATAGGCCTAACTACATCATCATATTCTTCATTTCCCCTTTTACAGCTGACACTGGGTGGGGGCAAATATGGTTCCTCTCCACTTAGTTCTGTCGTTCCACTATTCCTCTTCCGACACGGTGTTCCAAACCAGGTTACGTTTACTAATGCTATTCTTAACCGAGTCCATCTAACGCATTCTTGGACTTCCTCGTCCTCTCTTCCCTGTCATCCGTCGTTCCAGTGCTCGTCTTGGTAGCCTTACTTCATTCATCCGTTTGACATGTCCGAACCATCTCAATCTGTTTTGCTTCAGTTTGTAATTTAGTTTCTGTACTCCCAGTTCTTTCCGTATATCTTCATTTCTCACTCTGTCCCTCCTCGTTTTCTGGACCATACTTCTCAGGAATCTCATCTCAGCTGCTTTTACTCTGCTCTCATCCCTCTTAGCCATTGTCCAAGTTTCTGCTGCATATGTCATTATAGGAACATAATATGCTTTGTACATACTGTAACTTCTTTAGCCTTAATTGGTATATCCTTGTTCCATACTAGTTCCCGTACCTGTTGGTAGAAAGCACTCCCGAGTTGTATTCTTCTGCTTATTTCCAAATCTAGTCTTCCATCCTCAGTCAGTTCACTTCCCAAGTATTTGAAGTGTTTCACCACTTCCAATTCCTTATCTCCTACTTTGATTACTCCTTTTCCTTCTTTCTTATCGCTACTCATCACCACTGTTTTACTGTTTAAACAGTATCAGATCGATTTAAATCGAGGATAACTCGAATTCTCCTCCAGCTATTGTGATCAGCGCGTTGACACCAGCTGATCGATGAACTTTGAAGTCGGAATTTATGTTTGCTGGACTAGATACAAAATGTACCAATATTGTTTCTTAAACATTTTCCAAATGTTGCAATTCAAATGTTTAAGGGGTACGCGTACCCCCCGTACCCCCTGAAAGAGTAATACCAATGTAATAGCACCATCAAGTTATCCTACTTCCTGTTTAATTATTTCTTTTTTCTAAAACGTGACTTGGCGAGCTAAATGATGTAAGTTACAAGTCTAGACATTTAATGTTGAAGGCTTCCATGAATATTAATACAGTGCTATATTTATAAAAAATCTAGCCATGGTAAGTTAAATGTTCGGGCACAATATAACCTCACCAGGTAATTTACATCTCTACTACAGCAACATTCCACACAAGGTCCCTGAAACTGTAACGGAATTATCTTTATTCACCAACACATGCGGTGGTCTAATCCATAACCACCACGCAGTAGCTGTTCTTCTCTATGCCACCCATATCAACGACACACCTGAAAGTTATTGAACAGAAGTTCTTTGAATCGGGGCACACATTTATGGAATGCGATTCAATGCATTCGGCAATTGAAAATGTGTACATGCTGAATGATGATGATGTTGCTTCGTTTAGGGGCTTAGCTAAATCGTGGCCATGCAGCCCCGTGTTTTTGGGTGTGTGGTATTTGTGTGATAACCTGTGTTATTGTGATGGCTGTATTAGTGTGTGAATACAAATACAAGGAATAATGACTGGAAGAAGATATTCAAGAAAGCTCGATCGAAGCGAGGAAAAGATAAGGCGAGATCCTTATATACCGTAGCCTACTCGAAGAACGAAGGTAGTTTACTGCGACTTCTACAACTTACAAGCTCTAAGTTCTTCTATGATTCGTAATAGAAACATCGATGAAAATGGGGATACAGTCAGATAGCTTGCAATAGAGTGTCTCTAATATGAAAAAGAACGCCCCGGTGTGATATACTACAGGTATGACCACAGCGAAGAGTTTAAGAACTTTGTGTTCAATCAATGGCAAGGGAGGCGCCGTAAAGAGCGATTTTAGCTTTCTCCGGCTTACACTTCGACGTTCACCATCAGTGAGGCAAAAATGGAAGATATTGTAAGTTTATGCAAAACTGGTGCAATTCCAGTGAAATTACATTATTGGTACAAGAATTTGGCAACTGAGAATGGTGTAAGAGATAACGCACTAGAGCCCGCAGCTTCTGATGGAAATGTTTTAGAAAATTAATCACCAGTTTTTTGATAATACCGCTCTATGCCTCAATTATGTACCAGGTAAGTGTATAATATTGACAAATGATATTTCCACTACCTACCTGAAGTTTACTGACTATTGCTTATTCAAGAGATAGTTTAAACATTTAACTCAATCATATTTCGTAGTTCTACTCAATGGAAAGTAATATCAATAGTTGAATAATGTGTTGTACTCTATTTCATTTAAAATGTATGAAAAAAATCCACATCCTGCTTCCAGTCTCCGACCGGGTCAAGAATGGAATGAATGAAGCCCCTATCTAGCGGCGAGGATATGAACTGTGCCGGCTGTCGAGGCCTGACGCACTCCTCTGGGGCAATGATTAAATGATATTTCCACTACCTACCTGAAGTAGGTGAAGTAGATGACAGATGAAATTAAATGATAGTGGAGAGTGTTGCTGGAATGAAATTTTGACAGGGAAAACCGGAGTACCCGGAGAAAAACCTGTCTCCCTCCGTTTTGTCCAGCACAGATCTCACATGGAGTGACCGGGATTTGAACCACGGACCCAGCGGTGAGAGGCCGGCGTGCTGCCGCCTAAGCCACGGAGGCTTCATTTAAAATGTATAATAAGTAATATTCCTGAGGTGGGATTACTCTTAGTTATTGGCCCTTATCCAGAAATATAATGCGGGAAAAGTCACTAAACGATTACTTTACTGGAAAACTGTACCAGGTAACAAACTTTAAGTGACATTTTTTGCATTTAAACAAAAACTATACATTTACATTTTGGAAGCTATTGTCACATTGTCAAAAGAAGCCCAGTCACATTGTTAACAGAAAACTTTCGACAGTGGTATCATTACAGAAATTTTAGTATCGAAATGCATACAGAATTCATTTATCTCAGAACATTTGAAATGTTACTTAGTGAGTTTCACCTCTAAACCGACGATATATAAAAATGAATGTTTGTTTGTTCTTCTTTTATGCGTTCATATACCATTCATCCGATTGCGATCAAATTTTGGTGAGTTGTTGTGCACAATCTCGGAATGGTTATAGGCATAGTAAATCCAATTTACAATAGATAGCGCGCGAGTAGTTTTAACAAATGAGTGTTGGCGCGGCGTTCGTTTCAACAAAGTCCCGCATGCGTTCATATACCATCCATCCGATTGCGATGAAACTTTGGTGAGTTGTTGTGCACACTCCCGGGATGTTTAGAGGCATAGTAAATCCAAATTAAAATAGATTGCGCGCCAGTAGTGTGAACAAATGAGTGTTGGCGCGCGAATAAAAAAAACGCATTTCACAGTTGGTAGCGCACCAACAGATACCATTTGAAACAAGACAAGTTACACTATCTACTTGAAATTTCGGACAGCCCTCTCCATTCCCTTCATTTAGGTCCTTTAGCACAAATACTGATTTTTTGTTGTTCATCTTTTATGCGTTCATATACCATCCATCCGATTGCAATGAAACTTTGGTGACTTATTGTGCACACTCCCGGGATGGTTATAGGCACTTTACAATATATAGCGCGCGAGTTGATTCAACAAATGAGGGTTGGCGCGCGATTCGTTTCAACAAAGTCCTACATGCGTTCATATACCATTCATTACATTGCGATGACATATTGGTGAATTGTTGTTCCCACTACCGCGAAGGTTTCTAAATTAGTAAATCCATTTTACAATTGGTAGCGTACGAGTAGATTCAACAAATGAATGATGGCGAGTAAATCGTTTAAGCAAAATCCCTTATGCGTTCATATATCATTCATCCGATTGCGATGATACTTTGGTGAGTTGTTTTGTATACTCCCGCGAAGGTTTCTAACTTAGTACATCCATTTGACAATAGGTAGCGTAAAGTAGATTCAACAAATGATTGACGGCGAATCGTTTCAATACAGTCCCGTATGTGTTCATCCTACCATTCGTCTTAATAAGATGAAACTTTGATGAGTTGTGCACACTCCTGCGAATGTTTCAGATTGTGTAAAACAATTTTGCAATAGGTAGCGCACGAGTAGATTCAACAAATTAATGAGTAACGGCGCGCGTATCGTTTCACCAAAATCCCTTATGCGTTCATATAACATTCATGCGATTGCAATGAAATTTGGTGAATTGTTGTTTCCACTCCCGCGAAGGTTTCTGATTTATTAAATCCATTTTACAATTGGTAGCGCACGAGTAGATTCAACCAATGAGCGACAGCGCGTGAATCGTTTCAAGGAAGTCCCGTATGCGTTCATATACCATTCATCCGATTGTGATGAAACTTTGGTGAGTTCTGTACACTCCTGCGGAGGTTTATGAATTAGTAAGTCCATTTTTCAATATATGGCGCACGAGCATGGGCACCCACAGGATTTTTTCCATGAGGGGGAGCCAAGTTTTAGTTTTAATTTCATTACCTACCTGTCACTAGGTGATGATGAGACGTAACGCCCCCCCCCCCCCCGCAATTATTGTTTCATTTCATTTCATTTAATTTCTGACTTGCATCGTGATAATCATTAGTTGGAAGCTCTGAAACCGTTGGGTGCAATATCTTTATGGCATGAATGGGAGAAATAGTTTTTTTTTAGTTCAGATAGAAGTTTGCTTTTCTTTGTAAATCATCGTCATAATGTTCATTTATTAAAAACTGGTAAAAAGTAGTTGTATCACCATGAGTCGCCAAAAATAAAAATCAAGCAGTTCATTAAAATGGTAATGTTAATCCAGTTCGCCGATTTTCTAAATAACTGGAGATATTTTCATTTTCAAATAATTTCAAATTACTAAGTTACATAAAACTGATGAACTCTACATCTAAATCATGTAACTATCAGTAACCTTAATTTATGAAATAAACTGGTGTGACAATGAAGAATCGAAATATTTTTAGGGATTCTAGGGGGGGGGGGGGGAAGGGGGGGTCATAGCCCCTCTTTGCCTCCCCCTCCCTGGGGGCGCCTATGTCATGGACAAGAACTGTTGCGTAGATCAAGATTAGAATATGTTAAACAAATTACCTCGTATGTAAGATGTGGTAAATATTTAGAGATGACATTTTCAGCTCAGGACAGGGAGGCACGGACAGCTGCATCAAACCAGTCAAGAGATTGAAGACTCAAACGAAACAACAAATACATGTGAAATCATCACCATAGTACTCTTAAGATCTGTCAGATTAAAGTATTGAAATATTATTTGATTGGGGCAGAGGAATTCTATGTTCCGCTTCTTGCAATAAGAGTACCGGTATCGTACAATGGGGACAATGTTACTAGAATCTAGGAACTACGTCTGCGGACGTTGTATAGCGTGCGAAACTCTTCATATATGGTAACTTATTCGAGCTCTAGGGATACAAATTAACTCTTTTGTTTGAGGGCCCGTGCCGAGGATTTGGAAAATTTTGGCCTGAGGGTTAGATGGAGCACAGATGGTACCTCACTAAAGGCCACGGATACCTCCTTCCGAATCCAGGTACCAGTTACAAGGACAAGGGACTGATGACCAGAATGTAGGAAGCTCCTAAATATGAAGCAACAAAATACAAAAGAGGTTCGTTTAAGCTATTCTCGCTACAATTGGGAAGCTCTGCATGTCCGTTAGGTCGGATCCTACTGATGTACGTCATATGGGTAGAACCCCACAAAAACCCAAGGTGGTTTGCAACAAACTGGCGTACATTTAAGACCGAGGAGTGTGTAACATTGTGAATTAAAAATATAATAAATGTAGCTAATAATGTGATTAAATAGAATTTGTAGATTATTTTACATTCACCCGAAATTATGAAAAAAGAATTTTCAATAATAAAGATTTCATTTGCATATCCCTCCTCAATTCAAAATAAACACAATAAGTTGGCAGCTTTCAGAATGCTGATACTACCCAAAACATTCATCTTAGCGCAAGATCCAGTCCCCTTTTTTTCTGAATCCGTACAGCATTTTCCATTGTTATTATTAGCATCACACCACACTCGTTTATTGTCCAACAAGGCGTTTGCTTTTGCTGTTTGGCTAAAAATAAATCATGTTTCTTGGATCCTGAACTGACTGTGGGACATGGTCGTGCCTGTCTGAAGGACATTTAAATAATCAACACGAAGGCGTTTGACCACATTCTGGCTTACACCTTTCGCTCACTTGGATTCCTTTTCATCCATTAACCTTAAACTATACATTTTAGGGGCGAGGCCAACAAACTCTGTAATTATGGTATCTGAGCACTCGTCTTTCATCAAGCCAATCTCCTTTCTGTTAGCAATGGGAATATGAAACACATTACCCTTACTATACGAGGGTGTGTCAAACCATTCACTAATTTCCCTCATGACAACATACAGATTGCAATGACAGATATGGTAAATAAAACTGTCCGTGTCACTATACAACAAAGACACGTTGCCAAAACGTTCCTTTGCAAAGCCATAATGAAATTGGTACATATGCAATTTTGAAAAGTCTAAAATAACCTGCCCCAAATAGACGGGTTTATTCATAACAACTTAAGTTTTCGACATTTCAATCGTCACCAAGTCGTTATGAATAATTTCAATGATTTGAAATTTGGCTTTGCAATGTACTTTTCAGCCACATAGCGCCCCTCCCAGGTATTCACCAATTTAATGTCCCGATATTGCCTTACGTTTTCAAGACTCTTTCCATAAATGCAGTTGTTCATCAGTTATAAAAAAAAGTTTTCAAACTGCTGAGTCGCTCTTTGCCTGTGGCTGGTGTTTAAATCTATGTACCGCTTCAGTCACGGTTTCTGGGCAAAGGAGAAAGCCCTGTGGATTTTTCAACTTTAAGCCCTGGGCTAGGCATTCCGCCAACATGTTAATGTGTAACACATAGCGATTTTTATCAAAAAGTGTGCCCATCAATTTCTCATTTTTCACTTTACTTTGTAGAGGGACCATTTTCTCTAGACAAAAAGGGAAATCGCTATGTTTCTCTCTGAGGCATACGGGGTAGGCTAGGTCGACTTCTAAAATAAAACCAATGTCTTCTTGCATAGCAGCCGTATGGACATTGACATTTTCTACTTGTTCCTGAGAAAGCCAAACAAAGTTTTTGTAAGGCAAAGGTGGGCTCATGGCATGACCATGCAAATTATTCACGTCATAATACATGAGATACGAGACAGGTGCCTCGGGACAATAAGAAGGCATGTATTCATTACTTGTCTTTGCATGCCTCTGGCTAAGGGAAACAAAACCTCCTCGAATCCCTTTTTGCATCATTAATACCATGTCGGGATCTGTTAACAAATCAAGCTCAAAGTTAGTGTACTTTAGTGCTGCATCAAATGACAGGCCGGGAACGGCAAAATAATGTGCCGGATCCAGGCCGTAAATGCTATGGCACAATTGACGGAACTTTCCAAACACGTCTGGCAATAAAAATACATCGAGATCAGGTAATGCATAGCATACTTACCTAGGGTCTTTATGTTAAACTCTCTCCAGACATGACTTTGCAACCTTGAAGGGGTACAGTTAATGCCTCAAAATTGGCATAAACACCGAATGGTACCATGTCTTGCTTGTGTATGCCTTTAAATTTCAGAACTTCGTCATTCCCTTTGGGCAACACCAGCTTAACCGCTATTTGCGTTTCACGGTCCTCCCTATGTCATTGTAACAGATCAGGGGTTCCAAAATACTGTAGGCAGCGTTCGCAAATATGCTTTATACCATTATGTATAGACACATGGCTGCTTACTAGTTTCCCTAGATTTTTAATCACACAATAATGGTTCTTATTCCCATCAGACAAATACAACAAATGAATGTGATGTTGTTTAGCTCTTTCGGGGCATATAATGGCCCAGCAATGTCAGAGCCTTCCACGCCGTATACCATAAATGAAAAATCAGTATTACCCTGTTCAAACTGATTTATTTTATCTAAACGCATGGGGATTGATTCATCAGTTAGAATCAGAGTTTAATTTAAGTGATGAAACATTTCTTTGTACTTACCTGGCTTATGACCATTACTGTCTTTGATGGTTGCAAAAAACTCGCAAGTCACAAAAAAAATCGTCTCTGTTTTGAATATTCACAGCTGCCTTTTTCGAAGCTATAGGCTTTGGTGTTGGAATAAAGCTCGAGCCAGCGTTAAGCGAATTATACTTGCAAATATTGATTTGAAAGTAGTGAAATTTCTCTAATGCTAAGCCACTGGGATCATCATGAAATTTTTCAAATTTATTCATGAGAGAATTCAGGCCATAAGTCTCATACCAGCTTTCTAAATTATCTGATACAAGGCATTCCCGCATTTTAGTACAAAGATTAAACTTGTGCCTTTCTTCTATGTCTTTTGTTATCAATACAAATTCACATAGAAGTTCCATGTTTACTTTCAAAGTGTAGTGCGATCTCAAATTTTATTCAATCTCATTCTTAAAAATATCAAAACATGTTTCTACATACTGTTTAGGCGACAGTCACTCGTTCACGTTTTCAATTCGGCCCGAGCAAACGCGACTTTTAAAACACTTAGCTCACGGTTGGTAAAATAGAACATGTGTACTAGACATGCTTATTTAATCAAGCGTTAACCTTACCTTGGTAATTAAAGCTGCAACAGTCAACACGTTGTACAGTATAGCAGCAGGATACAATCCAACAACGTTGGGCACAGCAAGCAACAACCCCGTTCACAGTTTAGCAGCAGGAATTCAATACCACAACCTTGGGCACAGCAGGTGACCGCCAAGTTCACAGTTTAGCAGTACGATTCAATCCCACAACGTTTCCAATATTAGTCTGTAAAGCGAGCCGTCAAAAAAGTCATTAGATACATATATATTATATTTCAGTAAACAACATTTTTTTTTCAAAGCCTTTGTCTACAACGTGGCGCTCTATCAAGGTAATACTTGAAATTTAAACGTATTAAAACAAGAACATTTAAGCTTTTCAAATGGCATCATACACGACAATCACACACACCTATTATATGAGAACATAAAGTAATAAATAAACAGAGAAGAAAGGTGTTTTTGGTATATTCCAACAAAGACAACGCCAAGGTTGATAAGACACCTAGGAATGGAAACAAAGGGTAGAGGACCAGAACTGTAGGGGAAGACCAAGGTTACAATATGTTGTGGTAGTTATGTAGAAAAGAAACGATTAGCAACAACAAAAAAGCAAAGTCAGTAAAAGAATACGTCAATAGCTTACCTTCTAATAAATCAAACAGTGGCTCAGTGGTCAAGCTGCTTGCCTCTAACCAAAGTGGACCAGACCCAATTCAGAAATTCTACAATGAAGTAAATGAATACCGTAAGTAAATAAATACAATTAAATAAATAAATAGCATTCATCCACCATAAACAAATAGAATTTTGCATACAGCAACATACACATAACACTCACCTTCCAATCAATGGTCAAGCTGCTAGCCTCTAACCAAAGTGGACCACACCCAATTCAGCAAATCTACAACAAAATAAATAAATACCGTAAGTAAATAAATACAATTAAATAAATAAATAAATAGCATTAAACCATGAATAAAATATAAGACAAAAATATAAGCTTGCTAATAGTTTAAAGTTGATCCTTTATTTAAACTCACTCACTCACTAACAACCACTGCAACCAAATGTCAAGTGAAAAGTAATCTTCCATAACCGCCTACACATATTAATCATTTCTTTGCCGTTCACATCTCCCACCGGGGATAACTTACCGAGTCAGGACTTTCCCACACCAGTACAGTCTTCCCAGCTGAGGTCAGCTGAGAAACACCTACTCATGTCTTCAAGTTACATGAGTGTGCACGATAAGACATGTTGTTGTGGGTATCATAATCCGTGTAAACCGACGCATGAACACATTCCATTTGAATAAAGTCACACACCAACCTTTCCCATGGGTACGAGTATCATCTCACACTCCTTTATCTGCTTTGAAAACATGTTACAAGCTCTGCTCCACGGTCCTTGCCAAGACACCTCTGTATACAGTCCAGCCATGTTAATTTTTTAATGCTTAATAATATTTTTATTTTTATTTTTTTTAAGGGGAAGAAATGCATTGACGCACAGAGTGTCGGGCTCCTGCTCCTGAGTAGCAGACTACCGACTAAAACTCCCCCGTTACTTCTGAACACTAGCCTGGAACCGTTTAGCACATTACTTCAGGCTAGAGTCATTTTATATTTGCCTGTAGGGCACTCATCCGTAATGAATCATCTTCAGTGGCGATCCAGGTCCGTCTTCTTTGTTCGGAGGATATCTTCAACAAAGCTTGCTACCAGTTTCCAGTTTTCCTCATTTTTTAGCATCACTGCAACAATATTGTCCGGGGATATCTCTACATCAATGTGATCTTGAAGAGACTGCCTATTTTGGACCCACCGTCCACAAGAGAAGAAGGTGTGATTCGCATTATCTAATTCGTTGATACAGAAGATGCAATCTGATGAATCCACCTTCCCCATCTTCTTAAGATAGGAACAGAAGTACCCATGACCAGTCAAGAACTGAGTGAGATAGTAACCAACCTCACCATGTTTCCTCTCTGTCCAAACCTGCACCTGAGGGATCATTCTCTTAGTCCATTGGCTTTGATCTCCTTGCTCCCATTTGATCTGCCAATTATGAAAGGTTTGTACTCTTGCCGATCGTCTTGCATTTTGTAAACCCATATCAGATTTCCTCAAGTAAATGTTCTTGCGTTCTTTCGCAAGAAAAAAAATCGGAATAATCCCGGCAATAACGAGAACTGCTTCCTCAGAGACCGTGCGATATGCATATGCCACGCGCAAAGCCCCCCGCCTCTGCACTTGCGCCAGTAGCTTCCTATAAATTTCCTTATCCAGGGCATCCGCCCATATTTCCGCTCCATACAGCAGAACTGAATTGATGGCTGTCATCAATAGTCTTCTCTTACTAGATTTTGGCCCACCAACATTGGCCATGAGCCGACTGAGGGACGTTACTCCTCTGGCTGCCTTATCTGCAGTCCGTCTAATCTGTTCTCCAAAATTCATTTTACTGTCGATCATGATGCCCAGGTATTTTGCTGCTGGCTGCGTCTCTACTTGAATTTGTCCTACCTGTATTGGAAGTATTGTCTGAATTCTCTTCTTTGTTAGGATGACAATTTCCGTCTTACTAAGTGCTAGAGACAGACCATGTTCCTCCATCCATCTATTGATTTTGCGCATTACCATATTGAGTCGCAACTGTGCCTGCTCGACACTTCTTCCTGCTACAAGAGCAGCAACATCATCTGCATATCCTACTAGAATAGTTTCTTCAGGCATTTCAAGCCTCAACAAGCTGTCGTATGTAACATTCCAGAGATCAGGTCCTAGTATCGAACCCTGGGCAGCTTAATAATAATAATAATAATAATAATAATAATAATAATAATAATAATAATAATAATACCAGTAATAATAATAATAATAATAATAATAATACTAAGACAATAATAATAATAATAATAATAATAATAATAATAATAATAATAATAATACGTTTTTCTTTTTACCACATGCAAACTTTAACATAGAGATTCAACGCAAGCTTTTGTTTCCTTACCCGTTTCAGGTAAAAAAACACTTTTCTCAAAAAATCGTTTTCACCCATCTTCCAACACGTTTAACGAAAATTTAATCACATCATGTTCAAGAGGGCCAAATTATAAAAACCATGACACCTCACACCATGTATATAATTTTTTCGTTTCAAACAAAAACCACTCTTATTATAAAAAACTGTTTCCCTCATTTTCAAAAACTTGAACATCTTCATGTACCATGTAAAAGAGGGCAACGCGCTGAAAAAAGGATACCTTGCATATCCAAATGCGACCATTCCTTACTGAAATATAACCAAAGCTCTAAAAATAATTTTTACTCCAAAAATCCGTTATCTTTTTTCTTTCAAAATTCATCATATTAAATAAATAAGTGAGCCTTAAGTTAAATAAGAAGAAAAAACACCTTAAAACAAGATATGGCGTGACCCTCTCCCATCATTGTTTCCCGAGATATCACCATAAAACCATATAGCCATATAGCCTACACAGCTAAAGCACATATGCGACTGTAAGTAGCTCTCTCCTTGTTTCACAACTCATGGGACCGTCGGCTTTACTCACCCTCCGAAGGAAGGCATACTGAGGGATTTTAAACGCTCTTAACAATCCGACGACTTCGGCCGCGTTTGAACCCGCGGCCTGGGACATAGAAGCTCGCTTTAGCAATCTAATCTAAGGTATAAAACCGAGGTTCGGAAAAAGTGTGTTGAGATTTTCTTTCTGCTATCTGTGTGTTTTCACATATCAAGAAATGAAGCCTCTATTTAGGGTTTTTAATGTTAATTTCGTCTGTATTTCAGATGGAGAATGGCTTGGAGCCGCGTCCAACGGTCGAGTTGAAGCTGGAGGACATCGACCAGCAGCTGGAGGGTACCGTGTCAGCACGCTCGGCGGTCGAGGCGGCGCGTCGCAGGGCAGAGCGGAAGCTGGAGGGTGCCCAGTCTGAACTCTGGGCGCGCCTATAGGCCGAGCAGAAGCTGGAGGGTGCCCAGCCAGCCCTCTGGGCACGCCTATAGGCCGAGCAGAAGCTGGAGGGTGCACAGTCAGCACTCTGGGCACGCCTATAGGCCGAGCAGAAGCTGGAGGGTGCACAGTCAGCCCTCTGGGCACGCCTATAGGCCGAGCAGAAGCTGGAGGGTGCACAGTCAGCACTCTTGGCGCGCCTATAGGCCGAGCAGAAGCTGGAGGGTGCCCAGTCTGAACTCTGGGCGCGCCTATAGGCCGAGCAGAAGCTGGAGGGTGCCCAGTCAGCCCTCTGGGCACGCCTATAGGCCGAGCAGAAGCTGGAGGGTGCACAGTCAGCACTCTGGGCACGCCTATAGGCCGAGCAGAAGCTGGAGGGTGCACAGTCAGCCCTCTGGGCACGCCTATAGGCCGAGCAGAAGCTGGAGGGTGCACAGTCAGCCCTCTGGGCACGCCTATAAGCCGAGCAGAAGCTGGAGGGTGCACAGTCAGCACTCTGGGCGCGCCTATAGGCCGAGCAGAAGCTGGAGGGTGCCCAGTCTGAACTCTGGGCGCGCCTATAGGCCGAGCAGAAGCTGGAGGGTGCCCAGTCAGCCCTCTGGGCACGCCTATAGGCCGAGCAGAAGCTGGAGGGTGCACAGTCAGCACTCTGGGCACGCCTATAGGCCGAGCAGAAGCTGGAGGGTGCACAGTCAGCACTCTGGGCGCGCCTATAGGCCGAGCAGAAGCTGGAGGGTGCCCAGTCTGAACTCTGGGCGCGCCCATAGGCCGAGCAGAAGCTGGAGGGTGCACAGTCAGCACTCTGGGCGCGCCTATAGGCCGAGCAGAAGCTGGAGGGTGCACAGTCAGCACTCTGGGCGCGCCTATAGGCCGAGCAGAAGCTGGAGGGTGCACAGTCAGCACTCTGGGCGCGCCCATAGGCCGAGCAGAAGCTGGAGGGTGCACAGTCAGCACTCTGGGCGCGCCTATAGGCCGAGCAGAAGCTGGAGGGTGCAGAGTCAGCCCTCTGGGCACGCCTATAGGCCGAGCAGAAGCTGGAGGGTGCACAGTCAGCACTCTGGGCGCGCCTATAGGCCGAGCAGAAGCTGGAGGGTGCCCAGTCAGCACTCTGGGCTTGCCTATGGGCCGAGAAGAAGCTGGAGGGTGCTCAGTCAGCATTCTGGGCGCGCCTATGCACCGAGCAGAAGCTGGTGGGAGCCCAGTCAGCACTCTGGGCGCGCCTATGGACCGAGCAGAAGCTGGAGGGTGCCCAGTCAGCACTCTGGGCGCGCCTATGGACCGAGCAGAAGCATGAGGGTGCCCAGTCAGCACTCTGGGCGCGCCTATAGGCCGAGCAGAAGCTGGAAGGTGCCCAGTCAGCACTCTGGGCGCGCCTATAGGCCGAGCAGAAGCTGCAGGGTGCCCAGTCAGCACTCTGGGCGCGCCCATAGGCCGAGCAGAAGCTGGAGGGTGCCCAGTCGGCACTCTGGGCGCGCCTATAGGCCGAGCAGAAGCTGGAGGGTGCCCAATCAGCACTCTGGGCGCGCTTATAGGCCGTGCAGAAGCTGGTGGGTGCCCAGTCAGCACTCTGGGCTTGCCTATGGGCCGAGAAGAAGCTGGAGGGTGCTCAGTCAGCACTCTGGGCGCGCCTATGGGCCGAACAGAAGCTGGCGGGTGCCTAGTCAGCACTCTGGGCGCGCCTATGGGCCGAGCAGAAGCTGGTGGGTGCCAATTCATCACTCTGGGCGTGCCTATGGGCGAGCAGAAGCTGGTGGGTGCCGAGTAAGCACTCTGGGCGCGCCTATGGGCCGAGCAGAAGCTGGTGCGTGCCCAGTCATCACTCTGGGCGCGCCTATGGGCCGAGCAGAAGCTGGATGGTGCCCAGTCAGCACTCTGCGTGCGCCTATGGGCCGAGCAGAAGCTGGATGGTGCCCAGTCAGCACTCTGGGCACGCCTATGGGCCGAGAAGGAGCTGGAGGGTGCCCAGTCAGCACTCTGGGCGCGCCTATGGTCCGAGCAGAAGCTGGAGGGTGCCCAGTCAGCACTCTGGGCGCTCCTATAGGCCGAGCAGAAGGTGGATGGTGCCCAGTCAGCACTGTGACTGCGCCTATGGGCCGAGCGGAAGCTGGATGGTGCCCAGTCAGCACTCTGGGCGCGCCTATGGGCCGAGCAGAAGTTGGATGGTGCCCAGTTAGCACTCTGGGTGCGCCAATGGGCCGAGCAGAAGCTGGATTGTGCCCAGTCAGCACTCTGGGCACGCCTATGGGCCGAGAAGGAGCTGGAGGGTGCCCAGTTAGCACTCTGGGCGCGCCTATGGGCCGAGCAGAAGCTGGAGGGTGCCCAGTTAGCACTCTGGGCGCGCCTATGGGCCGAGCAGAAGCTGGAGGGTGCCAAATCATCACTCTGGGCGTGCCTATGGGCGAGCAGAAGCTGGTGGGTGCCGAGTAAGCACTCTGGGCGCGCCTATGGGCCGAGCAGAAGCTGGTGGGTCCCAGTCATCACTCTGGGCGCGCCTATGGGCCGAGCAGAAGCAGGATGGTGCCCAGTCAGCACTCTGGGCGCTCCTATGGGCCGAGCAGAAGCTGGATGGTGCCCAGTCAGCACTCTGGGCGCGCCTATGGGCCGAGCAGATGCTGGATGGTGCCAAGTCAGCACTATGGGCGCGGCTAATGGCCGAGCAGAGGCTGGTGGGTGCCCAGACAGCTCTCTGGGCGCGCCTATGGGCCGAGCAGGAGCTGGTGGGTGCCCAGTCAGCACTCTGGGCGCGCCTATGGGCCGAGCAGAAGCTGGCGGGTGCCTAGTCAGCACTCTGGGCGCGCCTATGGGCCGAGCAGAAGCTGGTGGGTGCCAAATCATCACTCTGGGCGTGCCTATGGGCGAGCAGAAGCTGGTGGGTGCCGAGTAAGCAATCTGGGCGCGCCTATGGGCCGAGCAGAAGCTGGTGCGTGCCCAGTCATCACTCTGGGCTGCCTATGGGCCGAGCAGAAGCTGGAGGGTGCCGAGTCAGCTCTGTGGGCGCGCCTATGGGCCGAGCAGAAGCTGGATGGTGCCCAGTCAGCACTCTGGGCGCGCCTATGGGCCGAGCAGAAGCTGGAGGGTTTCAAATCATCACTCTGGGCGTGCCTATGGGCGAGCAGAAGTTGGTGGGTGCCGAGTAAGCACTCTGGGCGCGCCTATGGGCCGAGCAGAAGCTGGTGGGTGCCCAGTCATCACTCTGGGCGCGCCTATGGGCCGAGCAGAAGCTGGATGGTGCTCAGTCAGCACTCTGGGCGCTCCTATGGGCCGAGCAGAAGCTGGATGGTGCCCAGTCAGCACTCTGGGCGCGCCTATGGGCCGAGCAGAAGCTGGATGGTGCCAAGTCAGCACTATGGGCGCGGCTAATGGCCGAGCAGAGGCTGGTGGGTGCCCAGTCAGCTCTCTGGGCGCGCCTATGGAACGAGCAGGAGCTGGTGGGTGCCCATTCAGCACTCTGGGCGCGCCTATGGGCCGAGCAGAAGCTGGCGGGTGCCTAGTCAGCACTCTGGGCGCGCCTATGGGCCGAGCAGAAGCTGGTGGGTGCAAAATCATCACTCTGGGCGTGCCTATGGGCCGAGCAGAAGCTGGAGGGTGCCCAATCAGCACTCTGGGCGCGCCTATGGGCCGAGCAGAAGCTGGTGCGTGCCCAGTCATCACTCTGGGCGCGCCTATGGGCCGAGCAGAAGCTGGAGGGTGCCGAGTCAGCTCTGTGGGTGCGCCTATGGGCCGAGCAGAAGCTGGATGGTGCCCAGTCAGCACTCTGGGCGTGCCTATGGGCCGAGCAGAAGCTGGAGGGTGCCCAGTCAGCACTCTGGGTGCGCCTATGGGCCGAGCAGAAGCTGGATGGTGCCCAGTCAGCACTCTGGGCACGCCTATGGGCCGAGAAGGAGCTGGAGGGTGCCCAGTAAGCACTCTGGGCGCGCCTATGGGCCGAGCAGAAGCTGGAGGGTGCCCAGTCAGCACTCTGGGCGCTCCTATGGGCCGAGCAGAAGGTGGATGGTGCCCAGTCAGCACTGTGGCTGCGCCTATGGGCCGAGCGGAAGCTGGATGGTGCCCAGTCAGCACTCTGGGCGCGCCTATGGGCCGAGCAGAAGCAGGATGGTGCCCAGTCAGCACTCTGGGCGCTCCTATGGGCCGAGCAGAAGCTGGATGGTGCCCAGTCAGCACTCTGGGCACGCCTATGGGCCGAGAAGGAGCTGGAGGGTGCCCAGTCAGCATTCTGGGCGCGCCTATGGGCCGAGCAGAAGCTGGAGGGTGCCCAGTCAGCACTCTGGGCGCTCCTATGGGCCGAGCAGAAGCTGGATGGTGCCCAGTCAGCACTGTGGCTGCGCCTATGGGCCGAGCGGAAGCTGGATGGTGCCCAGTCAGCACTCTGGGCGCGCCTATGGGCCGAGCAGAAGCAGGATGGTGCCCAGTCAGCACTCTGGGCGTGCCTATGGGCCGAGCAGAAGCTGGATGGTGCCAAGTCAGCACTATGGGCGCGGCTAATGGCCGAGCAGAAGCTGGTGGGTGCCCAGTCAGCTCTCTGGGCGCGCTTATGGGCCGAGCAGGAGCTGGTGGGTGCCCAGTCAGCACTCTGGGCGCGCCTATGGGCTGAGCAGAAGCTGGCGGGTGCCTAGTCAGCACTCTGGGTGCTCCTATGGGCCGAGCAGAAGCTGGATGGTGCCCAGTCGGCACTCTGGGTGCGTCTATGGGCCGAGCGGAAGGTGGATGGTGCCCAGTCAGCACTCTGGGCGCGCCTGTGGGCCGAGCAGAAACTGGTGGGTGTCCAGTTAGCACTCTGGGCGCGCCTATGGGCCGAGAAGAAGCTAGTGGGTGCCCAGTCAGAATTATGGGCGTGCCTATGGGCCGAGCAGAAGCTGGAGTGTGCCAAGTCAGCACTCTGGCCGCACCAATGCACAGTGGGTCAAAATCAAAATCTAGGGGGACAAAATTATTTTTACGTTTTAATCATGAATTCAGAGTGAAAGCAACGTATATAATTCGTTTACTTCATAATAAACATCAGTTAAGACCATTTTAAGCTACATATACGTGTACACGTGCAAGAAATTGTCTATGACTAGGAGTTGGATAGAGCCTAAACTACAATAGATTGTACTCAGTTTACCTTTAATTTGGAAGACTGCAGTTGTGGATAATTGCAGACAGCACTTCAGTCACTATCACTAATCACTCGATGACCCTGACCTTGATGACTCATCACATATGTCATCTGAAGCATCATCGTCACTCACTGCCTCATGCTGTTCATGATGAGCCGGTACATCTGGTTCTTTCAGGAGTAGTAATACTTCACTGGAAAATGATCTTCTCTTTTTATGTTGAATTTTGGTTTTATGAGATATTACGGGGTCCGAAGATATAAGCAGCATATGTAATATGTCCTCATTTGTATGTTTTCGTGAGAATTTCCTAGAATGTCCAAATCTGTATTTTCTCAAATCTTTGTTACGTGATTCTTGGGCTTCTTCTGACAATTGCCCGATAGGTATAATACAAAAATCAATTATATCTGCACCATGCATTAATACTTTATGCACAGTGACTGGCATATAATACCATGGATATAGATTTAGATACAATTTTGCTGTATCCTGGGTGTAGGTTTTGAAAGCGGGTGTGTTTATAGGGAACTGACAAGAAAGAGCACACAAAATTGTAGAAAAACGTCTGATTAGCTCTTCATTTACACCCGTAAATTTGGATGACAAGACTGGAACCTCAAAAAAACGGCGAGCAGTGTTGCCATCATTCGAATTTCCGACGCCTCCAGATCTTGGTTTGTCAACATGCAGACCCATTTCTGATCGAAATGTATTTTGTATTACTTTCTTTCTGTTTTCTATTTTTCCCTTATGTTCATCCCCTCTTGCTTGCCATTTCTTAATTTCTATTTTGTAAGATATATGTAGCAGGCATTCAAAAAATCGGATCCAACAATGAAGGGTAGATAATCCAAATTTATAGCTGTCCTCAGGACAAACTGTTTTTGGGAGTGTGTTATTCATATCTCTGGGACCAGCACCACACACATAACACCTCTGTGCTGATGAACCTGTAATAGAATTGCAGACTTTTCCATCCACCATGGTCAGCAATAGAGTTTGGTTAATATACACACATCAAAAAAAGTTTTGCATCACCTCGGTTCCAAGAGTTCCGGAACCTTTAAATACAAAGGGAATAGAGATCAACACAAACAACATTTCAGCTCGTTTTATTGCTCATGAGACCCACACATTGCATGTTGTACCATCATACAGCTAGACTTTCAGCATTTGTGGTCCAGATTGCAGTACACACCACTACCTCTAATACCCAGTAGCACGTCCTCTTGCATTGATGCATGCCTGTATTCGTCGTGGCATACTATCCACAAGTTCATCAAGACACTGTTGGTCCAAATTGTCCCACTCCTCAACGACAATTCGGCGTAAATCTCTCAGAGTGGTTGGTGGGTCAAGACGTCCATAAACAGCCCTTTTCAACATATCCCAGGCATGTTCGATAGGGTTCATGTCTGGCGAACATGCTGGCCACTGTAGTCGAGCGATGTCGTTATCTTGAAGGAACGCATTCACAAGATGTGCACGATGAGGTCGAGAATTGTCGTCCATGAAGACAAATGCCTCTCCAATATTCTGCCGATATGGTTGCACTATGGGTCGGAGGATGTCATTCAGGTATCGTAAAGCCGTTTCGGAGCCTTCCATGACCACCAGTGGCGTACGTCGGCCCCACATAATGCCACCCCAAAACATCAGGGAACCACCACCTTGCTGCACTCGCTGGACAGTGTGTCTAAGACGTTCAGCCTGACCAGGGTGCCTCCAAACACGTCTCCGACGATTGTCTGGTTGAAGGCATATGCGACACTCATCGGTGAAGAGAACGTGATGCCAATTCCGTGGGGTCCATTCAGCATGTTGTTGGGCCCATCTGTACCGCGCTGCATGGTGTCGGGGTTGCAAAGCTGGACCTCGCCATGGACGTCGGGAGTGAAGTTGCGCATCATGCAGCCTATTGCGCACAGTTTGAGTTGAAACACGACGTCCTGTGGCTGAACGAAACGCATTATTCAACATGGTGGCATTGCTGTCAGGGTTCCTCCGAGCGGCAATCCGTAAGTAGCGGTCATCCACGACAGTAGTAGCCCTTGGGCGGTCTGAGCGAGGCCTGTCATCGACAGTTCCTGTATCTCTGTACCTCCTCCATGTCCGAACAACATCGCTTTGGTTCACTCTGAGACGCCTGGAAACTTCCCTTGTTGAGAGCCCTTCTTGACACAAAGTAACAATGCGGACGCGATCGAACTGCGGTATTGACCTTCTAGGCATGGTAGAACTACAGACAACATGAGCAGCGTACCTTCGTCCTGGTGGAATGACTGGAACTGATCGGCTGTCGTACCCCCTCTGTCTAATAGGCCCTGCTCATGCATGGTTGTTTACATCTTTGAGCAGTTTTAGTGACATCTATGAACAGTCAAAGGGACTGTATCTTGGATACAATATACACAGTCAACGTCTATATGCCGGAGATCTGGGAACCGAGGTGATGCAAAACTTTTTTTGATGTGTGTATATGTATTGATCACCAAGTTCTATTTTACTTGGTTGGAGGGATATTATTTCAGTTTCAACTAATTAAACCTCTCGCCTAGTCAATTCGACAGTCTCCTTTTCAAACAATAATTTAAGAGGTTTGCAAAATCGTGTCGAAGAAGGTCGTGGGTTCTGCCATAGAATTTTCTTTTGATTGTTGCTTTCTAGATTTAAAGAATACATTTGTAATGGAACAACTGAAATTACAAAAATATCAGAGTCACTGCCGTCATCATCTGTAAATTTCTGCTTATACTGACTATGTCCGCTTGAACCATCACACCCCCATTTTAATATAATATGAACGGTATCATTGCTAGAGATAGACTGCTTCAAAACATCTTCTTGAACTACTGCAAGGTGCTCAATTGTATGGTCGACCAGTGATTGCAATGTTATTGTGGCTGATGTTTCCGTTATTGTTAATGATTCACTTGGTGGATAGCTTTTCTGTTTTGTTTCTCAAATGATGTGGTAAGGTGGGAAAATATTACAGTTCCTATTTTTGCATTCAAGTCGCATATTCATATATTGGCTTTTGCTGTACTTGTTATCTACAAGGAATGATAGAGCCTCTTCACCGGTAAGTGGTACAGGTTTTACAGCTGGTGATATATAGGATTTTTTAATTTTAGTAGCTCTATGTGGGGACTTAAGAGTTTCTTTAACAATTTTTGCAGCATCTCGTTTTAGTGCTTGTTCTGAATGTGCAGAGAGTAGCGGTAGAATTTTTCGTCTCTTTGATTTTTCACTACTTTCGTGAAAAAGCTTCCTGGCCTTCCGACTTTCGATGTGGATGGAGTAGGATGATTTAAGTGTTCTGTTAATTTAGAATCATACACAATTTTCGAAAATGTTATCTTCTCTTTTAACCAATAAGAATATTTTGAAATGAATTTTGATTTATTTCTATGAACCTGCTTCCACCGCCTGGTAAAATTATCAACAAAATCCTTTAAATCTCCTCGTAGGCATTCAGTTATTTCTTCAGAACAATTTTCTACCCCTAATTTACTTTTAACAAACTCACAAAGTTCCACTTTTGACACAATCTTCGAACCCAGTGCTTCAAACAGTTGTAAACGTGTGAGAACTGGTTGCGCGGCATCTCCTAAAACGTAAAATAACTCAGTAAGTTGCAAGAAGATGCAAAAAAACTTATAACAGGCGTAAACTACAAGACTTTATCTACATTTTAACATTAAGCGGAACGTGACGCAGGGTGACGCGACATACTAAAAATCTAAGTGAAAATATAATTTTAAAAATAATAGTTAAATATTATATAATGCAAATATAGCTAAAATTACATAACAATTACGCCCATTAATAACTGAAACACGTTACAAATGTAAAGATCATACCTTCAGCTGCATGTTCCATCTTAAAGAATCACTCTAACCACATAGACAATCAAACTACAGCCACTTACATTCACCCTCCAATTCAGACTGCGAGATAACGCAAGCTCAGTGCAGGAGATAAGATTAGATTCCAGCTCGAACAGTGGTGTCAGATTTACACTAAGATGCGTTTATATCCCGGAATAGTGAGCGGCAATCATATGAGAATGCTGTAGAAGTAATACATTTTGATTTTTTAATTATGAAAATAAATAATTTTGTCCTCCTAGATTTCGATTTTGACCCACTGTGCAATGGGCCGAGCAGAAGCTGGATGGTGCCCAGTCAGCACTCTGGGCACGCCTATGGGCCGAGAAGGAGCTGGAGGGTGCCCAGTCAGCACTCTGGGTGCGCCTATGGGCCGAGCAGAAGCTGAAGGGTGCCCAGTCAGCACTCTGGGCGTTCCTATGGGCCGAGCAGAAGCTGGATGGTGCCCAGTCAGCACTCTGGGTGCGCCTATGGGCCGAGCGGATGCTGGATGGTGCCCAGTCAGTACTCTGGGCGCGCCTATGGGCCGAGCAGAAGCTGGATGGTGCCCAGTCAGCACTCTGGGCGCGCCTATGGACCAAGCAGAAGCTGAATGGTGCCCAGTAGCACTCTGGGCGCGCCTATGGGCCGAGCAGAAGCTGGATGGTGCCCAGTCAGCACTATGGGCGCGGCTAATGGCTGAGCAGAAGCTGGTGGGTGCCCAGTCAGCACTCTGGGCGCGCCTAAGGGCCGAGCAGAAGCTGGAGGGTGCCCAGTCAGCTCTCTGGGCGCGCCAAGAGCCGAGCAGAAGCTGGTGGGTGCCAAGTCAGCACTCTTGTCGCGCCAATGGGCCGAGCAGAATCTGGTGGGTGCCCAGTCAGCACTCTGGGCGCGTCTATGGGCCAAGCAGAAGCTGGACGGTGCCCAGTCAGCACTCTCGGCGGCTGAGAAGGCGCGCCTGTGGGCCGATCAGGATCTGGACTAGGTGAGTTGAGTGCCTCCATTTGTGTAAGAAGATTGTGTAAATTTAAACGTGTTTAAATAAACGATTCTTTTCAGAACCTACTTTGACAGTTATATCCGTGAACATTGAAGGCATGTCACCATCTAAACAACAGCTGCTACTTGAACTTTGCCGTGAATAGTAGTGTGATGTCTTGTGCATCCATGAAATTCACCGACACTCCCAACAGAGACGACCTAATGTACCAGGTCTACAGTTAGTTGCAGAAATACCTCATGCTAAACACGGAAGTGCAATTTTTGTCAAACCAGGAACTTCGAGATTATTACCTCGGAGCTTAGGAATTGTGTGAACACCTCATTGTACATGCCTCCTTCAGAAGAATTGTCCTTTGTCCCACCTAATAACTTTGATTCTGGGAAGATATCTATAGTAATAGGGAACTTTAAACATCCACAGTCATGCTTGTGGTTACACATATGAGGTTGAAAACGGAGAAGCTGTTATATCTTGGGCCGAATCCAACCATCTCCCCCTCATTGACGACAGTAAACTACCTCCATCCTTTAACAGCGGTAGGTGGCAATGAGGGTACAACCCTGATCTCCTTTTTGTCAGTGATAACATAGTACAATAATGCCATAAATCAGTGTGCTCCCCTATCCTCAACACACAGCATAGACCAATAATATTGTCGACTTCTCCCGATTATCAGACCCAAAAAAAAACCGGGTTTAGACGAAGGTATGATGGCCGAAATTCTCCCGAATGTTGGATGAAAAGGTTCAAACAATTGCTCCTGTGCCTGAAGAGTATGAAAACTTTGTCGAGCTTGTTATACTCTGCTCGCGAGCATGCATACCAAGAGGTTGCAGAACGACCTATATTCAAGGTGTGACTTCAGAAACATCCGTTTTAGTGGAGGAATATTTGCCCGGTATGATGAAAATCCATTTAGCGAGGAAACATCCCAAAGAGCAAGATCCGTTCTCTCCTCAATCTCTGAGGCCACGAGGGTACAGTGGGAGGAATTGATGGAAAACTGTGATATGGGAAGGAGTAGTCAAGAAGCTTGGAGACTTCTCAAACGCCTAAGTAATGACCCCTTACAGGCGAATACGTATGTGCATGTCCGAGCTGATCAAATAGCTCACCAGCTGATACAAAATGGGAAAACACCTCACACAACCAGGCCTGGTAGGAAGACACTTGAAAGATAACCTAACCATGAAACCAATATTTTGCTACAACCCTTTACTCAGGCTGAGCTAGATCTTGTCCTGGGTAAATGCAAAAATGGCAAAGCTGCTGGACTCGATGATATAAGAGTGGAACAGGTTAAGAATTTTGGGCCGATAACAAAGTGCTGGCTAAGGGAGCTTATGAACAAATGTGTCCATTCTTGTAAGATTTCTAAACTATGGAGGAAAGCCAAAGTTATAGCTATTCGCAAGCCAGGCAAGGACCAGAATGATCCAAAAAGATACCGCCCTATATCTCGGTTATGTCATCTCTATAAAGTCCTTGAAAGACTCATCCTACATAGATTAATGGAGAAACTGGAGACAATCTTTATGCCACAGCAGGCTGGATTCAGATCGGGGAAGAGTTGCACATCTCAAGTGATTAGATTTACACAGCATATCGAAGATGGTTTTGAAAGGAAGGAGATCACAGGAGCTGTATTTATAGATCGTACTGCGGCTTATGACACAGTTAATCACAGACGGCTTCTTATGAAACTGAATGATGCCACCAAAGATTATCAACTAACCTGTTTCTTGAGGAATCTACTTGAAAACAGAAGGTTCTTTGTTGAATTTCAGGGGAAAAGAAGCAGATGGAAATCGCAGAAAAGTGGATTACCCCAGGGAAGTGTGCTTGATCCTGCGTTGTTTAATATCTATACTAATGATCAGCCATTACCAGAGGGAACACAGAGTTTCATCTAAGCAGATGACTGTGCCATCACTGCCCAAGCTGACTGTTTTGATAATGTAGAACAGAAGGTGTCCAAGGCATTAGTAGAATTTCTGCTTACTATATGGTGAACCAATTGAGATCAAATCCCAGTAAAACACAGACTTGTGCTTTCCACATCAAAAACAGACAGGCAGCTAGAACCCTCAAAATTAACTGGTTTGGATCCACGCTGGAGCATTGTTCGTTTCCAGGAATTCTAGGAATTACCATTGACCGCGCTCTCACTTACAGGAAGCACTGTTTGAACACCGAACAAAAAGTGGCAGTCAGAAACAACATCATAAGGAAGTTAACGGGCACAACATGGGGAGCACATCCTAGTACTGTGAGAACCTCTTGTCTTGCGTTATGTTGCTCCGCCGGAGAATACGCAAGCCCAGTATGGTACAAATTCAGTCATGCCAAAGTGGTAGATGTTGAACTTAACGATACTTGTCGTATTATTTCTGGATGACTTAAGCCCACTTCGCAGGACAAGCTGTACTCCCTTGCTGGTATCGCACCCCCTGACATCCGCCGAGAGGTAGCGGCGAAAAATGAGGGGAAAAAAAGGGCAGAAACTTCTGAAGCCCATCCTCTGCTTGGACATCGACCAGCAAAACCCCGACAAAAATCTAGGAAAAGCTTCCTCAGAACAACAGAAGCTCTTGTCGGAACTACTCAACAATCCCGAACCAATTTGTGGCGTTCAAGGTTCTACAGCCCTGGACAATGGTTTCCACCCTCTGAAAAACTGCCAGCCGGTTTCACAGAGAAATGGAGTACATGGAGATCACTCAACAGACTTCGGTCGGGTGTCACTAGATGCAAAAGCAACTTAATGAAATGGGGTTTCCATATGGAGTCACCGTTTTGTGAATGTGGAACAACGCAGACGTCCTACCATCTGCTTCAGTCAGTGCCTAACAACATGTAAGCTAGAAGACCCGTTACATGCAACATGCATAGTGATCGCCAACTTCTGGGTATATTTCATCTTGTGTAACGTTTTACAACCAAATGAACTGATATTAAGTAAAGTAGTAAAGTCATTATAAAACCTATGAGTTTATATTTTGCATGTACCATGTTTTGTGTCTCCAAACTGGTATTTTTTTTCAAATGATATACACTTTTCGTTGATTATCTCAAAACTATGATTTCGGCGCTTGACTCGTTATTTATGTGCTTCAATTATAGACAAAAAAAATATGGGAAAACAAAAAATTGAGAATTCAAAAGACAACGGAGTCTTTGACTCAACGATTTCTTGCAAATTTAGATTGTAACTTCTACCTCCGTCCACATTCTCGACATTCTTCCGTTCTCCATTCTTATAACGTGTCCGAACCATTTCAGCCTGCGTTCTTATTTCATTCCTTAATTTCTGTAAGGTGAAGGCAGCTCTTGGGTACTGCACATGTTTCAAGGCCGTGAGGGACTTACAATAATAATAATAATGGGAAAACATCCAAGAAATCAAAGTAACTTCGCCGTCAACCTTCCTTGAAATAAGTCTTCCTCACGGCCACTTCCTCTGACGAGGTTGCATAATGAGATGTGATGTTTGGTTTAGGTGCTCAAGATGCACACCAAGGAGGTGTCGATGAACCTGGTGGCACAGCAGGAGCAGGCCCGCTACGTGGCGGCGCTGGAGATCGATCGCGGCTCTCTCCAGGAAGTGCTGAAGGAGCTCGCCTGCCACGCAGCGGAGCTGGAGATAGATCGCGGCTCTCTCCAGGAGGTGCTGAAGGAGCTTGCCCGCCACGCAGCGGAGCTGGAGATCGAGCTCGACCATCTCCAGGAGCAGCTGTCTGTGGCGCTTACAACGTAAGTAAAGCAGTGCTCGTCAAATGACATTAATGGGTTAACACATACTTGCTCTAACTACATTTGAAAACATGCCAATCAATATTTAAGATCTAACTGTAATAACAAGAAGTGGTATCGCGCCCGGGTTCAAGGCTATCCAACGGCGGAGAATTTTACTTCTTTTTAATTATTTTATTATACCCTCCTTGCCTCGTACAGCAAGATTTCAACGTAGTTTTGTTCACATAATCCACAAGGAAAGTTGTTTTATTCTATCATTTAAATTTCTATTTTACTGTTCAAAAACACGGATGGATACTATCCTGATAACATTTTAATAGCTCAGTATTTACTCTATAATAATAATAATAATAATAATAATAATAATAATAATAATATGACACGTTATGTATTTACTGTTTGTAGCCTTCAAAAGCAACCTGATATTCAGCAAGTCCTTCTTCGTCCGAAACATCGCCAGCAACTCGTGTTTAGTACGCTCCCTTTTCGTTCTCCTCACGACGCCACCCGTTGTATGGATTAGAAAATATACTGGTAGCTGCAGTAGTCCAGTCAAAATATACATCCGACCTTGCAAAAGGTCATGTAGTTCTAATTTTTTAATATGTTGATGGACCTGTGCCAATAGTAAAAAAAAAAAAAATTCAACTTCGAAAGTCCTGTGCTAGCTGTGTAATAGCTAAAAACCAGCCAGATATTTGCACTTTTTTCAGGTTTTGCTCAATATCGTCTAAACTATGCATCTGATAGAAAACATTGTGCATACCTGTTTACAAGTATATTACATTGTCTACAATTTGAGTCCTAACCGAGCTCTTTACGTTCAGTAGTTCCCGAGATACAGTTATTCACAAATTGGATGTTTTTTCCAAAAAGTAAAAGTTGTTGGTTTTGGTCTCCTAATTTGACAAATATTGTCCAAAATACTCATCCTATGAGAAATGGCATTGATAATAAACTTGAAGTGTATTTGTTTACCTTTAATTTGAGCATTAACGGGTACCTGTAGGCCCAGTGCTTCTCTCAAATGCGGCATGTAACTGAAATCCTTGAAATATTGAATTCGAGAAAAATGAAAGAAGAGAGTTCACATAGGCCTAGGTACTATTTTGTTTTATTACAAAAGACAAACGTTATATCAAAAATTATTTTACACTATTATATGAAGCAACAGGTCTCATCGTAATTTCACTTGTGATGGCCTCGGTCAAGAAAAATCTTCCTCTAACAATGGTGCATGTTTATTGGAGGAATTTTGAACTGAACAGCAGGCGCAGGCTCGTTTTGCAGTTATAGCAATGTAGGGGTGGGGATGCCTTCCTCATAGTCCGAATCCTCTAGCTGAAGCGATTGCACATTTCGACATATTTTGCCACCACAAAATCGACAAAGGGCTGAGCATTCCGGCAACTGCAAGCGCCGCAGCAACCTTTTCTGCAATTACAGGGAATCATGCGCAGTAGGAGCTCGTAGTTGTAGTGATAGGGGTAAACCCTTGATCATCAAACTTCCATCCCCAATCTGTAGGAATTTTATTGACCCCCAACCACTTTTGAACGTGGTGGTAAGTTCTGTAAGCATGCTGCATCCTCTGTTGGGGGCAAGCGAGCAAGATTGAATTTGATGTTGACTGCATATGTAACAAACAGTTGGTAGCGAAGGCTATTCATGGAGTCTGTTAGGAAATCACCCCCGTACAAATACACAAAGCACTTCTTCCCAGCTTTTGCTATGGTTTCGATACTGGAGTCTGACAGCAGTTTTACAAGTTGGGGATTTTTTGATATATTAGCTAACTTGGTATTACCATAAGGGGCTGAAGTGGTGTCACCCACTGAACGCATGGATAAAAAGCACTGTACCTGGTGAGTGTTGAGCAGGTCGATGTATGAAAGAGGAGCTTGAGTAATGGACAGAGCCGGATTCTCCTTTGCTTTGTTGCACCTGAGCCTAAACCATTGAGGAGTACGAGGAGGTCAACATCTTCTCCTACTACGATCACAGGGTCGAATGTAAGACTTTTGGATAGTGCCGTGTCAATTATATCCCGATCAGCATCTTCTTCGGCTACATTTACTTCTACTGTATACCTTGCTGCTCGAAAGAATCGCAAAGAAGTGGGATGTGGCAGCTCTTGTTGTTCTCATTTTTCTGAGGTACGGTAGTTGGATGATGGTGGATTCTTCTTCAAAAATGATTTCATTGCAGAAGTGAGTAGCACAGCGTCGGAGTCGTTCAGCACATTTTGTGTTTTTGTCAGCGGCATCTTCAGGATAACCGTCAAAAACAACCAAGAAGTTGCTACCAAAGTGGTTTTTAATGTAGCTGATGTAACCTGAAACAATGGCTGTCACCGACGTTTTGCACTGCCAGACAACCTTGTGTAAAAGATAGCCCCCATCCAAAACAACGTAAGTATTGGAGTCAGCTGGTGTGTGACTGGATAGTGAAGTGAAAGCAGAGGAGAGACTGGACTTGGTCCTCTTTCGTATCCCCTGTTCATTAAACAAAGTCATTGGGTATGGGGTTAATTCATGTGCAAAATGTTCTTTCAGGTCTTCGTCCGATCTTTTGGTTATGCACACCATTTGAAAAAATAGTAAGTGGATCGACGACTACTCTCTTGTTCCCCACTTAAAACAGAGGTGTCGATGGATGACAATGTGGCTACTTTGTCCTTACGTTTAAAGATTACTTTATCAAACGTATTCCCAATGATTTTCTTAACACCTTCAGTTCCCAGTTGTTGGCCAAGTGGCAATTTATGTTAGGGCCACCAACTATTCCACTACGGATGGATACCAATTTATCAGGGATGGGAAATGGAGGGTGGAGAACAAACCAGTGTTTTAGTTTTTCTGCATCACCATTATCTTGAATGATTCGAGAAGGCCTCATGACAACACGATGTTCACCAGGAGGATAGGAGATGTGGCAAAAACGTTCCAGTTCCTCGCATACGTTTACCATGAACACCAATCCTACGGTCCACCGGATTAGCACTGTGCTGGAGATTCCACGCCCCTGTGTCAATCCACCATAGCTTTTCATAGACCGCATCAATTTTTGCTCAATTGTTAAGTCTGACCATAGGCCAGACCAAACTTTTAAGATCGGCGGATAGTAAATCCTCCTTCCGTAAACATCTTAAACTCAGTAGGATCCATCCAATCTTCTAGAGATATCATATCTTGCAGATATAGGTGAGCACACTTTGCGTAGAAATAGTGACCAGCCGAATGCAAAAAGGTAGCATTTTATGGACAGAATACAGTTGAAGGTTCCAACCATCAGCACGCTCTGCCTGAATGAATATTTAATGAGAGTAACACATGCGAAAATATTGGACCCACAGCTTATCCAATGCAGTTTTGAATTTGGCACTTAGGATTTGGTAAGTCTCGTTTTCCTTTACAAACATGGGCTCACTTTCACGTGACATAATTTCAGTTGCAGTTCTTTCCTCCTCAGTCATTTCTACCTCATCCATAATAATGCCAGCCAGTACTAGCAGAGTTGAAGCATACCGACGCTACGATCACACAAACATAGTCAAACCAAAATAACACCGAAAATGATCGCCAATAACTACACGCCATAATAAGTAATATTATACGTACCGGAATCGAACACATCATTTCAATAAATAATAATTAACACGAAATAATTCCCATCATTATGAAACCATTGCTACATACATTTATCATAATAGTACGTGTAGTAATAGGCCCTGTACGTGTTGTCTGATATGCTCAAAACTTTTTTAAATTAATTTCACCCGATTTCTATTTTTCAAGGTTTTCTGTTACATGTCACTTTTGGGAGAAGCACTAGGCCTACAGGTACCCGTCAAGGCTCAAATTAAAGGTAAACAAATAAACTTCAAGTTCATTATCAATGACATTTATCATAGGGTGAGAATTTTTGACAATATTTGTCCAATTAGGAGACCAAAACCAACAATTTTTGCTTTTTTGAAAAACAAAAGAAAATCTATTCTTTAAATATTTGTATCTCGGGAAATACTAAACATACAGAGCTCGTTTACGGCTCACATTGTATACAATTTCATATACTTGTAAACAGGTATTCACAAGGTTTTCTCTCAGATGCATAGTTTAGACGATATTGAGCAATACCTGAAAAACGTGCAAATATCTGGCCGTTATTTGGCTATTACACAGCTAGCACAGGACTTTCGAAGTTGCAAATTTGGTTTTTACTATTGGCGGAGGTCCAAACAACAAACAAAACAAAATATAACTACATGACTTTTTGCTAGGTCGGGCCCCTTTTTATGTCTAATTTGACTGGACTACAGATTTTACACTGATATAAGACTCCACATGCATTTTCATGACATTTTCTATCATGTCGCGTGAAAAGGTTCCAGCATTTCTCGTAGAGATACTTCTAAAGTGATGGTTTATCAGCCATGATAGAAAATTGTATTATTATTACTGTATTATTATTATTATTATTATTATTGGAGCGAGTGGTGCAACATGCGTGACGGCACCGATGATGTACTTCACACCTTCTTCGTGTGCGGCCATTGGATGATAAAGAGAGAATGTGTGGAAGCTGAATTGGGAGAATTGACATCAGATAATATTATTTCTGTGACGTTACGGAACCAGCAATCATGGCATCAGGTAGCAGTGTATGTGGAAGATGTCCTTCATCGGAAGAAGCGGGATTTGGAAGCGTACGAACGCCCTTAAGAAGAAATGAAGAAAGAAGAAATCTGAAAGGCTAAGTAAGCACGACATCACCCGGACGTAATGCGAGAGCGGTTCCGGTGTGATGAACGCATCGTGGGAAAAGGGATGTGGTTTTTAGTGGGTAAGAATCTCACACTACTGTGGAGTGCGGACCCTTCACAAGTGTCTTTTGAAGATTTTGCACAGTCCCTCGTAAAATAAATATATATATATATATATATATATATATATATATATATATTCTTTTCTTCTTCTTAGTCGTTTACCCTCCAGGTTGGTGAAACCCATGGACTAAGCGAGGGAACTGACCACTACCGCCTCTACGGGCAGCGTCCTAGAGCTGGGAACATCGAATCGGAAGGGATACAACTGGTGAGGTGTGATTGGCACCTCGCCCAGGCGGCCTTACCTGCAAAGCGAACAGGGGCCTCATGAGGGATGGTAATGGATGGTCAGGATGGATAGGCAAGGAAGAGGGAAGGAGGAGGCCGTGGCCTTGAAGAAGGTACTGTCCCCGTTTACCTGGATAGTAGGCTGTCAGATATCCGCCCCCTCAATCGGATTGCCAATTATCGATCGCACCGGCACAGTTACATCAATGAAAATGGCACTGACAGATACTATCGAGATAAGAGCACAGAAGTTCACAGGAAATCATTGTGGAACACACCAAAATAGACGGGGGTTCATACTTACCGTTACTTACCTCTTAATTATCTCGGGGTTTGAGTTGACAACAGGATCACTAAAAGTCTGTTCACACAATAACCTCCACCATGACATTTAAAAATGAGCCAGAACCGAAGACGAGAACTTTGAACTGTACAAAATGCTTTATTTCAAATAAAGGGTATGATTTTACTAACACAACAAAATCAACGTGGCTATCAGAAGCCCAAGTCAATCTGACTACGTCCTCAGTAGGACTTGCAAAAATTGTCATACAACAAGATATAAAACATTTTAGCTCCCTTGAGCTCAAAATAACGTAATATTCATAACACTATTGGATTGGAAAAGGACGTCAGGGTGTGACATATATAGAGCATTTGGTTTCCTTTTAATAAACATGAGAATGGTATTTATAGTCGCAAGGCCGGAGTGTGGACGACCTCACTCTCTGTGAACCAGATGTTGGCCCAGCTGCGAGCTACCCTCGAACCTGTTGCATACTGGTCAAATGCACACCCTTCTCACATGCTATGTTACGTAAGAATACAGCTTGCTCTCTCAAGCTTTTAAATGTCTACAAGACAACTCACATTTATATTTACGCAAATCTTTCAAGTACTTTGCTCACATCCTATTAGATCATTATGTTAATTCCTTAAATTTGTTAAGTTCAATCCAAATGTTTAATTAGCTCTTAAATGTTTATAACAAAATCACATAAATTATTTATAACAATTAGAAATTGTTTATCATATTTGTCAAAGACAATAAAAATATTATAAGCACGCCTTCAACATCACTCTCGTTCCATATTATTTTCAAAAATATTTACAGCAATTATTTACAATATTAACATTTAAATTGTTTAAATTATTAATTTAATAAATACATTGACCACATGTCCATTCGGTTGGTAATTTTCATAATCGTGATTAATATAATCGACCAATGAAGGTTAGTTATACATATTAATGTCACAATCTGGTTTAATAAAGGTTTTAATAATGATTTGTGACGGCAACCTTCATTCAAAATCTTATCTCAAATTCTTTCAAAACTCGTGTTAATTATAACAGTAAATCACTTGATTTATTTTTAACGAACTATGACAATCTTACTCCAGCGGAAAATCCTTCGCTAACAAGTTAATGCACAAACTGCATTACAAATATGCCCAAAATCATCATATATTAATCTATATGGTATTAAACTTCCACATAACTTACAAAACTTCCACAAATAATTCTTTAACATTTATTCCTGTGGGAACTTCTTTCATATTCAAGGGCATTATACTTCAGCGACTTTCAACACGCGCTGCACTAGCGATTATACATTCATAGTTCCACTTAAAAATTTTTATAATCATTAATTGTTTCAAAACTGTTTTTCTATTTAACCTTCGTGGATTTCATTCATGAACCGAAATGAAGTCAAGACTAGCCAATCACAAACAAATTTAATAATGAATACGCTTATATACGCCTGTCTGGTCTATCAAAATTTAAGATTAACATCTTAAAAGAAAATTGTAGTATGAAAATACTATCTTCAAATAAAGTGCGACTAAAATGCAAAGTAGTCGAATAGAATCCAATTAGACTGGGGAATGCAAACATCGTTATATAAATCTCTAATTGAGAAAAACTCCTAACAAAAGTTCTAGACTTTAATGCATTCAATAATTCATTATTAAAGTTACTCTTTCACAAAAGTGTCTATAATGCAATGTTCATTCATAACTGACGATAAATGTCTGAGTTGCAATCAATACAAATAACGACTAGTATTTCCAAGATCGTCGACAACGTAAGAGATTTTAACGCTCTAAAATCATTTAAATGTTCTTCCTTCTTGATGATGACAGAAAATTGGTCAAAGTAATTAAACTGGGGTAGAATTACTTTAATAAAATGACACGCTGTCTGAATTTAAATCTGCCATAAAAATCATTAACTTACAGTCAAATCGTGACTATCAAAAATATATTAATTATTGAAAAATCTAAATATCAGTCTCAACTGATTCAAAATCGTTAACTATGCCCATGACATAACAATGTCTTAATAAATCGTCGAAAAATGCAAAACTCATCAAGGTGTACTGAGAATAAGAATCTCAACAAGAAAATAGGGCAAAAACATGAGGATAAAAATATGGGAAAAATGGTTGCTCAAACATCATTAATATACTCAAATACAATAAACGTTCACGACTACCTTATCTGCCGATTGACGTTCCAGAGGAAAATTCCCCAAAGAAGACTGCTGATGGATCCATTTCACCACGTTAAAGTTGAGCTCCATCCTCGAAATAGGAAATAGCACCCTCGGAGAATCGAACTGCTTCCTTCTCCGGAAATCGCTCTGCTCCTTGAAGACGAATAGACATCCTTCCGGCAATAATCTTCTTTGTGAGTCGGGATATCCCTGACCTCTCTTGAAAAATTCCCTGAAGTTCCAGTAGACAATCGTCATGAAGTTTTGTAGAAATTTCCGAAGAAATTATTCATATTCAGAGTATGAAATTGTTTCTATGGCTGTTCGATGGTATTCAGCCTTTAATTACGAAACATGGGTGTAGATGGTATTCACCGCATGTTCGCTTGTGTGGAATAGCAATTAGCGAAGTTCCATGTCGCTATCTTACTCCGTTGAAGTATGTCCCAATTGCAATAAGCCCTTAGCCTTCCATCTGCTCTTCGGTTGTAGTGTTAGAAGAACAAACTGCCGTATTCAATTGCTCCATTATACTGTATCGTTCTGTAACCAAGCAATCTGAAGTCTTTCTATTCCACTCGCAGCGTCAGCCGTTGCGTTGCTTCTGGCTATACAAAAGTGCTTCTCTTGTGGCGAGATAATCACTTTTCTCAGTCGTATAAAACTGCTAATATCTTTCGAACTAATCGGTCGAAATTGTTCAGCTTTTCTCTATAACTGCATGTAGCACTGCACAATACAATTAGCTTATCGTAGACCGCTAACTGTTCGAAGCTAAACTTGTAGAAGCTTTCTAAGGTCCGTTTCAACTTCACCTAGTTTGACTTGGATCTCGTTAATATAGTGGCCTCGCCACACGTTATAAAGACGATTCTTTTCACTGCTGTTCACTTCGACGTCTCACTATAATGAATGTATAAGAAAAGAACTTTCACAATAGACTTCGATGATCTGAGAATGAGATCTCAGAATGATCAGAGAACGAAAGAGCTCCTCTCTTCTGCGCAAGCCCTTTTATTAACTTCACGAGGGGCGTTTCCATCCCTTCCAAAGCGTGATACTGCGTCATCGCTAACAGTTCCAACTTCGTTAATACATGACGGATTTTCAAAATTCAAAAACTGAAAATAAATTTCACCAAAATTCCAAATCAATGCTTTTACTGCAAATGGATTTCCACAATTCTGCATTCCAAAAGTAATAAAAAATACCATAGTTTCAGCAATCTCCGTCTTCCTTTAAACTATCGTTGATTGGTTCATGCCTCTCCTCCAATAGCATAGTTTCTTCCTCAGCAGAATTCCTCGTTTCCTGCGACTGCGTCGTAAATCTTGGAACATTCTCGACTAAAAGCTGACGTCACTGAGAATCTCGGCTCAAGTAGCCTGCTGGCATAACATTTACGTCATCCGTGCTTACGTCATGACTACCCACGTCATAACTATGACAGCCATAACTCTCCTTATAATTTCAAATATAGCCACCGTGGTCTCTATATAATTCAATTACGGGGGCATTCTCCTCCCACCACGTTTTAAAAACAGTTGCAAATTGTTTTTAAACTCAATGTTACAAGTATCACAACTCTCTTGAACACGAAATTGAATTATTACTGGCTTACTCTAGTATGATATTTCCTCTATGTTCCTTAATCATAAATTTCTTCTACTCTGGGTTGTATGTGGTTAATGTATTCTTTCCTCTCTACTTTCTCTTCTGACCAGTATTTCTATTTTCTAAGTTCTGCTGGCTCGTAGAAGGACCAGGATCGATTACAAGCTCCTGCCTTTTCTTTTGATTGTCAGCTTCTTTATCCCTTAATTCTTTTAAGTATTGCTGGCTTTCCTTCTCTCTTTGCTGATACTGATCAGGTGTCATAACCTGACTTTGAGTATTCTGGTTTCTATTTTGGTTTTGGTTATTCCTATTATAGTTACGGTTATACCCATTATTGTTGTAATATCTGCCTCTTCCATTGTAGTTTCCTCGGTTGTAGTTCCAACCTCTTCTCTGTTGATACGGTCGGTAACCTTGTGATCTGTAATTTCTAAACTGATTATTCCTGTGAGGACCTACATTGTCAGTTTTCTCCTGCTCTGGCTTGTCAGTTTGTTGGACTTGGTCCATATATACCGTATTGATTTCTTTAAACTCCTGCCTTTGACCTTTCTGGACTACGTTAGGCATTGGACTTGTGTAGTCTAACCTTCTTAGTAATTCATCCATGCTGGATAAATCCCTGATGTTGGACGAAATTATAAGTCTCCTCACCTCAACTGGCAGCATACGAGAAATCGCATCTATTAGTTGCTCCGTGGACAATGGGGGTTGCAAAAATCTCAAGCGGGACAACTGACTCGTAAAGAAATCAGCGTACCTCGTTGGAAGAGTACCTGAGTATTTTCTTGAATACACCTCCGCTCTTAACGAATTCTGCGCTTCTATAGACCAAAATCGCTTGATTAATGCCTCTGCAAACTCGTCAAAGTTACTGAATGTGTATCTAAATGCGCGAAACCATACAAGGGGTCCTCCAATCAGATATCTCTCTACTATCTTCATCTCTCTCTCTCTGGGAATGTGAGCTTCGATGAAATAATCTTTGAGATTCCTTACATACTCTATAGGTGTCAAACTATCAGTGTTACTGAATTTTTGTGGTTTGTCTTCGAAATTCCTAATGACCGTCACGTTCCTCGGATATGAATCCGGATAGTTTTTCCCACTATCTCGATAATTCCACTCAGGTTCCATATTCCTCTCGTCATCCTCCTCTCTGAATCTGGATACACGTTCTTCAGGAGTCACGTCTCTTTCTTCTGGCTCTAGGTTACGTCTTCTAGCATAATTCCTATTCAATTCGCAAGCTAAGCCTTCTGTATCCTTGTCGGTGATTTCTGTTAAGACTTTCTTGATAATCTCTTCTTTGTAGTTCTCCATTAAACTAGCCTCTCCTAACTTCAAATTTTTCAGTTTACTCGTCGTTTCATTTACATCCGAGACAACTTTATGAATTTGATCCTCTAATGTAGATTTTAAAGTTTGCATATCCTGATCTAGTTGTGTTCTATCGTCAACTTGTTTTTCGGATAACGAATTTATCCTGACGCTTAAATCTTTCCTAATCTGTACTACTTCATTGTTAATTTCTATCTGCGTACTGGCAAGTTTTCTTTCAATCCTTTCCTGAATTTGGGTTACATGTTCCCCACTTGACTTATTCCACTCGTCTTTCCATACCGCTACGTTTGCTGTTAACATTTCGGCTATGTCTACTTCGATATCCTCTTTTAATACTCTATTGTGGTCTAATACCTGTGTTCTCATGACCTCTACATCATACTTCAACTCTGCTAAAGACGTTGTTGTTCTAACTGATTCATCGACTAACCTAGTCGCTAATGCAGTTATATTACGCGTACAAAGAGTTTTTGAGTTTTCGATTTCTTCCCTGACTTTATTTACATCAGTTTGGACTTTAGTAATATCTACGAAAACTGTGTTGACCTCTACCTGAATCTTAGTTATGTCACTTTGCACCTCAGTTATATCCGCATGAATGTTATTAATGTCTACCTGAACATTGGATACATCAGTTCTAGCTTTTTGAATTTCTTTTTGGACTTCCTCGACCTTGTCTTGGACAGTCGCTACATCGTTTTTGACAACAACTACTTCGGCTCTAGCACAAGAAATATCCCCTCGGACATTAGCTACATCTAGATTTAACATTGTAAGGTCTCTCTGTACCTTAGACACATCAAATTTAACATCATCAACATTTTTATGCACATTAGATACATCTGTGCGGATGTCACTTACAGTATTTTCAATTCCTAGGGTATTAATCTGTAAACGCGACATATTCTCCTCTAAATTGGCAGCACTAGTTTGGATACCCTTCAAATTAGCAGACATATTACTAGCATTCTCCTCCATTCTTGCATTCAAATTACTAGCATTCTCCTCCATTCTTGCATTCAAATTAGCAGAGAAATTACTAACACTCTCCTCCATCATCTGCTTCATGTTAGCAGACATCTCCTCTAACATTTTCTTCAAACTTTCATCTGCCATTACAATATTATTCAAAAATGGATTGCTGTAGGGACATACATCAAAAGAGCAAAATAACAACATTTGAGCAACACTTTTCACCATATATAATTTTGATCAATTTTCTGTCTTAAATCTAACTTATAACTACCTTATAATTAACCTTCGACGATACTTCATGTTGAAACAAACTCAAGCACATGTTCAAATTTCCCTGGCTCATTTTAAAATATCCTAACACAAATAATTTACATTTACAATCCAAATAATTTAATTTTATCTTTAATATGACTGAAATGTCATAAGCCGGTCAAATAAAATAAGATTCCAGATTATAGGCGATTTTCCTAAGTTTCCTGCCCATTTAACCTTTCTCAAGTTGTATAAGATCTGATCTTTTCTGAGTGTAATTTTCCTAATACAATACAACATTTAATTCCTATATAATCACACTCTTAAATACTACAATTGGCCTAGACATCTAACAAAGAATCAACCTCTTTATTTGAGTCTAATCGAACCTCACGTTTTAGGTTTGCCACTCTTTCTGGCGTTCAACCTGGTAATCCAGTTTTGTCGAATCGAGCCCCAACGTTTTAGGTGCACCAATCTTTCTGTTGACTCAGCCCCACGCTCTTGGGTCGCCAATCTTTCTATTGTTCAACCTGGTAATCCATTGTTGTTGAACATGCCCCACACGTTGACGGCGCCAATCTTTCTGTCCCCGTTTACCTGGATAGTAGGCTGTCAGATATCCGCCCCCTCAATCGGATTGCCAATTATCGATCGCACCGGCACAGTTACATCAATGAAAATGGCACTGACAGATACTATCGAGATAAGAGCACAGAAGTTCACAGGAAATCATTGTGGAACACACCAAAATAGACGGGGGTTCATACTTACCGTTACTTACCTCTTAATTATCTCGGGGTTTGAGTTGACAACAGGATCACTAAAAGTCTGTTCACACAATAACCTCCACCATGACATTTAAAAATGAGCCAGAACCGAAGACGAGAACTTTGAACTGTACAAAATGCTTTATTTCAAATAAAGGGTATGATTTTACTAACACAACAAAATCAACGTGGCTATCAGAAGCCCAAGTCAATCTGACTACGTCCTCAGTAGGACTTGCAAAAATTGTCATACAACAAGATATAAAACATTTTAGCTCCCTTGAGCTCAAAATAACGTAATATTCATAACACTATTGGATTGGAAAAGGACGTCAGGGTGTGACATATATAGAGCATTTGGTTTCCTTTTAATAAACATGAGAATGGTATTTATAGTCGCAAGGCCGGAGTGTGGACGACCTCACTCTCTGTGAACCAGATGTTGGCCCAGCTGCGAGCTACCCTCGAACCTGTTGCATACTGGTCAAATGCACACCCTTCTCACATGCTATGTTACGTAAGAATACAGCTTGCTCTCTCAAGCTTTTAAATGTCTACAAGACAACTCACATTTATATTTACGCAAATCTTTCAAGTACTTTGCTCACATCCTATTAGATCATTATGTTAATTCCTTAAATTTGTTAAGTTCAATCCAAATGTTTAATTAGCTCTTAAATGTTTATAACAAAATCACATAAATTATTTATAACAATTAGAAATTGTTTATCATATTTGTCAAAGACAATAAAAATATTATAAGCACGCCTTCAACATCACTCTCGTTCCATATTATTTTCAAAAATATTTACAGCAATTATTTACAATATTAACATTTAAATTGTTTAAATTATTAATTTAATAAATACATTGACCACATGTCCATTCGGTTGGTAATTTTCATAATCGTGATTAATATAATCGACCAATGAAGGTTAGTTATACATATTAATGTCACAATCTGGTTTAATAAAGGTTTTAATAATGATTTGTGACGGCAACCTTCATTCAAAATCTTATCTCAAATTCTTTCAAAACTCGTGTTAATTATAACAGTAAATCACTTGATTTATTTTTAACGAACTATGACAATCTTACTCCAGCGGAAAATCCTTCGCTAACAAGTTAATGCACAAACTGCATTACAAATATGCCCAAAATCATCATATATTAATCTATATGGTATTAAACTTCCACATAACTTACAAAACTTCCACAAATAATTCTTTAACATTTATTCCTGTGGGAACTTCTTTCATATTCAAGGGCATTATACTTCAGCGACTTTCAACACGCGCAGCACTAGCGATTATACATTCATAGTTCCACTTAAAAATTTTTATAATCATTAATTGTTTCAAAACTGTTTTTCTATTTAACCTTCGTGGATTTCATTCATGAACCGAAATGAAGTCAAGACTAGCCAATCACAAACAAATTTAATAATGAATACGCTTATATACGCCTGTCTGGTCTATCAAAATTTAAGATTAACATCTTAAAAGAAAATTGTAGTATGAAAATACTATCTTCAAATAAAGTGCGACTAAAATGCAAAGTAGTCGAATAGAATCCAATTAGACTGGGGAATGCAAACATCGTTATATAAATCTCTAATTGAGAAAAACTCCTAACAAAAGTTCTAGACTTTAATGCATTCAATAATTCATTATTAAAGTTACTCTTTCACAAAAGTGTCTATAATGCAATGTTCATTCATAACTGACGATAAATGTCTGAGTTGCAATCAATACAAATAACGACTAGTATTTCCAAGATCGTCGACAACGTAAGAGATTTTAACGCTCTAAAATCATTTAAATGTTCTTCCTTCTTGATGATGACAGAAAATTGGTCAAAGTAATTAAACTGGGGTAGAATTACTTTAATAAAATGACACGCTGTCTGAATTTAAATCTGCCATAAAAATCATTAACTTACAGTCAAATCGTGACTATCAAAAATATATTAATTATTGAAAAATCTAAATATCAGTCTCAACTGATTCAAAATCGTTAACTATGCCCATGACATAACAATGTCTTAATAAATCGTCGAAAAATGCAAAACTCATCAAGGTGTACTGAGAATAAGAATCTCAACAAGAAAATAGGGCAAAAACATGAGGATAAAAATATGGGAAAAATGGTTGCTCAAACATCATTAATATACTCAAATACAATAAACGTTCACGACTACCTTATCTGCCGATTGACGTTCCAGAGGAAAATTCCCCAAAGAAGACTGCTGATGGATCCATTTCACCACGTTAAAGTTGAGCTCCATCCTCGAAATAGGAAATAGCACCCTCGGAGAATCGAACTGCTTCCTTCTCCGGAAATCGCTCTGCTCCTTGAAGACGAATAGACATCCTTCCGGCAATAATCTTCTTTGTGAGTCGGGATATCCCTGACCTCTCTTGAAAATTCCCTGAAGTTCCAGTAGACAATCGTCATGAAGTTTTGTAGAAATTTCCGAAGAAATTATTCATATTCAGAGTATGAAATTGTTTCTATGGCTGTTCGATGGTATTCAGCCTTTAATTACGAAACATGGGTGTAGATGGTATTCACCGCATGTTCGCTTGTGTGGAATAGCAATTAGCGAAGTTCCATGTCGCTATCTTACTCCGTTGAAGTATGTCCCAATTGCAATAAGCCCTTAGCCTTCCATCTGCTCTTCGGTTGTAGTGTTAGAAGAACAAACTGCCGTATTCAATTGCTCCATTATACTGTATCGTTCTGTAACCAAGCAATCTGAAGTCTTTCTATTCCACTCGCAGCGTCAGCCGTTGCGTTGCTTCTGGCTATACAAAAGTGCTTCTCTTGTGGCGAGATAATCACTTTTCTCAGTCGTATAAAACTGCTAATATCTTTCGAACTAATCGGTCGAAATTGTTCAGCTTTTCTCTATAACTGCATGTAGCACTGCACAATACAATTAGCTTATCGTAGACCGCTAACTGTTCGAAGCTAAACTTGTAGAAGCTTTCTAAGGTCCGTTTCAACTTCACCTAGTTTGACTTGGATCTCGTTAATATAGTGGCCTCGCCACACGTTATAAAGACGATTCTTTTCACTGCTGTTCACTTCGACGTCTCACTATAATGAATGTATAAGAAAAGAACTTTCACAATAGACTTCGATGATCTGAGAATGAGATCTCAGAATGATCAGAGAACGAAAGAGCTCCTCTCTTCTGCGCAAGCCCTTTTATTAACTTCACGAGGGGCGTTTCCATCCCTTCCAAAGCGTGATACTGCGTCATCGCTAACAGTTCCAACTTCGTTAATACATGACGGATTTTCAAAATTCAAAAACTGAAAATAAATTTCCACCAAAATTCCAAATCAATGCTTTTACTGCAAATGGATTTCCACAATTCTGCATTCCAAAAGTAATAAAAAATACCATAGTTTCAGCAATCTCCGTCTTCCTTTAAACTATCGTTGATTGGTTCATGCCTCTCCTCCAATAGCATAGTTTCTTCCTCAGCAGAATTCCTCGTTTCCTGCGACTGCGTCGTAAATCTTGGAACATTCTCGACTAAAAGCTGACGTCACTGAGAATCTCGGCTCAAGTAGCCTGCTGGCATAACATTTACGTCATCCGTGCTTACGTCATGACTACCCACGTCATAACTATGACAGCCATAACTCTCCTTATAATTTCAAATATAGCCACCGTGGTCTCTATATAATTCAATTACGGGGGCATTCTCCTCCCACCACGTTTTAAAAACAGTTGCAAATTGTTTTTAAACTCAATGTTACAAGTATCTCAACTCTCTTGAACACGAAATTGAATTATTACTGGCTTACTCTAGTATGATATTTCCTCTATGTTCCTTAATCATAAATTTCTTCTACTCTGGGTTGTATGTGGTTAATGTATTCTTTCCTCTCTACTTTCTCTTCTGACCAGTATTTCTATTTTCTAAGTTCTGCTGGCTCGTAGAAGGACCAGGATCGATTACAAGCTCCTGCCTTTTCTTTTGATTGTCAGCTTCTTTATCCCTTAATTCTTTTAAGTATTGCTGGCTTTCCTTCTCTCTTTGCTGATACTGATCAGGTGTCATAACCTGACTTTGAGTATTCTGGTTTCTATTTTGGTTTTGGTTATTCCTATTATAGTTACGGTTATACCCATTATTGTTGTAATATCTGCCTCTTCCATTGTAGTTTCCTCGGTTGTAGTTCCAACCTCTTCTCTGTTGATACGGTCGGTAACCTTGTGATCTGTAATTTCTAAACTGATTATTCCTGTGAGGACCTACATTGTCAGTTTTCTCCTGCTCTGGCTTGTCAGTTTGTTGGACTTGGTCCATATATACCGTATTGATTTCTTTAAACTCCTGCCTTTGACCTTTCTGGACTACGTTAGGCATTGGACTTGTGTAGTCTAACCTTCTTAGTAATTCATCCATGCTGGATAAATCCCTGATGTTGGACGAAATTATAAGTCTCCTCACCTCAACTGGCAGCATACGAGAAATCGCATCTATTAGTTGCTCCGTGGACAATGGGGGTTGCAAAAATCTCAAGCGGGACAACTGACTCGTAAAGAAATCAGCGTACCTCGTTGGAAGAGTACCTGAGTATTTTCTTGAATACACCTCCGCTCTTAACGAATTCTGCGCTTCTATAGACCAAAATCGCTTGATTAATGCCTCTGCAAACTCGTCAAAGTTACTGAATGTGTATCTAAATGCGCGAAACCATACAAGGGGTCCTCCAATCAGATATCTCTCTACTATCTTCATCTCTCTCTCTCTGGGAATGTGAGCTTCGATGAAATAATCTTTGAGATTCCTTACATACTCTATAGGTGTCAAACTATCAGTGTTACTGAATTTTTGTGGTTTGTCTTCGAAATTCCTAATGACCGTCACGTTCCTCGGATATGAATCCGGATAGTTTTTCCCACTATCTCGATAATTCCACTCAGGTTCCATATTCCTCTCGTCATCCTCCTCTCTGAATCTGGATACACGTTCTTCAGGAGTCACGTCTCTTTCTTCTGGCTCTAGGTTACGTCTTCTAGCATAATTCCTATTCAATTCGCAAGCTAAGCCTTCTGTATCCTTGTCGGTGATTTCTGTTAAGACTTTCTTGATAATCTCTTCTTTGTAGTTCTCCATTAAACTAGCCTCTCCTAACTTCAAATTTTTCAGTTTACTCGTCGTTTCATTTACATCCGAGACAACTTTATGAATTTGATCCTCTAATGTAGATTTTAAAGTTTGCATATCCTGATCTAGTTGTGTTCTATCGTCAACTTGTTTTTCGGATAACGAATTTATCCTGACGCTTAAATCTTTCCTAATCTGTACTACTTCATTGTTAATTTCTATCTGCGTACTGGCAAGTTTTCTTTCAATCCTTTCCTGAATTTGGGTTACATGTTCCCCACTTGACTTATTCCACTCGTCTTTCCATACCGCTACGTTTGCTGTTAACATTTCGGCTATGTCTACTTCGATATCCTCTTTTAATACTCTATTGTGGTCTAATACCTGTGTTCTCATGACCTCTACATCATACTTCAACTCTGCTAAAGACGTTGTTGTTCTAACTGATTCATCGACTAACCTAGTCGCTAATGCAGTTATATTACGCGTACAAAGAGTTTTTGAGTTTTCGATTTCTTCCCTGACTTTATTTACATCAGTTTGGACTTTAGTAATATCTACGAAAACTGTGTTGACCTCTACCTGAATCTTAGTTATGTCACTTTGCACCTCAGTTATATCCGCATGAATGTTATTAATGTCTACCTGAACATTGGATACATCAGTTCTAGCTTTTTGAATTTCTTTTTGGACTTCCTCGACCTTGTCTTGGACAGTCGCTACATCGTTTTTGACAACAACTACTTCGGCTCTAGCACAAGAAATATCCCCTCGGACATTAGCTACATCTAGATTTAACATTGTAAGGTCTCTCTGTACCTTAGACACATCAAATTTAACATCATCAACATTTTTATGCACATTAGATACATCTGTGCGGATGTCACTTACAGTATTTTCAATTCCTAGGGTATTAATCTGTAAACGCGACATATTCTCCTCTAAATTGGCAGCACTAGTTTGGATACCCTTCAAATTAGCAGACATATTACTAGCATTCTCCTCCATTCTTGCATTCAAATTACTAGCATTCTCCTCCATTCTTGCATTCAAATTAGCAGAGAAATTACTAACACTCTCCTCCATCATCTGCTTCATGTTAGCAGACATCTCCTCTAACATTTTCTTCAAACTTTCATCTGCCATTACAATATTATTCAAAAATGGATTGCTGTAGGGACATCATCAAAAGAGCAAAATAACAACATTTGAGCAACACTTTTCACCATATATAATTTTGATCAATTTTCTGTCTTAAATCTAACTTATAACTACCTTATAATTAACCTTCGACGATACTTCATGTTGAAACAAACTCAAGCACATGTTCAAAATTTCCCTGGCTCATTTTAAAATATCCTAACACAAATAATTTACATTTACAATCCAAATAATTTAATTTTATCTTTAATATGACTGAAATGTCATAAGCCGGTCAAATAAAATAAGATTCCAGATTATAGGCGATTTTCCTAAGTTTCCTGCCCATTTAACCTTTCTCAAGTTGTATAAGATCTGATCTTTTCTGAGTGTAATTTTCCTAATACAATACAACATTTAATTCCTATATAATCACACTCTTAAATACTACAATTGGCCTAGACATCTAACAAAGAATCAACCTCTTTATTTGAGTCTAATCGAACCTCACGTTTTAGGTTTGCCACTCTTTCTGGCGTTCAACCTGGTAATCCAGTTTTGTCGAATCGAGCCCCAACGTTTTAGGTGCACCAATCTTTCTGTTGACTCAGCCCCACGCTCTTGGGTCGCCAATCTTTCTATTGTTCAACCTGGTAATCCATTGTTGTTGAACATGCCCCACACGTTGACGGCGCCAATCTTTCTGTCCCCGTTTACCTGGATAGTAGGCTGTCAGATATCCGCCCCCTCAATCGGATTGCCAATTATCGATCGCACCGGCACAGTTACATCAATGAAAATGGCACTGACAGATACTATCGAGATAAGAGCACAGAAGTTCACAGGAAATCATTGTGGAACACACCAAAATAGACGGGGGTTCATACTTACCGTTACTTACCTCTTAATTATCTCGGGGTTTGAGTTGACAACAGGATCACTAAAAGTCTGTTCACACAATAACCTCCACCATGACATTTAAAAATGAGCCAGAACCGAAGACGAGAACTTTGAACTGTACAAAATGCTTTATTTCAAATAAAGGGTATGATTTTACTAACACAACAAAATCAACGTGGCTATCAGAAGCCCAAGTCAATCTGACTACGTCCTCAGTAGGACTTGCAAAAATTGTCATACAACAAGATATAAAACATTTTAGCTCCCTTGAGCTCAAAATAACGTAATATTCATAACACTATTGGATTGGAAAAGGACGTCAGGGTGTGACATATATAGAGCATTTGGTTTCCTTTTAATAAACATGAGAATGGTATTTATAGTCGCAAGGCCGGAGTGTGGACGACCTCACTCTCTGTGAACCAGATGTTGGCCCAGCTGCGAGCTACCCTCGAACCTGTTGCATACTGGTCAAATGCACACCCTTCTCACATGCTATGTTACGTAAGAATACAGCTTGCTCTCTCAAGCTTTTAAATGTCTACAAGACAACTCACATTTATATTTACGCAAATCTTTCAAGTACTTTGCTCACATCCTATTAGATCATTATGTTAATTCCTTAAATTTGTTAAGTTCAATCCAAATGTTTAATTAGCTCTTAAATGTTTATAACAAAATCACATAAATTATTTATAACAATTAGAAATTGTTTATCATATTTGTCAAAGACAATAAAAATATTATAAGCACGCCTTCAACATCACTCTCGTTCCATATTATTTTCAAAAATATTTACAGCAATTATTTACAATATTAACATTTAAATTGTTTAAATTATTAATTTAATAAATACATTGACCACATGTCCATTCGGTTGGTAATTTTCATAATCGTGATTAATATAATCGACCAATGAAGGTTAGTTATACATATTAATGTCACAATCTGGTTTAATAAAGGTTTTAATAATGATTTGTGACGGCAACCTTCATTCAAAATCTTATCTCAAATTCTTTCAAAACTCGTGTTAATTATAACAGTAAATCACTTGATTTATTTTTAACGAACTATGACAATCTTACTCCAGCGGAAAATCCTTCGCTAACAAGTTAATGCACAAACTGCATTACAAATATGCCCAAAATCATCATATATTAATCAATATGGTATTAAACTTCCACATAACTTACAAAACTTCCACAAATAATTCTTTAACATTTATTCCTGTGGGAACTTCTTTCATATTCAAGGGCATTATACTTCAGCGACTTTCAACACGCGCAGCACTAGCGATTATACATTCATAGTTCCACTTAAAAATTTTTATAATCATTAATTGTTTCAAAACTGTTTTTCTATTTAACCTTCGTGGATTTCATTCATGAACCGAAATGAAGTCAAGACTAGCCAATCACAAACAAATTTAATAATGAATACGCTTATATACGCCTGTCTGGTCTATCAAAATTTAAGATTAACATCTTAAAAGAAAATTGTAGTATGAAAATACTATCTTCAAATAAAGTGCGACTAAAATGCAAAGTAGTCGAATAGAATCCAATTAGACTGGGGAATGCAAACATCGTTATATAAATCTCTAATTGAGAAAAACTCCTAACAAAAGTTCTAGACTTTAATGCATTCAATAATTCATTATTAAAGTTACTCTTTCACAAAAGTGTCTATAATGCAATGTTCATTCATAACTGACGATAAATGTCTGAGTTGCAATCAATACAAATAACGACTAGTATTTCCAAGATCGTCGACAACGTAAGAGATTTTAACGCTCTAAAATCATTTAAATGTTCTTCCTTCTTGATGATGACAGAAAATTGGTCAAAGTAATTAAACTGGGGTAGAATTACTTTAATAAAATGACACGCTGTCTGAATTTAAATCTGCCATAAAAATCATTAACTTACAGTCAAATCGTGACTATCAAAAATATATTAATTATTGAAAAATCTAAATATCAGTCTCAACTGATTCAAAATCGTTAACTATGCCCATGACATAACAATGTCTTAATAAATCGTCGAAAAATGCAAAACTCATCAAGGTGTACTGAGAATAAGAATCTCAACAAGAAAATAGGGCAAAAACATGAGGATAAAAATATGGGAAAAATGGTTGCTCAAACATCATTAATATACTCAAATACAATAAACGTTCACGACTACCTTATCTGCCGATTGACGTTCCAGAGGAAAATTCCCCAAAGAAGACTGCTGATGGATCCATTTCACCACGTTAAAGTTGAGCTCCATCCTCGAAATAGGAAATAGCACCCTCGGAGAATCGAACTGCTTCCTTCTCCGGAAATCGCTCTGCTCCTTGAAGACGAATAGACATCCTTCCGGCAATAATCTTCTTTGTGAGTCGGGATATCCCTGACCTCTCTTGAAAAATTCCCTGAAGTTCCAGTAGACAATCGTCATGAAGTTTTGTAGAAATTTCCGAAGAAATTATTCATATTCAGAGTATGAAATTGTTTCTATGGCTGTTCGATGGTATTCAGCCTTTAATTACGAAACATGGGTGTAGATGGTATTCACCGCATGTTCGCTTGTGTGGAATAGCAATTAGCGAAGTTCCATGTCGCTATCTTACTCCGTTGAAGTATGTCCCAATTGCAATAAGCCCTTAGCCTTCCATCTGCTCTTCGGTTGTAGTGTTAGAAGAACAAACTGCCGTATTCAATTGCTCCATTATACTGTATCGTTCTGTAACCAAGCAATCTGAAGTCTTTCTATTCCACTCGCAGCGTCAGCCGTTGCGTTGCTTCTGGCTATACAAAAGTGCTTCTCTTGTGGCGAGATAATCACTTTTCTCAGTCGTATAAAACTGCTAATATCTTTCGAACTAATCGGTCGAAATTGTTCAGCTTTTCTCTATAACTGCATGTAGCACTGCACAATACAATTAGCTTATCGTAGACCGCTAACTGTTCGAAGCTAAACTTGTAGAAGCTTTCTAAGGTCCGTTTCAACTTCACCTAGTTTGACTTGGATCTCGTTAATATAGTGGCCTCGCCACACGTTATAAAGACGATTCTTTTCACTGCTGTTCACTTCGACGTCTCACTATAATGAATGTATAAGAAAAGAACTTTCACAATAGACTTCGATGATCTGAGAATGAGATCTCAGAATGATCAGAGAACGAAAGAGCTCCTCTCTTCTGCGCAAGCCCTTTTATTAACTTCACGAGGGGCGTTTCCATCCCTTCCAAAGCGTGATACTGCGTCATCGCTAACAGTTCCAACTTCGTTAATACATGACGGATTTTCAAAATTCAAAAACTGAAAATAAATTTCACCAAAATTCCAAATCAATGCTTTTACTGCAAATGGATTTCCACAATTCTGCATTCCAAAAGTAATAAAAAATACCATAGTTTCAGCAATCTCCGTCTTCCTTTAAACTATCGTTGATTGGTTCATGCCTCTCCTCCAATAGCATAGTTTCTTCCTCAGCAGAATTCCTCGTTTCCTGCGACTGCGTCGTAAATCTTGGAACATTCTCGACTAAAAGCTGACGTCACTGAGAATCTCGGCTCAAGTAGCCTGCTGGCATAACATTTACGTCATCCGTGCTTACGTCATGACTACCCACGTCATAACTATGACAGCCATAACTCTCCTTATAATTTCAAATATAGCCACCGTGGTCTCTATATAATTCAATTACGGGGGCATTCTCCTCCCACCACGTTTTAAAAACAGTTGCAAATTGTTTTTAAACTCAATGTTACAAGTATCTCAACTCTCTTGAACACGAAATTGAATTATTACTGGCTTACTCTAGTATGATATTTCCTCTATGTTCCTTAATCATAAATTTCTTCTACTCTGGGTTGTATGTGGTTAATGTATTCTTTCCTCTCTACTTTCTCTTCTGACCAGTATTTCTATTTTCTAAGTTCTGCTGGCTCGTAGAAGGACCAGGATCGATTACAAGCTCCTGCCTTTTCTTTTGATTGTCAGCTTCTTTATCCCTTAATTCTTTTAAGTATTGCTGGCTTTCCTTCTCTCTTTGCTGATACTGATCAGGTGTCATAACCTGACTTTGAGTATTCTGGTTTCTATTTTGGTTTTGGTTATTCCTATTATAGTTACGGTTATACCCATTATTGTTGTAATATCTGCCTCTTCCATTGTAGTTTCCTTGGTTGTAGTTCCAACCTCTTCTCTGTTGATACGGTCGGTAACCTTGTGATCTGTAATTTCTAAACTGATTATTCCTGTGAGGACCTACATTGTCAGTTTTCTCCTGCTCTGGCTTGTCAGTTTGTTGGACTTGGTCCATATATACCGTATTGATTTCTTTAAACTCCTGCCTTTGACCTTTCTGGACTACGTTAGGCATTGGACTTGTGTAGTCTAACCTTCTTAGTAATTCATCCATGCTGGATAAATCCCTGATGTTGGACGAAATTATAAGTCTCCTCACCTCAACTGGCAGCATACGAGAAATCGCATCTATTAGTTGCTCCGTGGACAATGGGGGTTGCAAAAATCTCAAGCGGGACAACTGACTCGTAAAGAAATCAGCGTACCTCGTTGGAAGAGTACCTGAGTATTTTCTTGAATACACCTCCGCTCTTAACGAATTCTGCGCTTCTATAGACCAAAATCGCTTGATTAATGCCTCTGCAAACTCGTCAAAGTTACTGAATGTGTATCTAAATGCGCGAAACCATACAAGGGGTCCTCCAATCAGATATCTCTCTACTATCTTCATCTCTCTCTCTCTGGGAATGTGAGCTTCGATGAAATAATCTTTGAGATTCCTTACATACTCTATAGGTGTCAAACTATCAGTGTTACTGAATTTTTGTGGTTTGTCTTCGAAATTCCTAATGACCGTCACGTTCCTCGGATATGAATCCGGATAGTTTTTCCCACTATCTCGATAATTCCACTCAGGTTCCATATTCCTCTCGTCATCCTCCTCTCTGAATCTGGATACACGTTCTTCAGGAGTCACGTCTCTTTCTTCTGGCTCTAGGTTACGTCTTCTAGCATAATTCCTATTCAATTCGCAAGCTAAGCCTTCTGTATCCTTGTCGGTGATTTCTGTTAAGACTTTCTTGATAATCTCTTCTTTGTAGTTCTCCATTAAACTAGCCTCTCCTAACTTCAAATTTTTCAGTTTACTCGTCGTTTCATTTACATCCGAGACAACTTTATGAATTTGATCCTCTAATGTAGATTTTAAAGTTTGCATATCCTGATCTAGTTGTGTTCTATCGTCAACTTGTTTTTCGGATAACGAATTTATCCTGACGCTTAAATCTTTCCTAATCTGTACTACTTCATTGTTAATTTCTATCTGCGTACTGGCAAGTTTTCTTTCAATCCTTTCCTGAATTTGGGTTACATGTTCCCCACTTGACTTATTCCACTCGTCTTTCCATACCGCTACGTTTGCTGTTAACATTTCGGCTATGTCTACTTCGATATCCTCTTTTAATACTCTATTGTGGTCTAATACCTGTGTTCTCATGACCTCTACATCATACTTCAACTCTGCTAAAGACGTTGTTGTTCTAACTGATTCATCGACTAACCTAGTCGCTAATGCAGTTATATTACGCGTACAAAGAGTTTTTGAGTTTTCGATTTCTTCCCTGACTTTATTTACATCAGTTTGGACTTTAGTAATATCTACGAAAACTGTGTTGACCTCTACCTGAATCTTAGTTATGTCACTTTGCACCTCAGTTATATCCGCATGAATGTTATTAATGTCTACCTGAACATTGGATACATCAGTTCTAGCTTTTTGAATTTCTTTTTGGACTTCCTCGACCTTGTCTTGGACAGTCGCTACATCGTTTTTGACAACAACTACTTCGGCTCTAGCACAAGAAATATCCCCTCGGACATTAGCTACATCTAGATTTAACATTGTAAGGTCTCTCTGTACCTTAGACACATCAAATTTAACATCATCAACATTTTTATGCACATTAGATACATCTGTGCGGATGTCACTTACAGTATTTTCAATTCCTAGGGTATTAATCTGTAAACGCGACATATTCTCCTCTAAATTGGCAGCACTAGTTTGGATACCCTTCAAATTAGCAGACATATTACTAGCATTCTCCTCCATTCTTGCATTCAAATTACTAGCATTCTCCTCCATTCTTGCATTCAAATTAGCAGAGAAATTACTAACACTCTCCTCCATCATCTGCTTCATGTTAGCAGACATCTCCTCTAACATTTTCTTCAAACTTTCATCTGCCATTACAATATTATTCAAAAATGGATTGCTGTAGGGACATACATCAAAAGAGCAAAATAACAACATTTGAGCAACACTTTTCACCATATATAATTTTGATCAATTTTCTGTCTTAAATCTAACTTATAACTACCTTATAATTAACCTTCGACGATACTTCATGTTGAAACAAACTCAAGCACATGTTCAAATTTCCCTGGCTCATTTTAAAATATCCTAACACAAATAATTTACATTTACAATCCAAATAATTTAATTTTATCTTTAATATGACTGAAATGTCATAAGCCGGTCAAATAAAATAAGATTCCAGATTATAGGCGATTTTCCTAAGTTTCCTGCCCATTTAACCTTTCTCAAGTTGTATAAGATCTGATCTTTTCTGAGTGTAATTTTCCTAATACAATACAACATTTAATTCCTATATAATCACACTCTTAAATACTACAATTGGCCTAGACATCTAACAAAGAATCAACCTCTTTATTTGAGTCTAATCGAACCTCACGTTTTAGGTTTGCCACTCTTTCTGGCGTTCAACCTGGTAATCCAGTTTTGTCGAATCGAGCCCCAACGTTTTAGGTGCACCAATCTTTCTGTTGACTCAGCCCCACGCTCTTGGGTCGCCAATCTTTCTATTGTTCAACCTGGTAATCCATTGTTGTTGAACATGCCCCACACGTTGACGGCGCCAATCTTTCTGTCCCCGTTTACCTGGATAGTAGGCTGTCAGATATCCGCCCCCTCAATCGGATTGCCAATTATCGATCGCACCGGCACAGTTACATCAATGAAAATGGCACTGACAGATACTATCGAGATAAGAGCACAGAAGTTCACAGGAAATCATTGTGGAACACACCAAAATAGACGGGGGTTCATACTTACCGTTACTTACCTCTTAATTATCTCGGGGTTTGAGTTGACAACAGGATCACTAAAAGTCTGTTCACACAATAACCTCCACCATGACATTTAAAAATGAGCCAGAACCGAAGACGAGAACTTTGAACTGTACAAAATGCTTTATTTCAAATAAAGGGTATGATTTTACTAACACAACAAAATCAACGTGGCTATCAGAAGCCCAAGTCAATCTGACTACGTCCTCAGTAGGACTTGCAAAAATTGTCATACAACAAGATATAAAACATTTTAGCTCCCTTGAGCTCAAAATAACGTAATATTCATAACACTATTGGATTGGAAAAGGACGTCAGGGTGTGACATATATAGAGCATTTGGTTTCCTTTTAATAAACATGAGAATGGTATTTATAGTCGCAAGGCCGGAGTGTGGACGACCTCACTCTCTGTGAACCAGATGTTGGCCCAGCTGCGAGCTACCCTCGAACCTGTTGCATACTGGTCAAATGCACACCCTTCTCACATGCTATGTTACGTAAGAATACAGCTTGCTCTCTCAAGCTTTTAAATGTCTACAAGACAACTCACATTTATATTTACGCAAATCTTTCAAGTACTTTGCTCACATCCTATTAGATCATTATGTTAATTCCTTAAATTTGTTAAGTTCAATCCAAATGTTTAATTAGCTCTTAAATGTTTATAACAAAATCACATAAATTATTTATAACAATTAGAAATTGTTTATCATATTTGTCAAAGACAATAAAAATATTATAAGCACGCCTTCAACATCACTCTCGTTCCATATTATTTTCAAAAATATTTACAGCAATTATTTACAATATTAACATTTAAATTGTTTAAATTATTAATTTAATAAATACATTGACCACATGTCCATTCGGTTGGTAATTTTCATAATCGTGATTAATATAATCGACCAATGAAGGTTAGTTATACATATTAATGTCACAATCTGGTTTAATAAAGGTTTTAATAATGATTTGTGACGGCAACCTTCATTCAAAATCTTATCTCAAATTCTTTCAAAACTCGTGTTAATTATAACAGTAAATCACTTGATTTATTTTTAACGAACTATGACAATCTTACTCCAGCGGAAAATCCTTCGCTAACAAGTTAATGCACAAACTGCATTACAAATATGCCCAAAATCATCATATATTAATCAATATGGTATTAAACTTCCACATAACTTACAAAACTTCCACAAATAATTCTTTAACATTTATTCCTGTGGGAACTTCTTTCATATTCAAGGGCATTATACTTCAGCGACTTTCAACACGCGCAGCACTAGCGATTATACATTCATAGTTCCACTTAAAAATTTTTATAATCATTAATTGTTTCAAAACTGTTTTTCTATTTAACCTTCGTGGATTTCATTCATGAACCGAAATGAAGTCAAGACTAGCCAATCACAAACAAATTTAATAATGAATACGCTTATATACGCCTGTCTGGTCTATCAAAATTTAAGATTAACATCTTAAAAGAAAATTGTAGTATGAAAATACTATCTTCAAATAAAGTGCGACTAAAATGCAAAGTAGTCGAATAGAATCCAATTAGACTGGGGAATGCAAACATCGTTATATAAATCTCTAATTGAGAAAAACTCCTAACAAAAGTTCTAGACTTTAATGCATTCAATAATTCATTATTAAAGTTACTCTTTCACAAAAGTGTCTATAATGCAATGTTCATTCATAACTGACGATAAATGTCTGAGTTGCAATCAATACAAATAACGACTAGTATTTCCAAGATCGTCGACAACGTAAGAGATTTTAACGCTCTAAAATCATTTAAATGTTCTTCCTTCTTGATGATGACAGAAAATTGGTCAAAGTAATTAAACTGGGGTAGAATTACTTTAATAAAATGACACGCTGTCTGAATTTAAATCTGCCATAAAAATCATTAACTTACAGTCAAATCGTGACTATCAAAAATATATTAATTATTGAAAAATCTAAATATCAGTCTCAACTGATTCAAAATCGTTAACTATGCCCATGACATAACAATGTCTTAATAAATCGTCGAAAAATGCAAAACTCATCAAGGTGTACTGAGAATAAGAATCTCAACAAGAAAATAGGGCAAAAACATGAGGATAAAAATATGGGAAAAATGGTTGCTCAAACATCATTAATATACTCAAATACAATAAACGTTCACGACTACCTTATCTGCCGATTGACGTTCCAGAGGAAAATTCCCCAAAGAAGACTGCTGATGGATCCATTTCACCACGTTAAAGTTGAGCTCCATCCTCGAAATAGGAAATAGCACCCTCGGAGAATCGAACTGCTTCCTTCTCCGGAAATCGCTCTGCTCCTTGAAGACGAATAGACATCCTTCCGGCAATAATCTTCTTTGTGAGTCGGGATATCCCTGACCTCTCTTGAAAAATTCCCTGAAGTTCCAGTAGACAATCGTCATGAAGTTTTGTAGAAATTTCCGAAGAAATTATTCATATTCAGAGTATGAAATTGTTTCTATGGCTGTTCGATGGTATTCAGCCTTTAATTACGAAACATGGGTGTAGATGGTATTCACCGCATGTTCGCTTGTGTGGAATAGCAATTAGCGAAGTTCCATGTCGCTATCTTACTCCGTTGAAGTATGTCCCAATTGCAATAAGCCCTTAGCCTTCCATCTGCTCTTCGGTTGTAGTGTTAGAAGAACAAACTGCCGTATTCAATTGCTCCATTATACTGTATCGTTCTGTAACCAAGCAATCTGAAGTCTTTCTATTCCACTCGCAGCGTCAGCCGTTGCGTTGCTTCTGGCTATACAAAAGTGCTTCTCTTGTGGCGAGATAATCACTTTTCTCAGTCGTATAAAACTGCTAATATCTTTCGAACTAATCGGTCGAAATTGTTCAGCTTTTCTCTATAACTGCATGTAGCACTGCACAATACAATTAGCTTATCGTAGACCGCTAACTGTTCGAAGCTAAACTTGTAGACGCTTTCTAAGGTCCGTTTCAACTTCACCTAGTTTGACTTGGATCTCGTTAATATAGTGGCCTCGCCACACGTTATAAAGACGATTCTTTTCACTGCTGTTCACTTCGACGTCTCACTATAATGAATGTATAAGAAAAGAACTTTCACAATAGACTTCGATGATCTGAGAATGAGATCTCAGAATGATCAGAGAACGAAAGAGCTCCTCTCTTCTGCGCAAGCCCTTTTATTAACTTCACGAGGGGCGTTTCCATCCCTTCCAAAGCGTGATACTGCGTCATCGCTAACAGTTCCAACTTCGTTAATACATGACGGATTTTCAAAATTCAAAAACTGAAAATAAATTTCACCAAAATTCCAAATCAATGCTTTTACTGCAAATGGATTTCCACAATTCTGCATTCCAAAAGTAATAAAAAATACCATAGTTTCAGCAATCTCCGTCTTCCTTTAAACTATCGTTGATTGGTTCATGCCTCTCCTCCAATAGCATAGTTTCTTCCTCAGCAGAATTCCTCGTTTCCTGCGACTGCGTCGTAAATCTTGGAACATTCTCGACTAAAAGCTGACGTCACTGAGAATCTCGGCTCAAGTAGCCTGCTGGCATAACATTTACGTCATCCGTGCTTACGTCATGACTACCCACGTCATAACTATGACAGCCATAACTCTCCTTATAATTTCAAATATAGCCACCGTGGTCTCTATATAATTCAATTACGGGGGCAGTACCATCCCGGCATTTGCCCGAAGACGAAGTGGGAAACCACGGAAAACCACTTCGAGGATGGCTGAGGTGGGAATCGAACCCCCTCTACTCATTTGGAACACCCGAGGCTGAGTAGACCCCGTTCCAGTCCTCATACCTCTTTTTCAAATTTCGTGGCAGAGCCGGGAATCGAACCCAGGACCTCAATATATATATATATATTTAAAACACTATGGTTTTTTTTGTAACATCGAGATTGAGAAAACGACTTAACCGATTGACTTCGTAATGCATCCTAACGAGAGCTCTTGGCAATTATTTATTATTTATCGTGTGGCTTTTAGTGCCGGGAGTGTCCGAGGACATGTTCGGCTCGCCAGAGTTTGTAGCTGCTTCCAGCGGATACCCTAAAGGGTGAGCTACAAGTTCCGTTCAATTTCAAGTAGTTCCAACTTTCGCCACCAGATATCAATGATACCTAGTGGTGAACGTTGGAACTTTGATAGAGCGTTCTGACGAAATCTAACCTAACAAATTTTGCTTTACACAAGTTTAGTCTGTGAAAGGATCTTTTACATGCCATTTTTTTTTTTTTTTTTTTTTAAGCGTATGGCTTTTATTGCCGGGAGTGTCCGAGGACATGTTCGGCTCGCCAGGTTTGTAGCTACTTCGAGACGGACACCCAATGGGAGAGCTACAAGTACCGTTGGGGAGGAAAGTTGGAATGGAAGGGCGAGGAGTTGGAAGGTAGCGGCTGTGGCCTATAGTTAGGGACCAACCCCGGCATTTGCCTGGAAGGAAGATGTGAAACCACAGAAGACCATCTTCAAGGTTGCCGGCGGGGGGATTCGAACCTCCTCGCCTCCCGGATGTGAGCGACTGCCAGCAGTCCTGCCGTAACGACCACGGCTAACTCACCCGGTTTTACATGCCATAAATCTATGACATGGGACCGCCGGCTTTACTTCCCCTCCGAAGGAAGGCATACTGAAGGATTTTTAACGCTCTTAAAAAATCCGACGACTTCGACCGGGTTTGAACCCGCTATCTTGGGCATAGCAGTTCAGCATGCTACCGACTACGCCACCGAAGCCGCAGATTAGATTTGCAGAGTGTCTTTAAAAGGAAGATATATGTTAGGGTATATTTTTAAAATGATTTAAAGAAAAATGTTGAATTTGTGGCGACTGCGCGTGCGCACAATGGCGTTCTTTCACGAGAGAAATGGCGGATAAAATACCCACCGCCTCGTAGTGTGATCTTTGTTTATGAGAATTAAAAAGAGAGAAAATATGGCATTATGATGTTCTGACGATATATACTGCAATATATACATAAAGGAAGAGATATTTTGAAGAACTTCAACAGGCATTTGAGTGCGTTTGATGTTTACATAACTTAATATTGCAATCGAAGACCGTTGTCCGGGTGGCTCAGGGGTAACACTGCGGACCTGTGATTGAAATCTTGCATAGTCGTACGAGTTCGAATACCACCTCAGACAAGTATTTTTATTTCCCAATTATTATTTCTGGCTATTGGTAATACATTGTCTTAACATATTTTAATTTTATTATTCCCGTCAAGTACGGTAAGGAATTCTCCACGATGTACGTTGGCATCTATATATTTAAACACAAGGTGTTTCCTTTGTACATCGTCAACAACTCACCAAAATATCTGTAATCAGTTCCAATAACTGACAACAGATGGCAGTACCTCGCCCATATAGTTCCAGTAACTGACAACAGATGGCAGCAGCATTGCATCGATATATTTAAAACACAAGAAATTGCGCGTTTTCACGTGATAGTATTTATGAGAATTATAAAGGAGGGGAATATTTTCTATGATGTTTCTACGATATGTATACTGGAATTGAGTTATAAAAGAAGGGAAATGTTGAAGAACATTAACTGACAGTTGAATGTGTATTTTGTTTATGTTCTTTAATATTGCAATTTCTTCCCAATCAATGCTTCGGTGGTCAAGTTGGTAGCGTCCTAGACTAAAAGTTATAATATGCATCGCCGATATACTCTTACATTATTAAAGAAAAAAGTAGTTTTCCAGGCACTCGCGCGTGTCCACAATTGCTTTCGCCATGAGAGACACTTGGCAATCATAACTCGTTTGAAGGGCTCTGACATCGTGGTCACTCAGCCCCGTGTACTTTGGTGTGTATGTGTAAACTTTTCTCTGATAACCTGTGTTATTGTGATGGCTGCATTAATGTGTGTATTTGTAATTAAGGTGGGGCATGGCAAGGAGACGGCCGAGGCCTTAAGTTAGGAACCATTCCGGTATTTACCTTGAGTGGAAGTGGGAAACCACGGAAAACCACATCCAAGATTGTTGACGTGGGAATCGAACCTTCCTCTTCTTAGTTATACCTCAAGAGACTGAGTGTGCCCGTTTTTGCCCTCAGACCAGAAGTAAATTCCTTGGCAGAGCAGTGAATGTAACCCGGGATCCGGGGTGATAGCCAAGAATGGGTGGGCTTCCATGTGTTAATACGATTTTTGACATGCACGGGACATAGAATTCTAAAACTGCCTCCATTAGGGTGACTGCCGAAGTGAGTATTGAGTATAGGCCTATGCTCATTCCAGTAGTTGGCGAAGTGATTCTATGTTCCCCTGCAAAATGTACTGCCATAACCTATAACAGGTGATGGAAATTGCTGATTTAGAGCAGTTTAGTAATGTTTATATCAAAATGAAGAACGTCATTCTGAGCTGCGTTTTCAAGCTATTGTAAAAAAATTCGCTGGCAGGAACATATAAGGATTATATTTTAGGCGATCAGTCTCATCGCATTCTCCTCAGCAACCAACTTGAGTATGAAAGTCTCTGGATGGTGAATACACGGTCATGTAGAACTTCATTGTATAAGACAATTAGTATATTATTATTAGACTATTCTTCTTCTTCTTTCTTCGATTCGGCCAACTAGGGACCACGTCAGTTCAACTGTCTCTTCTTCCGAGCTTTAACTACCGCCCAGTGTTCCCGCATTCGTCTCCGGTGTTGTTCTTTTCTCTCTTGGGACCACACCTTCCCTGTCTTCAGCTTCGGCTTTTCCTGGAAACCTTTGTGCGTACGTAGTTTTTCCTGAAGTGGAACACGCTCCTGGATATCTTTAGGGGAAATTTCCATTTCACGTAAATCTTTCTCAACTTCCGTGAACCATGCCCCTTTGGTTTTCTTATCATGAAAGTACGTCAATATCCGTTTTGATATCCTGCCTGGGCTCATTCGTGTCACGTGGCTATAAAAGGCAATCCTTCTTTTTCGAATCGTGTCACTGATCTTCTCCACGTGCTTGTATAATTCGTGGTTGTGATGCCTTCTGTACTCGCTGTTTTCATTGATAGGACCCAGGATTTTCCTCAAAATCTTCCTTTCTTTCGCCTCTAGTTTTTCCATTAGACCTTTCTTGTTCATTGTTAGAGTCTCTGCCGCATACAGAGCCTCTGGTCGAATAACAGTGCAGTAATGTCTAATTTTGGCGTTTAAGGATATCGATCTCTTATTGTAAATGTCTTTAGTCAGGTTGTATGCCATTTCCATTTTATTAATGCGTGACACGAAGGCTTCTTTCTCTGATAGGTTAGGCTCTATCCATTCACCGAGGTATTTAAACTTTTCTGCCTTCTGAACTTTTCCTAGTCCGACCTCCAGTTGACTATTATTATTAGACTATTATTATTATTATTAATAATATTTATTGGTACAGTTCCAACTTTCTGACGTCCAGGATGTGAAGGAACAACTCCGGATATCTCCCTGGCATCAGAAGTAATTGTGCCATTCATTAAGAGATGGAAAGTGTTGGAAGATTATTCTGCTAGCGATAATCAATTCATCGCATTTGACTGTGAAATAAATGTCCAGGGACGGGAAGTACATCCCCAGAAATCTTGATGGTGGAATGTAAATAGGATTAGCATGGACAAGTTCAAAGATGTTATTGGATAGGGTGCAGAACAAATTCGACTTGCTGAAACACGGAGAGAGTTTGAGGTTGAGGATCAGGTCTCTGCAACCATGAAAATTATTACGTCAGCTTGTGATGTTTCGATGCCCTCCTCAGTACCACGTCACCGAAAGAATCCTGCATACTGGTGGACCAGAGAGATAGCAGAATTAAGGAAGAACTGCCTCAGGCTTCGCCGTCTTGCCCAGAGAGCAAAAAATCGGGAAGAAGCTAATGAAAAATCAGCGGAGCATAAAGCAGCAAAGAAGCTACTTCGGAAAGCCATAACTACGAGCAAGGTTCAGAGTTGGAGAAAGCTTCAGGAGGATATACACACTAAGCCATGGGGTTTGGGTTACAAAATTGTAGCACAGAAACTTGGAAGTCCCAGAACATGGAGCATCATGGAGGATCTGAACACCATTGTTCAAACCCTTTTTCCCACTCATCCCGCAAGACCTGAGAGGAATTTTGAAAGTGATCTAGATTTCCCACTGCTTACTGAAGATAAGCTACGGGTTGCAGCGCATTCTTTACGGAACGACAAGGCCCCGGGGCCGGATGGAATTCCTAATGAGGTTCTGAAAATAATAGTTGACCAAGAGCTGTCGTTATTGTTGAGAATGTTCAATGTGTGCTTGAAAGCAGGAATCTTTAGCTTTCGCTGGAAGATCTGTCGCTTAGTGCTCATTAGTAAGGGCATAGGTGACCCTGAGTTACCATCATCGTACCGCCCACTTTGTATGCTCGATACAACAGGCAAACTATTTGAGAAACTCATAAGACGGAGATTGCTTGAGACAATAATCGCCCAGACAATTTGGATTCAGGGTATGCCGGTCGACACTGGATGCAGTGCAAGAAGTCGCCGACAAAGTACTGTACCCGTAAATCTGGAAAGTAGCCTGTTGGAATATCCATTGCCCCAGCTGGATCGCCTATTTCTAACAGCACCGGAAAATTACTACATTAGAAATCTCTCCAACATGGTCTTTAGGGATTCACATACAGCAGTTCCGAGAATATTGTGGATAAACAACAAACTACACGGGGCACACCTACCTTTACTTACGTATCCCGAGGACTGGGAACTTAGCTTCACCTACTATACATCCACAATTCTATAATCCTTATATTTAAAATGAGTCACACGTCAACAACGACAGATAACGAACTGAATAAATTTATTAACAAGAGTAAACTAATCTAATATAAACAAAATAACAATATAATAATCTAACAACAAAAAACCCATACAATCATACACACTTTTCTTCCACAACACATCTAACTACATTGCTGTGTAAAAATATAAGCATAAAAGCCTTGGCGTGTCTAGGCCTACACTACGTAAAGAAAAACGTTTAACGGAGGCTCTTACATTCATGACATTCCTAACAACTGGTTACCTTCATTGGCACGTGTCTGGGAAACGCACGTGCATTGGCTTGCTTCATCAATGAACGCTAGCATAGCGTTGCGCTCAGAACTCTTTACATTTTATACAAGGCTGTGAGTCGCCACTAGTTCACATTATATCACACCAAGCTCTCCACTCCTAACGGTGAATCATTCTGTCTGGCTTGTATTGAGACTGCCTTGTGTGCGTTTAAAATACACGTATAAAATTAACATTCAGATCTTACAAAAATGCTCATAACTTCTACATTCCTTTAACAATCATTCTGAAATCTCATACAAACTTTCATTCGCACCCCGGAATTGTTCTAGACCAATTCCGTTCAACATTCACTCTTAAACAATGGGCAACCATCCATACAAAAACATCCGCTCACAAAACACACGCTATTCCAAAACATTCGATTAATAAATCCTACTAAAAATATTTAACTAATTAAATCATTTCCGAAAGATATTTACAAGTAATTTTTTCATAATAATAGACAATATTTAACGTTGCTAACACGTTACTTTCGTGATTATGGATTCTCAGTTACTAAATAACTCTCAATTAATTATTTACACTGTTTTTCCACATAAACATTTTCTAACACTCTGTAGTTTTCATATACTGCTCACACATCGTTTTATATAGGTTTCATTACAATATCGGTCTAATACAGTCGACTGACAAAGGTTCTGTTAGGTAGTCAGCCCGAAGGCTGGTTGGATCCTCAAAAAGCACCGCCGTTACGTTATGTGAGTAGATACCCACAAAAACCCAAGGCAGCGCTATATTGAGGCGTTCTAGGCAAGAAGAGGAGTGAGGTAGTTTGCCATTGCTTTCCTCACTGAGTCAGAACAGTAGTCCTAACCCTATGAGTAGAACCTTTCACAGCATCCACAGGCACTGACTGTGCCCTGAATGCCATTACTAAGCACCACCCATACCTCAGTAGCTTCCATATAATCACAGCCATGAGTGAGACTGAGACATCGGTGAAAAGCCACCTTTTACTCTAGCCTGTGCCAACTGACAAATGCAAATGTAGGTTAACTTTACGTAATTACATAACTTCGGGTTTAATACAATTTAATAATTGTATCATAGACATGAGTAGACAATCATTCTCTAATTGCATTCCGCTAAAACCCTTCTGTCAACATAGCTAAAACGTTACTTCACATGAACTGGACTACTTGTATACAAAACTCTTATCATGATCCATGCCTTTTTTTAATCAAAGAACAATAATTTCATTGACTTCCCTTAAAATGCGGAACCTCCTTCGCACGAGCGCTCCATAGCTCTACAAATCTTCATATAACAGTATATATGGCATAAACAATTATCATCCACTATGTTAAACAATAACCAAAAACGCATTAATTGTTATTAACATTTCTTCTGTAGCAAATTTTCTCAAATAACGGCATGACCCTCAGTATCGTTTCACATGACTACTTATTTATTATTTATTCGTGTCAGAAGCAAACAAAATACTGGATTACACTAAAATTACATACATATTTACAAACAAACAAAAAAAGAGAAGTAAACCATACAACACACAATGTCTTTTCAAACCACGGTCAACCAAAAATGTGCAACCTGTATAGCATTGGAAGTTGCTAGTAAAAGATCTTCTGCTGTACAAGTGGCAGGGCACAGCGGACGATTCAGTAGATGCTCCATGGTATGGGGCATACCGCAGTCGCAGTTGGTGGAGTCGACGGGGAAGTGCCATTTCTGCAAGTTATCCTTAGATCTTCCAACAGCAGAACGGAGACGATTAAGTGCCCTCCACACGATCCATTTCTGATCATGTCCAGGTGGGAGGCTTTCCGAAGGGTGATCCCATAGAGAGTTATTCCCAAGCCGAGAAGTCCACAATTGTTTTCTAGCTGTAGCTGGTGTAGTTAGCAAGACTGCAGTGGTGTTGAGGAAACTTCTCCTGGACTTCAACCTACGGGTGGCTGGTACATAACCGTACAACGGATGGGAAAACTGATTAACCTGTTTAGCTCTCTCTTCATTGGCTGCTACCTCACGACGTATATCCGGTGGTGCTATCCCTGCAAGCTGGTAAAGTTTTGCAAGAGGTGTAGGCTTCAAACAACCTGTAATAAGCCTACATGTTTCATTAAGCGCCTTGTTAACATTATTTGCATGGGTGGATTTGTACCACACTGGACATGCATATTCTGCAACACTGTAACATGTTGCAAGCGCTGTCGTTCTCAAGGTTGATGGTTGAGAGCCCCAGGTGCTACCAGTGATCTTACGTAGGATGTTATTCCTAGCTTCCACCTTTAGTCTGGTATTCCGGCAATGCTGTTTGTAGGTCAGAGTACGATCGAGGGTAACTCCCAGATATTTTGGATGAGAAGTGTTAACTAAGCGTGTTCCTTGCCAAGAGACGTTAAGTTCACGACGAGCCTGCTTGTGCTTCAGATGAAATGCACACAACTGAGTTTTTGATGGATTTGGACGAAGTTGATTATCATAGTAATAGACATCCAACTCAGTCAATGCTTGTGTTAAATGAGCTTCAACATCTTCGAAGGATTTCCCCTGACAAGCTAATGCTAGATCGTCGGCATAAAGAAAACTTCTAGTGTTCCTTGGAAGTGGTTGGTCGTTAGTGTAGACGTTAAACAACATTGGTGATAGAACACTACCTTGAGGTAAGCCATTTCTTTGACGTCTCCATCGACTGCGCTGTCCTTGGAATTCCACATAAAATCTCCTGTTTTGAAGGAAACTTTCAATAAGTTTTGTGAAACTGTAATCCTTCGTGATTCCATAAATCTTCTGTAACAAAGCACGATGATTGACAGTGTCATAGGCAGCGGTCAAATCGATAAAAGCTACTCCCGTGATATTCCGTGTTTCAAAGCCATCCTCAATGAATTGAGTGAAGTTAAGGATCTGGGATGTACAACTTTTCCCTGGTCTGAAGCCTGCTTGTTGTTGTATGAGAGCAGGCTCTACAACATGAACTAGGCGGTTCAGTAACATTCGTTCAAAGATTTTAAGCAGGTGACACAACAAGGATATTGGCCTGTAGTTTTGAGGTTCAGTTGACATTTTACCAGGTTTCAGAATCGGTATGACTCGTGATTTCCTCCAGGTTTTTGGGAAATTGCAGGATTTCAAACAGTTGTTGAAGAAAGCTAGGACCCATTCTCTTGCTCGTTCCCCAAAGTGTTTGATCTGCTCTAATCTGATATCATCTACTCCTGCTGCCTTGCCGATCTTACAACTATCAATGGCTGCCGTCAGTTCTGCCATGCAAAAAGGTTGCATAAGTTGACTAATCTCGAGTTCTTCTGACCGAGCAATTTTATGATCTGACCTGCGTAATGGATGGTCAGATTTACCATTTTCCACGAGCTGACGAGCAATCTGATTAGCTGTTATATTTTTGTGTCCCTCTTTTGTTGTTGGATCACAACTCAGGTACTTAAGGAGTCTCCAGGCTTTCTGACTACTCTTACTTAGATCCGTCTCCTCCATCAATTGGCACCATGCATCGTTCCTGTTCTTGGAAATCGCTGTTAAAAGATCTTCCCCAGCTTGAAGGGTATCTTTACCAAATGGGTCATTATCAAAGAGGTCAAGATAGTTTTTCAAAAGTTCCTCAGTTTCCGAAGTCAGACCTTTTATATATTGTGCTCTGCAGCCTCGGGGAATTGAAACACGGGAACAATACTTCACGATATTTACAAAGTCGTCATATAATTCAGGAACTGGCTCAATATTTAGAATATTCTCATCTAGAGAAATGGTAAATTTCTCCCAATCAGCCTTCTTAAAATTGTATCTACGTCGGAAAGGAACTGACTGTGGTCGAATGGCAGCATAAATCTGGCATATAATAGGCCGGTGTTGCGTGTGAGGAATAGCTTGACCCACTGATTTTATTGATAAATGAGATATGTTTTCACTCACAAATATCATATCGGGATTATATCCACGCCTCCATCTTGCACTGTTGAAAGATGCTGGAAGTTTGTTATCATGCAATAAGTTGAGATCATATGAGTCTGCCCATTCAGCCACGGCCTCACCACTTTCATCGGTAGTTGAGTAACCCCATATTGTGTTACGGCTGTTGAAATCACCAACAACAAACTTCACAGATTGATGCTGGAAGTTGCTGGGTTCTACAAATTTAAATACAGTACCTGGGGGCTTATAAACTGATGTTACAGAACAGTTGCTAAGCTCTACTGTAAGAATTTCGGTGTCATCTACAATGGAAATTCCTGTGGAGACGATCTGAATATTAGGTTTGGCAAAGATAATGCTGTCATAATGTCGATGAGGATGTTCAACTATTAGGCTCATACCCTTGATTTTTGGACGGTGGAGAGTCAAGTCTCGGTGGGATTCCTGAATACATAGTAAATCACATTTCTGATCATGGCATATCTGGCTTAATAACTCTTCCTTGGTTGATGAAAGACCTTCAATATTGACAGAGATGATTGTCAGTTTTGGCGCTGAAAAGGGCCGGTTTATATTAATTTTCACCATTCTTTGATTTGCTTCTGGATTGCTGACGTTCAGTTCGGTAATGGAAATATAATTCCAACTACCTTAGCAGGGGCACCACGGGCAGGAATCAGCTTCACCCCCACATGACTACTGATCTACAATTATACATCCTTAAGTTCTTCAAACGAAACTTCCCATCGTAATGAACGATATTAGACTGTCGTGATTGACCTCCTAATGTTTACTACACAAAAAGATAATTAACTGTTAACTCGTCTGTCGCAAATACATGCAATAAAAATAATACTCCTGTCTCATCTCACTTATCAAGCTTTAAATTGTATATCGTTGCAATATTAGGTCTACATAATGATGTGAAATTACACAAATAGTGTAAAATAACACACATGTTATTTATAGTGTCAAATAGAATTCAATCTTGACCGGGATAAACTATCTTTGAATTCCTAGCCAAAGATTTGAATAATCTTCTATCAAAAGATATTTCCTCTAGCATATTAAATGAACAAAGCTCTTAGCTTTACAAATAATAAAAAAGGTTTGTCAACGTCGTAAAGTTTTTCCACTCTACACAAATAATGTCTATAGGGATTAAGAATTCGGTCTTATCAAACGACTAGTATTTCCTAGATCGTCGAAAGTTTATGTACAATAATGATATGACAATACCATTCGATGTTTCTTCTGTTCTTGAAGTTTGATGTTATTACATTTAAGTGCTCGAATTAAATTTAAAAGAATTTAATTTGAAACTATGACAATGTCTGAATACTTGGTTTAAATAAAATTATTAAGATTCGATAGTAGAAACGACTAGTCTTCTATAAGGAAATCTGATTCCTCAAACAAAATTTTTAATGTCAGTTCAACAACTGATCCGTAGAATAAAATTGAAAAATAGATGAAAGGCAATCATCTCCTAAATAATCATGAAGCATAAAAATCTTAGCACACATCTGAAGTGTAAAATACAAGAAAACACTGAAATACATGAAATGTGAAAATATGGAGTAAGAACGACGGCTCAGAATGTCACTAATCAAGCTCTATACTATAAGTAAACGACACAGCTACCTTATTTGGACGAAAACTTGAAGATCTATGTAAGTATTCACACAATACTTTAGATGTTTCCTCAGTTGAAGATACTGGGATGGATCTGCATTCGAACCTCGGATCTGCGACCTCAGAGATAGGAAAACGTTCCCTCTCCGGAATTCACCAACATTCGCCTGGGCTCGAACGACATCCTTCTGGCAAATTATTCTGTTGTTGCTGGGCTACCCTAGCATCTTGACAAATCTCTTCTGTAGAATCTTCATTCTCCGTCGCAAATATATATCTGCCTCATCATTGGAAAATAATTTATAGAAATATTCATATAGATGGTGAATGAAATATTTTTATTGCTAATTGATGTTACACTAGTGTTCGTAGACTGACGAAAATGTACAAGATGGACCGTACACTACGTCTGTATTCAAGAATACGTCGTCTAACGAAGTTCCATCGTTGTATCTTAACTTCTGTTATCGAATATGTCTCAGGTGCATGACTATTTAGTTCATCATATCAACAATGTTAATTATGTTGAATGAAACCACTTGAAGAATAATGATAGTCATAATGATAATGTTTATTTGCTGCGCCAATGTTAAAAGTTCTCCGCTACTGTTCACTTGAACTGCGTTCGCCAACTTCACGTTGGAACTAAAATGATTTTCAATTTTATTTCCAACACTTTTGAAAAACAGTCTTAACAGGCTTATATTATCGAAATGGTAAATCTTAGAACGCTTGACTTTCAGCAGAATTGCCTGTCGTAGGAGGGGACTAATAGGGCCGACACGGCCGAATAACTTGCCAGTTATTGATTTGTTCAGACACCTATTTAACGACAGTAGTAATCCAGCAATCTAGTTAAGTCTTAGGGAAATTTACTGTTTTTCAAAATAGTTCGAGATTTTTACCTGTTTCCTACAATTAAGTCTCACATCCATTACAAAAGAACCTAACAAATTTAAGGCACGGAAAACAGAACCACTTACGTCATTTCTACTAAAAAATTGTCCAAGTTCTGTGATGTGGTTTGTTGCTTGGACTGCTCTCGGAACAGTTTTTTCGGGAACTGACCCAACTGTTTGGCGTCCGATTGGCTTTTTACACTAAAACTTCGAATTATCCAAAATATAATGCCTCGATTTGTTTTTATAATAATCCGTCCATTATTTCTTCTCCTATACGAAGGATAACCATTGGCATTATCTTTGCTCTCTTCCTGTAAGTATTTTCTATCTAAATTGCATTTTGTAAATATTGTCAATTCAAATAACAGTACAGTAAGTATGTAGTCAGTTTTAGTTGTAAGTAGGTAGTTAGTTTGTCTATTAGATATATGTCATTGTTCTATTAGACTGTGGTGTGTGAGTGTGTCTGGTAGCAGTTTCATTGTTTATTAGTTATAGTTCATTGTTTCAGTAGACTGTGATGTGTGAGGGTGCATGTGAGTGTGCCTGTTGACAGACTGTTTTAGTGGTAGTATTTGGTGTTGGTGGAACTTTAGTATTTTTTCGTTAGTAGAATTTTGGTATTTAATTGTTAGTACAGTAGAAAGTTAGTATTTTTGTTAGTAGAATTGCTATTTACTTATTCTGAAAGGGAGTAGCAGCCTTTCAGAATAAATCAATTCTTTACTAGTCTTATAGACGGTTAAGATATTGATAATATAAGCCAAATAATGGCTACACTGCGTCCTGCTGCACGGCTGAAAGCAAGGGGAAACTACAGCCGTTTGCTATTCCCGAGGATATGCACCTCTCTATGCATAAATACATGTGATGATGGCATCCTCCCTTGTAAAATTTCAATCCGGAGGTAAACTAGTCCCCCGTTCGGATCTCCGGGTGGGGACTACTCGAGAGGGGGTTAACATCACAGAAGTGACAAAGAGGAACTCTGACATTCTACGGATCGGAGCGTGGAATGTTAGAAGTCTGCTAGGAAATGGAAGGTTAGAAAACTTAGAAAGGGAAATGGATAGGTTGAGGTTGGATTTGGTTGGGATTAGTGAAATGCGCTGGCAGGAAGAACAGGACTATTGGTCAGGAGACTATAGGGTCATTAGCACTAAATCAAACAATGGCCAAGCAGGGGTTGGCCTCATATTGAGTAGGAAACTTGGACAGCGGGTGGAATATTATGAGCAATATAGTGAACGGATTATTGTAGCAAAAATAAATACTAAACCTACCTGCACCACAGTTGTACAAGTCTATATGCCTACCAGTCAAGCTGATGATGAGGATGTTGAAAAGGTCTACGATGAAATAGACGAAATTCTGAGGTATATCAAGGGTGATGAAAATGTTATAGTAATGGGAGATTGGAATGCTGTGGTAGGAAAAGGGAGAGAAGGGAAGATAGTAGGAGATTTCGGATTAGGTGAAAGGAATGATCGAGGAAGCAGGCTGATGGAATTCTGCACCGAACATGAGTTGGTCATAGCTAACACCTTATTCAATAACCACAATATATGAATATACACTTGGATGAGACCAGGAGATACAGGGCGTTACCAAATCGACTTCATTATGGTCAAGCAGAGGTTTCGAAACCACATATTGGATTGTAAAACATATCCTGGTGCTGACATAAACTCTGACCACAATCTGGTTGTAATGAAATGCAGATTAAAGTTGAAGAAACTGAAGAAAAGTCAAAAGCCAAAAAGGTGGGCAATAGACAGACTGAAAGAGAAGGATGTAAACGAAAGATTCAAGAAGAGTATAAAGGAAGGACTAATGAAAAACCCTAAACAAACTTCAATTGCAGACGAATGGGCACTTTTGAGGAATGAAATAACAAAATCGGCAGAAGAAAACATTGGTAGGAAAGAGAGAATAGGTAGAAAACCGTGGATCACTCAGGATATACTCGAATTGATGGATGAAAGGCGGAAGCACAAGAATGTAAGAGATGAAAAGGGGAAAGCAGAATACAGACGTCTGAGAAATGAGGTTAACAAGAAGTGCAAGGAAGCGAAAGAAGAATGGTTGAAAGAGAAATGTGCTGGTATAGAAAATTGTCTGAAATTAGGAAAAGTAGACACAGCTTATCGAAGGATTAAGAATACTTTTGGAGAAAAGAAGACTAAGTGCTGTAATATTAAGGACACAAATGGAAAGCCTCTAACAGATAGGGAAGAAAAGGTTGAGAGATGGAAAGCTTACATAGAGAGTTTGTATAAGGGAAAGGAGATTGAGAATCATGTAATGGAAAGGGAGGAGGAAATTGATGAGGATGCGAAAGGAGATTTAATATTGAGATCAGAATTTGATAGAGCTTTGGAAGACTTAAGCAGGAACAAAGCACCAGGCATAGATGATTTACCGATTGAGTTGCTACGCTGCATAGGAGAGGAAGGTCTGATCAGGTTATTTCACTTGGTGTGTAGGATTTATGAGACAGGTGAGGTACCCCCTGATTTCAAGAAGAATGCAATCATCCCTGTACCAAAGAAAGTGGGAGCTGACAGATGTGAAGATTACCGTACAATCAGCTTGATTACTCATGCTTCAAAGATCCTTTCTAGAATAATTTACAAGAGGATTGAGAGCCAGATAGAAACGGAGTTGGGTGAAGACCAGTTTGGTTTCAGGAGAAATGTAGGAACAAGGGAAGCTGTACTAAGTCTTAGGCTGATTTTGGAAGGTAGAATAAGGAAAGATAAGAGAACGTTCATGGCTTTTGTAGACTTAGAAAAGGCTTTTGATAACGTTGATTGGACTAAATTGTTTGACATTTTGAAATCGATTGGAATAAAGTACAGGGATAGGAGGGTGATATACAATCTATACAGAAACCAGACAGCAGTCATTCGAGTTGAAGGATATGAGAGAGAAGCTGGTATTCAGAAAGGTGTAAGGCAAGGCTGCAACTTATCACCCATACTTTTCAATCTTTACATTGAACAAGCAATGAAGGAAATTAGAGAAAAATTTAAAGTGGGAGTGAAGATTCAAGGAGAAATAATTTCAACTCTGAGATTTGCTGATGACATCGTCATCTTGGCCAACAAGCCTGAGGATTTGAATGAGTTTTTGAATGGTATGGATTCCGTCTTACGGAAAGAATTCATGATGAAAATTAATAAATGTAAAACAAAAATACTGGAATGCAGCCGAAATAAATCAGGAACCTCTATGGAGATCAAATTGGCAGGTGAAAAGCTGAAGGAAGTAGGAGATTTCTGTTACTTAGGAAGCAGAATAACCAGTGATGGACGAAGCAAAGAGGATATAAAAAGTAGGTTGGCTCAGGCAAGAAAAGCATTTCTACAAAAAAGGAATCTGCTGACATCGAATATAGATTTAGGTATTAGGAAGTCATTTTTGAAAGCCTTTGTCTGGAGCGTGGCGCTCTATGGAAGTGAAACTTGGACTATTGGTGCAGCAGAAAAGAGGAGAATTGAAGCATTTGAAATGTGGTGTTACAGGAGAATGATGAAGATCAGATGGGTAGATAGGGTTACAAACAAAGAGGTATTAAGACGAGTGGGAGAGGAGAGATGTTTCTGGCGACTGCTAATGAAGAGAAGAGATAGGTTGGTAGGACACATACTAAGACACCCAGGAATAGCAAGCTTAGTTATGGAGGGAAGAGTCGAGGACAAGAACTGTAGGGGTAGACCAAGGTTAGAATATGTTAAACAGATTGCCTCGGATGTAGGTTGTGGTAGCTATGTAGAGATGAAACGATTAGCTCAGGACAGGGAGGCATGGAAAGCTGCATCAAACCAGTCAAAAGACTGAAGACTCAAACAACAACAGACCCCTTGTGGATGGGGAGGGCAGAATTCATCCATTGTATCCCCTGCCTTATAAAGGTCGATTTTGGTTTTCTGGTCCCAGCTCTGGTTTGACCAATAAAAATAAACATGCATGCTGTTAGGGGAAGGGCCACCAGCTTGGCCATCTGGCCAGAAAGCCTAGACGGTTTGCCCCATCCCGTCAGGTGGGTGCGCCATGTACCCTACAGTAGTATCCGCCTTACAACGAAGGTCCCTGCATGGCCGAATACTGGAGCTGCATAAATCCTGTGCATGCCGAGGGGGAAGTGCCTGTTCGAGGCACTGGGACCCCGGGCAATACCTGCAATGCCAGGTAGGTATTGCCTTGGCTGGGTGGCGCCCACAGTGATAGCCCCCGTTCGGAGTGGGCAGTATTCGGGGAGGATTTCGTCCGGGATCGTACTAAACGATCACGGACACCTGTACAGGGTGGCACCCTTAAAAAGCCGTCTCTGGAGTGTAGACCGAATCCCAAGGTGTATACGCCTTGGGATGAGGCATTTAATAAGAAGTTCCCTGTTGACAGGTCTCCTCGCTACCTGGTAGCTACCAGGACAGACGGGGGGGGGGATTTTAAACAGGTAAAATCGATCCTATTTTTAAGAGGAAATCGAGGGGAAATATCGCGAACTTGACGGGATTTCCAAGCTCCGGAACGGGCAGCTCCTGCTGCATACCGTTGACCGGCAGCAAACCGAAGCGTTGCTGGAATGCACGCATTTCGGCGAAATTCCCGTTAAGGTTGAGAAGCACGATACGCTGAATGAGGTACGTGGAGTTATATTCCATCGCGACCTCATTTTAAACAGCGACGCGGAATTGATGCGGGATCTGGGGAAGCGAGGCGTCACCAGGATTAGGCGCATCACCCGGAAAATTGGAAAAGATAGCGTCGATACTGGCGCTTTCATTCTCCATTTTGAGGGTGATGTAGTGCCTAAGCAGGTGAAGGTCACATCGAACCATTGCGACGTTAGACCGTACATCCCTCCACCTATGCGCTGCTACAATTGCCAGAAATTCGGTCATGTTTCTGCCAGGTGCACTGCCAAGGCGGTGTGTAGAGAGTGTGGCAAGGGGGCACATGACGGTGTGGGGTGTACGCCTCCCCCGACATGTCCTAACTGCCAAGGAAGTCACTCTCCGCGGTCAAAGCAGAGCCCTGAGTTCTGCAAGGAAGCAAAGATCCAAGAAATCAGAACATTGGATCGGCTTTCATATCACGACGCTCGAAAGAGATACCGTGATATGACTGCACCCGAATTTCCGGTATCTTTCGCGGCTAAGGTGACGCCACCTATCACTCCTGCCACGTTCGTTCCCCGTGCTGTACCCTCGACGAAGAACTACTCTGAGATCGTAAAGTCTCCCCTCGCTGTCAAAGCGAGACCTGTCAGCCCGAAGAAGGTTACACAACCTTCTTCGGCCATTGTGAAAAAGGCGCCGGTTATACCATCTAAACTGGCGCAATCGGAGAAGAAATCATCTTCCTCTCCGAAACGGTCGGAGAAGCAGTCTTCCCCTGCCAACGAGGCAAAGAAGACTTCTGCGACCGGGGCTGGATCGTCATCGGGGCTGGATCGTCATCCAGCCCACCTGATAAGACAAAGAGAGTGGAGAAGAGGGGGACGGAGCGGCGCCGTCTCTCTCGACCTCCGGATGATGGGATGGCTCCTTCATCTGCTGGGCCTTCCGCTCCCTCGACCATCAAGGGCGTGATGCCCTTAGAAGCCAAACCCGTTAGAGTGGAGAAACTCCCCTATAGGAAAAATAAGTCACCGGCGAAAACGAGGGGCGGTTCAGCGCCGTTTCTCTTCCTCTCCTGCATACAAGGCAGCTCAGCCATCTGCTGGCCATTCCGCTCCTACCATCACCAAAGGAGCGGTGCCAGCTGGAGCGGCCTCGTTTTGCAAGGACCTGACGTCTGTGGGGAAGGGACCACCTACTTCCCCGAATAGACGTCTTCTCCAAGAGCGAGACTCGTGAGGTCCGACGACGACCGCGCGCAACCCAAGAGAGCACCTGTTCCATTTTCTTCGTCTTCGGAAGGAGGTGTGGAAATTGAGGTGTGCTCTCCTGCCCCATCATCTCCAAAAAGAGATGGGTAAGGGTGGCAAACGGTCAAGCATAAGTAGAAGAGCCACTTCTACTTAAGCCCACACCATGGCACTATTACAATGGAACTGTAATAGCTATTCTGTTCATCACGCTGAGTCGTCGTTTGAGTCTTCAGTCTTTTGACTGGTTTGATGCAGCTCTCCATGCCTCCCTGTCCTGAGCTAATCGTTTCATCTCTACATAACTACCACACCCTACATCTGAGGCAATCTGTTTAACATATTCTAACCTTGGTCTACCCCTACAGTTCTTGTCCTCGACCCTTCCTTCCATAACTAAGCTTGCTATTCCTGGGTGTCTTAGTATGTGTCCTACCAACCTATCTCTTCTCTTCATTAGCAGTCGCCAGAAACATCTCTCCTCTCCCACTCGTCTTAATACCTCTATGTTTGTAACCCTATCTACCCACCTGATCTTCATCATTCTCCTGTAACACCACATTTCAAATGCTTCTATTCTCCTCTTTTCTGCTGCACCAATAGTCCAAGTTTCACTTCCATAGAGCGCCACGCTCCAGACAAAGGCTTTCAAAAATGACTTCCTAATACCTAAATCTATATTCGATGTCAGCAGATTCCTTTTTTGTAGAAAAGCTTTCTTTGCCTGAGCTAACCTACTTTTTATATCCTCTTTGCTTCGTCCATCACTGGTTATTCTACTTCCTAAGTAACAGAAGTCTTCTACTTCCTTCAGCTTTTCACCTGTCAATTTGATCTCCATAGAGGTTTCTGATTTATTTCGGCTGCATTCCAGTATTTTTGTTTTAAATTTATTAATTTTCATCATGAATTCTTTCTGTAAGACGGAGTCCATACCATTCAAAAACTCATTCAAATCCTCAGGCTTGTCGGCCAAGATGACTATGTCATCAGCAAATCTCAGAGTTGAAATTATTTCTCCTTGAATCTTCACTCCCACTTTACATTTTTCTCTAATTTCCTTCATTGCTTGTTCAATGTAAAGATTGAAAAGTATGGGTGATAAGTTGCAGCCTTGCCTTACACCTTTCTGAATACCAGCTTCTCTCTCATGTCCTTCAACTCGAATGACTGCTGTCTGGTTTCTGTATAGATTGTATATCACCCTCCTATCCCTGTACTTTATTCCAATCGATTTCAAAATGTCAAACAATTTAGTCCAATCAACGTTATCAAAAGCCTTTTCTAAGTCTACAAAAGCCATGAACGTTCTCTTATCTTTCCTTATTCTACCTTCCAAAATCAGCCTAAAACTTAGTACAGCTTCCCTTGTTCCTACATTTCTCCTGAAACCAAACTGGTCTTCACCCAACTCCGTTTCTATCTGGCTTTCAATCCTCTTGTAAATTATCCTAGACAGGATCTTTGAAGCATGAGTAATCAAGCTGATTGTACGGTAATCTTCACATCTGTCAGCTCCCACTTTCTTTGGTATAGGGATGATTACATTCTTCTTGAAATCAGGGGGTACCTCACCTGTCTCATAAATCCTACACACCAAGTGAAATAACCTGATCAGACCTTCATCTCCTATGCAGCGTAGCAACTCAATCGGTATATCATCTATGCCTGGTGCTTTGTTCCTACTTAAGTCTTCCAAAGCTCTATCAAATTCTGATCTCAATATTACATCTCCTTTCGCATCCTCATCAATTTCCTCCTCACTTTCCGTTACATGATTCTCAATCTCCTTTCCCTTATACAAACTCTCTATGTAAGCTTTCCATCTCTCAACCTTTTCTTCCCTATCTGTTAGAGGCTTTCCATTTGTGTCCTTAATATTACAGCACTTAGTCTTCTTTTCCCCAAAAGTATTCTTAATCCTTCGATAAGCTGTGTCTACTTTTCCTAATTTCAGACAATTTTCTATTCCTGCACATTTCTCTTTCAACCATTCTTCTTTCGCTTCCTTGCACTTCTTGTTAACCTCATTTCTCAGACGTCTGTATTCTGCTTTCCCCTTCTCATCTCTTACATTCTTGTGTTTCCGCCTTTCATCCATCAATTCTAGTATATCCTGAGTGATCCACGGTTTTCTACCTATTCTTTCTTTCCTACCAATGTTTTCTTCTGCGGATTTTGTTATTTCATACTTCAAAAGTGCCCATTCGTCTGCAATTGAAGTTTGTTTAGGGTTTTTCATTAGTCCTTCCTTTATACTCTTCTTGAATCTTTCGTTTACATCCTTCTCTTTCAGTCTCTCTATTGCCCACCTTTTTGGCTTTTGACTTTTCTTCAGTTTCTTCAACTTTAATCTGCATTTCATTACAACCAGATTGTGGTCAGAGTTTATGTCAGCACCAGGATATGCTTTACAATCCAAAATCTGGTTTCGAAACCTCTGCTTGACCATAATGAAGTCGATTTGGTAACGCCCTGTATCTCCTGGTCTCATCCATGTGTATATTATTCTATTGTGGTTATTGAATAAGGTGTTAGCTATGACCAACTCATGCTCGGTGCAGAATTCTACCAGCCTGCTTCCTCGATCATTCCTTTCACCTAATCCGAAATCTCCTACTATCTTCCCTTCTCTCCCTTTTCCTACCACAGCATTCCAATCTCCCATTACTATAACATTTTCATCACCCTTGATATACCTCAGAATTTCGTCTATTTCTTCGTAGACCTTTTCAACATCCTCATCATCAGCTTGACTGGTAGGCATATAGACTTGTACCACTGTGGTGCAGGTAGGTTTAGTATTGATTTTTGCTACAATAATCCGATCACTATATTGTTCATAATATTCCACCCGCTGTCCAAGTTTCCTACTCAATATGAGGCCAACCCCTGCTTGGCCATTGTTTGATTTAGTGCTAATGACCCTATAGTCTCCTGACCAAAAGTCCTGTTCTTCCTGCCAGCGCATTTCACTAATCCCAACCAAATCCAACCTCAACCTATCCATTTCTCTTTCTAAGTTTTCTAACCTTCCACTTCCCAGCAGACTTCTAACATTCCACGCTCCGATCCGTAGAATGTCAGATTTCCTCTTTGTCACTTCTGTGATGTTAACCCCCTCTCGAGTAGTCCCCACCCGGAGATCCGAACGGGGGACTAGTTTACCTCCGGATTGAAATTTTACAAGGGAGGAGGCCATCATCATATGTAATTATGCATAGAGAGGTGCATATCCTCGGGAATAGCATACGGCTGTAGTTTCCCGTTGCTGAGTTACGACAATTAATATCTTCGTTTTCGGCAACCATTGTCTGTCTTCAGGAATCCAGGTTTCGTCCTGGACATGAGACAACAATGCGTCACTTCCAACTCTTCTCTAAAGACCGGCCGGATGGAGCTGTGGCCGCCGGTGGCGTCTGCACTCTCGTCCATTCTAGCCTCTTTAGTGAAGAGGTGCCGTTGCGTACTCAGCTAGAAGCAGTTGCAGTTCGTACTTCGTTGCCAGTAATGGCAACAGTACATAACGTGTACATCCCGCCTGATTCTCAACCGGATTACAACCAGCTGGTGGATCTAGTCTCTCAGCTCCCCCCCTCCTTTTCTCCTTCTGGGAGATGTTAATGCCCACAACACCATCTGGGGCTCCGCTACCACTAGCGGTAAAGGGAGAGATTTTGAGAGGCTGATCAGGCGGCTGGACCTGTGTCTGTTGAACACAGGGGAACCTACGCACTTCTCTATTGCACACGGTACTTATTCAAGTATCGATATTGCCTTGTGCAGTCGTGCGCTGGTTCCCCTGCTACAGTGGGGTGTACACGATGACCTTTGTAATAGTGACCATTTTACAATTATCGTTACTCTTCCGAACCGGAGAGCCATCGAGTTACCAAGTCGATGGCTTCTCCGTCGGGCTGATTGGCCAAATTTCACGGCACGTGCGGTGTCCGCCGAAAATACCTTTGAGAGTGTCGACGATCATACCATTCACATAACGAATGGTATTTTGGCTGCTGCTGAGGAAACAATACCTTCCTCATCCGGCAACTCACGCCGGAAGCTTGTCCCTTGGTGGACAGCCGAGATTGCAGCAGGCATTAAAGATCGTCGACGTGCTTTCAAATTCTATCGGAGGCAAAACACTATGGCCAACCTTATCACCTTCAGAAGGATGCGTGCTAGAGCCCGATATCTGATTCGGGAGAGTAAGAAAACGACGTGGGAAAAGTATGTGTCGTCTATGACGGCGCATACTCCTTCATCTCAAGTGTGGACTAAGCTTCGTCGGATCTCTGGACTCCCGACATCACTGTCGATACGCGGAGTGTCTATCAATGGAGACATCATCACGGACCATCTCGCCATTGCCAACAGCATTGGCTCGCACTTCTCCGATGTATCCTGCTCCGGGAGTTACGATCCTATATTTCTGACTTTGAAGCGGGAGGCAGAGACTCACCTCTTGTCCTTTGCCACTGCTGCTTCGGAGTCCTATAATGTACCATTCTCGGAATGGGAACTGCGCAGTGCGCTTGCACTGTGCAGGGATACGGCTCCTGGACCGGATAACATACATAATCAAATGTTAAAACATCTGCGCGAATCTAGTATTAAAAAACTGTTGATCCTCTTCAATCGTATATGGATTGAATGGGAGTTCCCATTTCAGTGGCGAGAGGGGATCGTGATACCGATTCCTAAGGCTGGAAAGGATCCCAAGTTTGTAAGCAGCTATTGGCCCATTTGTTTGACAAATGGCCTATGTAAGCTGCTCGAAAAGATGGTGAACCGTAGACTGGTGTGGTTCTTGGAGGAGAAAGGTCTCCTGTCTGAGTACCAGTGTGGATTTCGCTCTCATAGGTCCACCACTGACCATCTGGTGCGACTTGAGAGCGCCATACAGGGGGCATTTTTCCGAAAGCTGCACCTAGTAACGGTCTTCTTTGACCTCGAGAAGGCCTACGACACCACATGGCGCGACGGGATCCTCTCCACCCTTCACAAGTGGGGACTCCGTGGTAATCTACCGACTTTCATTGCGAATTTCATGTCCGTCCGACTCTTCCGCGTAAGGGTCAGTAGGACACTATCGCAATACTATACTCAGGAAAATGGAGTTCCTCAGGGTTCTGTGCTGAGTGTCACCTTGTTCGCGATTGCCATAAATGGCATTGTTGCCGCCACCGGGTCCGCGGTAGTTCCATCGCTGTATGCAGACGATTTAGCTCTGCATTACAGCTCTGGAAGTATGGCAGTCGTGGAACAGCAATTGCAGCTAGCTATCAACCGGGTCGACAGGTGGGCTCAGGACCGGGGTTTTCGTTTTTCAGCAGCGAAAACCTGCGTCGTCCATTTTTGTCGGCTCCGGAGGCTACATTTACACCCTTAACTACATCTCAGGGATGCTGCGTTGCCGTTGGTTGACACTTATCGCTTCCTGGGGCTCCATTTTGATAGCAAATTAACGTGGCAGCCCCATATACGGCAATTAAAAATGACGTGTCTCAGGAAACTGAACATGCTCAAGTTTCTTAGTGGCACTACGTGGGGGGCTGACCGTGCGGTGCTGCTACGGTTCTACCAAGCCCTCGTCCTGTCCCGGCTAGACTATGGTTCTGCGGCATACGGTTCAGCAAGGCCGGCAACCTTGAAAATGATGGACAGTATCCACCATAGTGGCGTTAGGCTGGCTACCGGTGCCTTCCGGACCAGCCCGATACCCAGCCTACTCGCCGAATCGGGTGTTCCACCTTTAAATTATAGACACCAACATATGCTTTTAGCATATGCTGCCAATGAGCGTCAAATGCCGCAACACCCGACCTAGCAAGCTCTCTTCGGTACCCAAAACCACCAGGGGTACGCCAACCGGCCTCGTGCCACTCGGCCGGTTGGTATTAGACTTGATAGCTCGTGTACTGAAATAGGAGTGGCTGTAGGTCCCTGTATTATCCGGACATCTAGCGAGGTGCCTCCGTGGCAAGTCCCGCGTCCAGAAATTCGGCTAGATCTTCACCGAGGTCCTAATGTGAATACGGATGCCTCCGTTTACCTGAGGCAGTTCCACAGCATAGTTCACCAATTTCCGGACGCTGGCATTCTCTACACGGATGGTTCAAAGGTAGACGAGAAGGTGGGTTGTGCTTACGTTATTGATGGTTCAAATACCAAGACCTCTTTGCCTGAGGCTTGTAGTGTGTTTACTGCGGAGCTCGTTGCCATCTATGAAGCTCTTCACTTTGCACTACAGGATGCACGAATCCACTTTCTCGTGTGTACCGACTCTTTGAGTTCGTTGCAGTCATTTGCTACATTTTTCCCCCAACGCCCCCTAGTGCAGCGAATCCACGACCTACTAGCCGGGCTGTGCCAATCTGACACTCGAATCACCTTTCTGTGGCTTCCAAGCCACATTGGAATTGCGGGAAATGAGTTAGCTGATCAAGCTGCAAAAGAGGGCATATCACTTCCACCTCGACCAATGGAGGTACCCGCTAGAGATAATCGCTCTCAGTTACGCCGACAAGTTCTGGCTTTTGGGGAGAGTCAGTGGCTAGTTGACCCACTGCCCAGTAAACTGAGAGCGATCAAGGGAACTACTCGCGTTCGGCGGAGCTCCTTCCGGGCCCGGAGAGAGTCCGTCATTTTGTGTAGGCTAAGGATAGGTCATACAAGATCCACCCACTCGTACCTGATGAGAAGGGAAGACCCTCCACTTTGTACCTGTGGAGCCGTTTTCACCGTGGCCCACATTTTCATCGAGTGTGTGGATCTTGCAGACTTACGAAGAAACCTTGGTTTGCAGATGACACTCAAACTTATATTAGCCGATGGCGCGGTGGCTGCTGATCGCGTTATCCGCTTTATAAGTGAGAGTGGGTTAGGGCCAGCAATCTAAATTTCCAGTGAACATTGACTCAACGACTTGTTCGTTTTTGAATGATAATGTTTTGTTTTTCCGTAAATTTTGTTTATTTTTATAATTTTTATTTTTATTTAATTTTTTGTTTTTGTTTTATTAATTTTTGGTCTTTTTAAATTTAGATGTCCACTTCAAAATTTTAAATTCAATTCAAAATTTGTATTCTTTAATCTGTGTTAAGAGGGGCAGGTGACCTCGTAGTTCCGCCCCTTAAAACAACAATAACTAACTAACTTTCAGCAGAATGTAGTATTCGACCTGTTCTTTCACTATACTCTCTTAGCTGAACTCTAATCTCAATTATATAAGGGATATACTATTTTCAATGTTCCTCACAACTTTGCTTAAAATGGAAGTGCGGTAATCTCCAACGTTCTACGTTGATAACCTAGCGTCTCCACGAGTCGACAGTCGTCGCACTCGGACAAAGCTTTGGGATCTCCGTTAACCCAATACAAACACTTCCTCACTCTTCAAAGACTGCTGGAATAAGAACCTCGATCCTTGGATCTCCCCCTCCAAGTCGAAGCTTTGGCGGCCATATCAATCTCCCACCATAATTTTAGCGCGTAGATTACTAATGCTTATTACTGCGTAGATTAACCGATCTGCGGTTTTTAAAGTATCAGACATATTTTCTTTTAATATTCTCTTCATTACCAAATAAGAAAATCTTCTTCTAAGAGCCTAAACGCATAATTTCACCAAATTATGTAGTTGAAGTTGATCCCGTCTTCAATGAGACCTCTTCTCATTGGCTCTGGGCTGGGATCCAATAGCATAATTTATAACAAAATTTATGATATTAATTTCAAAACTCACTGTTGCTATGCCAATTTCAGCCTTCTAGAAGCGTCTATTGTGCAATATGCCACGTGATCGGGCTCTCCCACGGCCTCGAGCTTGTAACACTACCCTCCTGTGTCATATTTCCAGAATTTATATTTGCTGGTTAAATTTTATCATGGGGACGGAAAATACTCTCTTTTTGTCCCAGAATAATTCAATTTTCGGGGGCAGTACGAAGAGCAGAGAGTTATAATCATCGCCGGGTGATTCTCTTTGTTACACTGGATGTTAAAAACGCTTTCAATTCTGTCAAATGGATAGATATCATGGATGCTCTGGAAGTTTCATTTCATGTTCCAAGTTATCTCCTTCGGATCTTAGACTCTTACTTGAAGGATCATGCTCTGCTCTACGATACTACAGAAGGGATTCGTAGAGTACAAGTAACGGCTGGGGCTGCTCAGGGTTCGATTCTAGGAGCTGATCTCTGGAATGTTACATACGACAGCTTGTTGAGGCTTGAAACGCCTGATGAAACTATTCTAGTAGGATATGCAGATGATATTGCTGCTCTTGTAGCAGGAAGAAGTGTCAAGCAGGCACAGTTGCGACTCAATATGGTAATGCGCACAATCAACAGATGGATGGAGGAACATGGTCTGTCCCTAGCACTTAGTAAGACGGAAATTGGCATCCTAACAAAGAAGAGAATTAAGACAATACTTCCAATACAGGTAGGACACATTCAAGTAGAGACGCGGCCAGCAGCAACATACCTGGGCATCATGATCGACAGTAAAATGAATTTTGGAGAACACATTAGACGGACTGCAGATAAGGCGGCAGGAGGAGTAATGCCCCTCAGTTGGCTCATGGCCAATGTTGGTGGGCCAAAATCTAGTAAGAGGAGACTACTGATGACAGCCATCCATTCAGTTCTGCTGTATGGAGCGGAAATGTTGCCCTGGATAAGAAAATCTATAGGAAGTTACTTGCGCAAGTGCAGAGGCGGGGTGCTTTGCGCGTGGCATCTGCATATCGCACGGTCTCAGAGGAAGCAGTTATCGTTATTGCCGGGATTATTCCGATTTTCTTTCTTGCGAAAGAACGCAAGAACATTTACTTGAGAAAATCTGATGTGTGTTTACAAAATGCAAGACGATCGGCAAGAGTACAAACCTTTCATAATTGGTAGATCAAATGGGAGCAAGGAGATCAAAGCCAGTGGACTAAGAGAATGATCCCTCAGGTGCAGGCTTGGACAGAGAGGAAACATGGTGAGGTTGGTTATTATCTCACTCAGCTCTTGACTGGCTATGGGACTCCTGTTCCTATCTCAAGAAGATGAGGAAGGTGGATTCATCAGATTGCATCTACTGTATCAATGAATTAGATAATGCTAATCATACCTTCTTCTCTTGTGGACGGTAGGTCCAAAATAGGCAGTATCTTCAAGATCACATTGATGTAGAGATATCCCCGGACAATAATGTTGCAGTGATGCTACAAAATGAAGAAAATTGGAAACTGGTAGCAAGTTTTGTTGAAGATATCCTACGAACAAAGAAGACGGGTCTGGATCGCCACTGAAGATAATTCATTACGGAAGAGTGCCCTAGGGGCAAATATAAAATGACTCTAGCCTGAAGTAATGTGATAAATGGTTCCAGGCTAGTGTTCAGAAGTAACGGGGGAGTTTTAGTCGGTAGTCTGCTATTCAGGAGCCCGACACTATGTGCGTAAAAGCATTTCTTCCCCTAAAGAAATGTATTATTATTATTATTATTTATTTATTTATTTATTTATTTACATATGTTACGCCCTCATTGGAGCACCTAACCAAAACAAGTATATACATATCTCAAAAACAATATTAAAGATTCAGCTTCTTATTTTTCTTCTTTTCCCAAAACATTTTCATTCTAGTCGACCTTGCCGCTCTCTCTGCATCGCTTATGGTGTAAGTTTTGCGGGTAAAGGTTTTTAAGGGAAGTCGGATGTTCTTGTTTTTCAAGATATTCTTCTCATCTTTGTTAGCAATTTGGGACATTGTCAAGCCGAGTTCATCCAGATCATTTTGAATTTCCATAAACCAAGAGTTCTTTGTTTTACTTTTGAAAAAATAATTAAATAATACTTTTAATTTTCTGGTATCCGGCAGGCGTGAGATATGACAAAAAAAAGCAATTCGCCTTTTTCGCATAGTATCGACTATAGACTCAGTTTCTTTATAAACCACTTCATTTGGTAATAGACGCCATTGACCATCCACCTGATGTTTTTTATTAATTATAGTTCTGAGAATTCTTCTATCAATCTTCTGTAATGTGTCAGTAACTGATCGAGTGTTTAACTTGAAAAATGTTTCACAAGCATATATTGCTTCCGGTTTAATAACTGATTCGTAATGTCGTAATTTGGAATTTATGGAGAGTGATTTTTTTGTTGTAACTAGACCAAGTAATATATTGCGCTTGTCTTAACTTTGTTGTTCTATTTTCGATTGACGTTTTCTCATTCAAATTCCATGTTTATTTATTTATTTATTTATTTATTTATTTATTTATTTATTTATTTGCGCACAACAGGATTTTCATCCCAATTACAGTGGCATAAAGATTACACAGTATGTTATCTTAAAACTTATACAAACTTAAACTAAACAGTAATAATAATTTTAAAAAACTAATTAAAATTACACAGTATGTTATCTTGCAACTTATACTAACTTAAACTAAACAGTAACTAAATAAAACTAATTAAAATAACTAGGTGTACAATTAAAAGAGTATGGTACAAATAATACATGTGTAATGCAAGGTTGGCTAGGTAGAATGACACAGTGGTACGAATTCATGATTTACAATTTTTTAGGTTTGAGTCATTATTTCTGGAGAGTGGTTAGGAGTTCCATCAAAAATACTGTCAAGGAAGTACTAAAATCTATGGCATTATTTCTTTGAGCAACAGTGTTGAAAATATAACATAGCCTGTTCAGCGGTGAATTTTTGTGGCCAGATGTCCTGGTTCTTTTAATTTCAAATGTGATATTGTTCCTAGAATTGATGCGTGGTACATGGAAATTTAAGAGAGAGAGGAATTCGGAATCATCAATTGAATTGTTTATAATTTTGAAAAGGAATTTCATAGCATCTATTTTTCTTCGTATTTCTAAACTGTCCACATCAAAATTTATTAGCAGTTCTTGGTATGGTATCAAGTGAGGATAGTTGGCTGTTCTTTTAAAATGTAGATATTTTAGGAATTTCTTTTGTGTGTTTTCAATCATTGAGGTATATGTCTTGCATCTAGGACTCCATATAATGCTAGCATATTCTAGTTTCGGTCTGACTAGTGTGTTGTACAGGTGGATACACGTACTTATGTTTTTGAATGGTTTTGTATTCCTGATAACAAATCCAAGTGTCTTGTTTGAGTCAGCTATCATTTTCCGTATATGGGGGGTAAACGTTAGCTCTCTGTCTAGCAACACACCGAGATCTTTGTTTTCATGAACTGATTTCAGGACACTGCAACCTAACTTGTAATTAAAAACGATAGGGTTTATATTCCGGGTGAACGACATTGAGATACATTTTTCTACGTTTAATCCTAATAAATTTTCTGTAGTCCATTCCATAATATTGTGCAGGTCATTTTGAAGCAAGTCGCAGTCGGTAGATACAGATATTTTTCTATACACCTTGAAGTCATCAGCATACAATAGACAATTAGAATGCTTTATTCTTTGAGGTAGATCGTTTATGAAAATCAGAAAAACTAGAGGTCCAAGGTTCGATCCCTGAACTATTCCCGAATTAGCTTCAAATTCTTGAGAATTCTTTCTATGAAATGACACATATTGCTTCCTGTCATTAAGGTAAGAGCTGAAGAGGCATATAAGTAAATCAGAAAATCCTAAGATTTTGAGTTTTTTCAGGAGAACATCGTGGTTAATTTTGTCGAATGCCTTCTGAAAGTCTGTGAATACAACATCCATTTGTCCTCCTGCGTCTAATGTTCTGGACACTGATTCAGTAAAGTTGACCATATTTGTGATAGTCGAACGTCGGGCGAGGAAACCATGCTGTTTTTCTGATATTAATGGTCTGACAAAAATAGAAATTCTTTGGTACAAAACGAATTCAAAAATCTTTGCTACCGCTGACAATATACATATCGGACGATAGTTACTAATTAGCATTGGATTTCCAGATTTTAAGATTGGACATACTCGGCTTTTTTTCCAATTAGATGGAAATGTGGCGGTTTTAATAATTAAGTTATATATGAAAAGGAGAGGGTGCTTAAGAACATCTGCACAGCCCTTAATTACATATGGCGGGATATGATCTGGTCCAGCTGAGGATTTAGGCTTCAGTTTTCTTATAGCTACTTCCACCTCACGTAAGGTGACTTTGTCAATGTGCAGAGTGTCGGTAGTGATAGATGTATCGCTAGGCATGCAGTATTGGGCTTTATTAGGTGAGTAAACCGATTTGAAATACGACGCAAAAACTTCAGCTATGTCTTGATCATTATCGTATGTTTTACTGTCGAGGCGAAATGTATCACAACTATTATTATTCTTCCTTTTATTTTTGACATACGCCCAGAAGGATTTTGTATTTTCAGTGATATTCTGTTCAATAGATTCAATGTGCCTTTGATATGCTGATTTAATTGCTGTTTTTATTTCGGATCGTATTGTTTTAAACTGACTGTTGAAGTAGTCCGACAATCTTCTTCGCTTCCTATAAAATTCCTTCTCATGTAATTTCTTAATTATGGCATCTGTAAACCATATAGGATATTTTCTTTTGTTCTGAAATTTTATTTGAGGGACCGATTCGTTAATTACCCCGTATAGGTTCGAGTAAAAGCAGTCTACTGCAATATCGACATTAGTGCATTTGTATAAACGGTCCCAATTCGAGTCCCTTAGACCCGTGAATAGATTTTCAAAGTTTGCGTTTTTAAAACTGTATGATGTTTGATAATCACTTTTGCATTTTTTATGTGTAGAAGTGGCCTGCATTTCTATATTCAGAGCGGGGTGGTGGACATCCTCAGGCAGTAGGGGTTCAGTGTTTCGTTTACATTTTACATTAGTTATATTCTTACTGGCTAAAACTAAGTCTAACGTTTTACCGTGGCTGTTTTGGACTGAATTATATGAGATCATATTACATAGATTTATAAAAATGTTTAATTCTCGACTTTGCTGAGTTGTGTTTAATTCATTATTGTTATCGCTTATTGTTGGTATATTGAAATCCCCAACAATTAGTACATGATTGTCATGAGCCTCGTAGTGTGATTCTAGCCATTGGAATACTTCTGAATACACTTCCAGCTTTGAGGTCGGAGGTATATACACGTTAACAATAAACCATGTCTTTCCTTGAAAGTTTAATTTTAGAAGTAAGCCTTCGTAAGTGCTTGAAACCGGCTCTACCTGCAGTACAGATATTCCTTCCCTGACAGCTATTAGCACACCCCCTCCCCTCCCGGTGTTACCACGACCACGGTCCGCACGGTATACTCTGTACTTCTCATTACAGACCTCGGCACCATAAACACTCGAATCTAGCCATGTTTCACTAAGAGCTATAACTAGGAAGTCATTGACTAAAATGTTTGTGTTCAGTTTGTCCAATTTGGTGTTCAGACCACGCACATTCTGATAGTAAATAGGAAATATAGAAGTAGACAACATATTTACAGTTTAGCTAAGTCTTCTACACTATTAATAATTATTGCATCAGAACCTTGATTCTTACGCATTTTAATGATGCCATTTCTTACCCAAATGAATGCGTAGCCTTTTTCATTGCGTGTGTTTCGTGCCTGGGCCAGGAGTTTCCTTCTCTGGGGGGACAAGCTTTCGTTTATGTACACTGTGTTGTCACCAGGAAGATTTGCATGTCTAGTAGAGAGGTTCCTCTTGATTCTCCGTCTCTCCATGAAGTGTTCCTTGTCGGTTCTCCTCACGAATTTCACTATGATTCCCCTGTGCGTTTGGTTCGGGGATTTTGGAAGGCGGTGACATGCATCTATCATTTCTGGACTTACTTGTAAATCCAGAGCCTGTCCGATTTTCTTCACAGTGTCCTGGACGGATTCATTTGGTATATCTGGAACTCCATGTATTTCGATAGTGTTCCTTCGTGAATATTGCTCCACGTCTCCAACACGGTTTTCTAACACCTTGACTTTTTCCTTTAGACTGCAATTTTCTTGTGTTAGTTTGTCAATCTGATTGGTACATTTAATTAAGTCTTTCTGTTGGTTTGCAATTAATAGTGCTGTGTCGTCCAATTTTTTGTGGCAGAGTTCCAGAGAATTCCCTAAATCAGTTTCTCGCACTTTCTGTTCTTCCTTCATTTTTTGTACTTCCTCTGTCAGTTTTTGTAGAAGGGAGAATATGCTGTCCAGTGATGGGGTGGTTTTATTAATAGGGCCTGATTTCCGTATACTTTTGTTATTGACACAGTTCACGCAGTTCCACTCTGTAAACCTATTAAAATTGGTAACACATTTCTTATGGTACCATTTTTCACAAGTTATACACTGTACCTTGAGAGCCTTCCCTAGCGCTTCCCTGCATTCTTCACAAGCGCTCATAGTAAAGCTTGGTGACGCACTCCTTCGTTTTCAATAAACACGGGATGACTCGTTAAGGAAGTAGTTGTCAGTAGATTCACTAGTATCAGTTACTAAAGAGTTTTACACTTGACAATCTCACACTAGATACACATGGATATCCCACTAGAAACACTCGTAATTACACAAATTGATGGAGCTGGTCACGTCTGCACTATTTCACTCAGTCGCCATCTTGTTGTTATAATCTCCCCTAAATATTTAAATTTATGTACAACTTTAATTTCTTTATTGTTGATCAATGTAATGGCTTGTGTTTCCACATCAAAGGATGCCATTATTTCAGTCTTTTCAAATGAAATTTGATGTCCTACTTTTGCTGCAATAGACCCAAGTACTTCAATTTGGTGTTTAGCGTCATCTATACTGGTTGCAAGCAGTGCAAGGTCATCCGCAAAGGTCATATATTATATTATATAATATTTGCAAATGGCGGTAATACCCCGGTGGCAAATTATACAGATACAGAAAATCACCAACAATAACATCAAACACAATTCGCAATTTAGGAACTAGAGTAATTACATCGTAGTATTTACACACAATTTCAATGTTCGGGGGAAAGGCTCTAAGACTGAGGCAGGTAAAGCGTTCCAATTATCAATACCACGGTTAATAAAATAATATTTCCCATAATCTGTACGCTGTTGTCAAACCTTGACTTTATGTGGATGATCTGCCCTGCTCAGGTAGGTGGGATTTCCCAGACGTTCGCTTAGTTCTCCCCATGCTGGCCGATTAGTGTAAGTGTTATACACACATCAAAAAAAGTTTTGCATCACCTCGGTTCCAAGAGTTCCGGAACCGTTAAATACAAAGGGAATAGAGATCAACACAAACAACATTTCAGCTCGTTTTATTGCTCATGAGACCCACACATTGCATGTTGTACCATCATACAGCTAGACTTTCAGCATTTGTGGTCCAGATTGCAGTACACACCACTACCTCTAATACCCAGTAGCACGTCCTCTTGCATTGATGCATGCCTGTATTCGCCGTGGCATACTATCCACAAGTTCATCAAGACACTGTTGGTCCAAATTGTCCCACTCCTCAACGACAATTCGGCGTAAATCTCTCAGAGTGGTTGGTGGGTCAAGACGTCCATAAACAGCCCTTTTCAACATATCCCAGGCATGTTCGATAGGGTTCATGTCTGGCGAACATGCTGGCCACTGTAGTCGAGCGATGTCGTTATCTTGAAGGAACGCATTCACAAGATGTGCACGATGAGGTCGAGAATTGTCGTCCATGAAGACAAATGCCTCTCCAATATTCTGCCGATATGGTTGCACTATGGGTCGGAGGATGTCATTCAGGTATCGTAAAGCCGTTTCGGAGCCTTCCATGACCACCAGTGGCGTACGTCGGCCCCACATAATGCCACCCCAAAACATCAGGGAACCACCACCTTGCTGCACTCGCTGGACAGTGTGTCTAAGACGTTCAGCCTGACCAGAGTGCCTCCAAACACGTCTCCGACGATTGTCTGGTTGAAGGCATATACGACACTCATCGGTGAAGAGAACGTGATGCCAATTCCGTGGGGTCCATTCAGCATGTTGTTGGGCCCATCTGTACCGCGCTGCATGGTGTCGGGGTTGCAAAGCTGGACCTCGCCATGGACGTCGGGAGTGAAGTTGCGCATCATGCAGCCTATTGCGCACAGTTTGAGTTGAAACACGACGTCCTGTGGCTGAACGAAACGCATTATTCAACATGGTGGCATTGCTGTCAGGGTTCCTCCGAGCGCCAATCCGTAAGTAGCGGTCATCCACTACAGTAGTAGCCCTTGGGCGGCCTGAGCGAGGCCTGTCATCGACAGTTCCTGTATCTCTGTACCTCCTCCATGTCCGAACAACATCGCTTTGGTTCACTCTGAGACGCCTGGAAACTTCCCTTGTTGAGAGCCCTTCTTGACACAAAGTAACAATGCGGACGCGATCGAACTGCGGTATTGACCTTCTAGGCATGGTAGAACTACAGACAACATGAGCAGCGTACCTTCGTCCTGGTGGAATGACTGGAACTGATCGGCTGTCGTACCCCCTCCGTCTAATAGGCCCTGCTCATGCATGGTTGTTTACATCTTTGAGCAGTTTTAGTGACATCTATGAACAGTCAAAGGGACTGTATCTTGGATACAATATACACAGTCAACGTCTATATGCCGGAGATCTGGGAACCGAGGTGATGCAAAACTTTTTTTGATGTGTGTACATAGCGTATAGTCTGGATTTCGGCCTTCTATCTTCCAGAGATTCCCACCCTAGTTTTTCTATCCATCGAGTTACACTACTTCTAGGATTAAAATCGTTGGGCGCAAACCTAGCAGCCTTCCTTGGTACCATTTCCAGCTCATTGATGAGCCCTACCTGATATGGGTCCCAAACCACTGAGCCGTATTCCAAGATTGGTCTGACCAGAGTCAAATACCCTAATTCTTTTGCGGTAGAGCTACTGCCTTTTAATACCCGCATTACAAAATGAAGCGATTTGTACGCTTTGGAGACGACACAACCCACATGAGTCTCTTCTTCTTCTTCTATGGCTCTACAGTTCATTGTAAACCTCGGCCTCTTCAACAACTTTCCGCCATTTATCTCGTTCCAACGCTAAAGCTTTCCAATTCCTATAGCCCATTTCCCGAAGATCTTCGATAAGTCCGTCCATCCATCTGGTTCTCGGTCGACCTCGTCCTCTCTGTCCCACTGGGTTTCCATTTAATACCTTTTTAGGTATTTCCGTATCACTCATCCGTGCTACATGCCTGGCCCACCTCAATCTGGCTGATTTCACTATTCTTGTAATAGGTGGGTCTTTATAAACGTTGTACAATTCATGATTGTACCTCCTCCTCTCTTTCGCAGACTGGGCCGATGATTCTTCGAAGTATCTTTCTTTCGAAGGCATTCAGAATTCCAGTTTCTTTTGTTGTTAGTGGCCAAGTATCCGAGGCATATGTAAGCACAGGTCTTATAAGTGTTTTATAGGTGGTTAATTTAGTGGTACGGGTCAAGAGCCTTGAGGAGAGAAGCCTTGTTAGAGCAAAATAGGCTCTGTTGGCTATTAATCTCTGTTTAATTTCATAAGAGGTATGATTCGAGTAGGTGACTGTTGATCCCAGATATTTAAACTGTTCAACTCTCTCGAAGGTGTAATTGCCCACGGTTATTGAGGGAGGCATGTTCTCCTTACGTGCTTTCCCAGCAGCCATATATTTCGTTTTCTGCTGGTTGATGTTCAGTCCCATTTTCCTACTGGCCTGTACAAGGGCGATGAATGTCTCTTCCATTGCCTTTCGAGTTCTTGCCACTATATCTATATCATCGGCATAAGCAAGTATCTGCACTGACTTATAGAAAATTGTTCCCCTATTCAGGAGTTTCGCATCTCTCATCACCGTCTCCAAGGCAACATTAAAAAGGAGACATGCCAGCGCGTTACCCTGCCGTATCCCATTCTGAATATTTAATGTCTCCGACATTCCTCGCGTTCTTATACTACTTCGTGTCCCACTCATTGTCATTCTCACCAACCTTACCAATTTTCCAGGAATTCCCAATTCAATCATAGCATGGTACAATTGCTCTCTGTCAATACTGTCATATGCTCCTTTGTAATCAATGAAGAGGTGATGCGAGCCAATCCCATATTCGATTGTCTTCTCTAAAATTTGCCTTAAGGTGAAGATCTGATCTATAGTGGACTTTCCTGGGATAAATCCACACTGATATGACCCTGTCTCTCGCTGAACAACTGGGAGAAGACGGTCAAATAGAATGTTGGAGAATACTTTGTATCCCACATTAGGTAACGTAATTCCTCTATAGCTACCACACTGAACCTGATGTCCTTTCTTATATATAGGACATATAATTCCTTCTTCCCATTGCTGAGGCATTTTCTCATCTTCCCATACTGAAGTAGCTATTTTTAGGAAAGTCCGTTCCAATTCATTGCCACCTTGCTTGAGCAGTTCCTCTGGAATGTTGTCTCTTCCTGCTGCCTTGTTGTTCTTCAATTTCTTCATGACAGTTATCACTTCTTGTAGAGTTGGTGGACCTATATTTTCCTCAGGGTCATTCTCTCCTTGCGCATCTATTGAGTGTCTTGTTATCATTCTAAAACTGAGAAGTCTATCAAAATGTCGCTGCCGTCTTTCACATATCTCTTTCTCCTCGCTAACATTTTTTCCTGTTTCATCCTTTATCAGGCTAGTTTTGCCACAGAAGGGTTTCCGTGCAGCATTTACCTCTCTATAAAATTTCCTCACCTCATTTTGATTTCTCAGAAGCTCCATTTCTTCGATATTTGCCTTCATCCACTCTCTCTTTTTTCTCTGATGGATCTTCTTTTCAACCCTCCGTTTTCCTTTATAGACTTCCTTCGTTTTTCTTGTACAATTTGATTGTAATGTCCTTCTGTATGCCATGTTCTTCTCTTCTGTTGCTATTTCGCAGTCAGTGTCAAACCAAAGAGATCTTCTATATCCTGTTTCAGTTCCCATTGTTTCATTCGCCGACATCTCCACAGCATTTTCCCCACTGATACTCGATTTCGTTGCACTCTTCAATATTTTCAAGAATCTGTATTATCCTCTCCTGGTACTGCTTTTTGACTTGAGAGGATTCTAGAGCTGTTATATTATATTAGATTTGGGTCGGGTTCCTTTGAATGCACTAGAGATCCTAGCTCTAATTCGCGCCCGTACCAGGAAGTGGTCTGAGTCTATATTTGGATATCTGAGGCTCCTCAAATCCAAGAGATCTGATTTGTGCCTTGCATCTATCAACACATGATCGATCTGGTTAATTATGTTTCCATCCGGCGATGTGCACGTTCCTTTATGTATGTCTTTGTGTTGGAACAATGAGGAGCCCACAACCATATTTCTAGATGCTGCAAATAATATAAGTCTCGTTCCATTGTCATTGCTTACAGTATGCTTGCTGTGGGGTCCAATTGTTGGTTCATATATCTGTTCCCTTCCCACCTGAGCATTTAGATCACCAGCTACTATTTTAATGTCATGGCCTGGGCAACCATCATATGTTATTTCCAAAGGTTCATAGAACGATTCTTTCTCTTCTTCCTCAGATTCTTCTGTCGGAGCGTGGGCGTTAATTATAGAGTAATGAAAGAATTTACCCTTTATACTGAGTACTGATAGTTTTGGATTAAAGGAGTAAACCCAATTACAACGTGCTTTAGCTGGTGGTGTACCATAAATCCTGTGCCGAACTCGTGCTTCTCCTCGCTACAGCTATAGAATATACAGTACTAGCTTCTCGCTTTTCTAGAATTCCACTTCCGGTCCACCTTACTTCTTGTAGAGTTATGATACTCAACTTCAGCTTCATTGTTTGGTTCAGCAGCACTTTCAGGGCTCCTAGGCCATACAAAGATCTCACATTCCAGGTTCAAACATATAAATGTGACACACTTTATATTTCTTTTATTTCTTTCATGTACTGATGATCCATTATCATTGTCCTTTTCCATGCCAAGTTTGTCGCTATTAATCAGACCGGCTTTCTTTCGTTGACGTTTCACAACTTGGCCTTTTTTACAGAGCGGGGTGTCTTCCGGAGGACGGGTAATTTAGGTAGATTTCATTAGAAAGCTAACTATTGCAATGGGTACCATGTTTCGACTTCCGGAAAATGTCGACATATCTTCGAGTTTCACATCCCCCAGACCCCAAAACCACCGTCAGTTCAAAAGTTTATATATAATTTATGTATATATATATCAGTTTCTTGTGGACACGATAACTGCCGTAATTTTGCACCAATCACTTTGAATTTTTTACTGAATATGTATACCTATAAAATCTCGATCGAGTTATTTACTGGGCTAAATCGGTCGAAGGGGGTGAAAATGGGGGGCTTTTTTTTTCGAAAAAGGGAAATATTGCTATAACACTCTTAATATGTGAAATATCGAATCCGTTCAAAGTTTATATTATGTGTCAGATAAAGCCCAAAAATTTATGTTTGAAGAGTTTTTTTATAGCACCAACCATTGACCAAAGGGGTGAGAAAAAGTGGGTTTTTCGGGAAACATTAATCATATCTCTCTTAATAGGCACAATATCAAAACCGTACAAAATGAACAATATTCCCCTAATAATTACCTAAAACTTTTGTCTGAAAGAATTTTTGATATGACCCACCATTACGCCAAGGGATGAGAAAAATGATTTTGGAATTATAAGAAAATGCCAAGAGCTATCAGAGGTTGCCATGGCAACACTACTAAATTGATGACGGATGAGCCATCGGACGTTGCTATGACAACGCACTTGCTCGATATCACATTCAGATTTCCATCTGACTAAGTGTGAAGCGTCTTCGGTGACGTAACTGGTAGCATGCTGAACTTCTATGTCCAAGGTCGCGGGTTCAAAGCCGGCCGAAGTCGTCGGATTTTCTAAGAGCGCTAAAAATCCCTCAGTATGCTTTCCTTTGGAGGGGAAGTTCCAACGTTCGTTGCGAGTTGCTGGTTGCGGTGGGATCGAGTAGCCAATTTCACAGCTAGGTGTCGTTGATGGTAGTATCTGGTAGCAACATTAGGAACTACTGCTTGAAATTGACCGTCTGCAGTCCTTACCTGAATTATAGACTAATGCAGCCATCAGAATTCACACCGTTTATCAAACAGATTCTACACTCACCCAAAGTAGACGGGGTTACATGACCGCGTTGTCGCAGCCCCTAAACTGAGGATCCAACCAAAATCTCTGCGGGAAATATAATTTTGCGTGAAGAAGTAACAGACCGTTACATAGTTACACATCAGTGTCGAAACCTTGCATAAGGACAGTGTGACCACAATTAGTATAAAAATGGACCCCAAATGACAAGAAGGTTACCGTCCCCATAAGACACTAAAATGTTTAAAATATGCATAAAATGACTAAAAACAAAGTTAATTAAGCTCCAATTATAAAATACTTTCTCGCAATAAATGATGTCTGATCCTTCTACGAAAACCTGCATATTCTGCCTATTTTCGCCTATCCCCAAGTTTGTCCGGTGAAATCTACCTCCGCCTTCCGGCGTACCGAGAGGAATTTTTTAATCAGGGTTTTCTTCCATTAGCCTTTGGAGAACCAACCCCACATACTACAAGGCAGCAGCATCTCCACCAGAGCCCTGTTAGACGCCACTTTTCAGGGTTCCTGCTGGGCCTTCACTGCTACCGAAGCGGTCACGGGGCACACACAGTCCCCACAGTACTTCACCCCACCAGGCAATCCCTTACTTTATGACGTTGCTCGTCTCCCACAACGTGGACGAGGGTTTGGACTTATGGGACACCAACCCACATGAGTACTCCATTTCATATCATTCATTACATGGATGCCCAAGTATTTGCACGAGTCTCCTTCTACAAGTACTTCCGAGCCGATATTATATTGAAAATCATGCCTTCGCCCTCTCCCTATTCCCAAGAGACTACATTTACTCGTATTTATCTTCATTTTGTTGTCAACCGCCAATTTATGAACCAGGTTGAGGTCAGTTTGTAACTGAGCGTTGTCTTGTGATGTTTGAATTTTATTGTATATTACACAATCATCCGCAAACAATCGGCAGTCACTTCGAATCCCATTCGGTAGGTCGTTAATAAGTGCCAGAAATAACAGGGGCCCAATCACACTACCCTGAGGGACACCTGACGATATCAAAATGTCCTCCGAAAATACATTACCCATTTTAACCTCTTGGGAGCGACCAGTCAAGAACTCTTTTGAATCCATAAAATTACTCTTTTATCAATCTTCGTTGTCGCTAATTTACGGAGTAGTATGTCATGTCTATAATTACAGCGTCAACTTGCACCCCCTGTCTAGCGAGTCATTAATATCCTGAAAGAGTGATTACATTTGACTCTCACATGGGAACCTGCTTGACAGACTCTTTCAGAGTCTGCCAACCTGATGTACAATTTACCAACTGATACCCCAAGTAGCCTTTTACGGATTAGTTGGCTTTTACTCGGTAGTTGGTGCTGACGACATGCCCGGTGCTTCTCCCAGATGGGAACGAGAGGAAAACGTGTCGATTTGCCCACAGGCGGAAATGTTGGGAAGGCTTATATGATGAGGGTCTGTCCCCTTTTGCAGCTGCTTCGGGAAAAGGGATGGGGATTTAAGGCTAAATGAGGTTACAAATTTAAAATACATCAGGGTATATATTCATAAATTTAAACATATTACACATAAAACAGGAACATTTGAAATCAGTCTATAGTATCACAAGTAAAAATTTAGGTTTTATCAACCCTATATTTTAACACGGTTAGGTACATACACAGGAACATTTGAAATCATAAGCAGTGAATTTCCCCTGAGAGGACGCCTCAAAACTTGCCAGATAAGCGTCGGAGACACCGCGTAGCACGAACCACTTCTACCTCAAATGGACCACCCAGATACTGAGACCAACAGTTACGTTTAAATAACCACTTTACAAATCATTACATGTCGACCAACACGACGACATTTGACACACAATAATGTTCGGCTTTAGGCCACGTGCACGTGAAACAAAGCCAACAGCATGGGTACATAAAAGCGACAAAAGTTTAAATCTTACAACCATGTGGTTACAAATGAGAATTCAATCGGAATGGACAAAACAGGAAAGAACTACATTTAAACTAACACTCACAGGTTACGAAATGCAATCGCAATCAAAATTGACTAAACAGGAGAGAAAAGAACTACATTTGAAATATACAAGCTCCACCGAAAGTAGCGGTGACCAAATCCCAGCCTCTCTGGATGCGGCCCGCAACAAGACTAACTTAAAATGGCACCATGGGTAACGGGACACTATTGTCTGGCGACACAAAACGAGCAAGTAAGCATGCCACCCCTGCCCATGAATAGAAATTTTAACACGACCCCACAAGGTTAAACAGAGACACAGAATTAAAAATCAAACAAAATAAAACCCGAGCAAGGCGAAATAAATAAGCAGGGAGAAAAACGTGTGCGAAAGAAATGACAAACACGTGCTCCAGAAATGAAACGTAAGATGAACATAAATTTAAAAGAATAAAGGGAACCCTTAAATACATAAATGCTGCGTTAGAGCGAGCCAGGGAAGCGTGTCATACTAAAGGAATTAGGGAAGTTAAACCAATACCGAAACGAAAGAAACGCCACGAGGACGCAACATCCACCGAGCACCGGCGGAAAAAGGAGAATCGTCTCAGCCAACGCACAACCAACCCCGAAAGGAGAAAATTGATAAACATTGTACAGTGGCGAACACTCAAACTCCATTCCCCAGCGAAACCCAACCGACGCGGTGACCACGAGGTAGCACTCGATGATTAAACACACGCAATAACACAAGACAAATGCCTATCATCATAGTAGATGCGCATAATATCTTCATTCGTGCCACTTGTCCGCCATATACGCTTTATTGGCAACCCTGTTTGGGTAAGCGCTGGTTGTAAATCCTGCATAGCACCTTCAGCAGACAAAGCACTTGATGGCAATTGGCTCCATTGATTTGCTGACTGTGATTCGTACATAGTCCTTCCACACCATTGGCGTCTATTTAATTGTCCTATATTATCGGCTTCTATGCATACCCCACCTTCAGTAGAAACTGTCCTTACGGAATTTGTGTCTTTTAGCCGTATTTATCATTTTTAGGTTCATAAAATTGTACACCTTGATATCGTCGTCGTCGTCGTCAGCCAATATTCGTATCCGAGTGTATGTTTCTTTCCTGCATTACTAATTTGTATTCACTCGATGGTGATGTCGCTGGTGACTCAACAGACCAATAATTCTAGCATAGAACATACGGCCGCACACAATGCAGATGATGGAAGGTGGAGGACGTGGCAATATCTGACGCAGCTTTTTCCTCTGACGAGTTTCCTTCGGCGTTCTTCTTCAAAATGTGAAACCGCAGCTGAAATGGCTGCACGCCAACGTGGGCGATCTTCCGCAAGTGTATGCCAATTGTCAGGATCAATGGCTACACGACTCAAGGTTTGTTTAAGCTGATCTCTGTAACACTTCCGAGGTGCTCCTAGAGGTCTCTTGCCCGTGCTGAGCTCGCTGTACAGGATTTTCCGTGGGAGTATGTCGTCATTCAAGCGTTGGATATGAACGATCCATCTAAGCCGGTGACTAATGATGATGGCCTCTATGCTCTTCATCTTTGCTCTGTCGAGAACCGCAGCATTCGTTATATAGTCATTCCATTTGATGTGCATAATGGAACGGAGTTTCTGTAGGTGAAAGGGTTCCAGTTTTTTGATGGTCTGGCGGTATAGGGTCCAGGTCTCACATCCATAGAGCAACGTAGAAATGACAACAGCTTGGTATACCATTAGTTTTGTACAGATTCTTAGATCTTTGCTCTGGGATACACGACGTGAGAGACGTCCAAACGCTGCATGCGCAGCACGGATTCTGTTATTCAAGTCCTTCTCAAGAATACATTGCGTAGACAGAATACTCCCAAGGTATGAGAAGTGATCAAATTAGTCCAAAGATGTGCCAGAGATAGTAATATCAAAACCTGGGATAAAGGTTCCAGGAACAGGTTGAGCTAATACTTTGTTCTTCTGAATGTTTATGGTAAGGCCAAAACGTTCATATGCACTCCTGAAACAGTTGACAGAGTGTTGCAGCTCTTCAGATGTATGGGCTGGTGAGGCATTGTCATCGATATATTGCAATTCTGTAACCTGGTGAATATTGGTTAATCCTTTGGAACGAAGTCTGGTCTGGCTGAATAGCCCTCCATCATACCGATATTTAATTTTCCACACCTGTGTTGTTTGCAGATGCTGTCTCATAGAACATGGCCGTCAGGTATAGGGCAAAAGGAGTAGGTGCAAGAACACAGCCTTGCTTCAGCCCATTTGTGATCGGAAATTCTTCTGAGACATCATTCTGATACTGCACCTGCCCGACCATACCATCATGAAGAGCCCGAATCAATCCAACGAAATGTTCCGGACATCCAAAACGCCCCAAAACCAACCACATTGCATTTATGGGAACAGTATCGAAGGCTTTTTCATGATCGTAAAAGACTAAGAACAGAGGTGTCATTTGTTCTCTGCATTTCTCTTGCAGTTGTCTTATACAAAATATCATGTCAACTGTTCCTCGGGAAGTACGAAATCCACACTGTGATTCAGGAAGTATTCTCTCTGAGATAGTTTGTAGTCGATTCAGTAGGATTCTGGCAAAAATAATCCTACTATGAAAAAGAGGGAAATACATCGGTAGTTTCCACAGATACTGCGATCGTCTTTCTTGAAGATAGTAACAATGGTGGCGTTCTTCCAGTCGGCGGGTATTTTTTGGGTTTCCCAGATTAAGAGGATGAGGTAAAAGAGCCTAGATCTTAGGGGTAAGCCTCCATTTTGAATGAGTTCCAGAGGGATGTTGTTTGGACCTGGAGCCTTCCTTGGTTTCAGGCTACTGCAAGCTATGTCTAATTCACGTAAAGTCGGAGGTATTGCCATCCAAGGTTGAAGAGGATGTTGAGGAACTAAATGTAGAAAATCTTCAGCCGTGGTAGAGGGACGATTTAAGAGTGAATTGAAGTGTTCTTTCCATCGTTCCAAGATGTCCTGGCTGTCGGTAAGTATGGTGGTGTTATCAGCATCTTTTAGAGTACCTGAAGAGGAGTGGATAGGTCAATACAGCTCTTTCAGTCCCGCATAAAAGTTGCGTAGGTCTCTAGCGTCTGAAAAATTCTGAAGTTCTTTGGCTCTAGTTTGCCACCAGTTGTTTTTTATCTCGCGAATTTTAGCTTGACATGTCTATTTTAGTTCCTAAAATTTATTTCCTTTCTCTCTGGAGCATGGTGTTTGCGAAAGGGATAGACCAGCGTACCGTTTAGCTCTGATGAGATTTAGAATTACCTCGTTGTTGTCATCAAACCAGTCTTGGCACTTCCTCTTCTCAAAGCCGATAGCCTCCTCAGCTGATTCTGTAATGATTCCCTGAAGCGTGGTCCATTCACAGTCAAAATCCTTTGTATTGAATGGATTGTTGGTCAGTTCTTCTTGAATAGTGTATCGGTATCCTTCAGCAACAGTTTCATTAAGGGACCTCGATGTTTTGAACTTTCTCCTAGACGGATTCATGAAGTGGGAACGTGGTTTGTGTTGATAGCAATCCTGAATCGACTAATCAAGAGTCTGTGATCTGTCCAACAGTCATCGATGTTTCGTGCTGCCTTTGTGATCAGGACATCATTCTTGTTACGCTGTCGGGTGATGACTTAATCTATCAGGTACCAATGTTTAGAAAGTGGATGCATCCAAGTAGTTTTGAAGTGGTCCGGGAGTCGAAAATGCGTGTTGGTGATGTAGAGTTCATGCTCAGAACATAAGCCAAGGAGTAATAGGCCATTAACATTACAGTTCCCTATACCATGATTTCCATGACTCATCCATAATTGACTGTCTCTCCCCACTCTGGCATTGAAGTCTCCTAGTAGTATGAGTTTGTCAGTAGAAGGCACTCTGGTGATGACAGTGCTTAGCTGGTGGTAGAAATAGTTCTTGGAGTAAGTAAAAATTCAGAGTTTCACGATCGGCGTTGAAATAGGAATCTCTGTTTCGCGGGCTTATAGGCCAACAAAATGTCCTTAGAACACGGCCTATAAGCCCGCGAGACAGAGATTCCTAGTTCTTGGAGTCCTCATCATCCATAAGAGTGGAGGAATATGAGGAAATAAGTGTAATGGACCTGCCTCTCGAAAGAGGTATACGGAGAGTCGTGAGTCTTTCATTTATTGCTGAGGGAGCGAGTCGATGTTCTTGCACCAACATAGTTTTCAATGCAAAACCTACACCATGAATGCGACGTTCCTCTTCCTTTTTTCCCTTCCAGAAGATGGTATACCCTGTTGAGGGTTCACTGATTTTACCTTCCCCCGCAAGTCTGGTTTCACTCAGGGCAGCAACAACGATATTGAGTCAATCAGTTCATGGGTGATGATGAGAGAAGTTCTTCTTTCTGGTCTGTTATTGTTGTTAAGATCAAGAAGCGTTCTGACGTTCCAAGCGTCAATAATTATTGATTTGGTTTTGCATTTCTTTCGACGGCAGAAAGGGGAGACCCTCTGGGTGACTTCCGATGTTCAGCCCACAGTTTTTAGGGCCTTCCCCATTCGGGGTGGGCAGCGGTGCTCCTAAATAGGCCTGCCCAGTCACAGATGCAGGACCGTATCCCTGAGTAGTCACAGGGTCTCAGAGAAGCGACCATCACACATCTGCCACCAACGTGCAGGTCCAGGCTAGAAGCTTCCAGTTTACCCAAACCTGCTTCCGTCGCCCTTGTCCCGTCGCCGTTGGACTAAGAGGAATGGTAGAGACCCACACACTATGATTCTGGAACCATTATCTGCGGCACATACAGAATGAGACATGCAGCTTCCAGCACCAGAACTGCAATGGACTGCCGTTAACTCGGGAAAAGGTGAGTTGCGCCTTTGCAGCCAGTCCATCTGGCATGGCCTCTTCCGCCTAGACGACCGTTGGGGATCTCAAAAATTAATAGGCTCCTCATCCGCCCGTGTTGCCGTTGGGCCTTAGTTTAACCAGAGCCCCGTTAGCCGTCACTTTTCAGGGTTTCTGTAGGACCTTCACAGCTATCGTAGCGGTCCCTGGGCACATGCAGTCCCCACTGTACCTCGCCCCTACAGGCAGTCCCATACTTTATGCCAATGCCCATCTCCTACGACGTGGACGAGGGGTTGGACTTGTGGGAGACACCTTGATATAGATGGCTACAAATAAACATCAATTATGGAAAAGTCACTGGGGATCAGCAGCGAGAGCTTCGCAACTACACGATTCTTTGTTCTGTTTATTGCGATGAAAGCGTAACTCAAATTTTTAGATAAGATTCCGTATACTTTCCAAACTTCTATCGGATCCAGTATCCCTATCCCTATAAAAATGAAGGTTTGTCTGCTTTTTACGAATTTCTACGGAAATGTGCGTTATTAACGCGTTTCAGACTGTTTTATGGCAGATGGGTGCGAAAATAGATTTTTTTGTCTGTGGACAACTTTGTGTCCTTATTGTAACTCGAGAACGGCTGGGTGGATCAACGTAAAATTTGGTACAGATATCCATCAGAGGCACGACACCAATCATTGATGTAACTCTTCTCCGTACCTCTCATAAAAGAGCGCCTACCCACTTAAAATGCATGCTAAAATAGGCATAGAAGGGTGACGCAAAGCTCATTTTCAGCCCCTCAATATGAGAAACAAACCTCAGGGACCCTAAAGGGACCCTGAAAACCACATTTTAAGGCCCTAAAACCAAGAGTTTTTTAGATATTCCCAGAGAACTAATTTCGGTTGGTCGGTTGGTTGGTTCTTCAGTTTAGGGGCTGCGACAACGCGGTCATGTAGCCCCGTGTACTTTGGGTGTGTGTAGAATCTGTCTGATAACCGGTGTTAATTGTGATGGCTGTATTGGTGTGTGAATCTTTTTTTTTTTTTTATTCAAGTAAGGACTGCAACTTTGAATTTTTCAAATAGTTCCTACTTTTGCCGCCAAACGCCACCGTCAACGACTACTAGGCCCAGTTCAGAACTTAGCTACTAGACGGCACCGCAGTCGGCTCTTGGCAACGAACGTAGGAATCTAAGAGCGTTGTTTACATTCCTAACCTATACAATTTAGCTTCACACAAGTGTAATTAGTGGAAGGTTCTTTAACATATCATAAATCTATGAAATGGGACCACCGGCTTTACTTCCCCTCCGAAGGAAGGTATACTGAGGGATTTTTAACGCTCTTAAAAATCCGACGGCTTCAGCCGGGTTTGAACCCGCGATCTTGAGCATAGAAGTTCAACATGCTACCAACTACGCCACCGAAGCCGGGAACTAATTTCATTTTAATAAACTATTGAAAGAATGCAAGCCGGTAACCATGGCAACAGAATCTCAGAGGTCCATCTATTTCTGTAAGATGCAATGTAATTCCAATTATTACATTACTGTCAAAAGTTTGTAAATGGCTATAAGGTTAAAACGGAACTAAATTAAGCCGTAAAATGCATCAATGTATATAATGCGCTTAAGGGGGTCTAAATGTTCACGATGACGCAAAGCCCCTATACGAGTCAACAACAACGAAATGGGAAGAAATACTAGCAGGCGATGACAGTGATCTTATCCTGTACTGACGGGCGGGCATCAATTCCACTTGGTCGAACGAACATCAATCCCCCTCGATTTTCCTTAATTTTACTCGGTCCTCCAAGGAACCCAAAAATGAGTTCCTCAACTCCGCTCAGGCTTTGGCAAGGGGTCGGCAAAGGGGTTATCTCCAATGACGTAAACAAATGTGTCCCTCCCGCTCATACCAAGGGCCGGGTCAAACTCCTTCTGCAGCGCATGAGCGAATTCTTGAATGCAGCTGATTTTTCCGTTCTAGGCTGGAAAACAGTATTTTCAGCATCCGCAGCTCATATCGAAAGTATTTTTTTAGGTACAAATTATACACCTATTATTATCTAAATTTAATTTTATAATATCTGACTAGGTTAAAAAACATACAAATATTTAATTATGCACATGTTAAAACAATGCATAAAATTTGTAGAGAAAAATTGAATACTTGGCAGATTTATTTAAAAGAATATTATGATTAATTTTAAATCACTTGTATTTTCTGCCAGATAAGTTATAATGTGCCAAACCCTTTATACCTGATTTAACGAATGAGCGGACTTGACATCAGAGCGGTTGACCAATGGCACAACAATGTCTTGCGAACACCACCACGCCATCGGTCAAGCGCTCTGAAGTCAATGTTTTTCTACAAACGTTATGCATTGTTTTTGACATGTGCATAATTGAATGTTTTATGTTTTTTAACCTCGTGCCTGAATATTTCGTACGCAATATGCTATAGGAGTATTCCTCTTTTAAGCATGAAGCTGTAGATTGGCTTATCAAATATGTAATATTATCGTAAGTTTGTATTCTAAAGACTATCCGCAAATTTACTGGAAACATCCGCAGCGTATCCGCTATCCGCACAGCAATGCAAACTATATCCGCGTGGCAAAAATATTTGCGAATACCGCATCCGCGCAGGGCTTTACTGATCGCACGTAGCATAAAATGACATGTTAAGCGTGCATACAACTGCCTCCTATGTGTATTATATTGGCAATTGAAATTCCATGTGCACGGAAGAAGGAACCCGATATTTCAAGATGGCGGGTATTAGGAAGGTGGAGTTCTATCTGTCAGGTAGCAAATGTGATAATATTGGTCGCAAACGTAAATGTGACATGCAAGATTGGAAGTATGTGAAGAGAATGCTGTTAAAATATGCTGGGGAAGCGTATTAAAATCAACGGGTACGTCAAATACCAGCAAAAACACAACCAAATGAGGTGAGAGGAAAAGGACCTCTGTAACTTCATCTATGAGAACTTCCTATTAATAGGCGTCAATTTGGTAATGACATATTTGAATATAACCATATTAATAATGTAGAGAGTAAGTTTGTTAATTAAGAAACGTGGGACATTGTATCATCAGCCCCGTGTAAATGACACCCAAGCACAGAATTATAATTCAGTTGTAAGTATGAAGTTAATTTGTTTATTAGATATATGTCATTGTTCTATTAGACTGTGGTGTGTGAGTGTGTCTGGTGAGGGTGCATGTGAGTGGGCCTGGTGACAGACTGTTTTAGTAGTAGGCCTAGTATTTGTTGTATTTTTTTCGTTAGTAGAATTTTGGTATTTAATTGTTAGTAGAAGGTTAGTATTTTGTAGTAGAATTGCTCTTTACTTATTCTGAAAGGGAGTAGCAGCCTTTCAGAATGAATCAGTTCTTTACTTGTCTTATAGACGGTTAAGATATTGATAATATAAGCCAACTAATGGCTACACTGCGTTCTGCTGCACGGCTGAAAGCAACGGGAAACTACAGCCGTAATGCTATTCCCGAGGATATGCACCTCTCTATGCATAATTACATGTGATGATGGCCTCCTCCCTTGTAAAATTTCAATCCGGAGGTAAACTAGTCCCCCGTTCGGATCTCCGGGTGGGGACTACTCGAGAGGGGGTTAACATCACAGAAGTGACAAAGAGGAAATCTGACATTCTACGGATCGGAGCGTGGAATGTTAGAAGTCTGCTAGGAAGTGGAAAGTTAGAAAACTTAGAAAGGGAAATGGATAGGTTGGGATTAGTGAAATGCGCTGGCAGGAAGAACAGGACTTTTGGTCAGGAGACTAAAGGGTCATTAGCACTAAATCAAACAATGGCCAAGCAGGAGTTGGTCTGATATTGAGTAGGAAACTTGGACAGCGGGTAGAATATTATGAGCAATACAGTGAACGGATTATTGTAGCAAAACTCAATACTAAACCTACGTGCACCACAGTGGTACAAGTCTATATGCCTACCAGTCAAGCTGATGATGAGGATGTTGAAAAGGTCTACGAAGAAATATATGACATTCTGAGGTATATCAAAGGTGATAAAAATGTTAGAGTAATGGTAGATTGGAATGCTGTGGTAGGAAAAGGGAGAGAAGGGAAGATAGTAGGAGATTTCGGATTAGGTGAAAGGAATGATCGAGGAAGTAGGCTGATGGAATTCTGCACCGAACATGAGATGGTCATAGCTAACACCTTATTCAATAACCACAATATAAGAATATACACTTGGATGAGACCAGGAGATACAGGGCGTTACCAAATCGACTTCATTATGGTCAAGCAGAAGTTTCGAAACCACATTTTGGATTGTAAAACATATCCTGGTGCTGACATAAACTCTGACCACAATCTAGTTGTAATGAAATGCAGATTAAAGTTGAAGAAACTGAAGAAAAGTCAAAAGCCAAAAAGGTGGGCAATAGACAGACTGAAAGTAAAGGATGTAAACGAAAGATTCAAGAAGAGTATAAAGGAAGGACTACTCAAAACCCCTAAACAAACTTCAATTGCAGACGAATGGGCACTTTTGAAGAATGAAATAACAAAATCCGCAGAAGAAAACATTGGTAGGAAAGAAAGAATAGGTAGAAAACCGTGGATCACTCAGGATATACTAGAATTGATGGATGAAAGGCGGAAACACAAGAATCTAAGAGATGAAGAGGGGAAAGCAGAATACAGACGTCTGAGAAATGAGGTTAACAAGAAGTGCAAAGAAGCGAAAGAAGAATGGATGAAAGAGAAATGTGCAGGTATAGAAAAGTGTCTGAAAGTAGGAAAAGTAGACACAGCTAATCGAAGGATTAAGAATACTTTTGGGGAAAAGAAGACTAAGTGCTGTAATATTAGGGACACAAATGGAAAGCCTCTAACAGATAGGGAAGAAAAGGTTGAGAGATGGAAAGCTTACATAGAGTGCTTGTATAAGGGAAAGGAGATTGAGAATCATGTAATGGAAAGGGAGGAGGAAATTGATGAGGATGCAAAAGGAGATTTAATATTGAGAACAGAATTTGACAGAGCATTAGAGGACTTAGGCAGGAACAAAGCACCAGGCATAGATGATATACCGATTGAGTTGCTACGCTGCATAGGAGATGAAGGTCTGATCAGGTTATTTCACTTGGTGTGCAGGATTTATGAGACAGGTGAGGTACCCCCTGATTTCAAGAAGAATGTTATCATCCCTATACCAAAGAAAGTGGGAGCTGACAGATGTGAAGATTACCGTACAATCAGCTTGATTACTCATGCTTCAAAGATCCTGTCTAGAATAATTTACAAGAGGATTGAAAGCCAGATAGAAACGGAGTTGGGTGAAGACCAGTTTGGTTTCAGGAGAAATGGTGGAACAAGGGAAGCTGTATTAAGTCTTAGGCTGATTTTGGAAGGTAGAATAAGGAAAGATAAGAGAACGTTCATGGCATTTGTAGACTTAGAAAAGGCTTTTGATAACGTTGATTGGACTAAATTGTTTGACATTTTGAAATCTATTGGAATAAAGTACAGGGATAGGAGGGTGATATACAATCTATACAGAAACCAGACAGCAGTCATTCGAGCTGAAGGATATGAGAGAGAAGCTGGTATTATGAAAGGTGTAAGGCAATCTTTACATTGAACAAGCAATGAAGGAAATTGGAGAAAAAAATTAAAGTGGGAGTGAAGATTCAAAGAGAAATAATTTCAACTCTGAGATTTGCTAATGACATCGTCATCTTGGCCGACAAGCCTGAGGATTTGAATGGGTTTTTGAATGGTATGGATTCCGTCTTACGGAAGGACTTCATGATGAAAATTAATAAATATAAAACAAAAATACTGGAATGCAGCCGAAATAAATCAGAAACCTCTATGGAGATCAAATTGGCAGGTGAAAAGCTGAAGAAAGTAGGAGATTTCTGTTACTTAGGAAGCAGAATAACCAGTGATGGACGAAGCAAAGAAGATATAAAAAGTAGGTTGGCTCAGGCAAGGAAAGCCTTTCTACAAAAAAGGAATCTGTTGACATCGAATATAGATTTAGGTATTAGGAAGTCATTTTTGAAAGCCTTTGTCTGGAGCGTGGCGCTCTATGGAAGTGAAACTTGGACTATTGGTGCAGCAGAAAAGAGGAGAATTGAGGCATTTGAAATGTGGTGTTACAGGAGAATGATGAAGATCAGATAGGGTTACAAACGAAGAGGTATTAAGGCGAGTGGGAGAGGAGAGATATTTCTGGCGACTGCTAATGAAGAGAAGAGATAGGTTGGTAGGACACATACTAAGACACCCAGGAATAGCAAGCTTAGTTATGGAAGGAAGGGTCGAGGACAAGAACTGTCGGGGTAGACCAAGGTTAGAATATGTTAAACAGATTTCCTCGGATGTAGGGTGTGGTAGCTATGTAGAGATGAAACGATTAGCTCAGGACAGGGAGGCATGGAGAGCTGCATCAAACCAGTCAAAAGACTGAAGACTCAAACAACAACAGGGGGTCAAGGGGTAATCTAGAAATTTTTTCACGCAATTTACACGTGCGGGTATGGTACGGATGGTCTATTTATCCCTATCCTTATATTGTTATATTATTATTATTATTATTATTATTATTTTCACTATTTTAAGGCGTACAACGACGATACAAAGCCCAATACCAGCCCCTTGGTGACAGTAACAAAACTCGGGGGACCCTAAAGAGCCGTAAAGGGTCCCCGAAAACTACATTTTAAGGTTCTAAAACTAACAGTTTCTGAGATATTCCCAGAAAACTAATTTCATTTAATAAACTATGGATTGCCAGCCGGTAACCATGACAACAGTATCTCAAGAGGTGACATCCAACTTTCCATCTATTTCTGCAAGAAGTAATGCCACTCCATTTATTACATCTCTGGGGAAGTTTGCAAATGGTTATAAGGTTATCACGGAACCAACTAAAACTGTAAAATTCATCAATGCACTTAAGGGGGTCAAGGGGTACCCTAGATTTTTTCACGTGACTTGTAAGTCATGCGATATGTCGTACAGAATGTCTATTATATCTCCAAACAGCTGCATTATTTTCAAAAATTCCTGAATTGGAATAGTATTTTTTGCGGCTTTTAGGAATTTGGGCCATTGGAGGCTAAGAAAAACGGAATTTTCATCCACCACAAGCCTTTATAATTTATTAAAGGGGTCTTCCTGTGGATGGAGACTTGACACAACGGTGAGGGTCAGTTTTTATGTGACGTATATTCCATTTAGTCTACGAGGTTTTCAATTTTATTTTCACGTCAAGAAGTACACATTAGGTAAATGTAGTTTGAGAGCACATTTTAACTAATCATTTTACTTTGTCGACAAACAGGTTCCAAGGCCCTAACCATTGCAACAGTAGATAACGTCTGATTATTAATACCGAAGACCGTTCGAAGAATGGGTACTTCTGCTAGTATACAATAACAGTGGACGTACAATACATGCAGTGGATGATGAGATGAGATATCTTAACTGACTTGGTCACAGCTGATCCGAACATGTGGTACGTTCGTAAAAACGTATGTGGCAACACTATAGGCTATATATTTGATGTGAACACGTACGATATTGAAGTTTGGCTCCACTGAATTATAGTTTTAGTGATCACAACGATCGCGCAAGTTCTATAAACTATAAACGTACAACCCAGAATCATCATCAAAACCAGGGATGGCCAACTTCTTAACCCTAAAGGGCCACTTCAACATCTTCCAGTGATGACGAGTGTGGCATATAAATGTAGGCAACACGTATATTGTATAGTATGCGACGTGAAATAATATGAATCAATAAACGTTACCCAAAATATTTTCATATAGATTTAATATCAAGCTCAATGTGCAAAGGATCAAAACAAGTACAATATTACATTTTTAGTTGTTATTTAATCATGTTGTTTACACTTATCAGAACACAGTATTTGAAAAAAAAAACTAATTTATTTAAATTTAAAATCATCCGTAAGTATGTGCCTACTTCGCTTAAAGAGAACTCTGAGGTCGGACACAATCGTTCAACAATTCATCAAAATCAACCAGAATTGGAGTGGTTACAGCCGTTAGCAGATCTCGAAGATGGTTGTCTGTGAGTCGGTTGCGGTGAGTTGATTTTATAAATTTCATTGTTGAAAAGGTGCACTCACAAACGTATGTGCTTCCAAACATTGAAAATACAGTATTTTCCTACCGAAGTCACGTAGTTTGGGATATTTCTCCTCAGGCAATCGACTCCAAAATGCAGTACCAGTTTCCGACCTTGTCTGAAAAAATGGGTCAATTTGCAAGTCACAGAGCTCTAATTGAATGTAGTCATCTTACTGTGAAATATCACAAGACATGGGGTTGTTAAATAAGAAAAGTTGCGGCCGCATTTCATTAAAATCCAAAAACCGTTCACTGAACGACCTCAGAAGCTTATCTAAAATAGGTATGCAAAAACTGAAATCAATGGTTAGGATTTCTTCCATGAGTTTTTTGCATGATGAAAAATGTATGAGATTGGCTTTTTTAAAGCTGGATTGGAAAATCTTAAGTTGGCTTACAAAACCGGCTAAGTGCCCAACTAACTGAGGTATGGTTTGATTTGGACCCTGTAATTTCAAGTTTAGTTCATTCATGTGGCGACTTATGTCTGCTATAAAGGTCACACTGCACAAAAAATGTGAATCGAGAAGCTTTACTTGCATTTCCAAGGAGTTAGGTGTTTTGACATGTACATTGAGGAACTCAGTTACCTCTTTTCTCAAATTAAAGAATCGTTTTAAGCAGTTTCCCTTGCTTAACCAGGCACTTCGGTGAATAGTGTCAAATCACCATACTCTGTCTCTAGTTCTGTCAAAAAATTATGAATTTCCTATGGTTCTAATCATATCTACACATTTCATACAGTAACAGTTTTCATAGTATCTTCCATTTCCAGAATTTTTTCGCACAGGGCTTCACGGTGTATAATACAATGCAATGCTGGACAATTGATTCCAGCCTTTCTCAGTAAGCCAACTAGGCCTACCTGAGAGCCAACCATAGCTGTTACAATAGCCGACAGGTTGTTTGTTCCCCCACGGCTGTTCAGTACTTTCATAAGTGCAACTACCTCTGGTAGTACCATGCAGAGACTCTAATGCCAACAATTCTTCATTGATTGTAAAATTCTTGTCCACAGTTCTGATAAAAATTAACAACTAAGCAGTATCTGTTATATCAGTGGATTCACCCAAGGCCAGAGAAAAGTAAGCATCCTCTGAAATAATAATACTTAATTTGTTTGATACATGGTTACTTATTTCTTCAATCCTACTCTATGGTAGTGAAACATGGGCTACTACAAAGGCACATGAGCAAAAGCTACATACCACTGAAATGCGTATGTTACGTTGGGCAGGTGGAGTTACTCTCAAAGATAAAATCCGTAATGAACATGTGCGGGACAGTTTCAAAGTAGCGCCTATAACAGAGAAACTTTTAGAAACCAGGCTAAGGTGGTATGGACATGTTATGCGAAGACCGGAGAATCATGTAGTGAAGAAGTGCCTTTCCATGGCTACACAAAAGAGAGGGAGCGGCAAACCTCAAACAACATGGATGACGAATGTCCAGAGGGATATGAGAGTATTGGGCCTATCGGCTGATGATGCTTTCCAAAGAAATTAGTGGCGCCTCAGGATTAAGAAAGCCGACCCCGTGTAACGGGAAAAGGCGAGGAGGAAGAAGAAGATGGTTACTTATTTATTTAACCCTCCTAGTGACAGTCTGCTTCGAAAGTGAAACGTGATTGAAGTCATTAGAGAGTTCTTCATCACCAAAGGCTCGAGACATTTCTATAAAGCATTCCTTAACAAACTCTCCATCAGAAAATGGCTTTTTAACCTTAGCTATTTCTACACTCACAATATACGAAGTTAAGAGTGAGTGTTTTTGCAAAGATGTTGATTTATTAAAACAGATTTTTTGAGCACTAACTTTTTTCTTCAAATCAGATACAATAGTACACCGAACTTCTCCAGTGTAATCTTTGTACTTGGCAGCATGCTGCTGAGTATAATGACGATTGAGGTTATATTCGTTTTGCACAGTCAGTACAAGCAAACACTCTAAACATTGAGGTTTATTGTCCTTGTTATTTACAACTAGCTGAAGTACCCGTGTTTCGCTACGCGTCATAAATAAATTAAAATGTGAAGGTGACAGTTAAAACAGGGGATAGGCGAGGTGCTGGGCAGAGGGAGATTAAGGATGAACCATTTTGCCCAACTACACCGCTCAGCGTTGACCGTGTTTTATAGCACAAATTTAGGTTTTACGCGCTAACCGTTGGAGATACCATTCGGATAGAAAATGCAAATTTAAACCTCGTATATGCCATAAAAAGTTTGCTATTTCTTAGCGTTCTCTTTTTATTTTAAATTGAAATATGAAAGTTTGAAACCAAAGGGTATAGTGACGTCACTAAAATGGTCGCCATCTTTAAATAGTGCAAAGTATTGAAATCAAAAGTAACCTATATGTTAACCAGGTAAATCAGCTACTTCCATGTAAAATTCATGTAAATCGGACCAGTGGTACTTGCGTGATTGAGTAATACACAGACACACACCATCTCATTTTTAGCCTCGCTTCGCTCGCGTCATAGTCGTGTCATATTGTTATTCAATGAAATGCAGGTTTAACCCCGTTAACACCCCTTTAGAACCTGAATATCCAAAAATCCCTCCTTAGTAGACGTTTTCGACACTCAACAAACATATCCCCAAAATATCATTCTTCTAACTTTAATAGTTTTGGTTGGTCGATGAGAGTGAACATCCAAAAATCCTTCCTTAGTGGACGTTTTTCTCCCAGAATTTTACCCCTCCCCATAGGCCCCTTTAATTGCATTTATGAAAAAAACTTTCGAACATCTATTTATTGTATTTATTTATTTATTTATTTACTTATTTATTTATTTATTTATTTTTAAGCTGATTGATTTCCTCCGAGTTTCAAACTCCTCGCCTATGTCGTTTAAGAGATACACACTCCGTTAGGAATCTTTCAACCCCCACTTTTCATCCCTTTCACCTCATAATATACACTACATCGAAAAACCATTAGACATGTGTCAGCTTATTTTTAATGATTAGTATATATGCCAAGTATCATATCCCCAAATGAAACCACTCGTGAGATATTGTTATTCAATGAAATGCACGTTTACCCCCTTAACACCTCTTTAGAACCTGAATATCCAAAACTCTTTCCTTAGTGGACGTTTTCGACATACAACGAACATATCCCCAAAATTTCATGTTTCTAACTTCAATAATTTTGGCTGGGCGATGATGAGTGAGTGAGTCAGTCAGGGCATTTTCTTTCATTTATTTTTGATAATTTCACCCCTCCCCATGAACCCCTTAAATTGGATTTATGAAACAAACGGTCGAACACCTATTTACTTATTTTTTATGCCGATTTTTTCCCACTGTGTTTCAAACTCCTCGCCTATGTCGTTTAAGAGATATACGCTCAGTTAGGAATCTTTAAATCCCCACTTTTCTCCCCTTTCACCTCATAATATACACCAAATCGAAAAACCCTCATACACGTGTCTTCTTACTTTTTAATGATGAGTTTATATGCCGTGTATCACATCCCCCAATGAAACCAATCGGGAGATATTGTTACTCAATGAAATGCAGGTTTAACCCCCTTAAGACCCGTTTAGAACCTGAATATCCGAAAATCCTCCCTTAGTAGAAGGTTTTGACATACAATGAACATATCCCCAAACTGTCATGTTTCTAACTTCAATAATTTTGGCTGGGCGATGATGAGTGAGTGAGTCAGGACATTTTCTTTCAATTTTCTTTTTTCAGAATTTCACCCCTCCCCATGAACCCCTTAAATTTGATTTATGAAAAAAACTATCGAACAGCTATTTATTTACTATAAATCAGTTTTCCCCCCTGAGTTTGATGAGTGAGTCAGTCAGTCAATCAGTTAGGACTCTTTCTTTCCTGTTCCCCCCCCCCCGAATTTCACCCCTCCCCATGAACCCCTTAAATTGGATTTATGAAAAAAACGGTCAAACACATATTTACTTCTTTTTTATATTGATTTTTTTCGCTGAGTTTCAAACTCCTCGCCTATGTCGTTTAAGAGATACACGCTCCGTTAGGAATCTTTCAATCCCCACTTTTCACCCCTTTCACCTCATAATATACACCACATCGAAAAACCCTCAGACACGTGTCTTCTTATTTTTAATGATGAGTTTATATGCCGAGTATCACATCCCCCAATGGAACCAATCAGGAGATATTGCTATTCAATGAAATGCATGACTACCCCCTTAACACCCCCTTTAGAACCTGAATATCCTTTCTTAGTGGGCATTTGCGGCCCTTGAGGAAGCTGCATACCAAATTTCATTCCTGTCCGGTGGTTTCTGAGATTTCGTGATGAATGAATGAGTGAGTGAGTGAGTGAGTGAGTGAGTGGTATTTGACAAATATATATAGTAGATTGTGTGAAGTCTTTGTTATGCTAAACTCGGTTGACAGTGCTGTGTGAGCAGTTGAGTAACTAACGGGATTTGAAGTAAAGATCCTCATTTTCTATACCGGTAGTGCAGAGCGCAACTGGCATCCAGTCGGCCGTGTCTCGACTTGAGCTATGTTGCCATGGAAACTATCTGCCTTGCCGTTCCTTCATGAGTATATTAGGTAGATTTCATTAGAAAGCTAACTATTGCAATGGGTCCCATGTTTCGACTTCCGGAAAATTTCGACATATCTTCGCGTTTCACATCCCCCAGACCTCAAAACCACCGTCAGTTCAAAAGTTTATATATAATTTATGTATATATATATATATATATATATATATCAGTTTCTTGTGGACACGACAACTGCCGTAATTTTGCACCAATTACTTTGAATTTTTTACCGAAGATGTATACCTATAAAATCTCGGTCGAGTTCGTTACTGGGCTAAATCGGTCGAAGGGGGTGAAAATGGGGGGGGGGCTTTTTTTTTCGAAAAAGTGAAATATTGCTATAACTCTCTTAATATGTGAAATATCGAATCCGTTCAACGTTCATATTATGTGTCGGATAAAGCCCAGAAATTTATGTTTGAAGAGTTTTTTATAGCACCAACCATTGACCAAAGGGGTGGGAAAAAGTGGGTTTTTCGGGAAACATTAATCATATCTCTCTTAATAGGCACAATATCAAAACCGTACAAAATGGACAATATTCCCCTAATAATTACCTAAAACGTTTGTCTGAAAGAATTTTTGATATAACCCACCATTACGCCAAGGGACGAGAAAAATGATTTCGGAATTATAAGAAAATGCCAAGAGCAATCAGTGGTTGCCATGGCAACACTACTAAATTGATGAGGCATGGGCCATCAGACGTTGCCATGACAACGCACTTGCACGAGATCAGATTCAGTATTTCCATCTGACTAAGTGGTTGGTTGGTTCTTAAGTTTAGGGGCTGCGACAACGCAGTCATGTAGCCCCGTGTACTTTGGGTGTGTGTAGAATCTGTCTGATAACCGGTGTTAATTGTGATGACTGTATTAGTGTGTGTTATCTGTTTGTTAATTTAAGTACTGCAACTAACAATTTTTCAGATACTTCCTACTTTTGCCGCCAAGCGCCACTGTCAACGACTACGAGGCCAAGTTCAGAACTGAGCTACTAGACGCCGCCGCAGTCGGCTCTTGGCAACGAACATAGAAACCTAAGAGCGTTGTATACATTCTTAACCTATCCAATTTAGCTTCACACAGGTGCAATTAGTGGAAGGATCTTTAACATGCCATAGATCTATGACATGGGACCGCCGGCTTTACTTCCCCTCCGAAGGAAGGCATACTGAGGGATTTTTAACGCTCTTAAAAAATCCGACGGCTTCGGCCGGGTTTGAACCCGTTATCTTGGGCATAGAAGCTCAGCATGCTACCGACTACGCCACCGAAGCCGCCTGACAAAGTGGGAAGCGGCTTCGGTGACGTAACTGGTAGCATGCTGAATGTCTATGCCCAATGTCGCGGTTTCAAAGCCGGCCGAAGTCGTCGGATTTTCTAAGAGCGCTAGAATCCCTCAGTATGCTTTCCTTTGGAGGGGAAGTTCCAACGTTCGTTTCGAGTTGCTGGTTGGGGTGGCATCTAGTAGCCAAGTTCACAGCTAGGTGTCGTTGACGGTAGTACCTGGTAGCAACATTAGGAACTACTGCTTGAAATTGACCGTCTGCAGTACTTACATGAATTAAGACTACTACAGCCATTACAATTCACACCGTGTATCAGACAGATTCTACACTCACCCAGAGTACACGGGGTTAGATGACCGCGTTGTCGCAGCCCCTAAACTGAGGAACCAACCAGAGGTAGATTTCATTAGAAAGCTAACTATTGCAATGGGTACCATGTTTCGACTTCCGGAAAATTTCGACATATCTTCGCGTTTCACATCCCCCAGACCCCCCAAAACCACCGTCAGTTCAAAAGTTATAAATAATTTATGTATGTCTATGTATACATATATACAGTTTATTGTGGACACGATAACTCCCGTAATTTTGCACCAATCACTTTGAATTTTTTACCGAATATGTATACCTATAAAATCTCGGTCGAGTTCGTTACTGGGCTAAATCGGTCGAAGGGGGTGAAAATGGGGGGCTTTTTTTTTTCAAAAAAGTGAAATATTGCTATAACTCCCTTAATATGTGACATATCGAATCCGTTCAACGTTCATAGTATGTGTCGGATAAAGCCCAAAAATTTATGTTTGAAGAGTTTCTTTATAGCACCAACCATTGACCAAAGGGGTGGGAAAAAGTGGGTTTTTCGGGAAACATAATCATATCTCTCTTAATAGGCACAATATCAAAACCGTACAAAATGGACAATATTCCCCTAATAATTACCTAAAACTTTTGTCTGAAAGAATTTTTGATATAACCCACCATTATGCCAAGGGATGAGAAAAATAATTTCGGAATTATAAGAAAATGCCAAGACCTATCAGTGGTTGCCATGGCAACACTACTAAATTGATGAGGGATGAGCCATCAGACGTTGCCAAGATAACGCACTTGCACGAGATCAGATTCAGATTTCCATCTAAGTGTGAAGCGGCTTCGGTGACGTAACTGGTAGCATGCTGAATGTCTATGCCCAAGGTCGCGAGTTCAAAGCCGGCCGAAGTCGTCGGATTTTCTAAGAGCGCTAAAAATCCCTCAGTATGCTTTCCTTTGGAGGGGAAGTTCCAACGTTCGTTGCGAGTTGCTGGTTGCGGTGGCATCTAGTAGCCAAGTTCACAGCTAGGTGTCGTTGACGGTAGTACCTGGTAGCAACATTAGGAACTACTGCTTGAAATAGACCGTCTGCAGGCCTTACCTGAATTACAGACTAATACAGCCATCCCAAAGTACACGGGGTTACATGGACCGCGTTGTCGCAGCCCCTAAACTGAGGAACCAACCAAAATCTCTGCGGGAGATATAATTTTGCGTGAAGAAGTAACAGACCGTTACATAGTTACACATCAGTGTCGATACCTTGCATAAGGATAGTGTGACCACAAGTATAAAAATGGACCCCAAATGACAAGAAGGTTACCGTTCCCATAAGACTATAAAATGTTTAAAATAAGCATAAAATGACGAAAAACAAAGTTAATTAAGCTCCAATTATAAAATACCTTCTCGCAATGAATGAGGTCTGATCCTTCTACGAAAATCTGCATATTCTGCCTATTTTCGCCTATCCCCAAGTTTGTCAGGTGAAATCTACCTCCGCCTTCCGGCGTGCCGAGAGGACTTTTTTATGATTTGATTAGCCTGTGCTTGAGTGCAAAATTGCTGAAATCAGAAGAAAGAGAAAGACTATCGAAAATTCATGTAGCCAGTGGTTTCTTCTGGGTCCTAAACTATGTGTATGCAAAATTTGGTTGAGATTGGTGGAACGGTGTAGATTTGTATACGGAACAGACCCACCCACCCACATACCCACATACAGACTTTCACTTTTATATTTACAATAAGGTACTCTGTTTCCTACTTGTCTTGAAACATTCTGTTTTCTTCTGACACTTTCCGTTTTTGGCTCATTGTACAATAAACGTAATCACTTCCAAACAAAATGCAGCGATAAGGCACTGATAGGTTAACGTTGACAGAACGGAGGACGAGGATGTGCAAAGCGAGCTGCGCAGATGGCGCATTGAGTTGCCCTCTTTGCCTGTCCACGTACTGAGGGTAAGAGCCGTGTCCAACCTATATTCTATATACCAACCTATATTGTTATGTCTTACATTTATTAATAAATCAATAATCTAATGTTTTTAAGTTTTAAAAATTCGTTTGGGGCCGCATAAAATCAGTTCTCGGTCCGCTAGTTGGCCATCCCTGATCTAAACTATAAATATAAAATAATCAATTAATTGCATTCAAAGCATTCAAATCTACCTTGACTCGATAAGCCACGGCATTCTTGATTATTATTATTATTATTATTATTATTATTATTATCCTCTTGTCAACGGATTACCAATGAAGGCAACGACCGATGTTGGTACGATGGTATGGTATTGCTGATCGAGCAGACTAACGAACTGTTGAACAGGTGCCCTTCTCGTAAGAATGTAAGACAGAGGGTATAGTCAATGTTTCCTGAGGTTAGCAGATCAGTAAATTACTGGGGACTACTCCTGTGACAGATCCACTTAAGGGGTGATGTGCACAGTACTTTGTTAGAAAATTATAATTATTGATTTCAGGGTTCATCGTCCTGACCGGACAGAGGAGATACGTGGCGATCACGACGATTGAGTTGCCATTGGTGATGTTGATGACCCATTATTCGATCTTGCTTCACACGATGCCAACCTAACTGCGGAAATATCGGTGACAAAGAGGGAGGAGATTAATTATCGACGGAGTGTAACGACAAATGTCGAAAGAACACTGCTTCTGAAGAAGAGTACCACAGAAACGATTACACAACAACGCAAATATTAATCAACCACTCGAAGCAGACAAAGCCTGAGTCTGTGTCCCAAGAGGAGCCGAAGTCTAAGTCCCAAGGGGAGCGTGAGTCTAAGTCGCAAGAGGAGCCTGAGTCTGTGTCCCAAGAGGAGCCTAGCGTAAGTCCCAAGAGTAGCCTGAGTCTATGTCCCAAGAGGAGACTGAGTCTAAGTCCCAACAGGATCCTGAATCTAAGTTCCAAGAGGAGCCTGAGTCTAAGTCCCGACAGGAGCCTGAGTCTGTGTCCCAAGAGGAGCCTAGCGTAAGTCCCAACAGTAGCCTGAGTCTATGTCCCAAGAGGAGACTGAGTCTAAGTCCCAAGAGGAGCCTGAGTCTAAGTTCCAAGAGGAGCCTGAGTCTGTGTCCCAAGAGGAATCTGAGTCTAAGTCCCAAGAGGAATCTGAGTCTAAGTCCCAAGAGGAATCTGAGTCTAAGTCCCAAGAGGAATCTGAGTCTAAGTCCCAAGAAGAGCCTGAGTCTGTGTCCCAAGAGGAGCCTGAGTCTAAGTCCCAAGAGGAGCCTGAGTCTAAGTCCCATGAGGAGCCTGAGTCTGTGTCCCAAGAGGAGCCTGAGTCTAAGTCCCATGAGGAGCCTGAGTCTAAGTCCCAAGAGGAGCCTGAGTCTAAGTCCCACGAGGAGCCTGAGTCTGTGTCCCAAGAGGAGCCTGAGTCTAACTCCCAAGAGGAGCCTGAGTCTAAGTCCCAAGAAGAGCCTGAGTCTGTGTCCCAAGAGGAGCCTGAGTCTAAGTCCCAAGTAGAGCCTGAGTCTGTGTCCCTAGAGGAGCATGAGTTTGTGTCCCAAGAGGAGCCTGAGTCTAAGTCCCAAGAGGGGCCTAGATCTAAGTCTCAAGAGGAGCCTGAGTCTAAGTCCCAAGAGGAGCCTAGTCTGTGTCCCAAGAGGAGCCTGAGTCTAAGTCCCAAGGGGAACCTGAGTCTGTGTCCCAAGAGGAGCCTGAGTCAAGTCCCAAGGGGAGCCTGAGTCTAAGTCCCAAGAGGAGCCTAGTCTGTGTCCCAAGAGGAGCCTGATTCTATGTCCCAAGGGGAACCTGAGTCTGTGTCCCAAGAGGAGCCTGAGTCTAAGTCCCAAGAGGAGACTGAGTCTAAGTCCCAAGAGGAGCCTGAGACTAAGTCCTTAACGAGAGAATCTTTCTTCATAGAAGACATTAGAATGCAGATGCTACTGCCAAACACCATGGCCTACATCAGTGCACACCAAATACTCGAAGGAAAGAACAACGCTATCTGGAACAACTTCTACCTTACTGACGCCATGGTGACGTAAGAATGGAAACAGGTGAACTATGACCTCCGACATGTAATAACACGATACGCAACACATGGTCTTCACCACAAATTCTGTCAAAACAAGAGATTCCAGCAGCCAGATGAGGACTGTCTATGTGAACTTTGCAGTACATACTGTGACAGATTTCATGCAAAGCATTGCAGAGAAAGACAAATGTCACTAACGCAACTAGCTTGCCACGGTGGGTGAGTGGTCAACGTTTCGGTCTACTAACCCCAAGCTTGCAGGTTCGCTCCTGGCCGTGGTAAGTGATGTTTGAAAGGCGGCAAAAATTACGACACCACGTCCTACGATGTTGGCATGTCAAAGAACCCATTTGAATTCAGTAGGCTGTGTTCATAATGGCAAAATTAATCTCGGGAGTTTCCGCCAACACAAAGTTCCTCATTTCTCTACTAGAAAGCGCTATAGTGTTCAAGGAGCTTAGATATCTAACCTCCTTGACTTTCATAGTGCTTCAAGGAACAACGAAATTAGACATGCAAGCTACGCTTTGGGTGTCAAATAACAAAGCTTGCACCCGGCGCCTGAGGCCACACGATATTAATATTAATTAACTAACGCAACTAGAATTAGAGTAATGTACTTAGTTTTCTGTATTTGCACATTGTGGGTATTTTCATTAATAAAAGTTCCAAAACAGCAGCTGCGTCATCTATATAAAAATTATTTAGTTCTGTGTTTCACCACTGTAAAGCAACCTGTAAAGCACAAAACGAACATGACGGCCAAGCTAAGTTGAAACATTTGAATAGTTTTTTTTCTGCCGAATTTAACATCTGAGCGCAGTGAAATATGGTACAGTAAATGTTTATTCACATTGTAATCCACTGGCATCTAATTTAGTTCAATTGTTTACATAACCTCAAGATGGTGGCTGTGAGAAATTTTAAAAATAAGTTTTTATTTCTCATGTGATTGAGGTGAAAGTTTTAATAATGAACCTACGCAATAATTTTCTTTTAATGGTACAAAACTATATGGCCTATACATATAACAATCCAACATGGTGACCATACGAAATATTTAGACGGTTCTCAATATCTACGAATTTATTACAGCAATCAAACTGAAGTTTTTTGTGTGTTCATAGAGGCTATGAACTTAAGTTCACCTATGGGACTTTCAATAACCTGGTGAGCACAAATCCAACATGGCAGTGACGTCAAATATAAATATTTAAATTGACGTTTCTCGCGATTTAACCGTCCGAGTGCAGTGAAACGTGGTACGGTAAATGCTTACTGTATACTAATGTTAATACACTGGCATCTAATTTATTTCAATTGTTTTCATAACCACAAGATGGCAGCTGAGTTAAATTTTAAAATCTCGTTTTATATTCCTTGTATCCTAATCATGAGATTGAAGTTTGAATACTACACCTAGGGCCTACACAATAATCTTCATGTAACAGTACATAACTCTAAGACCTAAATAAATAAAAATCCAACATGGCGACCATCCGAAATATTTAGACGATTCTCAATATCTACGAATCTATCACAGCAATCAAACTGAAATTTTGTATGTTAATAGAGGCAATGAACATAAGTAGGATATATGAAAATAGGCTTTAGTTCTGCACGGAACTACTTGTTGCACTTCGAATCGGAAGAATAAGGGAGGGAGGGGTCATACTACATCCGATAATACTAAACCACACTGAAGTTGATCGTGATATAGCTGGAAGATACATCTTACAGCAGCGACGTCCGATTCACTATAATCGAACCATATTTATTAACAAGCAGTCCTTTAAGGTGCCTGTTTGCCATCTCTTGATGAATACAGTATATTCGCATTTGTCAGTTGGCACAGTCTAGAGTAAAAGGTGGCTTTTCACCGATGTCTCAGTCTCACTCATGGCTGTAATTATATGGAAGCTACTGAGGTATGGGTGGTGCTTAGTAATGGCATTCAGGGCACAGTCAGTGCCTGTGGATGCTGTGAAAGGTTCTACTCATAGGGTTAGGACTACTGTTCTGACTCAGTGAGGAAAGCAATGGCAAACTACCTCACTCCTCTTCTTGCCTAGAATGCCTCAATATAGCGCTGCCTTGGGTTTTTGTGGGTATCTACTCACATAACGTAACGGCGGTGCTTTTTGAGGATCCAACCAGCCTTCGGGCTGACTACCTAACAGACAGTCTTTTAAGGTTCATTTACCTTCATTCCATTCTTATTTATTCATATGTATTCTAATTCTTTTTGTGAGCTTTCTTTTGATGTGTAACATCTTTCCACTCGGTTGCTGGATATTTTTGTGGGAGTGATTTTGAAAAATGGGACGGAAGTGGATCGGAACGATCGAGGTGGCACCAGCTGGCACACTCCAACTCGATCGATCGATCCAGCTGGCAGTGGTAAGAGAAATAATGAGCGCGTGGTGTCGGAAATTGATACCATGACGTACTCTCGGCCATGTGGAATGTATATGACATACTGAACGGTAAACGCTTATGCGAACTCTGGTGTCAAGTGATTGAAACAAAGCACATGGTGCATATTCGAAGTCTTCGTAGCCCAGGCATATTAAGTTTTAACCTAAAAAAAATAATGTAAAGCTGAAATTTGGCATAGATGTTCCCTAGTACCCCAGTAACAAATCCTGAAAAGTCCCCATCTCTGCGGCGTCCACGTCATAGTTTTTGGAGAGTTCAAAAGGGCTTAAATGGGGCCTAAGTGCCAAAAACAGCATTTTTGCTTCCTGCGTTCAAAATATTGATCCAAAATCAGTTCTAATGAGCTCTGATAGTAATAAGAGAAGGACTGCGTTAAATATAACGCTCTTATTGGTCGTAATTATTGCCATACATTTAAACAGATGAGTAATCAAACATTTTTAGCTCAACTTTTCTCACAAAAATTTAGTTAATTTGTCATTAGCCGGGACTTATCCTGTAAACATCTGCTGATAGAGACTGAAGACCCGAAGTCAAAGTTGTAAATCACACGTGTAGCTTTAAAACGATACATTGCCCATGTTCATCTGACAAACAGCAGCAGAAATACAGTTACAAATATAAAAGTGGAAGTGTGGCAGTCGCTTTCTGAACGAACGCCCATTTACGCTGGTGGGCTCCATCTATTCACCTTTGCTGACACCACTTTGTATCTTTGCTCAAGAACTTTTAGGATGGTATTCCTTTGTATCCAGGTAAACTAGCAGAAACAGTTTGCATAGAACAAAACGAGTTTAATGCAGTTAGGAGTTAAACGTACATTCATAATATGCATAATGCAAATAATAACAAAACAAAGCTTAAAAATCTTTCTTTAGACAAAGAACACTTGCAAAACAAAGCTTACATCGGATTCAATCGTCCTCCTCATCGTCTGAGCCATCAAATGTGACGTTGCCACACGCTTTTCCACTGCAGTGTCCACACGTTAAGGAGCATTCTAAACCGGAACGTACACACTCACGCCGGCTGCCACAAGAGCTCTTGCAGTTGCAGGACACCAAATTGAGGAGATGATCTGGAGCAGCTGGAAGATGAGTTGTCACTGGTACTAAAGCTGAGTGTTGGATTTTCCATCCCCATTGGGTCGGGCCCAAAGAAAATCCTAACCATTCTTGAACTTGCAAATATACCCGCAGTGAATGTTGTTTGCATGCCGCCGAAGTCGGCGGAAGTGAAGCCAGCTGAAATGATGCTGTGAGCGGTTGTTTGGCAATTTTGGGCTGTATTTCACTACCCGAAGTTCGTCGAGGCTTTTGCACTCCGATTTGGCACTATCATAGAGACAAATGGCGAACTTCTCTCCAGCTGATATTATGGCCTTTTCATCTGGAGCCGTACAGACGAATACCTTCATTTCCTCGCGTAAAGATGCGGAATCCTTCAATATTTTCAAGGCTTGCTGTTTGAATTACTCTACCTACAGTTTTCCTGTGCGAGATTTCTGAATCATTGAAGGAAATGTGTCATGAAGCGACTCTTTGAGACGTTGAAGGCAAGGTTATGATAGCAAGTCGTTGGCGGTGCCTTCTTGGAATGCGGTAAAAAGCGCCTGTAATACGTCCTTGTCATTCTTCAGCCCGTCGTTCATGTTGATTAACATTGTCCCGACAGCCTGTTTTGTCTGAAAATGCGCTCTGAGGGCCCTAGAACATGCACAGTTTCGCGTTATTGATAAAATTGAAGGCATAGCGTAAACATTTTTAAGAGCGAACTAATTGCAAGCCTACCTAGAATCTGCGTGTCCAGACATCATGTGAGTCACTGACGATTTAGCGTATATTTCCGCCCAGAGCTCCTCCAAACTGCTTCCATTCATCACGTAGCCGATTTCCCCAAGAAACGACATTAGAAGGTGAAATCCGCCTAGACGAACAACCACGTTTTTGAGTTCCTCTGAAGTGTCCGATGCGACTATCTCTGCAGCTTTCGCGTATAGGGATGGTCAAAGGTTACGAAACAAGTGCTTTCTTTCAGTTCCGCGCACTCTCTTGCGGCAAACTTCAACGCGGAATATATAGTTGATGGATAGCTCGGTTCCAAGTTAATGAACGGCAGTGCATCAACTGACGTCGGCTGGGGAGCTGGTTGAGCATGAGCAGACAGTGACGTCTCCATAAAGCCGTTCCACGAAGCGAGTAAATTAATACCTGACCACCATCCAGATAACCACAAGGAGTCCATCATCGACGCAATAGCCACAGAGTTTGGGGCTTCCACAGTTAACTCCTTAATCTTGACGTCCTTTGAACAGGAGAAGAGGGCTTCCGATACCACGAAATGATGAACTTCCCCATCGCCGCAATCACACCAGCATTAGGAACTTCTCGTGTACGTGGGAGTGGGGATATTTCACTGTCAGGCGCTGGACCTGCGCACTTGATGCCTCCCATGCAGTGAAATGTGTTTCGCCCGTCCAATGTCCTTATGTTAAAGTCAGCGTTGTCAAAGCAAAACTGCGTGAACGCTCCAGCATTCGGGATTGGACGTTCTTCAGGAAGCGCTGAAACTTCGCACCTGTGGACTTCCGCCACAATTACTGAAAAACCAAGACTGTTTAGAAGCTGAATTAATTGTTTCGAGTATTGTTGGCCTGCTCCGACAGGCGGAGCGCTGTCACCTAGAAACGCGATCGGGTGCCTTTTCAACAGCGGTTATGCTTATGGACCGTAACTCGGTAACCGTTTCCCGCATAGACATGGGTAATATGCCAATGTAAAGCTAAAAGTATGCTTTATAACTTTCATTCTGGGTCTTTAGTCAATATCAGCAGTTGTTTAAAAAATAATGACCTGCTAATGACAAATTAACCAAATCTTCGTGTAAAAATTGTGCTTAAAATGTTAAATTAGTCGGTTTTTTTTCATTAATAGCAGTAATTAGGCCTGATAAGTCCGTTATCCTACTAGTTAATTTTTATTAATTGCTAAAGCTCGCGAGAACTAAATTTGGATCAATATTTTGAACGCAGGAAGCAAAAATGAAGTTTTTCGCACTTAGGCTCCATATAAGCCCTTTTGAACCGTCCAAAAACTATGATGCGGACACCGCAGAGACGGGGACTTTTCAGGATTTGTTTCTAGGGTACTAGGGAACATCTATGCCAAATTTCAGCTTTATATTATTTTATTTGAGGTTGGCCGTGTTTTTTGCAGTATTCAAATGGTAAAATGCCTTAATATCAAACATTGTAAGTAGTCGGCATGGCCGGTATTATGTTTCTGCACAATGGCTATTCAAATACTAACCCACATAACGGTAATGCAGTCATCAATATAATATAATCGTTGTGGTTATACGAGAATTGAGCAAGCCTTCATGAACTATTGTTGAATACATTCTCTTTACTCACAAGAGGGCCTATTTATAAGACATTTTAAACTCAATTTTAGCGGCTTCGGTGGCGTAGTCGGTAGCATGCTGAGCTTCTATGCCCAAGATAGCGGGTTCAAACCCGGCCGAAGCCGTTGGACTTTTTAAGAGCGTTAAAAATCCCTCAGTATGCCTTCCTTCGGAGGGGAAGTAAAGCCGGCGGTCCCATGTCATAGATTTATGGCATGTTAAAGAACCTTCCACTAATTGCACCTGTGTGAAGCTAAATTGGATAGGTTAATATAAACAACGCTCTTAGGTTTCTATGTTCGTTGCCAAGAGCCGACTGCGGTGGCGTCTAGTAGCTGAGTTTCGAACTTGGCCTAGTAGTTGTTGACGGTGGCGCTTGGCGGCAAAAGTAGGAACTATTTGAAAAATTCTAAGTTGCAGTACTTAAATTAAAAAAGACAGATAACACACACTATTACAGTCATCACAATTAACACCGGTTATCAGACAGATTCTACACACACCCAAAGTACACGGGGCTACATGACCGCGTTGTCGCAGCCCCTAAACTTAAGAACCAACCAACCAACCAAACTCAATTTCACGCAGGAACATTATCAAAACAAGCAAAATATAAATGAAACTTAATTCCGTAATGCAGTATTATTGGGACGTGGAAATAAGTCACCATCTCGTGCACAATATTTGCGTAGTCGAAATAGCCGTGGGGTTAGCGCCTATGCAGTGGCGTAGCCAGGGGGGGGTTGTGTCTGTGGTGATGTACTGTTGTCGTCTTTCTGCTCGGGCCCCCATTTGAGGCTACACACGTCTTCATGACAACATATAACCACGGTCTACCTACAGATCGCGAAGCTTGGCTCATATTTTTCTACCGCCAGACAATAATGCTCTCATGCAGCCAGCAAGAATGTGCCGACTGCGCTATGTTTAGGGTGACCAGATCCAGTACTGTGAAATAGAGGACAACGCAGGAAAAAATTGAGGATATTAAGGGAAAAAGGAGGACAAATCTAAAAGTAATAAAATCATATAAGATACGATAAAAATTGTTATGAACTTCAAAATGTATTAATTACATTAGTAAACTTAGAACATTGCCACTGAAAATGTATATTATTCTGAAATTATAAACATGAAATTACACTTAATTTGTAGACTATTTATATTTATCTGAGGATGATATTCCTGCCTACAGTTTAGGTCTGTCCAACAGATATTTATAGAAGTCCTGACAAGAGTGTTCCTTAAAATTGTACTGCACCATTAATAGACCTTTCGCAGATTCTATTTGCGATCTATTTCTTTCATCTGTCCATTGAGATGAAATCAATGAGAAAACCCTCTCCACATTAGCATTGTGACCTGGGATACAAAAGAAATATTCTGCAATTTTAAGAAGCTCTGAGTAGCATTCAATATTTTCACTATCATTGAAATATTTTGCCCATTTTTGACTAGAAGTTAATTTAAGATATTCGCTGTTATTTGAAAACTTCTCTGTAAATTTACTCAGATTACAAAACTGATCAAAACATTTTGCATCATCAATGTGAATACCTTTCCCTTGTAAATACATAATACTTTTTTCAACATCAGTGTATTCCATCTTCATTAAAGTTAAACTAATCCACATGAAAGAACTGAAATCCTCAAAATATGTTACCCATTTTGTCAAATATTCCAAAGGTACTTTATATAATATCAATGCTTCATTCATAAATAAATCTGCTTCCTTATCATACCTCTCTTTTCGAACATTATCTACTACATCTTTCACCTTCAATGAAATGAAAGAACCTTCATATCTATTCTGAAGCATAGCCTTGACACATTCCAACACATTCATGATTTCTAACACAGAACTCTCTTCTTTCTCTATTATCGAAGTCTTTGAGTGAAATATTGACATTAGAGAATGCAGGTGCCACAAATAAGCTTCACTCAAGTTATTTCCAAAAAAATTAATGAGAAGTTTTGGAGGATTTGGCACTGACAAGAAGTAAGACTTCAAGGGAAGAAACATTTCCAATAATCTCTCAACAGCAGGGAACAGAGATAGCCATCTTGTCTTGCTGTGGGAGAGTAATTGTTTGTAATTGGTATCAACAAATTCACAATATGACTTCAACTGTTCAGTTCTTACAGTGTAAATTGAGAAATAATTAAACAACTTAACAATAAGACAATCTATGTCCACAGATAAAACATCAGTTCCATGTTGAATTGTATTATTCAATATATGAGCTGGGCAACCTATACCTACCATATTCCTATTGACAACATTCTTTAAGTTAGTAAATATATTCTTGCCTTCTCTACGATTTAAACCTCCAAAGTTAGTGTTCGTGTTGTCACCAGCCAAGGCCACACATTTCTCTACAAGACCTAAACTAGACAAGGTATCCTTAATATACCCTGCAATATATTCAGCCTTCTCATTAGGAGTTGCCTTTAGTTCTACAACCTTAGTTTTAATACCACCTTGTTTATAATCGAAATATTGAATGAGAATAGGAAACATTTTCAGACTTCCATGATTACTTCCATCCGTACACACTCCATAACAAGATATACCTTTCATACATTCTACTGTAACATCAACAGCATGTGGGCCTATTACTCTGTTTATTATACTTTCAGTTTTGGTTCTAGCTGAAGAAATTCTTTTGGCCACTTCGAATCATAATAAATTGTCTGGTTCAATTTGGGTGTACAGTCCATTGATCTGTAGGAGGAATGATGACGAACGGTATGGAATGCTAATGCCCTTTCGCAGCTAAAACGCGATTCGTTAATGCTGTAGTTGATGTGGAAAAAAGCGTGTCTATAGTTTGGGAACTGCCGCAGCCTTGTACACTTTTTATGTGTTTATTTGAAGAAATGTGACTATCCAAATCTTGAGAACCTACGAAATTAAATGAGAATTTTATATAAATAACGCTGTTTTAAGATTTGTAATTTAATAACTCTTGCCCGTTGCTCACGGTAAAATGTTTCTTAAAATTTATTTTACAACTAATTTTATAAAAATTTGACGAAAGCAAGCTGTGTTGTTCACGGTAAAATTATTTTATAAAATCCGTGGATGTATCAGGATCGCCATCTACCGATAAACTTCTGAACCAAGAATCAGCTGTTCAACACACATTGGTTTGAGAGTATGGCTGCAACAAACAAAGCAAAAATTGCAGCTTTAACTGCAAATATATGTCGTACAGTGGTAAAAAGGAAGAAAACAAATGCTAGGAAGTCCTGGACTCGGGAATGGATAAAAAGAAGAAAAGAGTAGAGGAATGCTACCCTTGGTCGAAAATGAGTTTAGGTTCGAAGATCAGAATTCATATAGGAATTTTCTAAGAATGGAGGAAAGCAGTTTAAAAACTCCTAGATCTTGTTGGTCCCAAAATTATTTGACAGGAGGCAAGCCATTTCTCCTAAAATGAAACTGCAAGTGAGTTCGAAGCCCGTTTATCTTCGCCTTCACATCAGCCTGGCTTGTGTTCGGTCGAATTTGTGAAACATATTCGGCGATTGAGATTTCTGCCTCCCTTCTTGCATTTCAATTGTGGTATATGGGCGTTTTAACCTCATACAAACACTGATATTTCTGGTACTCGTCCAGTAAAACACTAACAGCTTCCTTAGTCCAGCCGGAACCTGCCATTTTCGAAGTGTTTGTTTACAAGCGAGCTTCAAAATCTTCTCACCTCGTGGCGCCAGCATCATCTCCATGTCAGCTTCCCTGATTGGTTCGTTTCGTAAAATTAATTTGACCGAATAGAACATGTCCTATTTTATGGAAAGTTTTATCAAAGCTTTTATAAAACTTGAATTTGACCGTGAGCAACAGAAATTTTATAAAATTAAATTATTGTACAATAAATTTGAAGGAAAATTTCACCGTGAGCAATGGGCATAAACAATAAATTATAGAACTTACCATGATTTGCTACCGAGACGAAAGTTGCAGTTGGGCAAATTTTATATTCTGCCTCAAAATCATTACGTCCAAGCTTGAAAGTATGATATTTGGTTTTCAAAGCATCTGTAAACTTGCACTTTCTTTTAGGCATCTTGAATGCGAGCAAATTTTAAACTGGCAAACACACAACAACGCCTCAAGACTGCCAATCAACGGAGCACAAACACAGAAACACATTCCCAAACCCAGCGTAGACCGGAAACAAAAATTGTAGCGCTGCACATCGGTAAACAATTAAATATTGGCATGGCGCCAATATAAACTGCGAAAAACTAAAACATACATACATACCGGTACATTCATACGATAATATAGTAAATTAATAAAAAGGAGGACATTTAGACAATTTTAAAAATTGTTCGCGGACAGAGACGTAAATTGGAGGACATGTCCGCGAAAAAGAGGACGTCTGGTCACCCTAGCTATGTTATTGTTGCTGGATTTACTGTATGTGAGCATTGTGTAAAGGTGATGTCTTATTTTTAACATGTTCTTTACAAGAGGAGATATGCAGTTCAATACACAGATCTAATATTAGAAGCAATATTTCAGTGTTGCTAAGTAACCTATATGATCGCTATTCAGTCGGTCAACACGAGTGTACGGTACCCAATTAGATTAGGTGGGCAGTGACAATTTATCTCCTAATGCCTGAAATAAAAATGCATGAATCGTTTATACACTTAATAAAACACTTCTCACATTGAGGGGGGGAGGGGTCGTATGAGAAGCGTTTTATATACACCGCGGACAGGCCAACAAGGACCACGCAAATATCACTTCTTTATAGGTCTAGTTTCCTTCTTTCTCTTCCAGAAGTCTTTCATCCTGGTCGACTGTGCAGCTCTTCTTTCAGCAGTCCATTCTCCTCTGTTGAGATTTTTCTTCTCCCCGACAAGAATTTTGAGACCAAAAATTTTTTTTCTGTACTCTATTCGATTTAGACAATCTTCTTCAGTAATTTTGAATTTTTGAAGTTCTTCTTTCATTTGTTTTACATAGCCTCCTTGTCCTTTATAGTTCCAGATTTTATCAAAAATTTGTTTGTTTAACCTTGAGCAATCCATGCGGACCATATGTCCGTAGAACTGAAGTCGCCGTTTTCTGATCATCACTTCAAGGTTGTCGATTTTACTATAAATTTCTGCATTCGATCTCAGTCTATAACCTTCCTGTGTTTTCCTAGGACCATAAATCCTTCTTAAAATTCTTCTTTCTATCTTGAGCAAATTCTCCATTCCGGTTATATTTGTAGTTTCCATGCCGTACAAGATGACTGGTCTAACAACAGTATTAAAATGTCGTAATTTTGCATTGATAGACAGGTTCTTTTTATTGTATATATTTTTTGTACAAAAATTTAATCTTTCCAATTTCCCTTTTTTGTTCTCGATTGCCAATTTATCCGTCCCATTGCTACTAATTATTTCTCCAAGATATTTAAATCGGTCAGTGACCCTGGTGCTCCCATAATTTGTTTTTATCATTTTCTTAGTGTATTTCTGATCACTTGTTTTATTAAATGTATAAATAATTATTGTATTATGAATTACACAGGGAAATTAATTGTTACTCCTCGCCCAATCTAATTGGGTGTATTCGTGTTGACCGACTGGGAAGTCAGACTGTTCAAATAGCAAGACGACACCCGAGTCTCCAAAGGACCCCGAAAGGTAAGATTTGATCTACGGATTTTAGGCTAGTATTATAAAGCTTTTCAAGGGGAGCGTGATGGTGCAGTGTCTTAGCTGCTAGTCAATCTCACGGACGGCCGGAGTTCCAATCCCAGTGACAGTGGGTTGGAATTTTCACCTGGAAAATTACGTGGCGTCAGGAAGGGCATCCGGCCTTAAATCCCCGGCCAAAACCAAAATGAGCCTGATTGGCTCCGGCGACCTTAATTAATTGGGATACGCAATAGAAAGTATTATAAAGCTTTTCAATCAAACAACCGAACTAGGTCTTTAACTGGTAATAAATCAATAATAATGTTATTGGTTTTAGATCCCTTTTAACTACGGTGGCTTTTAGAGACACCGGGGTGCCGAAATTTTGGCCTGAATGGGATCTTTAACGTGCCAGTAGATCTACAGACACGGTTCCCTCGCATTTATGCACCCTTAAATGCCAACTGACTGCGCCAGGATTAGATCCTGAAACCTTGGGAACAGCAGGCGAGAACGTTACCGCTGAGCCACGGAGCCAGTTGGTTATAAATCAGAAGCATGTCTCAGTAGGATATCTATGCATGGCTTTGGTGGCGTAGTCGGTAGCATGCTGAACTGCTATGCCCAAATTCGCGGGTTCAAACCCAGTCGAAGTCGTCGGGCCCATGTCATAGATTTATGGCACGTAAAAGAACTTACAACTACAATTGGTAGTGTGTAGCCAAAATGTGTAGGCTATTGGGTTAGACACGCTCTATCAGGTTCAAACGTACGCCGTTGGGTTTCAGTGACATGGCGTCTGGTAGCTTAAGTTGGAACTACTTGACATTGAAATTGGGGAACCTACGGGTGTTCATGTGAAATGCCTTGCTATTGCCATTGGCTACAAAACAAATATAAATATCTATGCATTTTGAAAATTAAAACATACGGTAGGCTAAGTAAACGTAAAAGATGTCATCTCAAACACGTGCCGACATTTTAATTTTCAGATGTAGAAAATGGCTTTTTAATAGTCAGAGAGCTGATTTAATGAATAAAGATTTTGTACAATAATATAAACTTATTCTCAAATCCTTTGGAAGCAAGCCAATTTAGGTCGTCAAGATAATGCTCACAAACTTAGATGTAGTACCGGTACACTGTTTGTTGATTCTCTTATGAAATACCTGGTCTCCCACATGGCTGCTGTGGAGGTACGGTACACAATTGTTATTGCCGATATTTTGTAAAATTGGCATTGTATTATTTTGTCAAATTCAGGAATGAAAGGTTTCATACCCACAGAAAAAATACGAAGTTCCTACAATTGAGCCATTTAAGACCTTAAGATCTTTACTTACTTTTCGTTTCACAAATCGCACAGGTATTTTTACTAATCAATTATAATGTTACTCAATTTTACGGAATAACTAGCTTTTGATACGGTTAAGAATTTGTTATTATATCCATACTATCAACCCGCCCCGGCTTCGCCTGGTATCTTAAAGGGGCAACTCAGCGTAAGCATAAAAGGCGCACGGACGGTAGGTCTCAGACGCAATTCAGAAAAGCCGAGGGAACAGCGAAACTCCATACACTTATAGTCTACTCTTCTCTGAAGTCTTAATTCGACACGACTCAACAGTTAATGCTGGCGGAAGCTGGGGTGATGGGCTCGCTCGTAAACTCGCTCCGAAGCTAGTAATTTAAATTTCCACTGAATGTAGATTGTTGGAAGAAATTAAAACTTAAAATCACTTATAGTTGGCGATGTATTAAAGATAAAGATATGCTGTCGGGGACTTCTTTGTAGCTTAAAGCTTTGTAAGCTTAAAAGGCGCAAGGACGGCAGATTTTTCTTCGACACGATTCACTGAAATTGTTACTGCTCGGCTTCCTTTGGTCATAAATGAATGTTTTCCTACAGAAACCATCCTCGAGAAATTATTTACTCAATGGTGAAAACCGCATCAAAATCCATTCAGTGGATTTAGAGATTACCCGTTACATCCAGGAGTCGTGGACTTGGTTTTATGTAGAGATGCCAGCGACTATCATTAAAACAAATACATGAATTTATAACTAGTATGGACTATGAATTCTACGTGAGACTCATTAAATACGTCATACAACTGTACCTACGGATACTTGTAGAGCACTGAACTAATAAAAACAAAGCATTATTTTTATGTTTCAATGAATTAAAAGTGTACAGTATATCAACATTGTGGCTTTTTTCTGTAGTGGTTGGTGATTTAACGTGACTTATGTTCACAATGGAAGTAATCCTCAGGTGAGATAAAATTCAAAAAACCCTTGCAAAAATTAAATAATCTGTCCCGCGAATAACGTGCTCAAGGCAGTTGCCAGCTTGCTGGCCGCCGCGAGCGCTAGTGTCGCTTCACCTACAAAGAGGATGCAATTTCGTAGTGCAGCGAGCTTCGCGACTGTGTATTTTAGACTGTGGTAGTACAACTCCGACCTCCCAGGGTTGCCAATCTAACTTTTCCCCCGCGAAATAACTTATAGCTTATTTCAAACTGAGGCTAGCGCCAAATAATTTTGAATCCCACACAGCGGGATAATATTAGCTTTTTTATTTTCTTGGCGGGAGAGAAGTTACATGTAAATTAATCTAGATTTGATTAAAAATAACGCGCTTTTAATAAAGACTTTGAAAATTTTATGGGTACATTAACACTAATTTTGGGATCATTATAAACATCTTGAGCATGATAACCATCAGCCAAGTTGCTTCATATTACGTAAATATAATGTCCAGTAATTCCAAATGTGTACCGGTATTGAATTACTCATATCTTAAATCAACATGATACATCGTGAGAGGACATGCCCACTTTTGCTGAGACCTCTGTAAATAATTTCTCTTGTTGAGAGATGCGCAGTCTTCATGTTGGTAGCACAGATATTGAGTTTATTTTGTTCCTGTCAGGGGAACAGGAATGTTCTAGATTTACCGTTGAGGTGAGACATTTTAGTCAAAAATTTACTTAATTATTTAAAGAACTGGTTTTTTTTTTTTTTTGTCTTTTGAGCATATTTTATTACTCGAAAAATTCGGGATCAAAATACATGAAACTTTTCTTGTGTAATAATATCTCATAGAGAAATGGAAATACTTGTAGAGTTGTTGTTAATTGAGGGGCTTGATACACCTTGGGTTTCAGCTCCGTGTAGTTGGGAGTGTGTTTGAAGCTGTCCGGCAACCTGTATTGCTGTGATGATTGTAGTTGTGTGTGTAAATGTATCTAGGACAGGGATGGAGTAGACGCTCCGGGACTTGAGCAAGGCACTATCCCGGCAATTTCCTGTAGGCAGTGTGGCATAACCCGGGGAAAAACACACTCAGGATAACCGCTGTCAGCACCGGGATTCGAACCTACGATATCCGTATTTACCACAGCTGCCCTCGCGACCATGGTGCACGTTTGGCGAACGCGGCTAAGCCGTGGGACGAAATACTTGTAGAATTTGGCTTGAGTACCTATAACCCCTCCCATTGGTCGATCTTGGCTACGCTACTGCGCCTATGACTGTGAATCTGGAGAACTCGACTTCGAATCCCGGACGGGGTAGATATTTTTGCTACCAGATTATCATTTTAAACGATATTTATCATATCAATATGACTCATTTTAACAGAATCCATATGAAATTACGTGTTGGTCTGTGAATGAAGAATACCTGTTTATAAGGAATTTAAGGTTATGAGCGGTTGTAATAGTTTCTTTACGTGTGATATAAGTTTCCGGGAGGGTGCCAATTCATAGAATACTACGAATGAATATAATCTTAATACAGACACAAGAACTCATTCATCTCAAGGTGTGGTATGTCTCCGACACCAACCAAGACACTTCAGTAAACAAGGCAGCTTAATTATATACTGCAACATAACAATAAATCATTGGAATGCTACTTACTATATTGTGGTCTTAAGGGATGTATAATTAAATTGTATCAATAATGCCGTCACAACAAGATACAATTTCCAGTTTCATAGCACCATTCAAATACTCATTTTATTCTGGTTTCCCTTCTTAGAACAATGTATTTTAGAAACTATCGTCATATAACCATTACGATGCAGTAAAGAAGACAGAATGATTCAATCTACGAGTATAACTTCCTTAACGTTTATCTTTCATAATAATGTATTTCATCAATAGCTTTCTTTTATCAGCGCTAATAACCTATATCACTTTTTTTTATCAATGTATTTCACTCTCATTGTCTAAATTCCTCTCTGCTATCGTCAGAGTTGACACTCTCGTTAATTAGTTCGTGTTGCATCCACTCAAGCGCACCAACGCCACCTCTAAAGAACACTAATCATTTTTATATAAACGAATCACGGCCTATGTGGTCTCAGTTAACGTTACAATCGCCCCCAGAAAGCCTGACAACTATGTCATATTGAAGGGCTTTCTGATACACATGCAACACAAAAAAATAGATAAGAGCGTGAGACACGGAGATCTGGACTTCCCTCTTCTTCATGTGATTATACTATTATCTTGTCCAAATCAAGCTGCACAACACACCATCTTCCAACCGTTATCCGCCTCTTCAACCAATTCTGTAGTCTCCTCTCCATACCTCAAGCTCTCCCTGATTAGCTTGAAATGTTCTTGAAGAATAACATCCACAATTGGATATCAAGATACCAAATCACCATCTCCACCTCCACTGCCACTAGCACAAGGTGGCTTAGTCGTAACTACCACATTTTCCTAAGCCTAGTACACACTGAGAAGGCTATTGCAAAACTGGTTATAGGTCGGCCGTTCAATTTTGTAGTGAATATATATATTTTGGTACTATATCCTCTGATATTGGTTCAGCATCCATTTTTAGGCGATCCATGGTTCGTTGCTGTAGATCACACGATACAATTCCCAATTACTTATAGCTGATTGTAAATATTGCTCCACCATCAAAAGCTTGTCACATCTGTGCACTTTAGAATGCAGTGTAGGACATTCCTTGAAGTATTCTGTACAATGTTCCAACTTTAATTCGATGACTTAGAAAACTTGGAAATTATATTTTAATTGTTCAGAATTACTACACAAAATCAAGTTAAAAAAAACAAAAGCTGCAATAATATGAATGGACAAAAGGTTAAATAGAAGATAACGAAAAATATCCACAGCATAACTCAAAATTAAGAAAGATACTAGGTAACACACACAATGAAAAACATATACGAGTACATTACAGCATACAAACGAATACATATACATTGTGCAACTGTATCAAAAATTAAGAAAATAGACATATATATGCCTCCAATACCCAATTCATAAGTAGAACAACAAATAGCGGAACGCGCCCTCCAACACATTAATTTTACGTCCAGATAAAAAATGATCTTGACAACTTCCTATAACCAAATCTAAGTAATATTCTTCCATTTCTTCTTGTTCTCTTAATTCAGTGTCTCTATGGATTTTCTTCTCAGCTTTAACTTCCAACGTAACTCTTTTCTTGACATCAACTTTATCAAAATTGTCAATACATTTAGGCTCATTATCATCTTCATCATCATCATCATCATCATTAGATTCATTATAGCATTGGGCTGTATGTCTTATCCATCCTCTAATATAGCGAACTCCTACTGCTCTTCTAGACCTATCTGTATCATTTATTCTAAAATGAGACGTGTCCCCATTACCATTTTCATCATTATCACGCCTACAATATCCATCCCCTCTATTTCCATTAAAGCGTCCTCCTCTGCTGTGTCGGCGGCGACCTCTACGTCTGCCTCCACAACGTTTCTTTCTTATTTGCATATTATGGCCTATCCCACGTCTACCTCTATAACCTAAGAGATTTCTACCTATACAACCGCGGCGTCTACCTCCAAATCTGATTCCTCTTTGACGCCTACTACGTCCTCTCCAATATATGCCTTTACAACATCGCCTTATCTTATATCGTAACTTTACTTCAAGCTCAACTATCTTCCTCTCATCTAGGCCTACTCTATTCTCCTGTACAATTTCCTCTAACTCTATGCTACTTTCGCGTAACGTCTCCTCTAACAAATTCTTCCTCTCATCTACTCTATTCTCACTTACAATTTCCTCTATCTCTATGCTACTTTCATCTACCATCTTCTTTAACTCCAAACTACTTTCACCTACAGCCTTTTCTTCCTTTATAATACTTTAAGCCTCTTCTTCTAACATATTCTTAATTTCACATCTGATCTCCTGTTTCACCTCCTGAATACTCTCCTGCAGAGTCCCATACTTCCTATTTAATTCCTCATTTTCCTTGACCACATTGTCTAACCTTTTATGAATTTCCTTATTATGTTTATCTATCGTCTCTATCATCTCCTGATTTTGCCTACTTATTTCCTGATTTTGCCTACTTATTTACTCTCTCATCTCCTGATATTGCCTACTTATATCCTCTCTAATCTCCTGATTATCTTTCTTAATTTCATCAAATCTTTCACTCAGCATTCGCATGATCGCAGCTAATGAATCTTCCGAAATTCATTTCTCTTTACTAGTATTCGGGTTACTCTCTGACATCATAGTATTATCATCTACGCTCTCTTCACTATCAAGACCACTTCTTAGCTTCTTATCTTTCTCCGACATACTGAATTACACCTCTAAACACATGCCCCAAAATCACTCGCACAATATATAAGCATTCCTACCCCTACACTGATGTGTCCTGGTTCTCGTGCCCTACGTTGAGGTGTCAATTGTAATTGTTTTCTTTACGTGTGATATAAGTTTCCGGGAGGGCGCCAATTCATAGAATGCTACGAATGAATATAATCTTAATACAGACACAAGAACTCATTCATCTCAAGGTATGGTATGTCTCCGACACCAACCAAGACACTTCAGTAAACAAGGCAGCTTAATTATATACTGCAACATAACAATAAATCATTGGAATGCTACTTACTATATTGTGGTCTTAAGGGATGTATAATTAAATTGTATCAATAATGCCGTCACAACAAGATACAATTTCCAGTTTCATAGCACCATTCAAATACTCATTTTATTCTGGTTTCCCTTCTTAGAACAATGTATTTTAGAAACTATCGTCATATAACCATTACGATGCAGTAAAGAAGACAGAATGATTCAATCTATAACTTCCTAAACGTTTATTTTTCATAATAATGTATTTCATCAATAGCTTTCTTTTAACAGCGCTAATAACCTATATCACTTTTTTTTTATCAATGTATTTCACTCTCATTGTCTAAACTCCTCTCTGCTATCGTCCGAGTTGACACTCTCGTTAATTAGTTCAAGTTTCATCCACTCAAGCGCACCAACGAACACTAATCATTTTTATATAAACGAATCACGGCCTATGTGGTCTCAGTTAACGTTACACGGTGTCGCGTCTATTAATCAAGTTGATCCATATCGTATTCTTTATTTAGGCTAATGCTGGTCGAAGCTACAAATCTTCTAATAAAATGAGTTCCGTATTATAAACTACAATATCTGTACAACACTCCCTTTTACAATAGATTAATATTTGTGCCAATAATAGTATAAAATCCTCCCGCCGGTACCGTCACCTCGCAGAAGGCAATCAGGTATTGCCGGGTGTTGGGAGGCTTGCGAGCCCAAATGATCCTTGGGGCTATGTCAGCGGGAGCTTCGGCTCCTGGTAGGGCCACCCAAGCTGGACAGGCCTAAGGTGATGAGCCAGACTAAGAGAGGTACCCTGGTCCTCCAGGTTGGGACTTGCGCGTGGGGCTAACAACCCTACCCCGGAAAAAACACTTGTTACGGAACCAAAGGACAAAGGAAACCGGACGGATGAAATGGATAAACGACCTTGGCAACGGAAACGGTACATGAATTGGTATTTTGGGACATGGAATGTAAGAACACTGAGTAAACCTGGAGGATTACGGAACTTGAAGATGGAAATGAAGAAATATAATGTAAAGCTGGCAGAAATACAAGAGGTAAAATGGAACGGAAGTGGAATACTTGCCACGGGGACACACATCCTGTTCTATAGTTGTGGGAACAGAGGATATGGAGGGACAGGTTTTCTTGTTGATAATGAGTATAAAAATGTTATACTGAATTTTAAGCCTGTTAAAGAAAGGATGTGTGTGTTATGAGTGAAAGCCCGTTTCTTCAATATATCCTTCATATGTACATACGCACCAACCGAAGATGCAGAGGAGAAAGAAAAGGATGTTCTCTATGAGCAGCTGGAACAGGAACTAGCACGAGTGGCAAAGCATGATGCTAAGGTTGTTATGGGGGACTTAAATGCACAAATGGGAAGAGAAATTGCCCACAGGAGTACAACGGGAAATGAGAGTTTACATGAGGTGGCTAATGATAATGGTATTAGACTGAATGATTTTGCTATAGGCAATAACATGCTTATCAAAAGCACATGGATGCAAAGGAAGGATATAAGGAAAGTGACATGGTGCTCCCCTAATGGGATCACAGAAAACCAAATTGATCATGTGCTTATAGATAGACGACATGCCTCAGATGTGTTGGAAGTGGATAGCTGTCGAGGAGCAGACGGAGATAGTGATCATTATCTGGTAAGAGTTAAATATAGACAAAGGATAGCCAAGTATAGAGAGATTAAGAGAGCTGTTATACATAGGTTTGATGATGCTAAATTAAGAAAGAATGAAAGCATAGCTCAGCAGTACACAATGGTTTTGACAAATAAGCTTAATGAAGTGGAAGAGAAGCAAGAAGAAAGTATAGAACAACAGTGGCAGACGGTCAAAGATATAAGACAATACACGGAGGAAACTGTGCTGGACAGAAAGAAGAAACTGAGGATGCAGGATTGGTTTGATGAAGAGTGTAGAAAAAAAGATTGAAAAAAGGAATGAGGCAAGAAGAAGAATGTTGCAAAGAAGAACAAGAACTACTGCAGAGGAATATAGGGAGAAGAGAAAGGAAGCGGACAAGGAATGTAGAAAGAAGAAGAGAGATTTTGAGAAGCAGTGGATTGAGGAGTTAGAAGAGAGAAAGACGGCTCAGGAAACCAGAGAGTTCCATTCAAGGGTTCAAGATATAAAGAAAAGATTTCAACCCAGAGCAGCTTTCTCTAAAGATAAGGAGGGCAACTTGATTGGAGGTAAAGATGATATGTTATATAGATGGGTGGAGTATTTTAGTGAATTGCTGAATGCAGAAATTGGATATGAAGGTGAGGAAGAAGTTGGATAGAGGGAGGAGATGAGACAGGAACAAAATGGAGTAGAGACGGACCTGGAATCAGTCAAGGAACCCTCATTGGAAGAAGTTGAATGTGGTATTAAGGCCCTAAAAATAATGAGGCGCCGGGAGAAGATAACATCACAGCAGAAATGATAAAATATGGAGGGGAAAAACTAACAAGACGGTTGCATAAGATCATGGTAGAGATATGGCAAAAGAAGCAAATGCCAGAGCTGTGGAACATAGCAATACTCTGCCCTATACATAAGAAACATGACAAAACAGACTGTGGTAATTGTAGAGGGATAGCATTGCTGTGTATTGTGTATAACGTTTTAGCAAAAATTATAGCTGGAAGGTTGAGAATATATGTAGAGGAATATCTAGGAGATTACCAGTGTGGCTTCAGAGTTAATAGATCTATTACGGACCAGATTTTTACCATCAGACAGATCCTTGAAAAATGTTACGAGTTCAACATTGATGTATACCAGCTGTTTATAGATTTTAAACAAGCATATGATAGCATTAAAAGGAAACAGCTATGGAAGGCAATGGAAGAGGCAGGAATACCTAATAAATTAACAAGAATGGTACTGTACAAATGACTTTGGAAAGAACAATATGTAAAGTTAAGGTTGAAGGTATTCTGTCAAATACCTTTGAAGTTAACCAAGGATTACGACAGTGTGATGTTCTCTCCACCTTACTGTTTAACATTGCCTTGGATAATGTAATGCGAAGGATACAAGAGGGTAACGCAGGAAGAACATTGCTTAACCGAGTGACGCAAGACATTGCTTATGCAGATGATATTGATATTGATTTATTATCTAGGAGGAAACAGGATTTGGAAGAGAAGCTAAAAAAATTAGAGGAATACGGGGCAGAGATTGGATTGACGATTAATCAGTCAAAAACGAAGTATATGCTAACATCTAGGAGAAAATATAATGAATTAGAGAAAAATGTGAAACTGAATGAGAAAGAATATGAACGCTGTACAAATTTTAAATATTTAGGGTCAATGATAGCTGAAAACAATGATATGAGAGAGGAAATACATGCAAGGATAGCAGCTGGAAAGAGGAGTTACTATGCTTTAAGCAAAGTTCTTAAAGATAGCGGGTTCAAACCCGGCCGAAGCCGTCGGATTTTTTAAGAGCGTTAAAAATCCCTCAGTATGCCTTCCTTCGGAGGGGAAGTAAAGCCAGCGGTCCCATGTCATAGATTTATGGCATGTTAAAGAACCTTCCACTAATTACACCTGTGTGAAGCTAAATTGTATAGGTTAAGAATGTAAACAACGCTCTTAGGTTCCCTCGTTCGTTGCCAAGAGCCGACTGCGGTGGCGTCTAGTAGCTAAGTTCTCAACTAGGCCTAGTAGTCGTTGACGGTGGCGTTTGGCAGCAAAAGTAGGAACTATTTGAAAAATTCAAAGTTTCAGTTCATATTTGAATTAAAAAACAGATACACACACTAATACAGTCATCACAATTAACACCGGTTATCAGACAGATTCTACACACACCCAAAGTACACGGGGCTACATGACCGCGTTGTCGCAGCCCCTAAACTAAGGAACCAACCAACCAAAGTTTCTAAATCAAGAAGTCTTAGTAGAAATCTGAAGCTGACTGTATATCGTACGGTAGTGAGACCTGTGGTGATGTATGGTTCAGAGACTTAGACCATGACACAAGGTGATGAGGAATTGCTAAGGAGATGGGAAAGGGAGATACTCAGGAAAGTATATGGACCAGTAAAAGGGGGTGAATTCTGGCGAATCAGAAATAATATGGAGATAAGAGAGTTGTGTGGTAAGCCAGATATAACTTAGAAGTGGAAATTAAGAGTAGTAGACTGCGTTGGTTGAAACACGTAGAAAGAACGACAGAGAACTGGGTAGTAAGGAAGGTCTTCAATGGGAAGCCAGGAGGGCGGCGTGTGAGTGGAAGACCTAGGACCAGATGGCTGGACAACGTGGAGGAGGATCTGAGAAGGATGGGAGCCGAAAGATGGCGAACCAAAGCAGGCAACAGGGAAGAATGGGTGGAGATTGTCCGGGAGGCGAGATTGCAATTTCTAGTTCACTTTTAGCATTGGAGAGCGATACGGGTTCCAGATTGGCTATTCTGACGGAACACGACTGCAGCAAAGGATGTGATTAGTCAGCGTACATATTGCGTGGAATCTATCAGCGATGTCGTTCCATTAGGTTAAGGTTTATATGCTAGTCAAATGTATAATGTATGCATTCATAATGAAAAGAAACCTCATACATCAATAAATGCAATACAAACACTTATTCATGTAGCCTATACAATGATACATTTTTCATAGAACTGTGTTGTTAGAATAATAAACTTGTGTCCCCTATTTGTAGAATCACCCAAATAGTTGGCTACAAGGGGGTGTTAATCTATGAAAAACAATGTGGTAATGATTCTTGTTGATTTAAGAAGATATGGAAACACTTATGGCCTAGGGAGAATGATCATGCCACTATTTCAAGGCGCATTACAATTTATACGGGTACCAAGAAATTACGAAGTTAAACAGTGGGAGTTCTACATATTTTTTTCAAACCTGGAACGACATCGCTGATAGGTTCCACCCTATAACTACGCTGACTAATCACATCCTTTGCTGCAGACGTGTTTCGTCAGAATAGCCAATCAGGAAGCTGTGTCCTTCTCCAATGCTAAAAGTGAACTAGAAATTGCAATCTCGCGTCCGGGAGGCATTTTTTTTCAGCCCGAGCCTAGCCACAGTATGTATTTCCGAGCCTCTTATTGGCTGTTATGTCATGCCATTATCCTGGTTCCGAATCGAGACGTTAGGTAGTAGCAGGGGTCACATCCGATCAAACATGGAGGAAGGTTATCGAGTAAGATGTGGATAATATTCGATGTTGAATTGCATTATTAGCGTGAAACAGGCATGGAACTTGCTTTAAATCAAGTTTAAAACAACCCACGCAGCAAATGAATGCGTTCCAATCAACATTTTAAGGTCTAAGTGAAATCTTTCGACTTTTAACCACATGTATTAAGTAAGACCTATGTTAATATACTAAATATGCGAGCGCAGATGTGCACAGGTGGTATCGTGCGAGCTTGGTAACTTTGTGCCCCGGATTCAAGACTGCCCTAGGGCAGAAATTCTTACTTCTTTTGAGTTATTTTATAATATCCTCCCTACCGTTTACAGCATGTTTTATGCCATGTTTTATTGAAATTATCTGTATGGGTGATTGAAATAATAAACATTGTTAGGCGGAATTTTTACCTATTCTCACTTAAATTTATATTCCTCTGCTTACTGTTCAACGCGGCTAGCGTTCTTGGCTGTCTCCCCAGAGGTCCGGGTTCGATTCCCAGCTCTGCCGAGAAATTTCAATTCTGATGTGAGGGCTGCAACGGGGTACACTCGGCCTCATGAGCCAAAACTGAGTAGAGGTGGGTTCGATTCCCACCTCAGCCATCTTGGAAGTGATTTTCCATAGTTTTCCACTTCTACTCCAGACAAATGCCGACAATTCGCCCCCCTATATATGTAATTCTCGCGCGTGAAACACGTGAGAATCACATATATATAAAAATACACAAATAAAAATAATATTTCACACATACACTAAACTATCACACACAGCATAAAATAACTTAACTACTTCCGAAGGAACTACATTATCGACATCAAGCCAATCCACTTTCCAATATTAAGTCTCGAAGCGCTAGAGAAATGAGTTCTTTTGATAAAGACATGCCATCTCCACACTTTTCATCGTCTGAATCTGAACTGCTCTCGTCGATGTTGCTACCATCTCGAATGTATAAATAATCATCTCTATCAATATCCAGATTCATCACTTTACATCCATCATTATCATCATTTGTAGAATCAGCACTTTCTGCAGAACCTGTATTCATAACATGTGCCGTTCTAGTGACACTTCAACTGAAAAATGAAAATCCACAGCCTGCTTCCAGTCTCCGACCGGGTCAGGAATGGAATGAATGAAGCCCCTATCTAGTGGCGAGGATATGAACTGTGCCGGCTGCCGAGGCCTGACGCACTCCTCTGGGGCAATGATTAAATGAATGACAGATGAAATGAAATGATAGTGGAGAGTGTTGCTGGAATGAAATTTTTGACAGGGAAAACCGATGTACCCGGAGAAAAACCTGTCTGCCTCCGTTTTGTCCAGCACAGATCTCACATGGAGTGTCCGGGATTTGAACCACCGACCCAGCGGTGAGAGGCCGGCGTGCTGCCGCCTAAGCCACGGAGGCTTCAGTGACACTTCAACTATATCATTCAAAACAGAATACCCATAATTTTTAACTACATTATTATCAACCAACCCCTCGTCCACGTCGTGGGAGACGGGCAACGGCACAAAGTAGGGGATTGCCTTTAGGGGCGAAGTACAGTGGGGACTTCGTGTGCCCCGGGACCGTTACGGTAGCTGTGAAGGTCCTACAGGAACCCTGAAAAGTGACGGCTAACGGGGCTCTGGTGAAGCTACGATAGGCCCAGCAAGCCAGTAGTGGATAAAACCAAATGCTTTCAAAAATGGAACGAGCCTCGGACAGGATGGATTTAATAGACGACGACACGGCTGTACACACGGACTAAGATTTGGAACTTTAAACCTAAGAACGCTGACGGGGAAGGTGGAGGAGATAGTGGATATGATGGAAAGAAGGAAGTTGGATTTATTGGGATTGGCAGAAACAAAGTGGAAAGGGGAAGGAAGGAGAGTACTGAGAAAAGGCTATAGACTGTACTGGAGTGGGAACGAAGAGGGAAAGAGGAATGGAGTGGGAGTAGTAGTACGAGATGGTTTAAAAGAAGAAGTGAGGAGAATAAGTGATAGGATGATGAAAGTGAAAGTAGCACTGAGGGGAGAGACCGTAGAAATAGTGCAAGTGTATGCTCCACAAGTAGGCTGCGCTTCTGAAGAGAAGGAGGAGTTTGAAGAGGAATTGCAGAAGCAGCTGGTAGGAAGAAATATGATTGTTATGGGGGACCTCAATGCCCATGTAGGAAGAGAAAGACAAGGTTATGAGAGTGTTCTAGGACCAGAGGGTTGGGGTGGAAGAAATGAGGAAGGAAAGAGACTGTTGGACTTCTGCCAGAGGAACAGCCTGCTAGTTGGGAACTCCTGGTTTAAGAAAAGAGAGAGCCACACAATCACATGGTACAGTGATGACTTGACCAGGAAGTCGGTGGTCGACTATATACTGTATGAGAAAGAACTAAATAAGAACATCACGGACATCAAGGTTATACCATCGGAGAACCTGGATAGCGACCATCGATTACTGGTAATGAACCTGAGAGGGAGTAAGGAGAAGAAAGGGACTGAGAACCAGGAAAGACGTATAAGGATATGGAAACTGAAAGAAGGGGATAGAAGGGTCGAGTACCTCAAAATGGTAAAGGAAGGAATTCCAACAGATGAAGAAAGAGGGGTGGAAGAGGAATGGGCTAGATTTAAGAAGACACTAGTGGGTGCAGCAGAAGCAGTATGTGGGAGGACAAGTAGTAAGAAGAGGTGGAAGGAAACACCATGGTGGAATGAGAAGACAAAAGATATAGTAAGGGAAAAGAATAGAGCCTTTAGGAGGTGGTATCAAAATAGGACGGTAGAGACAAGGGAAGAGTACCAGGAAAGAAAGAAGGAGGCGAAGAGAGTGGTGGCTGAGGAGAGAAGGAAGTGGATGGAAGAGTGGACAAAGATGATGGAGGAGGATAGTGAAGGTACAAAAAAGGTCCTGTATGGGATGGTAAAAAATAAGAGGCGGAAGGATCCTACGGATTATGTTAGAATGGTGAACAAAAGGGGACAAGAGATAGAAAATAGGGAAGAACTGAAGAAAATGTGGAAAGAATATTTTGAAGAACTTCTGAACCCAAATGGAAAAGATGGTGAGGAGGAAGAAATCGGGGAAGAGGAAGATGAACTGCAAACAGAAAAGGACTTAACATGGAAAGAAGTGGAAGATGCAGTGAACAAGATGAAAGGAGGGAAGGCACCGGGTGTGGATGAGTTGAGTGTGGAGATGGTGAGAGCAGCAGGAGAGGTGGGGATACAGTGGCTGTACCGAGTGATGAGGACAGCATGGAAGGAAAGGAAGACCCCAGAGGACTGGAAAAAAGGAATCATTGTCCCGATCTTCAAGAAAGGTAGTAGAACAGATTGCAGAAACTATCGGGGAATAACACTGATGAGTCATTGTGCAAAGATCTTCGAGAAAGTTTTGGAAAAGAGAATTAGGACAAGGATAGAAGGAGGGATGAGGGAAGAACAACATGGCTTCAGAGCAGGAAGGTCCACAGTGGATTTGATTTTTGCTGTAAGGCAGTTACAAGAACAGCACTATGAGTATGGAACAGATCTACTGATGGCCTTCCTGGACATTGAGAAAGCATATGACAGTGTATGCAGAAACAAAGTATGGAAGTCCCTGGAGGATAGAGGAGTAGAGAAATGGACTATAAAGAGGATAAAGGAGATGTACAAGGGAAGCGTGAGCTGTGTGAAAGTGGGAGGAGAGAGATCTGACTGGTTGGAACAAAGAAACGGCCTGAAACAAGGAAGTGCACTGTCACCGTTACTTTTCATTGTGGTGATGGATTACATAATGACCCGAGTGGCACAAGTAATTGGGGACGGAAAGATGAAAGCAATGGTGTTTGCAGATGATTTGATGATTTGGGGAAACAAGGAGGAGGAGGTACAGGAACAGTTGGACGTGTGGGAAGGAATAATACAAGGATATGGGATGAAATATAGCATAAATAAGAGTGAGATGGTGATCACAACAAGGAAGAAGGAAAGAACCACAACGGGAATAACAATTGGTGGGGAACAGCTGAAGAAAGTGGAGAGTTTCAAGTATCTGGGAAGCCTGATACAAGATAATGGAAGAAACGATAGTGAAATAAATGAGCGGGGGAGGCAGGCAGAAGCATTTCGGAGGAGTGTGAGAAGCATGTTATGGAGCAAGGATGTCCCTCAGAACAGCAAAAAGATCATATATCGGACGTACTATGTCCCTATCCTGACGTATGCCTCGGAGACCTGGGTTATGAAAGGAAGGGAGAAGAGCAAAATACAGGCCAGTGAGATGAGGTTCTTGAGAAGCAGTATTGGAGCTACAAAGATGGACAGAATAAGAAATGAGAGGACCAGAGAATTAATGAAGGAGGAACCATTACAGGATGGTATAGAGAAATCTAGACTTAGATGGTATGGACATGTAAAACGAATGGAGGAGAAGAGGATACCCAGGAGAGTACATGAGACGAAGTGGGAAGGAAAGAGACCGAGGGGAAGACCGAGAGACAGGTGGCTGAAGGGGGTGGAAGAAAGCGTGAAGAAGAGAGGAGAAGACTGGACAAGGGTGGAGGCTGAGAGATGCTGGGAAGACAGAAGACGTTGGAGAGGCTTGTGTTCCAAACAGACCCGGCCAGTGGCTGGAAACTGTGCAAGATGATGATGATGATTATCACATGTATTACGAAACTGGTTGCAAACTAGTTCTTCGTCACTAACAAGATCCAAAATCATGAAGTTATCCATATTATAAACCCCATCTTCATTCTCAGCAGCACCCTCTTCTTTTTCATTCTTCCACCTTTCGTTCTTCCTATTCATCTATTTCTCCTTCTTCTCCATTCTTCTTTCTTCCTCTGCCTTCTTCAGATCCTTCGCTCTCTTATCTTCCTTTACCTTACATCTCATCTTCTTCCTACTCCTTCTCTTTGCTTGCCAACTCATCCTTTTGTCTATCCTCTTTGTCTTCATTCTCAACCACTTCTCTCTTCTTCCTTTCCACATTTTCCCCCTCTTCTTTTTCGTCTGTCTCATCTTGCTCAACAGTTTCTTTCTCTTCTTCCACCTTTTCTTCTTCACCTTATCTTCTTCTAGAATGTTGTCTTCTTCATGATTCACTCCTGCACTTTCACCCTCATCTTTAGCCTCTTTTTCTTGACGGCTACTGTCCTCCTCATAACCAACCTTATCTGATTCTTCTTTCTCTTCTTCAGTTTCTGCCATATCACTGCTTTCTCACGTCCTTCTGTTTCACCTTCTTCCTTATCCGTATTCTCTTCTGCCTTTTCCTTTCTTCCACCTGCCTAATCTCCTTCAGTTTCTTCCATATAACCTGCTTTCTCACGCCCCCCACATGGCTGATAATTTTCTTGCTTTCCTTCAAGTGAATCACTTATCTCATTCACTTCCTCCTCTTTTATCTTATCCTCCACTTCTTCCTCCTCTACAGCCACTTTCCAGGATTCCAACTCCATACTACTATTAAGTACAGACTTATGATCCTGTATTTCTTTCCTGAGGCTCTCTATCCTTGTGTTCGTGGCCCTGTTGCTCTCCTGAATTTACTTATTTACAAATTCCTTCACTTCTACTATCTGTTTGGTCACTGACACTACATTCTCATTTACAGAGCCTACGTGCTCCTTAATCTCCTTACTCATAGACTCCTTCACTTCTACCATCTCCTTACTCATAGATTCTCCTTGCTTCTTAATCTCTCCTTTTATTTCACTCAGTAGCATTTGTATCAAACTATCGTTCGTAACCCCCATTCGTTCCCCTCGTTGGTGTGTCATTTTGTAATTTTTCTTACTTCCCTTTATCGATCCCCACGTTGGGCGTCATTTGTAAGTTATCTGTCCCACTTGGACAACCATTTGTAACTTGCCTTGTCCACTTGGACAAACAGAGTAACTTCTCTCCTAAGGAGAAACATTTATATATATATATCAGGTGGTAGGGTGTTAGCACAACAGATATTAATATGGGAATCTAACTATCATCAGTAACTCTGAATAAACTTATGATTGATTGTATTAGATATGAACTGACAAGGATTCTCGCCTTACACAAACTATTTACACTGGCTATCATTTTCCTTTGATATTGACGAGACATGTGACCGGTATAGAATAACTGGGTGTTGGCGACAGGTGTAGGCTACGCACGTAATAGAAGATTCTTGTAGATCGTCTTGGCTCTTCTCGAAGGATTATAATTTCGTGTAGCTTTCAATTTCTGACTGTTATTGCATACTATGCTCACACGGATATATATCTAGCAGCGTCTCCAATTGCATTTAGTACAGATACTTTATATAACATAACCGTAAAATCCTTACACGTGTCCGTCCAATATTAGTTATATACAGTATTTACACGTGGTACACATACTACCGCGGTAATAATACTGCTTGTTGCTGACCGCATGCCGTAACCTAATAAAGTTATGTGTGGTTACAAAACTTCGTAGAAATGAACATAATTACTGGTTTGATACAGAAATTACTTATACCGCGAGCGCAATGGTACTTCCATCATATCTAATTTACTCTCGGCTAGTCCTAATGACGTTATCTCACAACCGTTCAGTTCAGAACCACGAAATCAAGTATACTCTAGGCTAGTCCGGATGACTTCGTAATACAACCAAAGAATAAAACCGTTCACTTCAGGAACTCATAATCAAGTGAAGTCTCTGCTCGCTTGCCATCACCCGCGTCATCTAAGAATTATAACCTCCAATCCAGACAATTACTTGAGAACAATCTCGAACTCTCAATAAATCCATGAAATAAACTTGCAATATGACCTCGGTCACTGATCTTGGCCAAGAGCAAAGCCTCACTATCCAAAGAGATCCTAAATTTGGATTGGAACTTCCGTATTGCCACATATCCTGGTACTGGCAGACACAAAGCTTGTACAGGTGATGAATTTCTTTTCAATGAAATAAAAGTCCCTAGACGGGATCCTTGTAATACACAATTATATACTTAATAGCCACAACCCTATAAACTAAAATGATGGGGATGAATGATGGACAAAAAATAAAATGATATGAAACATGATAGCCTAACTTGACTTGTACCCAAGTCTCAGAGTTGCGGGTTGGAGTGTACTATTGTAACCTGGAACAGTTACAATATATTCAGAAGAGAATCAAAGTAATTTGTCCTTCACAGCTGAATATCCAGATTTTCAATCCAGCGTACAGCATCTGGAGTTACCAACCGGAAGTCCGCTTCATCACCGTGATAAGCTCGAATCTTGCATTCCCTGACAATGTGATGAATAGCCTGGTGTGGAGCTCCGCAGTCACAGTCTGGATTAGGTAGACTTTTCCACTTGTGAAGAGCGTCTCTGCACCGCACATGTCCTGTTCTGATTCTGTTCAGGGCAGTCCAGGTCTTGCGTGGTAGGTGGAATCCACTTGGAAGTATGGGACCTGAGAAGAAGGTATGCAGGCGCATATCTGTTGCTGCTTCCCACAGACCTTTCCATCCATCAAGAGATTTGAAATCCTTAGCATCCATGTCAGCAGCATCACGCAGAGTTGGATGGCGTGATTTCAGTCTCTTAAGATTCAAAAGTGGCAGGTCATTATGCATGGGTAGACTAGGATTCCTGGAGATCTTGTGGAATTCCTTCATAAGGGCATTAGATCGGCGTAGATCAGGTGGCACTATACCGGTTAGCAGTGGAAGCCAATGGACTGGAGTAGATGTGATTGCGCCAGATATGATGCGCATTGTGGTATTAAGTTGGGTGTCAACAAGCCTTGTGTCTAGGCGGCTTCGGTAGCGTAGTTGGTAGCATGCTGAGCTTCTACGCCCAAGATCGCGGGTTCACATTCGGCCGAAGTAGTCGGATTTTTAAGAGCGTTAAAATCCCTCAGTATGCCTTCCTCCGGAGGGGAAGTAAAGCCGGTGGCCCCTGTCATAGATTTATGGCATGTTAAAGAACCGTCCACTAATTACACATGTGTGAAGTTAAATTAGGTTAAAAATGTAAACAACGATCAGGTTCCTACGCTCGTCGCCAGGAGCCGACTGCGGTGGCGTCTAGTAGCCAAGTTCTGAACTAGTAGTCGTTGATGGTGGCGTTTGGCGGCAAAAGTAGGAACTACTTGAGAAATTCAAAGTATGCGGTCCTTACATGAATTAAGAAACAGGTAACACACACTAATACAGTCATCACAATTAACACCGGTTATCAGACAGATTCTACGCACACCCAAAGTACACGGGGCTACATGACCGCGTTGTCGCAGCCCCTAAACTGAGAAACCAACCAACCAACAAGCCTTAAACCAAACTGGTGCACACTACTCATCACTTGAATACACCAAACCCAAGGCTGAAGATCGCAGGTGGTTGCTGAAGATCCCCAGGTAGTTCCACATAGTTTATGGGGGATGTTGTTTCGAGTTCTCAACTTTTGTGCTAAGTTCAGGAGGTGTTTGTTTTCTGAAGGATAGTGTGCGGTCTAAGATGACGCCAAGGTATTTTGGGTTCCAATTATGACGAAGAATTCTGCCTCCGAAACTTACATTCAGTTTCATGCTCGCCAAACGATTATTTAAATGGAAGCAAGACACTTCTGTTTTACTCACACTGGGTTGAAGTCTCCAGAATTTGAAGTAATTTTCCAGTATAGACAAGTCTTTGGTAAGAATCTCTTCAGTCGTCTCCATTGCCTGATTTTGTACGGCTAGAGCCATGTCGTCGGCATAGTTGAAATTTCTAGATGAAATGTCAGGAAGGTCAGAGAGGTATAAGTTGAACAATAATGGTGAGAGAACGGATCCTTGGGGCAATCCGTTGTTTAGCTTCCTCTCCTTGCTTATCTTGTCTCCAGTGATTACTAGGAACTTCCGCTCACTTAACATGTTGTTAACCAGTTGAGCCATCGTTTTTCAGGGAATCATACGAAGAAATTTGTAGATAAGGCCTTCCCTCCACACAGTGTCAAAGGCAGCAGTAAGATCAACAAATGCTACAGATGTTTTCATCTTCATTTGATATTGTTACGCCCCAGGGTTTCCACAGGGCGTAGTCACCCCTTTTCGTCCCCTTTCAACCCCTCTTCAGGCTACAGTCCCCAATCTAAAGCAACAACGACAACTACACAGGCCTAGCCATCCAACTTCGGTTGGTTGGTTGGTTCTTAAGTTTAGGGGTTGCGACAACGCGGTCATGTAGCCCCGTGTACTTTGGGTGTGTGTAGAATCTGTCTGATAACCGGTGTTAATTGTGATGACTGTATTAGTGTGTGTTATCTGTTTTTTTTTTAATTTAAATACTGCAACTTAGAATTTTTCAAATAGTTCCTACTTTTGCCACCAAGCGCCACCGTCAACGACTACTAGGCCAAGTTCACAACTCAGCTACTAGACGCCACCGCAGTCGGCTCTTGGCAACGAACTTAGAAACCTAAGAGCGTTGTTTACATTAACCTAACCAATTTAGCTTCACACAGGTGCAATTAGTGGAAGGTTCTTTAACATGCCATAAATCTATGACATGGGACCGCCGGCTTTACTTCCCCTCTGAAGGAAGGCATACTGAGGGATTTTTAACGCTCTTAAAAAATCCGACGGCTTCGGCCGGGTTTGAACCCGCTATCTTGGGCATAGAAGCTCAGCATGCTACCGACTACGCCACCGAAGCCGCCCCATCCAACTTCCATACACGTGGTAACAATTACCACACCTAACACAAACACCTACCTACCTGATATGTAGAGCAGGAATCTGCTGATTACACAAACACTGGCAATTTGCTTAAATACCAGCCACACCAAGGACTAGTCATCTTACGCCTACTGTCTCGCTGCCCAACCGCTGCTCGACGTACCGCTGTTTCGGTGAGTGATCTCAAGGTTTTTCCTTAATCATTCCTGCCAATTCTGAACCTTACTAAATTTGTACTCATGTCTTTTTTTACATTGATTTCACACTCAACTCATTCACACTACTGTAATCTCCAGTACTGCTACACATTCATCACTTACAGCATTAAAGCCACTTTCACACTTTTAAACCAATCTCTTGTGTTTCTTAAACGCTCTCGTTTATATCCCCGATTCCAACTTCCCCCGAGCTGTAAGTTTAGTTCTCATTGCAAGTGGCCAGGCACATTGTCTGACCGGAACGCGCACTCATACCAGGCGAGCCAGCTTTCAAGGTAAGGTCGCTAAGCGGCCTCCAGATTCTGTCCACACACTACTCATTTATTAACACCTACTCACACGTTGCGTCCGTCCGACATTTCCACAATCCCATACCAAACCCGCAATTACACCCCGAAGGACGTAACAATATCCTTCCTCTATGAAGGATGTAAGAGACAATACCTGGTCGCAGCAGCTACGCCCTGGTCTGAAGTCTGCCTGTTCAACTGGAATATGCTCTAGGATTGTGCTACTTATTCTGTTATATAATTATCAACCTTTCAAAAAGTTTGTAGCAGCAGCTAAGAAGGGCGATGGGCCAATAGCTCTCTACCTTGTTGCTGGGGTTTCCAGGTTTCAGAATAGAAATTATCTTCGCCTTCTTGAACACCAATGGAAGTTGACCAGTCAGCAGGATGGCAGTGAAGAACTCTGCCAGCCATTTCTTAGCATATCCTCTCATATGAATCAGGAATTCTGGATGGATGCCATCAAAACCAGGTGACTTGAGAGGTTTGAGGTCCTTCAGTCCCAAATCAATGTCTAAAACCGTGAAGGGTCGAGCATATTTAGATGAGGGAGATGTCGTCTTTTTCAGGTCTTGAAGCTGCCGTCCAATGTTGGGTACTGAAGTGAACTTGATAGATCGACAGATGTGGCATTTGACGCACATTGGCGGCATATGCTGGCGGCTATAACTGATTGGTGGAACACCCGTTTCGACGTGTAGGCTGGGAATCAGGCTGGTCTGGAAGGCTCCGATAGCCAGCTTATCGCCAGTATGGTGGATACTGTCCAGAATTTCAAGGTTTCCGGCCTTGATGAATAGTATGGTGCACTACCATTGTCAAGCCTAGACAGGACGAGGTCTTGGTAAAATCGTAGCAGCACCGCACGGCCAGTCCCCCATGTAGGGCCTCCAAGAAACTTGAGCCTGATCAAGGTCCTGAGTCATCCCGCGTTTAGTTGTGGTATTTGATGCTGCCACGTTAATTGGCTGTCAAAATGGATCCCTATGAAGCGATATGTGTCAACTACCGGCAATTCATCGTCCCGGAATAGTATTTCAGTGTGTAATTGTAGTTATCGGAGTCGGCAATACGGGGCAACGTTGGAACTTGCTGCTTAAAATGAAAACCTCTGATGTGAACCCACCTGTCGACTTGGTTTATAACTAGCTGTAATTGCCGTTCCGCGATTGTCATACTCCCAGCGGTAATATAGAGCCATGTCGTCTACATACAGCGATGGAACTACCTTGGGACGGGCGGCGGCAACGATGCAGTTTATGACAATCGCGAATAAATTGTTCTCAACACCGAACCCTGAGGAATTCCATTTTGATTGGTTGGTTCTTAAGTTTAGGGGCTGCGACAACGCGGTCATGTAGCCCCGTGTACTTTGGGTGTGTGTAGAATCTGTCTGATAACCGGTGTTAATTGTGATGTCTGTATTAGTGTGTGTTATCTGTTTCTTTTATTTAAGTACTGCAACTTAGAATTTTTCAAATAGTTCCTACTTTTGCCGCCAAGCACCACCGTCAACGACTACTAGGCCAAGTTCAGAACTTAGCTACCAGACGCCACCGCAGTAGGCTCTTGGCAACGAACGTAGAAACCTAAGAGCGTTGTTTACATTCTTAACCTATCCAATTTAGCTTCACACAGGTGCAATTAGTGGGAGGTTCTTTAACATGCCATAAATCTATGACATGGGACCGCCGGCTTTACTTCCCCTCCGAAGGAAGACATACTGAGGGGTTTTTAACGCTCTTAAAAAATCCGACGGCTTCTGCCGGGTTTGAATTCCATTTTCTTGAATATAGTTTTGCGATAATGTCCTACCGACACGGAAGATTAACGTCGGTAGATTTCCAGGGATTCCTTACGTTTCCTTAGCGCTGTGTAATTGGTACCTTCAAGAGCGGAAATAACCGCGACTAAGTGCTCCTATAGGAGAAATGTCTCCTGTATGGCGCACTTAAGTCGTACCAGATGGCCGGTGGTGGACCTATTAGAGCTGAAACCACACTAGTATTCAGACAAGAGGCCTCTAACCTCCAAGAATCCACCAACCGACGGTTAATCATCGATCCAGCAGAATATTTAATGTAGGCCATTGGTGAGAAAAATTGACATATAGCTGCTAACAAATTTTGGATCCTTTCCAGCCGTGAGAATAGGTATCTCGATCCCATCTCGCTATTTAAATTGAAACACCAGTTTACTCCATAGACGACTGAACAGAAATAGCAGTAGTTTTACACTGGAAACGCAGAGATGTTCAATATTTGATTATGGACGTTACCTGATGCAGGAGATGAAGGGTTACGCAGTTCCTATTCTGGGAATGGTACATTGTAGAACTCCAAACCAGTAAAGGTATAGGACGAGGGGTAAGCCTTTCCCTCCAACTTTGGAGTCACAAATATAGGATAATACATTTCAGAGCAGGATACAACAGAGAAGTGCGATCCAAACCTGTTGGCAGTGGCAAGATGGTCCTAGATAATAACGCCGTTGATGGAAACTCCGGGTATTTTCAACGGTGTCAGGAGTCCGGAGATCCGACGGAGCTTAGTCCATACTTGAGGTGAAGGAATATGTGCCGTCGTGAACGACACCAAGTTTTCCCACGGTGTTTTCTTACACTTCCGAATCAGATATCGGGTTCTAGCTCTCATCGTTTTGAAGTTGATAAGGTTGGTCATGGCGTTTCGCCTCCGATAGCATTTGAAAGCACGTCTACGATCTTTAATGCCTGAGGAATCATGGCTGCCCACCAAGGGACAAGCTTCCGGCGGGAGTTGCCGGATCAAGAAGTATTTTTTCCACTGCCGCAGCCAAAATACCATTCGTTATATGAATGGTATGATCATCGACACTCTCAAAGGTATCTTCGGCAAATACCGCACGTGCTGTAAGGTCTGGCCAATCAGTCCGATGGGGAAGCCATCGAATTGGTAACTAGATGGCTCTCTGGTTCGGAAGGGTAAGCATAATCGGGAAATGGGCACTTTACAAAGGTAAACCTTTTATCCAAGTTGAACGGCGCTGGCGTCTGTTCCGGGAAGTAGTTGGTCTTTACCTCCAGACAGCTGCTCCTTGCAAATCAAGGCAGTCTCTGCTGGCACCGCTCCACTGGTGGTCGTGGGAGTGGGATGGCCAGCTGGTACAGTAGCTGCCTAGCTAGCAGGAGGGCAAGAGAGACGGCGTTCAGTTGTCTCTTTCCTGTTCGTCGTTATTCTCTCCTTTTGAATGGACTGGATGAGGTTCCAGTCCTGGCCGGTCAAGGCTTCTTCTCCGAACGTGTAGGAGATGGCTTCTTCTCTCTTCTCAGAGGGCGCCGGTTTAGGTAGAGGCACCAGGGCTTCAATTTTGGAACTTCCTTCGGGCTATTGGATTTAATTTAGGGCTATTATTAGCCCCTGCCGATTTTACTATTTGTGCTGCCGTGGACTGTATCAAATGAGGGACAAAGCTTGCAGGTGTTATCGTTGGAGTTGATACTGATGCATACGATACTGCGAAATCAGGAGCGTTCATATCACGATACCTTTTGCGAGCATCGTGATATTAAAGGCTCCCCAGTGTATTTATCACCTGAATCTTTGATTCCGTGATGAATTCAGGACAATCACAAGATTTAGGAGCGTGGAAGTTCGAGCAGTTAGTGCACACAGGTGGTGGCGTGCACTTTTCACTTTCGTGAACAGGTTTCCCGCAAATCCCTGCATACAGCATAGGCTGTGCAGAGGGAAGACAAGTGCCCGAACTTCTGACACTGGTAGCATCGCATCGGAGGTAGAATGTACAACGATATGATGTGTTGTCCCCGATATGTCATGAGTCACTCTGACTGAAGGTACGCCATGAGTTAAGAGTGGACGGATGACGTGTCCGAGTTGTGACGTCACTGCCAGTTCCTAATCTGCTTGAGAATTTGTGAAGAGTCTCCAATGACGTAGCAACGTGTGAGACGAGAAGGGTAAGAAGCAGGCCACGTAATCAGGAAGTACTCTCCAGAGGGCTCTGTACTCAGAAAGCGAGTTTAGGTGGTGAGCCCATAACTAGGAGACGGCCACTTACTTCCTAGACATCAACTAGTGAAGTTAGCTCCAGGACCGTGCATAAGTTATACTCGAATACAGTTTGGCGGCGGAGAACGTGGCACATTGTTATGCCATCACGGCAAACGTTTAAAGCGATTCTTACAACCAGCCGGAATGCCTTATAAAACGCAGAGTTGACGCAGTATGATGAGGGTGTACAGTTTGAAGTGCGGACAGTACGTGTACAACGATAGCTTAGAGGTATTCACGAAAGTTACGCCCCTGTAGAAAGTGCAATTTGGGCTGCGCTGAACATTGAAATATCAATAGAATCAGTAATCTGTAAACGGCATGAGGCAAGCCAGTGTTTACAGGGAGGCGAGGTCGTTGTACCGAGATATGTGGGCCAAGGCCAGTCACTTTTAACGCGCACGACACACCTGCGTTTCCATGTTTTCCTTTTGTAATTTTTTTTTTTTATATTGTTGTACCGAATTTCAACCGAGGATCGTGATGAATCGGGCCACGCGATCCAAGGATGGAATATCGGGCACAGTGTGTTACCTTAACCTTCTTGGGCAGTACAGAACCTTCAAAATGTAAAATGAAGGCACCTATTGTTACAAACCTTTCGAGTGATACATCGAAATTTGGTGACGCCACGTTTTCTTAAGCTACGCGTCAGCTGTGCATCGGAATTCAGGACGAGATCGTGGTGTAATATTCCACCACGGACCTCGTTCAGCGTCGAATGCTTATCAATCTTCACTGGGATCATACCGAAATTACTGCACTTTAGCAGTTTTTCAGTTTCATCCCTGCAAGTGGTCTTGAGAAGGAGCTGGCTATTGCGTAGCCTCTGTATCCCATCTAGGTCACCATATATCCTCGATATCCTCGGCAAACACAATAGATTTGACCAACGCTACCAGATAACGGGGAGCGTTGTCAACCGGGAATATTTCTAATAGGGCTTCATATTAAGGAGGCTGGATTGAGACAGCTCCTTAACCCGGTCCATGAGGCAATTATAATTGGCTACATGGATAATTCTTGCCAGGCGCGTCCACGTCGCGGGGGTGGGTCACGGTACTGTAATATACCATGGAACTACAGTACCGGCTAAGTTCTGGTGAGGACCCAGTCATATGGGGTATAACATAGGCCCCGTGCACAGGGTTACGTGCGAAGACCTCAACGGAATCTGCAGCGGAGAAGATGGACTTTGGAACGGTGGAGATTGCGGAAGAGGCAACCCAGTACTCAGGGAATAGTATGAGTACAGCATCAATCGGCAGCGTCTGTTTCCCATGTTAGGGGCGGCTGCAAGGGCGTCTGTTTCCCATGTTAGGGGCGGCCTGTATAATAGCTGGCAGTAGCTTCATAAAATGCCTTTGGGAGTGGCGACCCCATCATAATAATAGCCTAAAATGGAAATGGTACTTCAAATGATTCGGAGAAGGTTAGGGCGTACCCTGCAGGCGACGCGCAGTTCTTTTGGTACTGGGGGAACTGTGAGAAATGGGCGACCAGTAACCGAAATGAAAGTGGGAATCATGAATGTCATGACCCTGACAGGCAAGGTGGAGGAGGTGGTAGACTTCATGGAGAGGGAGAATGTTGGATTGATGGGGCTGAGTGAAGTGAAATGGAAAGGTAAAGGAAGGAAGAAATTGAGGAAAGGATATACATTATACTGGAGTGGTGGCCAAGAGGCAAAAAATGGCGTGGGACTGATAACCTCGAAACAACTGTTGAAGTGGTCGAGTGTGTGAGTGACAGAATAATGAAAATTAGAATGAAGATGAAAAATGACGTGATGGACTTCATACAAGTGTATGCACCACAGACTGGAAACAGAGAAGAAGATATTGAAGTATTCCTGGAGGATGTAGAAAGAGTAATTTCAGATGTAGGAGTGGTGATCATGGGAGATATGAATGCACAAGTCGGAAATGAGAGACAAGGAAAGGAAGAAGTCATTGGACCATATGGATATGGGAAAAAGAACCGGGAAGGAGAGGAACTTGTAAACTTTTGTGAAAGGAATAGACTGATAGTGGGTAATTCATGGTTTCGGAAGAAAAACAGCAGGAAAATTACGAGATATGGTTGGGGCGATAGAAGAACAAAATCAGTAATTGACTACTTTCTGGTGGAAAGGACTAATCGCAGAAAGCTGATAGATGTGACAGCTTTACCAGGAGAAGCATTTGATGGGGACCATAGAGCTGTGGTGGAAAAATTTAGATGGGAAAAATTGGAAAACCTAAAGGAGATCATAGAAAGTAAAATAAAAGTATGGAAATTGAAAGACAAAACTGTACAGGAAGATTTTCAGGAGAGATTGAAGCAACAAATCCCAGTTACTGGAGTGGAAAACATAGAAGAGGAATGGTCCAACTTTAAAAAGGCATTTGTTGGTGCAGCAGAGAGTGCTTGTGGTAGGACGTCAACAAGAGTGAAAGAGAAGGAGACACCGTGGTGGAATGAGGAAGTGAGGAAAGCAGTGAAAGAAAAGAAGTCTGCATGGAAAGAATGGAACCGAGATCAAACAGAAGAAAGCAAAAGGAAGTATCACGACAGCAAACGGAGGTGTAAGAAAGTGGTAGGAGAAGAAAAGTTGGGAAGAATTTACACGAAGAATGGAAACAGATGTAAGTGGCAGTAAACGGATGCTGTATGGGCTTCTAAGAAGTAAGAGGAAAGAAAGAGTTACTACAAAGCTAGTGAAAAAAGAAGATGGAGAGTTGTTAACGCACCCAGAAGAGATAAAGGGGCTATGGAAGGAGTATTTCGATAAGCTATTGAATGTGAGCAATTGTACTGGTGAGATCGAAGTGACACAGCCTGACGACTCAATAACAGAAGATGATATAACAAAGCTGGAGGTGAAATTAGTAGTACCGAAAATGAAGATGAGAAAAGCAACAGGGGTGGATGAAATCTGAGTAGAAATGATAAAGGCTGCTGGACCTGTTGGTATGCAATGGTTGTATCGACTGCTAAAGTGGGTGTGGAAACAGAAATGTGTACCAGGAGACTGGGAGAAAGGGCTAATAATACCAGTGTTTAAGAAGGGGGACAAGAAGGTGTGTGATAACTAGAGAGGGATCACCCTCATATCACAGATAGTAAAAATACTGGAAAGGATATTAGAAAGAAGAATGAGAATAAAGGTGGAAGGAGAGTTGCAAGAGGAACAGTATGGCTTCAGGAGTGGAAGATCCACAGTGGACCCAATCTTTAGCTTGAGGCAGGTGATGGAAAAGAACTGGGAATATGGAGAGGATTTGATCATGACTTTCATAGATCTAGAAAAGGCATATGATAGTGTCCCCAGAGAGAAGGTATGGGAAACCATGGTTAAGAAGAGACTGGGAAAAGAAATGTTGGAAATGGTGCAAGCAATGTACAACAACTGTGTTAGCAGGGTACTGACCCCAGTTGGAAAGACAGATTGGTTTAGGAACAAGACTGGACTAAGACAGGGGAGTGTGCTGTCACCTCTCTTGTTCATAATGGTGATTGATGAAATTGCAAAGGAAACAAAGGAAGCATGTGGACATAAAGAAATGAAGTTACTGTTATTTGCAGATGATATTGTGGTCTGTGGAAGGAACACCGAAGAAGTGCAAAAACAACTAGATGCACTGAACGAAAATATTCAGAAGTACGGCCTGAAAATCAGTATAGAGAAATGCAAGACCATGGTGATGACAAGAGGGGAAAGACAAGGAAAGGGCACTGTGAAAATTGGAAGTCAGAGTTTGGAAATTGTGGACACGTTCAAATACCTAGGAAGTGAATTGATGCAAACTGGTAGGTTGGACATGGAGATTGGCAGGAGAGTACAGCAGAGCAATGCATTCTATCAAAGTGTAAGAAAACTTGTTTGGGATAAGGAAGTACCAAGGAAAAGCAAGGAGGTAATGTATAAAGTGTACTATGTTCCCATATTAACTTATGCAGCTGAGACTTGGACCCTGACAAGCAGGCAAGAGAGTAGAATCCAAGCCAGTGAAATGAAATTCGTAAGAATTATGATAGGAAAGACAAGGAAAGACAGAGTGAGGAATGAAGATGTTAGGAAGGAAGTTGGGATGGGAAAACTAAATGAGAGAATTGAGAAGAATAAACTAAGGTGGTTTGGACATGTAAAGAGGATGGAGGAAAATAGAATACCAAGACAGATGCTGGAGGCAAAGTGCAAGGGTATGAGAGCAAGAGGAAGACCTAGAACAGGGTGGATTGATTCAGTGAAGAACAGCATAAGAAAAAGAAATCTGGACTGGGACAAGATCGTGGAAGAAGAATGGTGGAAGGAAAGAGGAAAGTGGGGAAGTGCCATAAATACCCCGACCGGGCAGGAGCTGGATAAGGGGAAATGATGATGATGATGATTAAGGTGTATACACCTCGTGATATCTACTAACATCGAAAGACGGCTTTTTAAGGGGGCGACCCCGTGCAGTATTCCGTGAGCGCTTCGGCATCCCGGACAGAATCCTCCCCGAATAATGTCCACTCCTAACGGGGCACCACCCAGCCAAGGCAATAGCCTATCTACCTGGCATGGCGGTGTTGCCTGCGGTCCCTGTGTCTCTAACAGACACAAACATACCCCTTAGCTTGCACAGTGAATTGTACAGCTCTTCAGAATTCGGCCATGCAGGGACCTTCATTGTAAGGCGGATACTACTGAAAGGGTGCATGACGCACCCACCTGACGGGATGGAGATGACCGTCTAGGCTTTCTGGCCAAGTTGGTGGCCCTTCCCCAAACAGTATACAAATTTATTTCTATGGGTCAAACTACAACTGGGACCAGAAATTCAAAATCGACCTTTCAAAGTCCCCCTATTAGCCGTCTTTTACGATAGGCAGGGGATACCATGGATGAATTCTGCCCTCCCCTTCCATAGGGGGTCTTCCAAATCAAAAAACGGTCAAGTTATTTCAGCCATGTAAGCCCTATTAGTCGCCTCCTACGGCAGGCAGGGCATACCGTGGGTGTATTCTATCCCGAGGCGGCTTCGGTGGCGTAGTAAGTAGCATGCTGAGCTTCTATGCGCAAGGTCGCGGGTTCAAACCCGTCCGAAGTCGTCGGAATTTTTAGGAGCGTTAAAATCCCTCAGTATGCCTTCCTTCGGTGGGGAAGTAAAGCCGGCGGTGCCATGTCATAGATTGATGGCATGAAAAAGAACCTTCTTCTAATTACACTTGTGGAAGCAAAAATGTGTAGGTTAGTTTGATAACGCTCTATTAGTTCGAACGTTCGCCACTGGGTTCTGACTGCGATGGCATTTGGTAGCCACGTCCGAAGCTAGGTTTCGTGGATGGTAGCATTTGGTGGCAAAAGTAGGAACTACTTGAAAAAAATTAATCGTCTGCTGTCCTTCGACCTGAATCACAGATAACACACGTTAATACAGCCATCACAAATAACATCGGTTATCAGACAAATTCTACACACACCCAGAGTGCACGGGGCTACATGACTGCGTTATCCCAGCCCCTAAACTAAGGAACCAACCAATCTTTCTATCCCGCACCCACATGGCGGGGGAGTTGATAGGGGGACACACATGTCAGATCAGAATTAAATCAAGGAAAAAACTATCACTATCTCTCTAGAAACAGTGTGGCTAACATAAAACAATTCGTAGAGATAATCAATGCACAAATACGAGATGTTAACGCTTTAATTTTTATGAAAGGAAACCCTATGTTCATAGTTTTGTTTTTTCTTCCATGATTACTTCTGTATCCTCCAACTAGTACGTTGTTCGGTTTGCTAGATTCACCGGTGATGCTACAAAGAGAACTTCAAACTTGTCCTGTGGATGCATGGTGCCACTTATTTCTGGTTGAGCTCACTGGTGACTGCGTTGTATTTCCGTGTGGAGCACCTCTGTTCTTCTCCAGAGCCCAGGATAGCGTATAACAGTGCGTCCAGCAGGTAAAGAGCGCTGGTAATATGGAACACTGTCTGCTATTCGCTAAAAGTCTGCAAACATACAATGTTGTAATCCTTTGACTAATGTACCGTTAATTCACCTGCCCACACAGTCAGTAAGGATAAGAGCAAGGAATTTGAAGAACTGCAAAGCGATAAGTTATTATTATTGCATGCTAATTATATATAAATCGTTACAAATATATACATTTTACAAAATTCAGAAAACCTATACTCATTTTATGAATTTCCTTACATTTCCTACTCATTGTTTAACCTGTAAATTTGTTGTTGTTGTTTGAGTCTTCAGTCTTTTGACTGGTTTGATGCAGCTTTCCATGCCTCCCTGTCCTGAGCTAATCGTTTCATCTATTCATAGCTACCACACCCTACATCTGAGGCAATCTGTTTAACATATTCTAACCTTGGTCTACCCCTACAGTTCTTGCCCTCGACCCTTCTATCCATAACTAAGCTTGCTATTCCTGGGTGTCTTAGTATGTGTCCTAGCAACCTATCTCTTCTCTTCATTAGCAGTCGCCTCAAACATCTCTCCTCTCCCACTAGTCTTAATACCTCTTCGCTTGTAACCCTATCTACCCATCTGATCTTCATCATTCTCCTGTAACACCACATTTCAAGTGCTCCAATTCTCCTCTTTTCTGCTGCACCAATAGTCCAAGTTTCACTTCCATAGAGCACCACGCTCCAGACAAAGGCCTTCGAAAATGACTTCCTAATACCTAAATCTATATTCGATGTCAACAGATTCATTTTCTGTAGAAATGCTTTCCTTCCCTGAGCTAACCTACTTTTTATATCCTCTTTGCTTCGTCCATCACTGGTTATTTTGCCTCCTAAGTAACAGAAGTCTCCTACTTCCTGTAGTTTTTGACCTGCCAATTTGATGTCCATAGAGGTTTCTGATTTATTTCGGCTGCATTCCAGTATTTTTGTTTTACATTTATTAATTTTCATCATAAATTCCTTCCTCAAGACGTAGTCCATACCATTCAAAAACTCATTCAAATCCTCAGGCGTGTCGGCCAACATGACTATATCATCGGCAAATCTCAAAGTTGAAATTATTTCTCATTGAATCTTCACTCCCACTTTAAACTTCTCTCCAATTTCCTTCATTGCTTGCTCAATGTAAAGATTGAAAAGTAAATTTACAATTGTTAAATTATATTTGTTACAATATGATAAAGACAGGTCGAAATGGGATATCAAATTCATACAGAGACAGAGGAGGAAGAGCAATCACCTTGTGTATACAGGGGCATGCATATCATTGATTACTTTTTCTAAAAAGTATATAATGGCTTAGTCGAATAACACGTTGTATGTAAATGCTTTATGTACTAAAAATAATGAATAAGAAGGAAAATTGAATTTGCGTTTGTATAATCTTGTAGGCTCAACTAATTATATTTATAATTTTCATTTTGTTTTCTCTGTGAAAATGTTTTATATGCATCTTCAGATTTGCATGATTTCCTTCAAATTCACCGACAAAGGATTAGTCTGTTATTGTGTGGGCACAGTGACCAGTGAAGTTTGCTGCACCACAGACATAGGTACATGGGGGTGTTTTGTAACGTTCTGTGTTCCTGTAACTAATATTTCTACACCATAATCACGATGGTTTTACGTTCATTTTAACTACTGAGTCTTTTAGAGACGCCTGAGTGCCGGAATTCATCCCGAAGGGGATATTTAAAGTGCCAGTAAATATACTGACATGGCCCCCTCGCACTTGCGCACCTCAAATGCCAATTACTGCGCCAAAATTCGTTCCAGTAAGCTTGGGAACAGCAGGTGAGAACGTTATCTCAGCACCATGCAGCCAGTCGATCACATTAGCAAAGGAAGAGTCAAGTGTTTTAAACTATAATAAATAAGGAATTAGAAAAAACAAGAGAGAAAAATTCTGAGAAATATCTACGGGCCAGTTCAGAAAGAGGGAGGAATATGGATAAAGAGACCGACAATAGAACTGTACAAACAGACAGAGACGATTACAAACAACATAAGGAAAAGAAGGGCAAAATTTTAAGGACATATACTGTATGGTACGCGCTAGAGAACAACTGAATGCAGCTATTCACATAGCTGGTGCTCCACTTAAGCAAGTTAACACTTTTACCTATCTAGGGAGTAAAATAACTTCCACTGGAAAAAGTTCAACTGATATTCAAGCTAGAATTGCCCAAGCCGAAATTGCATTTAACAGCAAAACATCCCTTCTGACTTCAAATAATATATCTATTGAGACCAGGACTAAATTTATAAAATGTTATGTGTGGAGTGTAGCCTTGTATGGCTCAGAAGCCTGGACAATGGGATGTGCTGATAAAAGAAGACTTGCAGCTTTTGAAATGTGGTGTTGGCGGCGGATGGGAAAAATTCCATGCACCGCAAGAGTGACGAATGACGAAGTGCTCAAAAACATTAACGAAAAGAGAGCATTTCTCAAAACAATACGGAAAAGACGAGACCAACTGATAGGACATCTCTATCGCCACAATGACTTTATGGTAACTGTGTTAGATGGCAAAATTCGGGGCAAGAGGGGAAGAGGGCGACCGAGACTGCAATACATCAAGCAGATCATAACGGATGTTAATGTCCATTCATACAGAGACATGAAGAGACTGACTGGCGACAGGGAAGAATGGAAGAGGAGGATTGCTGCCGACCAATCTACGTATTGAGAACATGAATGATACTGTACATAGGATGACCGAAGACAGACTGACCAAGAATATTTTAATATAGTTACGAATATTGCACTAAAATCCAATTGGACAAAGGAAACTGTGGAAGACCTCAAGTAACTAAACATCTCTACAGAAGACATCGCAGACAGGAGCACATACAGAGAAAAACTTATTAGACAACAGAAGTTTGGTTGGTTGGTTCCTCAGTTTAGGGGCTGCGACAACGCGGTCATGTAGCCCCGTGTACATTGGGTGTGTCTGATATCCGGTGTTAATTCTGATGACTGTATTAGTGTGTTTATCTGTTTTAATTCAAGTAAGAACTGCAGACAATTTTTTCAAGTACTGTAGTTCCTACTTTTGCCACCAAACGCCGCCGTCAACGACCAACTAGTTCAGAACTTAGTTACCAGATGCCACCGTAGTCGGATCTTGACGACGAACGTAGGAACCTAAGAACGTTAGTCAAATGTGTAACCTGTATAATTTAGCTTTACACAAGTGTTATTAGTGGAAGGTTCTTTAACATGCCATGAATCTATGACATGGGACCTCCGGCTTTACTTCGCCTCCGACGGAAGGCATATTGAGGGACTTTTAACGTTCTTAAAAATCCGACGACTTCGGCCGGGTTTGAACCCGTGATCTTGGGAATAGAAGCTCAGCATGCTACCAACTACGCCACCGAAGCCGCTAAACAGAAGTTTGAGCTAACTCCCAAAGAGAGACAACCAGGAAGGAAGTGGACAGCAGAGAGAAGGAGGAAGCATAGTGTATTGTGCCCTTCCAGCAAGAAATATGCAAATCACAGTATGCCAGCAATGCTCAAATCGGGATTTTCGGGGTTATGGTATGTTCTCCCACTCTGTGACTTACACATTTTGGATTAAATAGAGGATACACTTAGAAAATAAAAACAAATTCAACTCCTATTTTAACACATTTAACTAACCAAAATTATGGCGCTACAAACAAATAAAAAAACAAATAAACTATTGACCAAATCCTTCTAAACTTGTTCAAAGTGAACAAAGAAGATATACAACTTAAACAAATTTTATATTAAAATAAATGGTTTCCTTCAAACCAACCAACTTATAATTCATTTCACTTCTATAAAGTATCCCTTTTAAAAGTTCAATATCATTACGAGCTCCTCTGGCTCGATACATTTCAATATGAACATTGTCATTCTTTTACACACCTCAATAATAATTTTATGAGTTTCTTGTAATTAAAACAATATATAATCGTCTTTACAGTATGTGTTATTCCTTTATTAAAATTGTGGGCATTCAACAATGTTCTCAACGTTACCATCTCTCTCAAAATAACAAATTCACTACAGTGATCGGGAAAATACTTGTGTACTCCAGAGCTACCAAAGACCACTCGAACAAAGTCAAAATTATGATTACTCCCGGAATCAAATTGTCCTCAGTGAACTCATGAAATCCTACATCAATACAACATTGCCTTAGGGATTTTTATTTATTAGTCTTAAAAGACCATTATCACATAAGAAAGCTACGATCTGAACTGGCTAGCGGTACTTTCATCTACAAGGACCTCGGTTCAAATCCCGGGTCATTAACAACTCCTAAACACTCACGGTGTATTATTACTTCTTCCAGACGGTTCTCTCCGACCCTACCATAACAAGGAGTCTGACCGTACACTTGACTTGATTTATGGCCTGGGAGGGCAGGCTCTATGTCTCGCCTCGAGACCGCTACATTCATGCTATTAAACCAGCTATTTCCTTTCCACAGTTTCTTTGAATACACCTGGCGTTTCTTTCATTCAATCTTTAACAACATTTTATAGGTTCATAGACCACTTTCGTAACCTTGACATTTATTAATTATGAAGTGTCATCGTTGATGGGTAAGAATAATTCAATACAACGACGATATTTAGGGGCTTTCACAACTATACGAGTCTGGGTTCGACTCTATTAACTGCCTCGGGAACCACTCCCATACTGGAGGACTTACAACAATTCAGCGTTTTAGGCGACCTCAGTCTAACCTGCGCTCTTCAATACAACAAATACGCTCCCTATTATTCAATACAATATAACACACATGGCCTCGTGAATTAATCCCATACTGGAGGACTTACAACATAGCTCAATTACCGCAATCAACTGTCCCTCAAAATTAATTTGCCAAGTATATTTAGATTCAACGCCTTCCTAGCGTGATAATTACTTTAATACGTGACAATGCGCTACACATTACATTAAAGCCTAGCGTCTTCCAAAGAACTGGTAAATTCAAAGTCAACATTTGATCTACATCTCCGTTATTTCATATTTATCCTCTCCCGTGACAATAATCACTATACTTTAAGAACACGTATTCATATCATGTCTTCATTCCTTACAAAAGCTCAAAAGCTATTTCTTTCATATAATTCAAATTTATCTTCATTTATATACTTTTCATTATTATTGTTATTATTATTACGCTTGCTTTTACAATATTTATCAAATATACTGATATTTTACTTCATACTTTTCCTCTAAAGGATTTATTCATTTCACATAATTATTTTATAATTTCTCAATTCTTATTTGTTCAGACCGCGCTCTTATTCTGTTATCTGTTACTCAACAACATCCCTACTTCTCAAACTCCGGTGGATTGTACACAAACACTTCCCCAACACCAAAACATAATGAAAATGATTACTCACATGTTCAGACGGTCCAATGCCGTACCTCCCAACGACGTTTCATTTTTGCCCACTATTTGTGATAACTCCATTTTGCACAAATTCATCTCATATATTGACATAACTTGACACACATATAACTCAGATATATTAAACACTGGTGACATTTTAAAATACACTGGTGTATTCTTCTATAATACACAATAAAATCACTAAAAAATATTACTCTTTAACACAATTTTTATATATATTTACACTTCACAGATTCTAATCACTAAGGCTCTATTAAACCTTTCACACGTAATTTCTTGACCTCCCGTCTCCAAGGGTGAAATTCGTAAATGTCGGCTTCCTCTCTAACCACTATGAAAGTCTCGAACCATCTACTTCTTCCCTGGAATAGTACTCCTTCAATTTCGACTTCCTGACGATCAGCTATTATTATTATTATTAGCTCAAACTGCTTCTTTCTAGACCCTATTTGTTGTCTAGTAAAAGTCTGTCTTGTCCACGGTCCCCCAGATAATCTATCGGTGACCTATTGATTTCTAGCAACTAATACTCCTCGTAACTTAGTGCTTTTGATAATTTGTTTGTTTCCTTGAAACAATGTCTAGAATTTACTTCTCCTTTTCGCTTATTCTGTCCTCGAATTCCTATTTTTCAGAACCCTATGCGAACCTTATTTTTTTGTCCAACCCTGATCGGATTCTTATATGTTGATAGAATGTTTATCTCGCTGTTATGGTACTTCCAAACTGCTACGATATTTTCGGTCGTTTACTTGGACTGTATTTTTGAAGACCTATCGCCGGTTCTCTACGTTTGCAGCCTAATCTGACTGTAATTCCTAAATTTTTCACTGTAAAATTTATACTAGCGGAACTAAATCCTGTAATTAGGATTTTCCTAATTCTCCACACGGCGATACTTTGATAATACTTATCGGCCACTCCTTACGGATGCACGTTGGTTGTCGATACAGCGACGCCCTCTGGCTGTCGGATACTGTCTATACGATGTGATACAGCGTTTCCCCTCAAGGAATGCTTGTAGACTGCATGATGTGATGTAGCATCTCCCCTCAAGGAGTCTGTCGTGAACTGCATTTACTGCTTATACTTGTTGTACGGTATGACCTCCCCTGAGGTTCATACGTTTGAATACTGCGTGATGTAGCCTCACGTCCCCTGGACGGAATAATACTGCATTCGATGTGTGATGCCGCAACGTCACGCCCCCCTGGGCTGACTGATACTGCATTCGATGTGTGATGTAGCGTCACGCCCCCTGGACGGACTAAAACTGCATGTTGATAGTGACACAGTGTCACGCCCGCAGGCTGACAAGAACTGCATTTACTGATACAGCCTGACGCCCCCCTCGGGCTGTCGAAACTGCATGATTGGTCTGGCTTGGCCTGGACTTTTATACTATTTAGTCAAAAAAAGATAAAATCCTAGTCCTTTTCGTGACCAACTTTTGAAATAATTGTCGCACATTTATAAAAATTATATCTCCAGAAAGCTCGTTTCCTAAACGTCAAATGACCTCACTGCACATGAAAATCGATCGTGCATTTCTGAGATATTAAATAATTTTTAGTCTTCAGCTGTGTGGGTGTGGCTGTTGATTTTTTAATTCCCCACTCCTCGGGTCTCAGTAAATCCCCGATGACGTATGCTACGTTTGCACTTCTCTCCTGGGCAATTATTAAAAGCTTTTTCTCCACACAAAAATCTCTAATCCGAAATGATTCACAATGCTGTATTTATTTACTTACTTTTATTCTTGCAAATGGGTTAAATTTAATTATTCTTCTTCTGGCACAGTTGCGCTGTTGCCGTTTTAATGCAAGGTAAGGGCGATTTCTGAAACGTGCTCTCTCTTATACGCCTGGAACTTTCCACTCCTTCTATTTATATTCGTGACCGGCTCCTTATCCATGAGTCAGGCATGATCTCATTTCCTGGCCACCTGGGCCCAGCTTCTTACACAACGTTATGCGAGCATCCTTGCTTGAAATCTTTCTCTGTTCATCTGAAGACTGTATATTTCCTTCCTTTTACAAAAATACATAGATTCGACCCCCTTGAGCCAATGGTACATGGGTTCATCTCTCCCCTCCTTAGGTAAATAAATTTTCGAAAAATTTTGAGGAAATTTATTTCAATTATTCATAAAATCTTATTTTTCTTTAATTGTCGAAGCCATCATAACGTTTATCCGTACCTTTTGTTTCTTTGTTCCTTTAAAATCTCTTCCTCTCTGGCTTGTCTTTGGGTCTTTCAAAGATCCCATTCATTCATTTTCCTTAGCGGACGTCTCCACTCAGGGCTATAAATTACTCGTCTCGCTCGGGTGTTTACGATTCTCCCCTAGTGTGGTGCGCTCTCCAAACTTGAGTCAAACAGCTTTATTTCTTTCCTCGTTTCGTAAGACGGGCATCCTGCCGGTTTATTTCTCTCTTTTCTCATTATGTACTGTCAACCTATTGACCTATTTTTAGTACCTTACGGGTGCATACGGCTTAACCCTTGACTTCTTCAGTCTTGTTTTCAAACTCCAAGTCTGTAAAATTTCATTTTGTCTTTAAGAGCTCGGTCTATCCTCACCCGACTCTTCTTGGTTTTCTTCCGTTTTCCTCATCTCTTCTTGAGATGGTATTTCTAGAAAAATTTCCTTTATTCTCTTATTTTTAACGGGTGCATGCGGCTTAACCCGTTAGCTATGCTGGAATAATCCATTTCCTTCATCTCGCATCGAGATGGCATTTTCAAAGAGTATTTCTTCTTCCTACTTTTCTAATTCCATAGATCCTTCAGGTCTTCTTCCTGTTTCTTCCTTCTATTATTCCATTTCTTTTTACGAAGTTTCCAACTGAAATACGCTTGTGCGTCCCCTTTTTCCAAGGCATTGTACTTCGTCTCTCCTCCTCTCCTAATTTCCATGGGGTATCTATTTTCTTGTAAACCATCTACCAATTGCGGTCTTCTTCCTCTTTCCTGATTTTCTTCAAAGACCCTTCTTCTCCTTTCTTCATTATTTCCAACAATCTCATCTTTTCCTTTGAGGTTTTCTTGGCTTTCGTTTGGATCTCTTTCCATTTCTCTTTCCTTTCGTTGATATTCTTGATATTTCCTCATTAACTCAAGAATCTGTGCTTTCAACTGTTCCTTTTCTTCGTTGAATTGTATCTTATTTTCCTTATCCTCAGGAATTTCTTCTGGGTTTTCCCTTTTTATTTCTGTTGAATCTTGAACCTCTGCTTCCATCTGTGTTTCGACGATAGTTTCTATAATCGTTTCATTTACTTTCTTCATTTCTTCAAGAATTATTATTTCCGTTTCCCCTGCTTTTACTTCTTTTGTTACCTCCTGTTCTGGAATTCTCATTTCCTCTTGAGTCTCCATTTGTTCTTCAGGAAGGATCTCAAAGTTTTTCTCAGTTTCCACTGGAGTCATTACGATTTATATTTCTTTTTCGACTTCCTTAGTCTCAATTTCGGGCTCTTCCGGCACCGTAACTTCTTTTTCTCCTTCGATTTCTACTTGCTTTTCAGCTTGGGCAACGGCTTCATTTGATTCGAGGTCTTGCGCCAACATGTATTCCTCACATATTTTCTGGGCGGCCTCTACTATTTCTTTGTATTCCCGAATCTTGACTTCTCTTACTTCAGCCAACTCCTGAATGCTTATTATATCTTGTTCATCATGCATGCTCATTCTGAAGCAATGCATCTGATTCCATTTTGTCTTCATATACGCTATCTGCTCGTTAACATAATTTTTTCTGTCTTGCTTTTCGTAAGAGGTCTTCCACCAGATCTTATCCCATTCTCTTTTCATATCCCATAACTGCTTCATTATTTCACTTACTTCCTTATTGAATATAACTATCTGTTTCCACGAAGCTAGTTCTAATTTCCCTTCTTTCTCCATGCGTTTCGCAAATTTCCTCTTTGTTTCTCTGAATGACTCTTTAACCTTAGGAATTTCCTTGTACCATTCTTCTAATTCTTGTTTAGGTATCTTAGACCAGCCTTTATTTGCCCTATTATGAAGTGCGAATGTCTTCTTAATTTCCTGGGAAATACTTTCTCTTTGTTCCTCAATTCCTTCTTTTATTCTTAATTTTACATCTTCTAATTTCCAAAGTTCATACTCCATCTTTATGTACTCTTCTCGCATTTCACCAATTATACCCACGAATTCTTTTACTTCGTCCCAGGTCGCCATTTCTACTTTTTCCTGATCCTGAGCGCAAAGACTATCGTTCTTTTCCCTTTTGCTTTCCGAGCCTACTTGAACCTGCCTTACTACGTGAGACTTTGAATTGCCTTTACCATTATTATTTTCTGTACTAATTACATTTTCCCTTGGAATCGGTTCACATTTTTCTTTTTCCTTTTGGAGCTCTAAAGGCTCAGCTTTTACCCTATTATCTGCAGACATGTTACCTTCTCTTCGTATAACTATGTCTCCAGGGGCACGCATGCTTTCTAAAGAAACCTTTACATTTTCTTTACTGGGGTACTCTTTATCATCTATAGATTCCAATCTATTTTTACTTTCTCCTTCCACACTTTTCACTGACATCTGCCTTTCCTCACTCAATGACATCTTATAAGATACTGTGGGCTACTCATGCCACATCGCTGGTACATGCTTGAGAGATGGCAATCTGAACCATTGTGTCCCAAATTCAAAATTTTTACCTTCGTACGGGTGTTTACTAAAACGTACCCTTTTGATATCTTTATTCAATCTCAGAAACCTTTATGGAAGTATTTAAAAATTCAAAACTTCGAAAAACCATTTTTTTTTTCAAAAAAACTTTAAAAATTTTGGTTTCTCGAGAAAACTCGGGTTTTCTCTAGGATAACTCATCCCTGCGTACTGGGCGCCATTTTATATATAGAAGCCCCACGTTGAAGCCACTAAACAAATTAAACTACTCCGGTTCCAAATGAACAAGGAGTCCATAAATAACACAAATATTATTTCAAATAGGTGGGTTCCTTCACACCCACACAACTTATAATTCATTTCACTTCCATAAAGTATCCCTTTTAAAAGTTCAATATCATTACGAGCTCCTCTGGCTCGATACATTTCAATATGAACGTTGTCATTCTTTTACACACTTCAATAAAAATTTTATGAGTTTCTTGTAATTAAAACAATATATAATCGTCTTTACAGTATGTGTTATTCCTTTACTTAAAATTCTGGGCATTCAAAAATGTTCTCAACGTTACCATCTCTCTCAAAATAACAAATTCACTACAGTGATCGGGAAAATACTTGTGTACTCCAGAGCTACCAACGACTACTCGAACAAAGTCAAAATTATGATTACTCCCGGAATCTAATTGTCCTCAGTGAACTCATGAAATCCTACAGCAATACAACATTACCTTATGGATTTTTATTTATTAGTCTTAAAAGACCATTATCACATAAGAAAGCTACGATCTGAACTGGCAAGCGGTACTTTCATCTACAAGGACCTCGGTTCAAATCCCGGGTCATTAACAACTCCTAAACACTCACGGTGTATTATTACTTCTTCCAGACGGTTCTCTCCGACCCTACCATAACAAGGAGTCTGACCGTACACTTGACTTGATTTATGGCCTGGGAGGGAAGGCTCTATGTCTCGCCTCGAGACCGCTACATTCATGCTTTTAAACCAGCTATTTCCTTTCCATAGTTTCTTTGAATAGACCTGGCGTTTCTTTCATTCAATCTTTAACAACATTTTATAGGTTCATAGACCACTTTCGTAACCTTGGCATTTATTAATTATGAAGTGTCATCGTTGATGGGTAAGAATAATTCAATTCAACGACGATATTTAGGGGCTTTCACAACTATACGAGTCTGGGTTCGACTCTATTAACTGCCTCGGGAACCACTCCCATACTGGAGGACTTACAACAATTCAGCGTTTTAGGCGACCTCAGTCTAACCTGCGCTCTTCAATACAACAAATACGCTCCCTATTATTCAATACAATATAACACACATGGCCTCGTGAATTAATCCCATACTGGAGGACTTACAACATAGCTCAATTACCGCAATCAACTGTCCCTCAAAATTAATTTGCCAAGTATATTTAGATTCAACGCCTTCCTAGCGTGATAATTACTTTAATACGTGACAATGCGCTACACATTACATTAAAGCCTAGCGTCTTCCAAAGAACTGGTAAATTCAAAGTCAACATTTGATCTACATCTCCATTATTTCATATTTATCCTCTCCCGTGACGATAATCACTATACTTTAAGAACACGTATTCATATCATGTCTTCATTCCTTACAAAAGCTCAAAAGCTATTTCTTTCATATAATTCAAATTTATCTTCATTTATATACTTTTCATTATTATTGTTATTATTATTACGCTTGCTTTTACAATATTTATCAAATATACTGATATTTTACTTCATACTTTTCCTCTAAAGGATTTATTCATTTCACATAATTACTTTATAATTTCTCAATTCTTATTTGTTCAGACCGCGCTCTTATTCTGTTATCTGTTACTCAACAACATCCCTACTTCTCAAACTCCGGTGGATTGTACACAAACACTTCCCCAACACCAAAACATAATGAAAATGATTACTCACATGTTCAGACGGTCCAATGCCGTACCTCCCAACGACGTTTCATTTTTGCCCACTATTTGTGATTACTCCATTTTGCACAAATTCATCTCATATATTGACATATCTTGACACACATATAACTCAGATATATTAAACACTGGTGACATTTTAAAATACACTGGTGTATTCTTCTATAATACACAATAAAATCACTAGAAAATATTACTCTTTAACACAATTTTTATATATATTTACACTTCACAGATTCTAATCACTAAGGCTCTATTAAACCTTTCACACGTAATTTCATGACCTCCCGTCTCCAAGGGTGAAATTCGTAAATGTTGGCTTCCTCTCTAACCGCTATGAAAGTCTCGAACCATCTACTTCTTCCCTGGAATAGTACTCCTTCAATTTCGACTTCCTGACGATCAGCTATTATTATTATTATTAGCTCGAACTGCTTCTTTCTAGACCCTATTTGTTGTCTAGTAAAAGTCTGTCTTGTCCACGGTCCCCCAGATAATCTATCGGTGACCTATTGATTTCTAGCAACTAATACTCCTCGTAACTTAGTGCTTTTGATAATTTGTTTGTTTCCTTGAAACAATGTCTAGAATTTACTTCTCCTTTTCGCTTATTCTGTCCTCGAATTCCTATTTTTCAGAACCCTATGCGAACCTTTTTTTTTTGTCCAAACCTGATCGGATTCTTATATGTTGATAGAATGTTTATCTCGCTGTTATGGTACTTCCAAACTGCTACGATATTTTCGGTCGTTTACTTGGACTGTATTTTTGAAGACCTATCGCCGGTTCTCTACGTTTGCAGCCTAATCTGACTGTAATTCCTAAATTTTTCACTGTAAAATTTATACTGGCGGAACTAAATCCTGTAATTAGGATTTTCCTAATTCTCCACACGGCGATACTTTGATAATACTTATCGGCCACTCCTTACGGATGCACGTTGGTTGTCGATACAGCGACGCCCTCTGGCTGTCGGATACTGTCTATACGATGTGATACAGCGTTTCCCCTCAAGGAATGCTTGTAGACTGCATGATGTGATGTAGCATCTCCCCTCAAGGAGTCTGTCGTGAACTGCATTTACTGCTTATACTTGTTGTACGGTATGACCTCCCCTGAGGTTCATACGTTTGAATACTGCGTGATGTAGCCTCACGTCCCCTGGACGGAATAATACTGCATTCGATGTGTGATGCCGCAACGTCACGCCCCCCTGGGCTGACTGATACTGCATTCGATGTGTGATGTAGCGTCACGCCCCCTGGACGGACTAAAACTGCATGTTGATAGTGACACAGTGTCACGCCCGCAGGCTGACAAGAACTGCATTTACTGATACAGCCTGACGCCCCCCTCGGGCTGTCGAAACTGCATGATTGGTCTGGCTTGGCCTGGACTTTTATACTATTTAGTCAAAAAAAGATAAAATCCTAGTCCTTTTCGTGACCAACTTTTGAAATAATTGTCGCACATTTATAAAAATTATATCTCCAGAAAGCTCGTTTCCTAAACGTCAAATGACCTCACTGCACATGAAAATCGATCGTGCATTTCTGAGATATTAAATAATTTTTAGTCTTCAGCTGTGTGGGTGTTGCTGTTGATTTTTTAATTCCCCACTCCTCGGGTCTCAGTAAATCACCGATGACGTATGCTACGTTTGCACTTCTCTCCTGGGCAATTATTAAAAGCTTTTTCTCCACACAAAAATCTCTAATCCGAAATGATTCACAATGCTGTATTTATTTACTTACTTTTATTCTTGCAAATGGGTTAAATTTAATTATTCTTCTTCTGGCACAGTTGCGCTGTTGCCGTTTTTATGCAAGGTAAGGGCGATTTCCGAAACGTGCTCTCTCTTATACGCCTGGAACTTTCCACTCCTTCTATTTATATTCGTGACCGGCTCCTTATCCATGAGTCAGGCATGATCTCATTTCCTGGCCACCTGGGTCCAGCTTCTTACACAACGTTATGCGAGCATCCTTGCTTGAAATCTTTCTCAGTTCATCTGAAGACTGTATATTTCCTTCCTTCCTTTTACAAAAATACATGGATTCGACCCCCTTGAGCCAATGGTACATGGGTTCAGTATATGAGAAGTTTTTGGGAAGAAAGAAGAAAGGGCCAGAATAAAACATGAAAATTGATTGTGTTGTAACGCTCTCCTTATGGGGAATTCACGAAAAATAAGTAAATAAATTTTAAAAAAATGAGGACACTGATAGCGGTAGTTACGCTCGCATAGCCAAGCTATCTGCGGAATCAGTAGACGTGGGATCGACCCCACTGTCGGTCGTTCTTGAAATGGAATTCCGTGGTTTCTCCAGTTTCTTTCATCTCCATCATTTTATTTCTCATTAGATCCTGTCTTGAGGTTGCCGTGAGGGAGGGCATCCTACCGTAAAACCATCCCGTTCAAACAGAAATAACGACAACATTCATGTTTGAAGGTAACTCATGACCCCAGGGGCTTACGACCTGTTGGTGATGACGGGATTCCAGCTGAGTCCAGCGTTGCTCACTTCTGCCAGTCCCATTCTGTTAGCTTTCAGGGCACGTCTCTTGGTCAACTTGATCTCTCTTCCGACCCCGACAGGTTGTTTTAAGGGGCGGAACAACGATGTCATCATCCTCTCTTTAATTATACCAATTTAGAACAAAAGAGGTCGAAGCCTAAATAAGAAAATGACTTAAATATAATAAAAAAATAAAATTAAAACTAATAATTATAAACAAATAATAAACAAAAAGGGCAAAAAAATCAGAATTTCGAAAAAGAACCAGTGTTTGAGCCAATAATCACTTGTAAATTTAGATTGCTGGCCCTAACCCAATCTCATTTATAAAGTGGATGACAAAATCAGCAGCCACCGCGTCATCGGCTAATGTAAGTTCGAGTAGCCTATCATCTGTAAACCAAGGTTTCTTCGTAGAGCAGCAAGATCCACACACACTTGGTTGAAATGTGGGCCAAGGTGAAAACGGCTCCACAGGTACAAAGTGGGGGGTCTTCCCTTCTCACCAGGTCCGAGTGGGTGGATCTTGTATGACCTATCCTTAGACTACACGCGAGTAGTTCCCTTGATCGCTCTTAGTTTACTGGGCATTGGGTCAGCTAGCCACTGACTTAGAGTGAATATCTCTAGCGGATACCTCCATTGGTCGAGTAATACCGCCTCTTTTGCAGCTTGATCAGCTAACTCATTTCCCGCAATTCCCATGTGGCTTAGAAGCCAAAGAAGGGTGATTCGAGTGTCAGCGTGGCACAGCCCGGCTAGTAGGTCGTGGATTCGCTGCACTAGGGGGTGTTGCGGGAAACATGTGGCAATTGACTGCAACGAACTCAAAGAGCCGGTACACAAGAGAAAGTGGATTCGTGCATCCTGTAGTGCAATCTGCATAGCTTCATAGATGGCAACGAGCTCCGCAGTAAACACACTACAGGCCTCAGGCAAAGAGATCTTGGTATTTGCACCATCAATAACGTAAGCACAACCCATTTTCTCGTCCACCTTCGAACCGTCCGTGTAGAGAATGCCAGCGTCCGGAAATTGGTGAACTAGACTGTGGAACTGCCTGCAATAAACGAAGGCATCCGTGTTCACCTTAGGACCTCGGTGTAGATCTAACCGAATTTTCGGATGCGGGACTTGCCACGGAGGCACCTCGCTAGGTGTCCGGATCATACAGGGACCTACATTCACTCCTATTTCAGTACACGAGCTTTCGAGTCAAATACCAACCGACCGAGTGACATTAGCCTGGTTGGCGTACCTCTGGTGGTATTGGGTACTGACGAGAGCTCGATAGCTCGGATCTTGCGGCATTTTACGCACATGCTGAAAGCATATGTTGGCGTCTACAGAGGTGAAACATCCGATTCGGCGAGTAGGCTGGGTATCGGGCTGGTCCGGGAGGCACCGGTAGCCAGCCTAACGCCACTAAGGTGGATACTGTCCAGCATTTTCAAGGTTACCGGCCTTGCTGAACCGTATGCCGCAGAACCATAGTCTGGCCGGGACAGGACGAGGGCTTGGTAGAACCGTAGCAGCACCGCACGGTCAACCCCCCACGAAGTGCCACTAAGAAACTTGAGTATGTTCAGTTTCCTGAGACACGCCGTCTTTAGTTGCCGTAGACTATATGGTGCTGCCACGCTAATTTACTATCAAAATGGAGCTCCAGGAAGCGATAAGTGTCAACCAACGGCAACGCAGCATGTCTGAGATGTAGTTCAGGGAGTAAATGTAGCCTCCGGAGCCGACAAAAATGGACGACGGAGGTTTTCGCTGCTGAAAAATTGCAGAGCTTGATAGATGGAAACGAGCTCCACAGTAAAGATACTACAGGCTTCAGGCAAAGATATCTTGGTATTTGCGCCAGCCATAACGTAAGCACAATCCACCTTCTAGTTCATCTTCGAACAATCCCTGTAGAGAATGCCAGCGCCCGGAAATCAGTGAACTATGCTTAGGTCCGATATCGAAATCTTACATGTTCAGCTTAGGACCTCGGTGTGCATATCGTGTAAGAGAGAGGCAACTTATAATGCTGACAACCTCAAATTATAGTATCCACCAGAGGGATTTGAGGGAGATGACGAAGTAAACAATGTAAGAGTAGCTTGCGAGGATCGAGCCAAGGACCGTCAGGCAGGGCTGGATGCGTCGTGAAATTAAATTGTTCAATGGATTAACTCTTCACACCTTACGCGAAATAAAATTCGTCACACACTTTAAATTTCGCTCCCAGTACGAAATAAAATTCTTTATAGGCTTTTAATTTCGTTCCCAGCCCAAAATAATTTTTTTTAACGAGTATTAATTTTACTCCTGGTATGAAATAAAATTTCCTAACGGGATTTAGTTCCGCCCACGGTATGAACTTAAAATGCATGAAACATTTCATTTCGTGTCTGAAATTAAATCTGGGCTGCCATGCGAAACAAACTGCATAGCTGTGGGCGCGTCATCATCATCGTTTCTTCGCTCCAGCAAGCCGTGTGCGGTTATAAATGAGCCGTCTCCAATTTGTCCTGTCCATCCATAACTGTTGTTCTTGTATTTGATGCCTGTTCTTATCTCTAGCTTCAAGGTCCTTATAAATTTCCTTCTCCCACACATCGCGAGGTCTTCCTCTTGGTCCCTTCCCGGGGACACTCTGGCCAAAGTAGGCTACACTCAAGGTATCCTGTGAGGAGCCATCCTCTTCATGTGACCATACCATCTCAATCTCTTGAGTTCGAGTGTCTCCAACAGGCTCCTTTCCAATCCCAGTTGTTATCGGATATCCCCATTCCTTATTTGGTCCATTTTAGTCTTTTGAAGGCAAGAACGAAGGAACTTCATTTCTACTGCCTGCAGACGACTGTTTGTTGGTCCAGTAAGGATTGTTGCTTCCAGTCCATATGTTAGTACAGGTATTAAGTACATCTTTAACAAACTAATCTTGGAACCTTGTGGAAATGTTTCGTCCCAAAGTACCTGACGCACTGCCTGATAGAAATTGGAAGCTTTCTGTATTCTGTTGTTCATCTCTTGATGTAGGGTATTTTCCGAGGAAAGAATACTACCTAAATACTGGAATTTGTCTATAACTTATCTCTTCATCTCCAAGTCTTAGATGGACCGTTGAAGGATTTCTACTCATCGCCAAAACAACTATCTTGGTTTTGCTGATTTTAAGGCCCATGGTCGCAAATTCATTCTGCCAAAGATGTAGTCTAGCTTGCACCATGGGCGCCCGCAGGGAGGGGTAAGGTGTGGCTGTGCCCCCCCCCCCCCTCCCCCAAGGAATTCCGAGAATGTTGATATTCGATTGGTCATTGTCACCAGTCATTTCATAAATTGAAGTTTCTGATAATCAACTGACAAATGTCACAATAGAAAACTTCTTTAATGTTGCTGACCTAACATGTATTTATAATCAAACATATATGGCTCTAATGATCTCATGCACTACACCACCAATAGAAACAAAGCTCCATTTTTCAATATGGATATGCCTAGTGTAAATACCGTATGTTTAGCCAACACAATCAACAGTGATTAGGCTGGCTACTACAGTACATTTACCACCTCACTTTGGCAGTGACGATATGGAAGCACGTTCCGGAGATATTTTTATACATTGCACCACCGATAGCGGATTTCAGCCCCTAAAACGAGGTTTTCTTTGTTGACTAGTAAAACACTGGTCCCACTTACAATATAGGGTCATTATTGTATTCAGGTCCGTAATTACGGGGGAACAAACAAGGCAGCTGCCCAGGGTGGCAGGTTTTAGGGGCGGAAGAAAATCTGGAAAACTGTATAAAACCACTTGAGCATTAAACGCCAAGTTATTACAGTTTAACCCCTCCACACACACACACACACACACACTCACACACACAAGAGAATTATTCATTGTTGCATATTTGCAATGTTGATTAAAGGACAAAACGGGATTGTGTTAGTCATCTTGCTGTTCTTGCTTTTGAATCTGACTTGAAAGTGAAATTGGACTAATGAAATCCTAATCTTGTTTGCAAATGACAAGGCAAGTAGGAATCCCCTTGTTATTTAAATAATAGGTGCTTTATTTTATTTTTACGTAGGCCTATGGCGTTTAGTGCCGGGAGTGTCCGAGGACATGTTCGCCAGAGTTTGTAGTCGCTTCTATGCGGACACACATGGGGTAAGCTACAAGTACCGTCGCACGTGGAGTGTTGTCTGGGGAGGAAAGTGTGAATGTAAGGACGAGGAATTGAAAGGTAGTGGCTGTGGCCTATAGTTAGGGACAAACCTCGGCATTTGCCTGGTAGGAAGATGGAAAACCACAGAAGACCATCTTCAAGATTGCCGGTGGGGGAATTCGAACTTCCTTGCCTCCCGGATGTGAGCGACTGCCTGCAGCCATGCCGTAACGACCACGGCTAACTCACCCGTTTTTTTTTGCCATTGATTGTGTATGATATCTTTTAAAATTTAAATGTAAATTCTTTGTATTAAGTATTTTTCAATTTGTAATTTTAGTAAGCACATATTTATAGTGTTTGCCACTCATAGTTAAATACACGCTCATTGAAGAAACAGCCCCATATGTTAAGGACACTATAATTAATCTACATATTTTAAGTCAGGGGTAGCAAATATTTTTAAATTTTATTTTACCTCAGGAGCTTCAAGAGCCCTAAATACGGGCCTGACTGTGTTGTACATTCGTCTAATTTTGCGTCGTTCTGCCTTACCGCGATCGTTATTAGTGCTGCGAAATGCCGTATGTTTTCATTCGAGGTGTGCCATAGTACTGTGGTTCATTTCTTGTGAACAGAGCAATTATTGCCACAAATAACCAGCAATTTGGCTACCATTGTTGTAGATTCTTAACCTGTTGTGTTAAATCTTCTACGATCGAAGCAATTTACAGGCTAATAGTTAAATAGTTCTGCGGTGTTTTTGTGCCGTTATCAAAGCGACTGAGATTCGCACCCTCAATCGAATGTAGACTGTAGATCAAAATGGTGAATTCAATACTGATAGGCTATACTTCGTCATGTTGTAGGCTATATGATTCCAATGGAATCTTCTTGCAAGGCAATTTTCGATGCGCAACATGTAGCCTTCTTATATGAGCGGAGAAGCTAATTTAATCGTAATTTAGGCTAATTGGGCTCATAGTCGTATTGACCGACTGAAAGTTACAATTCAATATAGATCAGTTAGGTGATAAAGCCAAAGTTCAAGGGGGGATTGATAATGATGTGCTTCTGAAAGAAGAAAATTACAGAACAGGCATTGGCAGGCTCTTAACTCAAGGAACATTATGTGGCATTGTTAAGTACGAATGTATAATAATTAAATGATCCTGCGATGTTTGTCGTTATCAAAGCGACTAAGTAAGAAGTACATTCATTACCGGTAGTGAGTTTTATACCTATAGTTTACTTAACGGTCTGCAAAAATAAAATGAAATATTTTCTTTCTTAAACGAAAATTTGCTAAAACCATGGGCGTCACAGGTACGAGTAACGTACAATACGATTTTACCACTTCGCACAAAATTCATTACGGTATGCTAAGAAGAGCAATGCGAAGTATTCCTGATAGCTTGTTAAGAAGAGTGAAAAACGTGATGGATCCGCTGTAAAGGCCAGGTCAAACTTGATATTTGGAGACAGTGCTATTTGAATTATTAAGCAGATTCATATGTAGCGATATTTCCACAGTTTAACTTAACTCAGTAATTTGAAAATATCAGAAAACATGTTCTCCAGTACCCGTATTTAGAAAATAGGCGAACTGGATGTACAGTACATTAGCATTTTAATGAACTGCTTGATTTTTATAATATTGTCGATATATTGTGGTACCACTATGTTTTTCCTGGTTTTAAGAACTGACTATGACAATGAATCACAAAAGAAAAAACGCGAACTAGCATGGACAAAAACTGTGAACTAAAAACAAAACATTCCCCCCAACCTTGCAATAAAGCAGCCAACGGTTTCATACCAGTCAAATAATGAATTTCACGAAGCAAGTAAAAAACGAAACGAGAATGGGGGGCGGGGGGGGGGGGGGGGGAGGGGGTAATGACATGAAAATTATAACTTGGCCCCCCTCTGGAAAAAATCCTGCGGGTGCCCATGGCTTGCACCTCCTTTTCTCACTGGTAAACATTTTAATTTCGCCGTGAGCGCAATGTTCGGATGCAAAATGACATTGATTGTCGACGCGAGAATTAAAATCGAAGCAAAACTTAATTCTAAGTAAAATAACGTAGTGAAAAGTCACGTGAAACTAAATGCAGTGCGAAATGAAATTGTTCAATGGAATAACATTTCACTCCTGGCGCGAAATAAAATTCGTTAAGGATTTTTAATTTCTTCCCAGCACGAAATAAAAATCGTTAACGGCATTTCGCTCCCCGGCGTGACATTAAAATACATGGAACATTTAATTTCGCTTCTGAAATTAAAGCAGGACTGGCATGTGATATGAAATGCATGGCTGTGGGCACGTTAACATTTTATTTCGCCGTGAGCGTGATATTCGGGTGCGAAGTGATACTGATTGTCGACACGAAAATTAAAATCAAAGCGAAACTTACTTCAAAGCAAAATAACAGCGAAAAGCTACGTGAAGTTAAATGCAATGGGAAAATAAATACGTGTGTTGAGAGTAAGAAGGAAGTACAGTAAGTCCGGGAATGATCTCCGCAGCGCCTACATGCGTCTGCGAGAGCTAGTTACAGCAGTTACGTTGGTAGCACGGCTGCCGCTTGTATCATAACAAATAAACAGTAAACTTTGTACTCACCACAGCCATTCATAACAGATGCTGGAACCATTCACAGTACTTCACTCTTTTTCCGTAATCAGTTTGTTTTAATTCATAAACCCCGGTAACTTTATAAGGGAACAACTGAAGCTTGTCTCTTACAGCTTTATGTGCTGTCGACTTAGAGATTCCTGTTTGTTGAGCTAATTTTCGTGTTGATTTACTTGGGCTTCGCAGCATTATATCGGAGATTTCATCAAGTTTCTCGTCTGTTAAAAGCGTAGGCCTGCCTGTTCTCGGTACATCGTGAACTGAACCAGTCACACGAAATTTACTTACCAAATCCAGAACGGTAGGTTTGGACACTTTGAATTAGGAAACCGCGCCTGAAATCTTAATTTTATATTTTCTGTAAACCGATCACCTTCGCGAAAAAACGTATTCCACCAAATAAAAAAATAAAAAAACTCTCTCTTCAGTAGTAAACATTACCACCAGTATAGTGTTGCACTCTTCCAATAATCTATCTGAACGCTCGCTTACTGTAATACACGCTGAAGACATGCAGGCTCGCTCGTTTACCGCAATTCACACTGACAGCCCACACGGGGGAGTCCAGCTTTGAAGGACACAGTGCAGTGCAGTGCGCCAGCGAAACTCATGACTCAACCACTCACAGCTGCACGTACCCACCGCGGAGAACATTCTCGGGTGCCCTATAGTATGGAATGCGAAACTTCTACGATACTTTGAGGGAACAGGGAGTATTTCCGTGAGTCATGTATCTCAACGGCAATAGTTCTATCCAGTGTCGTAGACTACATAGCGGAGGGGTGCAAGGTAGAATAATGGAAAAAGAGGGGAAAGAACCCCCACCTCAGTTCAAGCCAACCTTCCCTCCGAAACAGAATTCTCTGTACGTCATTGGAACTATCACAGACGAAGAAAAATGAATATCTGGGACATACCACATGCTCTCCAGTCCATAGTGGTGGTCAGGCGCGGATCCAGCCTGGATGTTGGAGAGGGGAGTGCAATCAGTCTGGTTTCCTTACTTCAGGGGCAGTTTTACATAGAGCTTAACTATTGAATGATAAAATATAGCTTCTAAATACATAGCTAGGAACTCCCTTCTCCGACCATCGTGACGCAAGTAACCACTTTAGTTTTTTTTTTTTTCAGTTGTGCTATATAGGCCTATCTGTGTTGCATTGATGACGTACCGTAACTTGCAAGAACGTCGAGAATTTCGGTTTTTAAGTTGGCAGCGGTGTGTCATTCGTGCAGCTGCTTGACACACAGGCATCGCGATACTATCTGGCTTCAGTGGCGTACTTGGTAGCATGCTGAGCTACTATGCCAAGATCGTGGGTTCAAACCCGACCGAAGTCGTCAGTTTTTTAAGAGCGTTAAAAATCCCTCGGTATGCCTTCCTTCCGAGGGTATGTAAAGCCGGCGGGCACATGTCATAGATTTATGGCATGTAAAAGAACCTTCCACTAACTACAATTGTGTGAAGCTAAATTTGTAAGTTAGATTTGGTTAACGCTCTATAGGTTCCAACGTTCGCCTCCAGGTGCCGGTTGCGATGGCATCTAGTAGCCAAGTTCACAGCTAGGTGTAGTTGACGGTAGTATTTGGTAGCAAAAGTAGAAACTGCTTGAAATTGATCGTCTGCAGTCCTTACCTGAATTACAGATAACACACACTAACACAGGCATCATAATTAGGCTAGCACCGATTATAAGCAGATTCTATACACACCCAAAATACTCGGGGCTACATGACCGCGTTGTCGCAGCCCCTAAACGGAGGAACCAACCGACCATACTATCCTGCCCTTCTGACACTACTGGATATTCACCCCTAGGACAGACTCTCTCAATGACGTAGAGCGAGTCTTCTCCAGTCTTAACTTCATTCTGACTGTTTAAACGAAAAATACTGGTAGACAGCACACATATGACATGGAAGATACACTTCTGCAACCTGTAACAGCAAAAAAAAAAAAAAAAAGATACGAGCCTTACAAAAAGAAGGAAGATTGTAGTTTTACGTGACCGTGAATCTTGTGATTATGAGCCACAGTAGTCGCATATGATGCGTAACATCTGACATGTTATCCTACTCGTATACTACACAGCTTGGAAAATGAAAATCCACAGCCTGCTTCCAGTCTCCGACCGGGTCAGGAATGGAATGAATGAAGCCCCTATCTAGCGGCGAGGATATGAACTGTGCCGGCTGCCGAGGCCTGACGCACTCCTCTGGGGCAATGATTAAATGAATGACAGATGAAATGAAATGATAGTGGAGAGTGTTGCTGGAATGAAATTTTGACAGGGAAAACCGGAGTACCCGGAGAAAAACCTGTCTGCCTCCGTTTTGTCCAGCACAGATCTCACATGGAGTGACCGGGATTTGAACCACGGACCCAGCGGTGAGAGGCCGGCGTGCTGCCGCCTAAGCCACGGAGGCTACTACACAGCTTGGACATTCTTAAAATGTTAATTTACACTCCATTTTCATACTGGTACTATGATTAATGTATAGATTGAATTGGAGATATGCTACTGTCACATTTGTGGCGCAGCGGTCAAGCTGTTAGTCTCCCACCAAGGTAGACCGGGTTTGATTCCCGGTCAATACATGTGAGATTTTCGAATTGAAATGCCACGTCCTGTGGTTCGCATTCCACGTAAAAGGGAGGTACCGTGGATCATGATCGTGAGATTAACGGAAACGCAAAACTACAAGCTTCCTTCCTTCCTTTTACATTAATAATTCATAATAACAAAGTGACACACAACGTCGACAGTACTCTCAAATATTGTGAGCACATTCCTCAATAACTATAACATTCATTATTCTCAAGGCTCTCATACAGTTCGTCGTAAACAATCAAAACATGGCTTCCTACAATCATGAAATGACCTAGTCTCACATATGATGAAAATACAGCTTTTATTCCACTCATATAACAACATTCTGTTATGCATTTAATACTTGACTACTCACCCACAGCTTGACAATAATGCCGCTTACTTAAATGTCATTTGTCGTCTTTGTCCTACCCCATGTGATATTCAACCTTGAACGTGAAGCTTCATAAACTGCTCAATGACAAATAAAAGTCGGTGAAACATTTGCCACTGTGCTCGTCAAACCAGTGCCTGCTAAATGCACTGCCTACTGTATTGCCAAAACATTCTCGCGCTACAGAGCACACACTGCCTTGTTTCCAATACACACATTTTCAATTGTACATCCAGCTGGCAGTGCGTCTTCACTTCCGTCCGATCCACTTCCGTTCGATTCACTTCCGCCCGATTCACTTCCGTCCCATTTTTCTGGCAGTGCGTCTTCACTTCCGTCCGATCCACTTCCGCCCGATTCACTTCCGTTCCCAATTTTCAAAATCACTCCCACAAAACTATCCAGCAAGCGAGCGGAAAGATGTTACACATCAAAAAAAATGCTCAAGGTAAACGGCAACAAATAATTACATACAAAGACACGACAACTGTCCCCTCCCTTCTAGAGAAGAAGATGTAAAGCGAAGTGAAATGTAGTGTAGTGAAGTGAACTACAGTGAAGTGTAGCAAGTGGAGTGAAAACTTGTAGGCCTACACAACTCCTTAGGACTTGCTCGCCTAACGAGTTTAAACCAGAGCACGTCCCTGCTCGCAGCAGGTCTTTGCCCTTATGGGATTATCTAGGCTATATTTATTTATTATTTATATTTATAATTCTCATTAATCCCAAGTTTTTTTTTCAGATTTAGGGTTTGAGTACACATTGTGTTGACCGACTGAAAAGTATCAATTTCCATTACTTATGCGGCTGGATGCCAGTAGCTGAAGAACTACCACCCGGACACAACGAAAGCTGGTTGGTGTGGAAATCTCTAAACAGGTTACGATCAGGAGTTGGAAGATCTCGAGACAATCTGAATAGATGGGCCTCAGTACAGGTGACACGTCATGCGAATGTGGACAAGAACAAACCACAAGACACATGCTTCATTGCCCTCTGTGCCCTTCATCTTGTGCAGAGGAAGATCTCCTGTTAGCCACTCCGAGCGCCTTGGATGTTGCCCAGTATTGGGCAAGTGTTAGGCTATATAATTAGACAATTTTACCATTCCATGTATATCAACTGTACATTTGTATGTTTCCGACACGAGAAATAAATAAACCGAAAAATGGCTTTCAACATGTTAATTACCTTGAATGCCTGTCCGCACGGCACAATAGTCTTCTTGTTCGCTATATTATAATAAATTTTATGTTCGACCCTCACTATTATGTGTCAGATAACTGTATCATAATGATGGTCATTATAACACTGTTTTCCATTATGATACAGTTTCTCCAGCCAATCAGAGCTCGTTCATTGGCCAATTAGGTAACGATAACTTCGCGCATGCGCTCAAAATCCAACATGTCAGACATAAACACAACATCGAACTATAATAAATTACCGACATGGAATACGCACCGTCCATATGTTCGCGTAAATAAACTGGCGAATATGAGACAAGAAATAGCACTGTACCTTAATATCACCAACCCTAATTTATACACAGCGCATTGCCTTCAAACGACTCCGATGACAATATTACTGAGGGACGGCAGATGTAAACATATGGCCTGCATAATATGGCATTGCAAGCACACAGAGCGCATGCGTCGGTCGGTCAGAGATCTTGAAAGACAGATATATCATACCCAGCGCTCGCTCTCCGATCACAAAATTCAAGTGGCTGACTCTCAACAGATATTTATGAATATTTATGTTAAAACATATAATAAAGTTATAATTATCGTCGAACATAAACAGTCGTATGCAACTCGTCTATAATGGTAATTAAGATACTCGTATGGAAATTATAAAACTCACATACGCTCGTTTTATAAACATACTCGTGCCTTAATTATTACCATTATAGGCTCGTTGCATAATGTACTATATTATTGCAGCCAATGGCCATGTACTTTTCTTTTCAGGACGGGTCAGGGAAGGGATATTGGAAGGAAATCAGCCGTGGACCTATCGAAAGGAACCGTCCTGTCATTTGCCTGGTGGTGAAAATGGGAAACCACGAAAATTATTTTCAGGGCGGCCGAGGTGGGATTCGAACCCACGGTCTCCCAATGCCAGCGAGGTACGGGTTAGCGCGTTAGCGCTCTCGGCCACCGCTATTGAACAGGCGGAAGTTCTGTACCCGAAATCAACATGATGACTCGACTACGACAGTGGGAATTTTACAGAGCGCCGGTATTGTCATGAAATCAGCTGCTACGTAGGCTAGGATCGCTGGCCGATCCAATATGTAGCTTAGAAGCGAGTATGCACGTATTGCGGGGTAGTCTGCGTCAGCTACTCCATTTTGACCTCAGGACCAATGAACTTACGGCAAGATTATTATGAAATCTGCAATGACATCTTTTCTGTACATTATATGAGTATATTAATACGAGCGAGTATTTTATTATGCTGGCATTTTAATATACTCAGTTATTGTTATAAAACAAATATTCAAATAGTACTCATCATTTTTCTGCTTGGAGAAGGGAGAGTTTCTACCCCTACCCCTCTCCACGTCAGCGAGGATGGTGTAAGAGAACCTTGCTATTAAGATGTTCTGATGTCGAGATACAGTTGACGACCGTTCATATAGTACCATATTCTTATATTCTTCGTGATAGTAGACTCTGTTCATTTCAGTCGAGTGAAACATCGCGGAGTTTCCCGTTACAATCAAAGTGGCAAATTGAGCGAAAATATAGGGCGGTTATTCTCACATGAGTTATCCTAGTTGGATATTGAAGCGGCGAACTGACAAACTCAATCATTGTACTGTATAAAGTCGAACACTTTCACTTTGATGAAGTGACTGCAGTAATACATGGATCATATATTTTACGTAATAATTTCTTCATCTGAGAGAGAAGAATTAGATAAGCACTGAACGCTCTTTCTTTTCAAGACACTACGTTTAAGGTTGTCTTGTGTGCACTTACGTTTTATAACGTATTCAATAACCTATACATTCAATAAAATGTATAGGTTATTGAATGAAACTAACTGGGAATATCTTGATACATTTCATGACATTGATAGGGCAGTTGAGTATTTCTATGACAAAATTTATTCAGTATTTAATGACACTGTACCTTTCATAAAAACGCATAGAAAACGTTCATACCCTAGTTGGTTTAATTTAGATATTATCAAAAATTTGAAATTGAAGGATTATCATAGAAAGAAAATGAAATCATCTTCATTCCACAAGGAAAATTTTATCAGATTAGGAAAGATAACCAAGGCTTTGATTGACACTGAATATAAGAAATATATAAATGACTCTGAAAATGTAATGCAGGAAGATCCCAAACAATTCTGGAATTATATTAAAAATAGAAAGGTAAAAACTAGGGCGAATTATCAACAGATGAAACTTGGCCAAAACTTGTTAAAAACGAATAAGGAAATTTCAGATGGATTTGCAGATTTTTTTAAAGCAGTATATGAAGGTAAAACAACATCTTATGCACTCGATGAACATACAACAATGATCCGAACTATCACCTCTCATTCATTATTCATAAAAGCCATAACCATAAAAGAAGTTGAAACTGCCATCAAGAAATTGAAGCATAAAAAGTGCAGTGGTCCGGATAATATACCTCAATATATTATAAAGGCCTGTGTTGATGTCATAAAATATCCACTGTTTCTCTTGTTCAATCTCATTCTAAGACATAGCACATTTCCAGCAATATGGAAATTATCCAGAGCATGTCCCATCTTCAAATCCGGTGACCCCTCTCAAATTGAGAATTACAGACAAATAACGATCATCTCTGTACCTGCCAAGGTTTTCGAACAAATTATTTATTATAGAATTCTCAATCATGTAAAGCCATATATAAGTAATTTTCAACATGGCTTCGTTCCAAACCGATCAACAACTACAAATCTGTGTAACTTTGTACAGTTTGTCTCGAATGCATTAGATTCTCGATATCAAGTTGATGCCATCTACACTGATTTTTCAAAAGCCTTTGACAATATTAATCATGGTATATTATTACGGAAATTATCAGCCTTAGGATTCTTGAATCAAATGTTAGAATTAGTGGCATCTTACTTATCAAACAGAAAACAGTATGTGTCCTATAGTGAAGCTAATTCCTACACCTACATTGCTAAGTCTGGCGTGCCGCAAGGCTCAAATTTGGGTCCGTTATTTTTTGTGATTTTAATAAATGATCTTCCCATTTCTATTAAAGAATCAAAATGTATGCTATATGCTGATGATCTAAAAGTGTACAGAGTTATTAAAAATGAGCAGGATGTCCAGAAATTGCAAAATGATATAGATAACATTCACAAATGGAGCCTAGACAATGACTTATTGTTTAATATAAAAAATGTAATTTCATCATCTTCAGTCGGAAAAGACAATGCTTGGAATCGAGCTACAGAATGGATGGAAATCTTTTAACTAGACTGAATACGGTCAAGGATCTAGGGTTGTATATAAATCATGATTTGAGTTTCAAATATCATATTGATAAGGTAGTGAATGATGCACTTAGAACTCTGGGCTTTATTTTTAGAAATTCCAAGGAGTTAACGAATGCAAAGACAATCATTACGCTCTTCAATGCATATGTGATAAGTAAACTGGAGTTTAATGCGGTAGTCTGGTCTCCAATGTATGAGTCACACATAAAAAACATAGAAAGACTGCAAAAGAAACTGTTACGCTTCCTATATTACAAGAAGTACTCTGTATCAGCCATCCGTTGTAGAATTCCTTACTATAACTTGTTGTCAGAATTCCAAATGACTAAACTTTCAACACGCAGGCTTATTGCTCAGCAGATATATTTGTATAAAATTATCAATGGTATCTCAGACACGAGTGAAACTTTAGGGCAAATAAATTTCAATGTGAGAAAGAAATGTCTCCAAAAACGAGAACTCCTAATAGTTAAAAAATATAATACAAATTTCCATAAAAATTCACCGATATTGAATATGTGCTGTACTTACAACAGGCTCTCAGCTGACAACAATTTAGATTTTGGAATGTCCTTGCTAAATTATAGAAGGCAATTACACGTTGTTTTAGATGTCAAATGATTCATTATAACGAAGATATTAAATTTAGGTTTCACTTACCATCTTCCAGTACTATTGTATTAGTACCTTAAGGTATGTATCTAGTTTTACATTATGTGACCAAATATTAAAAATCATGCTTCATTTACTGTTATTGTGACTTGAACTTGTGTATATTCCTTGTTAACAATTTCTTTTTTTTTAGATTTAAGTTTTAATTTTCAATTATCAATTTTTAATTTTCAATTTTTATTTTGTATTCTAATGTTTTTTTATCTTGTATCTTAATGTATTTTCAAGTATTATCTGTGTGTAAACAATTGTTTAATTGTTTGCTACTGTAATTGGGGCACTGCCCTGTTGTGGCAATAAGTAGATAAATAAATAAATAAATATAACGTCGACCGAGTTTGTTCTGTGAGAACAGCTGTGGACTTTGGAAGTCGGCTGGCATTACAATAAGGACTAGCACATGTTAATTCGTTTTCAAACGGACAGGCGAACGGATTTCATTTGAGGTGAATGAATGTTGCGACCCAGTGAGTTAGTAATTGTTGTTTTAATGGGCGTAACTACGAGGTCATCTGCCCATCTTAACACAGATTAAATTATACACATTTGGAATATATAGCAAAATTTTGAGGTGGAAGCCGAAATATTAAAAAGGACCAAAAAATAATAAAACTAAGAATATTAATTGTAACAATTAACAAAATTGCGGGAAAAAAATAAGAATTAACAAGAAGTTCCGTGACGAACTAAAGAGCCTACTTTTCTCAAAATTTAAGATCTATGCCAATGATTAATCTATATGGATCTATCTAGAATGAAGCCGAAATTAAGTTGGTAATATCGACATTTCAAATTAGTTCGAAATACTGTATACCTGGCATAATGTAGCCTAATAGAGAACAACAGTTGGCAGCCCTGGTGACTAAATATATTCTTAGTTCCATCTCTTAAGGTGCAGAATACAAAATTTGGTTGAAGTCCAATGGATAGCATGGACGTTACATGCTGTTAAACATTGGATCTAACAGCGCGCGTAAAATCATGTTGGCAACAATGACATAGGCTACATGTATTGGTCAGAAATAATCTGAAATAATATGATCTATTGTTGTGTCAATTTTGAATTAAATCCATTAGTTAGCATAGAAGTTACATACATTTTAAAATTGGAACTATCAGCAGGCTTAGAATCATGTTGGCAGCACTGACGTATATTAGTTACTCCAAATTAATCTAGAATGCCGGGTACTATACGTGTGCAAAGTTTAGAGCTATTGGCTTGCATACTTTCTGATATATTGATATTAGGGTAACAAAAATAGAGACAATATTTATTAACAGTTGGCAGCCCTGGTTACTCTTAAGAATCGGCATATACATATCTGTTATGGTACACATAGCACACACGAAATTTGGCTGAAATCCAAATTATAGTATAGAAGTTACATGTATTTAAAGTTGGACCTCTCAGCTGGCTTAGAATCATGTTGGTAGCACTGACATATATAAGTTACTCCAAATTAATATAGAATGTCAGGTACTATACGTGTGCATAGTTTAAAGCTGTCGGCTTGCATACTTTCTGATATATTGGTATTTGGATAAAATAAATTAAGAGCATTTATTAACAGTTGGCAGCCCTGGTGGGTCTTAAGAATACGCTCAGTCATATCTGGTTGTGTACACATACAACATACGAAATTTGGTTGAATTCCAATTGATAGTGTAGAAGTTATATGCATTTAAAATTGGACTTATCAGCAGGCTTATAATGATTTTGGCAACACTGCCATGTATGGTCTCCTGGAAATTATACTGCAATATTATTATCTATAAGTGTGCCAAATTTGAAATAGCTCGCATTCATACCTTCCAAGATATCCAACATGGAGCTCAAATTTCAATTGCGATTTTTTAGCAGTTGGTAGCACTGACATCATTTTCAAATATGGCCGTGAGATATTCAGGAATAGATCTTTACTCCTACCAAATTTTGTTTCGATTGCTCCAGCCGTTTAGGAGTTGATAGGGGGACACACACACAGACAGAAGGACAGACATACAGACACACACACACACATTTGCCCGATCTCATAAGTCTACTTTTTCCTCATTTTTGCAAAATGTGAAAAGTAGGCTAAAAACCACTACAGGCTTGCACGGACATTTGAAGCAATTGGCCACCAACAGTGGCGTAGTCCTAGTCTACAATTTTTGGGGTCAATCCAACCAAGATCAACATTCTCTTGAGCACGAGGGAGTTTGACTTGGGAAGTGACATTTTAAGCATCTTGATGTGTGGCTAGACAATGAAGGGAATCCAATGGTGATCGAAGCAGCCGAGAGCCGTGTTACCTAATACAACACGTTGATGATGGATTTCGGAGGCAACAAGATTTTACGACGATCTTGGAAAATGGAGGAGTACACCGGACGTCGGTGGGACCAACATCCACCTTCAGATATTTCTACAAGACGACGAATACCATCGATCTCAACTTCTGTAAGTTATGGAGATTAATTATTAACGTTTGGAGATGCTAACTTTTCTCATATTTTCCATGGTTGTTTAACTAATTAAGATAGCTACTTAACTGATACAGGGTCCGGCAGCATAACCTCCTTTTTTAAAATGCGCGCCATTCAGTCGGTTGATGTCGTAGCGGAGCGTTAGTGGTCTCGTTCGTGAGGTGGTACTATAAAGTTTTGACCCATGATGCATTGTAACATGGAGGAGGCCTACTTTTTGAGCCGATGTTCTGTGATTGCAACACAATGCGCCTTTCGGAGGCACTTTAATTTAGCCCCGTTGGCCCCTGTCCCGGACCGAAAAGTAATTGATACGTGGGTCACTACCTTCAGACGAACTGGAAGTTTGACAGGACGAAGAACTGCAGTCCCTCGGCCTCATCTCACTTAGGGGCAATTTGGAGTGGCCGGCCTGCTCTCCTGATTTGTCCCCTTGTGATTTTTTCGATGTTTTTTTTGAAACCCTGTGTTTATGTGAATGGTCCAAGGACCCTACAAGATTTGAAGACCAACATCCAGGAAGAAATTGCCAACATAACGCCTGATATGCTGGCAAGAGTCATGAAGAACGCCAGAAAGCGATTTATTTAGTGCATGGAGAATGAGGGACGTCACTTACCTGATTTGATCTTCAAAACTAAGTAAAACAAAACTTTATGTATGCACCTACATTATTATAGTCTACGGTATATATATATAAAGTTTTCTGATTCATACTATGGGTTTTATTACGTTAAAAAAAGGAAGTTATGCTGCCGGACTCTGTATATAAACTCTCAATTATGGCACCGTACAAAAGAAAATGTAGGCTATCTTCTGGGTAGGTCATTTGGTTCCTGGCCTTTGAAGTTAATTCATCTCTCTGACAGTATGGAAGGTATAGTCACAAAAGTGATTCATCAATAAGGGGCCTTTCTGCATATGCACATAACACTAAGTGTAACCTCTTTTGTTAGTGCCAATTTCACACTGACCAGACTTAACCTGCCCACAATTGCCCTCATCCTATCAGCTCAGTATATGGTGTATCATTTTGGGAAAGCATAAAAAGTGCAGAAATAAGGAAACATCATTCAAAATTGTAGTATATTGACAAGCTGCGTTCGTGGCATTACACATCTATATATTTCACCCCTGCCTGTAACTCCAGCCCAACAGACATAAGAGAGGAAATTAAGATCCCTCTTCAGATGGACGCAACTTTTAAACAGAAAATACCCCATGTTACACGTACCGATAAAACTTACCAGAAGCACTTTCTAATACATGTTTTCTTCTATCAAGTTCAAACTTGATTACATCATTGCCTGATTGAACTATCTCTTCAAAATCTTCTTTTAGTTTCAAGAGAAAGGGATTGGTAGGGTCAGCTTTAAGAGCTGCCAGAACCTGAAAAATCATCATAATATCACGTCAAAATAAATGGAAAGCCTTATGGAACAACATTCCACTTGAAACTACATTATTCAATAGACCAAAATATTACCTGCAGCAATTCCGAAGTATACTTATCTACTGACCGTAGTACTGTGTCTTCCGTTTTCAAATCTGTTTTAAAATAGCAACAAAAAATGTCATTTAAAATTAACACTGCAACGAACACATTTAGTTACACAAAACAGAAAGTGAATAAAATTGGTAACACTTCGGGAGTAATGAACCAAGTAAAAAACTACTACAATTAGCCAAAATACCTTGTGTAATGGTGAATAATAATTGTGGAAACAATGTCCCAATAGATGTTTTCTCCTCCGCTGTATATAACCCGCCCGCCTTCCCCTTTCTATGACACGACTTATAGCCTATAGTGAAATTTCAGTTGTGTCGGCCATTATGGGCTTTATTTATGGATAAATAAAATGTTGCCAAACCCATACAAACGGTACCGTGTTTGTTTTGTGCTGCGCTCACTCCTTTCCTTCGCTTCGTTGCGTTTCTATGCTAAAAAGGCTTTACATACATAAACAACATCCGCCTTCAGATATTTCTACAAGACGACGAATACCATCGATCTCAACTTCTTTAAGTTATGGATTAATTATTAACTTTTGGAGATGCTAACTTTTCTCATATTTTCCATGGTTGTTTAACTAATTAAGATAGCTACTTAACTGATATATGAACTCTCAATTATGGCACCGTACAAAAGAAAATGTAGCTATCTTCTGGGAAGGCTAACGCCCCAGACTCCCTTGCTTGTATTACAAGCAGCAATTTTTGGCCAAACAGAAGCCAATAGTATCTCGCTCCGCTTCGTAAGCCAATAGTTTCTCGCTGAACTCGTTAAACATGATCTGTGTCGTGTCCCATACATTGGCTACAGTGAAATGCCGTCTCGACTAGCGCTTAGAGAGAGCCCAGCGGGGTTAACGAAGCGACCCGAGTACTAACGACCGTACCCGATCATCCATCCCCCTTCACGATTTTTTGACACGCACCGAGACAGACCAGCGCAGCGGGGCAAACCGAACGTACGCGAAACTTCACAACCTAGACCGATCATTAGGGCTAGCATTTTGATATAAATACATATTCCTTCCCTTTGCTTATGCATAACTAAAAATGATAAATGTCCATGAATTAGAACCTTAGCTATCATCTAATTACATTTTATTGTTACATATTTTACATACCTTATTTGATCTTATGACATTAAAAAAAAAAAATTACTTTAAAATTAATATTCTGTGTTTTTATTTGACATATTTGATCAAAATGACATTTTTTAACATAACTTTGCTTGATTTATTTAAAATTACATATTCTGTCTTTTACTGTAAAAGAAAAATATTTTTTCGCAAGTGAAATATATTTGTTCGCTAGAAACTCAGGTACAAGAAACGGATTTTCCAAGCAATTCATAAGCTGTTGAGATAGGCCAGGGAAGTTATTAGTTTATTTCAGTTGTCCAGTGAGTGCCTGCGACTAAGAATTAACGCACAGAACAAATCAAGCGATTATTCACAGAACAAATAGCCCGTCGATAAACGAAAGAAAATGGCTGCCCAAGGATCATGCCCCACTTGGTCTGTCTTATGGTTGGCTGATCGGTTATATTCGTGAGCATTCGGGTCACTTCGTTAGCCCCGCTGGGCTGCCTCTAAGCGCTAGTCCGTCTCGGTAACAGATGATAATACGCCTCTTTCAGTAGCAGTTGAGCAACGATAAGCAAGGACAATTACCGTCGTTGAACGAACAATAAATAACAACTTAAATCACATATTTACGTAATTTAGCACATGTTTCCTGTACAGTAGTAGTAATATCAACTGTTATGACTCCCGGAATATCATGTAAGGTATGAAAATCATAAAATTGACATATATTAAGTAATCGCTAGTGTAGGATTATGGTTCATCACTCCCGAAGAATTACGATCAAATCTACATGCTGTTATCATTTTTTCTTGTTATTTAGGGGATATAAGCCCATCCACCGTAATGTAATCGATGGCAGTGATATAAGAGAAAATTGCACCAAAACAAAGATTACACATACAACATCTGCCCCACACACACTGGACCCACTCGAAAATTAAACAAGATAACTATGGGATTCTGATGTAGAAACTCTCATTTATTCCACTGTACAAAAGGAAATGTAGGCTACTCTTCTGGCCTTCGAAGTTGATCGATCTCTCTCGCAGTGTGGTTGTTCAAGGCCTCTCTCCACATCCACATGACACCAAGTGTAACCACTTTTCTAAGTGCCACTTTCACACTGATCAGACATAACCTGTCCTCAATTGCCCTCATCCCATCAGCTGTGTTTATGGTGTATCAGTCTCTAATAGCCTGGATCAAATCATTATTTGTTTGAATTACCAAATTCATTATTAATGTAAAAATATTAAATCATTTCATTTTCATCAATCATTTGCAGGGCCGTGGAGAGCGGCGACGGGCCCTGGGGATGGAATCTCTCGGGGCCCCCCTCTATAACTAAATTCTGTAAATTTAACTTATAATCCTCGTAAATTTGCACAAACTGATTTTGCGCATTTTTTGCACAAAAGGGTCATCGTGAAATCAATTACAAGAACATAAAAACCAGCAAGCAATAATAATAGCCTAATAATAATAATAATTGTAGCATGCTGAACTGCTATGCCCAAGATCGCGGTTTTAAACCCGGCCGAAGTCGTCGGATTTTTAAAATGTCATAGATATTTGGTATGTAAAATAACCTACCATTTCAATTGGTAGTCTGTAGCCAAAATTTGTCGGTTATTTGGTTAGAAACGATCTCAAGTTCCAACGATCGCCGCTGGGTGTCAGTTACATTGGCGTCTGGTAGCCAAAGTTGGAACTACTTAAATTGAACTTGTTAGGTAGCCTACGGGCGTTCAATTGAAATGTCCTGATATGACCATTGTTGCAATAAATAGACTACTGTATAATAATATTTCAATTATATATTCCACTAGTTCAGGCTATATTTATTATCACAAGCCGACCGTGAATTACTATCAATATAAATAAGATAATGCTGGTAGCCTATGTTAAATTTACAACAGTGAAATCAGAGGAATGCACGTAAAATTATTTGCAAATTCAATGTTTATACCCGACAAGCGCGTACCAATGCATTATTTTCAAGTAACAAAAATGAATATCAGAGTAAAATCCATCGAAAACAAGGTAATAATTTTCATTTAATTCACTACACTGTTTAGTTTTGGCGTTTGACAGATCTAAATTAGACCCGATGAGGTAACATTGTAAGCATGCACAGTGTTCAGATTTTTAGTTCTGCAGATCCTCTTTGATATCAATAATTAATTTTAGAACTTCAGAGTTCCTCGTAAAAGCAATATGCTCGTTTGTCGTACACAAATTTGAAAAGAAAATGTATTTACCGAACCGTAATTTCATCGCCTTTACAGTATTTAACTTGGAAAAAACATTCACATTGAAAGAAGCTGTTGTCCATGAACTCGGAAACTGGTGGGTTCGAATTCCACCGTCAGTGATTCTAAGCTCATTTTCTATGATTCATCGTTTTAACCCCAGAGCCAAAGGCTGTAGTTGCACCATCGCACATTCATTTCCTCCCCAATTCTGTCCCAAATGAACTAAAAATATATTATTAACTTCAGATATTGATTGTCGGACGGAGTTCTACACGCACAGTAAGTAGAAAGGACTGATGACCACGACGTCCTCAGACCCAAAAATTAATCAACAGGAAAACAGTTCACTGAACTGCATGTTAAGAGAGGTGAAAGGGCAGGCTGCACTGTACACTGTGTAGTACTACGGCCTCTGTGACATATGACGTAATCTCTTTTCATAATGAAAACATGATTTTTACACAAAGTCAATATTTATTTTAAAATACGTTTTACATATAGTGTTTTTATGTTGACATTCATAAAATGTGCTACCCTTGAAGACTCACCCCCCTGGGTCTAAGCTTAAAAACTGGTAAGTGTTTTGGTTGAACGGCGATCACCCATCTTTGTACATTAAACAAAGCAAAATATATTTTCATAATTAGCCACAGGTGTACAGTACTCATATGTAAGTCAAGTTATTATGTGCTATCAGTAGATTGCAGCTCATCAGTCATTTGTTTTCACAAAAGAAGAAAATGTGAATTTGAACTATATTTTGTAATTTGCAGTCAGTGGATTTCTTATAATTTAATATTGCTTTGCAGTAAGCAAAACTAGAGCCAAGTTCTCCTAAAAATCCCCAACCCTATCTATGACTGGTGACCATCAGAGGCGGATTTACGCCAAGATTATGGAGGAGTCGACACACAGGGGATCTGGGGGATGGAATGTTACCAAGCTCTGAGTGGAGTCCGGGGGTGGTCCTCCGAAAATTTTGCAAAAATTAGGTCCAAATTATTGAGTTATAGGCCATTTGGGTGATTAGTTTTGTGATATTTTGTAGTAAAAATTTGATGACCATTGAAATTTAGTGGCTATAGACAAGACTCTCCGATATTGAAGTAAAAGCTCTCGCACCTTCAAGGAAGATCCCGCGGTGTAGCTCACCAATGACCGTGAGGGGGTCTACAGCAAGTCTGAAGATCAGAGGTTCGAATCCCGGTGCTGACAGTGGCTATTCTGAGTGTGGTTTTTCACACTCCCTCCAGACAGATGCCGGGATAGTACCTTATTTCAAGTCCAGGGCACCTACCCCACTCTTAACCCTAATAATTGCAGTAATAGTCTCGACGGCTAACGCTTTCCCAGTCGGCAACTAAGAATACGGTATGCGATTGATCATGTCACAGAGGCCATAGCACAGCAACCTGCTTTTCGTCCAGCAGTGGGAGGTTTTCAGAGGGTCTAAGTTTCTAATCTCCAGACAAATAGTTACAACAATGTTGCCAATGCACCTCTCTTGTTATACAACAGTCTACACAATTTGCACGTTTTTTAGTTTTCGATTCTGTTCGCTGTTTGAGAATCTTGTAATTTACTTCATTAATATTTGTGAAAACTAATGCTTTACAGTCAACTTCATTCAATAGCGTGGAGGCCTTCAGAAACAAACCGGAAAATTAACGCGTCAGCAAATACTGAATTATATCTACAGTACTAGGCCTAGTTGATGCAAACGATCCCCAACCGAGCGACAATGGTTCATTACCCGCCAGTGATACTAGACCTACTAGTTACCAAGTGCACGGGTTAAATGCCGTAAACCCCTAAATGAATTAACAACTGAAACGACAAATAGGCATATTATTATCTGTTGAGTATGACTAGGAATGACACCGCAGTCGGGAAGCCGAATCCTGCATTCCTGCCGCGGCTTCGTCAGGGCCCGGAGCCATTTCTAAGTCGTACATAAAGAGAAGCAACTCATTTTTTGTTTAACGGTTCCGAGACGTTAAAGTGTATCACGAAATGGCTCGATTCGCAAGGTAAGGTATCTCTTCGCGTCCTGAAAAACAAGTGCTTTGCAGATTGATGCTGCTCTTTGGAATAAACGGCATAGAAATGTCCAATAATAATAATAGCCACTGCACCAGCTCAAAACAAAATTTTATTTATATTAATATTCGACCATACTTCATCTTAATTTTCTTCTAAATTGAGCAGAGTTCAAATATTTGGTCTTAGGAAAATCTGCGCGGTTGCCTACATGCAATATATTAATTTCTCCATCGCCATTCACACCACTGACGTTACTTATTGTTGTTTTAAGGGGCGTAACTACTAGGTCATCTGCCCGTACCACTGACGTCCACGAGAGGAATTGGAAAACAAAGTTCAGTGTCCTATCTTAATTGTAATTTTTCTCCTGGTTAATTGAACACTCAGTCCAGAAAAATACTCGAATTTTACCTTAGTTTCAGCCTTTGGATACATTTCCCAACTCTCGTACCAATACTAATGTAGGTTTTCAATAAATCACTTAATCAGAAATGATTTGCGCACGAACCCAAGTACCTAGGATTGTTGATCGTATTGAATGAACCAGTAATAATAATAATTATACTGGTCCTAAATATAAAGATTATTCAAATGTTAGGATTGTTTTCTCAATTCAGTATACGAGAAGATGAACAATTTCGCATGCATTTCTTCTATCTACGTTTGACAACAGAATCATCCCACCCTTTCGCAAGATATTTAGCCAGCAATGATAATTTTTCACATAATGCGAAAGTGAATTACTAGGGAACGATGACCTCTCTGTTCCGTCCCTTAAATCAACAATAACTATAAAGTGAATTACTGTTTGGACGCTACTTTAAAATTTATTTTACGTACCTGCCTGCACAGCATACGATACGTCTAGCTAGACAATATATTCACCTCTAAGTATCTAAGCTCGACGTGACGCACCAAACTTCAATCTCTTGAGCTAGCTGACCAAACACACCAGGGCAACCCAGACTCTCGTGGTCTTACGTATGTATGCCGTTTTGTGGTATAAATAAGTATGTTTTCATCGCGAAAGGCATTTTACAGGTCTCTTTGATGCATTTATCCAATACAAGATGGCTGATCCGATAGATCGCACTACTGGTGTGGAGTGGAAGGAGTAGATTGCTATATACAGACGAAGGAAATGATGATCCATGGAATATTAAAATGATAAGAAGGCAGTGGACCGTATGAGAGATTATCTGTTATTACAAATGGCTGCCTTATTGCCTGGGATAAACATTTTTAGTGGCCTTTGTTATTGACAAAACTCCATGACAACGGGCTAACAAGGGACCTACTAGGAAGCATGAGGGCGATGCAATAACAAGCATAGAATAATAGAAAAATAAAATTATTGTGATTTGGTTTGTCCATATGGACAGTGCCAACAAGTCAGGAGGAAGGCTTCGAGTTTTGTTCGCGATTGCCAGAGTGGATCATCGAATATTGAGGAAGATTATCCGAGAAGGAATTTAGAATTTGGCTGTCACGACAGTCGGAGGAAATTAATGTGTATGGGCAGATGGGAATTGAGTTGCCAGCAATTATGTAAGGAACATGATGAAAAGAGGCATACTAAACACAGAAGCGATTAGGATCAAGAAAATGATGTTCATTGTGACATAACAACTAGAAAAAAGAATGGCCAAGTGGAGATCGTTGTGGTTTGTATGAGGAAGGAGGATGAATTGTGAGGTTACAAATATGAAGGGAGATGATGGACTGAGATAAGTTTACACCTGTGATGATCGTCAACTATGCCTTGGGCAATTTGGTAAACTCCAATATTATTTACTGGGTCATTTTGGTTTAATAAATTAAATGTTAACTTAACTTCTGAAGTAGCTTCCATTTGTGATCGATTATTTCACGCATAACTTAATTTTAATAAATTCAATTTTGATTTAACTTGTTTCTTAATTATAATATAGTAATTCCTGCCTGGACAGAGATATTAGGCTATACAGTTGGTGTCCCGTCACCCTACAGCCCTGAATGAGAGATTCTCTGTGCTAATTAGATAGCCTATTATTGTTTCCAAGACTATTTGGAAGCTGGCGCCCTCTCCGGAAGAATAATAAGAAAAAATTACCAAGTCTAGGAAAACATACAAAGTGCTGAAATTCGGAAACATCATTCCTAATTGTAGTATCTTCGATACGTTGCGTTAGTGGCATTACACCTAATATATTTCATCCCTGCCTGTAACTCCAGTCCAAAAGAGAAAACAAAGGAGATTATGATTCCTCTTCAGGAGGATGCAATATTTAAGCAGAAATGTTGGGTAAAAACTTACCAGAAGTACCTCCTGATGCACCTTGATTATCAAGCACGCACATGAATATATACTGGGCTAATTCAACTACCTCTTGAAAATCTCTTTTTTGCTTTAAGAGAAGTGCACTGGTAGGATCAGTTGTAAGAGCCACCTCAACCTAAAGATCAAAACATTACGTCAACAAAAATGCATAGGTTTAAAGAACAACGTTCCACTTGAAACTACATTATCAATACACAAAAAATTACCCGTTGTAATTCCAATGTATATTTCTTTAAAGCTCCTTGAACATTCAGGTCCATATCCCAATCTGTTTTAACATAGCAACAAACATTAGTAATAAAAAACAAAACTGCAACGAACACTTCAAGTTATACAAAACACAAAGCAAATCTGCATTCTGTTACCATTTTTTCTTTTTGTTATTTAGCAAAGTAAAACAAAACTATTGGAATGCAGCCGAAATAAATCAGAAACCCCTATGGACATCAAATTGGCAGGTGAAAAGCTTAAGGAAATAGGGGACTTCTGTTACTTAGGAATCAAAATAACCAGTGATTGACGAAGGAAGGAGGATATAAAAAGTAGGTTGGCACAGGCAAGGAAAGCATTTCTACAGAAAAGGAATCTGTTGACATCGAATATAGATTTAAGTATTAGGAAGTCATTTTTGAAAGCCTTTGTCTGGAGCGTGGCACTCTATGGAAGTGAAACTTGGACTATTGGTGCAGCAGAAAAGAGATGAATATTGAAGCGTTTGAAATGTGGTGTTACAGGAGAATGATGAAGATCAGACGGATAGATAGGGTTACGAATGAGTAGGTATTAAGACGAGTGGGCGAGGAGAGATGTTTCTGACGACTGCTAATGAAGAGAAGAGATATGTTGGTAGGACACATTCTTATACACCCAGGAATAGCATGCTTAGTTATGGGAGGAAGGGTCGAGGACAAGAACTGTGGGAGTAGACCAAGGTTAGAATATGTTAAACAGATTGCCCTGGATGAGGCAGCTATGTACAGATGAAACGATTCGCTCAGGACAGAGAGCCATGGACTGCTGCATCAAACCAGTCAAAAGACTGAAGACTCAAATAATAACAAGCAGGGTATGAGAGACGATTGCACCAAATAAAAGATTACACATATAACATCGAATTGTGCTCGTAACCAAAGAGGATATAAGTGCTCTTATCAGCATGATTCAGCGCTAGTGATTCTTCCATTGTATAGTGGCTGTATTTTATTGCTGAGCGCCATGAGGGTAGCGCCATTAGCCGTGCAGGTGCCATTATTGGCCTAAGCACTCCGCCCGTTACAATATTTCAGTCGACGTTCTAAATTAAATCCGTGGCCGAGAACTGTAACTTTTAATGTATAGCAAAGAGGAATATTCTATGTCACATACGGTATTTAAATTATGATACATCGCGGTGTCCCAGTTAGTTAGTAATGTTATTGTTGTATTAAAGAGCTGAAGAGCGTGGTCATCTGCCCCTCTTAACACAGATCATTTACTTTATTTATTGATGTTTAAAGGGGTGGAACAGAGAGGTCATCTACCCCTTTTAACATGGATTAAGCTTGCCACGGTGGGTGAGTGGTCAACGTGTCGGTCTACTAACCCCAAGCTTGCAGGTTCGCTCCTGGCCGTGGTAAGTGATTATTGAAAGGCGGCAAAAATTACGACACCATGTCATAGGATGTTGGCATGTCAAGGAACCCATTTGAATTCAGTAGGCCGTGTTCATAATGGCAAAATTAATCTCGGGAATTTCCACCAACACAAAGTTCCAAATTTCTCTACTAGAAAGCGCTATAGTGTTCAAGGAGCTTAGATATCTAACCTCCTTGACTTTCGTAGTGCTTCAAGGAACAACGAAATTCGACATGCAAGCTACCCTTCGGGTGTCAAATAACAAAGCTTGCATCTGGCATCCGAGGCCATATGATATTATTATTATTATTATTATAACATGGATTAAATTGTACAAATTTGGAATGCATTTAAAATTAGATGTATAGATTTGAAGCCATACTTCTTCAGTATTGCCAATACAAAATTGTTAATTTTAGCTCTTCAGTGCTCAATGAATGGGCGGGGTACAAGATATGAATATGTAACGTCACTCCTGGAAAAATTACATGTATTAATTAGATTATCACAAATAATGGGGCAGTTTAGGATTACGCGTTCCGAACCTCATGTGGCCATCATCAGATCATGATCACTCTGTAGCGGTTTAAGTTTACACTAAAAAATTAATTTATTTATTTATTTAACTTAAGTTGCTACTACATTATTTTAGTAGTTCGTCTTGGTTGTATTATTTCAACGGTGAATTCCGTTTTTGTCTTGACGGTTTATTTTATGAAGTTCGTAATAAAACTGTTTAAAAAGAATTATATACACGAGTGTACACATAAAAACAATATAGTAACTTAGTAAGTCAACAAACAAACATGAAGCTCTGATGCACTATATGCACTGTACTTACTCGGCTTGTGAAGTTTCGCGGTGTTGACTTATCGCGTGGCCGCTCACTAGCCAACTGATGAGATAAGTGTCCGAGCTAAGTTATGTGTGCGTGACGTCATGCGCGACCTCTGTTATCTGAACTTTGTAACTGAGGCTGTCAATTGATTGTTTTTGTGATTGAACCGATAAACTGAGGTTGGAATGACATTAAAAAAAAAGGTGTACCGTATGTTATGGATTCTGGGAAACCTTTATACTATCGCAGGCCAATTACATCGTCTGCCAAAGCATAAGAAACTTAAAGAAATCGCGAATTGTGAACAAATTTGAATGAAAATACTTTCTTTGTCCTGTTTTGACATGCATTTCAATGCTTTCGCAGTGCGTCGAGAGAAAAGTTTAGTTGGACCACCTCGTGGTGTAGCGACTAGCATTCTTGGCTGTCTTCCCAGATTGATTCCCGGCTCTGCCATGAAATTCAATTCTGGTCTGAGGGCTGGAACGGGACACACTCAGCCTCGTGAGACAAAACTGAGAAGAGGAGGGTTTGATTCCCATATCAACTATCTTGGAAGTGGTATTCCGTGGTTACCCACTTCTACTCCAGGAAACTGCTGGGATAGTTCGTAACTTAAGGCCACGGCCGCCTCCTTCCCAATCTTAATCCGTACAACATATGCACACACGAATACACCCATCTCAATAACATAGGTTATCAGACAAATTACACACACACCCAAAATTGCAGGGATAAATGTCCACGTTGTCGCAAAGCCCCTAAATCAATTTTCCGAGGTCATCCAAGAACATTTAGAAGGGTTTCCGTAAGGTGGTGGGCTATGGACAGCTCGCCTTTCTGTTGCTCCATTAGGTCTGAAATTGTCTCTTTACCAAACACAGTCCCATCGGGCAATATAACTCCCTCTTTTTTGAAATGGTTCCTTAGCAGCTTCAGTAGGTTGGGTACATCATAAAGCACCGAAATCTTATTTCTAATATCAGACGGTCTGTGAAACACGACTTTGATGTGCTCACGTTGAACTCCTTCCTTACCTTGGCATTATTACCTCCGATATCACAAGTGTCTACCACGATCTTAATTCCAATTTCCTAGACATTGCTTGTTCGTAGTCCTCGGGTAAAAGAAATGTGTAGAACAAACTCGGGCAGTTCCAGCATTGAAGCTATCTTTTCGTTAGCATCTTAAAATCCACTGTCTTCGAACTTCCTTATTGTTAAGAAAGGAAGACTTAATTTTGCACTCAGAAACGGCAGTTACAGTGGCTACCCATTTTAAAATCGCATTGTTTCACATCGAAGTAAATCATCCAACTACAACCTAAGCAAGTTTTCTACCTCAGGTGACAATTGCTTGTCCGTGAAGTGACGTCAGCGTTGAGGGCCACCTGGTGACTAGAGCGAAAACTGTGTATCACCCTACATGATAGTATTCTAGTTAACTTAAGAGTCAGCTATTCACTGACTCTGCCAGGATGCCAGTGCAGTAGAGTCTCGATTATCCGACCTAAACTGGACCTGGATTACGTCGGATCACTGAAAATGTCGGATAATACAGAATAACTTCGAAAATGAACTAAATCAAATAGCCTAGGTAGGCTATACTGTTTTACAAACAATGCTATGTTATACTCGGCGTAACTGAGAGCGAATAATTCTAGCTGGTACCAGTACCTCGATTAACCAAAGAGGTAGTTATGATACCTTCTCTTGATCCACTGGCTAATTTCCTGTAATTCCCATGTGGCTTGATAGCCACAGAAAAGTGATTCGAGTGTCAGCGCTGCGCAACCCGTGCAGTAGATCGTGAAATCGCTGCACTAAGAGGTGTAGCAGGAAACATGAAGCAATTTGTGAGCACCATATTCCACCAGAGAGGCACCTCAGGACGGTCGAGAATCTCCTTGATGAAGAATCTCTCAAGTGGTTCCTCAGTTTCAGATATACTGTACGTTCGGGAACATGGAGGAGTTCCGCGAAGCGATTCTCAGAGCCATCAGAATCTGTAACTGTACTGGCGACGAGACGTTTTAGTAATCAAGCTCCGTCCAAATACGCTGAGTTCTTATTCCAGCTATAAGGGGCATTCAAATGAAACCCGGTCACTTGTGTAAAGTAATGGTAACGATGTTATTAACTCAAATATAATCGCCAAAACTGTTGGCACATTTATCCCATTGCGACACTAGCCGGCCGATTCCATCTTTGAAGAAGCTAGTAGGCTGCTGCCGGAGCCAGGCCTGGACCTATTCACACACTTCGGTGTCCGTTGTGAGTCGATGTCCGCGAATGGCTTGTTTGAGAGGTCCATAAAAATGGAAGTCACTTGGTGAAAGGTCTGGATTGTACGGTGGATGTTCCAGCGTTTCTCATCGAAACTGCTGCAATTTCGTCTTCATCGCATTGGCAGTGTGTGGCTGGGCATTATCATGCAAGAGAATAACGCCATTGGACAACATGCCTTGGCGTTTCGACTTGATAGCTCGTCTAAGGTTCTGTAAAGTGGCTTGATAACGCTGGGTACATGGGCGCCCATAGGATTGTTTCCAGGGGGGGGGGGGGCAAGTAAATATTTTCGTTTCGTTACCTACCTGTCACCCCCCTCCCCTCCCCCATCCCCCCCCCCTACACAAACACACAAAAAGAAGGAAGGTTTCATTTCTTACTTACTTCGTGAAATTCATTATTTGACTGCTCTGAAACCATTGGCTACTTTGTGGCAAGTTTGGGAGGAATGTTTCCTTTGAGTTTTGTGCGTTAACGTTCGTTTTTCTTTGTGATTCAACGTCGTAATGTTCAGTTCTTAAAAGCAGGAAAAAACTAGTGGTATCGACAAAAATAAAAATCAAGTTCCGTAGTTCATTAAAGTGGTATCGTTAATCCAGTTCGCCAACTTTCTAAATAACTGGACATATTTTACACATGATCCCAAATCACTAAGTTAAACTGTGGAAATATCCCAACATCTGAATCAGCCCAATTATTTAAATAGCACTGTTTCCAAATACGGTAGGCTACGGTATCTAGTTTGTACTGGCCATAACAGCAGATCGTCACGTCTTTCCTCTTCGAAACAACCAATCGGAAATACTTCGCATTGCTCTTATTAGAATCATGAAACACTTGTAGCCTGCGACCAGATAAACTCGAGCCTATGGTTTTAGTAAAAATTAGTTTTGTCAATAAAATATTTCGCCTGATTATTACTAACCACTAAGTAAAATGGATAAAAACCACTATATCACGTAATCCTTACTACCATTATTCGCATTCTCGACTGAAACAAGAGGAATGGTGATACATGAACGTAAATAAACCACTTCTTTCAATGTGTAATTGAGCCTTATGTTCAAGCTTTTCTCGGTTTATGAAAATAATAGACGATAAAATAAAACTAACAGATATCGTACAATTCCGTGGAGTTTTATAAAATTAACAAGTGATATATTTCGCCGTATTATTGTACCTGTGATGTAAATAATATACTGTCTAACCAATCTAATACAAATACTTTTTGAGTTTTTTAAATTTATGTGTGTTAAGGCTACCCTTAAAGAGGAGAAAATTAACCTTTTTATATTCAATAACTGGCATTGTTGTAAATGTTGTTGCTTTATTTGTTAACAGGTTTAAACCTCTTCCCTTGTACTTGACTCTGAGTGAAATTCCGGTTTATGTAATAACGTGTCATTAGGCGAGTGTGTATAAGTAATGTTATTTCAAAGTACCGATACCGTAGTTTTGAGATGAGTGCTCCGGAACATGAGACATGATACGTACGTGGTATTTCCCTGAAGGTAGTGTTGAAAATATCGTAGGCCTACTAGAGATGGCTGCTGTCAGCGTCGGCAATCAAAGTTCGAATATTTAGGTAACCAGTCGTCATCGTGGAGCTTAAATTGAGGTACTCAACTACACAGATGGGCTTAAAGATCAAATTAATACATTCTGTCCTTTCTTACAATGCATGCCTCGTATGGATTTACGTTGCTGCCCCCGACTTGGAATATGCAGATTTATTAAAGTTGTAACCTTCCCAGGTCACAAGGGATCGAACCCTTACTTTCGGGACGTACGATTTTCATAATCGCCCACATATTTTTATTTGATGCCTTTTTATGTTAATGTTTAAAACATGTTGACTCATGCAGGTAGGAGGCTTGGCATCCCTGTGCTAGGGGTGTGTCTAGGGTATTTTAAAGACCAAGAAGGCACTCCTTATATAGTAATGTTTTGTTTTGATTGGCTGCACCCGTGAGGGAAGCCAGGTAGGCCAGTGATTTGTGAAGGGGAGATGAATGTTATTAGGACTTGACGAAGCTGTGAGGGCGACTCATTCTTAGGACTCCGTGGGGAGTAGTACTCATTCTTTGGACCGCGTGTAGGGCGGTGTACTCATCCTTTGAACTCCATGTGGAGTGGTTCGTATTCTTGGTAAGACTCCGTGAGGGAGTTGAACTTGTATTTTGGACTTGTGTGTTTTTGGTGGAGAAGGAAGGTATTTCAGACGATCACAAGTAGGTGTTCGATGTGCAATTACTGAGTTGCTGGCTATACATTCTCAAGGGAATTATGAGCCTAGTTTCAAACAAATAGTCTAGATTGTTTGTCTCGAATCGCATGAAGTAATGTAAACTAACGTCTGTATACCGAAATTAGGAGACCATAGCGGTAAATTGTTATACGACAAATACTAGTAAAATATGCTATGTATTAGTAAACTCAGGAGCGAACTAGATGTGATAATCCAACACACGGATTTAAAACATCTTTGTATAATCAGATCCACGAAACTAGATAAATCGTTGGATGCTGACCATCAAAGTAAGAATGTCCATAATGTTCATAGTTGAGAGGCTTGCGTGTGAAATATATAGAAATTGTGTTGCGAGTAAGTAGGAGTGATTCTCTGGGAGCAACTAACCCCCGAATCAGTAGAGTTAAGTCGTCACAGCTGAAGTCAATGCCTGTACGTACCAGTCACCATTATTTCCGAGGGTCATCAATATGTCATAAGTGTGCCTGCGTGAATATGATAGTGAGAGTTAGATAGTCTGTACGACGAGGATCCTGCGAAGTGTATATCATGTCTCCTATCAGAATATATTGTAAATTTTACCAGATCTATAGTGCTTTTATGTTTGAGGTAACCAGTGTGGTTAAGAGTGAATGTATATTGCTGTTGTTCATACCGTACAGGTGTTTAACTCTCACGCAACCCATGAAGCCGAGCAGTTAAAGTTTCCATAACATATGAGGCTGTTTCTTCGCCTGAGTGTGTATTTAACTATGAGTGGCATACACTATAAATATGCGTTTGCTAAAATTACAAATAAAAAATAATAATACAAAGAATGCACATTAAAGTTTAACAGATATCATACACAACCAATGTGCAAAAACAATTATTTAAATACCGGTAACAAGTTTGGAATTTCCTCATTGGTACAATTTCACATTCAAGTCAGATCATCAGCAAGAACACCAAGGTGACTAAGACGACCTTTTTATTTATGTCCTTAAATAATCAACAATGCCAAAGTATATTCTCTTGTGGAGGGCTTAAACTTAATCAACTTGACCTTTAATGACCAAGTAGTTTTGTACAGTTTTCCAGAAAATTTTCCGCCCTTAAACCTGCCGCCTTGTCAGTTGCAAGTTTGTCCCCCCGTCAATACGGGTCTGAATACTCTGCGCTTTGTACAATGCGTATACAAATCAACCAGCATGGGGTGAGCTTAGCAAACGTATGGAAAAGCCTACTTACATGGGTAGGAGCGATCACCCTTTCAAAGTTAAGGGCCGACCACAGCGAACAAATTATGGTAAATATTCTTTCGTAAACCGTGCCATTGATAATTGGAACTCTCTACCTGCCGCAGTCTTAGAGCCTATTCCCAAACTTATAGGTGTGTTTAAGAAAAGACTGACTATTTGTGTAAATACTCCAGTTTAATTATTAGTGAATTGTTATGTACAATTATTTATTTGTTATGTATATCTAATTTGCCACCGGGGGACACACCCCCAATTGCAAATAAACGAATGAATGAATGAATACAGTAAATTATCCAATATTGTGAGCACGACCTTACAGGACCAGTGTTTTACTAGTCAGCATAGAAAAGCTCATTTTATGGGTTAAGATACGCTAGCGATGTTGCAATGTCTAAAAATATCTCCAGAAAGTGCTTTTCATATCGACACTGCCGAAGTGAAGTGGCAAAAGTAGTAGCCACTCAAGATAGTGATGGGGAAACATACGGTACGGTATTTAACACTAGGCATAACCGTATTGAAATTTGTTATCTAGATGTTAGGCCCCTTTAAACATCAATTATCATCATCATCATTCATTGGTGGCAGAGTGCATGGCATCATTAGAACCATATTTTTTTATTTAGAAATCGTAAATACATATTACGTCAGCAACATGACATATATTTGTTGTTGTAACAGTTGCCAGTTGACTATCTGTGGCTTCCATTATGAAATAAACTGGTGTGACAATGAACAATCTTATTTCAACATTCTCAGAAATCCAGTCCCCCTAAGGGTACCCACGATATTAACCCATGCATGAGTACCAAATGGCCGAACAGACCCACTTAAAGCTTGAATATTCTAAGAACAATTCTTAGTGAGCACCCACAAACTGAGAGTAATCAACATGCAAAATTTCAGTTTCATAGCCCTTGTGGTTACAAAGATTCGATGATTAACGAGTGAGTACCTCCTTTTTGGATTATATATACCGAAAGATAAGATTGCATTACTTATCTTTAAATGAAATATAAATCCATTCGTAGACGAAGGACAACTACCTTTCAGTAGTTACGTCTTTCCACATGACATTCAATTCCATATCGGCCAGTTTGTCAATGACCCTTCTTCACATTTGCTGTTGTTGCGAAAGTAATATGCGAGGCAGATTGCGCCTGATCGAGCACCATTACGTAATAGACTATGTAGAGAACGAATGAGTGTATTCACTAATTGAAGCAAAACTAGTCTTCAGCAAATATTGTAATTTTAAAAAATTCTGATTTCTGAGGTGTGCCAGACAGGCTTAATGCGCCCACTGCCACTATACAGTATTTAATGTTTGGCCTGTCGGAATGTTAAATATCTGAAGTATTTATATTTAGTACAAATTAATTAGAATACTGTAAGCACTTTTGCAAAGTTTGTTCTCAGTGCGATTTTCATAGCGTTTTATTTTTCGAGGATCCAGGGGGGGCACGCCCCCCCCCCTGCCCCCCCCCCCCCCTCCCCCCGTATGGGCGTCCATGGCTGGGTATTGAACACTCCTTGTTGTTCCTGCCTACTAGCCTTCATGTTCAGTAGTGGACGATAACTTGTGTGGCAACCTTCTCTTCGGCGTGGAACCACACTGTCGTTATGCAACGTCAAACGTTGACCACGCTGCAGTCACTCTATCAATAGATGGTACCACCATACACGCAGTTACGTGGTGCCACCGTACGACTAATGCAACGTTAGACGCACTGACCGGGTTTCATTTGAATGCCCCTCATCCATATGATGCGGAAACTTGATGCCCACCTTCTGATCTTGGTCTTGGTCTTTAACCCAAGCAAACGAAGCCGGCTTCGTTGCGTGCATTTTTAGCCTGTCGGCTCCCATTTTGGGGCCATAAGAGCTTTATCAAGGGGGAATAGGACATGGAACTTAATAGGTTAAATGTGAGGGTAAGTACATTAGAATCAAACTGACCAGAATATGGCCTGAGGGTTTTTGGATCGGGGAAGGAGTAGGATTTTGGGAGAGGGTAAGGTTGAGGAGACGTAGAATGCAGCTGGCATAAAAATCAAGGTGAGCCGTAGCTCATAGGCTAGTCAAGAAGAAGAAACAGAAGGACAGCTATCATCGCATCTAGTGGCGTGCAGAGGGCCCGCGGCCCACTGGGCACCATCCCGGAAGGGGACAGCCGTAGCCGTCCCCCCGAGCAGATGCGCAGCGGGGCAGCGGGGCAAGGAGGGGGTGTCTAGGCAGTGGCTTTACAGGGGAATCATGGCTAGTTGTTGGAGAACTTGGAGGACTTGTGTAAGGGCGGAGTTCTGGGTTCGAGTGGGTGGTGTGAGAGTAGGGGACATGAGGGAGGGGATAGAAGTATTGGCGTGTTGTCTGAGTTCAATCTGCCTTCGCTTAATAGCGGTCTTAATGTAACGGCAGCCAAGATCAAGAGGTTGGCTCGTAACTTGCCTTCTGCTGGCAGTAGGGTGGGGGTAACGCGTCATCGGGCCTGCGAGAGGCACCCCTGTCTCCATTTACAGAGTGGACAGAGGAAACTACGTGTTTTATTTACTTGTTTGTTAATACAGTATTTATTTTGTTCAAGATATGAATTGTGTTACGTGGTGTATTATACATTAATAAACAGGTGAATATTATGTAAATTAATTACATCAGATTACTATGGAATCTATCTTTGCATATTCTAGCCCATGGGTAAGTTGTTTCTTTACGTTGGGTTTTATTTTCTTTCAGTTGTTTAAGATGCCAGGAAAAATTTGCAGTGTTGCAATCTGCAAAAGTAATTCGGAAATTGTTAAGAAAACGGGAGAAAAAATATATTTCTTCAGATTTCCAAAGGATGCTCATCGTAGGAAAACGTGGGTGCAGAAATGCCATAGGAAAGATAAATTCGACCCGAATAACAAACGGATTTGCAGCAAACATTTCATACCAAGTAATTTTGAAGACGAAATTCGAGCTCGACTGACACATACTCACCCTAGAATATTAAAAATTACGTCAATACCTTCTTTAAATTTACTGCCTCAAACACAGAGCCAAGACACAACTTCACGTACAGAACGCTCCCAGAAAAAAGAAAAACCAACAATTACTGAACGAAATATTGGATTCGACATTTACCAGTGACAATGATACCGTCGTCAATAACGTCAATGCCAATGATACTGACACAAAATATGACGATCTTCTCATTAAATACAACGCATTACTTGAAGGGACCAAAAACCTGAAGGAAAACATGCAACACTTAGAGACTAGAGCAAACTGTTTGCAATCAAGAAACGTGGAATTTGAGAATTCAATTCAGCAGTATGAATGTGATTTTGACAAGAAAATTAAAGATACGTTTAAAGATTTATTGACACCAAATCAAGTCGACATTGTTAGGAAACAGCAGGGGCGTATATAAGAGGGCGGGGGGTGCTGAGGGGGCTCCAGCCCCCCCCCCTCCCAAAAAAAGCAAATAAAAATTAAGAAAGTGCTGCTTTGGTAAGAGCATAAAAAATTGTAAATTTGGTTGTACCCTAATCTTAACTTATCGGCTAAGTTATAAACAATATTAAAATTGAAATTATACTAACTCGTGGTGTAGTGGGTAGCATTCTTCGCTGCCGCCCCGGAGATCCGAATTCGATTCCCGGCTCTGCCAAGAAATTTTAATTCTAGTCTGAGGGCCGGAACGGGGTGCACTCAGCCTTGTGAGGTAAAGCTATGCTTTTTGAGAAATACATGTAAAAGAAACTGTTTACCTTTCTGCTTAGTAAATTGACAAATATTTAGATACTAGCAGTAGTACCCGGCTTCGCCCGGTGGAATGATGATAATGTTTAAGGTCTCCTTAGAAATATAATGGACTTAAAATCTAAGTCATTTGCCCCCAAAGACCATGAGGGAGTAATTTCTAGGTCATTTGCCCTTTTGATAAGGATAATAATAAAAACTACTGTTGAATTGACACGTCAAACTTACAAACTACCGTAATAGAAATACATATTTCAAAATTCACAGGCGAGGAAGACTTATTGTGTGTGGTGATTAATGGTGTAATGGGCGTAACATCTACTGTAGGTCATTTGCTCTTATGATGACGATGATAAGGGAAACTACTACCGGTATGGAATTGACACTTCAACGTATAATGTACACAATGTACTGTAATAAAAATAAATATATGGCGGCTTCGGTGGCGTATTTGGTAGCATGCTGAGCTTCTGTGCGCAAGATAGCGGGTTCAAACCCGGCCGAAGCCGTCGGATTTTTAAGAGCGTTAAAAATCCCTCAGTATGCCTTTCTTCGGAGGGGAAGTAAAGCCGGCGGTCCCATATCATAAATTTATGGCATGTTAAAGAACCTTCCACTAATTACACCTGTATGAAGCTAAATTGGATAGGTTAAGAATGTAAACAACGCTCTTAGATGTCTACGTCCGTTGCCAAGAGCCGACTGCAGTGGCGTCTAGTAGCTATGTTCCGAACTTGGCCTAGTAGTCGTTGACGGTGGCGCTTGGCGGCTAAAGTACGAACTATTTGAAGAATTCTAAGTTGCAGTTTGTACTTAAATTAAAAAACAGATAACACACACTAATACAGTCATCACAATTAACACCGGTTATCAGACAGATTCTACAAACACCCAAAGTACACGGGGCTACATGACCGCGTTGTCGCAGCCCCTAAACTTAAGAACCAACCAACCAAAAATAAATATTTTAAAAATCACAGTCGAGAAATACTTTATTCGGCGATAATTATTGGTATGATGCGCGTAACGCCTAGGTCATTTGCACTTATGATGATAATAATAATGTAATGAAAAAATGACTACTAAACGAACATGGTGTTATTTTAAAACTGATATAGGTAATTCAGGTGTCTAGCTTTGATGTCTTCCTAAGTCTCAACCTTATTTTCTGGCTTAGGCCTGTACTCGATGCGTCTAGTGAAAGACCGTACTGCTCGTCAAAGACAAAGAATATAGGTCCAAGCTGCACAAACCTGAGATGATCGCAGATGATGACGAAATATGATGACACACGTTCGGGGTTCCCCGTCCTATTTAGATTGACCGGGAATCACTCACTGTTTCGCAACGGCCCTGTGCTGGCATCAGAATAGACAGCAGGAGATAACACGGCGGGCTCTGGAAAGTACTCTCAAGTCACCTCGCGATGAATCAGCAAGCTATTCTCACAACTGACCCCCCCCCCCTGGGTCTCACAACTTGTGGGACGTGGGTTGGCGACCACGGGACCCCAGCTGAGTCTGGCATAGCTTCTACTTCCTGGTGCCGGGCTCATTTCAGTTCTCTTTCCTGTCGGCCTCCCTTGGTCAACTCTTGTTCTCTTCCGACCCAGACTGTATTAGGGTATCCGAGGGCTAGTGAGTCTTTCAATTTCCCGCCTTAATTGGCTTTGTCTCATCTTTCCTGATACCCTCATTCTTCGAGGGGTCTGCCTTCTTTTCCTTTTCATAATATCTCCTGTCTTCTGCTCAAGGCCCTCAAAGAGGCAGGGTGTCTGTAGACCCACCACTTCTGGTTCACCCTCAAGGGCTCATGACTGGTGAGTTAGGAAGCTGGCAACCCCGAAGAATTCCTGAGCTAAATGCAGGGAATGGAGTGGTATGTCAGAAATTTCAAGTGGACAGTGTTACGCATCGGGTTCCAAAGGGTAAGTATACACACTTTGTTTTCGATCGGTGAAAGATGTAGATTTGTACCAAAGGGCCCTAGTGCGGGAAATGGAGTGGTCTGTCCGAAATTTCGAGTGGACAGTGTTACTCGTCGAGTTCCAAAGGGTAAATATGTACAATCTGGTTGAGATCGGTGAAACGGTGTAGTTTTGTGCCAAAGGGCCAAAATGCAGGGAATGGAGTGACCTGTCCAAATTTTCAAGTGGACAGTGTTACTCATCGGGTTTCAAAGTTTAGGTATACTCATTTTGTTTTCGATCAGTGAACGATGTAGATTTGTGCCAAACAGCCTAAATTCAAGGGATGGAGTGGCCTCGCCGCAATTTCAAGCAGACAGTGTTAGTCGCAGTGTTCCAAAGGGTAAATATACAAATTTTGGTTGAGATCGGTGAAACGGTGTAGATTTGGGACAAAGGGCCTAAACGCAGGGAATGGAGTGGTCTGTCCGCAATTTCAAGCAGACAATGTTACTCGCTGGGTACCAAAGGGTAAGTTTCCGAATATTGGTTCTGATCGGTGAAACGGTGTAGATTTGTGCCAAAGTGCCTAAATGCAGGGAATGGGGTGGTCTGTCCGAAATTTTAAGTGGACAGTTTTACTTGCAGGGTTCCAAAGGGTAAGTATACAAATTTTGGTTCAGATCGGTGAAACGGTGTGGATTTGTGCCAAAGGGCCTCAATGCAGGGGATGCAGTAGCCTCTCCACAATTTCAAGCAGACAGTGTTAGTCGCAGCGTTCCAAAGGGTAAATATACAAATTTTGGTTGAGATCGGTGGAACGGTGTAGATTTGGGCCAAAGGGCCTAAATGCAGGGAATGGAGTGGTCTGTCCGCAATTTCAAGCAGACAGTGTTACTCGCAGGCTTTCAAAGGGTGAGTACACAAATTTTGGTTCAGATCGGTGAAACGGTGTTGATTTGAGCCAAAGGGCCTGAATGCAGGGAATGGAGTGGTCTGTCCGCAATTTCAAGCAGACAGTGTTAGTCGCAGTGTTCCAAAGGGTAAATATACAAATTTTGGTTGAGATCGGTGGAACGGTGCAGATTTGTGCCAAAGGGCCTAAATGCAGAGAATGAAGTGGTCTGTCCCCAATTTCAAGCAGATAGTGTTATTCGCAGGCTTTCATAGGATGAGTATACAAATTTTGGTTCAGATCGGTGAAACGGTGTTTGATTTGTGCCAAAGGGACTGAATGCAGGGTATGGAGTGGTCTGTCCGCAATTTCAAGCAGACAGTTTTACTCGCAGGGTACCAAAAGTTATGAATACGAAATTTGGTTCTGATCGGTGAAACGGTGTAGATTTGGACCAAAGGGCCTAAATGCAGGGAATGGGGTGTTCTGTCCGAAATGTTAAGTGGACAGTGTCACTCGCAGCGTTCCAAAGGGTAAGTATACACATTTTGGTTCAGATCGGTGAAACGGTGTAGATTTGTGCAAAAAGGGACTAAATGCAGGGAATGGCGTGATCTGTCCGAAATTTCAAGGAGACAGTGTTAGTCGCAGTGTTCTAAAGGGTAAATATACAAATTTTGGTTGAGATCGGTGAAACGGTGTATATTTGGGCCAAAGGGCCTAAATGCAGGGAATGGAGTGGTCTGTCCGCAAATTCAAGCAGACGGTGTTACTCGCAGGGTACCAAAGGGTAAGAATACGAATTTTGGTTCTGATCGGTGAAACTGTGTAGATTTGGACCAAAGGGCCTAAATGCAGGGAATGGGGTTGTCTGTCCGAAATTTTAAGTGGACAGTGTTACTCGCAGGGTTCCAAAGGGTAAATATACAAATTTTGGTTGAGATCGGTGAAACGGTGTGGATTTGGACCAAAGGGCCTAAATGCAGGGAATGGGGTGGTCTGTCCGAAATTTTAAGTGGACAGTGTTACTCGCAGGGTTCCAAAGGTTAAATATACAACTTTTGGTTCAGATCGGTGAAACGGTGTAGATTTGAGCAAAAGGGCCTAAATGCAGGGCATGGGGTGGTCTGTCCGAAATTTAATGTTGACAGGGTTACCCGCAGGGTTACCCGCAGGGTTCTAAAGGGTAAGTATACAAATTTTGGTTCAGATCGGTGAAACGGTGTAGATTTGTATACATAACAGACAGACAGACAGACAGACAAACTTTGTGCTTTATATATATAGATAGAAGATATGCCATTCATACTCCATAAATCATAATAGAAAATTCATTAAGTATAAAATTTTATTTGTGTGTTGTGTTGTATTTTACGACCTTTTTTGAATTGTCAGTAATAATTGTAGGCTATATAAACTTTGAATCTTATCTAAAATAATTACACAAAGTTATATGCTCCAAGATACTGGTTGATATATTTGGGTATTTTGCGGTGACAATCCCCTCAGAATACTCACATTTTTCCAGGATAGTCAGCCCCCCCCCCCCACGAATTTTTTTTCTATATACGCCCCTGGGAAACAGAAAACAAAGGCAAGATGGACAAACGATATTTAAGATAGTTAAGCTTCCGAGCATACAAGTATACCAGAGTCATACTGTAATATCCATTACCTGAAGCGCTGGGCGGGCAGTGTTGAATTACGAAACGGTTTATTGAAAAACGTAATAGAAGTAATGAAAATTGGTGGACGGAAGAAGAATGGTCGAGAGAGAGTTACTGTTCTTTCTTTCGACGAAATGAAAGTGTCATCACTGTATGAATATGATGCTCAAGCAGACGAAGTTGTGGGCCAACATACATACATGCAAGTTGTAATGGCAAGAGGGTTATTTCAGAACTGGAAGCAACCTGTGTACATTAATTTCGACAAGAAAATGTCGAAAGACATTATAAATGAAGCGATTATGTCACTACATAATATAGAATACGATGTAGTTTCGGACTGTGGCGGAGGGAATATGGCACTGAGGAAAGAACTCGGTATTACCATTGAAACTACACACTACGTGCATCCGATGACAGAGGAAAAAAATCTACTTTTTCGCAGACGCACCTCACCTGCTTCAATTAATTCGTAATGTGGTTGGCGAAAGTTAGAATGACATTCCTCGGGGTCACCAACATCGTAGTGCTGTTATCAGTGACAGTTTTGCTGATTCCGAGGGTGGCGGAAATGAAGACGAACGTGCAGGCACCAATGGACAGCAATGACAGAATTATAAATAATAATGTAGTGCTTAGGGAAGCAATGGGGATAGGTGGATCTGCGCCTGTTGGAGATATAGTCGGCTGTGAGTATGTTTGTATATATCAGTTTTATTATGTTGAAGGAGGTGTATAATTAAATTAGTCATGTAATTAAGCGCTCAGCATCATCTATTATTCACAACAATTCATTAGTTGACACTCTGAAATGGCTGATTACATTAAAAATATTATTTACTGAGCTCGTAATGCGCTACGGAACGACTGATTCAAACGCAGCAGGCCCGTGACGTATTCCCGCGCTCTCTCCCATTGGCCGAGAGTTATGAGCCAACCTGTATTCCACAAACCTTGAGCCAAGATAGCTTGCTGCACGCCCCTCAGCACAGTTGACGCACTTAGGGCAGTCACGTGCGACCTTGCAAGCTGTGTGATGATGATGATCACCACACCTGTTACAGCGGGTCTCGTGAGGGCAATTAGAAGCGTTATGGCCCGTTCTTTGGCAGCTGAAGCATTGCATGACAAGAGTGGAATGTGGTTTGAGAGGGGGTCGAGAAGTCGCCCGTGTTCTTTGTTGAGGGGCTGAATTTACAGATTTAAATGAAGTTACTCTGTCAGAAGGGCGAGGGGGAGCAAGTGAGGAGTCGCTCTCAGAGGGAGAAGCGACCGGGCTTGAAGGAGCATGCTCAAGAGAGGCCTGGTTGCTCTTATTTTCTTCTTGGTCCTCTTGAGGCAGAATTCGTGTCTGGTATCACTACGCAGTTGGCCCTAGACATGCAATAAATCGAATGATTTCTGTGAGCGCCATGTGCGTGATAGAGGTGGATCTAATTCTGAGACAGCTCGATCAGGCTGTGGGCCACTCTCCGCAGCGCATGGCGAGACATCAGAAGCAAGTCAACACCACCGAGGTACAGGAGAGCAGAGACGAAAGAACAAGGGACTAGTGCTGGGACGACGCTTAGAGGTTCGTGGGAGAATAGAGAGTACCCACCTCCCCGGAACTTTAAACCGAGGTACCGCAACGAAAAACAAGGTGGATGGCGACAGCAGGAGTCGACACACTGACGTGAAGGGAGAGGTAGTGGAACGTACGAGCATTACCACACCAGCCACGTCACAACCAGCAGGAGAATTCAGTCTCGTGGGGACAAGCCGGAAGCGTATTAGAGGAAAGACGCCGCGAATCTCAACAATACTTGCGGCAGTTACACGGACAGAAGAACGGTGGTGATAAATGGAGTGAGTCCATAAATGCACATGAGAACTCAGTCATTAACTGTTGGGGAGTGGAGATTTTAGATTACTAAGGAGAGATGAGGAGTCACGAACCGTGATATACGGAGGTGATCCCGAAAGCCCCAGTACCAGTAGAAGGAGATGGCAAGCAACCGGAGTGGTTTATATCTTAGATTGACTCACTGATAGCACAAGTGGACACAATCCAGTCTATCCGACCAGAAATTAAAGAACTCCAGGTTATATATGGCAAGGTTGGCGGACTGACAGTCACAGCGCGTATTGACTCAGGTGCAAGTGAAAGCATGCAACACTTGCAATTCTCAAGTACTTACAGAACTGATTTCCTGTAATCCCCGTAACTCAAGATAAGGAATACTACCTGGCCCGGTTACAAATTGCAAATACCAAGCATTTCTGGAGTTAAAAATTTCAAACCACACATTTTCACATACTTTTGTTATAATAGGAGGTATGAATTACATTATCATACTAGGGGCGGTTTTCATGAGAGCATATGGAGCGGTCATCGATATCAAGGCAAATGCCATAAGTTTCCGGATGAATAACAATATCGATTTACTATAGAATACGATCAGGCCCATATTATTAAGGAAGTATTAAAAAATTCAGAATGAACGAAGAAGTACTTCACAAGTATCGATCTCACGACGATTTACTACCACATAGAGCTCGAAGATAGGTCCAAATTATTGACCGGTTTAATGTTTGACCAGCGGCCTACCGCTACCATAGATTCCCTTTTAGTGTTCGTGCAGCTGGGAGTATATTATTTATGGCACTTGACCAAATTTTAACCTCAGTAGTGAAGAAGAGCACTGTTAATCAGAGACACTATCTGAACATTAGGATCATTTGCAAAAGCTTCTTGAAAATTTACAAGACACAAATGTTGAGAGAAACCTACGAAAATCACACTTTTTCCAGAGATGAGTCTTGTACTTTTCAAGACCAGAAATACAGAAAGCGACATCAAAACGGGTCCTGAATTAGTTCAGAACGAAGATCGTGCCAACCATTGGGAAACCAACATTTTTGCCAAGTGGCTAAGAGATACGACACGTCCTGAATTCGAATCGACACCCCGCGTCAATCCATCCCAGCACATAATGCAGGATTTCTGTAAGTTTTGCCGCATTTGCTGCTCTGTAACTATTGGCGTTGGATTAATGTACTGTCCTTGATTGAATCATGAATTAACAACGCCGTTCACAATTCAACCGGACAGATATCAGCCATGGTCGATTTCAACTGGTACCCCGAGCGTACGTGGAAGAATAACATCATGATTGTGTCCAGGGGCGTATATAGAGTTTTATTTCGGGGAGGGGGTTCCCAACCAGGGGTTAGGGGGCATGGTATAGGCCCAAAGAATGGGGGGTCCGGGGTTCTCCCCGGGAAACTTTTGTATAATTTGGTGCAAAATGATTTAAGGCTATCTGGCATCACTTTTTCAACCAATTTGTTGTGATGTTTTATGTTTGGTTAATGTCAAACACAACTGAAACCATTTTATGCTACTTTTTATAAATACAATCATCTTGCTCACTTGATAGTGTTTACATGGAAAGTATTAATGTTACTGTTTTGATTTAGAACCACACTATAATATAAAGTCAAGGTTTCTTGAAGCATTGCCAAATCGGTTCATAACTTCATCGTCAGTGAGATGTATGTCTCTGTGAATAGATAACCTTACTAGACCGTTGAGCCTGTCTTCAGAAGCAGAATTTCTTAAGTATGTTTTCAATCAACTCAAACTCTGTTCGGCAGTACCAGTAGCTACAGAGAGAGGCGAATTTGCCAAAATTTTGATAAGGGTATGAAAGTTAGGGAAAAAAAAACTTTTCACACGCTTCAAGGACACTGGTTGCTGTTCTTGGTTCGTTCATAAGAGCGAAGGCACTGGAGGAGGTTTATGTTGTTACACATAAGATCAGAGCAAACTGATTGTCACACTATTTACATCGCTCTACCTTCGCCTTGCTTAGTAACAATAGTCCATGATTATTTCGGTTTTTAATGTTTTAATTCATCAACAAATAATATAAGTGACAAAATTTCGGGGGGGGGGGGGGGGGTGGCGGCCCGCCCCCTTATATACGCCCCTGATTGTGTCCTGTCGATACCTGACTATCACCCGGAATGAAGATACAGAAAATGGCAGAGCGCCTGAGACAACAGGCCCAGCGACGCCTGAGAAGAATACGAAATATACGTTTCCAAGGACCATTTTGAGTCGGAGAGTATTGTTACGTGCCACCCCCTAGTGGCACCATTGTTAACTGGATTACGGTGGGGGTACAAAGCACAACACCAATTACTGCTTAAAGAAATAATTAACTTTATTGTGGTCAGAAAATTACACTAGTCAGCAAATACAAGCAATTAGGAGCCTTACTCCAGTTTCTTCAAGTCTCTTCCTTGAGCGCTCTTGGCCCTTCCACTTGTCAACAGATCACAGAAGTTAATCCGTCCTAATGAGTACGGTGGCCTTGACAGAAACTACCTGCTCCTCTCCTTTATGTTCACCGACCACAATTACTTACGATCACTTGCTGCAGGCTATTTCGCTGTCCACAAGCTGGAGAAACAATGTCACTGGATTTCGTAACTCGCACAGCACTTCGTCACCACACTTCTGTCGCACAAGATAATCGCTCGCACTAGCTCGTAAAACACAACAACGCCAACTGCTAGACAGGTCGCACTTATATAGCAGGCTCAATAAATGCTTCTAGATCCATCCAGGGTTCACGGCTTCTCGAGGTTTCCATCGCTGGTCCAGTCACGAATATTCTGGACAACCCCTTTGTCCTAGTAGCCCTGTTGCATAAGGCACACGCAATACAGGAGGCAGGCCACAGCCCAGCCCTGGGGCAGTTGTGACTCATGCGGCGAGTGATGACACAAACTCACAGCCGTAACAGTATTGAGTCGGAGAGTAGGTTCTGAGCAAAAAGCCAGCAATTCAAGCCGCCAGCGCATTCGACGTAAAGTTTGTCGCCCTAGAGAGCGGTCCGCTCGTAATAATTTGCGACCTGGGAAATAATGCATATCGTGTAATTAATAGTAGCCTAATAATAATATTAATAATATAGTATGCCCTCGGGTGCTGGGTGCAAGCTTTGTTATTTGAAACCCAGAGAGCAGCTTGCATGTCGAATTTTGTTGTTCCTTGAAGCACCATGAAAGTCAAGGAGGTTTGATATCTAAGCTCCTTGACACTATAGCGCTTTCTAGTAGAGCAATAAGGAACTTGGTGTTAGCGGAAAATCCCGAGAATAATTTTGCCATTATGAACACAGCCTACTGAATTCAAATGGGTTCTCTAACATGCCAACATCGTATAACATACGCTTCGTGATTTTTGCCGCCTTTCAAAAATCACTTACTACGGCCAGGGTTGGTAATCCGACGCGATAACCACTCACCCACCGTGGCAAGCTAATCAATGTAATTGAGATAGGTCGACACGCAGAGGCCACCTATTATGCAGCCAATCTCAAATCATTCTATAAACCAGCCGGATTTGAAAGATAAAAATAAGTATAGAATGTAAAAGTTGCTAGCGTCGAACCGGAGACCTCCGCAAAGATCGAGCCAAAGAGTGCCAGCCACTAGGCAGACAAGAAGCCAGCCGGCTTGCCGAGGGTGACGTGAAGCAAAAATATACCAGGAAGCAAGCCACTTAGAAGCCTCCGCCGCTGAGGCGGCAGCACGCCGGCCTCTCACCGCTGGGTCCGTAGTTCAAATCCCAGTCACTCCATGTGAGATCTGTGCTGGACAGAATGGAGGCAGACAGGCGTTTCTCCGGGTACTCCGGAGCAATACTCTCCACTATCATTTCATTTGATGTCATTCATTTAATCATTGCCCTAGAGGAGTGCGTCAGGCCTCGGCAGCCGGCACAGTTCATATCCTCGCCGCTAGATGGGGTCTTCATTCATTCCATTCAAGCAAGCCACTTACTGGAGTCTTTACGGAGAGGGAACAAGCAACACAATGCGCGGCGGAGGTCATTCTGTCTTCGGTGACGTAGTTGGTAGCATGCTGAGCTTCTAGGCCCAGGATCGCGGGTTCAAATCCGGCTGAAGTCGTCGGATTTTTTAAGAGCGTTAAAATCCCCCAGTGTGCCTTCCTTCGGAGGGGAAGTAAAGCCGGCGGTCCCATGTCACAGATTTATGGCATGTTAAATAACCTTCCACTAATTGCACCTGTGTGAAGCAAAATTGAAGAGGTTGAGAATGCAAACAACGCTCTTAGGTTCCTACGTTCGTTGCCAAGAGCCGACTGTGGTGGCGTCTGGTAGCTAAGTTCTTAACTAGTAGTCGTTGACGGTGGCGTTTGGCGGCAAGAGTAGGAACTATTTGAAACATTCAAAAATCTGAGGTCCTTACTTGAATTAAAAAACAGATAACACACGCTAATACAGTCATCACAATTAACACCGGTTATCAGACAGATTCTACACACACACAAAGTACACGGGGCTACATGACCACTTTGTCGCAGCCCCTAAACTTAAGAACCAACCAACCATCAGACATACCAAGCTCTCACCCTCCAGCTGGATGAACTGATTGAGAGGAAACCGAAGGAACAGTGGGCTCGAGGAAATAGCGAGTGGGCAGTCAACCTCTCCACTGTCTATAACCCACCCATCATCCCCTTTTTAGAACATGACTTATGCAGTAATATTCCAGCGTGATTCATGGAAAAATACAGCATTGCCAACTCCTCGTAATCTTTATCTAGACCAATGGGTTTTTCCTGGACCAATACTTACTAGGTAGCGTGGCCCGCCGTTAGCTAATACATACACCCCTAGTTATTGTCACGCATCAATAATCTTTATCCACACCAATCGTTTTGGTATCCCATATATTAGCAACAGTTGGTTGGTTGGTTCGCCAGTTTAGGGGCTGCGACAACGCGGTCATGTAGCCCCGTGTACTTTGGGTGTGTGTAGAATCTGTCTGATAACCGGTGTTAATTGTGATGGCTGTATTAGTGCGTGTCTGGATTATAATAGAAAAAGGAATAGAGATATGGTGATAACATTTATCGACTTTAAAAAAGCATATGATTGTATTCATAGAGAATCTTTATTAAAAATTCTAAGACACATGGGATTACACCCCAAATTGACAAATCTCATAAAACTAACTCTTACAGGCACCAAATCAAAAGTTAAATTCAGAGGTGAATTCTCTGACCCATTTGAGGTCACAACCGGTTTACGACAGGGTGATGGCTTATCACCATTACTATTTAATTGTGCATTGGAAATGGTAATGCGAGAATGGTCTAAGAAATGCCCTCCAAATATAAAAATAGGGAGAAAAATTCAAACAAACTGTCTTGGTTTTGCAGACGACATGGCATTATTGGCGAAAGATTTAGAGGAAGCCAAAACACAGATATCAGAGCTTCAGACAATTGCAAATAAAATTGGCCTTAAGATATCATTCGAAAAAACAGAAATCATGCCACAAAAACCAACACCATTAAAGAAAATACAAATTAATGATACAAAAATTAAAATTGTAACACGATTCAAATATCTAGGAGAGCTAATAACAAACAATTTAAATGAGAAAGCGTCAATTCAAATAAGAACCAACAAGTTATCTAGGGCACAAAAATTAACATGGGAAACTTACAAAAAGAAATGCTTATCAATTAATGCAAAAATTAAACATACAATACAGTCATAAAACCGGAAGCCACATATGCAGCAGAAACATTATTCCATCTAAATGAACATTCTAAAACCGACAGATTACAGAAGATCGAAAGGCGAATTGGAAGAACTTGTATCAATAAAGGATATAAAAAAGATGGGCAATGGCGAATAATACCTAACAATATGGTCTATAACAACCTAGAACCCATTACTGATACCATGTGAAAGAAAAGACTAGGATTCTTTGGGCACATCATGAGAATGCCAGATTCACGTCTTCTAAAACAACTAGTGCAGTAAAATCTTGCTTCTAAAAACACAACAACTGGATGCCGATGGTTAAAAGAAATCAGAGAGGACTTAAAAAGAAATTGGCCTAACAACAGAAGATGCTGCAAATAAGAAAAGTTTAACTACAGCACTTAAAAATATGACGTTTCATTTTCCACTCACAAAGAAGAAAATTCCTACAAGAATATTTTCCGCCGAAGAACGGGCAAGACGATCAATACGCATGAAGAAGTACTGGGAGGACCGCAAGGCTCGAACAGTTCCTACAAATCGACGAACTAATGGTTGGGTAAAGTGATCCTATGTGGTCTCAAAAGAAGAAGAAGTGCGTGTATCTGTTTTTTAATTCAAGTAAGGACTGTAACTTGAATTTTTCAAATAGTTTCTACTTTTGCCGCCAAACGCCACCGTCAACGACTACTAGGCCTAGTTCAGAACTTAGCTACTAGACGCCTCCGCAGTCGGCTATTGGCAACGAACGTAGAAACCTAGGAGCGTTGTTTACAATCCTAACCTATACAATTTAGCTTCACACAGGTGTAATTAGTGGAAGGTTCTTTAACATGCCATAAATCTATGACAAGGGACCGCCAGCTTTACTTCCCCTTCGAAGGAAGGCATTCTGAAGGATTTTTAACGCTCTTAAAAATATCCGACGGCTTCGGCCGGGTTTGAACCCGCTATCTTGGGCATAGAAGCTCAGCATGCTACCAACTACGGCACCGAAGCCGCTGTTAGCAACAGTAATGTGACGTCAATGTGTCCTCCTCGGTAACAGTTGAAGATACCTCATGCGCATGACAAACATACCTGCTGTCGTTGAATGAGCAAGAAATAAATACAAACATTTACCTAATTTAGCACATATTTCTGGTGCAGTAGTTATAATTGCCAATAATTTCATTTTTAGTGACTCCCAGAATATGAAGCAAGGTTTATTCAAGTGGAAGTGTAAAGACAGGCTCTGCTCTCCTCCAGAATAATTGAAATCATGGCCTTTAAACGGTGCATGACAATAACATTGATGACTTTATATACGGTACTGTATTTTAAAATTCAACCGACAATACCCATGCAAACCAGGTGAACCAAAGGGCTGTAGGCCTATATGTTTGTTTCGTCGCCTCGCCGCGTGAGTCACAGCCGCCCCGGGCTATGTTCTGCCTCTGTGTGTTACCTGCGCCTTACGCAACGGGACTGCGAGGACAAAAGAGACCGTCTAGAATATTCGTGACCCAGCCAGTGAGGGAAATCTAGACAAGCCGTGAATCCTGGACGGTTCTAGAAGCATTCATTGAGTCACCTGCCTGTTATATAAGTGGTCTCACCAGCGAGGGAGGAACTGTGTTTTTGAGCTAGTGCGTGTTTTTACCTGAGCGACAGTAGTGTGGCGACGTGACGTGCGAAGTTACGAAACCCAAGTGAAGCTGATTCACCAGACAGCGAGGCAGTGTGAATCATACGCAGGGACTGAGTTTTGAGGAGTGTGTACTTACCTAGTGCGACAGAGATATTGTGGTGAATTGTGAAACGCAGTGGGCTGTTCCCTAGCCAGCGGACAGCGAAGCAGTGTGTAGTGGTGAGTGACTGGCTATCGTAAATAACTGTAGTTTGTGTACTCAAGGGAATGTACAGGTATTTCGGTGAGTGTCAGACTGGCTAGACACAGGTCAGCCTAATTAGTGAACGGACTGCTGCTCGAGAGAGTGAAAGGGAAGTGTTCCCAGTCAGAGAGGAACTAGACTGAGATACTAATTGCTTGTATCTGTTTATCGTGCGGTGTACTGTAACTTGCTAAGACCTGCAATAAAATTACTATTTCTCTAAAAGGACCATTGTTTTGTGCTTCTACCCACCGTAGTCCAGTTAACGAAAGTGCAACAAGGGGTGGCACGTTACATTATGATTCAACAATTCAGTAATTCTACTGAACAAGAGAACAAGCCTTTTGGTAACTTTCAACAAGGTATATTACTGAAAATATAGTATTTATGATTGACAAACCTTTCTCGGAGTTGTTGGGAGTCGTTTCACATTCTCAATTGCCACTGCTGCACCGGAAATAATTACCTTTAACGTAAATAAAGCTTTATTGGTCGTGTTCATTTGAACAAGGTCGGCCATTTAACAATCACACCGGACACTACGTCATACCCACGTGACACGTTGCAAACATGAAAAATGACATAAAAGGCAAAACCATTGGCCTGGATAAAGATTATTGATACGTGACTTCCCACACTGTGCGTGACAAATCCAGGGGTGTTATCTATTAGCTAACGCGGCCCGCAGGGCCGCGCTATCAATCCTTCATTGGTCTGGACGAAACTATTGGGCAAGTCAAACCATTGGTACTCCTTCACAAACATTCAAAAGATGGCCGTCAGCAGCAATTTCAGCTACATAAGTCGTGCTCCTATTAGGGCGGGATGGTGGGTCTACGGCAGCGGACGAGTGAACATCTATTACTATATCATCTCCAGATACCATTACTACAGTTATTTTGGCCAATTTCAATACTTACAATTTTTTTAACACTTGTTCTTCTGTTCTATAGCACCATCAAGAATTCTTCTTTGGTTTACGCCATCATTCTTTTTTATATTCGCAACCAAGTCCCCTTAAACAAGATAGCTGCTGGATTCTGATGCAGTAACTGAGCTCACATTTATGATACCATAAACAAGAAAATGTAGGCTACTCTTCTGGTTAGGTCATTTGGTACCTGGGCTAAATGTTAATTCGAAACTCTCTCTCGCAGTAGTGTAGGTCTAGTTACAAACATTATTTGCAATAAGTGGCCTTTCTGTACCAAAATAGTACCTGCTGTGACCAGATCCTAACCTAAGAGGTAAACCGTAAATACAACTTACCAATAGCACCTCTTGATGCTTTACACTCAAGCATACTGAATAAATCACGACATAGATTAATTGCATTTTCAATATCTGCTTTTAGCTTCAAGAGATTTGCATTGTTAGGATCACCAGAAAGGGCACTCTCAACCTGAGAAATGATCACAACATCACGTCAACATCAATATAAAGTTTTAAAGAACAACGTCCCACTTGAAACTACATTATTCAATGCACACAAAATTACCAGATGCAACTCCATTGTACATTTCTCTAAATTCCCTTGTACATCGTCGCCCATTTCTCAAACTCAATTAAAATACCAACAAAAATTTGGAATGAAAAAATCGAGACTACTGGAAAAAGAAGTTACAGGAAACAGAAGGCAAATGTACATTCCGACACCATTGTTCCGTGTTATGAGGGTATCAGAGAAAGATCACACAACGAACTGACCTCGTAACCAAAGAGCACGGCCCGCTGGATGGAAGCTGCGCACTATACCGGCCTTGACATTCACAGTTGGAACCCATGCATACGGTGTAATTGAAAAGTAGCCTCTATTGCCGGTAGAATGCACTCGCCACCAAGAATAGGCGAGAAGAATCAGCGGTGTATGGTTTGTTGAATTTTTGCACTTTGAATAGGAAGAATAGCGGAGGGGGGGGGGTTCGTTTCACGAATGTCCGAGGTGTGACAATTCCCACGATAACTTTGTTCCCAATGCGAAGTCTCCTTCGTCTGTTGTGTGTAGCAAGTCCAGAGATCGTACGTTCGAGATCCTGCGCTGACAGCGACTATCCTGAATGTGGGTCTTTCACACTCCAGCCAGGAAAATGCCGGGATAGTACCTTACCACTGCTAGTAACGCACATTGAAAGAACTTCCTGACCTCCGAGACTTACGAGGCTATCCAATTAACTACGGAATCAACCGTCGAGGGCATAAGGTATCTTCTGAAAAATGGGTATCATCATGTTCTGATTTGAGAATTCTCTAGCGATTCCTTTGAATCACCCTTCAGTACATCCCCCCAGGGTGACCACAGGACGAGGGGCGGTTCGACCTTGTACATCTAGGGGGGTGAGAATTTAAAAAATGCCGACTGGCTGTTGAACATTGCCGACTATACGCTTAAAAACTGAGCAACGGGAGGGAAAGGGAGGGAGGGGGTGGGGAGGTGGGGGGGGGGGGGGGAGACAGTGGCGGCAAACGATACACAAGGCAAATATACTTAATTAAAGGCTTTCATTTAAAATGTATTTTATTAGTTCCAGAATTTTGAATCGCAGGAAAATTTTATAAATGAACAAAATAAGTGTTTAAATATTACAAGAATTAAAGAAAATCTAGTTATTCTTTCTAAAACACTACTCTACGATGTTTTAACAAGGACTTCTTCTCCACTATCTCCGTAATTTCAATGTCGTCGACCTTATCTTTCGTTGAAAACAACATCATGAGGGAGTCTAAGCTGTCGTCACCCATCGATGTCCGCAAATGATTGTAAATGAGCTTCAACTTGCTGAAGGACCGTTAGGAAGAAGCAGAAGACACTGGGGATGTTAAAATCAGTCGAACTACTTGTTAACCACACGGGATAATCCTCTTTAACTTAACAGCAACTTTTGCGATTTCTTTAAAAGATGAGCACTGTTTACTGGCATCGAGCAGGATTTCAAGCTCAGCCAGCACAAGCTCTTCATCTTGAAGGATGATTTTCGAGTGTGATTGCTTTATAGATCGGACGCGCTTGATGGTGCAGTTTTTTCTCTCAGCGGGTATCTTGAAAATTATGTGGAATGGCTCTAGCAAAGAAATTAGTTTTGCGAGATTGTCTTGCACGCTTGTAGTAAATACATCCACAAGTATTCGGAACTCCTTTCTGTAGAATGTAAGGAAAGAAATCTCTGCTGTCGTTTCAGCATGCGCGTCATTCTTCTTTGTAAATCGCCGGGTCCTGTGGTGCTTTAAGAAGTCTTCCTCCGCATTTACTTGCATACTTTTCGCAAATAACGATGCGTTCATCTAGCCGTCGTCGTTGATATCTTCAAAATACTTCAAAGCGCTCTAAACCAGCTGCATCGCGTCTACTACATTCAACTCCTCCACTTCTAAAAGCTCGGTTACGTTCTTAATTTTAAACATGATGTTTTTGGTAAAGTACATGCCTCAGATAAAATCAAAGTAGAAGCTTTTTGTGCAAGCCTGACGCAAAATTTCGGGTTTTACTGTCAAATTCAGAATCGAGTTATGTTTTCCTTGTTTCCAATGCTGTGACTATCTCTTCATAAGACGTATAAACAGCTCTCATCGATTCGGCGCGCGCAGTCCACCTTGTTTTTGATAAATTCTTTTGTTGAAGTGAATGTTTAATTTTTTCCAGCTCTTTCTGCAAGCTTAAATGTCGTTTCGTGCTACCCGTAAAAAAACCTACAATGCTTCAAGAGTGTCAAAAATCTCTCTGATAAGTGCGCTAGCATTACAAGCTGGCTCTACGAAAATGTTTAACCTGTGAGTTTGGCATGGAACGTACGGAATATATATTTTGCACTTCTCTGATAGCTTTTTCTGAGTGCCATTGTATATGCCAGACATGTTACTAGCAAAGTCGTACGATTGAAACGCTAGTTTATCGAGTGGAAGTAAAAGTTCTTCTGAATTTAAAATTAATTTTTTTTCCAGCCAACTCCTCTCTAGTCATTTTTGTTAAAACAGCGTCTATTTTTAAAAGCTGCTCCACAGGAACGAGCTCTTCATCTTTTTCGACGACGTGTCGGATATTCAACGCGAAGAGGTCTTTATGTGACATATCGGGAGTAGTATCCGCTATAACGGAGAACATACCGGTGTTCTTGATCTCTTCTGCAATTATTTCACGAGTTTTCCCTCCAAGTAGACGGATGAATTCATTTTGAGAGTCCTTGCTCATATACGTAGGCTAACGTTGTGCTTTCGCGTATTCACTTCTTCCAACCACCTATTCATCACCGGACTATGCCGTGAAAGTAACTTCACAATTCGCGTGAAGTTTCCATTATCTTGAGTGATTCCATCCTCGTGACCTCGGAAAGCCAAACCTTGCCGACAAAGGGTTCTTGCTGTGTCAATAAGTATCTGGATAACTTTTTTGTGGAACTCCTTTTCTTGTTCTTCCTCAATTCTGATCGTCCGTAAATGTTTATCAAGGAGAACGTCTACGTGGCCTTTTGCATTGACAAAGTGGCACAAATCTGTCATAGCTGCTTGATGAGCTTCTGAAGTGAAGTGTTCTTGTAATTTGCCCTTTATCATCTTTCCGCGACTTTTCAATTTGTGCCACTGACGTACTCCAGCGTACGACCATTCTTCACTTGCGGACGCCCTTCCTCGTCCGTTTGGAAATAAGCCACAGGCAAAACAAAACACCGCGTCTTTTTCAATGCTGTACTTCAACATGAGAAAGCCCGTATACCAGGCTGGATTAAATCGATGCTGCTTATTTTCTGGTATGTCTGGATTTGCTGGAAATACACTAAGTTTTGGCTCGAAGGCCCCAAGTGAAGTCAGGTACAGTCGTTCGTTTGCCGTGATAATTCTTCTCCGTTTTGCAGGATCGCGATTAAGAGGTAAATCGCCCACTTGAATGAGTACTGCGTCTGCACGCATGTTATTTTCCTACTCTCTTGCTCGTTGAAGCAACTGACCGCTTTCATCGTGGATTCTGGATAAGCAGTCTTATCATTTCTACCATAAAAAGTTTTGTGTTCGGAATAGCGTCTTCTTTTATTGTTTTCAAAATACCTTCAACTCTTTTGAAATGCGTTATAAACTCACTAACTTGGCCAGAAAAATCAATCCACGATAATTCGCTACTACGCGGTGTAGGATCGTCACCACTACAACCGATGAAGTTCCAGCTGCTCGTAACTTGCAAACGTCAGATGTGTTGGGAGATAGTGATGGTTCAACGGTTCGCGATGAGCAACGGTGGTCAATGGCTCAACGGTAGATGATGGCTAACAATGGGCGATGGCTCAACGGTGGTAAATGGCGGAACGGTGGACGATGGCTCAACGATGGACGATGGCTCAACGGTAGACGATGGCTCAACGGTAGATTTTGATTTTAATTGTACCTTAGCTACCCGATGGGCATTACGTTCAACCCTTTGAAGACGTCGCAGGGGAGCTTTTCCGGATATTCGTTCCATCGACAAAGTTACTTAGACTTGTCTCCTCCACCCCGCCCCGGTTTTCTTGTCACTGGGTTTTAAAACACTCTGTAGGTTTTACTAAAATAAAAAAAAGATGGTTTAAGAGAGAACAACCTCCCCCCCCCCCCACAAAGGTAGACTTTTATGGATTTGTCGGGCATTTTTTTATTGATAACACCATTAAACATAAACATGGCTGAAAATATGCATGTATTTATTGTATTATTACGTACGTTTCATGGGTACGCGATGCTCCGTGAAAATGTTCCGTGCCGGCGAAAACTCACGTCCCCACTGCCACTGCATTTGCACCTAGTTATCACTGTAAAAGTTGCTGGTTCAGGAACGACTGCTTTCGCTCATTCTCAGTGACCACTGCACTGATCATATTGAGCACTCCACCCCTTGAGGAACCTAGGAACCATAAACCTGTCAATTTTGTCACAATAGCGCGGATATGTGAGGACGCGCAGAGACAAGCGGTAGCAGGTCATAACATTTCTCCGACAACATCACAATGAGTTGGCTTGACCTGAAGTTATCAACGCGCTCACCAACACCTTTTGTCTAGCCACGTGGCACAGATGCTGGGCTCACTTCGCTGTGGAGCTGAGTCACTCTGCATAATTAACGCGGGATATTACTCCCACCCAGGAGCGTGCCGATGAGTCCATCCCTTGTCCTTAGTCCCATATTGCTCATCTGTCATCCTTTCTTCAGTTTCCATACACAGAAACGAAATGGCAAGTGGCAGCCGGTGCACAGAGGACTGGAAGTGAAACTTTTAAAATAGTTACTTTGCCGACTCTTCCTCCTGCCGCACTGGGCTATTGCCTGGCTGCACGAAATTATTGCTGCGTCCGATTGTGTTGACTCTCGGTAAAATTGCCGACTGTCAGTATAATATTTTTTTTTAAGAAATCGGACCAAATCGTATTTGGCCATGCCCCGTTTTGCTTTTTTAAATCCTGTTTTGGGAAATGTTACGACTTCTTCAGGATTTGCCGACTGCCGACTGATGTCGTATTTACCGACTGAGAAAATACCTGAGGGGGGTGAGACACCCCCCAACCCCCCCACTCGAACCGCCCCTGCACAGGACCCCGGCTGAGTCCGATATTGCTTCCACTTACTTGTGCCAGGCTGCTCTCTGTCATCTTTTCTGTCGACCTTCCTTGATCAACTCTTGTTTTCTTCCGACCCCGACGGTATTAGAGTATACTTAGCCTCGGGTGTCTCCATTATCACCTTATTTAGCCCGGGCACCCTCACCTCTTGTTTTTATTTTCATCCCCTCTCCTGCCTTCTGTATAAGACCTAAAGGAGGCAGGGTGTGTGTAGCCCTAGGGCTACCCCTTAAGGTGCACCCTGAATAGTGCTACACCCTAAAGAGCTCACAGCTGTAAAGTTCGGGAGATCGCGAACCTATACCTAAGCTGGGCCTGTTTTACCCCATTCTCCAGTGACTCTGGGGCGGACCCTTTCCTATCTGCCTTTTGTGACTCTGTTTCCTTCCAAATCCGTCAATTCTCAATTTTCGAGGGTTGAGGGCATTTCTTTTATCTGTATTTTATTTCCCTTATTCCTTCCTTTTTGTCCTTATCTTCTTCTTGGTTGGTTGGTTCTTAAGTTTAGGGGCTGCGACAACGTTGTCTTGTAGCCCCGTGTACTTTGGGTGTGTGTAGAATCTGTCTGATAACCGGTGTTAATTGTGATGACTGTATTAGTGTGTGATCACTTTCGTGATGTTTTTAATGTGTGTTTATTTCTTATGCCGCATTTGTCGGTCAAATGCTTTGGGACCACCGAACTATTAATGTATTTAATCACATTTATGTTTATAATATATAATGTAATTTTCGAGTGATTACTCGTAACAAACAAAATTTCTAAGACACATACCTCAGCTTGTTCATAGATGTTGACTCTCCGAGCCACAAGTTCACTACTGCCAAGTGTGCTTCTCGCCTAGCCGCTACGTGAAGGACTGTCGTCACATCTCCGCTTTAGCCAATCAGTCGCCGCCAGCCAGTGCTGAATTCTCGATTGTTCTACGCCCTATTTAAGAAGCGGTTCTCCTCTTCAAGAGTCAGATCCAGTACAACCAGATCCAGTACAGATCCAGTACAACCAGATCCAGTACGCCAGTACCGCATTACCGCATCACTTCATGGTATCTTCCAAAGCTTCGTTCCATGGGGCAGATACCTGACGGCATGCTTCTACAGTAAGACGGTGTACTCAGCACGTCACACCGATACGCTGGAGATTACTACGCATCAATGTCACAACTAGATGAGCTGTTGCAAGGCTCAGATTACAGTTCTCACCGCTACGCAAGATGAAAGCTTGCTTGTTACTTTCGCTCTTCAGTGAACTTTGGTTCTAAAGAAGAACCTTTCTTCAAGCCGATACTTTATTTCGAGATGCTGGACATCGAAATCACAAAGTATAGTGTTCGTAAACTATAAACTACAACAGCAAACCAGCAAGCTCTGGCCACGGCCGACCTGCAGCAATGAACCTCTCTAGTCAGCATGAATAGCAACGGAAGATAAGTTACGTTCTTTTATTCTCTATTTTTATCACTAATCTTCTATGTTTTAATGGTTTTAATATTGCTTGCAAGTGCAATTATTTTCAAAATAGTGTGTCTTTAAAATGAACTCTTGTAAATAGCACCAGGTTGTGCCAACCTACTAATTTTTAAACCCAAAGGGTTTCCAGTAATGTATAGAATTTATCACTTGTGTCAAACAACAAATAAAGTTTATATTATATTAATGCTTAAATGCAGTGTTAAATTTAAACTTAAAGTTGAGTATAAGGAACCAGGCCGCACTCCCCTAGCCCAAAATATTCAGTCTAATAGCTTCTTTCACAGTAGTTATTTTGTCCAGGCATTGCCTGATGCTTTCTCCCGTTTATGAGAACGAACTTGGGCTGTTCTTCACATAACCAGTGTGTGTTATCTGTTTTTTAATTTACGTACAGACTGCAACTTAGAATTTTTCAAATAGTTCCTACTTTTGCCGCCAAGCGCCTCCGTCAACGACTAATAGGCCAAGTTCAGAACTTAGCTACTAGACGCCACCGCAGTCGGCTCTTGGCAACGAACGTAGAAACCTAAGAGCGTTGTTTACATTCTTAACCTATCCAATTTAGCTTCACACAGGTGTAATTAGTGGAAGGTTCGTTAACATCCGTAAGCTAGCTGTAATTGTAGTGTTGTTATATAGTTCTAGTGTTCATTTCATCATCATTTTACAATTTCACCTAAAAATAGGGGCCGATTATCTCGATGTTAGGTCCTTTAATACACCTATTATCATCATATTAAATATTCCGTTTTACCTTTGTCGGCAACGAAAATAAAACAAGTCAGCCTTACGTCGGTGGCTACGTTGTGCACACAGTCGAAAAAATAATTTATTGTGTGGAATGTTTGGATTACATTTCCCAGAACTATAAATCCCCTCCACTCAAGAGCCTAACTGCAGCACAAGATTTACGAAATCTACGTTACCCAATACCTGATTCCGAGTCATTACTATCGGATATTCAGCTCTTCGTTGAAAATGCTGCATCATATGTTCCTGAAGAAATGTAGGCTACTAGATGTTATATGTTCGAACCTAGTTCGTGTTTTGACTAAGAGTCCACTTCTGCAGTGTCCAAATTGTGACAAGGCCGGCTTGCCAGCATTGTTGCAGAGAATTTTTATGACCAATTTTGGATATTATTGCGCAAACTGGAGGAATGGTTGCTTCCAAATGACTTTTGTACAACCGCTCAGCAGGTTTAAAACAAATCGAGTGAAACTATTAAAATTCTATTTTCATAAGTTGCAACGCATGTCTACCTAATATTTAATACCACGCTATTTTAACTTGTGATATAATTTACACTTTGATATTGCGAAAATTATGACAATTAGGGCCATTGTACACAAGCGGGCAAACTGCCGCGTTTCGCCCGCCTCCTACGGCGCCATCGGACAGAACCTACAGTTATGAATTGGTCTGTCTACACGAGCGTTTTGCCGGTCGCGGGAGGAGGCGTTCGAGAGGCGTCGGGCGGGAGGCACGCCTCTGGAGGCTTCCTGCCCACTAGCGGGAGAACCGCGTACGAAACTACACGTGGCGTTTTGCAAGCAGTTTACACGAGTCAGTAACCTCACGGCCGACTGGATGCGAGCTGCGCTCTCTATACCGGCCTTGACATTCCCAGTTAGAACCCACGGATAACGTTTAATTGGAAAATTTCCTCTAGTTGCCGATAGAGCGCGTCCCCAGCCCATGTATAGGCGCGATTAGTTGATGTGCAGTGTGTTTCTCACTGTGTTACGTAACAACGACATTTTGTTTCAGTTTCAGTTAGTGTAAGTAGTCGGTATTAATATAGGCCTACTGAATTCCTACGTTGTTTGGAGTGTTTGCTGATGAAATTGTATAATGCTGGGGTAAAATATAAACTATGGTTTGAACGCCGCTGCTCAAATCCAGTATGTCATTTTGCACGTCGATAGAATAGAATAGAAGGCGTTTTTGTTCACACGCCGCGTTTTGACCGCCACGTGTAGATTGCACAATTGTGGCGCGGGCTGCCTTAGGCGGGTCACACGCCGCGTTTTGACCGCCACGTGTAGATTGCACAATTTTGGTGCTGTCTGCTCTAGGCGAGTCACACGCCGCGTTTTGACCGCCACGTGTAGATTGCACAATTTTGGCGCTGTCTGCTCTAGGCGGGTCACACGCCGCGTTTTGACCGCCACGTGTAGATTGCACAATTTTGGCGTTGTCTGCTCTAGGCGGGTCACACGCCGCGTTTTGACCGCCACGTGTTGATTACACAATTTTGGCGTGGTCTGCTCGAGGCGGGTCACTCGCCGCGTCTTGACCGCCACGTGTAGATTGCACAATTGAGGCGCGGGCAGCTCTAGGCGGGTCACACGCCGCGTTTTGACCGCCACGTGTAGATTGCACAATGTTGGCGCTGTCTGCTCTAGGCGAGTCACACGCCGCGTTTTGACCGCCACGTGTAGATTGCAAAATTTTGGCGCTGTCTGCTCTAGGCGGGTCACACGCCGCGTTTTGACCGCCACGTGTAGATTGCACAATTTTGGCGCTGTCTGCTCTAGGCGGGTCACACGCCGCGTTTTGACCGCCACGTGTTGATTACACAATTTTGGCGTGGTCTGCTCGAGGCGGGTCACACGCCGCGTTTTGACCGCCATGTGTAGATTGCACAATTTTGGCGCGGTCTGCTCTAGGCGGGTCACACGCCGCGTTTTGACCGCCACGTGTTGATTACGCAATTTTGGCGTGGTCTGCTCGAGGCGGGTCACACGCCGCGTTTTGACCGCCACGTGTAGATTGCACAATTGTGGCGCGGTCTGCTCTAGGCGAGTAACACGCCACGTTTTGACCGCCACGTGTTGATTACACAATTTTGGCGTGGTCTGCTCTAGGCGGGTCACACGCCGCGTTTTGACCGCCACGTGTTGATTACACAATTTTGGCGCGGTCTGCTCTAGGCGGGTCACACGCCGCGTTTTCACCGCCACGTGTTGATTACACAATTTTGGCGTGGTCTGCTCGAGGCGGGTCACACGCCGCGTTTTGACCGCCACGTGTAGATTGCACAATTTTGGCGGTGTCTGCTCTAGGCGGGTCACACGCCGCGTTTTGACCGCCACGTGTAGATTGCACAATTGTGGCGCGGTCTGCTCTAGGTGGGTCACACGCCGCGTTTTGACCGCCACGTGTAGATTGCACATTATTGGCGCGGTCTGCTCTAGGCGGGTCACACGCCGCGTTTTGACCGCCACGTGTAGATTACACTATATTGGCGCGGTCTGCTCTAGGCGGGTCACACGCCACGTTTTGACCGCCACGTGTTGATTACACAATTTTGGCGCGGTCTGCTCTAGGCGAGTCACACGCCGCGTTTTGACCGCCACGTGTTGATTACACTATATTGGCGCGGTCTGCTCTAGGCGGGTCACACGCCGCGTTTTGACCGCCACGTGTTGATTACACAATTTTGGCGTGGTCTGCTCTAGGCGGGTCACACGCCACGTTTTGACCGCCACGTGTTGATTACACAATTTTGGCGCGGTCTGCTCTAGGTGGGTCACACGCCAAGTTTTGACGGTCACGTGTAGATTGCACTATATTGGCGCGGCCTGCTCTAGGCGAGTCACACGCTGCGTTTTGACCGCCACGTGTTGATTACACAATATTGGCGCGGTCTGCTCTAGGCGGGTCACACGCCACGTGTAGATTACACTATATTGGCGCGGTCTGCTCTAGGTGGGTCACACGCCACGTTTTGACGGTCACGTGTAGATTGCACAATTTTGGCGTGGTCTGCTCTAGGCGAGTCACACGCTGCGTTTTCACCGCCACGTGTTGATTACACAATATTGGCGCGGTCTGCTCTCGGCGGGTCACACGCCACGTGTAGATTACACTATATTGGCGCGGTCTGCTCTAGGCGGGTCACACGCCACGTTTTGACCGCCACGTGTAGATTAAACTATATTGGCGCAGTCTGCTCTAGGCGGGTCACACGCCACGTTTTGACGGTCACGTGTAGATTACACTATATTGGCGCAGTCTGCTCTAGGCGGGTCACACGCCGCGTTTTGACGGTCACGTGTAGATTACACTATATTGGCGCAGTCTGCTCTAGGCGGGTCACACGCCACGTTTTGACCGCCACGTGTAGATTACACTATATTGGCGCGGTCTGCTCTAGGTGGGTCACACGCCACGTTTTGACCGCCATGTGTAGATTGCACAATACTGGCGCGGTCTGCTTTAGGCGGGTCACACGCCGCGTTTTGACCGCCACGTGTAGATTACACTATATTGGCGCAGTCTGCTCTAGGCGGGTCACACGCCACGTTTTGACCTCCACGTGTAGATTACACTATATTGGCGCAGTCTGCTCTAGGCGGATCACACGCTACGTTTTGACGGTCACGTGTAGATTACACTATATTGGCGCAGTCTGCTCTAGGCGGGTCACACGCCACGTTTTGACGGTCACGTGTAGATTACACTATATTGGCGCGGTCTTCTCTAGGCGGGTCACACGCCGCGTTTTGACCGCCACGTGTAGATTACACTATATTGGCGCAGTCTGCTCTAGGCGGGTCACACGCCACGTTTTGACCGCCACGTGTAGATTACACTATATTGGCGCAGTCTGCTCTAGGTGGGTCACACGCCACGTTTTGACGGTCACGTGTAGATTACACTATATTGTCGCAGTCTGCTCTAGGCGGGTCACACGCCACGTTTTGACCGCCACGTGTAGATTACACTATATTGGCGCAGTCTGCTCTAGGCGGGTCACACGCCACGTTTTGACGGTCACTTGTAGATTACACTATATTGGCGCGGTCTGCTCTAGGTGGGTCACACGCCACGTTTTGACGGTCACGTGTAGATTAGACTATATTGGCGCAGTCTGCTCTAGGCGGGTCACACGCCGCGTTTTGACCGCCACGTGTAGATTGCACAATACTGGCGTGGTCTGTTCTAGGTGGGTCACACGCCACGTTTTGACCGCCACGTGTAGATTACACTATATTGGCGCGGTCTGCTCTAGGCGGGTCACACGCCACGTTTTGACCGCCACGTGTTGATTACACAATATTGGCGCGGTCTGCTCTAGGCGGGTCACACGCCACGTTTTGACCGCCACGTGTAGATTACACTATATTGGCGCGGTCTGCTCTAGGCGGGTCACACGCCACGATTTGACCGCCACGTGTAGATTACACTATATTGGCGCGGTCTGCTCTAGGCGGGTCACACGCCACGTTTTGACCGCCACGTGTAGATTGCACAATATTGGCGCGGTCTGCTCTAGGTGGGTCACACGCCGCGTTTTGACCGCCACGTGTATATTACACTATATTGGCGCGGTCTGCTCTAGGTGGGTCACACGCCACGTTTTGACCGCCACGTGTAGATTGCACAATATTGGCGCGGTCTGCTCTAGGTGGGTCACACGCCACGTTTTGACCGCCACGTATAGATTACACTATATTCGCGCGGTCTGCTCTAGGCGGGTCACACGCCACGTTTTGACCGCCACGTGTAGATTACACTATATTGGCGCGGTCTGCTCTAGGTGGGTCACACGCCACGTTTTGACCGCCACGTGTAGATTACACTATATTGGCGCGGTCTGCTCTAGGCGGGTCACACGCCACGTTTTGACCGCCACGTGTAGATTACACTATATTGGCGCGGTCTGCTCTAGGTGGGTCACACGCCACGTTTTGATCGCCACGTGTAGATTACACTATATTGGCGCGGTCTGCTCTAGGCGGGTCACACGCCGCGTTTTGACGGTCACGTGTAGATTACACTAGACTATATTGGCGCGGTCTGCCCTAGGCGGGTCACACGCCGCGTTTTGACCGCCACGTGTAGATTACACTATATTGGCGCGGTCTGCTCTAGGCGGGTCACACGCCACGTTTTGACCGCCACGTGTAGATTACACTATATTGGCGCGGTCTGCTCTAGGCGGGTCACACGTCACGTTTTGACCGCCACGTGTAGATTACACTATATTGGCGCAGTCTGCTCTAGGCGGGTCACACGCCACGTTTTGACGGTCACGTGTAGATTGCACAATACTGGCGCGGTCTGTTCTAGGTGGGTCACACGCCACGTTTTGACCGCCACGTGTAGATGACACTATATTGGCGCGGTCTGCTCTAGGCGGGTCACACGCCACGTTTTGACCGCCACGTGTAGATTACACTATATTGGCGCGGTCTGCTCTAGGCGGGTCACACGCCACGTTTTGACCGCCACGTGTAGATTACACTATATTGGCGCGGTCTGCTCTAGGTGGGTCACAAGCCACGTTTTGACCGCCACGTGTAGATTACACTATATTGGCGCGGTCTGCTCTAGGCGGGTCACACGCCGCGTTTTGACCGCCACGTGTAGATTACACTATATTGGCGCGGTCTGCTCTAGGCGGGTCACACGCCACGTTTTGACCGCCACGTGTAGATTACACTATATTGGCGCGGTCTGCTCTAGGCGGGTCACACGCCGCGGTTTGACCGCCACGTGTAGATTTCACTATTTTGGCGCGGTCTGCTCTAGGTGGGTCACACGCCACGTTTTGACCGCCACGTGTAGATTGCACTATATTGGCGCAGTCTGCTCTAGGCGGGTCACACGCCACGTTTTGACCGCCACGTGTAGATTACACTATATTGGCGCGGTCTGCTCTAGGCGGGTCACACGCCGCGTTTTGACCGCCACGTGTAGATTTCACTATTTTGGCGCGGTCTGCTCTAGGTGGGTCACACGCCACGTTTTGACCGCCACGTGTAGATTGCACTATATTGGCGCGGTCTGCTCTAGGTGGGTCACACTCCGCGTTTTGACCGCCACGTGTAGATTGCACAATACTGGCGCGGTCTGCTCTAGGTGGGTCACACGCCACGTTTTGACCGCCACGTGTAGATTACACTATATTGGCGCGGTCTGCTCTAGGCGGGTCACACGCCGCGTTTTGACGGTCACGTGTAGATTACACTATATTGGCGCGGTCTGCTCTAGGTGGGTCACACGCCACGTTTTGACAGCCACGTGTAGATTACACTATATTTGCGCGGTCTGCTCTGGCGGGTCACACGCTGCGTTTTGACGGTCACGTGTAGATTACACTATATTGGCGCGGTCTGCTCTAGGTGGGTCACACGCCACGTTTTGACCGCCACGTGTAGATTACACTATATTGGCGCAGTCTGCTCTAGGCGGGTCACACGCCACGTTTTGACCGCCACGTGTAGATTACACTATATTGGCGCGGTGTGCTCTAGGCGGGTCACACGCCACGTTTTGACCGCCACGTGTAGATTACACTATATTGGCGCGGTCTGCTCTAGGTGGGTCACACGCCACGTTTTGACCGCCACGTGTAGATTACACTATATTGGCGCGGTCTGCTCTAGGCGGGTCACACGCCGCGTTTTGACCGCCACGTGTAGATTACATTATATTGGCGCGGTCTTCTCTAGGCGGGTCACACGCCACGTTTTGACCGCCACGTGTAGATTACACTATATTGTCGCGGTCTGCTCTAGGCGGGTCACACGCCGCGTTTTGACCGCCACGTGTAGATTACACTATATTGGCGCAGTCTGCTCTAGGCGGGTCACACGCCACGTTTTGACCGCCACGTGTAGATTACACTATATTGACGCGGTCTGCTCTAGGCGGGTCACACGCCGCGTTTTGACCGCCACGTGTAGATTACACAATTTTGGCGCTGTCTGCTCTAGGTGGTTCACACGCCACGTTTTGACCGCCAAGTGTAGATTGCACAATACTGGCGCGGTCTGCTCTAGGTGGGTCACACGCCACGTTTTGACCGCCACGTGTAGATTACACTATATTGGCGCGGTCTGCTCTAGGCGGGTCACACGCCGCGTTTTGACCGCCACGTGTAGATTGCACAATACTGGCGCGGTCTGCTCTAGGTGGGTCACACGTCACGTTTTGACCGCCACGTGTAGAGTACACTATATTGGCGCGGTCTGCCTTAGGCGGGTCACACGCCGCGTTTTGACCGCCACGTGTAGATTGCATAATACTGGCGCGGTCTGCTCTAGGCGGGTCACACGCCACGTTTTGACCGCCACGTGTAGATTAAACTATATTGGCGCGGTCTGCTCTAGGCGGGTCACACGCCGCGTTTTGACCGCCACGTGTAGATTGCTGAATACTGGCGCGGTCTGCTCTAGGTGGGTCACACGTCACGTTTTGACCGCCACTTGTAGATTACACAATTTTGGCGCGGTCTACTCTAGGTGGGTCACACGCCTTGTTTTGACCGCCACGTGTAGATTGCACAATTTTGGCGCTGTCTGCTCTAAGCGGGTCACACGCCGCGTTTTGACCGCCACGTGTAGATTGAAACATTTTGGCGCGGTATTAAGCGGGCGACACGCGTCATGTTTACCCTCTCGTGTAGAATGGCCTTTAGAGTTAAAAGTCTTTGCCAGGTTGCTGTGTGTGAGCAGTTGTGTAACTAACGGGATTTCAAGTAAAAAGCCTCTTTGTCTAGGCGGTTATACCATGGAAGAAGAACACTAGGAAGCGAAGCTCCCATAAGGCCAATGGTTATCACTTTCTAATTTCGATCCTCAGCTGTTACACCTTACTGCACTCTGATGAGAAGTGAACCGCACCACAAAATGGCGCGGCCTTTAAATGTATGCTACATTTCGAGGTTAGGTAGTTGCTATTGCAAGTATTTGAGATTACAGTTTCCATTATTTTTAAAATTGCCTACGTTACGGCGTAAAATCATTCTGTAATTAATTTCTTTTCCCGCGAATGTTTTCGAAGTCCCAATATACAAAGCTACAATAGATCAACTTATTTTCCTCCACTAAGGACCAGCATTGGCTACTCATAATCTGGGACAATAATCAGCGATCCAACCCAACTGTTGTCACACATTAGGTTATACCAATAATAGCACCTGTATAATAATTCACGTATACACATCTTTAATGCATAATAAAATAGGATGAATGAGGTAGTTTTGAAGGAAATAAACAAATAAAATGAAGATATATGAATACATTTATATTTTAGGTAAGTACATATAATTTACACATACAGTATATGGCAATTAATTGTACATATCAAAGAAGATATATGAATACATACAATTTACAAATTTTATAAGACAATTCAGTATGAATATAGTCGTTGTCCCACTTGTAGGCCTGTCTCTCAGAGCAGTGAATGAGATGCAGTGCAGAGAAAAGGGCTATATTGTAGGAGTCATTTATGCAAGTGCATACTATGCCAATCGTCAGATTGGAGATACTGTATCCCTCCACACATCTCATCTTCCTGTTACTCCTTGTGTACCTGAAAAGGCATCAAACGGGCCAAGACAAGAAACTTGGTAATATATATTTGGTAACGCTTCGGGAGTGATGAACCTAGTACAAAACTACTTAAATTAGCTGAAATATCATCATCGTTTCTTCGCTCCAGCAAGCCGGGTGCGGTTATAAATGACGAATAATAATTGTGCAAATTATGTAGTACGGTATTAGAGGTTTTCTCCTACATTAGTGAAATTTCAGTTGTGTTGTGTCGGCATTGAAGACATGGTTTAAAGGACAAATAAAATATTGCCAACCTCGCGCATACGGTAAGCATGGCCGCGTGGTGTTTGTTTTATGCTGTGATGGATCCGCTTGATTTGTTGTCTTTCTACGTTAAGGCTTTACATACAAAAACCTAACCTGAGGCTAACGCTCGAGACTCGCTTGTAGAAGACTACAAGCAGTCCAGACAGAAGCCAATTGTATCTCGCTTAGCTCGCTACGCATGACCTGTGTCGTGTATTTTGTATACTATACATTGGAAACAGAGAGATGTTGTTTGAGTCTTCAGTCTTTTGACTGGTTTGATGCAGCACTCCATGTTTCCCTAATCTGAGCTTATTGTTTCATCTCTACATAGCTACCACACCCTACATCCGAGGCAATTTGTTTAAAATATTCTAACCTTGGTCTACCTCGACTGTTCTTATCCTCGACCCTTCCTTCCGTAACTAAGGTTGCTATTCCTGGGGTTCATAGTATGTGTCGTACCAACCTATCTTTTCTCTTCATTAGCAGTCGCCACAAACATCTCTCCTCTCCCAATCGTCTTAATACCTCTTCATTTGTAACCCTATCTACCCAACTGATCTTCATCATTCTCCTGTAACACCACCTTTCACACGCTTCAATTCTCATCTTTTCTACTGTACCAATAGTCCAAGTTTCACTCCCATAGATCGCCACGCTCCAGACGAAGGCTTTTAAAAATGACTTCCGAATACCTAAATCTATGTCCGATGTCAACAGAGGTGAAATCACGTCAATGTATACTCTTGTGTGTGTGTCTCGGTACAGTTGGGACACCTAATGCGCCTATTTCAGTAGCAGTTGAGCAACGACAAGAAATGACAAACAATGTAAATTGCCGTCGTTGAATGAATGAACAACAAATAACGACTTAAGTCACATATTTACATAATTTAGCACATATTTCCTAAGCAATAGTGATAATGGACAGTAATTTCAATTAGTAACGACTCCCAGAATATCAAATGAAAATTATGGAAATAACATATAATAGGTAAGTGCCAGTGTAGGATCCAGGTTCATCAGTCCTGAAGAATTACAAATGTCAAATCATGAGGTGGAGCGATTAAAAACGAACTCTCTTAAATTCAGCACAGCCTGTGTAAACAATTGTACCTCAAAATACTTTCATTTCTCAACCTGCTATATAGATTTACAATCATCCACTTGCACTTAACTTATCCCCCCCCCCCTTTTATTACCTGCAACATATGTTACTGGTGATCCAAGCTGCAACTTGCTTCAACGATAAATCAAATTACTCAGCTGCTCTTATCAACATCTTCAACACATCGGCCAAGATACCACCCCATGGCAAGGATCCTTAATGGTTTATGACTGTTTTAAACACAGATAATGTGAAACTGCACGTTTTAACGAGATCAAAACCTACAGTTATAAGGGACACTCAGACCATGTTATTTAGACAACCACTGTACATAAAATTTACAACCTTCACAAGACAATTGAAGAAACTAATTTTCACAAAGCAGTAACACTCCTACATAGGATTGAAATAAGGTACCTGAATCTGAGATAAAGATACATGTTTGAAAGAGATTTAAGCTGGTACACCCACACCCCACCTGCTCCTATAGTTAGAGCCCTGCGCGGATAAACAAAACGTTATCCGCATCCGCCCCGCATCCGCACGACTGTTATCCGCATCCGCCTGCCTGGTATCCGCATCCGCCCCGCAGCCGCACGCCTGTTATCTGCATCCGTATCCGCCCCGCATGGCTTTTATTCGCATCCGCTGATATTTCAATATTATGTTTGATTTATTAGATCAAGCATAACGTGTTAAACCAACACATTTAGACATTTGAGGAGAAAGTCGTTCCTGACAATTTCCTTCATTGCAAGGAACTTCAAGTTGGCATTCCAAAGGACTTCAACGTGGATGACACTTCTGGTTCCTTGACCTCCGCTTTAGACAAAAAATTGGCTATACTTTTTTGGCTACTTTCGCACTTGTGCCTCAGGAAGTTGGATGTGCCCGATTTGTGTCCTGAGTATGAATACACTGTTTTACAGGTAAAACATCACTATATCGTTCACCCTTTCGTTTCCATTGAAAACGTAACCAAATGTCTGCCATATCTTTGACTTGAGCTTTGTTTCACGCGCTATTGAATATTCACCTTGTTTTATCTTAATGTATAGTTTATCCATGTTGGTGATGATTTTCATACTCACGGTCGCGGTAACATTCACTAATAAGTGAACTTCTCTTTACACTTGGGGAAAGGGATTGACATTTGGCAGGAAATTCCAAGTCAGTCATCATCCTTCTGCTTCTGGACACATCCATGTTCGCATAGATGATGTCATAGTTGATGTTGCAATATCACAGCCAACGTGCTTCAGTGGCATGTTGGAAATAAATCTACAGATAAACCTGGATCCCGATCTTCCAGGATAGCTTAGATGGCGAACTAGCTGACATGAAGAATGTTAATGATGTCACCACGATCAACTAACAAGCTTATTGACAGCATTATATCTCGTACGTATAGTAATAATAGCAGTGAGAAGCGATGATGATGGGATGTCAAGACCATCTACTACAAACATACGGTAATTAATAAAATGTAGTTGAAAGCATAATTATGAGTGAAATGATCTTTTCGTGTATAAGTGCAATACGTGCCGGAATATTTCGTACGCAATAGGCTATAGGAGTATTCCTCTTTTAAGCATGAAGCTGTAGATTGGCATAACGTAAGTTTGTATTCTAAAGACTATCCGGAAATTTACTCGAAACATTATCCGCTATCCGCTATCCGCACAGCAATGCAAACTATATCCGCGTAGCGAACATATCCGCATCCGCGCAGGGCTTTACCTTTATTCAGCATTTATTTAATTCATTCATAGCTGTACAGGAAATGGATATACAGTACACCTCCAAGTTTCCTAATAATTTGAATGAATGGATGAATGAATGAAAAATAAATATTGGCATATTAAGTATTAACAGGTGTTCAAAGCGAATTGAATTAGTTATAAATATTGGCACCAGTAGGTTTTAGTTAATTTGCTCTTTCATGGAATCATCTTGAATCAGTGTTCCAAGTTGGATGGCTACTGCCAGGTTTTCCTACTTCTGAGTAAGCAAGGAAGAGCATATTGCAAAAGACATTTGATAAATGGTTGGTTTGTAGACTTGAAAGATTCCATAACATTCTGATCAATGGCAGAGCATTGGCAGCCAAAGCCAAAGGCTATGGATTTGATTCCTGGAGGCAGTATCACATTTGAACTATGTACCCTAGCTTGTACTAATAATAATTGTAGGTACTTGGTGTTGGAGCCAACTAGGAATCTGTTCTGCAATTTCTACATTCTGTTTTGTCCTGCCATGTGGCAGTGAATACAAAACTCTATTGTGTGACCAGTAGCCGAAATTTATTGAATTTTATCTTCTTTTCCACCAAATCTTTCTAGCAGATGACCTAGATGTCATATCCCTTAAGATAGCAATCACCACCTGTCACCATCCAATGCTATTTGCATGCTACATTTCCAACTTAATGGCATGGTAATCAATTTCAATTACAAAAGAATTGGTAAAAGCCTGAACAGTATAAGGAACAGTTCATTTTGGTGATAAAACCATATTTGAGCAGTACATGTTGCAGCTGCTGTGTGGAGTTAAGTCCAGTGACAAATCAAGAGTGCTAGAGGCTGCATGACAAAATTAAAAAAGGCCCCCTCCTTTAATTGAAGATGGAAAACCTGGAATAATACTGCACCATTTGGCAATTGTGAACTGTATGTTCAAAATCCTTCTCCACTGAAATTTCACATTCCATATTAATCAAATGATGCAGTTGTATCATTAAATTTCTTGATTCATTTTTATCAGATTTAACGAGGAAAATTAGTGTTCTCAAGATGCATTTGTCACAAACAATATCAGAGAAATTTGCATGTCAATTTCAATATTGGGAAATGCTGATCCAACATTCTTATTTTTCATATATCTGTATACATTTTGTACAGTATATTGAGATCTTTAAAATCCTGGTCCCCTCCAGCACATTCTTGCAAATGTTTCTTATTCACTTCAGATATAAAGCAAAGTGGGGATATGACAGCCGCCGGATTCGCCCATGTGTTTAGAATCTCTGATTCTGTCACTTGAGAGGTTGTTGCTTATTATAGGGATTGCGACAATGAGGTCATATAGCTCCGTGTAATCGGGTGTGTGTAATTTGTGTGATAACCTGTGTTATTGTGATGGCAATACTAGTGTGTGTATTGACACTTGGAAGACGAGACATACCTCTAACAAATTGTGAGACTCAACTGTTTCAAATAATATGATCTTCTTATGTACCAAACTCAATATTGAGCAACATTGTCACTTGAACCAATTATGGACTACACCCATTCGATCAATACAGAATTAAAATCATTAAGTACTTTCATACATATTGCCAAATGAACATTTCTTCAGAAATGAACACACATTGCAGATAAGAACAGCATTAACCATGTAATCAGAAGGGCAAGGCTGATACAATTAAAACATAAACATGATGACACACTCCTCATCGGAGAAGATACCTAGATGTTATGCCCCTTAAAACAACAATCACCCTCATTAGAGCAGATGACCTAGATGTTATGCCCCTTAAAACAACAATTACCATCATCACTCACATCCCACATCTAAATACACTCACTGGCCAAGAACGGTGCAACTCGTTTTCAATTGGTCAAAAATTAAGTTCAGTATTTCATGTTGAACATTGACCACAGAAGTTCAGACCGTCTAGAAGATGCAATTCTCCTTTGGTCAACTCTTGTTCTCTGCTGACCCCAGCGGTATACTGTAAAGCACCCATCACTTTGGTTGTCATGCCTCTCGTTCCTTTTCCTTATATTCTCATTTTTTAAGAGTTCGTAACTCCATAAAATAATTATGTGTTAATAGGAGGAGATGACCTCCATGTCCAATCCCTAACAAATCCCCACAATTCCTTCCTTAATATAACAAACAGCCCCAAAGGACAACTGGTCAGAAGTTTCTAGTTTGGAGTTTCGATATCAGTTAATCTTTTGCATAATGTTTTTGGCCAGGGAGTGTATTTAGAAAACACACTAATGTGCTGCCTTGAAGAGAGACCTTCTGGCATAGGGTGTGTCTCTCATTTTCTCTGCAATCCTTTTCCGATTAAAAAAACGGATGGCCCAGAAAATCCTGACTTTAATGAAATATGACAACAGCATATCAAAAGCCTCCTGGCTGCAAAGCTTTACAGGTTTGAAGCTGTCATGTTCTGTTATTTGAAGCTTCATTTTCTGTCCAATGCATGTTTCATGCATCCTTTGAAAAAAAAAACAAGATTGAAATATTTCTTCACATTTTTTCACAAACTGGAAGACTTCCTCCTGGGGAAGAGTGAGACCCCCAAACTCATTCTCCAGACCTTCATGTGCCTTCAGGTAGGTGAAGGTCTGATGAAACTCCTGAAAAACTCGACCTTCCTCATAGAAGTCAACAAGAAGAGATTTACATAACTCACACTTGTGTGAGTTAATGAATTTCTTACAGAGGTACCCAGTGACATAATAAATAACATTGGCCTCAACATCTCCAACTTCATAGGAAGTTACATCATCTATGTTGATGGTCATGAAATCTATTTTGTCACTGGGTGGTGGCCGCTCACTCAGGAACTTGTTTAGAGTCAATAGAACTTCCTCTAAATCAAGCTCGCAGTTAGATTTGTCGGACAATTTTGGAAGGGAAGAAAGCAGTATGTGCCTAAATCCACGTCCAAATTGCACAACTGTAGGGTTATCACTGCACCCATGTTGCTGTCGGATCACTGAAAACACATTCTCAAGGGCATCCTGATTCAAAACTCGTGTGCAAAGTTTTGGGATGCCAAAGTGATTCCTCAGTTCCTCTGCAAGTGCTAGCACACTCTTTACACTAATTATCCATCCATTCAAACATACAGGTTGCCTTCGACAAACAAGAAACCGGCTTTTCTCAAATTTCTTTAGGACTTCCAAAAGAAATTTATTGTGTTCGGAATTGGATGAGATGGCATACCTTAGTTTGTACTTATGGACATTCAGCTGAACACTATTAAGACAATCAAACAACTTATCCATGAATTGAATAAATTCTGCAGTCGCAGCAGCACTGCTATGCAGCAAACCCATTGCAATCAAAACAGAGATGGCAACACTTACAGAAGAACTGAACACCTGAGCTGCATATTTCACTTTAATTTTTTGAAAGGCCCCAGTGTGGGTGTGGGATTTGGTTATTTTAGGCATTAGTTTCAAGCGAAGTGGATCAGAACACTCGGCCGCAGCCTTAAAATCAGCCCACTTCACAATTTTGCCATCAAAATCAAAATCATACTTCATTAGGTTGTTCCTCATCGATTTTAGCAAATGAGGTGGGTCATACATGAAGTGAATTTTGTGGCCATTCACAACAAAAAAAGGTTCTGAAACAGAAACTCCTAAACTACGAGCCAGAAATTGATTGTGAGGACCTTGATCACAGATGAGAACTTTCACAAAGAATCCTACGTCAATCAAGCTCTGGATGCAATCTAAAACAATTCCCTTAATTGTAAGTACGTTAGTGCCTTCATGTGTGACCCAGTAACCCAATATTTGTTTCCACTTTCTGTTGATGCCTTTAACCATAGCTACAAGGCATAAACGTCCCACATCTGGGGTTTGAACATGCCCATCATTACAAAACCCTAGGACTGAATCCGTGCTGGTGTCATAGGATAGATTCTCTTTCACTGCAACCTCATCTATAACCAATGTCACCACACGGTCAGCATCTGTCAGGTTGCGGGAGAACTCCCTCAGTGACGCCAAGACATTATTGGCAATGCCAGGCTTCACTGCAACCTTCTTCTGCCAAGAAAACAATGTCCTCACCGAAGGTAGGCACAGCGTTTTCAGGAGAAATCTGTATGTTCTCGGACTGTGGTAGTACAAAGACAACGCAAAGTCCTTAATGTGAGGTGGCCACCTCCTTTCATACTTATTTACCTGACTAAGCTTAAGCTGTGACACAAACAACCTATGGCAAGACTCCGGTAAATAAGTTCTGGAAGCCTCAATAATTTTCTTCAATTTGGAAGGTCGAGATTTTGCAGCTTCCTGTTTACGTGCCCTGAAAAGGTGTGCACGAAGCATCCTGATACTTTAGCGATAACGCAGTAGCTTCCTGGCAGTACGAGGGGTTGGGTTGCTTCTGCCCGAAGACTTCGAGTCCCGACACATCACCGATGCCTCTGGGGTGACATTCACGTTCCCAGCAGGTGACGCAAGGCCCTTTCTTCTCTTTGGAGTCGAATTTGGCTCCTCCAAATAGGTAAGTTTCCTCTTGGCCATCTTTGGGGTTTGACATTTGGCCATGGGCTCATCATTGCCTAAAATATAGAGAAATATTTTCATCATAAATATAATAAGTTATTACAGCATGGCATATGCTGGTATGTGTTATGATTAACAATACAGTGTTAATTAAAAATATAGGTGCCAGTTTGAAGAAACTTAACTCCACGTAAATTATTTCATCACGATAATGAAATACCTAAACTACAGTTTCTTATCCACATTACCAAGAGCTTCCACTATCCTATGCCAACCACCTGCCCTTCTATAATTTACTCATTCAAGGCAGAGAAGAAATAACAAGTTCATTTCTAAGTTTACTATTGTGCAACTTAAAACACATCCTTGTCCTTCCAGATACAGTGACAGAGTACACTACTGCCACCTCAGAAGTACTTCCTGTCAATATTCACTAACGTTTTGGATAAGTAAACAATGAATGATTGCCGGTAGCACTGAATGAACGTAGAACGAGCGATAACATTCTACATAATACATGAATTAGCCAAAAAAGCTTTTCAAACGATGATAAATATATCAGGGAATAATGTTTTAATAGATGTTTCCTCCACTGCCATCTGTGACCCACCCAGCCATCCCAAATAGGATCACGACTTATATAGCCAAAATTACAGCTGTGGCCGCCATTGTCAAATCCTGAAATCGCTTGCAGCAAGTGCGAGGCACGAACATGAGTGAAAGGACAGTAAGGAGGAGGTTATAATAAGTGGATTTACAGTCCAAGAGGCCCACCACAGGACCTCTCCTTAGATATGAGCACCACGCCGCTCGGATGCAATTCGCCAAAGTCCATCGAAACTGGACTGTGGAGCAGAGGAGCTCAGTGCTGTTTACGGATGAATGTCGATTCTGTTTGAGGGCACCGGATGGGAAGGAGAGAGTATGGAGAAGGCCTGGGGAAGTTATTCACCCTGTACCTTCTCTGCAAGGACACCGTTCAATGGAGGCTCTGTGATGGTCTCGGCCGGGATTACCACGGATACGCGCACGAAACTTGTGTTCGTTGACAATGAGAGCCTGACAGCGTTGACAGCCCACCGGTAAAGCAAGGAGATTTAAGTACATCACGTCGTGTCGTTTTCACCTGTCATTGGAGCGAACTTTATCCTGATGCTTGACAACGCTCGCCCACACGCTGCCGTCTGTGTACGTGAGTATCTAAATGAAGTCGGAATTGAGCGCATGGTGTGGCCTACTTGTAGTCCCGACCTAAACCCGTTAGAGCATGTCTGGGATATGCTTGGGAGACGTGCTAGGAGTCATTCTCCTGACTCCGAGCTTCGCTCTAGGAAGAATTGGAGCTCATACCACAAGAGAACATTCGAGATTGCATCCTAAGCATGCCTGATCGAATCACAGTTGTAACTGTGGCTAGAGGTGGTAATACCCGTTATTGAGCCAATGAAAATGTTGTGCAAACAAGAGGACAAACGGACTGAGTCGTAAAGTAATCATTCGTAATCATACAGTGTAACGTGTCGGAGGACAGTACGATGGATCCCAGGTTTCGACATTTCCAAATTCGTGTTTGTGCACTGTTGTGATTATTATGATAATTAATTTGTATCAATTATTGTGCTATTTAGGGTAATTAACTTATGAACCATTGCCATGTTGTTTTAATGTCATAATATTTGATTAATACAAGGTTTGAAGCGGTCCAACATTGAGTTTTGTCTGAAATTTGTAGTGTTTCGCTTTTTATGCCGGTGAGTGTATATGAGGTGCAGCAATGACCAGGGTTCCTCATTTCAATACGTAATATCGTCCAGAAGATGAAACAAGGACACAAGGTATGTAAAAGGCACATTCATGTCTGATGCAAGTGTATAAGCCACGTTCTACTTTCATTCAGAATTAATTGATTTCCTGTGGGCCTGTAACCTGCATATCAGTATTTGCCACAAATTTTCAATACATTGTACTATAGGCTAACATATTTTACAGGAATGTAAGGTTGTTCCACCCCTTGAAACAATAAACACCATCCCCATACGAGCATTCATACATAGAAAGAGACAAACCAAAAGGGTTATTTTTTATACTGTTACTCACCCAAGCACATAGCATGATATGAAGGGGAAGTAGAAGTCTCGTCTGGTATCGATCCAACTACTTCTTCGTGATATGCCATGGGAGCTGAACCAATTACCATATCAGTGGCAGCTGAGAAGAAAAGTAATAACATAAATAACATTAGCCTGCAATAAAGGTTTATTTAGGCCTACATAAAACTAATATACATGTTTTTAAATACAATACCAATACTGTCTAAGTTACAAAATGCTTACTTGGTATTGAAACACAGAAGTCATCCTGAATTGCTGACTCCATGCAACTAGTTGCAGCAATGTCAAGTACACCTGCAAATGGACAAACCACATCTGTACAATACATGAAACATGGACAATTGTAAACAAGAAGAGAAAAAAATCCTTGCAGCCTATTACTAATATAGTTTCACAAGGATGATTAAGCTTGAAGAACACGACATTTAAATGCATTCACGTCTTAAATGCTATGTAGCAACAATCAAAAGGAATAACACAAAACATTCATATTACTTAAGAGATACTACTGAAAAATAACCATTAATTATGCATGACGTATCACTTTTTTCTTTTCGCTTCCATTTCGACAATATATAATTTTCATACGGTATTTTATCTTTCGGGGGGATATTATTAATTTTAACTTACAACCTTGATCACTTTTGCACCGACTGCATCCGATATATGTGCTAAATCGAGTAAATACGTGTTCTATTAACAACCAGAGCCATTAAAACTCAGCAATTCTTCTAGGTTTGTGCCGTGTCTTGTGTGGGGTTTTGCCTAGGACACCAAGCTGGCTCATCGGCGGGCTCTTGGTGTCCCCGCCCGGACCCCCACTGGAGTAGCGAACTGCACGCCACCTCCCTTAATATAAGGTGCAACTGCACCTTTATTGTATGTGAAACTGCTGCAGCGAGTGTTCATGAGGCTCACACATTGATGTCAGTAGTTGCCAACATGTCCGATACAAAATACACCAGATGACACGTAGGCTAATGTTGTAATTATGTGAAAAAAGAAATAATTGGGCTATCGAGTATTAGTTGTATTTGTAAATAATGCTTGTATGAGGCAATGGTGCCAACTTCTCTTTTCCGCAATCAAAAACCATTGATCTGGACATGGGCTGTAACCATTGTCAAAAACCATTTCATCGGACAAATCAAGGTTAGAATGGTCGGGTGTAGGTGCGGCTTTGACGTCCGGGTACCCTCTTGTTGCAGGTAATAGTTTATGTGTTATCCATCTAACTTCCACTTGACGATGGCATTTCGCGCACGGCAGTGGTTTTGGTACTAAAATGTACTGTTTCAATAGCTTCAGCAATTTCTGAAGTTAAGTTACCAATTGTTAAAAGGCAACTTCGACAATCCATAGTGAATAAATGATTCAATTCGGCAATCAAATGAACCGAGTGCTGCACGCAAATGAAGCGCACTAGAGAATGAACTGAGCGCTCCTTTGTTTTATATAGTACCGTAAAGGCACGGTTGGCAGTACTGTTTTGATGATTGATGGCGGCCACAGCTGTAATTTTGGCTATACAAGTCGTGATCTTATTTGGGATCACTGGGTGGGTCACAGACAGCAGAGGAGTAAACATCGGCTCTTGTGCATTCTCCGGTGTCCGTTATTTTTGTTATTGTTGTTGTTTGAGTCTTCAGTCTTTTGACTGGTTTGATGCAGCTCTCCATGCCTCCCTGTCCTGAGCTAATCGTTTCATCTCTACATAGCTACCACACCCTACATCCGAGGCAATCTGTTTAACATATTCTAACCTTGGTCTACCCCTACAGTTCTTGTCCTCGACCCTTCCTTCCATAACTAAGCTTGCTATTCCTGGGTGTCTTAGTATGTGTCCTACCAACCTATCTCTTCTCTTCATTAGCAGTCGCCAGAAACATCTCTCCTCTCCCACTCGTCTTAATACCTCTTTGTTTGTAACCCTATCTACCCATCTGATCTTCATCATTCTCCTGTAACACCACATTTCAAATGCTTCAATTCTCCTCTTTTCTGCTGCACCAATAGTCCAAATTTCACTTCCATAGAGCGCCACGCTCCAGACAAAGGCTTTCAAAAATGACTTCCTAATACCTAAATCTATATTCGATGTCAGCAGATTCCTTTTCTGAAGAAATGCTTTCCTTGCCTGAGCCAACCTACTTTTTATATCCTCTTTGCTTCGTCCATCACTGGTTATTCTGCTTCCTAAGTAACAGAAGTCTCCTACTTCCTTCAGCTTTTCACCTGTCAATTTGATCTCCATAGAGGTTTCTGATTTATTTCGGCTGCATTCCAGTATTTTTGTTTTACATTTATTAATTTTCATCATGAATTCTTTCCGTAAGACGGAGTCCATACCATTCAAAAACTCATTCAAATCCACAGGCTTGTCGGCCAAGATGACTATGTCATCAGCAAATCTCAGAGTTGAAATTATTTCTCCTTGAATCTTCACTCCCACTTTAAATTTTTCTCTAATTTCCTTCATTGCTTGTTCAATGTAAAGATTGAAAAGTATGGGTGATAAGTTGCAGCCTTGCCTTACACCTTTCTGAATACCAGCTTCTCTCTCATGTCCTTCAACTCGAATGACTGCTGTCTGGTTTCTGTATAGATTGTATATCACCCTCCTATCCCTGTACTTTATTCCAATCGATTTCAAAATGTCAAACAATTTAGTCCAATCAACGTTATCAAAAGCCTTTTCTAAGTCTACAAAAGCCATGAACGTTCTCTTATCTTTCCTTATTCTACCTTCCAAAATCAGCCTAAGACTTAGTACAGCTTCCCTTGTTCCTACATTTCTCCTGAAACCAAACTGGTCTTCACCCAACTCCATTTCTATCTGGCTTTCAATCCTCTTGTAAATTATCCTAGACAGCATCTTTGAAGCATGAGTAATCAAGCTGATTGTACGGTAATCTTCACATCTGTCAGCTCCCACTTTCTTTGGTATAGGGATGATTACATTCTTCTTGAAATCAGGGGGTACCTCACCTGTCTCATAAATCCTACACACCAAGTGAAATAACCTGATCAGACCTTCATCTCCTATGCAGCGTAGCAACTCAATCGGTATATCATCTATGCCTGGTGCTTTGTTCCTGCTTAAGTCTTCCAAAGCTCTATCAAATTCTGATCTCAATATTAAATCTCCTTTCGCATCCTCATCAATTTCCTCCTCCCTTTCCATTACATGATTCTCAATCTCCTTTCCCTTATCTCTATGTAAGCTTTCCATCTGTCAACCTTTTCTTCCCTATCTGTTAGAGGCTTTCCATTTGTGTCCTTAATATTACAGCACTTGGTCTTCTTTTCCCCAAAAGTATTCTTAATCCTTCGATAAGCTGTGTCTACTTTTCCTAATTTCAGACAATTTTCTATACCTGCACATTTCTCTTTCAACCATTCTTTTTTCGCTTCCTTGCACTTCTTGTTAACCTCATTTCTCAGACGTCTGTATTCTGCTTTCCCCTTCTCATCTCTTACATTCTTGTGTTTCCGCCTTTCATCCATCAATTCTAGTATATCCTGAGTGATCCACGGTTTTCTACCTATTCTTTCTTTCCTACCAATGTTTTCTTCTGCGGATTTTGTTATTTCATTCTTCAAAAGTGCCCATTCGTCTGTAATTGAAGTTTGTTTAGGGTTTTTCATTAGTCCTTCCTTTATACTCTTCTTGAATCTTTCGTTTACATCCTTCTCTTTCAGTCTGTCTATTGCCCACCTTTTTGGCTTTTGACTTTTCTTCAGTTTCTTCAACTTTAATCTGCATTTCTTTACAACCAGATTGTGGTCAGAGTTTATGTCAGCACCAGGATATGCTTTACAATCCAAAATCTGGTTTCGAAACCTCTGCTTGACCATAATGAAGTCGATTTGGTAACGCCCTGTATCTCCTGGTCTCATCCATGTGTATATTCTTCTATTGTGGTTATTGAATAAGGTGTTAGCTATGACCAACTCATGCTCGGTGCAGAATTCTACCAGCCTGCTTCCTCGATCATTCCTTTCACCTAATCCAAAATCTCCTACTATCTTCCCTTCTCTCCCTTTTCCTACCACAGCATTCCAATCTCCCATTACTATAACATTTTCATCACCCTTGATATACCTCAGAATTTCGTCTATTTCTTCGTAGACCTTTTCAACATCCTCATCATCAGCTTGACTGGTAGGCATATAGACTTGTACCACTGTGGTGCAGGTAGGTTTAGTATTGATTTTTGCTACAATAATCCGTTCACTATATTGTTCATAATATTCCACCCGCTGTCCAAGTTTCCTACTCAATATGAGGCCAACCCCTGCTTGGCCATTGTTTGATTTAGTGCTAATGACCCTATAGTCTCCTGACCAAAAGTCCTGTTCTTCCTGCCAGCGCATTTCACTAATCCCAACCAAATCCAACCTCAACCTATCCATTTCCCTTTCCAAGTTTTCTAACCTTCCACTTCCTAGCAGACTTCTAACATTCCACGCTCCGATCCGTAGAATGTCAGATTTCCTCTTTGTCACTTCTGTGATGTTAACCCCCTCTCGAGTAGTCCCCGCCCGGAGATCCGAACGGGGGACTAGTTTACCTCCGGATTGAAATTTTACAAGGGAGGAGGCCATCATCACATGTAATTATGCATAGAGAGGTGCATATCCTCGGGAATAGCATACGCCTGTAGTTTCCCGTTGCTTTCAGCCGTGCAGCAGGACGCAGTGTAGCCATTATTGGCTTATATTATCAATATCTTAACCGTCTATAAGACTAGTAAAGAATTGATTTATTCTGAAAGGCTGCTACTCCCTTTCAGAATAAATAAAAAGCAATTCTACTAACAAAAATACTAACCTTCTACCGTACTAACAATTGAATACCAAAATTCTACTAACGAAAAAATACTTAAGTTCCACCAACAACAAATACTACCACTAAAACAGTCTGTCACCAGGCACACTCACATGCACCCTCACACATCACAGTCTACTGAAACAATGAACTATTAACTAATAAACAATGCAACTGCTACCAGGCACACTCACACACTACAGTCTAATAGAACAATGACATATATCTAATAGACAAACTAACTACCTACTTACAACTAAAACTAATTACATACTTACTGTACTGTTATTTGTTTTGTTGTTAGCGCTCTGAAAATAGTTTGTACTTACTACCCTACCACGGAATTGTTACCGCTGGCTGTGGATCGCAGCTGTAGTGTATACATTATGTAATCTCGCCTCGTTAGGGCTGCAGCGAGCGGTTCCGGGGCAAGAGGGAAAAGCATGTACAGGCATACAATGAGAACACACCGCACAGTGCAAGAGCCAGCATGAATCATGCACACAAGTGACACACGATGTTGTTTCGCTGGCGACATCTGCACGTCTATCGCAGGCGTGTGGCCGGGTGGAGCGCATTAGTTCAGATTTCTGCCACCGGTAACAATTCACTGGTAGGGTAGTACTGTGCCACGGTATTGAAGCCAACTGCCAACAAACACCACGAAAACACTTTCAAAATAAGGAATTTGTGAACATTAACTTTCAAGTAATAAACTAACCAAAAAACACGTTGCCACGTTGGATTGCAACTTCACTTCACCGCAATCCCCTGTTGCGAGGTTTGGCGACTGACTGGACGAAATTATTGGTGAAAATTACTGATTGAACTACTAGGCAAAACCATTGGCCTGGATAAAGATTATTGTTACATGACTATCCCCACTGTGCGTGAAAAAAACCAGGGGGGTTCATATTAGCTCACGCGGGCCACGCTAACTAACCATTATTGGTCTAGACGAAAACCATTTGTCTGGAACCAATAATGTTGGCACTACTAAAAAATGCAATAACACCCTTTAGCGATAAAATATTAAACTTCTGTATGTTAGTAACATTAGCCAATGCTATAGTAAATTTTGCAGATATTCATGGGGGTGGATACCGGACAATGCAAGAGTTCCGAAACATCTATTACTACATTTTCTTCAGATATTTTCCTTACCATTACTACAGGTATTTTGGTCAGATTTTCTACTTTAGAAAAGTTATGACCTACGTTATAGATCTTTTTAAACACACTTTTGCAAACATGCATAGAAGAGGCAGTTTCGTAACAAAATATACTCACTTGGACACAATTCCACTATGGCATCAGAGGAAGTATGCAATGCAGACCCACTATGCTTGTCAATAGTAGTGACTCTCGATGGTTCTGAAGGAGGAGTCATTCCCTCACTACCTGCAGGTCCCATACTAATAGAAGCTTCAGAGGTCACTGAAACACAAAGTTAATACCGTATTTCTTAATTGCATTGAAATGTTAAAATTAATCTGAAGTTAATACACAGATAAAATCCTCCATCAAGTTACTTACATGGTGCCAAGGAACAGTTCTCGCGATTTAATGCATCCCCACGTAGGTTGTCAACTACTGATGAACCAGCACCTATAAATGACCACACATTATTATTGAACAGAATTGTAGAGCTTTTCAATACATAGTATATAATTCTATGTCAGGACATATTTTAACCTACCATCAGGTACAAGAATAGTAGGAACTGCATCGAAAGCCAGGGAATTTCTAGTGAAATGCCTTATGATAAATCTTTCGGCGAAATGATCACTGCATAGTCTATGATGGATCATGTCACCTACAGATTTCCCTAACAGGTCATCCCTTGCACTAAATAACAACCACTCCTTGCATCTGGAAAGAAAAATTGCTCCATTAAAGATATGTGCAGAAACTACAACATTTTAATTGTTAAAATCACATATCCACAATACACTATTGAAAACTCAGCCTGCATATTAGCAAATATATGGTACATACATACATACTCTGATGCATTTCATGAGTTTTCCTACATTATTACTGTAACGTGAACATTATGCAGGACTTACAGTTTTACTGTGTGTTGCAGTACAGTAACCACACATTATACTCATAACGAAATCCCAGTGCATTACTTTATGTTCTGCCATCTTTTAATATGCAAATCTCCTTTTAAGAGAATAAATATTTCTTCTAATGACCTTCAATTTTAGTAGGTTATAGCGATCTACTTGACTAGTTCTAATAAAAACCAGTGGGAGTACTTTTTTTCTGAAAATATTGTAATCTGAATTTCCTTGGACATGAATCGGACCTTCTTTAAAATCTATTAATTCGCTACAGGGACTTGGGACACCAGGGTCAGCATGTCTTATGACAAGCACACGTGTACCTTCCTTATATTATTATAATATTGTAATAGATACAATCACACGGGTAGTGTACTACATTATAGATAAAATAGCTCATGTGACCTTTTTATCCCCCGTATACCGAAATGAAATGAAAGAATGCAACGCCGAAAATATTCAATTCATGACTTACCTGGCAGGGTCGGCAGGAAACTTATGCATGGATATACCCTTCTTGCAGTTCATATTATTGCTGCACCAGAGAGCAGCGCAATAATAGACACCTCGCTTTTTGCAATTCCGTTTCTCAGACATTTCTCTGCGAAAACGAAATTTTAAAAGATACCAGAAACCACAATGGATAATCAAACAACTTCACGAAAAGCGCGGTCAAATCATAAATGATAGCCAACTATGTCGTGGGACAGTAAGTAACTGGCAATTAATTGACGATGCACTAGGAAGAGCTGTACACGTTTAACAACATTTCGTCTTTGATTTATAAGCTTACATATACTAATACATGTATTCTCATTGTTATATAAACCCAAAATCATCATATTTTTGCCGTTTTTTACAATACTGGACCATTAGTGTCAATCTACATTTGTTGGCAGCAATGGTATGTTCAACTGTCCAGTCAAAATACATTCGTTCACTACTCACTCATATCGCCCTAGTCGAACACATGTGCTGCCGTCTATAGAGGAACGCGAAAAGGTCGAAGCTTCACTTCCTAGTATTATTGTTCCATGGTTATACCCCGTTTAGACGTCTCGATCGCGATCCCGATTATCTCTGATCTGGATAATGTCCAATCGCGATCAACGGCATTTGTCATTGGTACGTGTTTAGACGTCCTATCGTGAAAAAACAGGATAATCTAGTAAAACAGCATAACATCGCTAAGGTCTGCCAACTTTTGAATTCCAAGTGTTATAGCAGAACTTAACAGTAGTTCGTTTTCTGCAGTTTTGAAGTATTTCAGTTATTCTTTATACATAATGCAACCTGCCAATGTATATTCTTAAATATATACAAATCGTGAGGAGACGTGTAGGCAAGGCCTACTCTTGGTGTGGAAATAAAATATTTTGAAATATTTATAAACAGGTCTAGGCTATTTATTGCATAAATACTTCTTGTTCGTCCAGAGTTATTTGGCCCTATCGGAATCCCTTCTATGTCTATGACAATAAATTTATGTCTTTATTAATCGTCTTCATCGACTTTCCCCAAGGGTAATATTTGTTTTCAGCGTTTAAACACTGGCATGTTTGTCTCCATCCATCATTTCGTGTCACTCAATCTTCATATATCTGATATCAACCAACATAAATACAACCATCATGGCCAACATTACGTACTTCTCGCTTTCAAAACACAAGATAATACAAAATGGCCATCATTTCCACTGCCTACTTCACTCCCACAGCAGGAGGATAGAACACACCGACGATCGCAATGGCCGCGAACGCGATTATCTCGTTGTGGGAACGGGATCGGGATGATCCTGTTGGAGGGAAAGTTGATCACGATAATGTTATCCTGTTGCGTTTAGACGTCCCAACTTAATCTGGATCGGCGCCTGATCGCGATCGCAACCGGGACGTCTAAACGGGGTATTAGAGGAGAGCGCAGCTCGCATCCAGTGCCAAAGAGGATTATGTAAGTTCTCGTTGCAACCACTGGTTACATTACGTAGAGTTCAATGGTTACAGCACGATACAGCGCTAGTGGTTATTTCAATGTACAGTGGCTGTATTTCATTGCAGCGATCTTTTTCCACGCAGGCGCCATTTTAGACTTAACAACTCCTTTTGATAAAACACCCTAGGTTGGTTGGTTGTTTTGTTCCTCAGTTTAGGGACTGCGACAACGCGGCCATGTAGCCCCGTGTAATTTGGGTGTGTGTAGAATCTGTCTGATTAACCGATGTCAATTTTGATGGCTGTATCAGTGTGTGTTATCTGTTTTAATGCAAGTAAGGACTGCAGACGATAATTTCAAGTAGTTTCTACTTTTGCTACCAAATGTTACCGTCAACGACATCTAGCTGTGAACTTGGCTACTACTAGATGCCATCGCAACCAGCACCTGGCGACGAACGTTGGAACTTAAGAGTGTTAATCAATTGTAACCTACAAATTTTGCTTCACACAACTGAAGTTAGTGGAAGGTTCTTTTACATGTCATAAATGTTTGGCAAAGGCTTACTGGCTTTACTTGCCCTCCAAAGGAAAGCCTACTGGTGGATTTTTAACGCTCTTAAAAATCCGATGACTTCGGCAGGGTTTGACCCCGTGATCTTGGACATAGAAGCTCAGCATGCTAGCTACTAGGCCACCGATGCCACCGCTTGAAGGGGGTTAGCAGTTGTTTTACACTGGAAGCGCAGAGATGTTCAATATTATTTGATTATGGATGTTATGCCGGGTGAGTTAGCCGTGGTCGTCACGGCATGACTGCTGGCAGTCGCTCACATCCGAGAGGCGAGGAGGTTCAAATCTCCCCGCTGGCAACCTTGAAGACGGTCTTCTGTGGTTTCCCATCTTCCTTCCAGGCAAATGCCAGGGTTGGTCCCTAACTATAGGCCACAGCCGCTACCTTCCAAATCCTTGTCCTCACATTCACACTTTCCTCCCAATACAACACTCCACACACGACGGTACGTGTAGCTCACCAATTGGGTGTCCGCCTCGAAGCAGCTACGTTTCAATTCAACACATGACATTATTTACGAATATGTACTGTACTACCGTATATCACACACCTAACCTATAAAGCTACAGAACAGAACTTTGTTTTGACAATAAACATATGATTTGCGTGGCGCTAGTCAACTGTTTCCAGTGCATTTATATTGTTACGGCTGTGAGTTTGTGTCATCGCTCGCCGCATGAGTCACAACTGCCCCAGGGCTGCGCTGTGCCCTGCCTCGTGTATTGCGTACGCCTTATGCAACAGGGCTACTAGGACAAAGGGATGGTCCAGAATATTCGTGACTGAGCCAGCGATGGAAATCTCTAGAAGCCGTATGCCCTGGACGATTCTAGAATTCATTGAGTCACCAGCCTGCTATATAAGCGGCCTCAAAGTGACGGGACTGAGCTTTCTGTGGGTGTGTGTTTCTGAGCTAGTGCGTGTTTTCGTGAGCGACAGAAGTGTGGTGACGAAGTGCCGTGCGAGTTACGAAATCCAGTGACATTGTTTCTCCCAGCTTGTGAACAGCCTGCAGCAAGTGATCGTAAGTAACTGTAGTCGGTGTACAATAAGGGAGAGGAGCAGGTAGTTTCTGTCAAGGCCACCGTACTCATTAAGACGGATTAACTTCTGTGGTCTGTTGACAAGTGAAAGGGCCAAGAGCGCTCAAGGAAGAGACTTAAGAAAAATGGAGTAAGGTTCCAATTGCTTGCATTTGCTGATGAGTAGTGTAATTTTCTGGCCGCAATAAAGTTAATTATTTCTTTAAAGAAACATTCTGTGTTGTGCTTCAACCCACCGTAATCCAGTTAACAAAAGTGCCACTAGGGGGGTGGCAAGTAACAATATGAAAATTTCAGCGATGCAGTACACGTTGAAACGAAAACCAAGATTTGGAAAACCGGGATAATAAAGGCAATCAGACATCGGGCTTTAGCAAGCTTCCTTTTGAGATAAGGTTGGTCATGGTGTTTTGCCTCCGATAGCATTTGAAAGTACATCTACGATCTTTAATGTCTCCAACACTCTTAACTGTCCACCAAGGAACAAGCCTATTGCGGGAGTTGCCGAATAAGCAAACATACCATTCGTTATATGAATCGACACTCTCAAAGGTATCTTCGCCGAATACCACACGTGCTGTAAATTCTGGCCAATCAGCCTGACGGAGAAGCCATTGCCTTGATAACTCGATGGCTTTCTGGTTTGGAAGAGAAACGGTAATGGGTAAATTGTCCAAATTACAAAGGTCGTCGTGCACATCCCACTGAAGCAGGGGACACAGAGCACGACTGCACAAGGAGATGTCGACACTCAAAAAGGTGCCATTTGTAGCAGAAAAGTGCGTAGGTTCCGTTGTATTCAACAAACACAGGTCTAGCCACCTGTTCAGTGTCTCAAAATCTCTCCCTCTACCGCTAGTTTTAACGGAGCCCCAGATGGTATTGTGGGCATTAACATCTGTCAGAAGGAGAAAATGAAGGCGAAGCTGAGAGATTAAATCCACCTGCTGGTTTTAATCCGTTTGAGAATCTGGTGTGATGTACACGTTTAACATAGGCTACTGTTGCCATTATTGCTTCTAGCTGAGTACGCAGCGCAGCTCTTCACTAGAGAGGCCAGAGTGGACAAGAGTGCAGACGGCACTGGTGGCCACAGCTCCATCCACTCGGCCTTTAGAGAAGAGTTTGAAGTGACGCATTGTTATTTCATGTCCAGAATGAAACCTGGATTCCGAAAGACAATGGTTGCCGAAAACAAAAGTCTTAATTGACGCAACTCAGCGAGATTTCAGAAATAACTAATACAGTTCCATTGTAATAGTGCCATAGTGTGATACTTCTACTTACACTTTACCGTTTGCTACTCATCCCCATATTTAGATGGAGATGATGGGGGAGGAGAGCACACCTCAATTTCTACTTCTCCTTCTGATGACGAAGATGAAGGAGGGAGAGCTCTCTTATGTGGCGCTTGGTCCTCGCCCTTGGAGAAGAGCGAGAGCGGTGCCGTGGGACCTTCTCCCTGTCCGAAGAATGAGAGTCCGTTCCTCTTCGACCGGTGCAAACGTCTATTCCCGGAAGTAGGAGATCCCTTCCCTACAGACACCAGTTCCTTGCAAAACATGACAACGCTCTACTGATGGTAGTGGGAGCGGGATGGCCAGCGGATGGCTGAGCAGCCTTGTTCGCAGGAGAGCTAGAGAGATGGCGTAGAACTGTTTCTCTCTTCTCCGCCGGTGTATATTTCATCCTATTGGGGAGTTCCTCCACACTAACGGATGTGGCTGGTTGGTTGGTTCCTCAGTTTAGGGGCTGCGACAACGTGGTCATGTAGCCCCGTGTACTTTGGGTGTGTGTAGAATCTGTCTTGATAACCGGTGTTAATTGTGATGGCTGTATTAGTGTGTGTTATTTGTTTTTAATTCAAGTAAGGACTGCAGACATTGGGTTTTCAAGTAGTTCCAAATTTTGCTACCAAACGCCACCGTCAACGACCAACTACAGTAGTTCTGAACTTGGTTTCTAGATGCCACCGTAGTGGGCTTCTGGCGACGAACCTTGGAACCTAAGAGAGTCAGTCAAATCTAACCTAAAATTTAGCTTCACACAAGTGTAATTGGTTGGTTTGTTCTTAAATTTAGGGGCTGCGACAACGCGGTCATGTAGCCCCGTGTGCTTTGGGTGTGTGTAGAATCTGTCTGATAACCGGTGTTAATTGTGATGACTATATTAGTGTGTGTTATCTGTTTTAAATTCAAGTAAGGACTGCAGACTTTTGAATTTTTCATACAGTTCCTACTTTTGCCGCCAAACGCCACCGTCAACTACTACTAGTTCAGAACTTAGCTACCAGACGCCACCGCAGTCGGCTCTTGGCAACGAACGTAGAAACATAAGAGCATTGTTTACATTCTTAACCTATACAAATTACCTCCACACAGGTGTAATTAGTGGAAGGTTCTTTAACATGCCATACATCTATGACTTTACTTCCCCTCCGAAGGAAGGCATACTGAGGGATTCTTAACGCTCTTAAAAATCCGACGACTTTGGCCGGATTTGAACCCACGATCTTGGGCATAGAAGCTCAGTATGCTACTGACTACGCCACCGAAGCCGCAACAAGTGTAATTAGTGGAAGGTTCTTTATCAAGCCATAAATCTATGACATGAGACCGCCGGCTTTACTTCCCTTCCGAAGGAGGGCATGCTAAGGAATTCTTAACGCTCTTAAAAATCCGAGACTTTGGCCGGATTTGAATCCACGATCTTGGGCATAGAAGCTCAGCATGCTACCAACTACACCACCGAAGCCGCCACGGATGTGGCTTCTGCAGTCTTCGCTCCTTTGTTGGTCGTGGGAGCGGAAGGGCCAGCAGATCTAGGAGACACCCGATCAGCTGGAGGACGAGAGAGATGGCGGCACATCGTCTCCCTCTTCTTTATCACATCAGATGGGCTTGACGAAGTCTTCTTTCCCACTTTAGCTGGGGAAGACTTCTTTGGCAACCGTTTCGGAGAAAGGGACTTCTTCTCCGATAGCGCTAGTTTAGGTGGTACAGGGAGCGGCAAAAGATCTGACGGTTTTTAAATAACAACAACACAAACATTTTAAATGATACAAACTCTTTTATTACTTATAACAGCAAGGTGTAGGCTACATGTCAATTAATGGAAAACATGAAAGAACAATAGATTTTAACTTTTAAGATTTGAAGATAACGTCTTTGAAATGATGCCCATCTTTCGCCATGCATTCTTCCAGTCTCGCACTGAAGCTTTGCATAGTCATTAGGCTTCAACTGCTGGACAATAACCATTTTATACCGATGAAAATGCAAATCGAAACGCAATATTCGTCTCACTGTTCGATCAGACTTTTGCAAAGCAGCAGCTTGTTTACGAGCCGGCCGCCGTGGACTGGTTTCCACAGCTAGTCTCACTTGCTCAACATTTTCTGGTGTCCTGGCTGACCTTGGACGGCCTGTCGACGTACGTTTTAAGGCTGCACCTGTAGCTCTAAAATTACTCACCCATAACAAAATTGTGTTACGACATGGAACGCGTCCTCTTCGACTCGCTCACCGTACAACGACATAAATCGTCAGATCTTTTTGCCGCATGGCAAAAGATGGCCATCAATTGAAAGACGTTATCTTCAAATCTTAAAAGTTAAAATCTATTGTTCTTTCATGTTTTCCATTAATTAACATGTACACCTTGCTGTTATAAGTAATAAAAGAGTTCGTATCATTTAAAATGTTTGTGTTGTTGTGATTTAAAAACCGTCAGATCTTTTTGCCCCTCCCTGAATTAACTGGCGCCTTCTTTTCCGTGGCCGAAGAAGGTTGTTTGGACCTACTTCGGGCTAACAATCTTCGCTGGTACAGCGAGGGGTGATTTTAAAACTGCTGAATATACGGACGTCGAGGGTACTACACCCGGATCTGAAACGGCAGGGTTGAATGAAGGCGTCGCGTCGCTGCAGCTGCAAACGATACTCGGAGTTGGGGGCATTTTTTTTTTATCGCGGTAGCCTACCTGTTACGAGCGTCGTGATATGGAAGCCTATCAAGAGTCTTTATTTCTTGAATCCTTGCATTTCCAGTGAACTCAGCGCACTGCTTCGATCGTGGGGAGGGACTTCCTTGGCAGTTTGAAAATAGTTAGTTATTGTTGTTTTAAGGAGCGGAACTATGTGGTCATCAGCCACTCTTAACCCAGATTAAAGAATTCAAATTTGGAATTGAATTTAAAATTTAGAGGTGGACACCTAAATTTGAAAAGACCTAAAATTAATAAAACAAAAAATTAACTAAAAATAATAATTATAAAAATAAACAAAAATTACGGAAAAACAAAAAATCATCATTCAAAAACGAACAAGTCGTTGAGTCAATGCACACTAGAAAATTCAGATTGCTGGCCCTAACCCACTCTCACTTATAAAGCGGATAACGCGATCAGCAGCCACCGCGTCATCGGCTAATATAAGTCATCTGCAAACCAAGGTTTCTTCGTGTCAGCAAGATCCACACACTCGGTTAAAATGTGGGCCACGATGAAAACAGTTCCACTAAGACGTACACCTCTCAACTTTTTGTGTCCCTTTACTACACTCTTTACACACGGCCTTGGCGCTGCACCTGGCAGAAACATGCCCTAATTTTTGGCATTGATAGCAGCGCATGTGAGGAAGGATGTACGGTCGAACATCGCAATGGTACGATGTGACCTTCACCAGGTTAGGTACATCTTCCTCAAAATGGAGAACAAAAGCCCCGGTATCGGCGCTGTCCTTTCCAATCTTTCGGGTGATGCGCTTAATCTTAGAGATGCCTTTCATTCCCACATCCCGCTAAAAATCCACATCGCTATAGAGTATAAGGTTGCGATGGACCTCATTCAGCGATTCGTGTTCGGATAGCTTAGCGGAAATTTCACCGAATTGAATGCATTCCAGCAACGCTTCGGTTTGCCTCCGGTCAACGGTGAGCAGCAAGAGCGGCCCGTTCCGGAGCTTGGAAATCCCGTTAAGATTCCCAAATTTCCCCTCGATTTACTCAGAAAAAATAATTCATTTCACTAGTTTAAAATCACCCCCGTCTGCCCTGGTAGCTACCAGGTAGCGAGGTGACCTGTCAATGGGTAAACGTGCATTAAAAGTTTAATCCCAAGGTGTAAAAGGTATTTACACTGGGTGGTCCGACTCTTTTGAGACGGCTTTTCAAGGGGGCCACCCTCTGATGATATTCTAGACCTCTTATCGGTCCACCCGTAAATATCCCCTCCAAATACCACCTACTCAGAACGAGGGCCATCACTGCGGGCGCCACCAAGCCAAGGAAATACCTACCTGACAATAGTAAGTATTGCCTGGGGTCCTATTGCCTTGAACAGGCTCAAACCCCTTGGCATGCACAGTGATCTCTACGGCGCAAGTATTCGGCCATGCAGGGACCTGCGTTGTAGGGCGAATACTACCGCTGCGATATGTGGCACACCCACCTGACGGGATGGGGAATACCTTCTATAAGCTTTCTGGCCTTCTGGCCAGATGACCAAGTTGGTGGCCCTTCCTCTAACGGATGTATGTCTTATTCTAAGGCTCAAACAAAAATTGGGACCGGAAATAGAAAACTACCTGTAAATAGACCCCCCCCCCCTATTAGTCACCTTTTACGTCAGGCAGATCTACCCTCCCCAACCACAAGGGATCTTTCAAATCTACGTAAGTCGTGTCAGTCGGTCATGTCAGTCCCTCTAAGTCGCTTCCTATGACAGGCAGGGCATAGCTTGGGTGTTTTATGCCCACCACCCACTGGGGGACGTTTACAAGTTGATAGTGGGACACACATGTCAGAGCAGAATTAGTTATATCAAGGCAAAAACCATCTCTATCTCACTAGAGTTAGTTATTGTTGTTTTGAGGGGCGGAACTACGAGGTCATTTTCCCCTCTTAACACAGGTTAAAGAATACAAAATGGAGAGCGGTAATACTGTACTTACAAAAGGGAATTTAGAACGAAAATACAAAAGGAATAGATCGAAAAATACGCACAAAATGTAGGTTAGGTTCAAAATACGTACAAAATGCAATGAAGAGTAGAAATACTTACAAAATGCAATCGTTATTCAAAATACCCGTACTTACTTAATGCAAATGAGATTGGAAATACCTACAAAATGCAATTGAGGTTCAAAATACTTACAAAATGCAATTGAAATCGAGAATACACAATGCAATTCAGATTGAAAAAAGTCCCTTTTCAGATTCAAAATACTCACAAAGTGCAATTGAAATTCAAAATGCTTACAAAATGCAATTGAGATTGAAATGCTTACAAAATGTATGGTAGATTCAAACTACTCATTTGGATGGACAATACTTACAAAATGCAATTTAGATTGAAAATACTTGCAAAATGTAATTTAAATTCAAGATATCCACAAAATGCAATTGAGAATCAAAATACTTGCAAAATGCCCACCATACAAAATGCAATTTAGATTGAAAATACTTGCAAAAAGCGACTTAGGTTGAAAATACAAATTGCAATTGAAATTCAAAATAGTAACAAAGCTTTGTCGTATCTCCGGACTCACGACATTATTGAAACACTTAGACTACTAAAAGCAATTTAGATTGTCAATCCTTACAAAATGCAATTGAGGTTGAAAACACTCGCAAAATGCAACTTAGATCGAAAAAATCTTACAAAATGCAACGTAGATTGGAAATACCCACAAAATGGAGTGTAGATGCAAAAAAATCGCTAAAGGGAATTTAGATACACGAGGAGCCAATAAAAAGGAGAGAAAAGGAAATATAATGACAAGAAGGTCTAACCCCTCGAAGAATGAGGGGTCAGGAAAGATGAGACAAGGGCCAACTAAGGCGGGAAAGTGAAAGACTCCCTAGGCCTTGGATACCCTAATGCCGTCGGGGTCGAAAAAAAAACAAGAGTTGACCAAGGGAGGTCGACAGGAAAGAAGACGGAGAGGAGCCCGGCACAAGTAAGTGGAAGCAATGCCGGACTCAGCTGGGGTCCCGTGGTCGCTAACCCACGTCTCACTAGAATGAGCCCCCGGGGGATATCTCACTAGAAACAGGACAGTTCTTGGAGATAATAAACAAATACGTGATATGAACGCTTTAATTTGTATGAATGGAAATCCGGTGTTTTTTAAAATATATTTTTATAATTTTTACTCTTTCTACAATCACTTCTGTATCCTCCAGCTAGTACATTGTTCTATATTCGCCGGTGATGCTACAAAGAGAACTTCAAACTTGTCCTGTGGATGTATGGTGCCACTTATTTCTGGTAGAGCTCACTGGTGTCTGCGTTGTATTTCTGTGTGGACCACCTCTGTTCTTCTCCAGAGCCCAGGATAGCGTATAATAGTTCGTCCAGCAGGTAAAGAGCACTGGTGAAATTGAACACTGTCTGCTATTCGCTAAAAGTCTGCAAACGTACAATGTTGTAATCAATAGAACAACTATGTAATCCTGTTACTAGTGTACCATTCATTCACCTGCCTACACAGCCAGTAATGATAAGAGAATGGAATTTGAAGATCTGGCAGTAATTTCAATTGGTAATGACTCCCAGAATATGAAACATGGTATGAAAATAATATATTACCCAAGTGGAAGTGTAAAAGCCAGGCTCTGCCCTCCTCCAGAATTAATATTTGAAACTAATGGCCTTTAAAAGGGGCATGACAATATCATGGATTACCTTAAATGCTTCAATGTAATTTAACTTTAACCTGACAAAACCCATACAAACCAGGAGAACCACAGGTCTACATATTTTATGATCCAATATTTAGTACCGAATTACATTTACAGCAAGACAAAATTAAAAATCTTTGCAGGCGCGTGCACGCCTTCCACCAGCCAACCGAACTTGGCCCGCAGGTTGCGTGGAGGCGAGCTAACCAGGGCCATTAAAGTCATTAAGTCAATAAACTTTCATCAACGAGGGTGTGTAGTGTCAGCGCACTGATCAGAAGGTAACATAAACAGCTTCCTGCAAGATTTAATTAAAGAAGCACAGATGTTGTTCCTTTTTTCTTCTTCGGAATCTGGATGTCCTCACGTCACCAGTTCAAGATTAGGACTTACCTTTTCACAGAAGATGCTGAAAATGTTCTCCTTCAGCTGACAGACAGTAACTTTGGAAGTTACATTATGTAGCTACTTCTGTACCCTCCCCCCTCCTCCCCCCTGCGTGTATACTGTAATTGACCGAAGCACGGACCTAAGCCCAATTGATGCTAAGTTGTGGGGTAATTTAAAATACAAAGTTTACAGATCAACTACCCGTACTCTAGTGTATATGGAGAACAATATGCGGCAGCAGATATCCCTCACAACAGAAGGGAATTACATCGTGTAAACGCTAATTTATCTACACGGTACAACGCCTGTCTGTCAGCTGAAGGAAAACGTTTTCTGCATCTTCTGTGAAAAGGTAAGTTTTTAATCATGATTTCCTGGTGAATTTACCATTTACTTTGTTACGGTTTCTACCTGGTCGCAATCTGCCGCCCAGGTTCGGTTGGCTGGCGGAAGGTGCGCGCGCGCCTGCTAGCTGGCCGCTGGCCCCGCTCCAGCCAAAGAATCACCCTGTATAAACTCTCATTTATGGCACCGTACAAAATAACATGTAGGCTTTCTTCTGGGTAGGTCATTTGGTTCTCGGCCTTGAAAGTTAATTCATCTCACTCCCATTATAGAAGGTCTACTGTAGTTACATAAGTGATTCATAAATAAGTGGCCTTTCTGCATATTGAACCCTTTATCCTCTGTTGGATAAATGATTCTATGTTTTATTTCTTCAATTAATAAATATTTCCACCAGCATCATGAAAGTAGCCAGACGGAGATGAGGAAATTTCAAGCATTTGTTGGAGACAGCGGGGACATACCTGAAGCAGTTTGACAAAAGGCTAAATACTTAAGCTGTGAAAGGAAATAGCCTAGCGATGTGTCAGAAGGACAGGTGTTGGCCACCTCAAAATAGAAGCGACGCGCAGTGAGACATGGTTCTGGTATGTTCATTGTAATATTCGCGCCTAGAAGAAATATGATGCAGTAACGTGAGTGGCTGATGAATATAATAGACACTCCTACGACGCCAAGATCTCCTAAAAACCGCCAAGTTACAGAAAATGTGGAACCAATGAGAAATGAATGCCTACGAGCGCGGCAAGACCAGCTTGGGTACGCGGTGGCTAGCATTCACGCGGGAAATCGCCTAGACAAAATCTCTACGATCGATTCTATGATTAATGGGCATATTCTTGACCTGTGCAATGTTACGAGTTCAGTGATATTTATTTCATTCCTGTACCACCATTATTTCGAGAAATTTTTGTATAATTCCCCCCCCCCCCCACATCAAGACCTAGGGCCAGTTGATTTATAAGTGGCGTGAAAAGCCAAGACAAGGACTATTACTTTGTGCGTCTACGGACGTAGATTATTATTTTGTGTGTCGTGGACACAGGTTGATTATTACTTTTGTGCGTCTAAGGACGTAGGCTGTTATACTTTTGCGTGTCATGAGGACATAGAAGTTATTGTAAATGTGTTAAATTCAGTGATAGATAGTCACAGTACTATATTTTGTAGGGGCAGTATCGTCGATAATTCACCAACAAACTGTTACGGGGAAAGTAGTACCTGGAACGGCGAATTTAGTAGTCAGATATCAAGTGTATATTAATCTGACTTTCTGAATCAGCACGAGAGATGACATCGATTACCATAGAAGAAGTTTGGAATTCTCAACACTCCGTCCAGATGGCTGAGATGAGATAAGAACCATTCAATTGGGAGATGGCAGCTGATGTTCTTTGACGGGTGACTGAGCGAGAGATGAGTACAATATAATATTCTTTGTTATTTGATAAATTAACTTAGGGTTTATGGGACATATTTTTGTAAATACTTTGCTTGTGTGATTAACGTAGTTTTTTAGTTTTGGTCTGACACACCTTTTGCATGGAAACAGCTCGCATATGTTATTAGTGGAAGGTTCTTGTTTTTGTTTGTTGTTTTAACTAACGTAGCTATGTGAACGGCCGTGTTTGCATATGTTACGCAATGCGGTTAAAAACGTCTCTCGGAGATATGTTGTGTTTCAGAAGTAGGACTGAGTTAATATAACGATACAGTAGATTGGAGGGTAATTAAAATTGTTTAAGGTTTATTATTGATCAGATTCAGTGAGATTATTGCCTTTGGAGCAATGTAATTTGTGACGAAGAGCAATCAGCTCTATCGTAGGTTTTAAATATTGTTTTAATAGTTTGTGAGCATCTATTCAGCAGACCTGTGTGAAAATCGTCATGTCATTCCCAGATGTGTGTGATTGTGTGTATTTTGTGGTCATTACAAGCGGGATTTTCAGCTTAGACTGATTTCTGTCAGCTTGGTGCCATGTCCATATTGTAACCTTGCGAGGGCAATTGTGGATATTTTGATTATTGTCTGACCATATGTTGAGGTGGTTGACATTTTTGTTGCTGTTGGTTCCTTGAGATAACGGCACAGCTGGTCAGTTATTTATATACACTGGAGTTGGGAAATGACAAGTATTGAAGAGGGGGAGATGTTTCACAAGGCGGTCTGAACGTTGCAACCAAGGTCATTAGTGAGGAGCGCTTATTGACTCCGTAATTACTTGAAATACAGAATAAGAACTGATCAATGGTAAAAATTGTTTAAATAAATGGGAGTTGCCTACGAATCACGATAATCTCCGAAGCGTTACCTTAACATGCAGTTTTGTTCATATAAAGTAATCTTAGCCGGCCAGGCTTTTGTTATTGTTGGTTTTATTCCATGTTTATTTTCCTATCAGTGACCCGTGAAGTCACGTGCAATGCTGTCTTTCCTTGTGTGTTTATTGAGCAATTGGCCAGGTTGGCAGCTCAGCTTGTTAAGTGCGTCATCGCACTAATGAGGGTCTCAGGGAGATTCCTGTAAATAGTAGATTTGTAGTGCGTGTGTCAGCATTAGATTTAAGGGTTTTTATTAATGTCATGCCCATATCCATAAACGTTGATTTACGCGATGATTGTTCGTGAGCACCGTGGCTGTTAACCCGTTGTAAACGAACAGTCATCCAAGTACTCATTTCTCGTAGTTAGTCATCACGCGTACATAAAATTCAAATGCAAGGTAGTGGAACATGGATCCACATTTTTATAAAGGGGAAGATCCGTCTGACTCCTCAACATTGATAGATGTTCCTGTCATGGGAAAATTCATGGAGGATATTGTTTATTATTGTTGTTTATTTTCTTTTTATGCACAATTAGTCATTAAATCATGTTATTATTTTACGTCTTGTCTCCTTACTTTCTTAATTATAGTTTTAATCCTATGACCCTTGCCTCAGTAAAGCATGTTGTTTGGCGGACGTAAACATCACACTATGAACTGAGCGCGACCCCTTGATCAAGATTCTTGCACATAAACACTGCTATTCTGAAGGGTTCATAGGGATAAAACTGGCGCGGCCAAGCGTGGGGCCATTCACTGTGGTGTAACGGCGGAGAAATTACACATATCAATATTGGCGTATTTGAGTAAAACTGACATGCCACAAGTGCAGGCAGATATGACAGTATTTAATCACCGGAAAGTGATATTTTATTAAAAGTAATTGAGGCGAAGTGGATACCGCCAAATGTGTGAAATATAAATTAAAATCAGGAGTTTGCAAAGTAAAATACGGTTCACGTTTTTGTCTATTGAATTAAAGTAAAAGGTAATATATGTGATACCGGGCGCCCAATGATTAAAGTTAAAACTAGATTTGTTTAGAAAGTCAAACTCATGAAAATATTAGGAGGCTGTAGCCTAAAATGACAATTAATACTTTGTTAATTAGTCAGTGTTAATATCAGATCAGGATAACAATTTAATGACTAAATATGTGCTTGGGTTTAAAATTAAATTGAGTAAAACTAGAACTACTCAGAGATGCAATCGACTAGTGGGATTAAATGTAAAAATAAATGAACTGAGTAGGGTAAAGAAATTAAATGTGCATTGGATTGTGTGTATGTGTCAAGGGGCATTGCTTTATGCCATTTCCCTAATGTCTCATATAAATTGTATAACATGGCAACGGTGGAACAGATTCAAGAAATCATTGAGAGTGCAGCTAGGAGAACACGGGAATTGTTGGACACTAAATTGGCGGAACAGAGTTAATCATTAAACACCAGTATGTTAGAACAAAGTGAAGCAATAAACAATACTATGTTAGAACAAAGTGAGTCTATAAACAAATTATCCGAGCAGAGTGAATCACTGAAAACTAAACTAGCTGAACAAAGTGAATCATTGCGGACACAATTAAACAATAGTAGGCTAGAACAAAGTGAGTCTATAAACAAATTATCCGAGCAGAGTGAATCACTGAAAACTAAACTAGCTGAACAAAGTGAATCATTGCGGACACAATTAAATAACAGTAGGATGGAACAAAATGAATATCAGGCGGAACAAGCTAGGTTATTAAAAAGTGAAATTAATGACACTATCAATTCACAGTTAGAGACGCTAACCGCAGAGATGAAAGATCATACTAATCAACAGATGGTATTACTGGCCCTAGATGTGAATAAAAATAATGAAAAGCAATTAGATCAGATTAAGAAAATGGAAAGTATTTTTGATAAAAAACTTAGCATTCTGGATGAAACGGTGTTAGCTAAATTAGAGCAAATTGAAATAGCATGTACTATGAATACAAGCGAGGTCAAGATAGCTCAGGATAAATTGGAAGGACGATTTAAGGAGATGGAGAAAAGCGGCAGGGTCATTCAACAACAATTATCAGCAGTAGATGAAAACATATCCGGTATAATTAAAGATATGGACCGTCTCGAAATAAAATCAGCGGAACAATGGAAAAGCCTAGAAGCGGATCAGGAGCAATTAAAGAGTACCTTAGACGACACCAAAAGCCAGATTGAAGAGAAAGTAAGCACGATTAAAGAGCAGATAAGAAAAGATTGGAAAAAAATGAATATCGATTCTAAAGAGGAAAGATCCACCATTCTTAAGACAGTAGGCGAAAATCACACTCGTATTCAAGCATTAGAGCAAGAAATAAAGAGCAAGCTTAAAGAACAGACGGACAGGATCATTAAAGCCGAACTGAGGTCATTAGAGCAATCGTCGATATTTAAAACGGGAGCGTTGTAAGACAAGCAGGACGACTCAAATAGCCCGGAGGGTACTAGCATAGCAGGAAGTCAGACTCAGGCGGAGAGCCCATTAACAACAAACACGGAAGAGTTTCGCAAGAATATAGAAAGGAGTTCAACACCACAAGACGGTCATCAGCCCACACAACTTATTCAGGTAATTCGCTCAAACGATTACAAACCGCAGAAGTACACGGAAAATTCAGTGGTGACGCCTAAAGCTTTTATCAAAGAGATTGAAGACCATTTCAATGACACTGGGGTACCTGAAGCACGTAGATTGAGGATGATGGAGAGATTTTTATCAGGAAATGTCCTTACATGGTTTTTAAGCTTCAAATATACATTTGGAACCATGTCAGATTTTAGATTAGCGTTTCTGCGCAAGTACCGGTCGCCAGCAATACAACAGAGTCTAAGGATGGAGCTTTACTCTAGAAAATACCAAACTACCCAGCAAACGAAATACTCAGATTTCTTTAACATGCAAATGCTAAAATTTCGCGACCTTGATTACCCTTTAAATGAAGCAGATCTGGTGATGACTATAGCGAGGCAATTGCCAGTCAACGTGCAACAAGTACTAGTCGCAGCGAACGTTAGTACGGCCCTACATGCAGAGCAGATATTACGTCAGATCGATGAGACTACATCTCATAGTCATTATAGAGGAGGAAGACAGCTGGAATTAGTCAATACGACAGAGGTCATAAAACCTAAACAGGCAAACACTAAAACGCAGGGTACTAATACAAGCACCTCCACACCTAGGCGAAACCAGGAGGAAGGAGAAAACAGACCATACCAGCGTAACGAAAATAACTATAACAATAGATCATACCAAGGCAACAATAGATATCAACAGAGAGAATATCAGCAATGGCGTGAAAATCGAAGGAATGACAGGCCTTATGGATGATACGGTGATTACAATGCCAATCAAAGATGGAAAGGAAGGAGAGGTCAAAATCAAGGAGAGCCACGTAATTATCGAAATGACTGGGATGATAGGCACGCTCAATCGCAAAATTACCAAGAGGAGTTACACGCTAGCCAAGGTGGAGAGCTCGGAAGATGGGAAAAGGCCATTGGGAACATGAAGAATCCAGACACACATACTGAGGAAGCTGGAAGTCTACTGAGACAAGAGGAATATCAAGGGCATAAGCGACACAATGATGAGGGGAGTCGCAATGGAGCTAAAAAAATGCTAAATTTGGATAAAGAAGACAGTCTAGAAACGCAACAGTCGGAAGTTGAAGATGGATGGATAGTAGCGAACATACAAGAATGGATTGCTTTGCCAGAAGACTGCCTGGAGGAGACGGTGAAACCACGGAACGATGAAATTAGGCAATTACCCATTATTTACGCGAGGATTGGTGGAATTAAGATAAGATGTTTATTGGATACGGGGTCACAGATCAGTCTGGTATCGGAGGCCTTGGTTCGAGAGTTGGGACGAAGTCAGAATATTCCTGTAATTCCTGTACCACAGCTCAAAGTGAGGGGTGTTATTCCTGAACGCACCGTCACTTGTAAACGTCAGGCATACTTAGAGCTGAACATATTGGAACACACTTTCGGGCAAACATTCATTATCATGGCAAAGGTGAATTTCAATATAATTCTTGGTGCAAATTTCATTTGTGACTATCAAGCAGTGATAGATTTGCACAAGAATACAGTCAGTTTTAGAGAATATGATCAGCTGAAGAATGTGGGATTGCATATGGATGAAATCACTATCGGAAGAGATGTAAATTCTTGGGCATTGGAAGCAATATCAGAAGAGACGGAAGAGGAGATACGAAAGGCAGAAGATAACATCATAGAAGGGGCTGTTGTGGAACTAGATGAGGAGATTGAATCCCAGGAGATATGGTCTTTATTAACAGAAGGAGATAACAGTGATGCACAATTTTAAGAGTTACTACAGGAGCGGCTCAATGACATTCAACTTGGAGGTGAACACAGAAAACAGTTGGAAGAGATTTTAAGGAAGCACAAAGCAGTATTTGATACAGTACCTGGGAAAATATTAAATTTCAAATATTCTATGCAAGTCGAGGACTGGTCACCTTTCAAAAGCAGGTTGTACCCAATTCCTGAAAAATATCGTGGTCAAGTTAAGGTCATTATAGATGAGATGTTACAAGCTGGAGTGATAAGGAAGACACCTACACCTTATCTAAATGCGATTTTGGCAGTCACAAAACCAAATGGATCTATTAGACTTTGTTTAGATGCCAGAAATCTCAACATGAGACTCATTTTTCCTGAGTATGACAGAGCGCCAATTATCAGAGACGTACTAAAAGGCTTTAAAAACAAGAGCATTTATTCATCAGTCGATTTGACGTCCAGTTTCCACCATCTTGAATTGGATGAGAAGTCACAGCTTCTAACTGGCTTCTTATTCGATAACCAAACGTATTGCTTCGTCCGAATGCCCTTTGGAGTCAAAACAGCGGGATGTGCTTTAATCCGAGCCTTGGACCGGAATCTAACCGAGGAAGTTAAGGAGATGACGGTACGCTACATTGACGATATTCTGCTGGCATCCGACAACATTGAAACTCACATGGAGAATTTAGATAAAGTATTGGGCAACCTGAATGCATCGAATTTCAAAGTAAATCTGAAGAAATCGCATGTCTTCAAGAGCGAGATCTTATATTTGGGTCACGTCATTGACAAGGAGGGAGTGAAGCCAAACCCAGCTAAGATCGAAGCGATAAAGAATTTCCCTACACCAACGAGAGTCAAGCACATTCGGGCTTTCTTAGGCGTAACGGGATTCTTTATAGAAAACTGTCCAGGTTATACGGAGACTGTAGCTCCCATGCAGGAAATGTTAAAGAAAAATAATAAATGGTTATGGAATGCGGAGTGTGAGAAGGCATTCCAAGCAACAAAACAGCTATTGGAAAACTGCATTAAATTAGGATATCCAGATTTCAAGCACAAATTTATAATCCAAGCGGATGCTTCACTAATTGGGATAGGTGCTATGCTCTACCAAGAAGATCCAGCTAACCTGCAGCACAAAACATATTTGGCATTTGTCAGCCGAAAATTGCGTAAGCACGAGCGCAATTATACTGTAACCGAGCTAGAATTGTTGGCCATCCTTCATGCGCTTCAACAATGGAAACGAACAATCTATGGTTAGCCCATTGTTGTCAGGACTGATCACAAGGCACTAACGTTCTTGTTTAAGACGTCGATGGCAAGCGAACGTGTGACACGTTGGTCTATATATATTCAGCAGTTTAGCATTGAGAATGAACATTGCCCAGGAAAGATGAACGTGATTCCGGATGCACTCAGCAGGAACCCAGAGCCTGATAATGAAGAAACAGCGATGGTACAACACTTGGAGTTAACACCGAAGGACCGGGAATTCTTGGAGGAGTTACGTGAGATACAGCGAGAACAGGAAGCGGAACCATGGATGATGCTATTAATTCGATACTACAAAAAGCAGCTACCTACAGGAACACCTGCATTTCGAGAAGCAAAAGCCAAAGAAGGAAGATATGTTTATGTCAACAATTTGCTGCACAAATGGGTAGATAATGACCACACCAAGTTACGCATATTAGTACCTGCATCATTACAGCGAGGACTGACATGGCATACGCAAGAAAGTTACGGTCACGTGGGCGTAGACAAGTGCGAAGCGACAATAGGAGAGACATTTACATGCCCACGTATGAGAACAACTATATGTGACGTCATTACAACTTGTGATCCGTGTCAGAGGACAAAGCCCAATAATTATTTAATGAGGCAGTATCCTAGACCATTGCTACCTCAGAAACCATGCGAGCTACTGGCCCTGGACTGTTTCGGTCCAATTCCAAAAGGAAGGCGAGGTTGCCGTCACTTGCTAGTGTGCATTGATGTATTTTCTAAATTCGTTGTACTATGCCCTATTCAAAAAACTACATCGAAGCAAGTACTCAGTCGTATTCGAAATAGAGTTATTCCAAACCTTGGAAAACCAGAATTTATATTGTCAGATCATGGCAGTTATTTCACAAGCGCCGAATTCAAGAACGGTATGGAGGACATGGGTATAAAACACGTTTTAAGCAGTATCCGACATGCCCAAGCTAATCCAAGTGAGAGAGCAATTAAATGTGTAACATCATACTTGAGAATCTTCATTCCCAATGAACATCACCGATGGGTGGATAAAATTAAGGACGTAGAGACATGCATGAATTCTACCAGGCACGAGTCCACAGGACAAATCCCTATGGTCCTACACAAGAACGAGTATCCAGTGAGAACGTGGAAAAGCATCATTAACTGTCCACAAGATCCCATGATAGCACCTGACCTGCGAATTGAGAGAACGAGAGCCTACATGAGAAAACAAGCAGACCGCAGATTACGGCGAGTAAGAAATAAGAGGTTTCACAGTGATCCTGAAATCAACCAGCTCGTTTTGGTGAAACGACCTGCTACATCGGACCCAGAGAAGAAAATCTTCATTAAATTCTGAGAAAAGTTCATAGGACCCTATTCTATCGTAAGAAACCTTGGAAATAATGCTTACAGAGTGAAAGAGTTGAGCACAGGAACAATGTCAGTTTACAATGCAGCCAACTTAAAAAAGTATCGAAGAAGCGATCCATGAGAGTGCCGAAATAACGATGCAGTTTGAATATATGGACGTCCTACTATCAACAAAGTTGACGGGGAGCAGTTGAGTACGGCACGTGAAGGAGGAAGTAGAGTTGGTGTTGACAGACATTAACGAGTCGAGCAGAGTGTTGCCTCAGGCATCAGCGGGTCATACAAGCAGACTGAGAGGGGAGATACAAGCAGGAAATAATAACGAGTAAATGCCATTCAAGGCAAGAGCGGCTAGACCAAGTAATAGAAAAGGGGTGATTCTGAAATAAAACAAATTGGCCTACGGAAGTCTTTTAAAATTGTCGACTTTATTCCTAAGTTCGAAATTTTGTGAGTGGGAGAGTTGTGAACCCTTTATCCTCTGTTGGATAAATGATTCTATGTTTTATTTCTTCAATTAATAAATATTTCCACCAGCATCATGAAAGTAGCCAGACGGAGATGAGGAAATTTCAAGCATTTGTTGGAGACAGCGGGGACATACCTGAAGCAGTTTGACAAAAGGCTAAATACTTAAGCTGTGAAAGGAAATAGCCTAGCGATGTGTCAGAAGGACAGGTGTTGGCCATCTCAAAATAGAAGCGACGCGCAGTGAGACATGGTTCTGGTATGTTCATTGTAATATTCGCGCCTAGAAGAAATATGATGCAGTAACGTGAGTGGCTGATGAAGATAATAGACACTCCTACGACGCCAAGATCTCCTAAAAACCGCCAAGTTACAGAAAATGTGGAACCAATGAGAAATGAATGCCTACGAGCGCGGCAAGACCAGCTTGGGTACGCGGTGGCTAGCATTCACGCGGGAAATCGCCTAGACAAAATCTCTACGATCGATTCTATGATTAATGGGCATATTCTTGACCTGTGCAATGTTACGAGTTCAGTGATATTTATTTCATTCCTGTACCACCATTATTTCGAGAAATTTTTGTATAATTCCCCCCCTCCCTCCCCCCCATCAAGACCTAGGGCCAGTTCATTTATAAGTGGCGTGAAAAGCCAAGACAAGGACTATTACCTTGTGCGTCTACGGACGTAGATTATTATTTTGTGTGTCGTGGACACAGGTTGATTATTACTTTTGTGCGTCTAAGAACGTAGGCTGTTATACTTTTGCGTGTCATGAGGACATAGAAGTTATTGTAAATGTGTTAAATTCAGTGATAGATAGTCACAGTACTATATTTTGTAGGGGCAGTATCGTCGATAATTCGCCAACAAACTGTTACGGGGAAAGTAGTACCTGGAACGGCGAATTTAGTAGTCAGATATCAAGTGTATATTAATCTAACTTTCTGAATCAGCACGAGAGATGACATCGATTACCATAGAAGAAGTTTGGAATTCTCAACACTCCGTCCAGATGGCTGAGATGAGATAAGAACCATTCAATTGGGAGATGGCAGCTGATGTTCTTTGACGGGTGACTGAGCGAGAGATGAGTACAATATAATATTCTTTATTATTTGATAAATTAACTTATGGTTTATGGGACATATTTTTGTAAATACTTTGCTTGTGTGATTAACGTAGTATTTTAGTTTTGGTCTGACACACCTTTTGCATGGAAACAGCTCGCATATGTTATTAGTGGAAGGTTCTTGTTTTTGTTTGTTGTTTTAACTAACGTAGCTATGTGAACGGCCGTGTTTGCATATGTTACGCAATGCGGTTAAAAACGTCTCTCGGAGATATGTTGTGTTTCAGAAGTAGGACTGAGTTAATATAACGATACAGTAGATTGGAGGGTAATTAAAATTGTTTAAGGTTTATTATTGATCAGATTCAGTGAGATTATTGCCTTTGGAGCAATGTAATTTGTGACGAAGAGCAATCAGCTCTATCGTAGGTTTTAAATATTGTTTTAATAGTTTGTGAGCATCTATTCAGCGGACCGGTGTGAAAATCGTCATGTCATTCCCAGATGTGTGTGATTGTGTGTATTTTGTGGTCATTACAAGCGGGATTTTCAGCTTAGACTGGTTTCTGTCAGCTTGGTGCCATGTCCATATTGTAACCTTGCGAGGGCAATTGTGGATATTTTGATTATTGTCTGACAATATGTTGAGGTGGTTGAGATTTTTGTTGCTGTTGGTTCCTTGAGATAACGGCACAGCTGGTCAGTTATTTATATACACTGGAGTTGGGAAATGACAAGTATTGAAGAGGGGGAGATGTTTCACAAGGCGGTCTGAACGTTGCAACCAAGGTCATTAGTGAGGAGCGCTTATTGACTCCGTAATTACTTGAAATACAGAATAAGAACTGATCAATGGTAAACATTGTTTAAATAAATGGGAGTTGCCTACAAATCACGATAATCTCCGAAGCGTTACCTTAACATGCAGTTTTGTTCATATAAAGTAATCTTAGCCGGCCAGGCTTTTGTTATTGTTGGTTTTATTCCATGTTTATTTTCCTATCAGTGACCCGTGAAGTCACGTGCAATGCTGTCTTTCCTTGTGTGTTTATTGAGCAATTGGCCAGGTTGGCAGCTCAGCTTGTTAAGTGCGTCATCGCACTAATGAGGGTCTCAGGGAGATTCCTGTAAATAGTAGATTTGTAGTGCGTGTGTCAGCATTAGATTTAAGGGTTTTTATTAATGTCATGCCCATATCCATAAACGTTGATTTACGCGATGATTGTTCGTGAGCACCGTGGCTGTTAACCCGTTGTAAACGAACAGTCATCCAAGTACTCATTTCTCGTAGTTAGTCATCACGCGTACATAAAATTCAAATGAAAGGTAGTGGAACATGGATCCACATTTTTATAAAGGGGAAGATCCGTCTGACTCCTCAACATTGATAGATGTTCCTGTCATGGGAAAATTCATGGAGGATATTGTTTATTATTGTTGTTTATTTTCTTTTTATGCACAATTAGTCATTAAATCATGTTATTATTTTACGTCTTGTCTCCTTACTTTCTTAATTATAGTTTTAATCCTATGACCCTTGCCTCAGTAAAGCATGTTGTTTGGCGGACGTAAACATCACACTATGAACTGAGCGCGACCCCTTGATCAAGATTCTTGCACATAAACACTGCTATTCTGAAGGGTTCATAGGGATAAAACTGGCGCGGCCAAGCGTGGGGCCATTCACTGTGGTGTAACGGCGGAGAAATTACACATATCAATATTGGCGTATTTGAGTAAAACTGACATGCCACAAGTGCAGGCAGATATGACAGTATTTAATCACCGGAAAGTGATATTTTATTAAAAGTAATTGAGGCGAAGTGGATACCGCCAAATGTGTGAAATATAAATTAAAATCAGGAGTTTGCAAAGTAAAATACGGTTCACGTTTTTGTCTATTGAATTAAAGTAAAAGGTAATATATGTGATACCGGGCGCCCAATGATTAAAGTTAAAACTAGATTTGTTTAGAAAGTCAAACTCATGAAAATATTAGGAGGCTGTAGCCTAAAATGACAATTAATACTTTGTTAATTAGTCAGTGTTAATATCAGATCAGGATAACAATTTAATGACTAAATATGTGCTTGGGTTTAAAATTAAATTGAGTAAAACTAGAACTACTCAGAGATGCAATCGACTAGTGGGATTAAATGTAAAAATAAATGAACTGAGTAGGGTAAAGAAATTAAATGTGCATTGGATTGTGTGTATGTGTCAAGGGGCATTGCTTTATGCCATTTCCCTAATGTCTCATATAAATTGTATAACATGGCAACGGTGGAACAGATTCAAGAAATCATTGAGAGTGCAGCTAGGAGAACACGGGAATTGTTGGACACTAAATTGGCGGAACAGAGTTAATCATTAAACACCAGTATGTTAGAACAAAGTGAAGCAATAAACAATACTATGTTAGAACAAAGTGAGTCTATAAACAAATTATCCGAGCAGAGTGAATCACTGAAAACTAAACTAGCTGAACAAAGTGAATCATTGCGGACACAATTAAACAATAGTAGGCTAGAACAAAGTGAGTCTATAAACAAATTATCCGAGCAGAGTGAATCACTGAAAACTAAACTAGCTGAACAAAGTGAATCATTGCGGACACAATTAAATAACAGTAGGATGGAACAAAATGAATATCAGGCGGAACAAGCTAGGTTATTAAAAAGTGAAATTAATGACACTATCAATTCACAGTTAGAGACGCTAACCGCAGAGATGAAAGATCATACTAATCAACAGATGGTATTACTGGCCCTAGATGTGAATAAAAATAATGAAAAGCAATTAGATCAGATTAAGAAAATGGAAAGTATTTTTGATAAAAAACTTAGCATTCTGGATGAAACGGTGTTAGCTAAATTAGAGCAAATTGAAATAGCATGTACTATGAATACAAGCGAGGTCAAGATAGCTCAGGATAAATTGGAAGGACGATTTAAGGAGATGGAGAAAAGCGGCAGGGTCATTCAACAACAATTATCAGCAGTAGATGAAAACATATCCGGTATAATTAAAGATATGGACCGTCTCGAAATAAAATCAGCGGAACAATGGAAAAGCCTAGAAGCGGATCAGGAGCAATTAAAGAGTACCTTAGACGACACCAAAAGCCAGATTGAAGAGAAAGTAAGCACGATTAAAGAGCAGATAAGAAAAGATTGGAAAAAAATGAATATCGATTCTAAAGAGGAAAGATCCACCATTCTTAAGACAGTAGGCGAAAATCACACTCGTATTCAAGCATTAGAGCAAGAAATAAAGAGCAAGCTTAAAGAACAGACGGACAGGATCATTAAAGCCGAACTGAGGTCATTAGAGCAATCGTCGATATTTAAAACGGGAGCGTTGTAAGACAAGCAGGACGACTCAAATAGCCCGGAGGGTACTAGCATAGCAGGAAGTCAGACTCAGGCGGAGAGCCCATTAACAACAAACACGGAAGGGTTTCGCAAGAATATAGAAAGGAGTTCAACACCACAAGACGGTCATCAGCCCACACAACTTATTCAGGTAATTCGCTCAAACGATTACAAACCGCAGAAGTACACGGAAAATTCAGGGGTGACGCCTAAAGCTTTTATCAAAGAGATTGAAGACCATTTCAATGACACTGGGGTACCTGAAGCACGTAGATTGAGGATGATGGAGAGATTTTTATCAGGAAATGTCCTTACATGGTTTTTAAGCTTCAAATATACATTTGGAACCATGTCAGATTTTAGATTAGCGTTTCTGCGCAAGTACCGGTCGCCAGCAATACAACAGAGTCTAAGGATGGAGCTTTACTCTAGAAAATACCAAACTACCCAGCAAACGAAATACTCAGATTTCTTTAACATGCAAATGCTAAAATTTCGCGACCTTGATTACCCTTTAAATGAAGCAGATCTGGTGATGACTAGAGCGAGGCAATTGCCAGTCAACGTGCAACAAGTACTAGTCGCAGCGAACGTTAGTACGGCCCTACATGCAGAGCAGATATTACGTCAGATCGATGAGACTACATCTCATAGTCATTATAGAGGAGGAAGACAGCTGGAATTAGTCAATACGACAGAGGTCATAAAACCTAAACAGGCAAACACTAAAACGCAGGGTACTAATACAAGCACCTCCACACCTAGGCGAAACCAGGAGGAAGGAGAAAACAGACCATACCAGCGTAACGAAAATAACTATAACAATAGATCATACCAAGGCAACAATAGATATCAACAGAGAGAATATCAGCAATGGCGTGAAAATCGAAGGAATGACAGGCCTTATGGATGATACGGTGATTACAATGCCAATCAAAGATGGAAAGGAAGGAGAGGTCAAAATCAAGGAGAGCCACGTAATTATCGAAATGACTGGGATGATAGGCACGCTCAATCGCAAAATTACCAAGAGGAGTTACACGCTAGCCAAGGTGGAGAGCTCGGAAGATGGGAAAAGGCCATTGGGAACATGAAGAATCCAGACACACATACTGAGGAAGCTGGAAGTCTACTGAGACAAGAGGAATATCAAGGGCATAAGCGACACAATGATGAGGGGAGTCGCAATGGAGCTAAAAAAATGCTAAATTTGGATAAAGAAGACAGTCTAGAAACGCAACAGTCGGAAGTTGAAGATGGATGGATAGTAGCGAACATACAAGAATGGATTGCTTTGCCAGAAGACTGCCTGGAGGAGACGGTGAAACCACGGAACGATGAAATTAGGCAATTACCCATTATTTACGCGAGGATTGGTGGAATTAAGATAAGATGTTTATTGGATACGGGGTCACAGATCAGTCTGGTATCGGAGGCCTTGGTTCGAGAGTTGGGACGAAGTCAGAATATTCCTGTAATTCCTGTACCACAGCTCAAAGTGAGGGGTGTTATTCCTGAACGCACCGTCACTTGTAAACGTCAGGCATACTTAGAGCTGAACATATTGGAACACACTTTCGGGCAAACATTCATTATCATGGCAAAGGTGAATTTCAATATAATTCTTGGTGCAAATTTCATTTGTGACTATCAAGCAGTGATAGATTTGCACAAGAATACAGTCAGTTTTAGAGAATATGATCAGCTGAAGAATGTGGGATTGCATATGGATGAAATCACTATCGGAAGAGATGTAAATTCTTGGGCATTGGAAGCAATATCAGAAGAGACGGAAGAGGAGATACGAAAGGCAGAAGATAACATCATAGAAGGGGCTGTTGTGGAACTAGATGAGGAGATTGAATCCCAGGAGATATGGTCTTTATTAACAGAAGGAGATAACAGTGATGCACAATTTTAAGAGTTACTACAGGAGCGGCTCAATGACATTCAACTTGGAGGTGAACACAGAAAACAGTTGGAAGAGATTTTAAGGAAGCACAAAGCAGTATTTGATACAGTACCTGGGAAAATATTAAATTTCAAATATTCTATGCAAGTCGAGGACTGGTCACCTTTCAAAAGCAGGTTGTACCCAATTCCTGAAAAATATCGTGGTCAAGTTAAGGTCATTATAGATGAGATGTTACAAGCTGGAGTGATAAGGAAGACACCTACACCTTATCTAAATGCGATTTTGGCAGTCACAAAACCAAATGGATCTATTAGACTTTGTTTAGATGCCAGAAATCTCAACATGAGACTCATTTTTCCTGAGTATGACAGAGCGCCAATTATCAGAGACGTACTAAAAGGCTTTAAAAACAAGAGCATTTATTCATCAGTCGATTTGACGTCCAGTTTCCACCATCTTGAATTGGATGAGAAGTCACAGCTTCTAACTGGCTTCTTATTCGATAACCAAACGTATTGCTTCGTCCGAATGCCCTTTGGAGTCAAAACAGCGGGATGTGCTTTAATCCGAGCCTTGGACCGGAATCTAACCGAGGAAGTTAAGGAGATGACGGTACGCTACATTGACGATATTCTGCTGGCATCCGACAACATTGAAACTCACATGGAGAATTTAGATAAAGTATTGGGCAACCTGAATGCATCGAATTTCAAAGTAAATCTGAAGAAATCGCATGTCTTCAAGAGCGAGATCTTATATTTGGGTCACGTCATTGACAAGGAGGGAGTGAAGCCAAACCCAGCTAAGATCGAAGCGATAAAGAATTTCCCTACACCAACGAGAGTCAAGCACATTCGGGCTTTCTTAGGCGTAACGGGATTCTTTATAGAAAACTGTCCAGGTTATACGGAGACTGTAGCTCCCATGCAGGAAATGTTAAAGAAAAATAATAAATGGTTATGGAATGCGGAGTGTGAGAAGGCATTCCAAGCAACAAAACAGCTATTGGAAAACTGCATTAAATTAGGATATCCAGATTTCAAGCACAAATTTATAATCCAAGCGGATGCTTCACTAATTGGGATAGGTGCTATGCTCTACCAAGAAGATCCAGCTAACCTGCAGCACAAAACATATTTGGCATTTGTCAGCCGAAAATTGCGTAAGCACGAGCGCAATTATACTGTAACCGAGCTAGAATTGTTGGCCATCCTTCATGCGCTTCAACAATGGAAACGAACAATCTATGGTTAGCCCATTGTTGTCAGGACTGATCACAAGGCACTAACGTTCTTGTTTAAGACGTCGATGGCAAGCGAACGTGTGACACTTTGGTCTATATATATTCAGCAGTTTAGCATTGAGAATGAACATTGCCCAGGAAAGATGAACGTGATTCCGGATGCACTCAGCAGGAACCCAGAGCCTGATAATGAAGAAACAGCGATGGTACAACACTTGGAGTTAACACCGAAGGACCGGGAATTCTTGGAGGAGTTACGTGAGATACAGCGAGAACAGGAAGCGGAACCATGGATGATGCTATTAATTCGATACTACAAAAAGCAGCTACCTACAGGAACACCTGCATTTCGAGAAGCAAAAGCCAAAGAAGGAAGATATGTTTATGTCAACAATTTGCTGCACAAATGGGTAGATAATGACCACACCAAGTTACGCATATTAGTACCTGCATCATTACAGCGAGGACTGACATGGCATACGCAAGAAAGTTACGGTCACGTGGGCGTAGACAAGTGCGAAGCGACAATAGGAGAGACATTTACATGCCCACGTATGAGAACAACTATATGTGACGTCATTACAACTTGTGATCCGTGTCAGAGGACAAAGCCCAATAATTATTTAATGAGGCAGTATCCTAGACCATTGCTACCTCATAAACCATGCGAGCTACTGGCCCTGGACTGTTTCGGTCCAATTCCAAAAGGAAGGCGAGGTTGCCGTCACTTGCTAGTGTGCATTGATGTATTTTCTAAATTCGTTGTACTATGCCCTATTCAAAAAACTACATCGAAGCAAGTACTCAGTCGTATTCGAAATAGAGTTATTCCAAACCTTGGAAAACCAGAATTTATATTGTCAGATCATGGCAGTTATTTCACAAGCGCCGAATTCAAGAACGGTATGGAGGACATGGGTATAAAACACGTTTTAAGCAGTATCCGACATGCCCAAGCTAATCCAAGTGAGAGAGCAATTAAATGTGTAACATCATACTTGAGAATCTTCATTCCCAATGAACATCACCGATGGGTGGATAAAATTAAGGACGTAGAGACATGCATGAATTCTACCAGGCACGAGTCCACAGGACAAATCCCTATGGTCCTACACAAGAACGAGTATCCAGTGAGAACGTGGAAAAGCATCATTAACTGTCCACAAGATCCCATGATAGCACCTGACCTGCGAATTGAGAGAACGAGAGCCTACATGAGAAAACAAGCAGACCGCAGATTACGGCGAGTAAGAAATAAGAGGTTTCACAGTGATCCTGAAATCAACCAGCTCGTTTTGGTGAAACGACCTGCTACATCGGACCCAGAGAAGAAAATCTTCAGTAAATTCTGAGAAAAGTTCATAGGACCCTATTCTATCGTAAGAAACCTTGGAAATAATGCTTACAGAGTGAAAGAGTTGAGCACAGGAACAATGTCAGTTTACAATGCAGCCAACTTAAAAAAGTATCGAAGAAGCGATCCATGAGAGTGCCGAAATAACGATGCAGTTTGAATATATGGACGTCCTACTATCAACAAAGTTGACGGGGAGCAGTTGAGTACGGCACGTGAAGGAGGAAGTAGAGTTGGTGTTGACAGACATTAACGAGTCGAGCAGAGTGTTGCCTCAGGCATCAGCGGGTCATACAAGCAGACTGAGAGGGGAGATACAAGCAGGAAATAATAACGAGTAAATGCCATTCAAGGCAAGAGCGGCTAGACCAAGTAATAGAAAAGGGGTGATTCTGAAATAAAACAAATTGGCCTACGGAAGTCTTTTAAAATTGTCGACTTTATTCCTAAGTTCGAAATTTTGTGAGTGGGAGAGTTGTGAACCCTTTATCCTCTGTTGGATAAATGATTCTATGTTTTATTTCTTCAATTAATAAATATTTCCACCAGCATCATGAAAGTAGCCAGACGGAGATGAGGAAATTTCAAGCATTTGTTGGAGACAGCGGGGACATACCTGAAGCAGTTTGACAAAAGGCTAAATACTTAAGCTGTGAAAGGAAATAGCCTAGCGATGTGTCAGAAGGACAGGTGTTGGCCATCTCAAAATAGAAGCGACGCGCAGTGAGACATGGTTCTGGTATGTTCATTGTAATAATCGCGCCTAGAAGAAATATGATGCAGTAACGTGAGTGGCTGATGAAGATAATAGACACTCCTACGACGCCAAGATCTCCTAAAAACCGCCAAGTTACAGAAAATGTGGAACCAATGAGAAATGAATGCCTACGAGCGCGGCAAGACCAGCTTGGGTACGCGGTGGCTAGCATTCACACGGGAAATCGCCTAGACAAAATCTCTACGATCGATTCTATGATTAATGGGCATATTCTTGACCTGTGCAATGTTACGAGTTCAGTGATATTTATTTCATTCCTGTACCACCATTATTTCGAGAAATTTTTGTATAATTCCCCCCCCCCATCAAGACCTAGGGCCAGTTCATTTATAAGTGGCGTGAAAAGCCAAGACGAGGACTATTACCTTGTGCGTCTACGGACGTAGATTATTATTTTGTGTGTCGTGGACACAGGTTGATTATTACTTTTGTGCGTCTAAGAACGTAGGCTGTTATACTTTTGCGTGTCATGAGGACATAGAAGTTATTGTAAATGTGTTAAATTCAGTGATAGATAGTCACAGTACTATATTTTGTAGGGGCAGTATCGTCGATAATTCGCCAACAAACTGTTACGGGGAAAGTAGTACCTGGAACGGCGAATTTAGTAGTCAGATATCAAGTGTATATTAATCTAACTTTCTGAATCAGCACGAGAGATGACATCGATTACCATAGAAGAAGTTTGGAATTCTCAACACTCCGTCCAGATGGCTGAGATGAGATAAGAACCATTCAATTGGGAGATGGCAGCTGATGTTCTTTGACGGGTGACTGAGCGAGAGATGAGTACAATATAATATTCTTTATTATTTGATAAATTAACTTATGGTTTATGGGACATATTTTTGTAAATACTTTGCTTGTGTGATTAACGTAGTATTTTAGTTTTGGTCTGACACACCTTTTGCATGGAAACAGCTCGCATATGTTATTAGTGGAAGGTTCTTGTTTTTGTTTGTTGTTTTAACTAACGTAGCTATGTGAACGGCCGTGTTTGCATATGTTACGCAATGCGGTTAAAAACGTCTCTCGGAGATATGTTGTGTTTCAGAAGTAGGACTGAGTTAATATAACGATACAGTAGATTGGAGGGTAATTAAAATTGTTTAAGGTTTATTATTGATCAGATTCAGTGAGATTATTGCCTTTGGAGCAATGTAATTTGTGACGAAGAGCAATCAGCTCTATCGTAGGTTTTAAATATTGTTTTAATAGTTTGTGAGCATCTATTCAGCGGACCGGTGTGAAAATCGTCATGTCATTCCCAGATGTGTGTGATTGTGTGTATTTTGTGGTCATTACAAGCGGGATTTTCAGCTTAGACTGGTTTCTGTCAGCTTGGTGCCATGTCCATATTGTAACCTTGCGAGGGCAATTGTGGATATTTTGATTATTGTCTGACAATATGTTGAGGTGGTTGAGATTTTTGTTGCTGTTGGTTCCTTGAGATAACGGCACAGCTGGTCAGTTATTTATATACACTGGAGTTGGGAAATGACAAGTATTGAAGAGGGGGAGATGTTTCACAAGGCGGTCTGAACGTTGCAACCAAGGTCATTAGTGAGGAGCGCTTATTGACTCCGTAATTACTTGAAATACAGAATAAGAACTGATCAATGGTAAACATTCTTTAAATAAATGGGAGTTGCCTACAAATCACGATAATCTCCGAAGCGTTACCTTAACATGCAGTTTTGTTCATATAAAGTAATCTTAGCCGGCCAGGCTTTTGTTATTGTTGGTTTTATTCCATGTTTATTTTCCTATCAGTGACCCGTGAAGTCACGTGCAATGCTGTCTTTCCTTGTGTGTTTATTGAGCAATTGGCCAGGTTGGCAGCTCAGCTTGTTAAGTGCGTCATCGCACTAATGAGGGTCTCAGGGAGATTCCTGTAAATAGTAGATTTGTAGTGCGTGTGTCAGCATTAGATTTAAGGGTTTTTATTAATGTCATGCCCATATCCATAAACGTTGATTTACGCGATGATTGTTCGTGAGCACCGTGGCTGTTAACCCGTTGTAAACGAACAGTCATCCAAGTACTCATTTCTCGTAGTTAGTCATCACGCGTACATAAAATTCAAATGCAAGGTAGTGGAACATGGATCCACATTTTTATAAAGGGGAAGATCCGTCTGACTCCTCAACATTGATAGATGTTCCTGTCATGGGAAAATTCATGGAGGATATTGTTTATTATTGTTGTTTATTTTCTTTTTATGCACAATTAGTCATTAAATCATGTTATTATTTTACGTCTTGTCTCCTTACTTTCTTAATTATAGTTTTAATCCTATGACCCTTGCCTCAGTAAAGCATGTTGTTTGGCGGACGTAAACATCACACTATGAACTGAGCGCGACCCCTTGATCAAGATTCTTGCACATAAACACTGCTATTCTGAAGGGTTCATAGGGATAAAACTGGCGCGGCCAAGCGTGGGGCCATTCACTGTGGTGTAACGGCGGAGAAATTACACATATCAATATTGGCGTATTTGAGTAAAACTGACATGCCACAAGTGCAGGCAGATATGACAGTATTTAATCACCGGAAAGTGATATTTTATTAAAAGTAATTGAGGCGAAGTGGATACCGCCAAATGTGTGAAATATAAATTAAAATCAGGAGTTTGCAAAGTAAAATACGGTTCACGTTTTTGTCTATTGAATTAAAGTAAAAGGTAATATATGTGATACCGGGCGCCCAATGATTAAAGTTAAAACTAGATTTGTTTAGAAAGTCAAACTCATGAAAATATTAGGAGGCTGTAGCCTAAAATGACAATTAATACTTTGTTAATTAGTCAGTGTTAATATCAGATCAGGATAACAATTTAATGACTAAATATGTGCTTGGGTTTAAAATTAAATTGAGTAAAACTAGAACTACTCAGAGATGCAATCGACTAGTGGGATTAAATGTAAAAATAAATGAACTGAGTAGGGTAAAGAAATTAAATGTGCATTGGATTGTGTGTATGTGTCAAGGGGCATTGCTTTATGCCATTTCCCTAATGTCTCATATAAATTGTATAACATGGCAACGGTGGAACAGATTCAAGAAATCATTGAGAGTGCAGCTAGGAGAACACGGGAATTGTTGGACACTAAATTGGCGGAACAGAGTTAATCATTAAACACCAGTATGTTAGAACAAAGTGAAGCAATAAACAATACTATGTTAGAACAAAGTGAGTCTATAAACAAATTATCCGAGCAGAGTGAATCACTGAAAACTAAACTAGCTGAACAAAGTGAATCATTGCGGACACAATTAAACAATAGTAGGCTAGAACAAAGTGAGTCTATAAACAAATTATCCGAGCAGAGTGAATCACTGAAAACTAAACTAGCTGAACAAAGTGAATCATTGCGGACACAATTAAATAACAGTAGGATGGAACAAAATGAATATCAGGTGGAACAAGCTAGGTTATTAAAAGGTGAAATTAATGACACTATCAATTCACAGTTAGAGACGCTAACCGCAGAGATGAAAGATCATACTAATCAACAGATGGTATTACTGGCCCTAGATGTGACGAAAAATAATGAAAAGCAATTAGATCAGATAAAGAAAATGGAAAGTATTTTTGATAAAAAACTTAGCATTCTGGATGAAACGGTGTTAGCTAAATTAGAGCACATTGAAATAGCATGTACTATGAATACAAGCGAGGTCAAGATAGCTCAGGATAAATTGGAAGGACGATTTAAGGAGATGGAGAAAAGCGGCAGGGTCATTCAACAACAATTATCAGCAGTAGATGAAAACATATCCGGTATAATTAAAGATATGGACCGTCTCGAAATAAAATCAGCGGAACAATGGAAAAGCCTAGAAGCGGATCAGGAGCAATTAAAGAGTACCTTAGACGACACCAAAAGCCAGATTGAAGAGAAAGTAAGCACGATTAAAGAGCAGATAAGAAAAGATTGGAAAAAAATGAATATCGATTCTAAAGAGGAAAGATCCACCATTCTTAAGACAGTAGGCGAAAATCACACTCGTATTCAAGCATTAGAGCAAGAAATGAAGAGCAAGCTTAAAGAACAGACGGACAGGATCATTAAAGCCGAACTGAGGTCATTAGAGCAATCGTCGATATTTAAAACGGGAGCGTTGTAAGACAAGCAGGACGACTCAAATAGCCCGGAGGGTACTAGCATAGCAGGAAGTCAGACTCAGGCGGAGAGCCCATTAACAACAAACACGGAAGGGTTTCGCAAGAATATAGAAAGGAGTTCAACACCACAAGACGGTCATCAGCCCACACAACTTATTCAGGTAATTCGCTCAAACGATTACAAACCGCAGAAGTACACGGAAAATTCAGGGGTGACGCCTAAAGCTTTTATCAAAGAGATTGAAGACCATTTCAATGACACTGGGGTACCTGAAGCACGTAGATTGAGGATGATGGAGAGATTTTTATCAGGAAATGTCCTTACATGGTTTTTAAGCTTCAAATATACATTTGGAACCATGTCAGATTTTAGATTAGCGTTTCTGCGCAAGTACCGGTCGCCAGCAATACAACAGAGTCTAAGGATGGAGCTTTACTCTAGAAAATACCAAACTACCCAGCAAACGAAATACTCAAATTTCTTTAACATGCAAATGCTAAAATTTCGCGACCTTGATTACCCTTTAAATGAAGCAGATCTGGTGATGACTATAGCGAGGCAATTGCCAGTCAACGTGCAACAAGTACTAGTCGCAGCGAACGTTAGTACGGCCCTACATGCAGAGCAGATATTACGTCAGATCGATGAGACTACATCTCATAGTCATTATAGAGGAGGAAGACAGCTGGAATTAGTCAATACGACAGAGGTCATAAAACCTAAACAGGCAAACACTAAAACGCAGGGTACTAATACAAGCACCTCCACACCTAGGCGAAACCAGGAGGAAGGAGAAAACAGACCATACCAGCGTAACGAAAATAACTATAACAATAGATCATACCAAGGCAACAATAGATATCAACAGAGAGAATATCAGCAATGGCGTGAAAATCGAAGGAATGACAGGCCTTAAGGAAGATACGGTGAATACAATGCCAATCAAAGATGGAAAGGAAGGAGAGGTCAAAATCAAGGAGAGCCACGTAATTATCGAAATGACTGGGATGATAGGCACGCTCAATCGCAAAATTACCTAGAGGAGTTACACGCTAGCCAAGGTGGAGAGCTTGGAAGATGGGAAAAGGCCATTGGGAACATGAAGAATCCAGACACACATACTGAGGAAGCTGGAAGTCTACTGAGACAAGAGGAATATCAAGGGCATAAGCGACACAATGATGAGGGAAGTCGCAATGGAGCTAAAAAAAATGCTAAATTTGGATAAAGAAGACAGTCTACAAACGCAACAGTCGGAAGTTGAAGATGGATGGATAGTAGCGAACATACAAGAATGGATTGCTTTGCCAGAAGACTGCCTGGAGGAGACGGTGAAACCACGGAACGATGAAATTAGGCAATTACCCATTATTTACGCGAGGATTGGTGGAATTAAGATAAAATGTTTATTGGATACGGGGTCACAGATCAGTCTGGTATCGGAGGCCTTGGTTCGAGAGTTGGGACGAAGTCAGAATATTCCTGTAATTCCTGTACCACAGCTCAAAGTGAGGGGTGTTATTCCTGAACGCACCGTCACTTGTAAACGTCAGGCATACTTAGAGCTGAACATATTGGAACACACTTTTGGGCAAACATTCATTATCATGGCAAAGGTGAATTTCAATATAATTCTTGGTGCAAATTTCATTTGTGACTATCAAGCAGTGATAGATTTGCACAAGAATACAGTCAGTTTTAGAGAATATGATCAGCTGAAGAATGTGGGATTGCATATGGATGAAATCACTATCGGAAGAGATGTAAATTCTTGGGCATTGGAAGCAATATCAGAAGAGACGGAAGAGGAGATACGAAAGGCAGAAGATAACATCATAGAAGGGGCTGTTGTGGAACTAGATGAGGAGATTGAATCCCAGGAGATATGGTCTTTATTAACAGAAGGAGATAACAGTGATGCACAATTTTAAGAGTTACTACAGGAGCGGCTCAATGACATTCAACTTGGAGGTGAACACAGAAAACAGTTGGAAGAGATTTTAAGGAAGCACAAAGCAGTATTTGATACAGTACCTGGGAAAATATTAAATTTCAAATATTCTATGCAAGTCGAGGACTGGTCACCTTTCAAAAGCAGGTTGTACCCAATTCCTGAAAAATATCGTGGTCAAGTTAAGGTCATTATAGATGAGATGTTACAAGCTGGAGTGATAAGGAAGACACCTACACCTTATCTAAATGCGATTTTGGCAGTCACAAAACCAAATGGATCTATTAGACTTTGTTTAGATGCCAGAAATCTCAACATGAGACTCATTTTTCCTGAGTATGACAGAGCGCCAATTATCAGAGACGTACTAAAAGGCTTTAAAAACAAGAGCATTTATTCATCAGTCGATTTGACGTCCAGTTTCCACCATCTTGAATTGGATGAGAAGTCACAGCTTCTAACTGGCTTCTTATTCGATAACCAAACGTATTGCTTCGTCCGAATGCCCTTTGGAGTCAAAACAGCGGGATGTGCTTTAATCCGAGCCTTGGACCGGAATCTAACCGAGGAAGTTAAGGAGATGACGGTACGCTACATTGACGATATTCTGCTGGCATCCGACAACATTGAAACTCACATGGAGAATTTAGATAAAGTATTGGGCAACCTGAATGCATCGAATTTCAAAGTAAATCTGAAGAAATCGCATGTCTTCAAGAGCGAGATCTTATATTTGGGTCACGTCATTGACAAGGAGGGAGTGAAGCCAAACCCAGCTAAGATCGAAGCGATAAAGAATTTCCCTACACCAACGAGAGTCAAGCACATTCGGGCTTTCTTAGGCGTAACGGGATTCTTTATAGAAAACTGTCCAGGTTATACGGAGACTGTAGCTCCCATGCAGGAAATGTTAAAGAAAAATAATAAATGGTTATGGAATGCGGAGTGTGAGAAGGCATTCCAAGCAACAAAACAGCTATTGGAAAACTGCATTAAATTAGGATATCCAGATTTCAAGCACAAATTTATAATCCAAGCGGATGCTTCACTAATTGGGATAGGTGCTATGCTCTACCAAGAAGATCCAGCTAACCTGCAGCACAAAACATATTTGGCATTTGTCAGCCGAAAATTGCGTAAGCACGAGCGCAATTATACTGTAACCGAGCTAGAATTGTTGGCCATCCTTCATGCGCTTCAACAATGGAAACGAACAATCTATGGTTAGCCCATTGTTGTCAGGACTGATCACAAGGCACTAACGTTCTTGTTTAAGACGTCGATGGCAAGCGAACGTGTGACACGTTGGTCTATATATATTCAGCAGTTTAGCATTGAGATTGAAAATTGCCCAGGAAAGATGAACGTGATTCCGGATGCACTCAGCAGGAACCCAGAGCCTGATAATGAAGAAACAGCGATGGTACAACACTTGGAGTTAACACAGAAGGACCGGGAATTCTTGGAGGAGTTACGTGAGATACAGCGAGAACAGGAAGCGGAACCATGGATGATGCTATTAATTCCATACTTCAAAAAGCAGCTACCTACAGGAACACCTGCATTTCGAGAAGCAAAAGCCAAAGAAGGAAGATATGTTTATGTCAACAATTTGCTGCACAAATGGGTAGATAATGACCACACCAAGTTACGCATATTAGTACCTGCATCATTACAGCGAGGACTGACATGGCATACGCAAGAAAGTTACGGTCACGTGGGCGTAGACAAGAGCGAAGTGACAATAGGAGAGACATTTACATGGCCACGTATGAGAACAACTATATGTGACGTCATTACAACTTGTAATCCATGTCAGAGGACAAAGCCCAATAATTATTTAATGAGGCAGTATCCTAGACCATTGCTACCTCAGAAACCATGCGAGCTACTGGCCCTGGACTGTTTCGGTCCAATTCCAAAAGGAAGGCGAGGTTGCCGTCACTTGCTAGGGTGCATTGATGTATTTTCTAAATTCGTTGTACTATGCCCTATTCAGGAAACTACATCGAAGCAAGTACTCAGTCGTATTCGAAATAGAGTTATTCCAATCCTTGGAAAACCAGAATTTATATTGTCAGATCATGGCAGTTATTTCACAAGCGCCGAATTCAAGAATGGTATGGAGGACATGGGTATAAAACACGTTTTAAGCAGTATCCGACATGCCCAAGCTATTCCAAGTGAGAGAGCAATTAAATGTGTAACATCATACTTGAGAATCTTCATTCCCAATGAACATCACCGATGGGTGGATAAAATTAAGGACGTAGAGACATGCATGAATTCTACCAGGCACGAGTCAACAGGACAAATCCCTATGGTCCTACACAAGAACGAGTATCCAGTGAGAACGTGGAAAAGCATCATTAACTGTCCACAAGATCCCATGATAGCACCTGACCTGCGAATTGAGAGAACGAGAGCCTACATGAGAAAACAAGCAGACCGCAGATTACGGCGAGTAAGAAATAAGAGGTTTCACAGTGATCCTGAAATCAACCAGCTCGTTTTGGTGAAACGACCTGCTACATCGGACCCAGAGAAGTAAATCTTCAGTAAATTCTGAGAAAAGTTCATAGGACCCTATTCTATCGTAAGAAAGCTTGGAAATAATGCTTACAGAGTGAAAGAGTTGAGCACAGGAACAATGTCAGTTTACAATGCAGCCAACTTAAAAAAGTATCGAAGAAGCGATCCATGAGAGTGCCGAAATAACGATGCAGTTTGAATATATGGACGTCCTACTATCAACAAAGTTGACGGGGAGCAGTTGAGTACGGCACGTGAAGGAGGAAGTAGAGTTGGTGTTGACAGACATTAACGAGACGAGCAGAGTGTTGCCTCAGGCATCAGCGGGTCATACAAGCAGACTGAGAGGGGAGATACAAGCAGGAAATGAAAACGAGTAAATGCCATTCAAGACAAGAGCGGCTAGACCAAGTAATAGAAAAGGGGTGATTCTGAAATAAAACAAATTGGCCTACGGAAGTCTTTTAAAATTGTCGACTTTATTCCTAAGTTCGAAATTTTGTGAGTGGGAGAGTTGTGAACCCTTTATCCTCTGTTGGATAAATGATTCTATGTTTTATTTCTTCAATTAATAAATATTTCCACCAACATCATGAAAGTAGCCAGACGGAGATGAGGAAATTTCAAGCATTTGTTGGAGACAGCGGGGACATACCTGAAGCAGTTTGACAAAAGGCTAAATACTTAAGCTGTGAAAGGAAATTGCCTAGCGATGTGTCAGAAGGACAGGTGTTGGCCACCTCAAAATAGAAGCGACGCGCAGTGAGACATGGTTCTGGTATGTTCATTGTAATATTCGCGCCTAGAAGAAATATGATGCAGTAACGTGAGTGGCTGATGAAGATAATAGACACTCCTACGACGCCAAGATCTCCTAAAAACCGCCAAGTTACAGAAAATGTGGAACCAATGAGAAATGAATGCCTACGAGCGCGGCAAGACCAGCTTGGGTACGCGGTGGCTAGCATTCACGCGGGAAATCGCCTAGACAAAATCTCTACGATCGATTCTATGATTAATGGGCATATTCTTGACCTGTGCAATGTTACGAGCTCAGTGATATTTATTTCATTCCTGTACCACCATTATTTCGAGAAATTTTTGTATAATTCCCCCCCCCCATCAAGACCTAGGGCCAGTTCATTTATAAGTGGCGTGAAAAGCCAAGACAAGGACTATTACTTTGTGCGTCTACGGACGTAGATTATTATTTTGTGTGTCGTGGACACAGGTTGATTATTACTTTTGTGCGTCTAAGGACGTAGGCTGTTATATTTTGCGTGTCATGAGGACATAGAAGTTATTGTAAATGTGTTAAATTCAGTGATAGATAGTCACAGTACTATATTTTGTAGGGGCAGTATCGTCGATAATTCGCCAACAAACTGTTACGGGGAAAGTAGTACCTGGAACGGCGAATTTAGTAGTCAGATATCAAGTGTATATTAATCTAACTTTCTGAATCAGCACGAGAGATGTCATCGATTACCATAGAAGAAGTTTGGAATTCTCAACACTCCGTCCAGATGGCTGAGATGAGATAAGAACCATTCAATTGGGAGATGGCAGCTGATGTTCTTTGACGGGTGACTGAGCGAGAGATGAGTACAATATAATATTCTTTGTTATTTGATAAATTAACTTAGGGTTTATGGGACATATTTTTGTAAATACTTTGCTTGTGTGATTAACGTAGTTTTTTAGTTTTGGTCTGACACACCTTTTGCATGGAAACAGCTCGCATATGTTATTAGTGGAAGGTTCTTGTTTTTGTTTGTTGTTTTAACTAACGTAGCTATGTGAACGGCCGTGTTTGCATATGTTACGCAATGCGGTTAAAAACGTCTCTCGGAGATATGTTGTGTTTCAGAAGTAGGACTGAGTTAATATAACGATACAGTAGATTGGAGGGTAATTAAAATTGTTTAAGGTTTATTATTGATCAGATTCAGTGAGATTATTGCCTTTGGAGCAATGTAATTTGTGACGAAGAGCAATCAGCTCTATCATAGGTTTTAAATATTGTTTTAATAGTTTGTGAGCATCTATTCAGCAGACCTGTGTGAAAATCGTCATGTCATTCCCAGATGTGTGTGATTGTGTGTATTTTGTGGTCATTACAAGCGGGATTTTCAGCTTAGACTGATTTCTGTCAGCTTGGTGCCATGTCCATATTGTAACCTTGCGAGGGCAATTGTGGATATTTTGATTATTGTCTGACCATATGTTGAGGTGGTTGACATTTTTGTTGCTGTTGGTTCCTTGAGATAACGGCACAGCTGGTCAGTTATTTATATACACTGGAGTTGGGAAATGACAAGTATTGAAGAGGGGGAGATGTTTCACAAGGCGGTCTGAACGTTGCAACCAAGGTCATTAGTGAGGAGCGCTTATTGACTCCGTAATTACTTGAAATACAGAATAAGAACTGATCAATGGTAAAAATTGTTTAAATAAATGGGAGTTGCCTACGAATCACGATAATCTCTGAAGCGTTACCTTAACATGCAGTTTTGTTCATATAAAGTAATCTTAGCCGGCCAGGCTTTTGTTATTGTTGGTTTTATTCCATGTTTATTTTCCTATCAGTGACCCGTGAAGTCACGTGCAATGCTGTCTTTCCTTGTGTGTTTATTGAGCAATTGGCCAGGTTGGCAGCTCAGCTTGTTAAGTGCGTCATCGCACTAATGAGGGTCTCAGGGAGATTCCTGTAAATAGTAGATTTGTAGTGCGTGTGTCAGCATTAGATTTAAGGGTTTTTATTAATGTCATGCCCATATCCATAAACGTTGATTTACGCGATGATTGTTCGTGAGCACCGTGGCTGTTAACCCGTTGTAAACGAACAGTCATCCAAGTACTCATTTCTCGTAGTTAGTCATCACGCGTACATAAAATTCAAATGCAAGGTAGTGGAACATGGATCCACATTTTTATAAAGGGGAAGATCCGTCTGACTCCTCAACATTGATAGATGTTCCTGTCATGGGAAAATTCATGGAGGATATTGTTTATTATTGTTGTTTATTTTCTTTTTATGCACAATTAGTCATTAAATCATGTTATTATTTTACGTCTTGTCTCCTTACTTTCTTAATTATAGTTTTAATCCTATGACCCTTGCCTCAGTAAAGCATGTTGTTTGGCGGACGTAAACATCACACTATGAACTGAGCGCGACCCCTTGATCAAGATTCTTGCACATAAACACTGCTATTCTGAAGAGTTCAATATGCACATAACACTACTGTACCAGAATATTATGTGCACTCGAGTTTGAAGGTTGTTTGTGAAGTAACCTCTTAATAACATTTGCTTGAATTAATGAAGTTAATCACAAGTTAATTTTAAGTAGTGAAGGAAGCTGCCCATGCAATTCCGAGCGATGCGCGCCATGAGGCGTGGTTGTGCTCCATCTCGGCAACGCTACACAGCTTTCCCCGTATCGGCTAGCTGCTGAACCATGTCATTTTATCCCGGATAAATACAAACCGATATAAAATAAGTGAATTCAATTACGTATTTCACAGTCATAGAGCATACATAACCTTTTGATATACTGTATAAGGATTACAACGCGATCACCCGTATTTCACAGTTATAGAGCATAACCTTTTGATATACTGTGTAAGGATTACAACGCGATCAACAACGAAATTTTCCAACCACCCCGAGCCGAGAAAAAGTTACTTCACAAAATTGAAAACAACGTTGTTTCTTGGACACACAAAAGTTTGACATTAATAAACCAGTTATAAAACATTCCAATGTATATAGTGTTAAAATTTGGATTAGATCTAATGACGGGTTTTAGAGAAACTTATTCTTAAATGTGACGCGTGGTTGAAACACGCTTAAAACGGACACGTTTTGTGTTCCAACTGCGATAAAAAAAATATTAAAATATAAATTAAAAATTCTAAACCTACATGAAATAACGCAATATAAAACGACGATAATGATGATGTTATTGGATGTTATGTTGGCCTGTTGGTTACTTCACAAACAACCTTCAAACTCGAGTGCACATAATATTTTGGTCGACAGTAATTGTAACCTCTTTTGTTAGTGCCAATTTTACACTGACCAGACTTAACCTGGCCACATCCTATCAGCTCTGTTTATGGTGTATCATTTTGGGAAAACATAAAAAGTGCTGAAATAAGGAAACATCATTCAATATTGTAGTTCCTTGACAAGCTGGGTTCGTGGCATGACACGTCCATATATTTCACCCCTGCCTGTAACTCCAGCCCAACAGCCAGAAGAGAAGAAATTAAGATCCCTCTTAATGTGGATGCAACTTTTAAGCAGAAAACACCCCATGTTCAACGTACGGATAAAACTTACCAGAAACACATCCCGATGGCTTTTTTCTTTTACTATCTTCTAACTTGATTATATCATTGCCTAATTCAATTACCTCTTCAAAATCTTTCTTTTGCTTCAAGAGAACTGAATTGGTAGGATCAGCTTCAAGAGCTGCCACAACCTGAAATAGTATCGTAATAATATTAAAATTGTATTGTAACGATCAATTAAATTAAATAATCAATTAAAACAGTTAGAATTATACTATGAATTATTTCACTTTGATGAATTAATAGAGTGGAGAGGCCACGAAGAATGTTTTAATTTAGTCTTCTGGGCTCAGTTCCATGATTGATTTGGTGTTTCTTTTGCATGATAGGATATGGTATTTTGGGCATTCTTCATTACACAGTTTGCACACGCACTCTTCATAGGTTCTATGATACAAGCTTGTGCTGCACACCTTGTGATGGAACCCACGGATTGCAAGTCTGTTAACTGCACTTCTCATGATTTGATTGGGGTTAGTCCAACTCCCGTCAGTAATGACACCCTTGCAGTAGAAGTGTTCGTCTATTTCCTCTCTCTTTTGTTGTCTTTCTGCCAGTAGTTTATTGTATGCCTCAGTTGATGGTAGTAGCAGCGAGTGTTGCAGATCTTCACACAGGAAGGATTCTCTGGTGAGTGTGTATATTCGCTATATCTGGATGGAGAATATTTGAATACTCCGAGTAATTTCTTCAGATATGCCTTGACGCTTTCCATTGCTTTCAGGTCTCGCATTTTTAAGTGTTCCCATGTTATATGTATCCCATAGCTCAGGATGGGCACAATTTTGGCTCTGAAGATCTTCATTGCTGTGATCAGAGATATTGATTGTATTTATCTAATATCTCTCATTGCTGTGATGGCTATAATTATGTTTTGTTTTACATGCTTGTTGAATGAATTTCCTGAGGTTTGAAGGGTTACTCCGAGATATTTGTACTCGTTTACTAAAATTCAATTTTAGTTAGTGTTGTTTAAAGGAGCGGAACTACGAGTCCATCTGCCCCAAATTCAAGTTTCTTATTTCCGAGCTGTAGTTTCTCTTTCTCTGCAACCCTTCCTCCTTTCCTGAATATCATCAGAGCGCTCTTCTTGGTGTTTGTCTCTAGGTTGTTTGCCTCTGCCCACTTTGCTAGATTGTTTAGGCTGCTTTGCAGATTCTCCTATTTTTAACGAGGTAATAGCCATATCATCCGCATACAAGTATACGTTCGTGTTTTCATTAAACCCCTTGCACTACAGCCCATGAAGAGCCTAGGCCTACCAAGCGACCACTGCCCAGCCATTTGGCCTGCAGATATTGGGGTGACGCGTGGTCAGCGCGTCGAGTCCCCTCGGCCGTTAATCTTGGTTTCTTGGTTTTCGAGACCGGGGCGCTGCCTCACTGTCAGACAGCTACTCAATCGTCCTCACGACGCTGAGTGCACCCCGTTACAGCCCTCACGTCTGTTTCTAAAATCCCTGACGGAGCCGTGAATCGAACCCGGAGCCTCCGTGTGAGAGGCAGGCGCGCTACCACGGGGCCGGCGCACGTGTTTTCATTGGTTGTTGCTTTTATGACGTCTGTGGTTGCGACATTGAATAACAAAGGGCTTAAAGCGTCACCTTGTTGAACTTCATGTGTTGGTATTATTAGTATCGATTTTTCAATGTTGTTGTCAATGGTAATGATTTTATATTTGAGGATATTTGCTATGTTGGTTGCGAGATAGTTTTCCTAGCCGAGCATATCTTATAATTTATCAAGTTTTTACGGGCTATTGAGTCGAAGGCCTTGCTGTAATCTATGAAAGTGTGGTTTTGTGGGGGTTCTAGCACCACCTCCACCTCCCCACCTCACAAGATGGCGGCGGCGCGATATCTCTCGAACGCATGGTCGGATTTTGACAAATGAGGTGTCGTTGAACTAGGGCTGACACCCCCTTTCCTATGGACAACATATTTCAACCCCAAAAATAATACCTATCCCTACTAGGGGGTGAAATTGTATTTTTTTTTTAGAAAATCTCGCTTTCCCATTGCAACATGTGAGAGTTTAAAAGTTAATATGGAATGAAACGTTGTTCTACACATGGGACATGTGTACGGTGGAAAGCCACTATGAATTAGCATGCCCACTCATGGCTTTTGAAGAGGGTGGGGGAGCGGTTCCCTGTGGACGGGTCCTTGTGGACAGGTCATTGTTGACAGGTCATTGTGGATGAGTCTGTGTGGACAAGTCCTTGTGGACGAGTCCTTGTGGACAAGTCCTTGTGGACGGGTCCTTGTGGACGAGTCCTTGTGGGCAAGTCCTTGTGGACAGGTCCTTGTGGACGAGTCCCTTTGGACTGATCCCTTTGGACGGGTCCCTTTGGCCTGGTTCCTACGGACTAGCCCATGAATTTATTTAAATTATGTCAAAGGGTCTAACTACATTTTGCATGTAAAGCAGTGTGTTGAACTGACGTTCAACTAATCCCCCACTAATATAATGTAATAACGATATGAAAGGAAAGTGATGAAATACATGTGAACATACAAGGGACCTAACTTGGTGGATGGATGTGTTCTAACGAGTCATTTGTAGTTGAAAGAGAATAATACATGTTCTTAAAATGTTAAAACTGTGGAGATGGTATGTACAGTAAGACGTCTTGTTATATTTCCTGTGTCATATTACAGACATGGCAGAGAGCGCGCAGATCTGTTGCTATGACTAACGCTGCAGTAATTTGAAACCGCAAGTGTTCATGAAGACAATGGGTGATGATCATGCAAAGTTAGCAGTTATTGGATATTACACAGGTGTTACTTCCGGCTTCATGTTGCTGACATGCCAGAGAGCGCACACTGCTGTTGCTATGACTGACGCTGCAGTAATTTGAAACCTCAGGTGTTGATCAAGACAATGGGTGATGATCATGCAAAGTCAGCAGTAATTGGATACCACACAGGTGTTCCTAGTGTACTTTGGACTCTCAGCTGTATTGGGAAAGGAATTGCAATGATCTACAAAAAAAAACTGCTGACACGAGCGATGAGAGTTTATATAAGAGAGGTGTCATATATTTCCCTACTGTCAGTCTTTATTACTCGCTTTGAGTGAACAGTGCTCTATTACTGCTCAAGAGTTGAAAAAAAGCCTTTTTGGTAGAAACTCATTAAATTATTTTGCATGGTAAGTACTTATTATTAATGGATTGTAGTCTTTTATTACTATGATTTTGAAGTTATTTATTGGAATGTATTTATTGATTGATTGATTGATTGATTGATTGATTTGTTTACAGATAATTGGGTACCTGTAGGTTACCAGATTCCTACAATCTGTTCATTCAGTGGCAGCAGTTGATAAATTATAAAAAGGTAAGTGCCCCTCTAATAACTTTTTAACAGTTAGAGTTATATTTTCCAATGTTCACTACTAGATGTCAGTGACAATGGTATATTTGGTAGTGAAAGTTGGAACTACTTGACCATGGTGTGTAAAGCTAAATTTGTAGGTTAGATTTTGATTACCGCTCTATTAAGTCCGAATGTTCGTTGCTAGGTGTCAGTGACATAGGGAATATTTAAAGTCTTAACCTCAGTTCACCTAACATAACCTAACTTTACCTAACTTAACCTTGTCACATGACATATTTTACAAGTTTAGACTTGCTTTATGACTGACTATGACATTACACTTAGCTCACTTAACTGGTGGCTGCTGGTTTCTATCATGTGACATGTTCTACAAGTTTAGACTTGTTTTAAGACTGGCTATAACGTCACACTTAGCTCACTTAACTGGTGGCTCTTGGTTTCTATCACATGACATGTTCAACAAGTTTAGACTTGTTTTAAGACTGGCTATGACGTCACACCTAACTCACTTAACAGGCGGCCGCTGGTTTCTATCATTCTATCAAGTTCCAATGTTCACTGCTAAGTGTCAGTGATAGTGGTATATAGTAACCCTCAGTTAGAACTACATGAAGTTAGACTTGCTAGGAGTTCACAAATGTTCGATTTAAATACCCTGCTATAACCATTGACTGGAATATAATTAAACTATTTATATTGTACTTTGTTTTATCATTTATTAACATTTATGATTTCTTTCTTTTATAGGTAATCTCGAAAGTGATCATAATGTTCAAGTGTGGTGACTGTAAGAAACAGTTCTCAAGACCTGACAGCCTTCAACGACACGCAAATGTTAAACATGACATTAAAATGTTTGTGTGCAGTCATTGTGCTACCACATTTAACAGACAAGATAATCCTGCACGTCATGTAAATTTAATGCATGTTAGTTCAGCACCATTTTCGTGTTCAGTTTGCGAACTTGGTTTTTCTGCTGTAAAGCGATATCAATCCCACATGGTTGAAGTGCATGGAGAACAACAGGAATTGAAATCTGTAAAACCATTAACTAGCACGGAACCTTTAAACGAATGTAATGCTCAAAAGCGTAAACGTTCTCAAGATTGTGAAAATAGTTGTGCAACAAAAAGAAAGGAGAATGGTGAACCTTTGATAACACATTGTGATGTATGTAATATTGATATACCTTTTTCAATCATTCATGGACATTTACGCAGTATTCAACATAAAAATAACGCTTGCCATGACATAAATTCTGGGAATATTCAACAAATTGGTAGTGCATTTAAAAGTCGAATTGCTAGTTATAGACTTTATAGTGAAGAAAAAAACTCAAAGTATTCAATTATTTTTAAGAAATGTTCAACCTTGTGTGTTTGGCTTGGTAGGTAATGTTTTATTAGAGCATAAAACAATTAAAATGAATTTTGAACTTTTTGGACTCTATGTAAAAACTGGGAGCGAAGGTGAAATTACGGATATCAAATCCTTTAATACAAAAAACATAATTGTTAGCGAATCAACTAATATTAGTGATATGTACCAAGATATTTCAAATGCTATCATTGTGAAGCGTGAAGAGTTTCAGGAAAGGGAGTCAGGCTGGGCGTTGGTTGAAGTACTTTATTTAGAAACCAACATGAATAAATATAATCCCCTTCGAGCATCATCATACATTGATTTGCCAGGATGGATCAAACGATAGTAAGCTGTTGTGAACGTTATGAATAATGATGACGCATGCTTTGCATGGGCTGTAACCTCAGCTCTCCATCCAGCAGAAAAGGCTGTGGAGAGAACGTCATCTTATCCTCACTATTCTTCAGTGTTAGATTTAAAAGAAATGGAATTTCCTATGGCGATAAAAGACATTCAACGTTTTGAAAAGCTGAACAATGTAAGTATTAATGTGTATGAAAATGAAAATAAGAGTATAGTTGGTCCTCTATATTATACTCAGGAAAAAAGAATGCTCATGTAAATTTACTATACATAACCGAAGGTGAAAATGCTCACTATTGTTGGATAAAACATTTAAGTAGACTTGTTGGTAGTCAAGTATCAAAACATAAATCTAAGAAGTGGTTGCGTGATGGTTGTTTGCTACATTTCTAGAAAGAGGATCAAGTAACTCAACATCAAAAATGGGGGTGTAATCATGTTTGTACGGTATTACCTACTCCTAAAAATAACATTCTAAAATTTAAGGATTATGAGAAACAGCTTCGAGTACCATTTGTTATATATGCTGACTTTGAAGCTTTGCTAAAACCATTTAATACATGTTCATCGAATCCAGCCCAACCTTTTACCAACACTACTCACATTCATGAACCTTTTAGCTTTGCATATTATATTAAATGTAGTTACGAGGACTCTTTAAATAAGTTTGAGCTCTATAGAGGACCTGATGCACCTAAAGTTTTTATGGAAAGACTTGAAAAAGATGCCATCCGTATATCCTCTATTTTAAATACGATCATTCCAATGGAGCCACTAACTTCATCAGAGCAAATGAATTTTGAAACTGAAACTAATTGTTTTATATGTGGTGAATGTTTAGATACAGACAGGGTTCGCGATCATGACCATTTAACAGGAAAATATCGTGGTGCTGCTCACCAAGAATGTAATTTAAATTATAGAGTAAGTAAATTCATTCCGGTCATTCTACATAACGGTAGCAAATACGATAACCACTTTATCGTTAAAGAATTTGGAGCTTCAGATGTGAAAATTGATGTGATTGCAAATAATAAGGAACAATACATATCTTTCACAAAATACATCAAAACTGACAATAAGAAAACGATAAAACATGGCGACCGAGATGCATCGTGCGTAAAAGTGCTCCGTAGAATACCTGCCGAAACCGCAACATAACTCACAAATAGAGTCTGCTAGGGTGTGTATTATTAACTATATACAACTTAGTGAATATTTAGTCAACAGTCATGACCCTAAAAGCCGTCAATCAAAGAATTTCAGCGTTTGAAGAAAAGCTCAAAGTATTTCAAACTCGCCTAGAGGGAGCCACCACAGCTGGAACGAGCGCTTCTACCAACCTCAACTCCGTGAAAGTGGAAACCCTAGCTTCGGAGTTCGAGACTTTCCGCCTTGAAGTCATAACGGAGCTAAGTGACTTAAAAAAAGGATTTGAATGACCAGATTGTGAAGCAAGAACTTCGAATTGATGAGGCAGAACAGTACAGCCACCGGAACTGCCTACTGCTACATGGGGTAAGTGAAACTCCAAACGAAGACGTGTACGCTAGAGTAACGGAGGTACTTAAGGACAAGCTTAATATAGAACTGACTATGATGAGCATCGATCGGTGTCATCGATTGGGGAAACCAAAGAGATCGTCTGCGGATGTGGTGGTTACCGGTAGAAGACCAATTATTGTCAAGTTCACCCGCTACCACGAGAGGGAACGTGTCTGGCGCGCCAAGAGACTTCTAAAAGGAACACCTATCCTCATAACTGAGTCCCTCACAGCATCGCGCAAGGACATGCTCAACAAGGCCAGGGATCACTTTGGAGCAAGGAACACCTTCACTCTGGATGGGCGAATAGTGATAGTGGATTCTGACGGTAAAAAACATTACGTTAACAATCCAGCAGAACTCGCCTGCTTAATGAAAGGGCAGGTATCGGAAGTTAAGTGAACAGGTTAATGTGTGTAATTGTGAGTGTGTGTTTAATATGTTATTTTAATTTTAGTGTGAGTGATTGCATAAGTGATAGGTGGTTTAATTTTAAATTCAGTGAGAGTGGTTGTTTAACTGCTTCTAGTGGCTTGTGCATACATGAGGAAACAATGGTAAGTTGCATGCTCCCTTCTGTTTTATGGCCAGTGTAGTTGGTACCGTTACATTCAGTCCCGACAGAGATAATGACCTTCACCTTGACAATGAGCCTCCCAGCCCTCCCCAACCCCTGTCTTCGTCTCCCCCCACCCGCAATCATCTGGAAAGGGAATTTTCCGCATTTCCCTGTTCACTGCCGTGTACACATGTCAATGCCCAGTCCATAATAGCACATCACGCTGAGCTCCAAGCTATTTTTGAAGGAAGCATGGTAAACGTTGTAGCAATTAGTGAAAGCTGGATGAGAGACTCTGTCCCTTTAAACATGATAAGTCTAGTAGGGTACAATTCGCTCTTTCACAACCAACTGAAGCGTCGAGGAGGAGGAGTAGCTTTATTCTATAAAAACAATTTGGCGGCAAAGATTATAAAAACATCGAACCTATCTACTGACCCCTTGACCGAATATATGTTTGTTGAGCTCACTGTTGACGTGACTAAAGTGCTTATTGGTGTAGTATATAAACCACCTAAAGAAGGGAACTTCATGGATTTTGAAGAAACTCTACTAAGACTGTTACCTACCTACGAACACGTACTTATATTTGGTGACTTTAACACAAACATATTAATAGACTCCACTGACGCAAATCGTTTACGGAATATGTTTACCTCTTGTAACATGACAATATTACCACTCGGCCCTACTCACCACGTATACACCCCCCAAGGATCTTCACGCACTCTAATTGATTTAATTATCACAAATAACCCACAGAAAATACTAAAACACGGACAGATTTCAGTACCTGGCATATCTTTACACGACCTGATTTATTTAGCTTATTCTCTAAAAACTCCAAAATTTGCACCTAAATACATAACATATAGAGACATGAAAAGATTGAACCTTCAAGAACTAACACAAGACGCAATTCTCTGTCCATGGAACGATATACTACACTTGACTGACGTTGATGAAAAGGTGAGCAGATTTAACAAAATACTGCTGGAACTATATGACAAACATGCACCTAAACGAACAGCAAAAGTCACTCGTAAAGCTGCCCCCTGGCTATCAAGTGACATTAAATCCGCAATGTCCGAACGGAACGCATTTCACAGACGTTATAAGCAGACCTTATCAAGTGACGATTTTGAAAAATATCGTGTGCTTAGAAATCGAGTTAAACAAATGATTCGAAATAAAAAGTATGCCTACTTCCAACAGCTAGCCGGCAACTTGAATGCTAGGAGCACCTGGCAGCAACTCAGGTCGGTAGGTATTGGGAGGCGCACTAAAAACACCAATGAGCAGGATATTAATCCCAATGAATTAAATGCTCACTTTGCTCGAGAAATAATTAGTACTGAACCCCAAATAATACAAACAACAATAAATACACTGTAATGTGTCCCACTACCTCACCGGCCGTTATTCAAGTTTCGTAAAATAGATGATACTGTCGTAAGAAAAAAAATAATATCTATCAAATCACAAGCAGTCGGAATAGATGACATCCCAATTTCCTTTATCGTTAACCTGATAGAAGTATTACTGCCAATTATTACGCACATTTGTAACACATGTGTTTTAGAAGGTTTCTTCCCAACAATATGGAAAGATGCTTTAGTTATTCCAGTTCCGAAAAATTCTCTTGCAAATTCTCCATCCGACTATCGACCTGTAAGCATACTTTCCTCAATTTCCAAAATACTAGAAAAACTTATGCATGAACAACTTCTTCAGTACTTGACGCAATGCTCACTACTTGATCCGTTACAATCTGGATTTAAGAAAGGACACAGCACATCTACTGCACTCATTAAGATCACTGATGACGTAAGACGAGCAATGGATGAGCGTAAAGTGACAATACTCATTCTCCTAGACTTCAGCAGTGCATTCGACACCATTAACACGGACATACTTATGGCTAAATTGCAATCCTTCCATCTTAGCCCCGTTGCTCTCAAATTATTCGCCTCCTATCTTCATAACCGAAGACAACGTGTACTCCTTAATGAAAACAGAACTGATTGGAAGTTCAAAATAAATGGAGTACCTCAGGGTTCAATTCTCGGCCACCTTATATTCATTTTATATCTGAACGACATCTCTTCGAAACTGGAAAACTGCAATTACCATCTATATGCTGATGACCTTCAGATATATTGCCACACAAAAGTAAACGACATAGATGCGACAATTGAAAATATGAATTTAAATCTAAAGAGGATCAGCCGCTATGCAACTGAAAATTCTCTTGCCATCAACCCAATTAAAACACAAGCTATCGTAATAGGGCAGACTAAATTGCTTTTCCATTTACACAGTAGACCGCTTTCTTTAATTCAACTAAATGGTGTTGCTATCCCGTTCTCTAAATCGGTAAAAAGTCTTGGAGTCACACTAAATGAAACTTTGAATTGGGATGGGCACGTTACTAATACATGCAGGAAAGTTTACTCGTCACTTCATCCACTTAAGATTCACCAGTCCGTTCTACCCCGTAACTTGAAAATAAAACTCGTCCAAACCTTGATACTCCCTATATTTAACTACTGTGATGTTGTATTAGTAGATGCTACCGGTGAACAAAACAAGAAACTTCAGAGAGCTTTAAATTCCTGCATTAGGTTTATTTTCTCTTTGAAATTTTCCTCACATGTGTCTCCTTTTTATGATCTACTTTCCTGGCTAAAAGTAGAACAACAAAGGAACCTGCACATATGTACCCTCATCTATCGACTTCTCAGTGAAAGTACTCCTCATTATCTCTCTTGTAATTTTCGTTTTCTTTCTTCCTTTCATGATCGTCACACGCGATCTGGATCTATAATTGCAATTCCTCTACATCATTCTTCTGCCTTCAGCAACTCTTTCCTCGTGTCGGGAACTAGAATTTGGAATAATTGTCCTCGTGACGTCAGAAATTGTACATCCCTTACAACTTTCAAACGTGCATGTAAAGATTTCCTCTTGAATTCGTAGGCCAACTAGAACAATTTGTGTATGAATGTGTGAGTGAATGACCATAGTATAATTTTGTTAAAAATGTATGTCATTTAAATTGTATTGCTTAGCTAATATCACGCAGTCGCCAATTTAATTTAATTTAATTTTTATTTTATTTTATTTTATTTTATTCTAGTATTTAAGGTTTTCCTGGTATTTAAGTTTGGTAGGTTAAGAATAACATATGTGAGTATTCATGTAAGTTGCACTGTGTGTGGTTAAGTGTAAGAGAGGGCCTAGAGCCCTAACTTCGCCACAATAAAGGCACCAAAATATATATATATATATATATATATATATAAAACTGCGATTTTTAGATTCATTCCGCTTTATGCCGAGTAGTCTTGATAAGCTGGCTAGTAATTTAAAATCAGATCAGTTTCATGAAATTCAACGTGTCTTTCCTAAAGAAGATGATTTTAATTTGATTCGTCAAAAGGGTATATTCCCTTATGAATATATTAACTGTGTGGAACGTCTTGAGGAGTGTTCTTTACCGCCGAAATATGCATTTTACAGTTCCTTAAACACAAGTCATATCAGTGATCCGCAATATTTACATGCACAACGTGTATGGACACAGTTCCACATTCAAACTTTAGGAGAATTTTCAAACATATATTTGAAGACAGATGTGTTATTATTAGCAGATGTTTTTGAAAATTTTCGGAATGTTTGTATGAAAACTTATGCCCTTGATCCTTGTCAGTATTTCACTGCTCCTGGGTTAAGTTTCAGTTCAATGTTGAAAAAAACGAAAGTAAATTTAGAATTAATGACTGATATAGACATGATCAATTTTATAAAATCATCAATTCGAGGTGGATTAAGCCAATGTAGTGGACGGTACTCTAAAGCGAATAATAAATACATGCCTAGCTACAACCCTTGTGAAGAGTCAAAGTATATTGTCTACCTAGATGCAAATAACCAATATGGCTGGGCTCTGAGTCAATATCTACCACTGAAAGATTTTCGCTGGCTGACACAACCTGAAATTGATGTCTTACATGTTGACACTCTTAATGATAACGATGATAAAGGATATATTTTAGAGGTAAATTTTGAGTACCCTAAAGAGTTACATAATGATCATAATGATTTACCATTTTGTCCTGAGAATATGAAATCTCCATACATCACATCACGAACAAAAATGTTAATTGCTAATGTAAATGATAAATGTAAATATGTAATACATTATCAAAACTTGAAACAGTGTCTACAGCATGGATTGAAATTAACTAAAATTCATCGCGTATTGCAATTTCATCAGTCAGCATGGCTCAAACCTTATATTGATCTAAACAATAATTTAAGAACACAGTCAACAAACGCGTTTGAAAAAGATTTTTATAAACTCATGAATAATACTGTTTTTGGAAAGACTATGGAGAATGTTGATAAATGAGTTGATGTAAAGCTGATAACAAAGTGGGAGAATGATGGTAAAAGGTATGGTGCGAGCAACTTAATAAGCAAGCCTAACTTTCATAGCTGTTCAATTATTCATGAGGATTTAGTTGTAATACAAATGAATCGTCTTAAAGTAACTTACAACAAACCCATATATGTGGGTTACACCATTCTGGAATTGTCAAAAGCACTTATGTATGAATTTCACTATGATTATGTAAAGAAAAACTATCTTGATAATGCTAAATTACTCTACACAGACACAGATTCTTTTATTTATGAGTTTAAAACTGATGATTTTTATGAGGATATCTAAACTGAGCTAAATAGGTTTGATACAAGTGACTACCCCGAGGATGATATTTACCATTTACCTCTAGTAAACAAAAAGGTTCTTGGGAAATTTAAGGATGAATGTGCTGATGTTATTATAGACACTTTTGTAGGCACAAAATCTAAATCATACAGCTATATGACAATTGATGATGTAGTAGTAAAAAAATTAAAAGGAGTGCAAAAGAATGTTGTTAGTAAAGAGTTAGATATAAGTGATTATAAAAACTGTATAGTTAGTAACCCACCTGTATTATATAAGAAAATGTGTGTATCTAGAAGTAAAAATCATCAGCTACATACCAATTTGCTGAACAAACTTGCTTTAAGTAATGAAGACAACAAACGATTCATTATACCCAACACATTTGATACTCTTGCTTGGGGAAACAGTCGCATTGACGACTATTACTTTACTTAAGTCTAATTATCACTATATTGTAATATTTGTAGTGTGTTTTTATATTGTAATATTTTTTTTGTAAAAACTATAAGTAGAATGTACAATGTTAGGCTACTGTAGTTTAGTAAAAATAAGATATGTAATACATTTTTAGTGTAAAATGTTTGTTTTTGTATATTACGAAGAAGATTTTAAAAAATCTACAGAATGTGTGAACTAAACAAGGGGAATGTAAAAATTGTAAAGTGGAAATTGTAAATATCCATGTGTGAAAAAGTGAAATGGCTATCACCATTTTAAAATTAAAAAGACATTGTGATCTGGTAAACCTTGTTTTTATTTCACAACAACAAAATTGTACAGAATGTGTAAACTAAACAAGGGGAATGTAAAAAATGGAAAGTGGAAATTGTAAATATTCATGTGTGAAAAAAATGAAATGGCTATCACCATTTTTAAAAATTAAAAAGATATGGTGATCTTGTGAACCTTATTTTTATTTCACAACAAAAAAAATGTACAGAATGTGTGAGCCAAACAAGGGGAATGTAAAAAATGTTAAGTGGAAATTGTAAATATTCATGTGTGAAAAAATGAAAATGAAGAAATGGCTATCACCATTTTCAGAATTAAAAGATATAAAAGATATAGTGATCTAGTGAACCTCATTTTTATTTGACAACAAAAAATGTACAGAATGTGTGAACTAAACAAGGGGAATGTAAAAAAGGGGAAGTGGAAATTGTAAATATTCATGTAAGAAAAAATGAAAATGAAGAAATGGCTATCACCATTTTTAAAATTAAAATACATTGTGATCTTGTAAACCTTGTTTTATTTCACAACAAATAGAGCTTTACAAAAATAGAATACAAAAGAAATACCAATTCCTCAATCGTTTTCAATGTTCATGTCCACTGATCATTAACTTTCCTTTCATAACACTAATCACAATGAGAGCTGCCAACCTCTCCCCACTGAGTCATCACAGGATGTCAAACGTTGTTTAGCTTTTCAACGATACTTTATCCACTACACGTCTTAATGCAGGATGACTGTGGTGATAAGAAAGGTGCATGCTTGATCCAAAGGATTAATAGGTATATCACCACGCTGCAAAGGTTCTTCAAGACAAGTTCCAGGACTACACAAATAATAACCAGGTAGGTAGATTTCGAAAGTTAAGTATTGAATTACTTTATCAATGACGCCATTGCCAGTACAGGTCTGGCATATCCTTTTCCATCGATGGTAAAAAGGTTTGATCTTCCTCCTCCTCTGTGGATGATGTATGTTGTTGCTGCTTTTTTTCTTCATCACACCCGTGGTATGAGGAAACAAAGTCTTTACACTGACTGTTATGACCGTGATACAGTTTGACCAGCTGGCAAGTAGCACACTGTCGCATAGAGGGTATTTTTGCCATAACCACTTGCTTATGGTGATCATAATCCGTACATGGTTGCAATTCATTTAACACAGGGTCTTGAGTCCATGATTTTGGTACATGTTGCCAGATTTCTTTCACTGCATTTGCTGCGACATAATAAATGAATGATTTTGGAAGGGCCAATAATTCTCCTTTGGTAAAACTGTCTAGTTTCTTTTTACACACAAAGAACTTTCCAATCGCTTTATCGGTAGCATCCCCTTTCTCCATGGTATCACGTTGATATTTACACGTCGCTTGTAGAAATCTCACTGGTGTTATCCCCAGGTAAACCTTTAGTTTTAATTTTATTTAACAACTCCCAGCAGGCATTGGTGGTTAGCCAATGAAACAATTGCCACACCTGTGCCAGGACTTTATGGGTTATATTGTCACAGGGGCAGCGGTCCATGAGTGTTTGCAGCGAGGGACAGCCCATGTCCATTAAATCGATACATTGACAGTAAGACGCCAAAAATGGTTGTAGCCATTGACGTTTTTCACTACCTTTCACAAATACTACATGGGCAGAAGACAAGTGGGCATTCATGACCATGTCCAGGTGCTAATATGAAATGGTTCCTTGCTTCCAGTCTAGTTGCATATGAGTTTCAATCCACTGAGTTTGTTTACGGTCTTTATCACACAATAAATCAAACGCATAAGGTGGTTTAAACACCAAATGGGTAGCTTGTGATATCCAAAAAGTGGAACAATCGATGATGGCCACTTATTTAATATAAATTTGTTATCTCCAATTTTAAACCCTTGACAGTCGACAATCAGTGTACGCAACATGTTCACTCTTGTCTGGATCAAGTCCAACTGACCACAGTCTGACAATTGTTCAGTCAAGTGTACCCATGTCATTTACTTACATTCCATTCTAGTAAAAGAAAAGAAAAACGTAGAGTAGTCACTATAGAGGTTAGGATATGACAGGGGGGCATAAGAAATAATAATATAACAACAACAACCATTTTTTTTATTACATTATTTTATTAGCATAACAAGTTTTACATTCTTTTTTCATTCTAGGATAGAGGCGGTACCATCTCATACAACAAAAAAGTCTTTTGTGTTTATAGTGTCCATAACACCGATGATATTCTAATGTCTCTAAACTGGGTGTTTTTGACTGTGAGCTGCTCACTGAAGCACTGTTGACACCATAAAGTCCACACGTATCATAACTTTTTTCATCACGCAGAGGCATGGGTGAGGGGTAACTTGAATGACAGGGTATATTACCCACCTCCATTCTGCACAGGTAGGGGCAGGCAGGTGACCAGCGCTGATGTTCCTGCATGGGTTCATCGCTCTCTTGCCATTGGTCTAAGATGATGGGACAAAACACGCATTTCACTTCATCTCTTGTTTTTAAATAGTAGAATCCAGCGGCCGCTAAGGCTTGAGGGTTTATAAAAGGCACCGGCCACGTCGCAAAGGTCTTGAAACGTTGTTCCTCAGTTTTTAAATTCATGGATGTAACTTCTCTTGAGGCTTGAAAGCAAGACATGACTGAGCGGTTTGATGTGGGTTGACCTGCTATTTATACACTTGTCACTTGGTTGGACAGTGGATAATAGTTGACTTGTTTGTGATGACTAATCAAAGAGTAGGCCGTGGTATTGGCTGGAACATTGTCATGCGTTTCAAAATCTAGTCGAATGTCAATATTGGATGGTTTGACAGACTCTTCCAAGTAGGAACAGTCAAAGACAATCAGTGGCACCCTTGTCTTAAAAGCTTGGGGTGACAACATTGGACAATTCTCTTTTTGATAATACGACCATCTAAATTTAGAAAACAAGTCGTACAGGAGGCCAAATTTATTTTTTGAAAAATCTAAATCCAACCCTTCATAGGGAAACACAGCACCGTTGAGGAAAAGACGTGCATTTCTCAATTGCAGGTGATCAAATTGCGTGACATCATTGGTTTGTTGATACTTGCGATTCGTTTGAAAACCCACAATCATGTAGAGAGGTCTATCTGTATAGCGGGCTGTTTTTATAGACCAACTGTGTGTGTTGGTGGTGGGCAATAACGGGTACTCATGGAGTGCCCAGCTTCTAAATTCCATGGGTAGAGGTATATCTCTCCTTACCATTTTGAGTATGTCCAGTTTTTTGCTATCGTTGAGGGTCACATGAGGCAAGCGTTGTAGTTGAATTTTTGAATCAATGGAGGCATTGTCGACTCCCTTGAGTGCATTATTATCACTCCTGTCTCTCACCAGATAAAGCACTTGCCTTGCGTTGACCACAATGCGCTGGTGATCTTCAGCAAAGCCTAAAATCAGTTTAAGAGGTAAATATCCAGTAAAGGTGCCATCGGTGTGTACCATCCAGTCATTCATCGAGTCAGGGCACCAACCCGCCATGCAAAGTGTTTTAGTTTCTTCCTCACTATAAGAGGGATATAGTTTCATGACACTGGAAATACCCACATTTCGAGTGCTATCCACCACGATATCGTTAATCACATAACGCACTTCAGAAAACAGGAAGGCGAAAGCATGGTTGGCTAACTTGGATGTAGTGGGTGTAGAGCCATCGGCTTTGGTGAGCCGACCTTCAATCTGAATAACACTTTCATGCGGTAGAGTGGAAATATCTTGGTTGTTGATAACAAATTGAATTTCATCATTGTTATTGAGTCAGGTGTTTGAACTTGATAAGAATCAGATCAATTCTTACCACTCCTGGTTGCTCCTCGATGTGGTTCGCTAACTCTAGGATAGAATTCATCGCGGGGGTTAATGTGATAACCCAAATGCTGTAAAATCTGATTGTTCTGAGATGTTAACGTGTATTCACGTGGTAAACAACTAACACCATTCCTAGACGGTGCTGTTGCTTTATATACAAACTTCATAGTGGTTTTAGCACCAACTTGTAAGTCACTGGTGTGGTAGAATCTAGATCAATGAGTTGTTGCTCTCTATTGATCAGTCTTAATGTTATATTACTAATACCATCGGCAGCCACAGAATGAAAAAGCACCACTGGAGGGTTTTCACGAATAATATAGCCATTGGGCGATGTTACAATAAAGTCATAAAGCGAATGCGACAGTTCTTGATTGGTGTGCACTTGACTAATAATATTACACGTCACCGACACATGATGGTCCTCAATGAATTTCACTTCATGGTCTGCTTCATGTTTTTGTTGGGCTCCAACACGCGTGGTTTAAATCCTAGTAATGGACCAATGGAATCGGGGTGTGTTTTAAAGTCAATTTTGAATGTAGAAAAAATACTGCAGCGATGAGTGTTGGTATTTCCTACAAGTTCAAACGTGCGCGTTCCATCGAGAAACGACTTTAAACCATATTCATTGATCAACACCACATAAATGTGTTCATAAATGTCATCTATCGTGTATCCACCAGAGTTCAGGGTGAGCACAGAATCATCATAGTAAAACTTGTTGTTCACATTTTCACGTATGTTGTATATTCGATTGAACGTTTCAAGAGAAACAAGTCCTAAACCATAGGGTTTTTCACTCAATTCGATAGGTGGGTAAAAGTCTAGGCTCACTTCAGGTCCACGTCCATGCAGTGTAAATGTCTTACTTTCCACCGACATACTGTTGACGTTTTTGCTTATGTTGCGTCTTATATAAAAAAAATATTAAGCACAAACGTCCACACTGTTGGCTGTTAAACGTTTGCTCACGTTTCACATTATAATATATCTTGATCCTGTTTCCAAAATAGGTCACTAGTTCCATGGGCGGGGACAAATTCCCAAAACTGTCAAAGTACCATACAGTGGATCCCTCTTTGACATAAGCTACATAATGTGTTCCAGGTCCTCGGTGATCATCCAAATTGACAACAGCACATTCATGTTTCCAGGGTTGTGAGGGTAATTGGTTTCGCATAAACACACCTCGAAAATGAGAAAGCTTTAGTTGTTTAGCATAGCTTTCCACTTGCTGATGCGTCAGGGCATGTCTTGCTATGGCTGAGGTTAAAGATGTTTTTATTTTATTTCGAAAAGGTGAAATTCCAAATCCTTGTTGATAAAAGGCTGGCTTCAAATTGACATTTCTAGCCCCCATACCAATGACCTCCATTGTTTCATAGTGTCGCTGACTTTCTTTGAGTTGTTGCTTGCCCTGTTGCGCGGCTTTAATAGTTTTGCCACTGCACTGGCGCCACCTAAAATTGAACCTAGAGCAGCCAGACCAGCGAATAATGCTGGTAAAAATCCCGCTCGTTTGGGGACGGGAATCACTCGCCCTTGTTTTGAGCCCTGTCGTTGACGTTTTGGAATAACATGTCTTTGTGCTACTCGAAGAGCTTTCCTTAAGGTCAACACATTATTTTTTCTTTTTTTCTTTCGCAAGGGCTTGTCCACGAATGTCTTAAGCCCAGGCTTTGCCAAGGACAGGGTCATATTTTTAGTCTTTCTCACCATATATCTTTGTTTCACCATGATGATGATGACCAACAACCTTTCACAAGAAAGTTTAAGTCACAACTAACGTCAGATTGTTATTTCATGGCTGTATATTCCAATTCTACATAAAGTGGGAAATCGTTTATTGTTTTTCCAGCTTGCTTTTCATCCCATGTCAACATGAGATGAAAGGATAATTCGTCTCCTGCATTGACCATTTCATGGTTATGGACCAACATCCTATGACCATGTATCTCTATTTCTAAATGGTTCTCATCAGGTATGGCGTATTTGATGTGAATGGTTCCATCATAGTGTAATCGATAGTGGCTTAAACCCGAAGCAAACACATAGGTCAAGTGCTGGTCATGAACTAGCGGTATATGGTTTCTCTCATTCACAGGTTTTACATTAGTCAGATACACTAAAAATACAGATGGGATAAATTTATAAAGCCTTCATAGGTCACGTATCGCTTGGTACAGACATCATCATCTTCTTGTGGGTCTTCCACGTGAATAATGCGGTGATGATTAGCGCTATAGCCATCCACTGTAAGCTGAGGCACTTTATCATAAAACTCATAAACCTTGTTATCCACATATTTTTTGTAGTAACGTCTGTAGACACTTGAGGATGTTTTACATGGGTTAACCGCTTTCCTTTAAAGTCATAATCTCCCTGTTTTGTGCGTGGCACTACAGACCTATCCACATAGTGTTTATTAGCAGGATCTGTTTCTTGTTTAGGATCATGTATGGGAACAGACCTAGCTTTGACCATCAACGCACGTCCAAAGACATCCATCGTCAATATGTTGTACGAGTCTACTGTTTCTATGACAAGGCTCGGTGCGATGTATATAGACAGCCTGCTAGCCTCTCTAAGCCTTAGTTGAAATGAAGATAATTAAGCAGCAAGAGTCATTCCCCGTGAGGGACATGGTTTCCCATCTCTGCCCTACATCACGTGAACAACGCCATGGTTCACTGCTTCCATCTTCCATTCGCTGCATCATTGTGGGACCTTCCGGGTGTGGAAAGACCAATCTTTTGCTGACACTTATTACAGCGCCCAATGGTCTGTGTTTTCAAAATATTTATATTTTCGCAAAATCTCTCTACCAACCCCTCTACGTGTTTCTGGATCAAGTCATGTCTGGATTACAAAATGAGAATATGGGGTATTTTACATTTTCCACGCAAGAAAATGTTATTTCACCGGATGAGGTAAAGCCTGATTCACTCATGATTTTCGATGATGTATCCACTGAACGAAAAGGTATCATTCAAAGCTATTTCAGCATGGGTCGACACAAACATATCGATTGCTTCTATCTTGGACAAACGTATTCTAAAATGTCCAAACAGTTGATTCGTGGCAATGCCAATGTCATTGTTTTATTTCGCCAGGGCGAGAGGAACAGTCGTTACATTTATAATGAACATGTGAATCCGGATATGACCTTTCAAATGTTTACAGAATTGTGTGGCAAGTGCTGGAACACACAACGTCATGCCTGTTTAGTGATTGACAAACAAAGTGAACTCAACCAAGGGCGGTATCGCTTAGGGTTTGATCATTTTATTGCTATTTAAGGCACTGTATCATTCCCTCTCAAGTCATTTGTCACGACATCATGGCGTTAGCAGAGAGTCAATTGACAAAGCATATTATTAGAGCAAAAAATACTATTCGTCAAAAGTTTCGTCAATTGAAACGATCGCGTGCGGATCATGCTTTGTTTATTCAACAACATTTAGCAGCTCCGCTAAAAGCCATGTTAAAACCCTCTTTCAAGCCATCTGAAACGCTACCTACCGTTTCACAAGCCACTCAGGCGCACCACGAGTACCCTGAGGAAGAGGAAGAGAAAGAGGAACAGGAAGATTTAACTAGTGTTAGCGAAGTTGAGGATAATGAGGAACAAGTGTTTACGCCTCAAAAAAAGGCATCACCCCTTGCAGAGTTTTTAAGAAAAAGGAAATCCTTGGCCATGGTCGAAACACCTTGCCCTTCCAGATCGTCTCCATTTTCACAACTCTTGGCCACCCCTCAACATAAAGCTCAACTGAAAAACATTTTAATAAAATATTATGGATCAACACTGGAACCCTATTTCACCAATCTATTTATTGGAAACACAGATACCACATATGGCGTTCGCTGTGAGGATGATAGTTTTAAAATTGGTGATTCACCGATTAAATTTAGTCGTACTAAAGCTGTCATTAAAAAGATCAACTATAAATTAACACCAGGACTGTTAAAGCTACTATTCTCTCGGACTCCCTCATCTCAAGATTATACGCCAGAGGACCTTGGTAAATATAAATCCATTTTATTGGACACCCATGCCCACAAAAGACAGTATGATCCCACTCAACAAGTGAATGCCAATATATCTCAAAAATATAAAACCATCATTGCAAAAATGTTCCACACTAGTCAAAGTGGTCGTCGTAAAGTGTCCGCTTCAGGGGTGACATTTAAACCATTAAAACCCCTTGTGGATGTTACCTACTGGCACAATCCAAATAAACTCGTCCAGCGACTACAGCTGTTGCATGCTTCACGTCAAGCCGGCCATACTGGTCACGATTGGGAAATTCAAGAAATTGAGGAAGAACTTCGAAATGCCAAAATTATTGTTTAAGCCCTCACCCAATAAAATGGGTATTGCTCACGAGTTGCATCGTCTAGCTAGACGTCACTATCAGCGACTCAAGGTGATTTCACAGGGTGTGGATGAACTTTGGCAAGCAAACTTGGTTGAAATGATTCCCTATGCTAACGTTAACGATGGTGTACGCTATATGTTGACGGTCAATGATGTTTATTCAAAAATGGCGTTTGTTGAACCTGTGCGTCGCAAGTCTAGTCCACTAGTCACCAAAGCCTTTCAACATATTATTCAGCAATCTAAACGTCAACCCCAGCTGCTACAAACCGATCAAGGAAAATAATTTTTCAACAAGGATTTCTCCAGTTTTCTCAAATCTAAGGATATTCACCATTACACCACGTACAGCAATCTCAAAGCCAGCGTGGTCGAGCGGTACAACCGAACATTGAAAACCCATATGTGGAAAACGTTTACCGCTCAGGGCACTTATCGCTGGTTGGACTTGTTACCTGAGCTAGTGTCACGTTACAATGACACCAAACACAGAACCATTGGGACCAAGCCACGACTTGTAACTAAAATATTCCACAACTGGATAAACTGTTTAACCCCATAAAAACAGCAGACCCTAAACGTCATCGCCTTAACATTGGGGAACATGTTCGTGTGAGCAAATTCAAGTCCGTCTTCGACAAGGGCTACACACCAAATTGGGGGAATGAACTATTTCGAATTCGTCAAGTCAACCTGAACAGTCCAGTCACCTATTTACTCGAGGACCTCAACCATCAACCCATAAAAGGCAGGTTTTATCTTCAAGAACTCCAAAAGACAGCGTTTCCTAAACATTACCTTGTGGAAAAATTGTTGAAACAAAAAGGAAATAAACTATATGTAAAATGGTTGGGATTTAGCTCAGCCTTTAATTCTTGGATTAATAAATCACATGTTGTGTGAACCTGTGTGTCTTGTATTTATTTATTCACTCACGTTGTACTTCACCTACAGTCCTCCCCCCCCCCCCCCTTCACCTCCCACCACTGTCAAAACAGATTGTGACTTGTTAGCTTTTATCGTGCGCGTGTACAGGTGAACACCTGTGTGATAGATCATATTACATATGAACTCGCATTTTCTCACGTATGAACCTAAACAGGATGTGACTTGTTTCACAAGGAGGACGGTAATAAGGTCATCTCACACGTGTTCACATGTATTTCATCACTTTCCTTTCATATCGTTATTACATTATAGTAGTGGGGGATTAGTGAACAACGTCAGTTCAACACACTGCTTTACATGCAAAATGTAGTTAGGCCCTTTGACATAATTTAAATAAATTCATGGGCTAGTCCGTAGGAACCAGGCCAAAGGGACCCGTCCAAAGGGACTCGTCCACAAGGACTCGTCCACAAGGACTTGTCCACAAGGACCTGTCCACAAGGACTCGTCCACAAGGACCTGTCCACAAGGACTTGTCCACACAGACTCATCCACAATGACCTGTCGACAATGACCTGTCAACAAGGACCCGCCCACAGGGAACCGCTCCCCCACCCTCTTCAAAAGCCATGGGTGGGCATGCTAATTCATAGTGGCTTTCCACCGCACACATGTCTCATGTGTAGAACAACGTTTCATTCCATATTGGCATTTACACTCTCACATGTTGCAATTGGAAAGCGAGGTTTTCTAAAAAAAATACAATTTCACCCCCCAGTAGGGGTAGGTTTTATTTTTGGGGTTGAAATATGTTGTCCATAGGAAAGGGGGTGTCAGCCCGAGTTCAACGACACCTCATTTGTCAAAATCCGACCATGCGTTCGAGAGATATCGCGCCGCCGCCATCTTGTGAGGAGGGGAGGTGGAGGTAGTGCTAGAACCCCCCACAAAACCATTACTTATGAAGGCCGTGTAGTTTTCCTTTATATTGCCTTAGGGCGTCTTGTATGTTTAAATGTAGGTTAGCTACTGCTTTAAGTGCGGATCTGCCTTTTCGGAAGCCATACTGTTCTTCCGGTATCAGGTGGTCTATTTCGTCTGTCATTCTGCTTGTTAGTATTCTTGTATATAGTTTGGCTGTGGCGTTACCTCTGTAAGAGTCAGGGGATTTGTCTCCATTTCCTTTGTATAATACTTTTATGATGGTTGTTCTCCAGCGATTGGGTATGCTGTTTGTTTCCAAGCATAATTGAAGAGCTCTGTCCATACTTCTGCTAGTGGTTGTAAAGAGCCTATGAGATAATAATATCGTATGGCCTCGGATGCCGGGTGCAAGCTTTGTAATTTGACACCAAAGGGTAGCTTGCATGTCGAATTTCGTTGTTCCTTGAATCACTATGAAAGTCAAGGAGGTTAGATATCTAAGTTCCTTGAACACTATAGCGTCTCTAGTAGAGAAATGAGGAACTTTGTGTTGGCGAAAACTCCCGAGATTAATTTTGCCATTATGAACACTGCCTACTGAATTCAAATGGGTTCTTTGACATGCCAACATCGTACGACATGCGTGTCGTATTATTGCCGCCTTTCAAAAATTACTTACCACGGCTAGGAGCGAACCTGCAATCTTGGGGTTAGTAGACCGACACGCTATCCCCTCACCCACCGTGGCAAGCTGCCTATGAGATGATTATTATAGATTTCAGCTGGTCCTGCTGATTTCCCATTTTTTAATTCCTGTATGATCTTTGCTGTCTCATCTTTTGTTATCTGAACGAAATTGTTTGTTCTCTAGTCCTCAGTATCATAATTATGCTTGTGTGGTATTTTTGGTGTTAAGGATGGATTTGAAGGGAGTTTCTCATTCTTTTATGGGTATCACGTCAAAATCAAAGCAAAGCTTTTAAAGAACAACATCCTACTTGAAATTACAGTATTCAATACACAAAAACGTTACCTGTTTCAATTCCGAAGTATACTTCTTCACTGTCCCTCGTACATCGACGTCCATTTTCCAATCTGTTTTAAAATAGCAACAAAACATGTCATGTAAAATTAAGGCTGCAACAGTTACACAAAACAGAAAGCAAATCGACATACCATTGTTTCTGTTATTTTGATATAAGAGAAGATTGCGCCAAATCAAGGATTACGGATACAACATCGAGCTGTGCTCGTAACGAAAGGGGATATAAGTGCTCGTAACAGCACGATGCAGCGCTACTGATTCTTTCATTGTACAGTGTCTACATTTCATGGCTGCGCACTTCATGAACAGAGTATAATGTCATTTCCTGTGCCGACGCCATTATTGACGAAAGCCCTCCGCTCCTTACAGTATTTCTGCATCAGGTAGACGTTATAAATTATATTCAAGTCTGACAACTCTAACTTTTAATGTATGACATTGAGGAAGATTCTATGTAGTTTGTCGCATACGTTATTTATATTGTGACGTGTCGCTGTGTGCCTCAGAGGCCGCAAACCGCAAGGGCCGGTGAGCGAAGCGAAAGGGACAGTTTCGATGACGCCATCGGCGACCAAAATTAACTGCGAAGCGTTAAAATCTTCGCTACATGTCCAGAGACATACGCCCAGAAATCAAAGATACCTCACATAAAAACCGCAAGGAAAACAAAAGTCAAAGACACCCCACTCCAACCGTTCAAGGAAAGTCTCATTCCTAACATACTCTCAAACTTTTGACAAGGATGTCATTTGTTGAATCTAGCTGGCAGGTTTATGTTTCACTCACTCCTTGTCATCAGTCGTGCAGCAGGTTCTATTGCTTCCCCACTGCCCTGCTCATGCTGATTGTCAGTCTCTCCTCGTTGAATGGGCTGCGCTGGTTGTCCACCCACTGTTTGCTTTTGTGGCACAGGAGTGACAGCCTCCACTCCTTCCCTGCAGGTCCGCCCAACAGAAACTGCAACCTCAGGAGGATAGATGCGTTGCACTCTCACCCTTCACTGTTTTTACACGTACCACCCTGACATGTCCAACTTTCCCGTGAAAAACCACCACCACCTTAGCCATAGGGCAAGTTGTTCTCTTGTTGTCACCTTCCACCAGCATCACTTCACCAGTTTGGTGCTTGAAGGAAATTTAGGGTTTCCTGGACGTCGTGTTAGTTGACTTAGATATTCCGATCTAAACCGTTTTCTCAGTATCTCTCTCAGTTGCTGATACTTAATTCTGCTAACCGAACTCACAGCATCCACATAATCTAAATTTGGTGTTCCCACTGCATGGTTATCCAGGAGAAGCATTGCTGGAGTCAGTGGACTACGAATTTCAGAGTCTTGATTAGTGACTCACACTTACACGGGATAGGCCTACTCATCATCTCCTCGTAATGAATCAAAGACGGACCTAGCGTGCGTCTCTACATCTTCTTTACCACTTGAACAAGTCTCCCATAATCCCGTTGGTGGATTGAATTTCCACTGTATCTTTCTAACCAGAGCTTCAGACTCTATTTTCTTCCAGTCAATGCCCTGAATCATTTTATTGCAGCCAAAACATTTGGTCCCATTGTCAGTGTTTATGGTTTGTGTATGCAGGTGATTTAGGGTTACCTGGACGTTGTCTTAGATCTCTTAAGTATTCCGAACTACACCGTTTTCTCAGTATCCCTCTCAGTTGCTGTTGATAATTCTGCCGACCAAACTCTTAGTCTCAATATGATCTAAATGTCGAATCCTCACTGTATGGTTAATCTGAAGAAACATCACTGGAGACAGTGGACCCGTAGACCAAGCAGGAAACATATTGTCGATAGGGTGGCGACAAGCTCCAGATGCACTGCTCTGTAGACTGTACATGTAAAAATTAGAATCCAGCATTTTCCTCCACCTCTTAAAATTATGTCCACCCCTGTGACTTCAATTCTTCAGTTCCTAAATAATTAATGTCACTGGATTTAATACTAAATGTATACAAATTAACTTCGTTTTGTAATGTATTTTATTATTTATTTATTGCTTATAAAAACACGAATAAAAATACACTTCTTTTCAGTTTCTAATTTATTTGAATAACTAGCCTACTTGATTTATAATTATACAGAATTGTATAAATGCCTGAATATGAATAAATATGAAGATTTTCGTAAAATATGAAGATTTTATCAAAATATTATGAAATATGAAATATTTTATTGATGGATTTTTTTCCTGACTGCATAAAACGTAAAGAAATTTGGTTCCCACTTAAGTGTTCTTTATAGTTTAGAATATGAAATTTCATATATTTACAAACACGTTGCAGTACGCATGTTTAGAGCCACACAATGACTGTACACCGTACGAATCATTCAATATTTGTCCACTAGGAGGCTCGTCTCAAGTCCGTCCGTTTAACACCACCATTTGTAGAGTTGATTTCGAGCGCACAAGCCTACTGTAAACATGGCAAGAGTTCGTATTCGTACGTCAAACCTCATTCGAATTGTGGACTACATTGCTACAGGAGGGATTCGGACAAATGTTGAATACATTTAAAATTAGAGGCGGATGTCTAAATATAAGAAATGCCTAAAAATAATAAAACAAAGAATTAAATTAAACTAATAATTATAATAAATATTACATTTCAGAAAGGGACACCTTCAGACACAAAGTAAACAAATGGGAAGTTACATTAGAGCAAAACAAAAAAAAAACAAAAAAAAAAAAAACAGCACAGACCAAAGTGGTCGGAAGAACGTAAACAAGCCTTCTCGGAAAGAATGAAAACCTATTGGAACAACAAGAAGAACAAAAAAACTTGATTGAGGTATTTGCTTAACGTCTTCCATTTATTAGGAGAATTCGCTTAAAATAAATAAATAAATAAATAAATAAATAAATAAACAACTTAATAAATAACAGAAAATGGAAAACAAACATTCAGAATTCCAAAAAGAACAAAATCTTTCAGTCAATGTTATTTGGACATTTAGATTGCTGGCCCTAACCCACTCTCACTTATAAAGCGGATGATGAGGTCAGCAACCACCGCGTCATCGGCTAATATAAGATCGAGTGTCATCTGCAAAGTAAGGTTTCTTCGTAGATCTGCAAGATCCACACACTCGGTTAAAATGTGAGCCACGGTTAAAATGGCTCCACAGGCACAAAGTGGGGGTATCCCTTCTTATTAAGTACGAGGGGGGTGGATCTTGCATAGCCTATCCTTAGTCTACACAAAATGACGGACTCCCTCCGTGAAGGCGGCTTCGGTGGCGTAGTCGGTAGCATGCTGAGTTTCTATGCCCAAGATAGCGGGTTTAAACCCGGCCGAAGCCGTTGGATTTTTTAAGAGCGTTAAAAATCCCTCAGTATGCCTTCCTTCGGAGGAGAAGTAAAGCCGGCGGTCCCATGTCATAGATTTATGGCATGTAAAAGAACCTTCCACTAATTACACCTGTGTGAAGCTAAATTGTATAGGTTAAGAAAGTAAACAACGCTCTTAGGTTCCTACGTTCGTTGCCAAGAGCCGACTGTGGTGGCGTCTAGTAGCTAAGTTCTGAACTAGGCCTAGTGGTCGTTGACGGTGACGTTTGGCGGCAAAATTAGGAACTATTTGAAAAATTCAAAGTTGCTATCATACTTGAATTAAAAAACAGATACACACACTAATACAGCCATCACAATTAACACCGGTTATCAGACAGGTTCTACACACACCCGAAGTACACGGGGCTACATGACCGCGTTGTCGCAGCCCCTAAACTGAGCAACCAACCAACCAACCAACCATCCCTCCGTGACAGAAAAAAGATCCGCTACATGTGAGTAGTTCCCTTGATCGCCCTCAGTTCACAAGGCACTGGGCCAGCTAACCAATGACTCTCCCAAAATGCCAGTACTATTGGTCTGAGGTAATGAGATCTTGGTATTTGCACCATCAATAACATAATCACAGCCCACATTCTCGTCCACCTTTGAACCACCGAAAAGTAGAGCCAACCTCAAAGGATAGCCTACAACAGCCGGATTTGAGGGAGAAGTAGAACAGAAGGAAGCGTCAAAACGGAGACCGCCACGAGGACCGAGCCAATGATCGCCAGCCAGCCGCTAGGCAGACAAACGGCAAGTCTGGTTGCCGAGGGAGACGTTCACTCTTGTGAAATAAAGTAAAACACCAGGAAGCCACTACCTTCAAGCTTTACGGAGAGAGAACGAGCAACTCAGTCACTTTTACAGACACACCAACATCTCACCCTCCTGCTGGAAGAACTAAGAGAGAGGGAACCGAAAGTAAAGTCGTCTTAAGGAGATAACGAGTCAGTCAGTCAATCTCTCCACTGTCTATAACCCACCAACAATCCCCATTTTAAATCTCGGCTTGTCCAGCTTAGTCCGCCATTACCCATGTGAATTATGGACTATAATCCTCAATAATCTTTTACCAGACCAATAGTTTTGCCTACATCCATCTTTTCTAGGCACCGCGGCGCGCCGTAAGCTATACACCCCTGGTTTTTGTCCTGCATCAATAATCTTTAACCAGACCAATCATTTTGGTATCCCACATATTGGCAACAGTATTGTGACGTCAATGTGTGCACCTCGGTAAACATGCTTGGCCTCGTTAAATGAGCAATAAATGGAAACACGTATTTAGCACATATTTCCGGTGCAGTAATGATAATTGACAGTAATTTCAATTGGTAATATCTCGCAGAATATGACACAAGGTAGGCTATTATCCAAGTGGAAGTATAAAAGCCAGGCTCTGCCCTCCTCCAGAATTGAAAAATGAAAATCCACAGCCTGCTTCCAGTCGACCGACCGGGTCAGGGAATGGAATGGAATGAATGAAGCTCCCATCTAGCGGCGAGGATATGAACTGTGCCGGCTGCCGAAGCCTGTCGCACTCCCCGGGGGCAATGATTAAATGAATGACAGATGTAATGAAATGATAGTGGAGAGTGTTGCTGGAATGAAATTGTGACAGGGAAGAACGGAGTACCCGGAGAAAAACCTGTCTGCCTCCGCTTTGTCCAGCACAAATCTCACATGGAGTGACCGGGATTTGAACCACAGACCCAGCGGTGAGAAGCCGGCGTGCTGCCGCCTAAGCCACGGAGGCTCCTCCTCCAGAATTAATATTTGAAAATGACAAATATAATTTAAACTTAAACCAGAGAAATCCCACACAAACCACACGCCTGTATATTATGGTTAAAAATTTCCTCTTACATTAACAGCATCAAAAATGTAAAAATCGTCTTTTTTAAATATATTAACAACCAGGTCGCCTTAAACAAGATAGCTCCTGGACTCTGATGTATAAACTCTCATTCATGCCACCGTACAAATGAAATTAGTTAGTTATTGATCCTTGGAGACTGGATTTAGACAGCTCCTTAACCCGGTCTATGAGCCAATTAAAATTGGCTACATTGATAATTCTTGCCAGGCGCGTCCCCGTCGCGGGGGTGGGCAAGGGTACTGTAATATACCATGGAACTACAGTACCGGCTAAGTTCTGGTGAGGTCCCAGTCTTATGAGGTATAACATAGGCCCCGTGCACAGGGTTACGTGCGAAGATCTCAACGGCATCTGCAGTGGAGAAGATGGACTTCGGTACAGTGGAGAAGGCGGAAGAGACATCCCAGTACTCAGGGTTTAAATATGAGTATAACCTCAACGGAATCTTAAGCGGAGGAGATGGACTTCGGAACGGTGGAGATTGCGAACAAAGCTGCCCTTGCCCAGGGTTAAGGGTGAAGTCCATAACAGCACCTTTGGCAGAGAAGGCGACCTTCAGAATGGCAGAGATGGCGGATGTGGCAACCCATCCTCTCTGAGGTTAATTAGAGGAGGATACCAACGCTGCTGTCTTGTAGAAGTGCCAGGGGACTGCCAAAGGCTAAGGGAGAAAACTCTAACAAAACTCCTCTTCAGTGTTAGGGTTAGCAAGCCAGCTGAAGAGTAATTTGGATTGCTTTCAAAACTAAAATTAGCCTCGGAAAGAAAAACAAATATCGGCCTGACAAATCTTCTCAAACATTTGTAACGTATGATGACCGAAAGGTTGATGATATTTTACAATGTTATGCGAAGAAATCCCAAATCAAGAAAATCAAACACAGGATTGGAATACAAAACATCCTTACATTGACGAGTAAATGTTAAGAACTGGTGGATTTGATGGAGAGGAATAAGTGAGACAAAATGGAAAGGCACAGGAGTAAAACAACGGAGGAAAGGATATAAACTTCACTGGATGGGTAACAAAACCGAAGCTAGGAATGGTCTCGGATTTGTATTGAGAGAAGATATAGATGCTGTAAGTGAAGTTTTCTTTCTTCGGCTTTTAATGACAGAATCATCAAACTGGATGTCTCTTTCAATAAGGAGGTTTTAACAGTCATACAGGTATATTCCCCACAGTCTGGATGTGATGAAGAGGAAAAGGAGCAATTTCGATCTGACCTGGAGGAAGCTACTGAAGGAGTGGAAAATGTATTAGTGATGGGTGATCTGAATGCACAAGTGGGAACAGACAGACTTGGGTATGAAAACATGTTGGGCCTGCATGGGTTTGGTACCGGGAATCAGGAAGGTGAACGACTTCTAGATTTTTGTGTGAGAAATGGTTTAAATATAAATAACACCTGGTTTCAAAAACAATTATCTCAAGGTATAGTTTGGGATGGACAATACAAATCCTTCATAGATTACATAATATCTGACGAAAAAGCTGGCCAAACTATTTGTGATGTTAAGGTTGTGTTGTACCAAGTGAGTATATAGTGAAACTGCCAGCTGTGTCGGCCATTATCGCCGTTAATTATGCAAAAGTACAGTATTGTCACCTCCACGCATACCGTATTAGGCCTAATATTCAATCCTACGATTTGTCCAATCCAATGGTTTTTGCAATGGTTACAGCCTAATGCGTCCATATCAATGGGTTTGGCAATGGTTTCATCCTAACACATCCAGATCAATGGTTTTGACAATGGTTTCATACTAACACATCCAGATCAACGGTTTTGACAATGGTTAGCCTACAGCCTAACACACATCAATGGTTTCGACAATGGTTACAGCCTAACACGCCCAATCCAATGTTTTTTTTACAATGGTTACAGCGTAGCCATGTAGACGAATGGGTTTTGCCTAGTGGTGGTGTATTTTATATCTTACATGTTGGGAACACTGCCGTGACATCAATGCCAAGTCATGTCTCGTCATATCTCGTAAATGTCTCGCCCAGATAGCAATTGACGAATGATGGTTCAAATTGAACACGAAAGAAACACACATATTTACATAATTTAGCACATATTCCCAACACACTAGTCAAAATGAATGGCAATTTGAATTGGTATTATCCCCTGGAACCCCTAAAAATGTATGAAAATCATATATTATCATTTCCCATCCAAGTGGAGCTGTAAAAGTCAGGTTCCTGTTTCCTTCACTATTAATGCAACTTTTAAGCAGAAATTACCCGGACGATAACTGCAAGTGTACAGTAAACTGTGTGGGACTACCTGTGACTGTTATCAACTGCTTTTGTGCTCCAAAAGGAAAGTCTCGTTGACAGATTTCTGCAATGACTGAATGCGCAGTGTGAGATGGTCTTAGTATGGGTATTGTATGCACGGTCGTGTAGACCTATAGTCTATAGTTTTTGGCAATTAGCTGCACTTAATAAATTTTAAATATAGGGAAAAACTTACCATCAGAACCTCCTGATGTCTGTGTTTTACGAAATTGAGGATTGAGTATATTATTGCCTAATTCGATTACCTCTTCACAATCTTGTTTTTGCTTCAAGAGACGTGGATTGGTAGGATCAGCGTTAAGAGCTGCCTCGACCTGAAAAATAATCAAGACATCACGTCAAAATAAATGCATAGGTTTAAAGAACAGCATCCCACTTGAAACTATAGCATTCAATACGCCAAACTTTACCTGTTGCAGTTCCAATGTAAACTTCTCTACTGTCCCTCGTACATCGTCTGCCATTTCTCAATCTATTTTAAAATACCTACAAAAATTTGTAATGAAAAACCAAGATTGCAACGAACATCTTTAGTTACACAAAGCAAATCTACATCCTGTTACTATTGTTTCTTGTTATTGTGCAAAGAAGATATAAGAGAAGATTGGACCAAATCAAAGAATACACGTACAAGATCGAACTGTGCTCGTAACCAAAGAGGATATAAGTGCTCCGCAATGCAGCGCTAGTGATTATTTAACACTACAATCCAAAATGTACTCCGTATGTGGTGGTCGTACATCAAACGCAAGGCGTGTGTCAGAATACAACACAACACAAAATAACATCATGATGCGATTTTGTCTGCTGTTAATTCATTTTATGGACTTGGGACATCTTGGTCATCAGCCTCGTGCAGTTGGCTGTGGGTTGAATTCCTCCGATTACATGATGACTGTGGTAGTGTGTGTAGCTGTATAAGAGACAGGCATGGGGAGGTGCCCCTGGAGTTGAAATAAGGTACTAGCGGAGTTCCATCAGGAAATGAATAAAATAAAATAATGTTGAGGCCCACAGGAGAGATCTGCTGATTATCTTGGCTGAGTGGACAGGGAAAGTTGTAAGTGTTCATGTAGGAATTTCAATTTCTTTTTAGTACATATTATTCTTAAAAATAAATGTGACAGACCAGGTGGTGTAGTTCTTGGTTGTCACTTCTGGGGGTCCATGTTCGATTCCTGACTGTCAAGAAATCTAATTCTAGTCTGAGGGTAAGAACGGGGTACACTCAGCCTAGTGAGGTAAACCGGCAAATGTTGGGTTCTATTCTCCCCTTAGCCACCCAGCAAGGAGTTTAGCGTGGGTTCCTACAGATACCGAAGATAAATGCCTAGGCAATTCCTATCATAAGGTCACGACTGCGTCCTGTAAATCCATAAACAAATAGGCTAGTCCTATACATTCATTCATATTCATGAGATTAAATGGCAAAGATTTGTTATTTGACCCCCAAAGGGTAGCTTGCATGTCGAATTTCGTTATCCCTTGAAGCACTATGAAAGTCAAGGAGGTTAGATATCTAAGCTCCTTGAACACTAAAGCGCTTTCTAGTAGAGAAATGAGGAACTTTTGTGTTGGCGGAAATTCCCGAGATTATTTTTGCCATTATGAACATGGCCTACTGAATTCAAATGGGTTCTTTAACATGCCAACATCGTATGACATGGTGTCGTAATTTTTGCGGACTTTCAAAAATCACTTACCACGGCCTGGAGCGAACATGCAAGCTTGGGGTTAGTAGTCTGACACGTTGACCACTCACCCACCATGGCAATCTCAGTAGACAATGAAGGCCTATTTGATGAACATCTGAGAATATAAATTAATACTACATACAGAAATTTACCTCCTTGTAAATACTTAAACATGTATGCTACGGTAGTCATATTCAAATAATTAAATAGCACACTGCCCAATGAATCGATACAAAATATACTCGTACCAGTAGACAAAAATGCATATTTTATGCACATCTAACACAAAAATAACAATTACTGTAATAACTTCCATGTGAATCCATAAACATTTAGGCTAGTCCCATTGATAAGATTAAATGACACTGTACGGTACCAAGTGCACTCATACAAAATATACTGATACTGTGCCCGTTTAGACCGGAGTCCGCACGACCACATATGCATTTAACCAATAATCAGTCAGCACGAGAGTCAAAATATCCCGGAGCGCCAGATGGGTTAAAGCAAATCGCAAAAACGACATCAAATGAAAAAAATGCTTTACTGATTTTTGGCTCAATGCAACAATAAGGATAGAAGGAGATTCAATTGGGTATAACCCATCCTGTAAAATTATCTCATTTTATTTTGAATTTAAAATTGACTGCAAAAATGCTCAAAGCAGCATCACTCACGTGTGGCGACCCACACTCCTATTTACACAATATACAGAAATTTTCCAAACACATTTGACAATTATTTTTTGGAAACACACACACACATAAATTTTCTTCCCAAAATTTATACAATAAATCAAGCCTCTGCTTGTTATCAACACTGGAAGATTAATAAACTTACAAGTTTATTTTATTTTACCATTCAGTTCAACCCGTGAATTTACCATACTTATGAAAATCTTTATTTCACTTTCGAGTGTATTTACGTCATGATTTTATATAAATACAAAAATATCCTATTTGATACAAATATCATTTGCTTCCCTTTTCATGCCTCTCCGTGTTATCTGAAAAATATACTTTGCTCATTGCAAATATCAACTGTTCAACCAGAACTGAAATGTTGGTTGAATGCGGGCTTGCGCTAACCACTCTCCTTCGGAAAATCTCCTGTTCCAGACTAGAAATGATTAAACTACTTCATAGGCTCTCTCTCTCAATACATATGATTATTATAAAATATAATCATCCAAGAATTATTGAGAAAAATTATAAAAATTATTATTATTATTATTAGTGGATTATTATTATTATTATTATTAGTTATATTATTTTAAATGTGTTTAGTTATCATCTCATTATGTGAGAATCCACATGCTCGAATCTTCGAATATGGAAAAAATATCCATTCCTCAACAAAAATATTTTAACTCAACCATTACATCGACGGTTTTCCGTGATATCCCTAAAATATGAAATATTCAAATAAATGCTCGAAATGCTCGGTCATCGATCCTAAACTGTTCTGAGTGCTGAAAATACTCAGAATAACTCTAACAAGTCTTGCGTAAATCATTGCAAGATTTAAATACGAAGTAAAATAAATGTGTTGGTCATCTGCCGAAAAATAGTTTGTTCCAATTAGCTAGGCATAATATAATTCAAATGTGGCTTACATTTCTTGATGGTCTTGAAGCGTAGCGAACCTGGTCTGTACCAGATTTATCCATAAACATGCCCTATCGGACAAGCACGTATAATCCTTGTACCGGCCGCCATTATATACCCACAATCCGTCTAGTCAGACATAGTGGTAGTATCTCTTGACGTTTGAATTAACTGTTGTTCCATTTTAATATGGGCTTCTATCAAAGCCATAACAGTTTGTTTAAATGGGGTCAGATCTAAGTGATCTATTCTTAGATATGTCAGTTGTAATATAACTCACGGTAATCTTATCAATACAAGAAGACACTGACAGTCTAACCAATCAACGGCTGTTCTGAAGATCGTTCCCTGGGCATGGTTTCACACCATCTACCATGCGCTAAGCAACCTGTAGTTTCCCTTGCGTAGACTAACGAACACCACCGTGATCGACTGGTCTTCAGTGTACTGATAGATCGAAGTGGTTAACAAGTTACCAATATGAAAACTGACTGAAATGGACTAAACATCCAAGTATTAGGTTAATACTGGACTGTGACAAAGTACTAATTCTAGACAAAGTCTAGCATATGTCCATGTAGAAACATAAATATTTCCACTAATGTCTGTAGAAGAAAAAATTCAATCACCTCAGTGATTCTCCTCGCCGGAAACTTACTAAGTACCACCTCGTAGCGCAGCACTTTTGTGACTATCACAACTTTGAAAATTACTTCTGCATAGATCCGGCAACCATGTGCCTTGGCTCAGCGTAGCAGCAACTTGCTCGGCAAGTGCTTGTGTTGGAATGAGCTATCGATGCCTCAGCCGGCCGGCTTTTATTCAAAACTGCCAGGGTCACGCGTCATCACGCTGAAATCTAGAAATCCTCATATCTCTAGTATCCCTGGTCCGATTTACTTGATACTAATTGCATTCTCTTTCATTTGGCCGTGCCAGTAATCTGATCCAAGTCTCAAGTCTCTACTCCATGGCTAACTATTTAATCAATAAATAGCCTCGACCTCTGCTATTACTCGCTACGTCACTTGACATGCAAGTATCGGTATATTCTTTCCAATTCCTTCTCGAAGCAATGGAGCGCGATATTCAAATATCTCAACTTTCAAAAGCGGCTGTAGCCTTTCCCTTGATATCTAGGTGTCTGAATCTTGGAATACCCATTCCTAGAGTTGGGCACATCCACCCCACACCTAGCAAAAAATAAAAATTTGAAAAATTTTTATTTTTCCTATCTACACATTAAATCATCTGGTTCATGAATAATAAATCTTCAAATTCGATGCATTATAAGTTCCCACGATGTTACCAGTTCGTGTATTGGCGACTTCATAGCTTCCATTGTTGTTTACTTCCACTACGATAGGGTCCAGCGTAAAGGCTTGCAAACTTCGAGTACACTCGATTTTGCACGTCAGAGGGTGTAGGTCTTTTCACTAAAACAAGAGTTCCTACGCGCAAGGGTCTGCGAAAACGCTTTCCTCTCACTCTGCGCTCTCTTTTCTCAGCTTGGCTCCTCAACTTATCTAAAGCTAGAGTTTCCCTCATCTGACGACTTGGTTCAATCTCAGGTGGAATAGAGATGATTCGATCCCATAATCTTGTTGGTTTAATTCCATGATGAAGAAACATGGGAATCTGTCCAGTACTCTCATGAATCGTAGAGTTGATGGATTCGGATGCTAAAGAGAGAACATCCATCCATTTCCAATGCTCATTTGGACAATAGAGGCGGCAAAATTTTGCTATTTCAGCCATCACGCGTTCTGCTGGATTGCTCTCTGGATGTCTGATAGAACAAAACAATTGTCTAATACCAAGATTATTCATGACGGTTCGAAATTCTAAAGATGTAAATTGAGGTCCACGATCTGATAAAAGGAATTCCGGTTTGCCTGCTTCCGGAATTACGTTGTCTCTAATTCTCTTCGCACAATACTTTGCGTTTGCCTTCTGGATTGGGTGTAACATAGTGTATTTGCTGAATAGATCCATGGTCACCAGAATATATCGGTTACCTCTTTTAGACTTTGGGAGAGGACCATATAAATCAGTCGCGAAGATTTCACAAGGCTTAGAAGGAATAATAGGCCTTGGTAATTCTCTCAGTAATCTAGAATTATGTTTACTCCTTTGGCATAAGTCGCATTCTCGAATAGTGTTTCTGACAGTTTGTCGCATTCGCTCCCACGAAAATTTCTCTTGAATCATGTTGACCGTCTTATCTACTCCAGCATGACCTGCGATTCGATGTGCCATCCAGATAATGGGTTTTTGCATACGTGGAGGTATCACTACTCTCAGCTTCGTATGGTCAGGATCTGCAAACTTGTAGATTAAACCATCTAACATCATAAAATCTCTTGAAATTCTTTCAGTTTCCACAAAATCATCATCATTTGGATCCATGTCTCCCTGTAGAAAACGAAAAATGTTTCTAAGACGTCGGTCTCTCCTCTGGGATAAATGCAACAATCTTAACCTTCTCAAGGTATCCTCATCCTCCTGCGTCAGGTTAACTTGAAAAACTTTAGATGTAGACTCCACTGCTCTACTCAATAAATGAGCTCCCACGTTCAACTTTCCAGGAGTGTGTTCAATAACTAGGTTGAATTGTTGAATAAAAAGTGACCATCTAGTTATCCTATCACTGGCAAAGTTTGTTCTCGAGATAAACTCCAATGCGTGGTGATCAGTCCTCACTATTACTGAATGTCCAATTAACATTTTCTTCCATGACTCCAACGCGAATATTACAGCAAGTGCTTCTAACTCTGTGGTGTAATAATTCCTTTCTGATGGACGAAGTTTCCTGCTAATGAACGCCAGGTAATGTCTCTTGTGATCTTCATCTTCTTGAAGAAGAATAGCTCCAATCCCTACGGTGGATGCATCAGATTCTATGATGAAATTCTTGGTAAAGTCAGGATACTCCAATTTCACGCTGTTTACCAATAACCTCTTGGCATCTTGAAATGATTGTTCACAATCTTCATCCCATTTCCATTTGTTTCCTTTCTTTAATAATTTCTGCAATGGCGCTACCGTCTTGGTGAAGTTTGGACAATGCCCTGCAAAGAATTGGCATGTCCCGAGAAAACTGCGGACATTCTTCACTCTAGTAGGTCTAGGGAAATTTGCAATTGCCTGTATCTTCGTCTCATTGGGACGGTATCCTTCTCCATCCAAAATGTGACCCAAAAATTTTATTTCCTTTCGAAAGAACTGACATTTTTGAAGGTTTACTTTAAAGTTCGCTTTTCTCAAATCAGCGAATAACATCTGAAGATGTAGCAAATGTTCCTCCTTAGTCTCAGATGCAATTAGGATATCATCTATGTAACGAATTGCTATCTCTTTTACTTCAGGAGTCAAATTTTGTTCCAGTGCTCTGATCAAAACAGATCCAGATGTTTTGACTCCAAATGGTAGACGGCGGAATACATATGTCTGCTGGTCAAACATAAATCCTGTAAACTTCTTGGAATCTTCACTAAGCCTAATATGATGGTAGGACGAAGTGAGATCAATATTAGAGAACCAGACCTTGCCTTGGAATTTCCTTAACAGTTCCCTAATGATTGGTGGTCTGTCATACTCTGGCAGTAATCTTGAATTCAAATTTCGCGCGTCTAAACATAGTCTCAGACTTCCATCTTGCTTGGACACTACTGCTAATGGATTGACATAAGATGTAGTGTACTTTTCAATCACATTATTGCTTTCCATCTCCTTGATAAGCACTTTCACCCTTTCTCGATGCTTTTCCGCTACCGGATACAATTTAGCATGGAAAGGTGCATCATCATTTACACGAATACGATATTCAAAATCTTTAATTTCACCAGGTTTAATATCAAAAATATCGTGATACTCTTCCAAAATTTTCCCTAGCTCTGGGGACTCCTCCTCAGTGTAGACTTCTCTTCCTTCACCTTCATGAAAAATCAGAGACCATTGAGCATCTCCCTCGATGTCTTCCTCTTCTTTTCCCTCGAAGTTAATCTCTTCGGTATTCTTGAATCTGATCGTCTCTGTCTTCATGTCTATCACTGCTTGATATTTCTGAATGAAATCCGCTCCCAATATCATGTCAAAAGCCATGTCCTTCATTACAACAAACACATGTCGGAAATCATGTCCTCCAATCGTAATACATAAGTATAATTGGGTTTTGCACAGAGATATTTTGTTGGGTATTATTCCTTGGATTTTAATTCCTGATACTGGAATCTCCTCTAAATTCTCTTTGAGCTTCCACAGAATATAAAGCTTCTCGCTTACAAGACAAAGCATAGCCCCAGTATCAATCAAAGTATCGACAGGCATACCGAATACTTCGCATGATATGATTGGCATTCTAATTCTCGTACCCATTTCTTTCCGTTCGTCATTCTGTTGAATTAAGTCATCATCCTCTACTTGCCATTTAATAATTCTGGAAGTGAAAGTGTTCAAAATTCTATCTTCTACTGTGAATTCGAAGTTTTTTTTATTATTTTCCATTCCCCCGGGATTGTTGTGCTCCCGATGGACCTGGTTCATTGGGCCTCTGCTCCAAAAACTGCAAGTTATCTTGGTGTCTTGCTTCCAAGTTTTTCCTCGTCTCCTTGTTGAACTCTTCATTGGACTGACGAGTATCCACATTCCCTCTGTTATTGTAGTTGTTTCTACCATAGTATCTTCTTTCCTGGTACCTTCCTTGATTATCCCGTGGCCTTCTCCATCGAGTATTATATCGATTACCCCCATCCGGTCTTGCATAAGGCTTGTAACTGTATCTGTTACTGTTCTGATTCCATCCTCTCTTATTTGGATCTTCCCTCGGCGTTTCCTCTTCTCGCCCCTCTCGAGGTGTTTGAGAATAACTATCAGCCATAACAGCATGCACAACGTAGTTATTCTTTCCTCCCTTCTGATGGAAGAATTGAGCGTTCGTATGATCCAGCTTCTGTAATACCTCGTCAAATTGCTCCATATTATAGATATCAGCAGCGATCAAAGTCCTTTGGACGTCTGCTGGAAACTGACGTATCAATGCAGTAATTAATTCGTTATCTGGCATCGGCGGATCTAAATGTTGCAGTTTAGAAAGCTGTCCAGAAAAATACGTAGAGTATCGAGTAGGTTGTGACGTCGAGAATCTCTTAGAGTATAATTCTGCTCTGACTTGCTGTTGGGTTTCCGGGGACCAAAACTTTTTCAATAACCCACGAGAAAACTCCTCAAAAGTGGTTGGAGTGGATCTAAAAGCTCTAAACCAAAGAAGTGCAGGACCTTCCAAAAATTTACCTATCACTCGGATCTGTCTTTCCTTAGGGATCTTGGAATCTTTCAGGTAATAATCTCGCCCTGAAAATTTAGAAGGCTTATCTTCTACATTCTTGAATACAGTTATGGGGTTGGATTGAAATACTGTCCTGACCTCATCCTGTCTTTGACTATCAGTTTCTCTAGCCGCTCCTAGATTTATCTGTATCGGTTCTTTTCCCCTTATCCTTGGCATTTTTAACAGATGGTCAGACTGTTTCTCGTCCTTGATTTGGGTTTTCATAGTCTCAAGTTCCTTCTGGTTTTCTTCTGCCATTTTCTTAATTGCTTCAGTTTCTTTACAATTCTCCTTAACATCAATGGATATCTGGTTCATAACAGCCTCATGACTTATCAATGACCCTGTCATATCTGATATGTCCTTCTGAGTTGCTTGGATATCTTTGGAAATTACTTGAATATGGGATGACAAAGATTCCCTAATCTCCTTGATTCCCTCTTGGTTCTCCAGCTTGAGTGTGTCTTTAATTTCACTGACAACTGTGGTTTTAATTTCAGTTTGCAATTCATTAATCACACCTTCTCCTATTTCTCCCATTACAAGTTCTTTGAATTGTTCTGTCAACCGTTGAACAACTAGAATTCCCATCTCATTACTCTCCTTCTTCACTCTGACTTCTAGGTTGATCATGTCTTCACCAACTTTCCTAAGACCATGTTCTATCCTATCAGCTAAGCTTTGGGATCTAAGATCGGCATCGCGAAATTTATCGTCCATTAAACTTACGTTAGTAGCTAATGAAGTTTCGAGCTCATGTGTTTTTTCGCATAATTTATTCATTTTACTCTCAAGTGTCATTTTCAAAATTTCAGAATTCTCTTTAAATTTACTTTCCATTGAATTAAATTTACTATTTAAATTTTCTTTCAAATTACTTTTTAAAGAATCAGAATTTTCTTTAAGTTTATTTTCTAAAGAATCAGAATTTTCCTTAAGTTTTTCATCTAAACTTTCTTTCAAGTTATCTTTCAACCTGCTTTCTAAAGAATCAGAATTTTCTTTAAGTTTCCTTTCTAAAGCCTCAGTATTTTCTTTCATAATGGCTGCTACACGCAGTCCTGCTTCCTTTGAACTCTCCTCCAAACTCCTCATCATCCTCATCATTTCTTCCATAATTTTCAATTATTATTCAAAACTTAGGGGTATACAATATTGGCAAACACAAGCTTATAACTAGAACAAGAAATATGAATAGCTAATTGGAACATTCTAATAAAATGAGATTTGTCCTAATGTCGACGTGATGGAAAAACAAAATTCTCTACTTTTACGAATTACATTTACCACAATATCACAAGAAAAATATGCAAGTTCTCAAATATCCTCCACCTGGATTCTAATAATGTGTATGTCCAGTCATCGAACGTTTACTACTGAATTTACTTGATGCCCTAATGGTTAAGCCATTATCAAAAATAATCAAACCCATTCTAATTATTAACCAAGTTAAATTTTTAATTTTCCCCACTAATTGGGTTTCCAACTAATTTATTCATCCAAACCAGACATCTCTCAACTCCCAAAATATTTATAGAAAAATTATCACAATTTAAATCGGCATGCGATTGACCATGTCTAACTCGAGCCCCACGTTGGGCGCCATTTCTCTCTCCATCTTATTTTATGTGCTCGTTTAGACCGGAGTCCGCACGACCACATATGCATTTTACCAAGAATCAGTCAGCACGAGAGTCAAAATATCCCGGAGCACCAGATGGGTTAAAGCAAATCGCAAAAACGACATCAAATAAAAAAATGCTTTACTGATTTTTGGCTCAATGCAAAAATAAGGATAGAAGGAGATTCAACTGGGCGTAACACATCAAGTAAAATTATTTCAGTTTATTTTGAATTTAAAATTGACTGCAAAAATGCTCAAAGCAGCATCACTCACGTGTGGCGACCCACACTCCTATTTTCACAATATACATAAATTTTCCAAACACATTTGACAATTATTTTTTGGAAACACAAGTCTGATTAATAGTCCTGTAGACTGTGTTCCAAAATTATTTATGATTAATTCCAGTTCAAATTTAATTGTCTCTAATGGAAATATCGTAGATCACTGTTTGAATTTTTACATAATGTTAACACTCGTAGAATAAATGTTCATAGAATTTTTTAACTTTCACTTATTTTTCCAGTTTCAAAAATATATTGTCGAAAAATATTATTATCATCATTGAATCAACACAAATTATTTACACATATTAATAACATCTGAAAAGTATTTGACCTTGAGCATAGCATCGAAGAACTGTGCGAAGCACAACAAAAATTAATTGTTCTTCTGACATTAAACATTCGAGAAGTGACTCGATTATGAACTTCAAGTTCCTAACAAAATACATGATTTCTGAATTATCCACTTGATCAATAAATTGTTGAACCATTCAACTATTTAATTTTCCACTTGGGATCATTATTATGAAAAAAATATTTATATTCATGGCCATTTTTAGTAATTTTCACAACTTGCAATTCTTCGACAGAATGCGGAAATAAGAATTATAGCTTCATAATAAATTCATTTAGTTCATGGCACTAGGATTGAAAATATCCTTCAAATTATTCGTGGATATAGAATTATTTTTAATTGGCAGTGGCCCATTCTATTATTTGTGTAAGAACACAATATTCCAACAACAACAACAACAACAACGACAAAGGTCTTCCTCTGAAGAAGAATAAACTACTATCATGACAAATCCGGGTTCTAGCAAAATCAAAGTCTAAATGGAATTCGTAAACAAGGTTGAAATAAGAACTGATGGTTTCTAAGAAATAACCTTCGGGTCATTCATACGACGAAATGTGTAGTTCCAATACTCCTATAAACCTGAGCCATCGAACCTGCTATTTGATTGATGCTCGAAAAATCTCCTCATTCCTGCGACTTAAACATGCGCACCTGGGAATGGCATTTCAACTACTCCACACACATAAATTTTCTTCCCAAAATTTATACAATAAATCAAGCCTCTGCTTGTTATCAACACTGGAAGATTAATAAACTTACAAGTTTATTTTATTTTACCATTCAGTTCAACCCGTGAATTTACCATACTTATGAAAATCTTTATTTCACTTTCGAGTGTATTTACGTCGTGATTTTATATAAATACAAAAATATCCTATTTGATACAAATATCATTTGCTTCCCTTTTCATGCCTCTCCGTGTTATCTGAAAAATATACTTTGCTCATTGCAAATATCAACTGTTCAACCAGAACTGAAATGTTGGTTGAATGCGGGCTTGCGCTAACCACTCTCCTTCGGAAAATCTCCTGTTCCAGACTAGAAATGATTAAACTACTTCATAGGCTCTCTCTCAATACATATGATTATTATAAAATATAATCATCCAAGAATTATTTAGAAAAATTATAAAAATTATTATTATTATTATTAGTGGATTATTATTATTATTATTAGTTATATTATTTTAAATGTGTTTAGTTATCATCTCATTATGTGAGAATCCACATGTTCGAATCTTCGAATATGGAAAAAATATCCATTCCTCAACAAAAATATTTTAACTCAACCATTACATCGACGGTTTTCCGTGATATCCCTAAAATATGAAATATTCAAATAAATGCTCGAAATGCTCGGTCATCGATCCTAAACTGTTCTGAGTGCTGAAAATACTCAGAATAACTCTAACAAGTCTTGCGTAAATCATTGCAAGATTTAAATACGAAGTAAAATAAATGTGTTGGTCATCTGCCGAAAAATAGTTTGTTCCAATTAGCTAGGCATAATATAATTCAAATGTGGCTTACATTTCTTGATGGTCTTGAAGCGTAGCGAACCTGGTCTGTACCAGATTTATCCATAAACATGCCCTATCGGACAAGCACGTATAATCCTTGTATCGGCCGCCATTATATACCCACAATCCGTCTAGTCAGACATAGTGGTAGTATCTCTTGACGTTTGAATTAACTGTTGTTCCATTTTAATATGGGCTTCTATCAAAGCTATAGCGGCTTCGGTGGCGTAGTCGGTAGCATGCTGAACTGCTATGCCCAAGATAGCGGGTTCAAACCCGGCCGAAGTCGTCGGATTTTTTAAGAGCGTTAAAAAAATCCTTCAGTATGCCTTCCTTCGGAGGGGAAGTAAAGCCGGCGGTCCCATGTCATAGATTTATGGCATGTTAAAGATCCTTTCACAGACTAAACTTGTGTAAAGCAAAATTTGTTAGGTTAGATTTCGTCAGAACGCTCTATCAAAGTTCCAACGTTCACCACTAGGTATCATTGATATCTGGTGGCGAAAGTTGGAACTACTTGAAATTGAACGGAACTTGTAGCTCGCCCTTTAGGGTGTCCGCTGGAAGCAGCTACAGACTCAGGCGAGCCGAACATGTCCTCGGACACTCCCGGCACTAAAAGCCATACGATAAATAAATAAATAAATAAATAAATAAATAAATAAATAAATAAATAAAATCAAAGCCATAACAGTTTGTTTAAATGGGGTCAGATCTAAGTGATCTATTCTTAGATATGTCAGTTGTAATATAACTCACGGTAATTTTATCAATACAAGAAGACACTGACAGTCTAACCAATCAACGGCTGTTCTGAAGATCGTTCCCTGGGCATGGTTTCACACCATCTACCATGCGCTAAGCAACCTGTAGTTTCCCTTGCGTAGACTAACGAACACCACCGTGATCGACTGGTCTTCAGTGTACTGATAGATCGAAGTGGTTAACAAGTTACCAATATGAAAACTGACTGAAATTGACTAAACATCCAAGTATTAAGTTATTACTGGACTGTGACAAGGTACTAATTCTAGACAAAGTCTAGCATATGTCCATGTAGAAACATAAATATTTCCACTAATGTCTGTAGAAAAAAAATTCAATCACCTCAGTGATTCTCCTCGCCGGAAACTTACTAAGTTCCACCTCGTAGCGCAGCACTTTTGTGACTATCACAACTTTGAAAATTACTTCTGCATAGATCCGGCAACCATGTGCCTTGGCTCAGCGTAGCAGCAACTTGCTCGGCAAGTGCTTGTGTTGGAATGAGCTATCGATGCCTCGGCCGGCCGGCTTTTATTCAAAACTGCCAGGGTCACGCGTCATCACGCTGAAATCTAGAAATCCTCATATCTCTAGTATCCCTGGTCCGATTTACTTGATACTAATTGCATTCTCTTTCATTTGGCCGTGCCAGTAATCTGATCCAAGTCTCAAGTCTCTACTCCATGGCTAACTATTTAATCAATAAATAGCCTCGACCTCTGCTATTACTCGCTACGTCACTTGACATGCAAGTATCGGTATATTCTTTCCAATTCCTTCTCGAAGCAATGGAGCGCGATATTCAAATATCTCAACTTTCAAAAGCGGCTGTAGCCTTTCCCTTGATATCTAGGTGTCTGAATCTTGGATTACCCATTCCTAGAGTTGGGCACAATACTAGTAGACAACGAAGATTTATTTGATGTGTAGTTTTGTTCTTTTCCGAGGTACAGTAACAACTGAGCCATCTGCACTATAATAACAAATTCAGGGACAAAATGTTTGACACAAACTGATGAATTAGCTGTCGGAGGAAAAGCATCACGATGAATGCTTCTTGTCTATTTATCCCTAAAAATGACGTGATTTTGTCTACTGTTAATTCATTTTATGGGATTGAGGCTTCTTGGTCATCAGCCCCGTGCAGTTGGGAGTGGGTTGAATTCCCCCGATGTGAAATTGGAAAAAATGCACCAATGGTTTATCTTTAATTAGAATTGCATCCAGTCACACACCAGTTTCGAGGCATATCACCACAATTTTATCATATGCATGGGTAAGCCTACTGGTAGTTTATAAAAACAGGAACGCACACCAAGTACGTGATAAGATTGATACCCTTGAACTAGCAGGCGTATAACTGGATAATTGGACACTAAAGCCAATTTTAAAAGTAGGTTATGGTCATACGTAATCAATTTTCATATCTTCTTAGACCATTACCATTACCATTACTAATAATTTATAAACCCTAAACAGAATAATAAATAGACCAACTTTCCTAATGTTTAGCAGTAGAATTGATGGTATCACAAGGGTACCGTAACAGAAGGTACCGGTATCTCGTTTTTATGAAGCACTAATGCAGACATTTACTTACACGAACGTGTAATATAATTAAGCAATAATCAATAAGCACAGATAATCAAGGGAGACGATTGCTAAGCGAAATTATTCACACCACTATCACATCGTAAACAAAATCACAAAAAAAAAAAAAAAAACATGTCCACCAAGATCGTCAGCCATGTTTCCTCTGCCCTGCCACCAGTGCCAGGTCCGGTAGTTATAGAAGGTCCTGAGCTAGTATTCCTAATAAGATACACCCTTCCCCGCTATGCGGCACGGTTTCCTGAAGTTCCCACGTCAAGATGACGCCCAGTGTGCCTTCGTAGATCAAAGGTGTCACATCGGCGGCTAACTGCCGCACGTTAGCCACTGTGTCTCAGCTGTTTGTCACAATGTAAGTGTATGCTATTTCAGATACCTAGGCTTCACCCTACAGGTTACAGGAAATAGTTTTCAACTGCATATAAGATCAAAAACAGCCGCTGCAATAAAAGCAATAAATGCCACCCTAATATCACATGAGACAGCAATGGCACTTTTAGAACAAAGTGTACCCTTGGAAATGAAGCACTACACGAGACAGACATTCGGGGGTGATCGGTCCATAAAAAGTAATGTGAGGAGAACGTGCTTCTTACTAATTTCCAGGATTCATAAGGGAACTTAAATATATAAATGAAATATATGACAGGTTAACACAAAAACAATTTAATACGGACTAAAAGAACATAACAATAAAAATATCCACCCTTGTGTGGTCCCATGAGTCAATGGCCCGTCACACGTGACATGCGAGTGACCCAGTAACCCACACTCGACCCCTAGACAGCGAACACAAAGTCAACAAGCCAGCTGGGACCCGGAAAGTCCCGCATGAGTCTGCTCACCAAGCATTTGCGGCCCACGATAGCCGGAAGAAAAAAAACTGGTTCAAACACCAGCCCAAGAAAAGCTACCTCATAAACAACAACTTAGACAGTTGTAAAACGAGGCGTACTAAAATGTCACCTCAAAGAACATTACAATTTAACAAAATCAAAAGTACAAAATTTAGTAAAAGAAATATTTTATTGTGTTTGTGCGCGCGGTCGGACAAAGAAAGATTTGAGTACTTGACGGGAATTCACTTCCGATGGAACATACGATTAAGTCGTGAATCCCGTGCTGCGGGTTGGAAATAATGATAATTACGGGAATACACACAAATGGCTAATACAAAATATAAATGCACTGACATAGTCTACCCTTACATAAAAAGTCAATCATACACGAATTGTATATTTACACTTATTTACCGCTGATCAGTCGGTCTTACGTCACACAAAACAAAACAGAGCAACCACGTGACAACAAGGACATCAGTACGTCGTCTGCGACCTTTAAACTGGCACATTACAATGCTTGGCAGCAATCCAAGCAACAACAAAATAACATGCCCCAGCGGGCTGAAAACAAAAATTTACAAGTAACACTTCGATTAATACGGTCTGAAGTATTTAGATGAGGGCATGGGCAGCTTCCCAATTAACTCAAAAAAAACAAGCTATAATCCGCCAGGCAAGCAATCTACACATTAGTGAAAGGAATGCATAGCGCGCACGCTGCAGCTTTATCAATATTCAAAGATCTGAGTACATAGGTCTGTCAAGCTCCAACGTGCCATACTGTGTGTCACCAGGATCTCCAAGCCTCGGCCTGAATTCTGAATAGCCTACTGGCTCTGAAATCGCGTAAATAAGAAACATCATATTCTTGACCAACCTCCCTTGGGTGTCAAGATTCACATATCAGCAATACCCCCTCAGGTACGTATACTGAAGCATGGTAGCAACGGAAACGGGATCACCATGTCCAAATCCTGCTCACCAATCGAAGAAATTACCATATATAGCACACACATCATAATGCCGATATGATTTCTGATATAGTTAGATTCACCAACATTTATAGTGCAACCAAGAAGCATGAGATCGAAAGAAATGAATCAGTCGATAAGTTCGAGAGAGCCGATTCATGTCAACGAAGAATGCCGAATTATAGCTGTCATCGGTAGCCTACTCTGTTTTAATTGGTGTAAAAAGGGGAAATCGTGCTGATTTTTCAGAATATTTTGCGTCAAACGGTATTGGATTGACAATTTTGCGTGCGAATTTCAGCAAAGAACGGTTCAAATGTCTTCTAAGGTGGATTAGGCTTGATGACATAACTGGGGAACAGAGGAAGGGAACTGACAAGTTGGCTCCAGTGTGAGATCTACAAAATAAATTCATAGCCAATAGCCAACAAGGTTAAGACATTGGGGAATTTGTAACCCTCGACGAGATGCTGGTCGCATTCGAAGATGTTGTGGATTTACTGTATTCAATATATGGCGAAGATACCAGCAAAGTACGGCCTGAAGATTTATGCCCTTTGTGACTCCCAAACATTTTATACTTACAATCTCGAACTGTACTGTGGGAAACAAAAACCTGGTCCCTTCGAAGCATCCAACAAACCATTCGACATTGTCAGTTTTTTTTAGCGTATGGCTTTTAGTGCCGGGAGTGTCCGAGGACATGTTCGGATCGCCAGTTTGTAGCTGCTTCTATGCGGACACCCATGGGGTGAGCTACAAGTACCGTCGCGTGTGGAGTGTTGTCTGGGGAGGAAAGTTTGAGTGTAAGGACGAGGAGTTGGAAGGTAGCGGCTGTGGCCTATAGTTAGGGACCAACCCCGGCATTTGGGAAACCACAGAAGACCATCTTCAAGGTTGCTGGCGGGGTGATTCGAACCTCCTCGCCTCCCGGATGTGAGCGACTGCCTGCAGCCACGCCGTAACGACCACGGCTAACTCACCCGGTGTCAGAAGATTATGTGCTCCAATAGAACGGAGTAATAGAAGAAGCCTAATAACCGACAACTACTGTCCCCTCGCCAGCTCTGAGAACCTGGCTGGAATGTGGAGTGGAGTGAGTAAGCCAGTGATGACGTAGCACTGTACTATACTATACTATGCAAACACATGTACTCACCTTAGAGTAGCGGTGTTGCCAATGGAGAATCCTGGTCTTCTTCTTCCTCACTTTCGGACTCGACTCTTCACATCCACTGGAGGAATCACTATCATCACTATAATCACTGTCAACATCCAGGTGTATCACTATGCTATCAATGACATGAGCGACAATGCTGTCCCTCTCCCAGTATTCATCCTCTACTTTTTGAACACTCCTACAGTACTCTTCCCAGTCAGTATTGGTTACAGATGTTATCGCTTTAAGAGTAATATCTCTTAGTTTCTGGAGGAATAAATCCCCGGTAACATTTCCTTCGCGCACCACACGCTTCACCTTATTCCAAGCCAGTTCGATGGCATTCAGATCACACATGTAAGGGGGAAGGCGGACCACGGTATGTCCCAAGGATTGCAAATGAGTCAATTTTAAACAATTTCCCTTTTTGGTTTAACCACTTCTACTAATTTATAATTGCCACAGTGGGTGAGTGGTCAACGTGTCGGTCTACTAACCCCAAGCTTGCAGGTTCGCTCCTGGCCGTGGTAAGTGGTTTTTGAAAGGCGGCAAAAATTACGACACCATGGCATACGATGTTGTCATGTCAAAGAACCCATTTGAATTCAGTAGACCGTGTTCATAATGGCAAAATTAATCTCGGGAGTTTCCGCCAACACTAAGTTCCTCATTTCTCTACTAGAAAGCGCTATAGCTTAGATATCTAACCTCCTTGACTTTCATAATGCTTCAAGGAACAACGTAATTATGCATGCAAGCTACCCTTTGGGTGTCAAATATCAAAGCTTGCACCCGGCACCCTAGGCCGTACGATATTATTATACTAATTTATGTAGTGCCTCTTTCCTCATAGACTCGACGCAAGTAACTCCTTTGTTGCGTAACCACGATATCATATCTGATTTCACAGAGTACTTTGTGGGTGGTTTTTCTATCTGTGTGCAGTGATAGGGTGCGTTATCTAACACAACTACAGATGAAGGTGGTAGATTGGGTGCAAGCTTATCAGTGGCCCACTTAATGAAATTCACACTGTTCATCTGCCCGTGATAATCCCCACTTGCCGTACCGGCTTTATAGATGAGTAGAGCATTTTCTATGAATCCGTTTATACCCCCAGCGTGAACCACTATTAACCTATTACCTGAATTCACGTTAGCTTGTACTCCAAATACTTCCTCACTTTGCCAGCACTTTCCAAAAGTTAAATTACTATCTATCCAAGTTTCGTCAAGATAAATTATCTGTTGACCACTTTGCCTGAGTTGTTTTAGATAGCTGAGTTAGATAGTCGCGCCGCAACGATACGATGTGAGGTCTTTCAATTAAAATCTTCCTCCGATTTTGAGATTTTTCTCACCGAAAACCGATTTGTTTTACTACTTTTCGTAATGAAGTGTGTGACCAAGGGAAAGTTATTTTGCCTTGTGTGACAGGCAGGAGTTTTGGAATGGTAGAAACACTACAAGGAAGAAAGCTGCTCAACAAGAGAAACGCCGGTACGATGCTATATTTGTGGGACACACAAGACTCATCGAACACGGCTCTCCTGCAACACATGCCAAAAAAATCTTTGCCAAACACATGCAAAGTTGTTCTGTCATAATTGTTCTGAAAGTTGTGAAAATGAGGACGACTTTGTGTGTGATGAATAACTTTAGAAACCTGACCACCAAGAACTACTTTAGTAGCTAAAAACTTGTTGAGCATCTTCGGAAGAGTAGTATTAGGCTACATTCCTTGGGATTCTACGTGAAGATAAGGTGTCTATCACCGGCTAACGGCCGCAACGTGAGCCAACGTTTTAAAAAATTGACGTTAACTGATGAAGGTTAAAGTTAATGCGGAAAGGTGACAAACAAAATCATGCTCATGGTTTGATGCATCCTTGACCCAAAGAAAACAGAAACAGACTGCAACAGACCACGACTTATCAAAGAAATATACACCCATGTGGAGAACATCATTCACCCCATGCGCAAAAGACGAATGTCTTCTTTTGGACATTTAAATAGAATGAATATTGACTAGCTAACAAAATAATTTTTTAATGAAATTTTAAAACTTTAAGTTCAACCAGCGTGGTTTATACAGACATTAAAGGATCTTAAGGAAGCCAACATTGACATTACATTATGCATATAATAGGAATTTATTTCGGGACAAAATTAAAAAAATGTGATCTTCAGGGAGGAACAAGAAAGACAACGAAAGCAGCCACGTTACATTGAACAGCTCCGGAAGCAGAAATCAGAGAGGATGAAAAGAATATGAGCAGAGAGAAAAAATACATGTGGCAAGATTTGAAGTATTGATTTTACGTGCTCTGTAATAGAGCTATTCGATTAAATAAATAAATAAATAACTGATAATAAATTATTACTGTATTTATATTTTGTGAATAGACCTCTGAGGATCACGCTACAATTTCGTTTCTTCTTCAACTAATGCTTCCTCTTCCTCTAGTATTCTTTCACATGCGCGCTGTGCTCCTGCTTCTGTTCATCCGTCCAGGTTCTTCCAGTCTTCGCAGTTCATTCGTCTTGGAGACCTTGCTAATTTTGAAAAATGGCCTGAAATATATCACTATCTAACATCTGAACTTCATGAATGTTGGGCCTTTCTAGATCTTTACGAACTTCCTTAATCCTTAATAAGAGCGTTAAATTCTTTCAGTATGCCTTCCTTCGGAAAGGAAGTAAAGCCGGCGGACCCATGTCATAGATTTGTGGCACGTAAAAGAACCTACCACTGCTATTGGTAGTGTGCAGCAAAATTTCTAGGCTATATTTGGGTAGCTATCAACGATCTATCAAGTTCTAACGTTCGCCGCTAGGTGTTAGTGGCAGTAGTGTCTGGTGGCCAAAGTTGGAACTACTTGAAATTAAACTTGTTTGGAGCCCTCGGGTATTCAATCAAAAATACCCAGCTATGGCCATTGGCTGCGATTCATATATAATTAATCCTTAATAATTATGATTATTATTATTATTAGTAGTAGTAGTAGCCTAGTAGGAAGAACACCAGTTGCAGGTTTTCGAAAATAAAGTGTAGTCTGTAGGAACATTTTTGGACTATCTTTTGAATCCGCATCTCAAAGCTGGAAATAAATATCAAATAAAGACATAGACTCACTATCAACGGCTTCGGTGGCGTAGTCGGTAGCATGCTGAGCTTCTATGCCCAAGATAGGGGTTCAAACCCGGCCACAGTCGTCGGATTTCTAAGAGCTTTAAAAATCCCTCAGTATGCCTTCCTTCGGAGGAGAAGTAAAGCCGGCGGTCACATGTCATAGATTTATGGCATGTTAAAGAACCTTCCACTAATTACGCCTGTGTGAAGCTAAATTATAATATAGGTTAAACATTCGACAAACGCTCCTAGGTTCCCACGTTCGTCGCCAGGAGCCGACTGCGGTGGCATGTGGTAATCAAGTTCTGAACTAGTAGTCGTTGACGGTGGCGTTTGGCGGCAAAAGTAAGAACTGCTTGAAAAAATTCGAAGTCTGCAGTCCTCACTTGAATTGAAAACAGATAACACACACTAATTCAGTCATCACAATTAACACCGGATATCAGACAGATTCTTGGTTGGTTGGTTCCTTAGTTCAGGGGCTGCGACAACGCGTTCATGTAGCCCCGTGTACTTTGGGTGTGTGTAGAATCTGTCTGATATCCGGTGTTAATTGTGATGACTGTATTAGTGTGTGTTATCTGTTTTTTAAATTCAAGTATGGACTGCAACTTTGAATTTTTCAAATAGTTCCTACTTTTGCCGCCAAACGCCACCGTCAACGACTACTAGGCCTAGTTCAGAACTTAGCTACTAGACGCCACCGCAGTCGGCTCTTGGCAACGAACGTAGCAACCTAAGAGCGTTGTTTACAATCTTAACCTATACAATTTAGTTTCACACCGGTGTAATTAGTGGAAAGTTCTTTAAGATGCCATAAATCTAAGACATGGGACCGCCGGCTTTATATCCCCTCCAAAGGAAGGCATACTGAGGGATTTTTAACGCTCTTAAAAAATCCGACGGCTTTGGCCGGGTTTGAACCCGCTATCTTGGGCATAGAAGCGCAGCATGCTACCAACTACGCCACCGAAGCCGCTCTCAGACAGATTCTACACACACCCAAAGTACACGGGGCTACATGACCGCGTTGTCGCAGCCCCTAAACTAAGGAACCAACCAACCAGACTCACTATCACAGCAAGCATCATTAACTCCAGAAGACTTCAATGGGCTGGTGATTTACTTTGTAAGGCTGAGAGATGGTAGGATGGTCTTACATATCTTTAAAGAAGAACCAAGAGGAAGACCACGAAGTTCCTGGAAAAATGAAATCTCCAAACTTTGTAGACATCTGAATGTGGACAACTGGCAAGAAGTTGCCCAAAACAGAGTTCAGTGGAGGCATTTTGTGAGATGGCGCGGGTTCTTCGTGTGCCATAGAAGCCTTCTGAGTGAGTTAGTTATTGTTGTTTTAAGGGGCGGAACTACGAGATCATTTGCCTCTACCTTCTGAGTGAGTGTGAGTGAGTAAGTAGTAGTAGTTGCTGATATTAAAACACATAGTTATTAACAAGAAATGAACATCTGCCTGAATCAATACTATACAGATAAAATTAATTATTGAACTTGTTTACAGTACATGTTTCGGGGATTAATTATATTTTATCCCCTTCATCAGCTGTTGAAGAAACAAAAAACAAAGCATAGCACAGTAGTAATATACGTGTTTAAAACCTAATATGGTGCACCATAAAATTTAGGGTATAAGAATATAATAAAATGAAGAGAAACAGATGGTGACGGTGATCAGCTGCTCATGACAAATCGGCTTTAAGAAGGGCTATATTTGGATATAAGCATACAGGCTCTTCATTGGTTATAGAGCTACACGGATTGGTGAAGTATTGGTGTTACATATCTACCATTTCAAGGAACTACTATTTGTCATAAGCACTTGCAAGTTACCTTACAAAAATTATAACAATTTTCGTTCTTGAACACACAAAATTTTGAAATTAATAAACCAGTTATACAACATTCCAATGTATATTGCGTTAAAATTTGGATTCGATCTGATGACGGGTTTGTGAGATAATAATTCTTAAATGTGACGCATGGTTGAAAAACGCTTAAAAACGGGCACTTTTTGTGTTTCAACTGCGATAAAAAATATTAAAATATAAATTTAAAATCCCAAACCTACATGAACTAACGTAAAATAGTACGACAAAAATGATGATGATATTGGATTTTATGTAGGTCTATTGGTTACTTCACAAACAACCTTCAAACTCGAGTACACATAATATTTTGTTCGACAGTAAGCGTCACGCTCTCCAGCTCACACAACAACAATCCACTAGCAAGGTGGCCGCCAGAACACGCGCCCTTCACCATTTTAAACAGCGCCCGACAACTGCTGCCCAATGCCATTAGAGAGATGGTTGGTTGGTTCCTTAGTTTAGGGGCTGCGACAACGTGGTCATGTAGCCCCGTGTACTTGGGGTGTGTGTAGAATTTGTCTGATAACCGGTGTTAATTTTGATGACTGTATTCGCGTGTGTTATCTGTGATTCAGGTAGAAAGACTGCAGACGATTTTTTTTTTTCAAATCATTCCTACTTTTGCCGCCAAACGCCACCGTCAACGACCAAATAGTTCAGAACTTAGGTACCACATGCCACCGCAGTCGGCTCTTGACGACGAACGTAAGAACCTAAGAACGTTAGTCAAATGTTTAACCTATATATAATTTAGCTTCACATAGGTGTAGTTAGTGGAATGTTCTTTAACATGCCATACATCTATGACATGGGACCGCCAGCTGTACTTCCCCTCCGAAGGAAGGCATACCTAGGGATTTTTAACGTTCTTAAAAAATCCGCCGACTTCGGCCGGGTTTGAACCCGCGATCTTGGGCATAGAAGCTCAGCATGCTACCGACTACGCCACCGAAGCCGCTGCTATTAGAGAGAATTAACTGCCCAGCACAGGGACGGCACTCAACAGTAAAACCTGTCTAAACCGGACCCTCTATATACCGGAAACCTGGACCAAAGGAAAACAAAATTCGGAACGGAGGTATTTCTTATGTAAAATGACACTGTAAACCAGAAAACTGCCTAACGCGGAAAAAGAAATAAATTCCGGAACTGTAGGCGTAAATAACCTAAGACGGATTATCTTATGCATAATACAAAGCTATGTACTAAATTTTGAGTGCGACTATACTTGCACCAAAGTTCTAGGAAACATTAACTCTAATTTTTCTTCATGGATGCAGCAGATAGGCTATACTACATTTCACAACATCTGTAAGTAAATGGAATGTTCCGTGACTTTCTCCAACCCTCTTGTGATACACACAGTTCCCTTCTGACAAATGAGAGTGGATGAAAACAGTGAACTTGAGTGATCTTTAGTGATGTACTATTTATTGTGTCCTGCATTTATTGAGGTACTACTGTAATTCAGTGATAATAATAATAATGTTATTGGTTTTACGTCCCTTTTAACTATTCTATGCCCAAGATCGCGGGTTCAAATCCGGCCGAAGTCGTCGGATATTTTAAGAGCGTTAAAAATCGCTCAGTATGCCTTCCTTCGGAGGGGAAGTAAAGCCGGCGGTCCCATGTCATACATTTATGGCATGTTAATGAACCTTCCACTAATTGCACCTGGGTGAAGCTAAATTGTGTAGGTTAAGAATGTAAACAACGCTCTTAGGTTCCTACGTTCGTTGCCAAGAGCCGACTGCGGTGGCGTCTGGTAGTTAAGTTCTGAACTAGTAGTCGTTGACGATGGCGTTTGGCGGCAAAAGTAGGAACTATTTGAAAAATTCAAAAGTCTGCAGTCCTTACTTGAATTAAAAAACAGATAACACACACTAATACAGTCATCACAATTAACACAGGTTATCAGACAGATTCTACATACACCCAAAGTACACGGGGCTACATGACCGCGTTGTCGCAGCCCCTAAACTTAGGAATCCACCAACCCTTTTAACTACTGTGGCTTTTAGAGACGCCAGGGTGCCAGAATTTCGCCCCAAAGGGGATCTTTAACGTGCCAATAAATCTACTGGCTCGGCTCCCTCGCATTTGCGCACCCTCAAATGCCAGCTGACTGCGCCAGGATACGAACCTGAAACCTAGGGCCCAGCAAGCGAGAACGCCACCGCTGAGCCACGCAGCCAGTCGTAATTCAGTGACAATGACGTATAAACATAAGACACTTATACTGGAGGAGAGTTATTGAAGAACAAGACAAAAAAGCAAACTTCCGGCTGAAGAATTAACTGTGTTGTGTATAGTGGGAAAAACTCAAATTATTTCATAGTAATCCAATGCGATAATACAGTATCTCTGTGTAGTGTATTTTTAGCCTATTTTCATTTATGAAAAAAAAAATAGGCTTATGAGATCACCTTTTGTCCGTGTGTCTGTTTGTGCGTGTGTGATTCGCGCGCGCGTGTGTGTGTGTCCCCTAGTAAAATCTAAACGGCTGGAGCGATTCCAATGAAACTTGCTAAGTTCGTAGCACTATTTCGGACAACCCCGACCATGCCCTTCAAATTTTGTTACATCTCACCAATCCAACATGGCGGCTGTGCGAAATATTTCACCAGCATTCAATATCTCCGAAACTATTACCGATATCACCATGGAATTTTGTTTGGTGATTAAGGGAACTACTAGAAGTTCACTTATGTGACCTTTGAAAACCTGTTAACTACAAAACCAACATGGCGGCCAAGCGAATTTGCGACTTTTAAATGGACGTTTCTCGCGATTTAACCGACTGAATGCAATGGAACTTGGTACAGTATATGTTTATATACATTGTAATGCACCGACATCTAACTTCGTTCAATTGTTTACATAACCTCAATATGGCGGCTGTGCGAAATATTAAACCGGCATTCTATATCTCTGAAACTATTACCGGTATCACCCTGAAATTTTGCATGAAGATAAAGGGCACTACTGGAAGTTCACCTATGAGACTTTCAAAAACAGGTTAACTACAAAACGAACATGGTGGCCAAGCGAAGATGAAGGTTTAAATGGACTTTTCTCGCGATTTAATGATCCAAACGCAATGAAACTTGGTACAGGAAAGGTTTATCCACATTGTAATGCACTGGTATCTAATTTAGTTCAATTGTTTATATAACCTCAAGATGGCGGCTGTGCGAATTTTAAAATTAAGTTTTTATTTCTTGTGTCGTAATCATGCGATCGAAGTGAAAGTTTGAATAATGAACCTACGCAATAATTTTCCTTTAATGGTAAATAACTCTAAGACGTACATATATAAACATCCAACATTGCGACCATCCGCAATATTTAGTCGGTTCTCAATATCTACGAATCTATTACAGCAATGTAACTGATTTTTTAATGTTGATAGTGGCAATTAACATAAGTAGGATATTATGGAAATAGGCTTTAGTTCTTCACGGAACTACTTGTTTCTTATTAATACTCAACCCTTTGTAAATCGGAAACCTGTGAAAACGGAAAAAAATAATGCGGAACGATTGCGTTCCGCTTTAGGCAGTTTTGCTGTAGTAGCATTGTACGACAAAGTTAGTAAGAAGCTGCTTGTATCCTGAAAATGGCTGCAAATAAAAATTAAAAGCCTATATCCGTCTATTTAATTAATAAGGATCTTCCGGCTTTCCCATACCTTTCATATGGCAATTAACGGACATATTTACAGCAATGGTGGTCTGGTGTAAGTAGCAATCATAAGAAATTAGGTGACAGAAGATCCAATAGTTCACAAGTTCTTAGCTGTTTATGTAGTTTCAAGGGGTGGAACAGCGACGTCTTTTGACCTTCTTAACACAGATTAAATCATAAACATAACATTTAGAGGTGAACGCCTAAATAAAAACAAAGCCTGAAAATGTAAAACAAAAATTATATAGAACTAATAATAATAAATAAGCAGTGCTCGATTTGCAATAAAAGAGGTTCCGGTACTGTGGGCTACCGGGTGGTGGTGGTGGTGGGAAGGGGAGGGGGTGGGTCTTTATGGAATATTGAAATATAGAGTTCTAAAAACGATAATTTTACGCTTTTTTGAACACCTTTAATAATTAATCGGCGGACATTTCTTTTTTTTTTAGTCGTTTACCCTCTAGGTTGGTGGAACCCACGGACTCAGCGAGGGAACTCACCACTACCGCCTCTACGGGCAGTGTCCTAGAGCTGGGAACATCGAATCGGAAGGGATACAACTGGTGAGGTGGGATTGGCACCTCGCCCAGGCGGCCTCTCCTACAAAGCGAACAGGGGCCTCATGAGGGAAGGTAAGGGATGGTTAGGATGGATAGACAAGGAAGAGGGAAGGAGGGGCCGTGGCCTTGAAGAAGGTACCATCCCGGCATTTGCCCGAAGACGGAATGGGAAACCACGGAAAACCACTTCGAGGATGGCTGAGGGGGAATCGAACCCCCTCTACTCATTTGGGCCACCCGAGGCTGAGTAGACCCCGTTCCAGTCCTCGTACCACTTTTCAAATTTCGTGGCAGAGTCGGGAATCGAACCCAGGACCTCCGGGGCGGCAGTTAACCATGCTGACCGCTACGCTACGGAGGCGACTGGCGGACAAAATAACACTCTAATTTTGATTGCAATTTTAAATTAAATTGAGACTGCTGTTCACCAACAATCTTTTATTTCTTGTTTTATAATTTTGTCTTGATAGTTTTCTGAAAGAATTATTTATTACAAAAGGTACTGTACTTAAACATGTTTTACCTCACAGTTTATAAAATTGTCCAAAGTTTTAAAAAGATTTCGTTGTATGTACCTCCTATCTCTCACCTTGCTGTCAGAATCCAGAGCGGAATGTCGTCCCCGAAGCAGCCAAGATTCCACGAACTTTGAAGTACAGTCCAGTTAAAGACGAAGTTCACCTTGACTTACAACTAACGTTCCACAGTTCTAAAAATTATGTTACATATTCGGCTTTTCCCCCGACCAGAGGTTTCGGTACGGCGTACCGGTGTGTACCGTCACAAATCTAGCCCTATAAATAAGTATATGGAAAACAAAACATAAGATTTTCAAAGGAAGGTTGTCCTACTCTGAAGAAAGAATCTTGACGTGTTGGAGAAGAAAAGAATGTGGAAGCATACACAAGAAAAATTGTCTTTGTATATTGTAATTGGTTGTGTATAGCTAAATTTGTAGGTTACCGTATTTGATGAGAAACGCTCTATAAAGTTCCAACGTTTGCCGCTAGGTATCAGTGACAGTGGCATCTCTTGTTGCCAAAGTTGGAACTATTGAACTTGATTGAGAGCCCACGGGCGTTCAATTAAAATACCCCGCTATGGCCATTGGTTACAATTCAAATATAATACAGTAGACTAATAATTGATTGAAGCGGTCTTATGTTGCCATAAAATATTAAATTAATAAATTATTATTGTTATTATTATTACTATTATTACGCCTGGCACCATCCTTGTAGGTAGTCAAGATCTTCAAAGAGTCGACCAATTCAGGTATCTTGGCTCCTTGACTCGTTCAGATGGTGACACCCTCCCTGATGCCGGAGCTCGTGTGAGTGCCAGTTGGTTCAAATGGAGGGAGGTAACTGGAATCCTCTTCGACCGCAGGATACCCACCATAAGGCCCAGTCGCCCTCTACGGTTGTGAATGCTGGCCGGCCTCTGTTAAACACGAGCAAGCCCTGAATATTATGGAGATGTGCATGCTTCGTTCGGTGCTTGGTCTGACGCGACTTGACCATAATATCAAGAATTGCGATGTCCGAGGGAGGATAGGAGTTGCGCCCCATACATGATAAAATGTGGGAGGCTCGTCTACGCTGGTACGGCCATGCCATACGTAGTCACGAACAATCAGACAAAACTGCCTTGTGCCTCAACCCGGATGGTCAACAACCTCGTGGGCGACCTAAGAAGAGGTGGCTTGATCGCCTTTGAGAAGGCATGCGACAAGTTCATCTGTGTCCGCATGGTGCCATTGACCGACAGAAATGGAGATTGGCATGTAAGGTAGCGGACTCTGCTCCAAAGCGGGACAAACGCTAGGAAGATGATGATGGTTATTGCTATTATTATTATTATTATTATTATTATTACTATAAAGCGAATTAAGTTTGAGTGTCATCTGCAAACCAAGATTTCTTTGCAGATAAGCAACATGCACACACTCGGTTAAAATGTTGGCCACGGTCAATACGGCTCCACAGGTAGGCTACAGAGGTTGGGGTCTTCCCTTCTCATTAAATACGAGTGGGTGGAACTTGAATTACCTACCCTTAGTCTACATAAAATGACGGACGGTTAACCATCTTCTCCAGAGGCTTACATAGGCCATTTGTGAGACAAAATGGCCTGTAGCTTCTAACAAGCTTGAAATCTTTTCAAGCCATGGAAATCGGTATCATGATCCCCTCTCGTCATTGAGTTGGAAACTTCCCTTCAATCCATATACGATTTAAGAGGAACAGCAGTTGTTTGATGCTGAAATTCCGTTTGATTACGGATGTTACCTTGTCCAGGAGATGTGAGGAGTGAGCCTCTTCCTCACGCTTCAGAGTCACAAATGTTAGATCATAACACCCAGAGATACATCATACATCAGAGAAGGGCGATCCAATACGGTTGGCAATAGTGAGATGCTCCGTGATGATGTCTCCGTTGATGGAGACTCAGGGAATTTTCAAAGACGTCAGGATTCAAGATATCCGACGAAGCTTAGTCAACACTTGAGATCAGACGACATACTTTTCTCCCGTCGTTTTCTTACTCTCCCGATTCAGATAATGGGCTCTAACACGCATCCTTTTGAAGGTGATGTGATATGGTTGGTCATGGTGTTATACGTCCAATAATATTTGAAAGCACGTCACGATCTGTCATGGCTACTACAATCTCGGCTCTCTACCAAAAGACAAACTACTGGCGGGAGTTGCCCGATGAGAAAGGTATTGTTTCCTAATAGTAGGGGGGTAAGGGGGGTTCCAAGCCACCCGGCGTTGCTCGGGCGGCGTCCATGTTAAATCATTAATATCTGACCAATGCATGGTCCGATTTTGACAAATGAGGTGTCGTTGGACTCGGGTTGACGCCCTCTTTCCAATGGACCACTCATTTCAACCCCTAAATAAAACCTACCCCTACTAGGGGGTGAAATTGTAATTTTTTTGTGAAAGTCTCTTTTCAAATGCGACGTGTATAAGGTGCGCGGCTAAAATGAACTTAAACGTTGTTGCTCATATAGCGCATGCGTTTTTCATGCTGCCGCTATGGACCAACATTTTTGTTTTTGTTTTTTACGCATGGGATTTTTGTAAGAGGGCGAGCTCTTTGAAAAAAATGATTGATAAGAAGGGGTTTTGGTGGTGAGGAGAGAACCAGATAGTCGCCTACTTTCCTATGAAGTTTACCGATATGTCTCGAACGCAAGGTCGGATTTGGACGTGTGACGTGTCAAATCGCTTGTTTCGAAACCCTATATATGTTATTAATAGGTTAAAGTTTTGAGAATGAGGGAAACAGGCTTTTTAGGGTAAAACCACGATTTTAGACTTTTTTCGATATCTGACGAATGCATGGTCGGATTTGGTCCTATGACGTGTCAAATGGCTTGTCTCGAAACCCTCTTTATTTTGGTAATAGGTTAAAGTTTTTAAGAATGAGGGAAACAGAATGTTTTGGGGTAAAACCGTGATTTTAAACTTTTTGCTATATCTCGCGAATTAATTATGCTAGAGGCATGTACGAGGGGTCCAAGGACTCGGGCTGACGTCCTCTTTGCTATGGACCATGCGTTATATTTTTAAAAATTTGGAAACTCGATTTTGGGGTAAACACGTGTTTTTTGTGATTTTTGCCGATATCTCACGAACCAATAACGCTAGAGACGTGTACGAGGTGTCCTAGGACTCGTGATAACGCCCCCTTTCAAATGTGGTAGATATTTTTTCCAAAAAATAATTCACAAAGGGCCTAACGCCATACATGTTGAAAAAATTACCAAAAGATCCAAAACTAATAGGTCATTAGCTTTTTAATATCTTATGAATCAATAAGGCTAGGGACCTGTATGAGAGGTCGTTGGACTTGAGGTGACATTCTGTTTTTGAATATATTATTTATTTATGTCAAAAGGGCCTAACTGCACTTTTGCTAATATCTTGCTATCTAATAATCAGAGAGGCTCAAGTGAGGTGTCATAGGACTCAGGATGGTCAACCCTTTTCCATGACCAACGAATTTACCCAAAAGATCTAAAACAGCAAGATCATTGACCTATGATTTTATAAACTAATAATCAGAGAGGCTCAAGTGAGGTGTCATGGGACTCAGGATGGTCAACCCTTTTCCATGACCAACGAATTTACCCAAAAGATTCAAAACAGCAAGGTCATTGACATAATATTTTATAAACTAATAATCGAATATCAACATGTGAGGTGTCATAGGACTTAGAATGGTCAACCCTTTCCCATGGCCAATGAATTTACCCAAAATACCCAATACATCAAGGTCATCGACCTGAGATTTTATAAAACTAATAATCGCATACGAACATGTGTGATGTTTACCATGTGTGATGAAACATAGCTAGGTAGAGAAAGAATTAGTGTAGGCTACGTGTATGGTGACTGACAAGTCTTATACCATTGAAACTTGTTTTTCAGATGAAACTGCAGTGTAGAGAGAGTATAGGTTGCAGGTATGGGTTAATAAATGACGAACGGTGTACTCAAACTCTGATTTATCGATTCAAGAATGAAGAGTAGACTATCTTTAATTGATTGGTTAAAGAGGATAGCTAAAACACAAAAAAAATGCTCAGTGGTTACCGGGACAAGAAGGTCGCTACACACAATAAGCTTTAAATACTTGAGGCTAATAATCTATACTCACACACTCGCTTGTTCTAAACTAAACTGTGTTGCTATCAGTGCTCAGACAGTAGGCTGATGACAAAATGCATTGCTAACAGAAATATAATCATTTCCGGTTGTAAAATGTTACCAGCTATCCATTTTGTGTTGTAGTGTTAAGCACTTTTAGCTCTTGTACTGGTGGTCTTAACTCGATTTCCAGGCCTGAGGCCCAGAACGAGTCAAACTAAGAAACAAGACCATGGTGGTGTAGTGGTTACGCTGTTAGCCTTTCCACCAGGGTTCGATTCCAAGTAAATATGCATGTCATAAATATATTAAACAAAACAAAACAGAGATAACGTTTAAAACTGATTACATTTGTGTCTTTTCAAATTATTACTTTGATTACAAATACAAAGGTGAACTGGGTTTGATATACAGTTAATGCTGTCTATCACACACTAGACTGTAAGAAAGCCAAATAGCAAAAGGCGTAGGTAGAGCAGTGGTAAAATTGCTATATGTAGAGAACTACCTAGCGGTTTTATGAACTGGCAAAGCTATATCGCATAAACGGTGCAGGATACAATCCAGCAATCAAATTTGTATGTTGTGGAACAGAGAAAATGCACTTTTACCTTGATGGATAGCAAATGAGTGCAGATGAATGACCTATGCATTAGTCTACCATAGGGTTATAACCACGAGGTGGAGGTGTGACTTCTATATTTTATTGTTTAGAGACATGGCTTTTTTGTAACCAGTAGATTTAGAATTTTGTAAATATTCATTTTTGTAATTGTAAATAGTGGAAACATTTTTTTGTAATAGTAAATGTTAAATGTATAACTAAAAGTTATTTGGGATAAGTGTACATGTCAAGGATAAATAGCGTGGTTGTATTTGTTTTCAAAGACAGGTATGGTTGTGTGAATGTATGACTGTAGATAGAATGATAGAGAGAGAGAGAGAAAGCTTGTGTGTGTGTGTGTGTGTGGGTAGCATTGATTTTTCAATCAAAGCAAACACGGCAAGGTAGGATGGTGGGGTAATTAATGTATACAGCAAATGGTAAATAGTATACTGTATTTTTTTAACACTTGTGTTTTTTTAATGCAGCAGTAGATAGGTGTTAATTTGTAAAACAGTCTTACCTACAGTAGTAGTAGTAGTAGTAGTAGTAGTAGTAGGCCTATATGTTTTTGGAAACAAACAGAAAGAAAATGCACTATTGCCATGGCCAAGCACTTCCATTAAAGTGATTTCAAGAAAATTTAAATCAGCAAATGTGTGTTTTACAAAACTAAACTTCCAGCATGGACTAAATCATAAACTTGTCGTCTGTGATATGGAAAAAAATAGGAAATCCATGTTTCCATATCAACACAATTTAAAAACTTAAAACTGACATTTAAAAAATGTAAATGGGAAATTGACAAATGTGTAAACAACAAAATGGAAAATTCTTGTTTCCATATCATGAAATCCAAAAACTTTAAACTGACATTTTCAAATCGTGTACATGGAAAATTGACAAATGGCCATGTGTAAAATGTGAAAATGAAAAAAAAAATGAACAAATGGCTATCATTATTTAAAAAAATAAAAAACCGTCGTGTTTTAAAGTGTGAATCAAACCACATCTACTTATTTGGATCACCCGAGACTGAGTAGACCTGTTTTAGTCCTAATATACTTTTAAAATTTTATGTTAAAGCTCAAATTGAACTCAAGAACCGTTACGTCACAAACACAACTTTACACTACTCTTAATGAACAATAATAAGAAAAAAGAATAATAAATGTTGAATTTTTTTTAAGGATGAACATGGTGACACTGTTTCTGTTGCACAGTCTGCTAGCTACTAGCCAGCAGCTGGGGTCTTAGAAAACGATACAGTTGACATTTTGTAATGAGATGTAACATGTTTCAAAGTACAGTATTATGGGTTGCTGTTGAGTAAAAACTAATCCTGTACAAGGAAGCAAGGGTTCGAACCCCTTACCTAACATTACTATTGCCTGAACATGGCTTGACGACACTGTATTATTATGATACTCGGTACACAAACCATAGATAGAGTGTATTGTTTAAGATCACTTTCTTTCTGAACATAGGTGGAGACTGTTGATGGTTAACAATGGCATTAATATAGTAGGACGTGGGTATAGCAATTAAGAAACAAGTAGTTCCGTGAAGAACTATACAGCCTATTTTCATATATCCTGCTCATGTTAATTGCCTCTATCAACATACAAAATTTCAGTTAAATTGCTGTAACAGATTCGTAGATATTGAGAACCGTCTAAATATTTCAGATGGTCGCCAGGTTGGATTTTTATTTTTGTAATATTACATTAAGATTATTGTGTACGTGTGGTATTCAAACTTCAATCGCATGATTAGACAACAAGAAGTAAAAACTAGATTTTAAAATTACGCACAGCAGCCATCTTGTGATAATGCAAACCATTGAAATAAATTAGATGCCAGTGGATCAACATTTGTATAAGCATTTAACGTGCAACGTTTCACGGCACTCGGATAGTTAATTCGCGAGAAATGTCCATTTAAATATTTATACTTCGCGTCGCCGCCATGTTGGATTTGTGCTCACCAGGTTCCTAAAAGTCCTATAGGTGAACATATGTTCATAGTCTCTATGAACATAAAAAAAATCAGTTTAGTTGCTGTAAAAGTTTCATAGATATTGAGAACCGTCTAAATATTTCGGGAGATCACCATTTAGGAGTGTTATGTGTTTAGACCATAGAGTTATGTACCATTCAAGCACAATTATTGCCTAGGTTCATTATTCAAACTTTCACTTCGATCGCATGATTACGACACAAGAAATTAAAACTTAATTTTAAAATTTCGCACAGCCGCCATCTTGAGGCTATGTAAGCAATTGAATTAAATTAGATGGCAGTGCATTACAATCTGCAAAATCAATTACTGTACCACATTTCACTGCGCTCAGAGAGTTAAATCACGAGAAAAGTCTATTAAAATATTTTAAATTCGCTTGGTCGCCATGTTCGTTTCGTACTTTACAGGTTTATGAAATATACATAGGTATACCTGTATCAGTACCCTCTATCACCGTACAAAATTGCAGGGTGATATCTGTAATAGTTTCGGAGATATAGAATGTCAGTGAAATATTTCGCACAGACGCCATTTTGAGGTTATGTAAACAATTGAACTAAATTAGACTCCAGTGCATTACAATGTGTATAAACATTTGCTGTACCAAGTTTCATTACATTTAGATAGTTAAATCGCGAGAAAAGTCTATTTAAATGTCTCAACTTCGCTTGGCCGCCATGTTGGTTTTGTAGTCACCAGGTTTTTGAAAGTCTCATAGGTGAACTTCTAGTAGTGCCCTTTATCACCGTACACAATTTCAGGGCGATATCGGTAATAGTTTCGGAGATATTGAATGCTAGTGAAGTATTTCGCACAGCCGCCATGTTGGATTGGAGAGACCTAACAAAATTTGAAGGGCACGGTCGAGGTCGCCGGGAATAGTGCTATGAACTTACCGAGTTTCAATGAAATCGCTCCAGCCGTTTCGATTTTATTAGGGGGGGGACACACACACGAATCACACACACACACACGCACACACACACGGACAAAAGGTGATCTCATTAGCCTATTTTTTCAAAATTGAAAATAGGCTAAAAACAGACAATACCCATACAATATTTTATTTATTTAATATAAGTACTTGTAAAATAGTAACATTCAAAATACATTTCTTTTTTCTCTATTACTATTTAGTCCTTTTTGATTCTCTTGCATATGAAGGGTCTGTGATGTTGACGACTCTTGAGATGTGGAAGATGGATTAAACATAACTTTTACAGCAGGGGTTAAATGTTGCTCAATATACACTGCACAATTTTCAGTAGCAACATTTTTTTCTTGTACTAGCTTTTTAGCATTGTCATGATTATTTGTTGACAGCAACAGTGTTTCATTTGGTACACTACATTGATGATCACTCACACATAAAACCTTACCATTTCTACTTTTTAGATTGCCTCGACATTTTTTTCGACCTCTCTTTTGAGCATTGCCAAAATTTTATTCCTTTTACATTTTGACGATTATAGTTATAAGAGTAACCTTTATAGAGTACACGTTGTTTACCTTTGTTAGTTGTAGTAAGTTCCATAGTAGTAATTAACCTGTTAGTATGACTTGCTCACTACAAAGGTTATAACTGTTCTGATAATAAAATCATTTAGCGTTGGCTCTTATATTTAATATGTACAGTTTGAAGTGATAGCAAAAGTGAGGGCAAAATGGTAGCAGAGTGGTAGAAAATATAACATGTATTGTTAAGAAATAGTTTAAGCGGTTATGTGGATCCATTACATAATAATTTTTAGCACGACGAAGCTCATTTTCTATATCCAATAGTTCTTCCTCATATTCAGTATAGCCAGCCTGTTTATAGACATGCAGTTGCTGAAGCCGCCGGATTAGCTTACTTGGATTGTTCCAGTAGACAAATTTAACAAATGATTTTTTAGGTGTAAACAAAGCATTACCATTATCTTTATTATCTTCATCATCAACATCATCATCATAACCATTGTCATTATCATCATCATCATCATGATCATTATAATCCTCATCACTATTACTATATAGTCCTTTTTGATCCTTTGGCAATACCACATTTTGCACAGTCTGTGTTGCCTTTGATAATGTTGGGAGTTTTTCAGACATTGACAACTGTCCTAACACGACTTTCTGAGGAGATGATACATGCTTCTTAAGAAACAATGCACTACCTTGAGCTGCAATATCTTTTTCTGGGACAAGTGTTTTAGCATTTTGAAGAGTTTTTTTTAAACAGCAACGATGTTTTATCTGGTACACTACATTGATGATCACTCGCACTTAAGACATCACTATTTTTACTTTTCAGCTCACCTCGACACTGTTTTGAACGATGTTTTGAACAACGCCAAATAACACTTCCATTTTTATTGGTTCGTTTTACAATATATTTATATCCTTTATAGAATGCGTATGGCATACCATTGCTATTTGTTGATACTTCCATGTCAATTGTCAAGCATGAACTAATCTCTAGCAAAGTTCACTCGATAATATGAATAATTTCTAAACCCTAGTAGTGAATAGTCAGTTGGTTTTGATCTATGCAAGTGTAAACATGTCACATACACTGGTGATGGATACTCAAGGCTTTAAGGTCAATGAAAACAAGTACAGTATATATTTAAATAGGTGGCTATCATTGATTGCACAACACGCGGGTCACCATATATTTTTTTTCGGACTAGTGTTTTAACATTTGAAGAGTTTCTTTAAACAGCAACGATGTCTTATCAGTCACACTACATTGATGATCACTCACACTTAAGACCTCGCCATTTTTACTTTTTAACTCACTTTGACACTGTTTTGAACGATGTTTTGAACAACGCCAAATAACAGTTCCATTTTTATTGGTTCGTTTTACAATATACGTATAACCTTTATAGTATGGATATGGCTTACCATAACTATTCGTTGATACTTTCATATCCATTTTCAAGCATGAAATAATCTCTAATAAATTTCGCTTGATAATAGAAATACTAGTTTAAAGTGGGTGCGAAGGTTGGTGCAAAAGTGGGTGCAAAAGTGAGTGTAAAAGTGGGTGTAAAAGTGGGTGCAAAAGTGGGTGCAAAAGTGAGTGCAAAAGTGAATGTAAAAGTGGGTGCAAAAGTGGGTGCAGTTTATAGTAGGCACCATTTTTACTAGAATGTGATTTGAGTAAATGTAATTTCTAAACCCAAGTAGTGAGTAGTCAGTTGGTTTTGATTTATGCAAGCGTAAACATGTCTCATACACTGATGATGGATACTCAAGGCTTCTTGGTCAACAAAAAACAAGTATATAGTTAAAGAGGTAGCTATTATTGATTGCACAACACTGAATCTATTTTTGAAATTTTGACAAAGGATCTAAGTGCACTTTTGTTAATATCTCGCGAACCAATATGACTACGGCATTGTATGAGGTATTGTTGGACTTTTTGCCGAAGACTGCTGGTAAACACCTATGTTCCCACAACCTTTTTAAAGATGGCGGCTGACCCACGAGGGGAGATTAAAACGTATTCCAAGCGACGCTTGTCGATAAGCAAACCAATAATCAAAGGGGGGTATGCCAGAGCTTGAGGCGATAACCCCTTTTGATTGATCCCCGTTGATTTGTCCCTTTGGACGGGTCCCCGTTGACTAGTCCCACTGGACAGGTCCTTTTTGAAGGAAGTCATTTATGACGGGCCCCTGCTGATGGGTCACTGTGGACCCGTTCACAGGGATCCGTCCACAGTGACCCGTCAGCAGGGGCCCGTCATAAATGACTCCCTTCAAAAAGGACCTGTCCAGTGGGACGAGGTCAACCGCGACCCGTCCAAAGGGACAAATCAACAGGGATCAATCAAAAGGGGTTATCGCCTCAAGCTCTGTCATACCCCCCTTTGATTATTGGTTTGCTTATCGACAAGCGTCGCTTCGAATACGTTTTAATCTCCCCTCGTGGGTCAGCCGCCATCTTTAAAAAGGTTGTGGGAACATAGGTGTTTACCAGCAGTCTTCGGCAAAAAGTCCAACAATACCTCATACAATGCCGCAGTCTTATTGGTTCGCGAGATATTAACAAAAGTGCACTTAGACCCTTTGTCAAAATTTCAAAAATAGGATCAGTGTTGAGCAATCAATAATAGCTACCTCTTTAACTATATACTTGTTTTTTGTTGACCAAGAAGCCTTGAGTATCCATCATCAGTGTATGAGACATGTTTACGCTTGCATAAATCAAAACCAACTGACTACTCACTACTTGGGTTTAGAAATTACATTTACTCAAATCACATTCTAGTGAAAATGGTGCCTACTATAAACTGCACCCACTTTTGCACCCACTTTTACATTCACTTTTGCACTCACTTTTGCACCCACTTTTGCACCCACTTTTACACTCACTTTTACACTCACTTTTGCACCCACTTTTGCACCAACCTTCGCACCCACTTTAAACTAGTATTTCTATTATCGAGCGAAATTTATTAGAGATTATTTCATGCTTGAAAATGGATATGAAAGTATCAACGAATAGTTATGGTAAGCCATATGCATACTATAAAGGTTATACGTATATTGTAAAACGAACCAATAAAAATGGAACTGTTATTTGGCGTTGTTCAAAACATCGTTCAAAACAGTGTCAAAGTGAGTTAAAAAGTAAAAATAGCGAGGTCTTAAGTGTGAGTGATCATCAATGTAGTGTGACTGATTAGACATCGTTGCTGTTTAATAAAAACTCTTCAAATGTTAAAACACTAGTCCGAAAAAAAGATATGGTAACCCGCGTGTTGTGCAATCAATGATAGCCACCTATTTAAATATATACTGTACTTGTTTTCATTGACCTTAAAGCCTTGAGTATCCATCACCAGTGTATGTGACATGTTTACGCTTGCATAGATCAAAACCAACTGACTATTCACTACTAGGGTTTAGAAATTATTCATATTATCGAGTGAACTTTGCTAGAGATTAGTTCATGCTTGACAATTGACATGGAAGTATCAACAAATAGCAATGGTATGCCTTACGCAATCTATAAGGGATATAAATATATTGTAAAACGAACTAATAAAAATGGAAGTGTTATTTGGCGTTGTTGAAAACATCGTTCAAAACAGTGTCGAGGTGAGCTGAAAAGTAAAAATAGTGATGTCTTAAGTGCGAGTGATCATCAATGTAGTGTACCAGATAAAACATCGTTGCTGTTTAAAAAAAACTCTTCAAAATGCTAAAACACTTGTCCCAGAAAATGATATTGCAGCTCAAGGTAGTGCATTGTTTCTTAAGAAGCATGTATCATCTCCTCAGAAAGTCGTGTTAGGACAGTTGTCAATGTCTGAAAAACTCCCAACATTATCAAAGGCAACACAGACTGTGCAAAATGTGGTATTGCCAAAGGATCAAAAAGGACTATATAGTAATAGTGATGAGGATTATAATGATCATGATGATGATGATAATGACAATGGTTATGATGATGATGTTGATGATGAAGATAATAAAGATAATGGTAATGCTTTGTTTACACCTAAAAAATCATTTGTTAAATTTGTCTACTGGAACAATCCAAGTAAGCTAATCCGGCGGCTTCAGCAACTGCATGTCTATAAACAGGCTGGCTATACTGAATATGAGGAAGAACTATTGGATATAGAAAATGAGCTTCGTCGTGCTAAAAATTATTATGTAATGGATCCACATAACCGCTTAAACTATTTCTTAACAATACATGTTATATTTTCTACCACTCTGCTACCATTTTGCCCTCACTTTTGCTATCACTTCAAACTGTACATATTAAATATAAGAGCCAACGCTAAATGATTTTATTATCAGAACAGTTATAACCTTTGTAGTGAGCAAATCATACTAACAGGTTAATTACTACTATGGAACTTACTACAACTAACAAAGGTAAACAACGTGTACTCTATAAAGGTTACTCTTATAACTATAATCGTCAAAATGTAAAAGGAATAAAATTTTGGCAATGCTCAAAAGAGAGGTCAAAAAAAATGTCGAGGCAATCTAAAAAGTAGAAATGGTAAGGTTTTAATTGTGAGTGATCATCAATGTAGTGTACCAAATGAAACACTGTTGCTGTCAACAAATAATCATGACAATGCTAAAAAGCTAGTACAAGAAAAAAATGTTGCTACTGAAAATTGTGCAGTGTATATTGAGCAACATTTAACCCCTGCTGTAAAAGTTATGTTTAATCTATCTTCCACATCTCAAGAGTCGTCAACATCACAGACCCTTCATATGCAAGAGAATCAAAAAGGACTAAATAGTAATAGAGAAAAAAGATATGTATTTTGAATGTTACTATTTTACAAGTACTTATATTAAATAAATAAAATATTGTATGGGTATTGTCTGTTTTTAGCCTATTTTCAATTTTGAAAAAATAGGCTAATGAGATCACCTTTTGTCCGTGTGTGTGTGCGTGTGTGTGTGTGTGTGTGATTCGTGTGTGTGTCCCCCCCTAATAAAATCGAAACGGCTGGAGCGATTTCATTGAAACTCGGTAAGTTCATAGCACTATTCCCGGCGACCTCGACCGTGCCCTTCAAATTTTGTTACGTCTCTCCAATCCAACATGGCGGCTGTGCGAAATACTTCACTAGCATTCAATATCTCCGAAACCATTACCGATATCGCCCTGAAATTGTGTACGGTGATAAAGGGCACTACTAGAAGTTCACCTATGAGACTTTCAAAAACCTGGTGACTACAAAACCAACATGGCGGCCAAGCGAAGTTGAGACATTTAAATAGACTTTTCTCGCGATTTAACTATCTAAATGTAATGAAACTTGGTACAGCAAATGTTTATACACATTGTAATGCACTGGAGTCTAATTTAGTTCAATTGTTTACATAACCTCAAAATGGCGTCTGTGCGAAATATTTCACTGACATTCTATATCTCCGAAACTATTACAGATATCACCCTGCAATTTTGTACGGTGATAGAGGGTACTGATACAGGTATACCTATGTATATTTCATAAACCTGTAAAGTACGAAACGAACATGGCGACCAAGCGAATTTAAAATATTTTAATAGACTTTTCTCGTGATTTAACTCTCTGAGCGCAGTGAAATGTGGTACAGTAATTGATTTTGCAGATTGTAATGCACTGCCATCTAATTTAATTCAATTGCTTACATAGCCTCAAGATGGCGGCTGTGCGAAATTTTAAAATTAAGTTTTAATTTCTTGTGTCGTAATCATGCGATCGAAGTGAAAGTTTGAATAATGAACCTAGGCAATAATTGTGCTTGAATGGTACATAACTCTATGGTCTAAACACATAACACTCCTAAATGGTGATCTCCCGAAATATTTAGACGGTTCTCAATATCTATGAATCTTTTACAGCAACTAAACTGATTTTTTTTATGTTCATAGAGACTATGAACATATGTTCACCTATAGGACTTTTAGGAACCTGGTGAGCACAAATCCAACATGGCGGCGACGCGAAGTATAAATATTTAAATGGACATTTCTCGCGAATTAACTATCCGAGTGCCGTGAAACGTTGCACGTTAAATGCTTATACAAATGTTGATCCACTGGCATCTAATTTATTTCAATGGTTTGCATTATCACAAGATGGCTGCTGTGCGTAATTTTAAAATCTAGTTTTTACTTCTTGTTGTCTAATCATGCGATTGAAGTTTGAATACCACACGTACACAATAATCTTAATGTAATATTACAAAAATAAAAATCCAACCTGGCGACCATCTGAAATATTTAGACGGTTCTCAATATCTACGAATCTGTTACAGCAATTTAACTGAAATTTTGTATGTTGATAGAGGCAATTAACATGAGCAGGATATATGAAAATAGGCTGTATAGTTCTTCACGGAACTACTTGTTTCTTAATTGCTATACCCACGTCCTACTATATTAATGCCATTGTTAACCATCAACAGTCTCCACCTATGTTCAGAAAGAAAGTGATCTTAAACAATACACTCTATCTATGGTTTGTGTACCGAGTATCATAATAATACAGTGTCGTCAAGCCATGTTCAGGCAATAGTAATGTTAGGTAAGGGGTTCGAACCCTTGCTTCCTTGTACAGGATTAGTTTTTACTCAACAGCAACCCATAATACTGTACTTTGAAACATGTTACATCTCATTACAAAATGTCAACTGTATCGTTTTCTAAGACCCCAGCTGCTGGCTAGTAGCTAGCAGACTGTGCAACAGAAACAGTGTCACCATGTTCATCCTTAAAAAAAAAATCAACATTTATTATTCTTTTTTCTTATTATTGTTCATTAAGAGTAGTGTAAAGTTGTGTTTGTGACGTAACGGTTCTTGAGTTCAATTTGAGCTTTAACATAAAATTTTAAAAGTATATTAGGACTAAAACAGGTCTACTCAGTCTCGGGTGATCCAAATAAGTAGATGTGGTTTGATTCACACTTTAAAACACGACGGTTTTTTATTTTTTTAAATAATGATAGCCATTTGTTCATTTTTTTTTTTCATTTTCACATTTTACACATGGCCATTTGTCAATTTTCCATGTACACGATTTGAAAATGTCAGTTTAAAGTTTTTGGATTTCATGATATGGAAACAAGAATTTTCCATTTTGTTGTTTACACATTTGTCAATTTCCCATTTACATTTTTTAAATGTCAGTTTTAAGTTTTTAAATTGTGTTGATATGGAAACATGGATTTCCTATTTTTTTCCATATCACAGACGACAAGTTTATGATTTAGTCCATGCTGGAAGTTTAGTTTTGTAAAACACACATTTGCTGATTTAAATTTTCTTGAAATCACTTTAATGGAAGTGCTTGGCCATGGCAATAGTGCATTTTCTTTCTGTTTGTTTCCAAAAACATATAGGCCTACTACTACTACTACTACTACTACTACTACTGTAGGTAAGACTGTTTTACAAATTAACACCTATCTACTGCTGCATTAAAAAAACACAAGTGTTAAAAAAATACAGTATACTATTTACCATTTGCTGTATACATTAATTACCCCACCATCCTACCTTGCCGTGTTTGCTTTGATTGAAAAATCAATGCTACCCACACACACACACACACACAAGCTTTCTCTCTCTCTCTCTATCATTCTATCTACAGTCATACATTCACACAACCATACCTGTCTTTGAAAACAAATACAACCACGCTATTTATCCTTGACATGTACACTTATCCCAAATAACTTTTAGTTATACATTTAACATTTACTATTACAAAAAAATGTTTCCACTATTTACAATTACAAAAATGAATATTTACAAAATTCTAAATCTACTGGTTACAAAAAAGCCATGTCTCTAAACAATAAAATATAGAAGTCACACCTCCACCTCGTGGTTATAACCCTATGGTAGACTAATGCATAGGTCATTCATCTGCACTCATTTGCTATCCATCAAGGTAAAAGTGCATTTTCTCTGTTCCACAACATACAAATTTGATTGCTGGATTGTATCCTGCACCGTTTATGCGATATAGCTTTGCCAGTTCATAAAACCGCTAGGTAGTTCTCTACATATAGCAATTTTACCACTGCTCTACCTACGCCTTTTGCTATTTGGCTTTCTTACAGTCTAGTGTGTGATAGACAGCATTAACTGTATATCAAACCCAGTTCACCTTTGTATTTGTAATCAAAGTAATAATTTGAAAAGACACAAATGTAATCAGTTTTAAACGTTATCTCTGTTTTGTTTTGTTTAATATATTTATGACATGCATATTTACTTGGAATCGAACCCTGGTGAAAAGGCTAACAGCGTAACCACTACACCACCATGGTCTTGTTTCTTAGTTTGACTCGTTCTGGGCCTCAGGCCTGGAAATCGAGTTAAGACCACCAGTACAAGAGCTAAAAGTGCTTAACACTACAACACAAAATGGATAGCTGGTAACATTTTACAACCGGAAATGATTATATTTCTGTTAGCAATGCATTTTGTCATCAGCCTACTGTCTGAGCACTGATAGCAACACAGTTTAGTTTAGAACAAGCGAGTGTGTGAGTATAGATTATTAGCCTCAAGTATTTAAAGCTTATTGTGTGTAGCGACCTTCTTGTCCCGGTAACCACTGAGCATTTTTTTTTGTGTTTTAGCTATCCTCTTTAACCAATCAATTAAAGATAGTCTACTCTTCATTCTTGAATCGATAAATCAGAGTTTGAGTACACCGTTCGTCATTTATTAACCCATACCTGCAACCTATACTCTCTCTACACTGCAGTTTCATCTGAAAAACAAGTTTCAATGGTATAAGACTTGTCAGTCACCATACACGTAGCCTACACTAATTCTTTCTCTACCTAGCTATGTTTCATCACACATGGTAAACATCACACATGTTCGTATGCGATTATTAGTTTTATAAAATCTCAGGTCGATGACCTTGATGTATTGGGTATTTTGGGTAAATTCATTGGCCATGGGAAAGGGTTGACCATTCTAAGTCCTATGACACCTCACATGTTGATATTCGATTATTAGTTTATAAAATATTATGTCAATGACCTTGCTGTTTTGAATCTTTTGGGTAAATTCGTTGGTCATGGAAAAGGGTTGACCATCCTGAGTCCCATGACACCTCACTTGAGCCTCTCTGATTATTAGTTTATAAAATCATAGGTCAATGATCTTGCTGTTTTAGATCTTTTGGGTAAATTCGTTGGTCATGGAAAAGGGTTGACCATCCTGAGTCCTATGACACCTCACTTGAGCCTCTCTGATTATTAGATAGCAAGATATTAGCAAAAGTGCAGTTAGGCCCTTTTGACATAAATAAATAATATATTCAAAAACAGAATGTCACCTCAAGTCCAACGACCTCTCATACAGGTCCCTAGCCTTATTGATTCATAAGATATTAAAAAGCTAATGACCTATTAGTTTTGGATCTTTTGGTAATTTTTTCAACATGTATGGCGTTAGGCCCTTTGTGAATTATTTTTTGGAAAAAATATCTACCACATTTGAAAGGGGGCGTTATCACGAGTCCTAGGACACCTCGTACACGTCTCTAGCGTTATTGGTTCGTGAGATATCGGCAAAAATCACAAAAAACACGTGTTTACCCCAAAATCGAGTTTCCAAATTTTTAAAAATATAACGCATGGTCCATAGCAAAGAGGACGTCAGCCCGAGTCCTTGGACCCCTCGTACATGCCTCTAGCATAATTAATTCGCGAGATATAGCAAAAAGTTTAAAATCACGGTTTTACCCCAAAACATTCTGTTTCCCTCATTCTTAAAAACTTTAACCTATTACCAAAATAAAGAGGGTTTCGAGACAAGCCATTTGACACGTCATAGGACCAAATCCGACCATGCATTCGTCAGATATCGAAAAAAGTCTAAAATCGTGGTTTTACCCTAAAAAGCCTGTTTCCCTCATTCTCAAAACTTTAACCTATTAATAACATATATAGGGTTTCGAAACAAGCGATTTGACACGTCACACGTCCAAATCCGACCTTGCGTTCGAGACATATCGGTAAACTTCATAGGAAAGTAGGCGACTATCTGGTTCTCTCCTCACCACCAAAACCCCTTCTTATCAATCATTTTTTTCAAAGAGCTCGCCCTCTTACAAAAATCCCATGCGTAAAAAACAAAAACAAAAATGTTGGTCCATAGCGGCAGCATGAAAAACGCATGCGCTATATGAGCAACAACGTTTAAGTTCATTTTAGCCGCGCACCTTATACACGTCGCATTTGAAAAGAGACTTTCACAAAAAAATTACAATTTCACCCCCTAGTAGGGGTAGGTTTTATTTAGGGGTTGAAATGAGTGGTCCATTGGAAAGAGGGCGTCAACCCGAGTCCAACGACACCTCATTTGTCAAAATCGGACCATGCATTGGTCAGATATTAATGATTTAACATGGACGCCGCCCGAGCAACGCCGGGTGGCTTGGAACCCCCCTTACCCCCCTACTCCTAATGTCGCAGCCAAAATGCCACTCGCTATATCATGGTATTATCATCGACACTTTCTTTGGTATCTTCAGTAAGAACCGCGTGTACAGAGAATTCTGGTCAATCAGCCCACCGGAGTAGCCATCAACTTGATAATTCGATGACTCTCTGGTTGGAAGGATAAGGACAATCGGGAAATGTTCGTTATTAAAAAGGTCGTCGTACACACCCCACCGTAGATGCGAAGCCAGAGCACAACTGCACAAGGTTATTTCGTCACTGAAATATGCAACATAAAAGTGCGTAGGTTCCGCTGTGTTTAACAAACCCAAGTCCAGCCGCCTGGTCAGTCGCTCAAAGTTTCTCTCTCTACCGCTAGTGTGAGCGAGGCCCTAAATAACGTTGTGAACATTGCCCGGAGTTCTAGTGCTTCGAACAGGCATACATACACCACTTGGCATGCGCAGTCATTCACTCGGTTCTACAGTATTATTCGGCCTTGCAGAGATCCTCGTTGTAAGGCGGATACTACCGCTAGGGTACATGGCGCACCCTCCAGACGGAATGGGGAATACCATCTAGTCTTTCTGACCTGATGGCCTGGTTGGTGGTCGTTCCACAAACGGCAGGCATGTGTCATTCAACGGGTGAAACCAAAATTGGTACTGAAAAATCAAAATCGACCTTTGGAAAGGCCCTCCTTTTTGTCGTCTTTTACGACAGGCAGGGGATACCATGGATAAATTCTACCCTCCCCAACCACAAGGAGCCTTCCAAATCCAAATAAGTCGTGTCAGTCGGTCATGTCAGCCCTCTTAGTCGCTTCCTACGACAGGCAGCACATAAGGTGGTTGTATTAACCTTTTGCACTCCTACGTCGAGTGGGGTGGGACAATAAAATATTTAACTTCCGCTCCGATGTCGAGTCCCACATGACATGACGGTAGCTTGTACTCACAGCACTTGTATGATTTCTGTGCTGTATTCCAGTATTGTGCAGCCATCTAGTGGTCTCCGAGAGAATCATCATCATCATTATCATTAACCGTCTCCAGCTTCCCGGGTGCGGTATAAGAGCGCTCTCCATGTTTGTCTATTCAGGTATATTTCCTCCTCCTCTACCTGGTGCCAATCGACACCTCTTCCCTGCAGGTCTTCTTTTATTTGGGAGATCCAGCGTGTCCGTGGTCTGCCTCTTGGTCTCTTGAGAGAATAGCTTTCCTTATTTACTATAGTTAGTGGGAATTTTAATGAATTTTTAACCTTCGTTATTCTCGAATGTTTATGGCAGTTTTACTCATAATATAGATTGAATGCAAACATTGCGTCTCCTTCATCTTCGCTCACGGAACTGGATATTTTAGAACAGTTAGTGAACAGTGATAGTTACGATGATGCAGCAACAACTGACGTGGAAATATATTTCATATAACATATTTATATTTTGTGTTAGATTGTTTTGCAGTGTTCACTTCCTCCTGCTGTTCATTAATTAGGAGTGGATCAGGAAGCAAATGCTAAGGGTAAACGGGGGAAGTTTACAAGTAGACAGAGGGACACACTTGTCAGCCCAGATTCATATCAAGGCAAAAACTATCACTATCTCACTGGAAACAGTGTGGCTATCATAACGCAATTTGTGGAGATAATCAATGTACAAATACGTGTCGTGAACGCTTTAATTTTTATGATTTTTTTTTTCTTTTCTTCATGACCACTTGTATATTCTCCAACTAGTGCATTGTTCGGATTGCTGCATTCAACCCGTGATGGTACAAAGACAACTTCAAACATGTCCTGTGGATATATGGTGCCTCTCATTGGTGGCTGGATTGTGTGGACCACCACTGTTCTTCTCCAGAACCCAGGACAGCGTATAGCAGTGCATGCAGCAGGTAGAGGGCACTGGTATTACTGAACACTGTCGTTCATTCGCTAATTGCCTGCAAACATACAATGTGACATGTTGTAATCAATTGAGCAACAATGTAATCCTTTGATTAGTATACCAGTTAGTTATTGTTGTTTTAAGGGGTGGAACTACGAGGTCATCTTCCCCTCTTAACACAGATTAAAGAATACAAATTTGTAATTGAATTTAAAATTTTGATGTGGACACCTAAATTTGAAAAGACCTAAAATTAATGGAACAAAAAATTTAATAAAAATAATAATTATAAAAATAAACAAAAATTACGGAAAAACAAAACATTATCATTCAAAAACGAACAAGTCGTTGAGTCAATGTTCATTGGAAAATTTAGATTGCTGGCCCTAACCCACTCTCACTTATAAAGCGGATAACGTGATCAGCAGCCACCGCGTCATCGGCTAATATAAGATTGAGTGTCATCTGCAAACCAAGGTTTCTTCGTAAGTCAGCAAGATCCACACACTCGTTTAAAATGTGGGCCACGGTGAAAACGGCTCCACAGGTACCAAGTGGGGGGTCTCACCGTCTCAATAACTAGTGTACCATTCAATCATATGCATTCACAGTCAGTTTTTTTTAGCGTATGGCTTTTAGTGCCGGGAGTGTGGACTAAATTGTTTGACATTTTGAAATCTATTGGAATAAAGTACAGGGATAGGAGGGTGGTATACAATCTATACAGAAACCAGACAGCAGTCATTCGAGCTGAAGGACATGAGAGAGAAGCTGGTATTCAGAAAGGTGTAAGGCAAGGCTGCAACTTATCACCCATACTTTTCAATCTTTACATTGAACAAGCAATGAAGGAAATTGGAGAAAAATTTAAAGTGGGAGTGAAGATTCAAGGAGAAATAATTTCAACTCTGAGATTTGCTGATGACATCGTCATCTTGGCCGACACGCCTGAGGATTTGAATCAGTTTTTGAACGGTATGGACTCCGTCTTACGGAATGAATACATGATGAAAATTAATAAATGTAAAACAAAAATACTGGAATGCAGCCGAAATAAATCAGAAAGTTCTATGGAGATCAAATTGGCAGGTGAAAAGCTGAAGGAAGTTGGAGACTTCTGTTACTTAGGAAGCAGAATAACCAGTGATGGACGAAGCAAAGAGGATATAAAAAGTAGGTTGGCTCAGGCAAGGAAAGCCTTCCTACAAAAAAGGAATCTGTTGACATCGAATATAGATTTAGGTATTAGGAAGTCATTTTTGAAAGCCTTTGTCTTGAGCGTGGCGCTCTATGGAAGTGAAACTTGGACTATTGGTGCAGCAGAAAAGAGGAGAATTGAAGCATTTGAAATGTGGTGTTACAGGAGAATGATGAAGATCAGATGGGTAGATAGGGTTACAAACGAAGATGTATTAAGATGAGTGGGAGAGGAGAGATGTGTCTGGCGACTGCTAATGAAGAGAAGAGATAGGTTGGTAGGACACATACTAAGACACCCAGGAATAGCAAGCTTAGTTATGGAAGGAAGGGTCGAGGACAAGAACTGTAGGGGTAGACCAATGTTAGAATATGTTAAACAGATTGCCTCGGATGTAGGGTGTGGTAGCTATGTAGAGATGAAACGATTAGCTCAGGACAGGGAGGCATGGAGAGCTGCATCAAACCAGTCAAAAGACTGAAGACTCAAACAACAACAACAACAGTGTCCGAGGACATGTTCGGCTCGCCAGTTTCGTAGCTGCTTCGAGACGGACACCCAATGGGTGAGCTACAAGTACCGTTGGGGAGGAAAGTTGGAAGGGAGGGTCGAGGAGTTGGAAGGTAGCGGCTGTGGCCTATAGTTAGGGACCAACCCCGGCATTTGCCTGGAAGGAAGATGGGAAACCACAGAAGACCATCTTCAAGGTTGCCGGCGGGGGGATTCGAACCTCCTCGCCTCCCGAATGTGAGCGACTGCCAACAGTCATGCCGCAACGACCTCGGCTAACTCACCCTGTTCACAGTCAGTAATGATAAGGTCATGTAATTTGTTAGTTAGTTATTGTTATTTTAAGGGACGGAACTACGAGGTCATCTGCTCCTATCATGGAATTTGAAGAACTGCAAAGCGATAAGTACTACTTGAGCATTCAAGTGTTATTGTGTTCACACAGAGGGCACAGTAACCAGTGAAGCAAACTGGGTCAATTAATGTACGGTAATGATAGTTTTCACGTCTCCTGACGTTTTCTTTGTTGATTTTAAAGCGTATTTTTTACATTTTGATTGTGTGATTTAGTTTCATTTGGAGGACACTCCTCATTTTGTTTATTAATATTTTTCGGTGGTGTAATTTTTCATTTTATCTGTGTCATTGCATGTAGATATCTGAGTAGGATATCTGTGGGTGATTACACAAGCCTGAGAAATTTAAGTTTTTGAAAAATACAAGAGAAGATTTCGCTAATTTTTATAATAATTGGTTGGCTTATTTCGAAATTGACCTCCATTTTTTTCCATCACGTCGGGGTTCTTTGAAAAATCGATTTCGATATTTTTGCTAAAATCCCGAGCAAAAGAAAAAAAATCGCCCGAGTTTAAACTTTTCAAATCAAATTATGGTGGAGTTTCTAGAAGAAACTAACATAATATAGACGATTGACCAAGAGAAATAAATATTATGTATGTTAACATGAATGATCGAAACAAATTTTAAACTAAGCAAAAAAAAAAACATAAACAAAGTGTCTATTTAAGTACGTAGTCTCTTTCCTTTGAAACTTCTTCTTGACGTTCCTCTATCATGTTCAATCTCAGGTAAATATTCATAAAAATAGAACTTTTTAATACTGTTTTCGAAATCAGTACCAAAACATACATTAAGTTCAGATATCACCTCCCTTGTATTCTTTTCATCCCAGGCCTGTGTTATTTTAAAATGAAGCCAGTACCTCCACCTCCTTTAGATCACGAATAGAACCAAGTACGACTCCCTGATAGAGTCCTGTTCACTGAAGGAGCCCCGAGCGTGCATATTGCATTTAAGAGCCCTACCGATTAATCAACGGAGATATGAAGCACACACACAATTATTGCCTTGTAAATATGTCGCGCTTATGAAAGTGTCATAACTAGGGCTCGGATTTTTAGGTGCTAAAAATCGGGAAAATATTTATTTTTTATGTATTAAAATACGGTACCGGTACCTGAAATATGTGACAAAAAAGTTAAAATATGTCGTTATAATTTAGTTTATTAATGTGAATATAAACAATATGCAGTACTGCGAATGCAATTTATGCAATGTCTCACTGACTGCTGAAGCATTACAATGCACAATGAGATACATCTTAAGGTTGTCCATCACAAATGACCGACTATTATCACGAAACACTTCTTCTGAAGGCGCGAAACTGCGGCAATATGTTTCTTGCCCTTGAGGTGTTGGGTAACTTGAGATCGCTGTTCAGCCTTGATTGCTTTCCCACATTGTTGACAGAACAATGCCTATGCCTACCCTATTTGACACAAAATATCAACAATGGGGATTGCTTGCACAGCTACCATCTGGACCAAATTGACCACCACAGGGCGTTATGATTAGGGCTCGGATTTTTAGGTAAATAAATATTTTTATGTAAATACATATTTTAAGCATTATTTCTATAAATACATAAATTCCAGCTTTTCACTTATTAGCACATAAAAAGACATACTATTTACATTTTTTTAAATCAGTATGCTAGATCTTTCAGTTTATTGCATACTTATTCTGTGTTACTTCAACAGGGAAGAACCTGTGAGCTATCTAATCTTCATGCAGAGCGTATGTCAGCTTGCAACTATGTTATTCTTAACTTGTCGCCCCGCACCACTCACTGTATTGCTCCACATGCTAGACTCCCAGCTACCTGGAAACACTGTCACTCACATGCAGTGTAAGGCAATTCTACGTAAAAGCAACAAGTTATCGTTTGTTGCTGAATTTAAAGATAATTTTACTTCTGATAAGTGAATGGATCTCCTTACATTAAGTTTTAATAAATATTTAAGAAAAAACATTAATAATTCTTTGAAAATAACTATGAAAATTTGTATTATAGGCAATTACAGGTCTGTATCTGTATATACTGTATCTTGTTCAAAATAACTAGTAAAATTCTTAATCCTTTGTAAATAACTATGAAAATTTATAATGCTCGTCATCTGGTAACTTCCACTTACTTAGTTTAAGTATACTTAGGATAAGTTCGATTAATGTGCTGATGAAGAAACCAACGTGTTTCGAAACATGTCCACATAGTCTATAAAATATAGACATTTAAGTGCGTTTTAGTATTGATTTGGCGAATATATAACATAAGTGTTTTAATATAAGAAAGATTGCACCAAAACAAACATAGCACATACAACATCGAACTGAGCTCGCAAGCAAAGAGGATATACTGTAAGTGCTCGTAACAGCACAATGCAGCGCTAGTGATTCCTTCAATGCGCAGTGTCTGTATTTCATTGTTGAGCTCTTCAGAAACAAGGTAGTGTAATTTCCCGTGCAGGCGCTAAGCACTCCGCTCTTACAATATTTTCTAGTAGGTAGGTATAGCCTACAGCAGTGTTTCCCAAACATTTTGTGTGTGTGTACCACTTTACGAGATGAGAATCTCTCGCGTAGCAGAACAAAATACGGATTGAAAATTGTGTTTGTTTGAGTTAGACTGTTGGAGTTAGAGTTCAAATAATGAAAAGTGTGTCCAGTTGTTTTATTATTTAATACAATTAGTATCTAATTCAAACATTCAGAAATGACACTGTACAAATAATATTAATAAAAGAACATGTAATAATTAAACATAAAAAACAAACTTCAATGTGAAAGGTGAGCTTGAAGATTAGAAGCCAACTTAGGAATGTCTGGTTTAAGATTGCTGAGTCTCAAACGAAGATTGTTTTCCACTGTAAGGAGCCTATTCCGGTATTTATTGCTGAGATAAACAAGTGAAGAAAATGCAGTCTCACACAAGTACGAAATGGTGAAACCTAACTGCTTTGTGAGCTATGTCTGCATAGTCTACCCGCCTCTCAATCCAAAAGTTACGGTAACGAAAGCCATTTTTGAAAAAGTTTACCGTAGTTCTGAATCACAATTCAATTCATAGAACTGCTCCTTGACTTTGGCCTTAAAGTCCTCCGGCAACATATCAATGTTTTTATATATTTTTCGTAACGTATCTAATATTTTTTATAATTTTCGTAACATCACCGCGTACCACTGCAGCAGATTGAGCGTGCCACCAGTGGTACGCGTACCACAGTTTGGGAAACGACGGCCTACAGTACGTTGTAAATTGAATTCGTGGCCGAAAACTGTAACTTTTAAGTTAGATAGTTATTGTTATAAGGGGCGTTACTACGAAGTCATCTGCCCCTCTAAGCACTGATTAAAGTATCCAAATTTGGAATGGAATTTAAAATTTTGAGTTGGGCACCTAAATTGGAAAAGACCGAAAATTAATAAAACAAAAAATTAAATAATTCTAATAATTATTAAAATAAACAACAAGTAGTTCCATGAAGAACTATAGAGCCTATTTTCATATATCCTACTTATGTAAATTGCCACTATCAACATACAAAATGTCAGTTTGATTGCTGTAATAGATTCGTAGATATTGAGAACCGACTAAATATTTCGGATGGTCGCCATGTTGGATTTTTATATATGTATGTCTTAGAGTTATGTACTGTTACATGAACATTATTGTGTACGTGTATTATTAAAACTTCAATCGCATGATTAGGACACAAGAAATAAAAACGAGATTTTAAAATTTCGCACAGCTGCCATCTTGTGGTTACGGAAACAATTGAAATAAATTAGATGCCAGTGGATTAACATTTGTATAAGGATTTACTGTACCAAGTTTCACTGCATTCGGATGGATAAATTGCGAGAAACGTCCATGTGAACATTTATACTTCGCGTCACCGCCATGTTTGATTTGTGATCACCAGGTTATTGCAAGTCCTATAGGTGAACTTATGTTCATAGCCCCAATGAACATAAAAATCAGTTTGATTGCTGTAATAGATTCGTAGATATTGATTGGTTGGTTCCTTAGGTTAGGGGCTGCGACAACGCGGTCATGTAGCCCCGTGTACTTTGGGTGTGTGTGGAATCTGTCTGATAACCGGTGTTAATTGTGATGACTGTATTAGTGTGTGTTTCTGTTTCTTAATTCAAGTAAGAACTGCAGACTTTTGGATTTTTCAAGTAGTTCCTACTTTTGCCGCCAAACGCCACCGTCAACAACTACTAGTTCAGAACGTGGCTACTAGAAGCTACCGCAGTTGGCTCCTGGTGATACGCGTAGGAACCTGAGCGTTGGATACATTTTAACCTAATGTAGCTTCACGCAGGGGAATTAGTGGAAGGTTCTTCATCATGCCATAAATCTATGACATGGGACCGCCGGCTTTACTTCCCCTCCGCTGGAAGGCATACTGAGGGATTTTTAAAGCTCTTTAAAAATCCGACGACTTCGGCCGGGTTTGAACCCGCGATCTCGGGCATAGAAGCTCCGCATGCTACCAACTGCGCCCCCGAAGCTGCTTCGTAGATATTGAGAACCGTCTAAATATTTCGGATGGTCACCATGTTGGATTGTTATATGTATAGGCCATAGAGTGATGTACCATTAAAGGAAAATTATTGCGTACTGAACCCGAGGGGGTAGGCTGACTGATATCGAAAGTGGATCTCAGAGACTGTGATCTCAGAAGGAAGGTTCCACCAGGGAACGAACCCGAGATCTGTTGAGGGAGTTTCAGTTGTAAAAACCCCTAGAGGAAAGTACATATTTAATCACTGGTGTGATATCAACTGGTGCTGACATTATTTATTAAAATAATGCAGGGAAAATGAGTGGATTATAGCATTATTGGACTACATGTAGTAGGCTATGCTGGACTTGGAACACAGAAGTTGGGGAGTTTGACATCTAACTAATAGCCCCAGAATTGTGGGAGGAGACTCGTGGAGCCTTGTCGCCCTCGTCGACCTACTTATGTCGTCTGGAACAGGTCAGGGGGTTGAATAATGGACCAGTTTTTCCCCGTTTGAGAATGGAGTTGAGAATGGAATGGGAAGATCCCAGTGAAAATCATTGATTACTCGTGATTGGAGCAACGCAATGACATGAGAGTTGCACACATGTGAATCTTTAGCCAGGAGGCTAATTATAAAGCCTTTAAACTGTGAAATCAAGGCATATTTAATGGAGCGCGCATGAACACAGGACTATGGGTGTTCGCGGCGTGACCTGACTATGTCACCGGGGATTTCCACTGGAAACCGCGTACCCACGCTATGGCAAAGGCAATTAATATTAATTAATTGGCCGATCGATCCTTCAGCACGCAGATAGTTATGGGACCAGCGAGGAAAAAGGAACCCTATGAGCATTGTTTCGAGACCAGAATCATCCTGGGAGAGGAGATGATACAGCGCGGGAATTCTAGGCCTACTTTTTCTTGTGAAACGGATATAAGGGTGTGGACCCAGTCAGAAGGGGTCAGTTGGAATAGACTCGAGCGCGGAACGTATGTCGTTTTGGCTCAGGAAAGGACGCTCACACAAAGACTAAATCATATTAGTGTTAGTCAGTATAGTTGCCGTGCAGTGTAATGCACCAAGTGATAATATAATCATGGTTAGTCATGAAGTAACAAGAAGTACGGTAATCAACGAACTTTATTATGTGAAATGTGCGTTACCAAAGTCAAGGAAGGAGGCTCGGACTTCAGCTTGGGAAGCCGTGCAGTAAAACTTTTAGAAGGCTTTTATTAAGGACAGTCATGCTGCATTTGTATAGTCGGCAGTACGAGCAATTGTTAGTGTTCACATAGGAAGTCCCGTGTGATATAACTTGCAGAACTATTGGAAGTAATAATTTGTGTAAATACTATGTGCAATGTTGAGCGCAGTGTATAATATATTGATTGGTTATACATGTCTTAAGAATACCAAATAGTAACGCTCAGGACGAAAGTAAGCATCTTTATGCAAAGCAAGAAGTTTATCGTAGGATAATGGATCGACAGTTGGTGAATCCGTAGGCAGATGTTCGAGACTTTCAGTCAGGAGTTGGTAGGAGCATGGAAGAGGCCGTCAACAACCTGCAATTCTGATATCTTGCCAGGAAATTTCAACCGTAATGAATGTAAATAGCGAGTAATGTGTGTTTGTGTAGTGATCATATGTGAAATATATTTTAAATTAATGTTATGACAAGTGCTATGAAGTGTCATGTTTCAAGAAGCGATAGCTTCATCATAGAAATGAAAAGTGCCGTGTGGTTTGTGAAAGAAAGGTCTTATAAAATGTGTATTGTCAGTGTTCAAATGTCGCGCTAACTCTACAAATGGCAGGCGACACTGGAAGATGGGGGTGGTTGGAGCCACCAGGATAAGCCTATATGTGAGTACCCCACAAATCATGATTTTATAGAAGTTATAGCCCACTGCATATAATGTGATTTCAGAATTATAAAAATAATGCCAGTAAGAATCAGTATTAGGAGATAGACCCTCCAGTGTTTATTGTTGTGTTGATTTTAGTAGAGTTGAGATGTTGTTATACACCAGTGAGTGGATTAATCGTTACCACTATTAATAAAATGGCAAATCAGTTATGTAAACTTAACGTAACGAACACGGACGTTCGATTATTAAAATGGTTATGTTGTGTCGGATTATGGTAATTTATGTCAGTAAGAATAATAATAATAATAATAAATAATAATAAAAGGTATAATGAATACATCAGGTAAAATGTTGTAAGCAAGAAATATTTACGCTAAGTGGAATATTTACCGATCCATGCAGTAAGATTATACAGTAAGGGATGAGAAAAGAGTTTAATATCAGAATATATTGTGTTAATGGGAATATAATTATACAAGGTAGTGGAAGAGCTTAAGAATGAATTGAATTTGCAGCTTGTGTAAAAGCTTATAGAGTAATTGATAGATTTCTCTTAATAATCAAAGGACGAGATCATAATATCAGGTCATGGAGCCAGGTAATCTATTCGACGTATGAAATCTCGTATAGCCTTGGGCGTACAGGGATATTTATTTGTGCCGGAGTGTATTTAGTGTGTACCCTAACTCCGATGATGGATATGGAATGTTCCGGGTTGGAATCCTGTGGTAGATGCGAGGAGAACATTGGAAACCTCTGCACCATACCTGATCGACCGAGAACTAAGTTATTGAGTGATTCGACTCTTGTGAAGCGAATCTTATTGACGGCAGCATGACTGACCGCATCATTTATTAAGATACCGGTTATCCAGATTGACCAATGCTTTTATGAATCTCGTGCCTTCATGTTGAAATGGACCTATTGAGGCCAGTTATTATCATATCCTCAGGTTAGGGATAAATGTTTAAGCTCATCCAGAACCTATTTGCATACCATTCAGTTTAAATCCATTGGGATATGTGCGTCATTGTGACCACAGTATTGTCTTTAGAATCTTACTACTGCTTGGGGAGATATAAGCCAAGAGGCAGGAAGTGAGGGACGGTTTACTGCTGTGACCGCGCCACTCCATTCCACTGTATGCGAGCAGCTCTAGGGGCTGAGTTATAAAACGAACCGTGAAGGCTAGCGTTTTGAAAGGACAGATTTGAGACCTTGCTTGTAATGAAAGGAAGCATTGTTATATTGTGTAATGAATGTGTGTGGTTTAAAAGCACATTGGTAATCATAGATAATCCTGATGAGTAAAAATTTTAGCAATCTTACGAATGGTTGGAAGTTGCATTTTGTACTGACACTGACACGAACTTATGAAGTTGGGCACTTGACGCCACAGGCTACGCTCGCAAGGGTAGCTTAATAATACCATCTGACACAGCGATAACAAAAGTTTTGAAGGTGAAATCTCAACGGCATGCAGTGGAACTATAAATAGAGGGATGTGTAGGGGTAGATTTACATGATTATGGAGTTGCACGTAGATTTGTTGTGCAACACATGAATAGGCTAATGCATGAAAAGCATTTGGTGGGAAGAGAGAGACCACTCACACACGGTACACATAATTGTCAAAGTAAGATGAGGTTTAAGAAACAAGTAATTTTGTGAAATTAAAGAAGTCACACTAGCTGACAGAAGAATAAAAGTACAGTTGTGTTTATGAAAGTTGTATGTGCATCAGCGCACTAGAGTGAATTGTGAAGTCAATATAAGGGTAAAGGTTTGAGTTATGATATGAGTTTATTATGATAATATTATGTGAATATTAGTGGATTGTGGAAGCAATTTTGTTTGATTTTGTTTTATGTTTGTTGGGATTGTTTTTATGTGTTTGAAGCCATGATTTTTGTACTGAATTAAAGTCTTGGAATAGAGTTGTGCCTTATCATTGTAGAGTTGATACCTTTTAGTCTCAAATCCAAAATATGCAACTGCTCAATGGGGGAACGGTACACGCCTGAGACCTGACGCTAGCTGGAGGCGGAAGCATATTTTCCATCGAGATTACTCACATGGGTACAGTACGTTCATTATTCAAACTTTCACTTCGATCGTATGATTACGACACAAGAAATAAAAACTTAATTTTAAAATTCGCACAGCCGCCATCTTGAGGTTATGTAAACATTTGAACTAAATTAGATACCAGTGCATTACAATGTGGATAAACATTTGCTGTACCAAGTTTCATTGCGTTTGGATCATTAAATCGCGAGAAACTTTCAACTTCGCTTGGCCGCCTAGTTTGTTTTGTAGTTAACCGGCTTTTGAAAGTCTCATAGATGAACTTCCAGTAGTGCCCTTTATCCCCGTACAAGATTTCAGGGTGATACCGGCAATAGTTTCAGAGATATAGAATGCCAGTGAAAATTTTCGCACAGCCGCCATCTTGAGGTTATGTAAACAATTGAACGAAGTTAGATGCCGGTGCATTACAATGTGTATAAACATTCTCTGTACCAAGTCCATTGCATTTGATTGGTTAAATCGCGAGAAACGTCTATTTAAAAGTTGCAACTGTGCTTGGCCGCCATATTGGTTTTGTAGTTACCAAGTTTTCAAGAGTCACATAGGTGAACTTCGATTAGTTTCCTTTATCACCGTACAAAAATCCAGGGTGATATCGGAAATAGTTTCGGAGATATTGAATGTTGGTGAAATATTTCGCACAGCCGCCATGTAGGATTGATGAGACGTAACAAAATTTGAAGGGCACGGTCGGGGTCATCCGGAATAGTGCTATGATGATGATGATAATTGTTGTTTTAAGGGGCCTAACATCGAGGTTATCGGCCCCTAAATAGTGCTATGAACTTGCCGAGTTTCATTGAAATCGCTCAAGCCGTTTAGATTTTATAGGGGGGGGGGGGGGGGGCACACACATGAATCACACTCGCACACATAGACACACGGATAAAAGGTGATCTCATACGCCTATTTTTTTTTCATAAATAAAAATAGGCTAACACTTATGAAAAACAAACAATTCAGAATTCAACAACAACAACAACAACAACAACAAATGCCTTTGAGTCAATGTACGCTGGAGAATTTAGATTGTGTATCTTTTAATTTATAACATTGAGGAAGATTCTATAGTAGGATAAATAAGCCGGTTCTGGCACAGGGGCTAATGGGCAAGATGGCCGCCGCGCGCAATCACTCTATGTTATTCTTATGGAGGTTTCATTCAGAGCTGGCACAGGGGCTATTGGGCAAAATGGCCGCCACGGCCTGAGACCGTGGATTACGTCACAGGGAGAGGTCGGCCGTGTAGTTGCCAAATGGAATATTTATTATTATTATTATTATTATTATTAGGTAATTGTTAATTGATCATGTATAATCAAGACCAGCCTTATATTGTCCACTTTTTGGTGTAGTGGCTAGCATTCTTGGAGGTCATTCCTGAGGTTCGAATCCCGGCTCTGCCAAGAAATTTAATTTCTGGTCTCATGAGTGGAACGGGGTACACTCAGCCTTGTGAGGCAAAACTGACAAGAGCTGGCTTTTGATTCATACCTCAACAATTCTGCCTAACCCAACTTCACCTAACCTAACCTAACCTAACCTAACCTAACCTATCCTAACCTAACTTCAAAGTCAAAGCAAATATAAAAGCAAATGTGAAAGCACACATAATAAACTAAGTTATAACCTAACCTGACTTCACCTAACCTAACCTCACCTAACCTGTCCTAACCTAACCTAACGTAACCTACCTAATTTAAAATTGCAAGCGAAAAAAATTTAGCAAAAAGTATGAGAAAAAAGTGAGAGCAAATGTAAGAGCACAAATAATAAACTTAGTTATAACCTAACCACACCTAACCTAACCTAACCTAACCTAACATAACCAAACTTCAAAGTGAGAGCAAAAATGTAAGAGCAAATGAGAGAGCACAAATAATAAACTTAGTTATAACCTAACCTAACCTAACCCACAGAAACCTCATTTAAAGATTTTAGATTTTATGTTTTAACATTTTAGATTTTTGATTTTTTTCATTTTACATTTTTTAGATTTTACATTTTACATTTTTGATTTTTTGTATTTTAGATGTTAGTTTTTTTTAGATTTTACATTTTAAATTTAAGATTTTTTGATTTTAGATTTTACTTTTTACATTTTCCGAAAAGAGTAAACTACTAGGTCACATACCTAACCTCACCAAACCTAACTTTGCCAAACCTAACTTAAGCTAATTCAAAGGCTAATGCACATACACAAAGTATATAAGGGTACAAGCAACTATCCTTATGCTAGTTTTATAGGTTACTGTACAATATGATAACTACCCCAACCGTTTTTTTTTTCATTTGTTGTTTACACATATGACAATTTTCCAATTCCCCATTTTCATTTTTTTAAATGTTAGTTTTAAGTTTTTCAATTTCATAACATGGAAACATGGATTTTGCATTATGTTGTTTACACATTTATCAATTTCACAATTTCCCATTTACAGTTCTTAAAATGTCAGTTTAAAGTTTTTCAATTTCATGATATAGAAACATGGATTTTCCAATTTGTTGTTTACACATTTGTCAATTTACCAAATTCCCATTTACAGTTTTTAAAATTTCAGTTTAATGGTTTTTTTTTATTTTGTCAATATGGAAACATGGATTTTCCAATTTGTGTTTTACATGTTCATTTTGCATTAGGAGTGGAGAGAGGTGAGTAGTAATAAAAAATGTACAAGCAGTTTCCATACGGTACAATATTTTTTTATTTAAATACATGTACACTATTTACACATAATACATTTTTATATATATTCCTTATTGTTATAAATTGTACACTTGTTTTTATTTTGTTTTCTATTTTATTTATTTTTGATTATGAATGCCATTTCTTATTTTGTTTTATTTTTATTTTTGTAGTGCTATTGTTTTATTTCCTAAATTGTTTTGTTTTATGTATTTGCTAGTTGCAGGCAGAAGATTTTGATATTCATAACTTAACTCTTTAAGCATGGTTAATGATTGAGTAATGACCATAGGCATGTGTACCTATACCATCAGCATCAATCACTCTTTTATCATCACCAGGACACAAAGCAATTTTGTTTAGTCTTATAGATGATATGTCATGTTGTTTAGAAGCGATAATGTTCATTGGTATTCTTTTTACATTGTTTTTCATGACACAATCCTTATAATCTTGAAAGCTTATACAATTTTTGACAACACCTCTGTTAATACCTTTAATCTTTTTGATTTCTTTACCATTTATGTCTAATGCATACATTTTAGCTCTAAGTCCAACAAATGCTTTTATAATTTGTCCACAAGCCTCGTCTTTAAATTTCCCCAACGTTTTCTTGTTTGATGTAGAGTAACATATGTGATTAGTAGGATAATCTGATGTGTCCAGGTGTTGTAGGAAATCCAACTTGTCTTGATATACATCTGGGGTGTTAACCAAATATATGAACGAGTCAGTATCCATATACATGAGTTTAAGATTGTCCATGCCATTATAAGGTAGCAGGACATCATAGTGGTGGGAATACATGAGAGTTTTTGAAATATCCAGTATACACATTCCAATATATATAGGCTTATTGAATACAATGTTACGTTTAGCCATGTGGAAAGCAGCTAGGTTAGGGCCATAAATTGTTCTGTCGATAAATGTCGGCTTTGCTATTAGCTTTTCAGCCCTTTTGCTGTCAGTCACAAGACGTATGTCTATTCTTTTACGGATATTTTCCATTGTTTTCCCAAAAATGGCATTGTTGAATAATTTGTACAGATTTTTCTCAAAATCATTTTTGGCTTGTTTTCGAAGGTTGTTATTAAAATCAACGTATGCCTTTAACCAAGGTCTTTGTTTAAACTTTAACACACGATGAAGTTTTATCAATTTTATTCCATGATCTAAAGCCTGTTTTAATGCCATGTAGTGAACAACATATCGCCTTCGATTTCCAAGATGAGGAATTAGTTTTTTCAGAGACGAATCCTTAGGTTGTGTACACTCTGGTAGGAAAGGTAAATCGTTGTGTAGATCATGCAGGTCAGATGGGTAATCAACATCAACGTCTAGAATGTATCCCACAGGATCGTCTTTCTTTAGTTTTTCTAGATCAACAGTATCTGGAGAAACCCACTGAAATCCACCATAAGGAAGGGAGTGGCACATAGCCCACCCGTATTGGTTGTTGGCATCATCATAGGTAATAAACTGCGATGGTTTCTCAGAATCATAGGTTTCCATGTATTTATTGTTAGCTTCAGCATACCGATGAGACACCTGGCATATGCCTCCACGTATTCCAGACTCGATTAAAAGAATCTGATCGTAATCCTGTAGCAATTCCAGTTCAATGCCTGTGTAAAGGAGCATTGCCTCGAAACTTAAACCAGGCGAAGTAAAAAAGTGTGCAGCATCCACTCGGTGTGTTTCTAGTGTTTTGTTTCTAAACGTTTCAAAGCTGTCTGCAAGAAGGAGTACATCTGATGTTAGGTAGAGGTCACTATATTCCCCTAGAGTTTTAATGTTGAACTGATTCCAGACATTTTTGGCATGTTCATAGTCTTCTTGACTAACATCTTCTTGACTTAATTTGTTAAAGAATGCCTCTTTTGGAGGTAAACACGTTTCACTTAACTTTTCCCATGAGTCAATGTAGTCATAACAAAATACCCCTTTACGAGTCATGAGCATTGCATTTTCTTTTCCAAAGTACTTGTCTGTTTCAGGGTATAATGTTAAGTTGGAAACTAAGTTTTCCAAACTACTCGGCATTAACCGAAACGTATCCACAAATCTAAGCTTAACATTTCCTACATATTTGGTAAAGGAAATGTACTTTTCTTTGGAGTTAGCGATAACATCCACTCTCTCAGTAGTACACCCCAATTGCTTTACAATGAAATTTGCGTCGTAGCCACTCATATTATGTAGAAACACAGGAACGGGGTTTCGTGTTTTACACCTCAAATTACAGTTATTGTGAGCACTTCCACGGTATTCCCCTGTAATATGGCAGTGGTCTCGAACTTTCCAGTCCTGTTGGGTAAATGGTTTTTGACACAAATAACAGGTTTCAGAACATTGGAACTCTGCTTCTTGAGCCTGAGTTAAGGCCTTTGGAACATTTAAGCTGTAAAGGCGATCAATTTCATTAGCTATTGAGATCAAACAGTCCATAAACTTTTCTGCAGCGTCAGGCCCACGATAAATAACAGGTTGGCTTGAAAGATTTGTCTTTATGTGTTCCACAGCAGGTGAGGGTTTAACGTATATACCAAAGCTCATAGGAACATGACTCTGGTATGGCACTGTATAACTTGCCTCAGGATTAGGTAGACATGTTTGATAGGGTAAGAGTATACTTTCAAAATCTGCATAGATAACGTAAGGTATTCTCAGCATTTTTTCAACATTTAAGAATTTGACAATGGGGTTTTTAATAGGCATTTCAACCCTAGCAATGTCATGCTGGACACACAAAGCTCTATGTTCTTTCATTTTTTCCATTCCTTGTTGTCCATATCGATTATCAAAGTGTGTAAAACACCGTTTACACGTATATATTTTATGTTCATGGCGAGTAATCTGATGTCTTACTAGTTTATCAAAATCTTTGATAAAGACGTAGTGGTTCTGGCCGGATGATGAACTTAGCAAAAGGAGGTCGCGATGATCATGCAGCTCTTGATCCACAACCTTCAGAGGGAACAATTTCTTGTCTTGTTCCAATCCAAATACATTAATGGATATATCGTTGGCTTTTTCAAATTTGGGAATGTCAGCTAGCGATGTAGGAAACGATATTACAGAAAAATCATACTTGTTTTCCAGGTCCTTGTATTTACTAATGCGATGAGCATTCTTTTTAACCAGTTTTGCTAAAATGGCATACATAAAACACTTTTCATTTTTCAAGTTTTCAGGATTAATGCAGGCTTTTCTTGCTTGTATAGCTGCTGGTAATGGAATATATGTGCTTCCACGCAAGGGATTGTACTTATTTATTTTCAATCGTACTCCTTCCACTGCTAACAAAGCCCAATTACTGCCTTTTAGCTCAGATTCCTCCATTTCCGTAGTTAACTTTGTAAATTGTGTTTCCAAGAAACTACTTAAGTCCGTTTCCAAAAATAGGGCCTGATTTCGTGTTTTAAAAGCACGATCTGTAATGTCATTGGTAGATGTATGAATGAATCTACATTCAGCCACAAGATTAACTTTTATCGACTTGTGCATTGCTAGTTCTTTCTGCATAGCTTGTATTATTTGCTGTTTGGACTCTTTAAGGTATGAATTTAAATCCTTGCACGTATCGCAACGAATGAAATAGGATTTAAGTCGACCTTCAAAAGATGTCTCATATTCAATAAGTCCATTTTTGTCAGGGACCAATGACAGTAGGTAATGTTTTGTAGGCTCTGCCTTTTGTCTTTTAGCTGCCGACACAACATTACAACATTCTTCATGACGACGTCCATTGTAGGCATTGTTGAATGTACTACCACAGGTCTTGCACTCATGAAATTCACCACACGATACTTCATGTCGCTTCCTATGATAGTCTCGAAGAAAAGTCTTTCCACACTCTTTACACATATAGCTAGGAATGGCTTCTTCCATTATGAATGTTGATTTCTGCAAACAGCTGCTTACTGCGTATCACAGGGCTAGAGGTTGGTCAGTGAGACGGTCTTTCACGATGTGAACACCGTGAGAGGTAGTAGTCAACTAGTGATATTCTTGTGAAGGGTCCACTAATATACCCCTAGTCTAGACCAACAGCTCTTTACAGCGTATGACAAGGCTGTAGACTGGACAGTGAGACGGTCTTTCACGATGTGAACACTGTAACAAGTAGTAGTCAACTGATTATATACTTGCTAAGGGTTCTCTAATATACAATAGTCAAGACCAACAGCTACTTACTGTGTAGTACAAGGCTGTACAATAGTTGTTTTGACAGTCTTTCACGATGTGGTCACTGTGAATGGTAGTAGTCAACTGATGATATTCTTGATAAGGGTCCTCTAATGTACCCCTGGTTAAGGGTAACAGCTGTTCACTGCTTATGACAAAGCTAAAGACTGGTTGCTTCAACGGTCTTTCACAATGTAAACACTGTGACAGGTAGTAGTCAACTGAAAATATTCTTATGGCCTACTCAAGGTTATCAGGTACTTACTGCATATCAAAAGGCTGTACACTCATGTGTGTTAGGCACTCTTTCTTGCTAAGGACCCCAATATTCCCTACACAAGGCTATACATGTTAGTTCTAAACACTTAGTGATTAATTGTATATTCAATTTTTGTACAAAGCATATACGAGCACGTTTTTATGAGGTAAAACTTTACCAAATAGTCAAATGCGACACGCAAAGTATGTTGCCGCTATCTAGCGGTGACTATGAGAACTACTTGACCGACCAGCATGCTACCTAGCGCTCCATTTCAATACTCGCTCACTGAACGAACAGCATACTATCTAGCGGTCGATATCAATACTCACTCAACTACCAGCCTGCTACCTATCGGTCAATATAACAACTCACTCAACTACCAACATGCTACATGGCTTTTTTGGTCAGTTTTTTGTTGGCTTATGTTGGCTTTTATTGGCTTTTGTTGGCTTTTGTTGGCTTTTGTTGGCTTTTTGTTGGCTTTTGTTGGCTTTTGTTGGCTTTCATATTTGCTCTTGCTTGTGGGGGCTTATTATTTGGTCTTGGAAAGTATGTCAGTCCTTTTTTTATGGCTGAAAATGCTTACAGCCATGTTTGTAAGCAGCAACAACAACAACAGCAACACACAAAATTCCAAAAAAAAATCCAAAGTACTCTAAGGTTTATCAATGACTCTCAACTCTTACACTTACCTCTATCCCATGCATAGTCAAAAATTAGTGTATTTTTCAAATTTTTCAAAAATATTTGGAAAGTTGGCTATATCATTAATCTAAAAATCCTGAAAAGACATATGTTAACTCCAACACCTACCTCTATACCACTCTCAGTCCAAAAATAGTGTATTTTTCAAATTTTCCAAAACATATTTCCAAAATGGGTTATATTTCCAAAATTAAAAAGTTAACAAAAACGTTTGTTTGACATAAATGAATGGCCTTTGTCCCCTCTACCACTATACCAAGTCCCAGGTCTCCAGGACAAAAAAATAAAATTTTTAAAAAGCGTTTTATTTCCAAAATTAGGAATTTTACAAACACATTTGTCTGACGTAAATCAATGGTCATTACCCCCTCTATCCCCACACTAAGTCTCATGTCTTTAGAACAACAAAAATAAAATTTTGAAAATGGACTTATATTTCCAAAATTAGGAATTTTACAAAAACGTTTGTCTGACGTAAATCAGTGGTCATTACCCCCTCTACCCCCCACACTAAGTCTCATGTCTCTAGAACAACAAAAATAAAATTTTGAAAATGGGCTTATATTTCCAAAATTAGGAATTTTACAAAAACGTTTGTCTGAAGTAAATCAATGGTCATTACCCCCTCCACCCCCACACTAAGTCTCATGTCTCTAGAACAACAAAAATAAAATTTTGAAAATGGGCTTATATTTCCAAAATTAGGAATTTTACAAAACCGTTTGTCTGACGTAAATCAGTGGTCTTTACCCCCTCTATCCCCATACCAAGTCTCAGGTCTCTAGGTCAACAAAAATAAAATTTTGAAAATGGGCTATATTTCCAAAATTAGGAATTCTACAAAAAAGTTTGTCTAACGTAAATCAATTGTCTTTACCCCCTCTATTCCCATACCAAGTCTCAGGTCTCTAGGTCAACAAAAATAAAATTTTGAAAAAATGGTCACTATTTTGGAAACTAGGAATTCTACGAAAAAGTTTGTTTAACATAAATGAAAGGTCTCTATCCCCTCTACCTGTAAACCAAGTCCCAGGTCTGTAGGACAAAAATGAAAAAAGTTCAACTGGGAAAGTAGGCGATTTTTCATAAAACCAAACATTCTAAAAAGTGTTCTATGGGTATAAAAGAATGGTCTCTATGTCCTTTATTTTTATAATAAAACTTTTTTATTTTTTGAGTTTTTTTGAAAAAGTTCAATTTTGAAATTTTTATATTTTGGAAACTAACAAGTTTACAAAAATGTTTGTTTGACATAAATAAATGGCCCTGACCCCCTCTACCAACAAAATAAATTTCAAGTCTCTAGGACTAAAACTGTACAGTAGTGGAGTAGTGGTGCTTCTAACCCACCCATTTTACATGCCTGAGGCTTAGTAGTGGGGCAAGGAGGGTTCTGGAGTGCGTTAGAAGCGCCACTACTCCACTACTGTACAGTTTTAGTCCTAGAGACTTGAAATTTATTTTGTTGGTAGAGGGGGTCAGGGCCATTTATTTATGTCAAACAAACATTTTTGTAAACTTGTTAGTTTCCAAAATATAAAAATTTCAAAATTGAACTTTTTCAAAAAAACTCAAAAAATAAAAAAGTTTTATTATAAAAATAAAGGACATAGAGACCATTCTTTTATACCCATAGAACACTTTTTAGAATGTTTGGTTTTATGAAAAATCGCCTACTTTCCCAGTTGAACTTTTTTCATTTTTGTCCTACAGACCTGGGACTTGGTTTACAGGTAGAGGGGATAGAGACCTTTCATTTATGTTAAACAAACTTTTTCGTAGAATTCCTAGTTTCCAAAATAGTGACCATTTTTTCAAAATTTTATTTTTGTTGACCTAGAGACCTGAGACTTGGTATGGGAATAGAGGGGGTAAAGACAATTGATTTACGTTAGACAAACTTTTTTGTAGAATTCCTAATTTTGGAAATATAGCCCATTTTCAAAATTTTATTTTTGTTGACCTAGAGACCTGAGACTTGGTATGGGGATAGAGGGGGTAAAGACCACTGATTTACGTCAGACAAACGGTTTTGTAAAATTCCTAATTTTGGAAATATAAGCCCATTTTCAAAATTTTATTTTTGTTGTTCTAGAGACATGAGACTTAGTGTGGGGGTGGAGGGGGTAATGACCATTGATTTACTTCAGACAAACGTTTTTGTAAAATTCCTAATTTTGGAAATATAAGCCCATTTTCAAAATTTTATTTTTGTTGTTCTAGAGACATGAGACTTAGTGTGGGGGGTAGAGGGGGTAATGACCACTGATTTACGTCAGACAAACGTTTTTGTAAAATTCCTAATTTTGGAAATATAAGTCCATTTTCAAAATTTTATTTTTGTTGTTCTAAAGACATGAGACTTAGTGTGGGGATAGAGGGGGTAATGACCATTGATTTACGTCAGACAAATGTGTTTGTAAAATTCCTAATTTTGGAAATAAAACGCTTTTTAAAAATTTTATTTTTTTGTCCTGGAGACCTGGGACTTGGTATAGTGGTAGAGGGGACAAAGGCCATTCATTTATGTCAAACAAACGTTTTTGTTAACTTTTTAATTTTGGAAATATAACCCATTTTGGAAATATGTTTTGGAAAATTTGAAAAATACACTATTTTTGGACTGAGAGTGGTATAGAGGTAGGTGTTGGAGTTAACATATGTCTTTTCAGGATTTTTAGATTAATGATATAGCCAACTTTCCAAATATTTTTGAAAAATTTGAAAAATACACTAATTTTTGACTATGCATGGGATAGAGGTAAGTGTAAGAGTTGAGAGTCATTGATAAACCTTAGAGTACTTTGGATTTTTTTTTGGAATTTTGTGTGTTGCTGTTGTTGTTGTTGCTGCTTACAAACATGGCTGTAAGCATTTTCAGCCATAAAAAAAGGACTGACATACTTTCCAAGACCAAATAATAAGCCCCCACAAGCAAGAGCAAATATGAAAGCCAACAAAAGCCAACAAAAGCCAACAAAAAGCCAACAAAAGCCAACAAAAGCCAACAAAAGCCAATAAAAGCCAACATAAGCCAACAAAAAACTGACCAAAAAAGCCATGTAGCATGTTGGTAGTTGAGTGAGTTGTTATATTGACCGATAGGTAGCAGGCTGGTAGTTGAGTGAGTATTGATATCGACCGCTAGATAGTATGCTGTTCGTTCAGTGAGCGAGTATTGAAATGGAGCGCTAGGTAGCATGCTGGTCGGTCAAGTAGTTCTCATAGTCACCGCTAGATAGCGGCAACATACTTTGCGTGTCGCATTTGACTATTTGGTAAAGTTTTACCTCATAAAAACGTGCTCGTATATGCTTTGTACAAAAATTGAATATACAATTAATCACTAAGTGTTTAGAACTAACATGTATAGCCTTGTGTAGGGAATATTGGGGTCCTTAGCAAGAAAGAGTGCCTAACACACATGAGTGTACAGCCTTTTGATATGCAGTAAGTACCTGATAACCTTGAGTAGGCCATAAGAATATTTTCAGTTGACTACTACCTGTCACAGTGTTTACATTGTGAAAGACCGTTGAAGCAACCAGTCTTTAGCTTTGTCATAAGCAGTGAACAGCTGTTACCCTTAACCAGGGGTACATTAGAGGACCCTTATCAAGAATATCATCAGTTGACTACTACCATTCACAGTGACCACATCGTGAAAGACTGTCAAAACAACTATTGTACAGCCTTGTACTACACAGTAAGTAGCTGTTGGTCTTGACTATTGTATATTAGAGAACCCTTAGCAAGTATATAATCAGTTGACTACTACTTGTTACAGTGTTCACATCGTGAAAGACCGTCTCACTGTCCAGTCTACAGCCTTGTCATACGCTGTAAAGAGCTGTTGGTCTAGACTAGGGGTATATTAGTGGACCCTTCACAAGAATATCACTAGTTGACTACTACCTCTCACGGTGTTCACATCGTGAAAGACCGTCTCACTGACCAACCTCTAGCCCTGTGATACGCAGTAAGCAGCTGTTTGCAGAAATCAACATTCATAATGGAAGAAGCCATTCCTAGCTATATGTGTAAAGAGTGTGGAAAGACTTTTCTTCGAGACTATCATAGGAAGCGACATGAAGTATCGTGTGGTGAATTTCATGAGTGCAAGACCTGTGGTAGTACATTCAACAATGCCTACAATGGACGTCGTCATGAAGAATGTTGTAATGTTGTGTCGGCAGCTAAAAGACAAAAGGCAGAGCCTACAAAACATTACCTACTGTCATTGGTCCCTGACAAAAATGGACTTATTGAATATGAGACATCTTTTGAAGGTCGACTTAAATCCTATTTCATTCGTTGCGATACGTGCAAGGATTTAAATTCATACCTTAAAGAGTCCAAACAGCAAATAATACAAGCTATGCAGAAAGAACTAGCAATGCACAAGTCGATAAAAGTTAATCTTGTGGCTGAATGTAGATTCATTCATACATCTACCAATGACATTACAGATCGTGCTTTTAAAACACGAAATCAGGCCCTATTTTTGGAAACGGACTTAAGTAGTTTCTTGGAAACACAATTTACAAAGTTAACTACGGAAATGGAGGAATCTGAGCTAAAAGGCAGTAATTGGGCTTTGTTAGCAGTGGAAGGAGTACGATTGAAAATAAATAAGTACAATCCCTTGCGTGGAAGCACATATATTCCATTACCAGCAGCTATACAAGCAAGAAAAGCCTGCATTAATCCTGAAAACTTGAAAAATGAAAAGTGTTTTATGTATGCCATTTTAGCAAAACTGGTTAAAAAGAATGCTCATCGCATTAGTAAATACAAGGACCTGGAAAACAAGTATGATTTTTCTGTAATATCGTTTCCTACATCGCTAGCTGACATTCCCAAATTTGAAAAAGCCAACGATATATCCATTAATGTATTTGGATTGGAACAAGACAAGAAATTGTTCCCTCTGAAGGTTGTGGATCAAGAGCTGCATGATCATCGCGACCTCCTTTTGCTAAGTTCATCATCCGGCCAGAACCACTACGTCTTTATCAAAGATTTTGATAAACTAGTAAGACATCAGATTACTCGCCATGAACATAAAATATATACGTGTAAACGGTGTTTTACACACTTTGATAATCGATATGGACAACAAGGAATGGAAAAAATGAAAGAACATAGAGCTTTGTGTGTCCAGCATGACATTGCTAGGGTTGAAATGCCTATTAAAAACCCCATTGTCAAATTCTTAAATGTTGAAAAAATGCTGAGAATACCTTACGTTATCTATGCAGATTTTGAAAGTATACTCTTACCCTATCAAACATGTCTACCTAATCCTGAGGCAAGTTATACAGTGCCATACCAGAGTCATGTTCCTATGAGCTTTGGTATATACGTTAAACCCTCACCTGCTGTGGAACACATAAAGACAAATCTTTCAAGCCAACCTGTTATTTATCGTGGGCCTGACGCTGCAGAAAAGTTTATGGACTGTTTGATCTCAATAGCTAATGAAATTGATCGCCTTTACAGCTTAAATGTTCCAAAGGCCTTAACTCAGGCTCAAGAAGCAGAGTTCCAATGTTCTGAAACCTGTTATTTGTGTCAAAAACCATTTACCCAACAGGACTGGAAAGTTCGAGACCACTGCCATATTACAGGGGAATACCGTGGAAGTGCTCACAATAACTGTAATTTGAGGTGTAAAACACGAAACCCCGTTCCTGTGTTTCTACATAATATGAGTGGCTACGACGCAAATTTCATTGTAAAGCAATTGGGGTGTACTACTGAGAGAGTGGATGTTATCGCTAACTCCAAAGAAAAGTACATTTCCTTTACCAAATATGTAGGAAATGTTAAGCTTAGATTTGTGGATACGTTTCGGTTAATGCCGAGTAGTTTGGAAAACTTAGTTTCCAACTTAACATTATACCCTGAAACAGACAAGTACTTTGGAAAAGAAAATGCAATGCTCATGACTCGTAAAGGGGTATTTTGTTATGACTACATTGACTCATGGGAAAAGTTAAGTGAAACGTGTTTACCTCCAAAAGAGGCATTCTTTAACAAATTAAGTCAAGAAGATGTTAGTCAAGAAGACTATGAACATGCCAAAAATGTCTGGAATCAGTTCAACATTAAAACTCTAGGGGAATATAGTGACCTCTACCTAACATCAGATGTACTCCTTCTTGCAGACAGCTTTGAAACGTTTAGAAACAAAACACTAGAAACACACCGAGTGGATGCTGCACACTTTTTTACTTCGCCTGGTTTAAGTTTCGAGGCAATGCTCCTTTACACAGGCATTGAACTGGAATTGCTACAGGATTACGATCAGATTCTTTTAATCGAGTCTGGAATACGTGGAGGCATATGCCAGGTGTCTCATCGGTATGCTGAAGCTAACAATAAATACATGGAAACCTATGATTCTGAGAAACCATCGCAGTTTATTACCTATGATGATGCCAACAACCAATACGGGTGGGCTATGTGCCACTCCCTTCCTTATGGTGGATTTCAGTGGGTTTCTCCAGATACTGTTGATCTAGAAAAACTAAAGAAAGACGATCCTGTGGGATACATTCTAGACGTTGATGTTGATTACCCATCTGACCTGCATGATCTACACAACGATTTACCTTTCCTACCAGAGTGTACACAACCTAAGGATTCGTCTCTGAAAAAACTAATTCCTCATCTTGGAAATCGAAGGCGATATGTTGTTCACTACATGGCATTAAAACAGGCTTTAGATCATGGAATAAAATTGATAAAACTTCATCGTGTGTTAAAGTTTAAACAAAGACCTTGGTTAAAGGCATACGTTGATTTTAATAACAACCTTCGAAAACAAGCCAAAAATGATTTTGAGAAAAATCTGTACAAATTATTCAACAATGCCATTTTTGGGAAAACAATGGAAAATATCCGTAAAAGAATAGACATACGTCTTGTGACTGACAGCAAAAGGGCTGAAAAGCTAATAGCAAAGCCGACATTTATCGACAGAACAATTTATGGCCCTAACCTAGCTGCTTTCCACATGGCTAAACGTAACATTGTATTCAATAAGCCTATATATATTGGAATGTGTATACTGGATATTTCAAAAACTCTCATGTATTCCCACCACTATGATGTCCTGCTACCTTATAATGGCATGGACAATCTTAAACTCATGTATATGGATACTGACTCGTTCATATATTTGGTTAACACCCCAGATGTATATCAAGACAAGTTGGATTTCCTACAACACCTGGACACATCAGATTATCCTACTAATCACATATGTTACTCTACATCAAACAAGAAAACGTTGGGGAAATTTAAAGACGAGGCTTGTGGACAAATTATAAAAGCATTTGTTGGACTTAGAGCTAAAATGTATGCTTTAGACATAAATGGTAAAGAAATCAAAAAGATTAAAGGTATTAACAGAGGTGTTGTCAAAAATTGTATAAGCTTTCAAGATTATAAGGATTGTGTCATGAAAAACAATGTAAAAAGAATACCAATGAACATTATCGCTTCTAAACAACATGACATATCATCTATAAGACTAAACAAAATTGCTTTGTGTCCTGGTGATGATAAAAGAGTGATTGATGCTGATGGTATAGGTACACATGCCTATGGTCATTACTCAATCATTAACCATGCTTAAAGAGTTAAGTTATGAATATCAAAATCTTCTGCCTGCAACTAGCAAATACATAAAACAAAACAATTTAGGAAATAAAACAATAGCACTACAAAAATAAAAATAAAACAAAATAAGAAATGGCATTCATAATCAAAAATAAATAAAATAGAAAACAAAATAAAAACAAGTGTACAATTTATAACAATAAGGAATATATATAAAAATGTATTATGTGTAAATAGTGTACATGTATTTAAATAAAAAAATATTGTACCGTATGGAAACTGCTTGTACATTTTTTATTACTACTCACCTCTCTCCACTCCTAATGCAAAATGAACATGTAAAACACAAATTGGAAAATCCATGTTTCCATATTGACAAAATAAAAAAAAACCATTAAACTGAAATTTTAAAAACTGTAAATGGGAATTTGGTAAATTGACAAATGTGTAAACAACAAATTGGAAAATCCATGTTTCTATATCATGAAATTGAAAAACTTTAAACTGACATTTTAAGAACTGTAAATGGGAAATTGTGAAATTGATAAATGTGTAAACAACATAATGCAAAATCCATGTTTCCATGTTATGAAATTGAAAAACTTAAAACTAACATTTAAAAAAATGAAAATGGGGAATTGGAAAATTGTCATATGTGTAAACAACAAATGAAAAAAAAAACGGTTGGGGTAGTTATCATATTGTACAGTAACCTATAAAACTAGCATAAGGATAGTTGCTTGTACCCTTATATACTTTGTGTATGTGCATTAGCCTTTGAATTAGCTTAAGTTAGGTTTGGCAAAGTTAGGTTTGGTGAGGTTAGGTATGTGACCTAGTAGTTTACTCTTTTCGGAAAATGTAAAAAGTAAAATCTAAAATCAAAAAATCTTAAATTTAAAATGTAAAATCTAAAAAAAACTAACATCTAAAATACAAAAAATCAAAAATGTAAAATGTAAAATCTAAAAAATGTAAAATGAAAAAAATCAAAAATCTAAAATGTTAAAACATAAAATCTAAAATCTTTAAATGAGGTTTCTGTGGGTTAGGTTAGGTTAGGTTATAACTAAGTTTATTATTTGTGCTCTCTCATTTGCTCTTACATTTTTGCTCTCACTTTGAAGTTTGGTTATGTTAGGTTAGGTTAGGTTAGGTTAGGTGTGGTTAGGTTATAACTAAGTTTATTATTTGTGCTCTTACATTTGCTCTCACTTTTTTCTCATACTTTTTGCTAAATTTTTTTCGCTTGCAATTTTAAATTAGGTAGGTTACGTTAGGTTAGGTTAGGACAGGTTAGGTGAGGTTAGGTTAGGTGAAGTCAGGTTAGGTTATAACTTAGTTTATTATGTGTGCTTTCACATTTGCTTTTATATTTGCTTTGACTTTGAAGTTAGGTTAGGATAGGTTAGGTTAGGTTAGGTTAGGTTAGGTTAGGTGAAGTTGGGTTAGGCAGAATTGTTGAGGTATGAATCAAAAGCCAGCTCTTGTCAGTTTTGCCTCACAAGGCTGAGTGTACCCCGTTCCACTCATGAGACCAGAAATTAAATTTCTTGGCAGAGCCGGGATTCGAACCTCAGGAATGACCTCCAAGAATGCTAGCCACTACACCAAAAAGTGGACAATATAAGGCTGGTCTTGATTATACATGATCAATTAACAATTACCTAATAATAATAATAATAATAATAATAAATATTCCATTTGGCAACTACACGGCCGACCTCTCCCTGTGACGTAATCCACGGTCTCAGGCCGTGGCGGCCATTTTGCCCAATAGCCCCTGTGCCAGCTCTGAATGAAACCTCCATAAGAATAACATAGAGTGATTGCGCGCGGCGGCCATCTTGCCCATTAGCCCCTGTGCCAGAACCGGCTTATTTATCCTACTTTCTATGTAGCTGTTTGTCGCGTACGGTTTGTATAGAGACATGTCGCAGTGTCTAACCAGAGGCAGCAAGCCACAAGGGCCAGTGAGCGATGCGAAGGGAATAGTTTCGTTGACGCCATCGCCGACATGAGCGATTTTGTCTGCTGAGCGAAAAAGAGGGGAACGATGTTAGTTAGTTATTGTTGTTTTAAGGGGCGGAACTACGAGGTCATCTGCCCAAAAGTATTCAAATTTGGAATGGAATTTAAAATTTAGAGGTGGACACCTAAATTGGAAAGGCCAAAAATTAATAAAACAAAACAAAAACAAGTAATTACTATAATATAAGCAAAATTCAGAGGAGAAATATCTGAGCCGTTTACGATTTAAACAGGATTAAGACAAGACGATGGTTAATCGCCTTTAATTTCAATTGTGCTTTGGAATATGTGATGAGGGAATGGTACAGGGAAAATCCTAGGAGCATAAGAATTGGAACCTAGAAAGATCAAATACACTTAAATTGCTTGGCATTCGCAGATGACTTAGCGTTACAGGCTAATAATATTCAAGAAGCCAGAAATCAAATTATACGCCTACAAAATATAGCACAAAAAATTGGACTCCAGATATCATTTGAAAAGACAGAGATAAAGGTAGCAAATCCACTTGTAATCAATCACATAACAGTAAATAACAAGAAAGTTAAAATAGTGAAGCAATTTAAATACTTAGGAGAAATTACAACTTACAACTTGAATGAGAAACCTGCATGGCAAGAAAGAACTAATAATATGATAAAAGACCAAAAGTTAACATGGTCTACATATAAAAGAAAATGTCTATCAATCGCAACAAAATTAGAACATTACAAGACGGTGGGTCAACCAGAGGTGACATATGGAAGCGAAACGCTTTTTAAAGTTACTCAGAAAAACTGAATCGACAAAATTTTAAAAGTAGAAAGAAGAATAGCTAGAATATGCATAAATAAAAAATATCAGAAAGATGGACAGTGGCGGATAGTACCAAATGAAGTGGTATACAGAGAACTGGAGCCCATCACTGGTACTATTCGGAAAAACGGATTTATTTATTGGTCACATCATGAGGACACCAGAAACCAGGTTATCTAGCAAAATTGTAGTGAAAATTTGGAATAGAAACGACAAGTAGGATGGATTAAGGAAATTAGAGATTATATGAAAGAATTAGAAATAACCTTGGAGGACTTGCGAAATAAAACAAAAAATATTAAAAAACTGAAAGATTTAAAAATAAGATTTCAGGCAAAAACAGACAGACGTAATACAGTAAAAAAGGTATTTACAGATGAGGAACGCCTGAGGAGATCAGAGCAAATGAAAAGCTACTGGGCAACTCGGAAAGGAAACTTACTGAAGAAGAGGACCAAGAAATGATTGACTGAAGTGGTCCAATGAGGCCGTAAAAGTAGAAGAACAAGAAGAAGAGGAAGAAGAAACAAAATTTACAGAAAAAACAAAAATTCAGCATTCAAAAAAGAACAAGTCTTTCGGTCAATGTAGGCCTACACTGGGAACGGTGGGCACTGCTAGCTCACAAATGGAATATCCGGGAGGATTTGTGATCCCTCGGCCATTTCGACAACAGTCAAATTCACCCAAAGCACGGAGACGTTCCAGTCATTCCCAGAAGACACTCGAAAGAATCAGATGCGATCAAGCAGTCAGTCAACAACAAGTTAACCTGCCCCGTCTTATCACAGATTAAGTGGTTGGTTGGTTGGTTATTATGTTTAGGGGCTGCGACAACGCGGTCATGTAGTCCCGAGTACTTTGGGTGTGTGTGTAGAATCTGTCTGATAACCGGTGTTAATTGTTACGACTGTATTAGTGTGTGTTATCTGTTTTTTAATTCAAGTAAGGACTGCAGACTTTTGAATTTTTCAAATAGTTCCTACTTTTTCCGCCAAACGCCACCGTCAACGACTACTAGTTCAGAAACTAGCTACCAGACGCCACCGCAGTCGGGTCTTGGCAACGAACGTAGAAACCTAAGAGCGTTGTTTACATTCTTAACCTATACAATTTAGCTTCCCACAGGTGTAATTAGTGGAAAGTTCTTTAACATGCCAGAAATCTATGACATGGGACCGCCGGCTTTACTTCCCCTCCGAAGGAAGGCATACTGAGGGATTTTTAACGCTCTTCAAAAATCCGACGACTTCGGCCGGATTTGAACCCGCGATCTTGGGCATAGAAGCTCAGCATGCTACCAACTACGTCACCGAAGCCGCCTACACAGATTAAATCAAACAAATTTCGAATAAATTAGCGGCTTCTGTGGTGAAGTTGGTAGCATGCTGAGCTTCTATGCCCAAGATCGCGGGTTCAAACCCGGCCGAAGTCGTCGGATTTTTGAAGAGCGTTAAAAATCCCTCAGTATGCCTTCCTTCGGAGGGGAAGTAAAGCCGGCGGTCCCATGTCATAGATTTATGGCATGAAAAAGTACCTTCCACTAACTACACTTGTGTGAAGCCAAAAATTTGTAGGTTAGAATTGATAACGCTCTATTAGCTCTAACGTTCGCCGCCAGGTGCTGACTGCAATGCAACCTGCTAGACAAGTCCGAAAGCTAGGTGTTGTGGACGGTAACATTTGGTAGCGAAAGTAGGAACTACTTGAAATTACTGTCTGCAGTCCTCACTTGAATTAAAATGAGATAACTCACACTGATACAGCCATCACAATTAACACAGGTTATCAGACAGATTCTACACACAGCCAAAGTACACGGTGCTACATGACCGCGTTTTCGCAGCCCCTAAACTAAGGAATCAATCAACCAGATTAAATTAAAAATGAGAGGTGAAGTCTATTGGGCATGTAAAAAGAATGACATCCAACAGAATAGCAAAGGTATGGCTGGAGAAAACAGTTTAAGGCACTCGACCCAGAGGGGGACCTAGAAATAGATGGCTTGATACTGTCAAACAAATTATAACTAGGCTACTAGAGGAATGGATTGGACAGAGATTGAGAAGACCAAGATCTACAGTATCTGGACCGACAAAGATGGAAGAGGCTCAATAACCACGCCCGGGAAACTGGAGTTGGTCAACAACGATGTTGATGATGATGAGATGGAAGTCTAAAATATGAAAATGACCTAAATATAATAAAACAAAACCAAAATGTAATAATTATAATTATTAGGGGCATTAGAGCCTCCGTGGCTTAGGCGGCAGCACGCCGGCCTCTCACCGCTGGGTCCGTGGTTCAAATCCCGGTCACTCCATGTGAGATCTGTGCTGGACAAAACGGAGGCAGACAGGTTTTTCTCCGGGTACTCCGGTTTTCCCTGTCAAAATTTCATTCCAGCAACACTCTCCACTATCATTTCATTGCATCTGTCATTCATTTAATCATTGCCCCAGAGGAGTGCGTCAGGCCTCGGCAGCCGGCACAGTTCATATCCTCGCCACTAGATGGAGGCTTCATTCATTCCATGCCTGACCCGGTCGGAGACTGGAAGCAGGCTGTGGATTTTCATTTTCATTAGGGGCCGTATCTTTTGGTAATAGATATAAGCGCGAGCATTTTTTTTTTCGTAACATATCTTCTTTCTTGCCTATATGACCTTATAGCAAAATGAACTCGCGAAATATCACGAAATCTGATTTAATGCGCGAATTGCGCAAATAATCATGAAATATACTCCACTTGGTACGAAAAATGCTAAATATTAGCGAAAAAAGCTCTCCAATAGACGTTTAATGCTTCTGAGGAAATGGCCGTCGTGGTTTTCTCCTCATTTGATCGATAGTGCTGCATATTCTCTACACAAATGCCCACAAAGCCGGAAGTATGTGTATTCAGTTCCGCGAACTCTAAGGCTATCGATGTAAATCGATATCTGCTATCGATTACATTCAATGGCGTTGGGGTCGTAACAAGACCAACTACAATACTCAGACCCCAATCAAGACCAACTACAATACTCAGACCCCAATCAAGACCAACTACAATACTCGGACCTTAATGCAGGTATCGAAAGTGTGAACATGGCTATGCTGAAGCCCCGGCATATTGTTTGTTTATATTCATTGCTGGGATACACTATTTAGCTTTGATTAGCTTCGTTTGATGAAAGTTGGGATAAACTGTCGCTCATCTGTAATTTTTAGTTTCTTCTGTATATCTGTAAAGCCCAGTTCGCGTTAATGTACTGCACTCGTATGTAAATATGTGATACGCTTAATATGGACTGGTTCGTTTGTGTGATGATTGTCCAGTCAACTGATGGCATTGTGTCATTTACTTCGGATTTTGAAATACCTAAGACTAAAGCATAATAGAAGTGTCTCAAGAATATACACCGCGTTGATTTGCTAATTAGTGACAGTATAATAATAGCTTAGTACACTTCAGTAGTGTCGAACTTAAGTACGTAAATAGAAAACGCAATGAGCATCTACGGCTAGACCAAACCGTTGACGTTATCTTGAACGCTCAGCAACATGTGCCTCCGTAAATCCTTAACAGTCTGGCAGATGTTCTACACTGCCTTGTAAACACGCCAAATGTAAGTAATACAGTGAACTTCTGTTTTATTGGTTAAGGAAGATGTTCCCCCTGTGCCAAACAGTGAACTCATTGTGTTCCGTCATTATTCATACTTTTGTGATTCTTACAGCTTGCAAGTTATTTTTATTATGATGTGTGTAATAAAGTGTTGTGAGTACCTAGCCAATTATGTACTTATATTGCGAGATGGTTTGCCGCGATAATTCCTTAAGAGGGAGATGGTGCTTTCCTACTTTACTAAATCAACTATTTCCAGCGTACAACTATTCCAAACGGTAACAGCGAATGTTAAATAGGTTAGATGGTAACATAATTATCATGTCCCTTGTGTGTAGTATTCTCCATAATTATATTCTGATATCCACACGACGACTTCTTTGCATATTTCAATCAACTAATTCGGTGTGATGTTTTACCCGAGATTTTAGACAATTCCACGAGAGGTTTTAATTGAATTGTATCTCTATGGAGTTGGTTCAATTATTTCAGGCAACTATTCTCATTCCGATTGTGTACACAAATACTCTACATGTGATGGGACAGCACTTCAGTAACCGGGTACTTTCTTCTCTCCTACTTCAGCATCTGTTAGATTTTTTGCTAATAATAATAATAATAATAATAATAATAATAATAATAATAATAATAATAATAATAATAATAATAATAATAATAATAATATCGTATGGCCTCGGGTGCCGGGTGCAAGCTTTGTAATTTGACACCCTGAGGGTAGCTTTCATGTCGAATTTCATTGTTCCTTGAATCACTATGAAAGTCAAGGTGGTTAGATACCTAAGCTCCTTGAACACTATAGCGTTTTCTAGTAGAGAAATGAGGAACTTTGTGTTGGCGGAAAATCCCGAGATTAATTTTGCCATTATGAACACGGCCTACTGAATTCAAATGGGTTCTTTGACATGCCAACATCGCATGACATATTAATATTAATCTATAATTACAGAACTTAAATACAAATCGTGATGACTCGCCAAAAAGCTTCTTATTCAACCACAGTCTAAATTATTGATGCATATTTCTTCGGAACCTAGTCTCGTCTTGTGATATCTTTTATGCTCTTAGGTGAGTAAAAATAATAATTTACACGAACTGTGACAAGCCCGATGACATGATCTTACCTATTGGTAGGGCACTCATCGCCGCCATGATTTTTCTGCATTAAGGTCTGAGGATTGTAGTTGGTCTTGGTCGTAGATACAGCATTGCGAGTTCGCGAATGATAAAACTTTATCGGCAAACATCCAGCATTTAAGTATAAAAATGGTGAAAACTTAAGTCACAACAGTTTTCTCGAGAGCCGAGGAATGCAACAGTGAAGGGTTCTATGTATTTGACGCTGGAAGGAAGATTCTAATGTGGGAACGAAAGACACGTGCGATAAACACTGCAGGGATTCAGAAGTGCATAAAAAGAAGAAGAAAGAAGCAAATGAACATAATTCTAAGCGTACATTTTGTATATTTGGTTGTTCTAAGATTTAATAACAAGGATACATTAAAAAGAGCGCTCTTTAAAACCCATATCACATAATTTGTTAGCTTTACCCCATACTCAAAAGAAGATTTCAGAAGATACATCAATCATTATGACAATTTATTTCGCGAAATATCCACCGAAATCAACAGTTTCATTTCACCAAAAAAAAAGTAAGTCCCTTAATAATAATAAATAAAAATCCAGAATGAAAAAGAAAACAATACATTCTTTGAGAAAACGTTCACTTGAAAATTTATATTGCTTGCCCTAAGCCACTCCCACTTATAAAGCGGATGACGAGATCAACAGCTACTACGCCATCGGCTAATATAAGAACGGGTATCATTTGCAAACCAACGTTTCTTCTTAGATCAGCAAAATCCACACACTTGGTTAAAATGTGGGCCACGGTGAAATCGTCTCCTCAGGTACAAAGTGGGGGGTTTCCCTTCTCATTACGTACGAGTGGGTGGATCTTGCATAACCAATCAGTCTACACAAAATGACGGACTTTTCCGTGACCGGAGAAAGCTCAGCCACGCGCGAGTAGTTCCCTTGATCGCTCTCAGCTTACTGGGCATTGGGTCAGCTAGCTACCGACTCTCCCTGAGTGCCAGTACTTGTCGGAGAAACTGAGAGCGAATATCTCTAGTAGGTAACTCTATTGGCCGAGGTGGTAGTTAAACCGCATCTTTTGCAGTTTGATCTGCTTATACATTTCTCGCGATTCCATGTGGTTTGGAAGCCAGAGAAAGATGATGCACTGCACTAGGGGGTATTGCGGGAAACATATAGCAATTGACTGCAACGAACTCAAAGAGTCGGTACACACGAGAACGTGGATTCGTGCATCCTGTAGTGCAAACTGCAGAGCTTCATAGATGGCAACGAGCTCCGCAGTAAACACACTACAGGCCTCAGGCAAAGAGATCTTGGCATTTGCACCATCATTAACGTAAGCACAACCCACCTTCTCGTCCACCTTCGAACCAACCGTGTAGAGAATGCCAGCGTCAGGAAATTGGTGAACTACGCTGTGGATCCGTGTTCACCTTAGGACCTCGGTGAAGATCTAACCGAATTTCCGGACGCGGGACTTGCCACGGAGGCACCTCGCTAGATGTCCGAATCATACAGGGACCTACAGCCACTCCTATTTCAGTACACGAGCTATCAAGTCTAAAGGTCTACCCACAATGCGCTGTCGGTAGCCGGTAGCGGGCAGCCTGTAGACGGCAAATGAAGTCAGAAGTCGGTAGTTCACAACATAGCCACCCACAATGCGCAGTTGTTAAAATGCTAGGAGTAAATAATAACTTGACTTTCATTTATTCCTTGAGAAGGTTGTCAACTGTCGACAACCTAACCTAAAATTAACAAGGATGGATGACTTGGAGCGGTACGGTTTATTTTTATTGCTGGTAACTGGCACAGCATTCTTAAAATTGAGGGAAAATACTCGTACATCCAGTAACCCCTCTTGTAAATAATTAATAACAAATCCAACTCTGAATTAGGCCTACTGATTTTTGAACAGAATTGTTTTTGTGTAGCTGGTCATTTTTGATTGAACGCCCGACGGCTCCCAACACGTTCAATCTATTACTACATCATTTCCTAATTTATTTTTCGTCATTAGAAAATGTATTTTGGCTAATTTCAGTACCGCTAGGCCCTACTTTAGAAAATGTTTTCGTACGATGAGCTCTCATTCAGCGTTTTACCTTCCGCTGCATTACATTTGCTACAAAGGAAAACATTATAATCAATGAACAGTTTTCCTTTTAAATACTTGGGCTCACTCATGTCATACATCCAACGGCGTTCCCTCACATGATCAATGACTATATCTTCTATCCCAAGGTTAGTACATTCAGTCATCATCTTTTTATATACTGAAATTATGCGAAAAATATACCGCGAATACAACTAGTCAACTACACAGCTGATGACGACAAAGTGACGCCATCTTGTGATCTTTTCTGATTGGCTCTTAAATATGCAGTTGGCAGCCAAAGATAAAATAGGCGACAGCAGACTACACGCTGTCGATTGTCAACTATCTACTACCGACATGCAGCTTCACATTGTGAATGACGCCATAAGAGAGCACGGGTCAGCCTTCAACTACAGTCTACCGGCTGCCCACTACCGGCTACCGACAGCGCATTGTGGGTAGAGCTTAATACCAACCGGCCGAGTAGCACGAGACCGGTTGGCGTACCCCTGGTGGTTTTGGGTACCGAAGAGAGCTTGATAGGTCGGGTGTTGCGGCATTTGACGCACATTGGCAGCATATGCTAAAAGCATATGTTGGCGTCCATAATTTAAAGGTGGAACACCCGATTCAGCGATTAGGCTGGGTATCGGGCTGGTCCGGAAGGCACCCGTAGCCAGCCTAACGCCACTATGGTGGATACTGTCCAGCATTTTCAAGGTTGCCGGCCTTGCTGAACCGTATTCCGCAGAACCATAGTCTAGCCGGGACAGGACGAGGGCTTGGTAGAACCGTAGCAGCACCGCACGGTCAGCCCCCTACGTAGTGCCACTAAGAAACTTCAGCATGTTCAGTTTCCTGAGACACGTCATTTTTAATTGCCGTATATGGGGCTGCCACGTTAATTTGCTATCAAAATGGAGCCCCAGGAAGCGATAAGTGTCAACCAACGGCAACGCAGCATCCCTGAGACGTAGTTCAGGGTGTAAATGTAGCCTCCGGAGCCGACATAAATGGACGACGGAGGTTTTCGCTGCTGAAAAACGAAAACCCCGGTCGTGAGCCCACTCGTCAACCCGGTAGATAGCTAGCTGCAATTGCCGTTCCACGACTGCCATACTTCCAGAGCTGTAATGCAGAGCTAAATCGTCCACATACAGCGATGGAATTACCGCGGATCCGGCGCCGGCAACAATGCCATTTATAGCAATCGCGAACAAGGTGGCACTCAGCACAGTACCCTGAGGAACTCCATTTTCCTGAGTATAGTATTGCGATAAAGTACTACCGACCCTTACACGGAAGAGTCGGACGGACATGAAATTCGCAATGAAAGTCGGTAGATTACCACGGAGTCCCCACTTGTGAAGGGTGGAAAGGATCCCGTGGCGCCATGTGGTGTCGTAGGCTTTCTCGAAGCCAAAGAAAACCGTGACTAGGTGCTGCTTTCGGAGAAATGCCCCCTGTATGGCGCTCTCAAGTCGCACCAGATGGTCAGTGGTGGACCTATGAGAGCGAAATTCACACTGGTACTCAGACAGGAGACCTCTGTTCTCCAAGAACCACACCAGTCGACGGTTCACCATCTTTTCGAGCAGCTTACATAGGCCATTTGTCAGACAAATGGGCCTATAGCTACTTACAAACTTGGGATCCTTTCCAGCCTTGGGAATCGGTATCACGATCCCCTCTCGCCATTGAGATGGAAACTCCCCTTCAATCCATATACGATTGAAGAGGATCGACAGTTGTTTTAAACTGGCTTCGCACAGATGTTTTAACATTTGATTATGTATGTTATCCGGTCCAGGAGCCGTATCCCTGCACAGTTCCCATTCAGAGAATGGTACATTATAGGACTCCGAAGCAGCAGTGGCAAAGGACAAGGGATGAGTCTCTGCCTCCCGCTTCAGAGTCAGAAATGTAGGATCGTAACTCGCAGAGCAGGATACATCGGAGAAGTGCGAGCCAATACTATTGGCAATGGCGAGATGGTCCGCGATGTTATCTCCATTGATGGATACTACGGGTATCGACAGTGATGTCGGGAGTCCGGAGATCCGACGAAGCTTAGTCCACACTTGAGATGAAGGAGTATGCGCCGTCATAGACGACACATACTTTTCCCAATTCGTTTTCTTACTCTCCCGAATCAGATATCGGGCTCTAGCACGCATCCTTCTGAAGGTGATAAGGTTGGCCATAGTGTTTTGCCTCCGATAGCATTTGAAAGCACGTCGACGATCTTTAATGGCTGCTGCAATCTCGGCTGTCCACCAAGGGACAAGCTTCCGGCGTGAGTTGCAGGATGAGGAAGGTATTGTTTCCACAGCAGCAGCCAAAATACCATTCGTTATGTGAATGGTATGATCATCGACACTCTCAAAGATATCTTCGGCAAACACCGCACGTGCCGTGAAAGTTGGCCAATCAGCCCGACGGAGAAGCCATCGACTTGGTAACTCGATGGCTCTCTGGTTCGGAAGAGTAACGATAATTGGAAAATGGTCACTATTACAAAGGTCATCGTGTACACCCCACTGTAGCAGGGGAACCAGCGCACGACTGCACAAGGTAATATCGATACTTGAATCAGTACCGTGTGCAATGGAGAAGTGCGTAGGCTCCCCTGTGTTCAACAGACACAGGTCCAGCCACTTGATCATCCCCTCAAAATCTCTCCCTTTACCGCTAGTGGTAGCGGAGCCTCAGATGGTGTTGTGGGCATTAACATCTCCCAGAAGGAGAAAAGGAGGGGGTAGCTGAGAGACTAGATCCACCAGCTGGTTGTAATCCGGTTGAGAATCAGGCGGGATGTACACTTTACCTACTGTTGCCATTACTGGCATCGAAGTACGAACTGCAACTGCCTCTAGCTGAGTACGCAACGGCACCTCTTCACGAAAGAGGCTAGAGTGCACGAGAGTGCAGACGCCACCAGCGGCCACAGCTCCGTCCACCCGGTCTTTAGAGAAGAGTTTGAAGTGACGCATTGTTGTTTCATGTCCAGGACGAAACCTGGATTCCTGAAGACAGACAATGGTTGCCGAAAACGAAGATATTATTTGACGTAACTCAGTGAGATGAACAGAATAACTATTACAGTTCCATTGTAATAGAGCCATGGAGTGGACTTAAGTAGAAGTGGGTCTTCTACTTATGCTTGACCGTTTACCACCCTTCCCCATCTCTAGTTGGAGATGATGGGGCAGGAGAGCACACCTCAATCTCCACATCTCCTTCCGAAGACGAAGAAAATGGAGCGGGCGCTCTCTTGGGTTGCGCGCGGTCGTCGTTGGACCTCACGAGTCTCGCTCTGGGGGAAGAGCGAGAGCGGTGTCTAGGGACTTTCTCCCTGTCTGAAGACTGGATGCTTGTCTCCGACACGCCCCGAGCATGCTTCTTTCTAGACCGACGCAGACGTCTATTCGGGGAAGTAATTGGTCCCTTCCCCACAGACGTCAGGTCCTTGCAAAACGAGGCCGCTCCAGCTGGCACCGCTCCGTTGGTGATGGTAGGAACGGAGTGGCCAGCAGATCGCTGAGCAGCCTTGTATGCAGGAGAGGAAGAGAAACGGCGCTGAACCGCCCCTCTCTTCTCCGCCGGTGACTTATTTTTCCTATAGGGGAGTTCCTCCACTCTAATGGGTTTGGCTTCTGCGGGCATCACTCCCTTGATGGTCGAGGGAGCGCAAAGCCCAGCAGATGAAGGAGCCATCCCATCAGCCGGAGGGCGAGAGAGACGGCGCCGCACCGTCTCCCTGTTCTCCACTATCTTTGTCTTATCAGGTGGGCTGGATGACGATCCAGCCCCGGTCGCAGAAGTCTTCTTTGCCTCGTTGGCAAAGGAAGACTTCTTCTCCGACCGTTTCGGAGAGGAAGATGACTTCTTCTCCGATTGCGCCGGATTAGATGGTATAACCGGCGCCTTTTTCACAATGGCCGAAGAAGGTTGTGTGACCTTCTTCGGGCTGACAGGTCTTGCTTGGACAGCGAGGGGAGACTTTACGATCTCAGAGTAGTTCGTCGTCGAGGGTACAGCACGGGGAACGAAAGTGGCAGGGGTGATAGGTGGCGTCACCTTAGCCGCGAAAGATACCGGAAATTCGGGTGCAGTCATATCACGGTATCTCTTTCGAGCGTCGTGATATGAAAGCCGATCCAATGTTCTGATTTCTTGGAGCTTTGCTTCCTTGCAGAACTCAGAGCACTGCTTCGACCGCGGAGAGTGACTTCCTTGGCAGTTAGAACACGTCGGGGAAGGCGTACACCCCACACCGTCATGTGTCCCCTTGCCACACTCTCTACACACCGCCTTGGCAGTGCACCTGGCAGAAACATGACCGAATTTCTGGCAATTGTAGCAGCGCATAGGTGGAGGGATGTACGGTCTAACGTCGCAATGGTACGACGTGACCTTCACCTGCCTAGGCACTACATCACCCTCAAAATGGAGAATGAAAGCGCCAGTATCGACGCTATCATTTCCAATTTTCCGGGTGATGTGCCTAATCCTGGTGACGCCTCGCTTCCCCAGATCCCGCATCAATTCCGCGTCGCTGTTTAAAATGTGGTCGCGATGGAATATAACTCCACGGACCTCATTTAGCATATCGTGCTTCTCAACCTTAACGGGAATTTCGCCGAAATGCGTGCATTCCAGCAACGCTTCGGTTTGCTGCCGGTCAACGGTATGCAGCAGGAGCTGCCCGTTCCGGAGCTTGGAAATCCCGTTAAGGTCGCGATATTTCCCCTCGATTTCCTTTGAAAATAGGATCGATTTTACCTGTTTAAAATCTCCCCCCCCCCCGTCTGTCCTGGTAGCTACCAGGTAGCGAGGAGACCTGTCAACAGGGAACTTCTTATTAAATGCCTCATCCCAAGGCGTATACACCTTGGGATTCGGTCTACACTCTAGAGACGGCTTTTTAAGGGGGCCATCCTGTACAGATTTCCGAGAGCGCTTAGACATCCCGGAAGAAATCCTCCCCGAATACTGCCCACTCCGAACGGGGGCCATCACTGTGGGCGCCACCCAGCCAAGGCAATACCTACCTGGCATAGCAGGTATTGACCGGGGTCCCAGTGCCTCGAATAGGCACTTCCCCCTCGGTATGCACAGTGATTTATGCATCTCCAGTATTCGGCCATGCACGGACCTTCGTTGTAAGGCGGATACTACTGTAGGGTACATGGCGCACCCACCTGACGGGATGGGGCATACCGTCTAGGCTTTCTGGCCAGATGGCCAAGCTGGTGGCCCTTCCCCTAACAGCATGCATGTTTATTTCTATTGGTCAAACCAGAACTGGGACCAGAAATCCGAAATCGACCTTAATAAGTCCCCCTCTAAGTCGCCTTTTATGACAGGCAGGGGATACCGTGGATGAATTCTGCCCTCCCCATCCACAGGGAGTCTGAACATATCAATAACTGGTAAGTTATTCGGCCGTGTCGGCCCTAGTAGTCGCCTCCTACGACATGCAGGGCATACCGTGGGTGTATTCTATCCCGCACCCACACGGGGGTCGGGGGACTTTCTCCCAGTCCGAAGGCTGGGTGTCTGTCCCCGACACATTCCGACCGTTCTATTTCTTGGTTCTGCGGCGACATCTCAGTGGGTCAGAAGGTGTAACCTTCCCCACGGACGACTGGGTGACAGGCTCTTGAGCCTTTCACCCTTAGCCGCAGATCCTATCGGGATATCCTCCTTGCTTACAGGTTTGGCTTCTTTGCTCCCTTGATGTTTGTGGGAGCGGAAGGTCCAGCAGAGACAGGAGCCATCCTGTCAGTAGGAGGGCGAGAGAGACGGCGGCGTACCTTCTCTCTCTTCTCCACTACTATTATTTTTATTTCATATGGGCAGGTAGATGCTGTTCCAGCCCTGGTCGGCAAAGTCGTCTTGCCCCCTTTAGCGGGGGAAGATTTCTTCGCCAACCGTTTCGGAGAAGAATAAGACTTCTTCTCCGGAGTCGCCAGCTTGGATGGTATAGCTGACACCTTTATCACGATGGCCGAAGAAGGTTCTGGAACCTTCTTTGGACTAGCAGGCCTGGCTGGTGCAGCGAGGGGATATTTTAAATCCGCTGGCCTCCTCCAGAATTAATATTTGACATTCATAGCCTCTACAAGGGACATGACAATAGTATGGATGAACTGAAATGTAATTTAAACTTGAATCATACAAAGCTCATACAAAGCAGATGTACCACAGGCCTATATATTATGATTTAATATTTCCTCTGGTTTACAACAACCAAAAATGTTATACCATTTTGTTTTACATTCGCAACAGGGCCCCCCTTAAAGAAGATAACTACAGGACTCTGATGCAGAAACCCTAATTTATGGCACCGTAAAAAACAAATGTAGGTTACTCTTCTGGGTAGGTCATTTCGTTCCTGGCCTTCAAAGTTAATTGACCTCTCTAGGGGCTGATGGCCTCGCTGTACCACCCTTTAAAGTAACAACAACTAACTAAATAAATAATGAACATCTCCCTCACAATATTGTAGGTCTAGTAGGAAGTAATTGGTAATTGGCTTTTCTACACATGCATATAACACTCAGTGTAACATCTTTAATTAGCGCCATTTCCACACTGACCAGACTTAACCTGTCCCCAATTACCCTCCTCCCATCAGCCCTGTTTATGGTGTATCAGTTTGCGAAAACATAGAGAGTTCTGAAATTATGAAATGTCATTCAAATTGTTGTATCTGGACAGGTTGGATTCGTGGCATTACACATCAAATATTTTACCCATGTCTGTAAGTCCAGCCCAACAGGTAGAAAAGAGGAAAATTGATCGATCATCTGGTGGATGCAACTTTTAAGCAGAAATAACCCCATGTTAAATGGAGTCAAAAAACTTACCAGCAGTATCTCGTGATTCTCTATAATGAGGATACATTATATCATTACATAATTCAATTATCTCTTGAAAATCTTGTTTTCGAATCAAGATACTTGGATTGGTAGGATCAGCTTTAAGAGCTGCTTCAATCTGTAAAATGATCAAAACATCACGTTAACATAAATGCAAAGCTTTAAAGAACAAAGTTCCACTTGAAACTACAGTATTCAATACACCAAAAAATTACCTGCTGCAATTCCAGTGTGTGTTTCCGTGAAATTCCTGTTACGTCGATGTCCTTTCCACAATCTCTTTTAAAAAGCAACGAAAGTTTTTAATGAAAAATCAAGACTGCAACGAACACTTTTAGTTACATAAGACACAAAGCAAACATACATTGTGTTACCATTGTTTCTTGTTATTTAGCAAAGAGAATATACGGCATGAAAGATTTCACCAAATCAAAGATTACATCGAACTAAAGAAACTCTCCTTTCTTGATTTGAAGATTTTCCAGTATTTCTTCATCCTCTCATTGTGTTTTTCCCCCTTTTTATCAGTCCAAACGGTAGAATACTTTGTGATTTCCAGAAAATAGCCACATTTTCTAATCTTATTTCCCAATGTAAGTCGGTCTTGAATGTCTTCTCTTTCAATGTTAATTTTTGTTAAATCCTTTTTTACTCAATGAACCAACTAACTTTCATTTGGGAATTTTGTTAAAATGGACAACTGATTTATTAGTCCATCTTTCCGGCTTCATTAGGAACACGTGACCACAAAACGAAATTAATGAATTGTCTATTTTTTCTTTCACTTTCCTAAAGTGGTATTCTTTTTTATAAAAAGAATTCTTCTCTTTCTGAGAGCAACTGATAATTTACCAGTTTGGGATTCATTTCTCTATTATTATGGAACTATTATTATATTGTTATTTTGTCAAGGTAGAAAACAATGGAGTGAACTATACCATTATGGACACCTGGAGAATGGACATGCTCCACACACATATCTGAGTCTCCATCTCCGTTGATTCAATATAGTGTAAGGATTAAAATTCTTTTCTCAGTTCTTTCGCCTTTCTGAATAACATTCTGGATTGTAATTCGAGGATTTATCCTCCCCTCAAGGTGAAACCTTAGATAGCCGACCATGAAAATTCATTTGAAGAATAATTCCGCCGTCTGTAATGATAGATTACAGAAAAGACAGCATTCGGATACGGTGGGCTGTCATGCGGAAGATAATGACGAATCGGAGCGTCTGAACACTCATCAATTAGCAAACAAACAAATACTACAGAAAATCAAACCTAAACAAGTCTCATTCTTTTCTGGTTCAAACTGAAAAATTGAAGATCATCACGGATATCATGAGAAGTCATAAAATTCTAATTATGGCCCTTCAGGAAATTAGAAATAGTGATCAATACCATCTTGAATCATGAGGATACAGACTATACAAAGGAATTCCAGGAAAACGGGTCATGAAAAATTGTCCACGATTTGGTAACGGATTCTTAATAGATCTCAGAATCATTGACTCGATAACAGAATTTAAATCTCAATCCTCCAGACTTACAACCCTAACTTTGAAATCGGCAAATAAAACATATACAATTATTAACGCACATGCTCCTACTAATCCAAAAACAACACCATTATGGACAGAGAAGAAATACAAAAATTCGGGGATTTTGGATCAAACTTTAATAAACATCCCTTCATCAAACATCAAAATTCTGCTTGGTGATTTCAAAGCGCAACTTGGACGAGAAAGAAGATATAGAGATATTGGAAAATGGACAGCACATAAACGAACCAATAAAGATGGTCAAAGATTAGTCGAAATTTGTAGAAACCACAAATTAATCTATAAATAAACGTGTTTTAAAAGACAAGCCCATAAATTAAAACTTGGAAACATCCTGATTTCAGTAGGGGTGAATGGCAGTTCGATCATGGATAAATTTCACCATCGCGAAATTCACAATGTTAAGGTTCTAAGGGGAGTTGACTCAGGATCAGACCACTATGTGTTAAAGATCAAAATAAAATTAACTCCAATGGCCAAGAAAAAAATGATAGTAACAATAGGGGGAAATTTGATCCATCTACCTTAATAAAAAGAACTGTGAAAGAACGGGGGAAGAATCTCTCAACAGTAAAACATTGGACGAATGAATTCCTAAATTAAAATCAAATCAAATAAGGAAAAAAACATGAATGGTGAAATGTAGATTGTGATCAATAGAGAAAAGACACCAAGCATGGAGGAAACATCAAGCTCTAAAGTCAGAAGAATCAAATTTAGAACTAACAAGACAAAGAAAATTAACCCTTAAAATCATCAGACAAACGAAACGTAATCATCTTAAAAAATCACTGGAAAAGATAGAAGACGATTTCAAGAAAAAGCAATCTCGAAATTATTACAAAACATTTGGTAAATATCTACAACAATTTGAAGCTCCAACATTAATGTTGAAAAATCAAACAGGAAAGTTAGTACATTCTAACTAAGAAAATACAGAGATCCTCGCAGAAGCATTCGAGAAACTGTTAAATTGTGATGATCCACTGAAAACCCTGCAAGTTAACACCGATACACCTATTTTAACTGCACCTGATTTAATAAATCCTCCAAATATCAATGAAATAGAACTCGTAATTAAAGAACAAAAAAATTACAAAACTTGTGACGAAGACTTGGTCTTTTCAGAAATCTGGAAAAATGCTGGTAAACCTGTGATTATAAATCTTCATCAACATCTTGTTAAAATGTGGATTACTGAAGAAATTCCTGCACACTGGACCATAGGAATAATCCATCCATTATTTAAGAAAGGGGACAAAACTAACCCTGATAACTTCAGAGGAATTACCCTTCTGGACTGCACATATACAATTTTCTCTCGCATAATTTACAACAGGATTAAAAACATTCTGGAACCACAACTTGGAGAATATCAAGGAGGATTTCGCCCTTACAGAAGTTGTCCAGACCAAATCCTTAGCCTGAAATTAATAATGGAATTTTACAAAAAGAGAAATAAGCAGCTCTTTATCTCTTTTATAGATTTCAAGAAAGCCTATGATAGTATTCATAAACTGACACTGCAAAAATTCCTCAGATCATACAGTCTCCATCCTAAATTGATAAAAATCATTGAATCAACATGTACGCAACTTAAGATGAAGTAATAGAAATAAACATATACTTACGTACGCAGCAGACGTCAGTGGAAACGTAGCTGAAGCTCTTTCCCTATCCCCGAAGAAATATAAAATAAAATAAAATAGAAGAAAGGGAAACGGGGAGATCGCAGTCTTGCTTGGCTTTCGCTGGGCCCAAATTTTAAAAGGCAAACCAGAAAGCAATCCCAAAAGGAAGGGGGAAAGCTAATTAAAATTAAACTACGATAAAATCCAAAGATGAACAAATTTAAATCAGAGGCCGTGCAGGTCGTATTAACGTCACAAGTACGCTAATAAGACCGACAAACCAAAATGTAGCAAAAACCAGACAAAACTCGAAGAAGGTTACTAAAATTAAAATAAGACGTGACGCAAAAGCAGAGATACTTAGGCAAAGATAAAATGTATTTAAATAACAACCACAATGTACAACGATCCCAGAGATATTAAAAGCAAGAAGAGAAATGACCAACAAATTAAACACAAAATTAATTTACCGCAAGAAAAAATACAAATTAGGAAGAAAATCGAAAATATACTAAATTAAATTATATTAAAATGAAATAAAATAAGATAAGTTAAGGTAACGTGTTCAAGGCAAGATGAAACGATGACTAAATGTAAGTATGTCGCAATTAAATAAAAAAGACAAAACTCAGAAACGACTACACTCTACGAAGTCAAGATACGTTCTAAAAATTTAGACAAAGCGTGTCAAAAGGGATGAACAAAATAGGAGGGGGGTACACTGGTTCAGAACGGGGTGGAGAGGGGTGAGAGGGAGGGGAGGAATGAGGAAGAAAGACGCGGAGGCACATGCAAGATCTAGTGAGTTACGAGAAAAATAGGAATTTAGACAAAAGTAAAAATTACATTAAATTATCGGCAAAGCCGAAAATATACTTTAAAAATTGAAAGTATGCGTAGGAGATAAGGGCACACAAAGACGACGAAAATATGTGATGCGCAAAATATGGGCATTCACAGACACAAGAATATCACAGGTTAGGTCACCAGCAAAATAGCAAAGGCGAGACTTCCTTTTGTGAACTCTTTAGATAAAGAACAAAGCATTACGGGAAGCAAGAAAAATAATCTCCAATCCCGTTATGTTGTTCTACGATAAGATACACTCTGGATGACAGACCCAAAGGTGCCCCCTACAAGGTAGGCAAACCCACCGTCAAGCACACCAGAGTAAAGCGAAGACAAGCCCACATACATGACTTTCAACCCTTAAAGTACAAAAACTACGTTATCAAAATAAATGAAAATAACACTATCATACAAAACAAAAACTTACCAGCAATTACACGCACACAAAGGGCGGAGGGAAAATATCGGGAGGGGGGCAGGTACACGCGACCAAAAGAAAATAACACAGAAAAAGAGTTTTAAATTACCGAAATATGAAACAGAACTACAGTAAAGCAATTACTGATTACGACATACAGACACCTCGCCATGGTTTCACCTTGAACGCGGGCACTTTCCCTAGAATATCGGAATACGTCTAGCCTACTTGGCTGCAAGGAAGAAATGCCTCGAAACAAAGCAAATGACGACGCAACACAAAGGTAACTGCGTGCTAAAATTTGATTGGTCACGACCCCTTCCAAAATATAAATCACTGGCCAATAAGGGGACAAGATGCAGATATGTCCATATATGGTATTAAGACATCAGAGGGCTATTAATAGCTTCACAGCCAAGGTTTCACAAAGGCGTGCATTGATCACGTCAGATAAAAATGGCACAAAGGAGTAACTTATATATCTCATAAAAATGGCTCAAACATTAACAAACACATATTCTAAAGATGAATTTAGGGGAGAAATATCAACAGCGTTCACAGTAAAAACCGGTCTTAGACAAGGTGATGGATTATCCCCTCTCCTTCTCAATGTGGCTCGTGATTACATCATGAAGGTTTGGCAAAAGAAAACCCTCCTAAGATCAAAATTGGAACAAAACCATCAATAAAAATAAACTGTTCAGGACTTGCAGATGACTTGGCTCTTTTAGCACTAGACAAGGAAGAGGTTTGTACTGAGATCACTAGTCTCCAAGAAATTGCTCAAGGGATAGCATTACAGATATCCTTTGAAAACACTGAGATCATTCCTATGAAACCCTTAGATATAAATAAAATCTATATTGCACCCTTTTAGGAAAACGGAAGTACCGGTCATCATCCGACTAATTGCTCAGCTCAATGCGTGTACAGTTATTCCCACTGTCTGACCATGTACTCAGAATGTGAACTATAGGGAGGACAAGCACAAAAGGACTATAACACCAACTTATTTAATTGATATCTTTAATTCACTCAAATATTTCCAAATATAAAGGCACAACACTAATATATTGGTTGAAATTACCTTTAAACATAATAAAAAATCAATATAATGACCCTTAGTCTATCTTGCTTCATTCCCAATGGATTCATCATGATCCATCTGCTTACACTGATACTTTAGTCTTAGATATTCTAAATCATATATTCCCAAAAATAAGGGTTTTCAGTCACTTCAACTGAGTTTCGCCTGGTCAGGCTCGAACTCAGGATATTTACCTTTACTATTTCAATGCCATGATTTGGCTATAATCTGAACTTATTATTCTTCACATTTATTTATCCTTTTAAATCTCTTTTTCCACACATTTCAAACACAAATTATCCCCCAAAAACACAAATAACATTATTTACACATGAGTTACCATTTATTTCTCCACTTCCATGCCAATTATATTTTATGGCAGCCATTGTGTCCCTGAGAACAGATTGTTCAATGGATCCCGCACTCCACGACGTCCAATTCTATGATTTTTCCTTACCCGTGTTTATTCTCTTTAAGAGTATGGAACCAAAATTTGACATTTTCAAAAATGCATTTATTATTATTATTATTTTTATTCATCATTATCATTATTATTATCATTCAGGATGGGCAATCCACGAGTAATAATAATCTTTGGCAGGTATTACTTCTGCGACGTTTTAATCCTTCAAATAAAACCACGAGGTCTTCATTTAAGACATTCTTTTAACACAGTGACAGTTTTATGGCTCGGCCTGCGTGAGGTGCGACCGTCATTAAGTCTCCTCTCACCTTGAGCGAGACCACGAACCTCTTATAAACAACATAGCCTTCCCCTTTCGTATCTTGATCTAGCTCAATCTTTAACCATATGTTTTAACATTCAAAGAAAGACCACCTCTCCATTGAGACTCCAAGCATTTTTATTCTATTCCTTATCTGGACTGTGCTCAGTCTAATTCTTCACATTTATTCGTGCTTATTTTGGGATAATTATTCCCTGCTATTTGGATGACAAAACAAACGTATTATTAAGCCCGTTGTGGCCAACATAGTATTCTGCTGTGACAGGTATTCCAAATACAAATGCTAGCCAATCTAGAAACGCTATGTTCTACCTGGCTGCAGAGGTCGGCCTAGCTCGGAGGAGGGAATCAATCTCACCCTACTTCCGGCCACCCGTCTAGATAAATATCATCTATCCAGTCTTACGATCCCCTTTTCATTCATATGCTCCCTAGCGACATGAGAATTAAACAATACCTGAGTGAGCATTTATTCTTTCACTCGAACAAATTATAAGACCTTACCGTGGTCAGCCGACGAATTTCCCATAGACTATAATAATTATCCGATACTTGCACATTAATTCAATATTTCAAAGCCCTAGTTTACATTTGGTCTAACCTATTTTTGGCGACAATAATCTATTTCTTGGATACTCAATTCATTATTACTGTGGTCCAGATATCCTGGCGAGGATAAATGAATTTACATTTTCATTATTACATTTTCATATTATTTCCATTTCGTTATTCCGTGGTCTTTTATTATTACACTTATTTTCATTAGGCCTTTCATTGCCTTTACTCGTGGTGCTAAGGTCATTTGAAATTACTTTTAATTTATATCATTTAACCGTGTATGGTTGGTTTATTATTTTTATCACTGACTTTGATTTTCTTTACATTACTTTAAACTTAATTAAATTATCTTTCAATTTCCCATTACGTATTTTCGCATTAACTTAAGTTGCATTCTACTTCTATTGCGTTTACTTTGCGTAACTAACGTCACTCATTTCAATTACTTAATTTATTTATTTCGACAATAATTTGGATCCACCCCTTTATTAATTACTTTACATGCTTACACACACTTGGGTATTATCCGTACAATATTTAACTCGTTACTGGGCCTCATTTTTACGGCCTTCCTGATTAAAAAGTGACACTTTAAAGCACTATTTACCGTTATCCCTTTATCATTAATCATTTCACAATAGTACATTTCAAATGATGGGTCCACAATGGCTCAATATGTTAATTCATTTTGGTAATCACCAACCCAGGATCCGCCGTTGTGAAGAATTTCACCCACATGGTTCTACTAATAATTTTTCACAAGAATATGGCAGGACATAACACACGTGATTTTTACCTGATATGACATATTGATATTTCTACACATAATGATTCTTGATTATAAAACACTTTCACAAAATTTATATTATTTTTAAACAATTACACTGTATCTTTTCACACGTTTCCACTTTCTCACTTATTCATTCTGTGACAATTCACACGTGTTAACCCTTGGGTTATGTCCTATTTTATTATCTATTTGCAATTTCTTTACACACTGTACAATAGTTCTTGTCGCATCTCAGAACGCAAGCGATGACTTCCGATTTGTTCCCTGATGACGACTCCTCCCCTAGATCTAGTTGCACGATCTGTCCTATGATGACTTCTAGATCAGACCCCCTAGGTCTCGACTCAAAGCACTGTCGTTTATCCACGGTTTAAACCCACCGGTTTATTAACTTAACCTGGCTTCTCCTTTAACAATATTATGTTGAGAAAAGATGTAATTATCGACCCGTTCTTTGATTTCACCAAGGCTCGAAATGTTCTTTTTATTTGACAATGTTCGGTACTTTCCACTTTTCACTGCGCATTCGTTTTATACTGAAACGCGACTCTACTTTTACTTTCGATACGCGGCCCTATTATCTTACTGGCTTTCATTTAAATACCAATAGATGATGCTAGCGATACTTGTTTCTAGCTATCGTGTTCGGACCTAATTTTCACATCTGTTGCGTATTGTTCATCTATCCTCACAATTTTATGTAGGCGGAGTTCTTTCTACTTTCGGTAACTTCTGCCTTGTCTCTAACCAGCTTACTTGTAATCTTGAAAACTTATAGTTATTTCCGAAGCTACGTGACCTTTCCCTGATGACTTGTGTTCGATACACTTGAACTATCCCGCCACGGTGGACACCAAACTGAATACTGTGAACCAGTACTGTGCTCCTTGGCGCCTACGGTAGACTGAATATACTGAAAATTGTTCTTTTCGCTGATATGGCCCAAATTGGCTCACTGACGATTCGTACTGGCTGTCTAGATACTGTGATCCAGCGTCATGTCCGACTGGACTGACCCAACTGCATACTCTCTGGCTGAATCCTCGGCTATATATTGGGAACTTGCAAAAATAAATTAATTTGGTTTTCTTCTCGGAGCTATCTTTGAAATAGACGTCCGACGTTTTTGAAAAAATATCCATTATGTTCCCTATAACCTAAACGTTACATTCTCATCTCGTTTTCCGAAAATCGATCGTCTACTATTTTTAAATTAAATCTATAAGGCTCCTCAGCTGTGTGGCGAGTTGGTTTTATTTTCTCCTTCCCAGGACCTTTTCATAGCCCCGCCTAATGACGTAGCTGCTTCGTAAGCAATTTTTCCCTGTGCCTAAATTACTCGATTTTAGTCTTGATTAATTCGTAATTCCCTGGATTATTCTGATTGACATAAAAATACTTATGTGATTTTGCGTTATTTCCAAGAAAACGGGTTATTTCATAATTCTGCGGTGTTGTGATGCAATCCAGGGTTGCCATAAAAGCGCTGACATCGACTGTCCTCGTGATTCATACACGGGTTGCATCTTGTGACTTCAGATAAGGCTGTCAATGCTCTACGGCATTGCCTGAATCACTTCATATTTCCTCATGGCTAGCTTATATGTAACTGAAAGTCTTATAACTATTTTACATTTCTCGATTTATAATAACGTAGGTTCGAACTCTGCGCCCATAAAATGCTACAATATAAATGATCATAAATAGTTCCTCAATTTTAGTATCTTGGATAAATTATCACGCATAAACGAAAAAAGTAACTTGGATAAATAGAACAAATAAAATGAAAAAGGCACAATCTGTAACCTGGTCAACATATAATAAAAATGCCTACCAATAGCTACTAAGATCCAACATTAAAACTGTAACTCTCCCTGAAGCCACTTATGCTTGTGAAACACTGTTCCAAATTAAAAAAAAGTCCTCTCGGCACGGAAGGCGGAGGTAGATTTCACTGGACAAACTTGGGGATAGGCGAAAATAGGCAGAATATGCAGGTTTTCGTAGAACGATCAGACCTCATTTATTGTGAGAAAGTATTTTATAATTGGAGCTTAATTAACTTTGCTTTCGTCATTTTATGCATATTTTAAGCATTTTATTGTTTTATGGGGACGGTAACCTTCTTGTCATTTGGGGTCCATTTTTAGCCTATTTTCAATTTTGAAAAAAAAAATAGGCTTATGAGATCACCTTTTTTCCGTGTGTGTGTGTGTGTGCGTGTGTGTGTGTGTGTGTGTGTGTGTGTGTGAGGAGTGTGTATGTGTGTGTCCCCCTAATAACTTCTAAACGGCTGGAGCGATTTCAATGAAAATCGGTAAGTTCTTAGCACTATTCCGGGCGACTCCGACCGTGCCCTTCAAATTTTGTTACGTCTCACCAATCCAACATGGCGGCTGTGCGAAATATTTCACCAGCATTCTGTATCTCCGAAACTATTCCCGATATCACCCTGGGATTTATTACGGTGATAAAGGGAACTACTAGAAGTTCACCTATGTGACTTTTTAAAATCTGGTAACTACAAAACCAACATGGCGGCCACGCGAATTTGCGACTTTTAAATAGACCTTTCTCGCGATTTAACCAACCAAACGCAATAAAACTTGGTACAGTATATGTTTATACACATTGTAATGCACCGACATCTAATTGTTTACATAACCATAAGATGGCGGATGTGCGAAATATTCCACCGGCATTCTATATCTCTGAAACTATTAGCGGTATCATCCTGAAATTTTGTACGGAGATAAAGGGCACTACTGGAAGCTCATCTATAAGACTTTCAAAACCCGGTTATCTACAAAACGAATATGGCGGCCAAGCGAATTTAAAATTTTAAATAGACCTTTCTCGCGATTTAATGTTCCAAACGCAATGAAATCTGGTATAGGAAATGTTCATACACATAGCAATGCACTGGTATCTAATTTAGTTCAATTGTTTACATAAACTCAAGATGGCGGCTGTGCGAATTTTAAAATTACATTTTTATTTCTTGTGTCGTAATCATGCGATCGAAGTGAAAGTTTGAATAATGAACCAACGCAATAATTTTCCTTTAATGGTACATGACTCTATGGCCTATACAATTAACAATCCATCATGGCGACCATCCGAAATATTTAGACGGCTCTGAATATCTACGAATCTATTATAGCAATCAAACTGAATTTTTTTATGATCATAGGGGCTATGAACTTAAGTTCACCTACTATATGACTTTAAATAACCTGGTGATCACAAATCCAACATGGCGGCGACGCGTAGTATAAATATTCACAAGGACGTTTCTCGCAATTTAACCATCCGAGTGCAAAACTTGGTACAGTAAATACTTATACCAATGTTAATCCACTGGCATTTAATTTATTTCAATTGTTTCCATAACCACTAGATGGTAGCTGTGCGTAATTTTAAAATCTCCTTGTTACTTCTTGTGTCCTAATCATGCGATTGAAGTTTGAATGCTACACGTACACAATAATCTTCATGTAACAGTACATAACTCTAAGACCTACATATATAACATCCAACATGGCGACCATCCCAAATATTTAGTCGGTTCTCAATATCTACGAATCTATTACAGCAATCAAACTGAAATTTTGTATGTTGATAGTTGCAGTTAACTTATGTAGGATATATGAAAATAGGCTGTATAGTTCTTCACGGAACTACTTGTTATACTTGTGGTCACACTGTCCTTATGCTAGGTTTCAACACTGATGTGTAACTATGTAACGGTCTGTTACTTCTTCACGCAGAGATTTTGGCTGGTTCCTCAGTTTAGGGGCTGCGACAACGCGGTCATGTAACCCCATTACTTTGGTTGAGTGTAGAATCTGTCTGATAATCGATGTGAATTGTGATGGCTGTATTAGTCTGTAATTCAGGTAAGGACTGCAGACGGTCAATTTCAAGCAGTAGTTCCTAATGTTAGTACCAGATACTACCGTCAACGACACCTAGCTGTGAACTTGGCTACTAGATGCCACCGCTACCAGCAACTCGCAACGAACGTTGGAACTTCCCCTCCAAAGGAAAGCGTACTGAGGGATTTTTAGCGCTCTTAGAAAATCCGACGACTTCGGCCGGCTTTGAACCCGCGACCTTGGGCATAGAAGTTCAGCTTGCTACCAGTTACGTCACCGAAGCCGCTTCAGACTTAGTCAGATGAAAATCTGAATCTGATCTCGTGCAAGTGCGTTGTCATGGCATCGTCTGATGGCTCATCCCACATCAATTTAGTAGTGTTGCCATGGCAACCTCTTATAGCTCTTGGCATTTTCTTATAATTCCGAAATCATTTTTCTCATCCCTTGGCGTAATGGTGGGTCATATCAAAAATTCTTTCAGACAAAAGTTTTGGGTAATTTTTTGGGGGAATATTGTCCATTTTCTACGGTTTTGATATTGTGCCTATTAAGAGAGAGATGATTAATGTTTCCCGAAAAATCAACTTTTTCCCACCCCTTTGGTCAATGGTTGGTGCTATAAAAAAACTCTTCAAACATAAATGTTTGGGCTTTATCCGACACATAGTATGAACTTTGAACGGATTCGATATTTCACATATTAAGAGAGTTATAGCAATATTTCCCTTCTTCGAAAAAAAAAAAGCCCCCCATTTTCAGCCCCTTCGACCGATTTAGCCCAGTAACGAACTCGACCGAGATTTTATAGGTATACATATTCGGAAAAAATTCAAAGTGATTGGTGCAAAATTACGGCAGTTATCGTGTCCACAAAAAACTGATATACATACATATATATACATAAATTATATATAAACTTTTGAACTGACGGTGGTTTTTGGGACTGGGGGATGTGAAACGCGAAGATATGTCGAAATTTTCCGGAAGTCGAAACATGGTACCCATTGCAATAGTTAGCTTTCTAATGAAATCTACCTAAAATGAACAAAGAACTGATCAGCTCCTCAAAACGGAAAGAAGAATCATTAAAACGTGCATAAATAAAAAGTATCAGGTTGAGGGAGTCTGGAGGATTCTCCCAAATGAAACTGTCTATCGAGAGATTGATCCAATCACCAGCACAATGAAGAAGAAAATAATTTAATTTTTCCACATCATACGGCTTCCAGAAAACAGAATTGTACGCCAACTAGTGTTTTTTTTTTTTTTTTTTCGTGTGTCCTCCTGAGAGGCCGAGTGCAGGTCGTTCTAGTCGACGCCCGTGGGCGACCAGCGCGTCGGGATGAAAGATGGAACGGATGAAGATGAATTAAATTGGGCTAGGATGTGGTAGGAAGCGGCCGTGGCCTATCAGAAGGTACCGTCCCAGCATTTGCCTGGTGTTGAAAATGGGAAACCACGGAAAACCATTTCAAGGACGGCCGACGGTGGGGCTCGAACCCACGCGTCTACCGAGTCAGCAGAGAGCTTGGCCCCATGACCTAACACTGCGCTTTAGCCAGCGTAGCCACTACTGTCGGTGCCAACTAGTGATGAGAAATCTAGAAAATTAAAACTGGAGGAAAATGGTTCCAAGAAAGCCAACAAGATCCCAAAGCAGTTGGACTCAAGATAACACATGCCGCGGAGAAAAATAAAATTAACACCATTCTTAAAACTCACAAACTTTCTGTAGAAATGACACATAGAAAGCCTATGGAGATTTCAGATGAGCTTCTATGCCCAGGATTGAGGGTTGACACCCGGCCGAAGTCGTCGGATTTTTTAAGAACGTTAAAAATCCCTCAGTATGCCTTCCTTAGGAGGGGACGTAAAGCCGGCGGTCCCATGTCATAGATTTATGGCATGTTAAAGAACCTTCCACTAATTACTCCTGTGTGAAGCTAAATTATATATAGGTTAAACATTTGACTAACGTTCTTAAGTTCCTACGTTCGTCGTCAAGAGCCGACTGCGGTGGCATCTGGTAACTAAGTTCTGAACTAGTTGGTCGTTGACGGTGGCGATTGGCGGCAAAAGTAGGAACTACTTGAAAAAAAATCAAATTCTGCAGTCCTTACTTGAATTAAAACAGATACACACACTAATACGGTCATCACAATTAACACCGGTTATCAGACAGATTCTACACACACCCAAAGTACACGGGGCTACATGACCGCGTTATCGCAGCCCCTAAACTGAGGAACCAACCAACTTCACAGAAGTGACAAAGAGGAACTCTGACATTCTACGGATCGGAGCGTGGAATGTTAGAAGTCTGCAAAGCAGTGGAAGGTTAGAAAACTTAGAAAGGGGAATGGATAGGTTGAGGTTGGATTTGGTTGGGAGGACAAGAACTGTAGGGGTAGACCATGGTTAGAATATATGAAACAAATTGCCTCGGATGTAGGGTGTGGTAACATTGTAGAAATGAAACGATTAGCTCAGGACAGGGAAGCATGGAGAACTGCATCAAACCTGTCAAAAGACTTAAGACTCAAACAACAACAACAACAACGGTATCCGTTCTTGTGCAGTTGATATCACTAACACTATCCGAACTGAGCTCAGGAAATTATTTCTGGTCTTAGGGTAGGAACGGCGGTAAACTCAGCCTCGTGAGGCAAAACTGAGAAGAGATGGATTCGATTCCCACCTAATCTATCCTAGTTGTTTTCCGTGGTTTCCTACTTCAGGCAAATAACGGCATGGTTTCTAATATAAGACCAATGAAAATGTAAAATCCACAGCCTGCTTCCAGTCTCCGACCGGGTCAGGAATGGAATGAATGAAGCCCCCATCTAGCGGCGAGGATATGAACTGTGCCGGCTGCCGAGGCCTGACGCACTCCTCTGGGGCAATGATTAAATGAATGACAGATGAAATGAAATGATAGTGGAGAGTGTTGCTGGAATGAAATTTTGACAGGGAAAACCGGAGTACCCGGAGAAAAACCTGTCTGCCTCCGCTTTGTCCAGCACAGATCTCACATGGAGTGACCGGGATTTGAACCACGGACCCAGCGGTGAGAGGCCGGCGTGCTGCCGCCTAAGCCACGGAGGCTTACAATATAATATAAGACCAATGCTAACAACAATTTCAAATACATACTGCTACAAACACCACAATAACACAGTAGCCTATAGAGCATCCAGCGTTGAGGAAGGACTGTGGCGCCTTATGGCGACAGTGTTGCTAGCTCTAGGCTAACGTCATACGCGCTTCGAGTACTGCGCTTTCATAAGTTAGCGACACAACACAACCCCTGAAATAGAACACGCCCTGGAAGGAGCAGTTTTGCAGGTGTTAACGTATTGGAAAAGCGAACAGAACCAATAACGACATTCATTTTGCATTACTGATTGATAGATGTCGAGAGCACAACTCTTCCTTCCTTCCTTCTCGTATGTATGCTGACGATGTTAACTATTTTTACGTCAGCAATACGGTACTGTTGATCATCTTTTGTTATTAGTTAGGCTTAATTTAGTTTCTTTCAATTTTATTCTTGTTGTTTTGATTAATATTTGTAATATTGTAGCGAGTTAGTCGTGCGGTTAGGGGCGCACAGCTGTGAGCTTGCATTCGGGAGATACTGGGTTTGAACCCCACTGTCGGCAGTTCTGAAAATGGATGTCCGTGGTTTCCCATTTTCATTCCAGAGAAATGCTGGGACTGTACCTTAATTAAGGTCATGGCCAAGTATACAAACTTGAAGTGTGCTCGCCGGGACTTTCCATGAATAAAGAAATATAATGCCTCGCACAAATCATCTGATGAATGAGCTGTTTCATATCCTATATGACGAGTTCATTCGTTGTTAATAGCCTGCGCGCGATAGGAATATATAACAGATTCTATCCTCCCCATTAGTATTCTTACGAGGGACAAGACAGTGCTTATATAACTAATAATAATAATAATAATAATAATAATAAAATAAAAATAATAAAACAATAAATGATATTTAATTTGGGCTTTCCAGTCGTTCTACGTACCATGTAATCCTTCACTCGGCCGCCAGTGGCTCGATCCCTTCCATATCCACGTCGCTATCACGGTCATTATTATCAGAGGTGTCACTTGAACTATCTTCCAACTGAATTATGAAGGGCTCAATGTCTTCCTGCAGCTCATCATCCTTCCACATATTGACTTCTATTTCTTTCACATGGTCTACGTAATTACTCCAGTTTTGATTTGAAACAATTCCGAAAGAATCGTGAATCAATTTTTCTACGTCTTTCGTTTTGTATGTTGTGTTATTCATTCCTACATAACGTTTAATTTGAGCCCACACGAGTTCAATGGGGTTCAGTTCACAGTGATACGGAGGTAGGCGAAGCACTTCATGTCCCAGATCTTTCGCCATTTCGTCTATTCTATAGGCGTCATATTTCCATTTGATGGAAGTCACAAGTTCCATAAGATGTTTCTTAAGCATGTAGTCTTCATAATGGACACCTTTGGAAGTAAGCCATTCTCGGATGCTTTGCCCTTTCCATGACATTGTCGGAATGCGCTCTTTCTTCCTACTGTGGTACGATGCATTGTCAAGCACAATTACTGACCGAGGCGGGAGATTGGGAAGTAACTGGTGTTTAAAATAATGTTCGTAACATTCTCCATCCATTTCGTCGTGCGCATCGGCGGTATTCTTTTTACACAGGAATACTAACTTTGCGTCGTTCACAAATACGCCTTCGTTACCTGTATGGACAATAGCGAAGCGGGGTCCTCGCGCTATTGGTGCCTTTAAGCCAGGGGAAAGTCCAGCCAGAAAAGCCTGCCTTGATGACTTAACTGTACTGTCTTGCCAGTGTCTTTCAATGCAATGTCCCGTGTTTACCCAGGTTTCGTCTGTGTATACGATATTCCTCTTCTTTGCTGGAAATGTCTTTATTTGATATAAATACTTATGGCGCCAAGCAACTAGATCGTCTCTTTCCAACATAAGAGCTTTGTTACCACGCTTTTCGTAAACAAAACCATGATCTTTTAGAAGGGCATGAAACGTGCTTCTTTTAAAATTCGGAAGTTCGGGGTCTGTATTCACGGCCGTTAACACAGATGATAATGTCGGTGGCTGATTTCTTAAAAAGAAACCATGCACCTTTCGCCTTATAGCACTTTTAACAAAATCACTAAATTTCGTAAGTCTATTGTCTTTTCTTTTCACTCTTCTCCTCTGCTTCTTATTAGGTGTCACCAGGGGGCCACAAGCCGATTCACTGCGCAGTTTGAACACTAATGATATGGATGTACCTGTAGCAACAGCAGTTTCTTCGGCGACCCAACTCACACTTTGGCCGGGATTTCTGCTCTTTAAATAATTGAAAACGTTTACGACTATTGTCCTCTCCTTACTTCTCAGCGTCTCACCTCGTTTTCGTTTCACCAAAACACCAGCCATTTCGATTCGATCGAACAGAAAATAAGACACACAACAGTAACACCAATGACAGATAGTGCTTCAAAACTTATGTTGCTGGCGGAACTGAGCACGTGCTCCACTCCGGGCGAGCATGCAGCGCGGGACGTGGCTCTTCTTTCCAGCGTGCAAACCTCGTAAATTTTTAAATAACTAAGACGTAATATAAACGATACTTGTATGCAATAAAATAACAATGGTAATCAATTGGCAGATAATTGTAGGAAGCTATTATGACGTAAAATATATATGTTCAGAGTTCCTTCAAGATAAAAGGTGAGGTAACAAAACCAGTGTAGGGGGGGGGGGGGGTCCGTTAAAGGGAAAATCCCATAAGACCCACAGTCATTTCTAAACGCTGGATGCTCTATATATCGACAATCTTTACATCCCACCTCCTAAAATGCGCGACGCTGCATCAGCTCGATATCCAGGCCCCTAAATTAATCAACAACAACACTGTTCTAGAATGTGTTCTTATTAAGCATCAATTTCCCGCATGAACGCGCTGCCATTTGGGGCTTTGCGGTCATGAAGCCCCGAGTATATTGGTGTGTGTTTGGAGTCTGTCTGATAAACTGCGTCATTGTGTGGTTGTACTAGCGTATGTATTCTGATGAGTTTTCCTGGAAGGGTACATTATGAAGAAAACCAATATTGATATTGCATCTTTTCAGTCGGTCAACACTATATAACACAAATTACTGGAACATGCGAAGAGAACTAAAAGAAAATACATCAGAACAGGATTCCCTCCAGGGCAATACTCACTTCACTACTTTGATTAAACTATTGTTCTGGCAATACATTTGGGAAGATCACAGGGGTAACTACTAAATAAATACACGGTATGCCAATAACTCAAATGTATTTGAATCAGAACAATTACAACAATGAACCTAAATTTGAAAGCAAATAAATAAATAAAAAGAAATCCAATCAAATAATAATAACAATCTGATATCAAACTCCAGTCAAAAATGAACCCCAATAGAATAGAATAAATACGTATAGAACAAAATCAGTCACCAAATGTGACGTTAGGTCCAAATATAAACAAATATCTGGCATATGACTGCATTCAAAAATAAATTTGAATTAAAAAATCTGTTTAGAATAAACAGCTCAGTAATTTTACGTTCCCACGATGTTACCAGTATTTCTGTCTGCCACTCTATAGCTCCCATTGTCAATACAGAAAGGTCCATGATAAAGACTTGCAAATTTTGCGTATACACGATTAATGACATCCAAAGGTACAGGCTTTCTGATCAACACGAGAGTAATTACACAAACCAATTACTATGGAAAAACAGCTGATTATTCATAATCAAAATATGACCGCTAATGGCCTTACATTTCTGTATGACCGCTAAGATATGGCTTCACTACTCTAACATGTCAATGAAACTAGGATGCATCTTTGAACCCCGATATCTCAATACTACAAGTATGAGATCGCCTCCAGTATAGCTATGCGTTACCTGTTCTTACGGGGGCAGATGACCTCGTAGTTCCGCCCTTAAAATAACAATAACTGACTAACCTGTTCTTACGGTACTAGTATGATTAAATCTAATAAGATGCCTTGTATCATTTTAACAGCAAGGTATGACTCCAATGGCGAGTACAGTTTCTTTATGAAATGCTCAGCTGCATTTATTCACAACAAATCCGGCATGACCTAATCAGACATCCACTCTAAACAACCGATTAATGTATAAATTAGGGGTGATACGTTTTGGATCCCAAGCCCTTCCCCTAACGGCATGCATGTGTTGGTTGGCTCCTTAGTTTAGGGGCTGCGACAACGCGGTCATGTAGCCCCATGTACTTTGGTTGTGTCTAGAATCTGTCGATAACCGGTGTTAATTGTGATGACTGTATTAGTGTGTGTTATCCGTTTTTAATTCAAGTAAGGACTGGCGACGATAATTACAAGTAGTTCCTACTTTCGCTGCCAAATGCTACCGTCCACGACACCTAGCTGTGTACTTCACTACTACTAGATGCCATCGCATCCAGCGTCCGGTGACTAACGTTGGAACTTAAGAGCATTAATCACACCTAACCTACAAATTTTGGCTTAACACAAGTGTAGTTAGTGGAAGGTTCTATGACGACTTCGGCCGGGTTTGAACCCGTGGCCTGGGACATAGAAACTCAGCATGCTACCAGCTACGCCACCGAAGCCGCCCATGCATGTGTTATTCTACGAGTTAAACCAAACTTGGAACGGAACCGGAAAATCGAAATCAACTATTGAGAAGGCCTTTTTGTCGCCTCATACGACAGGCAGGGGATAGCGTGGATGATTTCTACACTCCGCATCACGAGGGGCTTTCAAATCACTGTAAGTCGTGTTATGTCAGCCCTGTTAGTCACCTCCTACGACACGAGGGGCTTTCAAATCACTGTAAGTCGTGTTATGTCAGCCCTGTTAGTCACCTCCTACGACACGAGGGGCATACCGTGGGTGTATTCTGCCCCCCCCCCCCCATTCACTGGGGGAAGCTTACATATTGATAGGGAGACACACATGAGAGCCCAGATTCATCTCATAGTAGCCTATTTATCAAGGCAATAACTACCGCTCTCCAGAACAATTCGTGAAGATGATAGGCCTAATTAATGCACAAACGCGATGTTAATGCTTTAATTGTATGAATGGAAACTCAGTGTTTTTAAAAATTTTATTTATTAATTTCTTTTTCATGATTAGCTTCTGTATCTTCCAACCAATACATTGTTCGTTTTGCTATTTTCACCGATGATGGTAGAAAGAGAATTTTGAACTCGTCCTGCTGATGTATGGAGCCGTAATTTCTGATAGCTCTCAATGGTGGCTGTGTGGGCCATCCCTGTTCTCCAGAACCCAGGAAAGCGTATAATAATGCGTCCAGCTGGTAGAGAGCACTGGTAATATAGAACACTGTCTGCCATTCGCTAGAAGTCTGCAAACATACAATGTGACATGTTGTAATCAATAGAACAACTATGTAATCCTTGGACTAGTGTACCCTTCATTCTCCTCCTTTAACCGCCAGTAATGATAAGAGCATGAAATTTGAAAAACTGGAAACCGATACGTAGGCCCACAACTTAGGCATAGGATGCATGTGTTGTTTGTATACACACAGTACATGGGATGGTGTTGTAACGTTCAGTGTTCCTGTAACTAATATTGCTTCACTATGATCACAATAGATATAATAATAACAATAATAATATTTGTGCCCCCTTTCCCTGTTTCCCGGAAGATCTCTGCTAGTTAAGGTTTGGGAAGGATGAGGAGTACTGAGACTAGCCCGTGGGTGGAATTGGATCTTACTCCCTGAGACGCAATAAGACTTGGTTTCCGAGGGTTTGAAATAACAATCAGTTTACCTATCAACAAATACCGGTAGGTATGCAACAAAAGCAAGGTTACAATGGATTACTGACGTTAAAATGAAATGGCCTACGTGCCCTGATAAATTTAAAATATATTAAACATTTCAAGACGTTGTCACGACACAAACCAATGGACGACTACGTTGAGGGTGGTGATATACACAAGGCACACGGGTTGTCATGATATATGGAACACTAGTCAGATATACATAACGCGATCTTAGGTGAAACTGACATCAAACCAGTCACCAAATTCTACATCCCTGGGTATCATATACCGCTACGACCGTGTAGGACGTCCTAGTGGAGGCACTGCCATAATCATAACGTCCGACCTGGTGCACCAACGCATCCCCACTCCCAACGACCTGACGTTTATTGAGGCTACTATAGTACAGGACGAACTATCTAGCGGCCCGTACCGTCTTGTCTCCTGCTACATGCCACCAAGCGCGCCGTTTAGTCCGTCCGATATGGAGGCTCTGTTACCTGACAACATCCCTGTGATATTGACGGGAGACTTTAACTCCAAAAATCGTCTATGGAATAGTCGACTCACGGAGGTCAAGGCAGGCTTCTTGAAAAATATGCGATGATCATGGATCTTTATCCCACCCTCCGCCTGGCGTTACGTATTTTCCGTTTGATTCGAATAGACTTCCGTATGTCCTGGACATTGCCATCAGCAAAGACCTCGACATGCCTATCGAAGTCACTAACCTCAATGCCTTTAACTCTGATCACGATCCCATCCTCACACTAGCTACCAACCTTCCCGGTCCATAATCCCTCTTCATGCCCGTAAGATAGATTGAGAATATTTCCAATATATCCTGAAAACCACCGTTGCTGGTAAACCCAGCATTCGCTGCGAGGAAGACATTGACTCCCTCGTAGAGAAGTTCACCAACTCACTCCTACACGCAGCCCATACCGCAGCTATCGGTCCCAAACACAAACTACACAAGCCTTTTTCTTTTTCCATTCCCCCTGCTCTTCAAGCTCTCATCAAGCGGAAGAACATGATCAGGTGGGGGTGGCAAACCACACGTGATCTTCCCAACAAGCAAGAATGATACAGGCTTAAAAGTCAGATCCATTCGCCTATGATTACCCTCCGTAACAAGAAATGGCAAAGTAAATTAGAAAGCATGGCTGGGAATTTCAGCTCCCTGTACGGTATGGCCAAAAGACTACTAAAAAGAACTGGCATTCCACCATTACACTGGGTACGTGGAATTGTTTTCACCAACACTGTTAAGGCTAAAGCCCTGGCGGATTCTTTTGAGAAAGCCTGCGAGCCCAACCAGGAACCTTGTGACGATGACTTTGTTGACGAGGTCCGTCGCGATCTTCATGGGGGATTTCAGGTAGAGCTTCTCCAGGGCTTAAGATTTGTCTCGCCGTCCGAACTGCTCAATCTCATTAAGAAGCTGAAAACCCGAAAGGCTCCCGGCCCTGACGAAGTATCACCTTCCTATCTCAAGAACTTAAGCAAGAATGCCTTAACTTGTTTAACTATAATTTTTAACGCCATTTACCGATTCGTCTACTTTCCTACAGCCTGGAAAGTAGCTAAAGTTATTATGATCCATAAGCCTAACACAGACGGCACTTTACCCCAAAATTACAGGCCAATCAGCTTACTTTCGGTCCTCTCCAAGCTCTCCGAAATGACCCTACTTTCCATGCTTAATTCCTACATTTCTGACATCATTAATGATGAGCAGTTCAGATTCAGCAAAGGCCATTCCACGGTGCAACAACTTCTTAGGTTCATAGAGATTATCACGCGCGCCTTTAACGAACGTCGTATGCCAGGAGTCTGCTTCTTAGACATCAGTCGTGCTTTTGATAAAGTTTGGCACAGCGGTATGCTGTAAAAAATGAAGCACAAGGGATTCCCAGATCACTTACTTAAGGTCCTCAATTCCTACCGTAGGAAAAGGAAATTCTATGTCCAAGTGGTTGACGCCCAATCCTCACTTAGGAAAATCAAAGCCGGTGTACCGCAAGGTAGTGTCATAGCTCCCGCCCTCTTCAGCGTCTACATTTCTGATATCCCCAAAACAGATGCTACCAGTCTCCACTTATATGCAGATAATAATGCTATCTCAACCACCTTCTTGAAAGGACATAGAGTTGAAGCCAACCTCCAAGTCTCTTTAGACACCTTAGAGCCCTGGCTAAGGGATTGGAGAATCAAAATTAACGTCAGTAAATGTGCCGTCACGCTGTTTACCAAAAGACGCAAGTACACCGAAGTCCAGGACCTAAACGTCTTTGGCGAAGTAATCAGATGGCAGCCAGCCACAAAGTATCTGGCAATCACGCTTGATCGAGGCCTTACTTTCGCACAGGAGGTCACTCAGCGCGCAAACCTAGCGAAAGCGACTCAAGCGAAACTCTGGTCCCAGAGCGCATTAGATGACAAGAGCAGACTCCTTACATACAGCACAATTGTGCGTCCTGTTATGTAATATGCCAGTCCTGTTTGGGGCTACGCCGCTCCCTCTACTATCAATAAACTTCAGGTCGTTCAGAACAGAGCGCTGCGCACAATATCAGGCGTCCCCTGGTACGTGCGCAATGCTCAATTACACACCGACTACAATCTCCCGACTATTAGTCAGAGAATACATAAACAGGCAGTAAGAGTATATAGAACAGCCACACTTAGTACAAACCCACTCATCATCAGACTGGGTGATTAGCAAGCCGGGGGGAGCCGTCATAAGCGCCCTCGCATTATTATCGAATAATTTTCCTCTTCACAACAAACTTGCTACTATAGCTCACCTTTTCTTCTCTTAAGAACTTTCACATTTCGATTTCACTTCAAATCATTGACTTCTTTCAGAACTTCTCATCTTTACTATCCTTTTTATATTCTGTATTTCCTGCACCTAGGTCACATTCTGACCAATTGGATTTCATTGTAATCACCCAATCACCCTCACACTATTGCAGTTGGTCGAAACCCCCTCTGATATAGCACTCAACGCCCTCGGGCTGACAGGCTAGAATAATCCACATCCGCTTCGCCGGCTTCGAATGCGTGCGTCAGGTCAGGTCAGGACATAACGCGAAAGATGGAAATTAAAATTCCCTGCCGGCAGTACTACACTAAGATGTAACAGCAAACCAAACCTACCTTCGTTAACAATATTAAATGTTTAAAAGAATCCTAAGATTAAAGCACACACAAAACAAACCCCTGTTCAGAATTGAAAACCCCTGACGTCGATTAAGCAGAAATAAAACGAAATTATAATTGCCACAAGCAGAATCAAAGTTCCTAACGAGAAACCAACGAAAGATCAACCCAAAATAAACACGTGTCAACACAACCCGAAAATAAAAAACTGATTACATAAATCAAATTAACTTCACAAATAGAATTAGGTTTTTATTTATTCATTTATTTATCGTATGGCTTTTAGAGCCGGGAGTGTCCGAGGATATGTTCGGCTCGCCAGAGGCTGTAGCTTCTTCAAGCGGACACCACTAGGGTGAGCTACATGTTCCGTTCAATTTCAAGTAGTTCCAACTTTCGCTACCTGATATCAATGCTACCTAGTGGTGAACGTTGGAACTTTGATAGAGCGTTCCGACGAAATATAACCTAGAAATTTAGCTCCACACAAGTTTAGTCTGTGGAAGGATCTTTTATATGCCATAAATCTATGACATGGGACCGCCGGCTTTACTTCCCCTCCGAAGGAAGGCATACTGAAGGATTTTAACCCTCTTAAAAAATCCGTCGACTTCGGCCGGGTTTGAACCCGCCATCTTGGGCACAGCAGTTCAGCATGCTACCAACTACGCCACCGAAGCCGCTGTAGAATTAGGTAAATGAAAATGAAAATATTTAAAACTAGAGGTTGGTGAGGATCATAACTCCCAGAGCAGGATACGTCGGAGAAGTGCGATCCTATCCTGTTGGCAATAGCGAGATGGTCCGTGATGATGACTCCGTTGATGGAGACTCCGGTATTGTCAATGATGTCGGGAGTCCGGAGATCCCACGAAGCTTTGTCCACACTTGAGATGAAGGAGTATGTGCCATCCTACGAGGTGTTTTATGGCTAGCTCATTTGCTATATGCTGTTTTGAAAAAATAGCTTTTCTACACTTCTAGAACTTCACATCATGTTAAACAAAAGATATGTTTGTGTTTTCGCACATGCAACTTACTGTATATCCAAGTGATTACTTTTCAAAGACGTTGAAAGGAACTTTATTCAGTAATTTTCTAGTGTTAACCATTTCAAAGTTCACCTCTTTGTTATTTAAAATCGTTTTCTTGTCATTTCTTACAAGAGCTTCTGGACTCAGACCCTTCCTCTTTGTCAAAATATAACCTTGTAATTTCTACTTAAAGTATTTATGTACATTTTTAGTTGCTATTATTCAACTCATTTACGGAATCTATGTTAACTGTTACAAATGATATGTAAATGAATTTAAATATCTGTTAACCTTTGATCTTCTGATGGACCACTGCTCATTATTAAGTTTAATTATTGCTGCACTCAACTCCCATCTAATTTCATCCAAGCATTTGCTTGTTGCTTGGGCATCGCTCCTTACCAGTACGGTACCTATTGTGCCAGATCCTTACCTAACAGGCAAACAGTAAATAAACCGAGTATTTAAATAGGAATGCACACGCACCTGACACTAAGTGTATCCCCTTTTCTAGTGCTACTTTCAAACTAACCAGATTTAACCTGACCTCAATTGCCGTCATTCCATCAGTTTTATGTTGAATGAGTGTGGGAAATTTAAAAGTGCTGAAGTTAGGAAACATCATTAACATTGTAGTATCTTGACAGGCTGTGTTTGTGGCTTTACACATCCATATATTTTACCCCTACCTGTAATTCCAGTCCAACAGGCAGAAAAGAGGAAATTAAGATCACTCTTCAGATGGATGCAACTTTTAAGCAGTAATTACCCTATGTTAATGAAGGAAAAACAACTTACCAGAGGCACTTCTGTATGCTCTTTTCGCATTATAATCAATTAATCCTTGAGTTATATCAATTATATCTTTAATATTTACTCTTAGCCTCAATAGACATTTGTTGGTAGGATCATTTGCAAGAAGATCATCAACCTGAAAAATTATCAATACATCATGTCAACAGCTTTAAAGAACAACGTCCTATTTGAAAATACAGTATTCAATACAGTAAAAAATTACCTCTTGCAATTGCAATAGATTATTCTGTATAATCCCTGGTAGATCGGCGTCCGTTTCTGCATCTGTTCAAAAATACCAACAAAAATTTGTAATGAACAAGATTGCAACGAACACTGTTAGTTACACAGAACAGAATACAAATCTACTTTGTGTTACCATTGTCTCTTGTTATTTAGCATAGAAAGTATATGAGAAGTTGCACCAAATCTAAGATATACATGCAATATCGAACTGAGCTAGTAACCAAAGAGGATATAAGAGCTCGTAACAGCACAATGCAGAGCTAGTATTTCATTCATTGTACACACATCAAAAAAAGTTTTGCATCACCTCGGTTCCAAGAGTTCCGGAACCTTTAAATACAAAGGGAATAGAGATCAACACAAACAACATTTCAGCTCGTTTTATTGCTCATGAGACCCACACATTGCATGTTGTACCATCATACAGCTAGACTTTCAGCATTTGTGGTCCAGATTGCAGTACACACCACTACCTCTAATACCCAGTAGCACGTCCTCTTGCATTGATGCATGCCTGTATTCGTCGTGGCATACTATCCACAAGTTCATCAAGACACTGTTGGTCCAAATTGTCCCACTCCTCAACGACAATTCGGCGTAAATCTCTCAGAGTGGTTGGTGGGTCAAGACGTCCATAAACAGCCCTTTTCAACATATCCCAGGCATGTTCGATAGGGTTCATGTCTGGCGAACATGCTGGCCACTGTAGTCGAGCGATGTCGTTATCTTGAAGGAACGCATTCACAAGATGTGCACGATGAGGTCGAGAATTGTCGTCCATGAAGACAAATGCCTCTCCAATATTCTGCCGATATGGGTGCACTATGGGTCGGAGGATGTCATTCAGGTATCGTAAAGCCGTTTCGGAGCCTTCCATGACCACCAGTGGCGTACGTCGGCCCCACATAATGCCACCCCAAAACATCAGGGAACCATCACCTTGCTGCACTCGCTGGACAGTGTGTCTAAGACGTTCAGCCTGACCAGGGTGCCTCCAAACACGTCTCCGACGATTGTCTGGTTGAAGGCATATGCGACACTCATCGGTGAAGAGAACGTGATGCCAATTCTGTGGGGTCCATTCAGCATGTTGTTGGGCCCATCTGTACCGCGCTGCATGGTGTCGGGGTTGCAAAGCTGGACCTCGCCATGGACGTCGGGAGTGAAGTTGCGCATCATGCAGCCTATTGCGCACAGTTTGAGTTGAAACACGACGTCCTGTGGCTGAACGAAACGCATTATTCAACATGGTGGCATTGCTGTCAGGGTTCCTCCGAGCGACAATCCGTAAGTAGCGGTCATCCACTACAGTAGTAGCCCTTGGGCGGCCTGAGCGAGGCCTGTCATCGACAGTTCCTGTATCTCAGTACCTCCTCCATGTCCGAACAACATCGCTTTGGTTCACTCTGAGACGCCTGGAAACTTCCCTTGTTGAGAGCCCTTCTTGACACAAAGTAACAATGCGGACGCGATCGAACTGCGGTATTGACCTTCTAGGCATGGTAGAACTACAGACAACATGAGCAGCGTACCTTCGTCCTGGTGGAATGACTGGAACTGATCGGCTGTCGTACCCCCTCCGTCTAATAGGCCCTGCTCATGCATGGTTGTTTACATCTTTGAGCAGTTTTAGTGACATCTATGAACAGTCAAAGGGACTGTATCTTTGATACAATATACACAGTCAACGTCTATATGCCGGAGATCTGGGAACCGAGGTGATGCAAAACTTTTTTTGATGTGTGTACAATGCCAGTATTATTTTGGTGAGCAGAGCTCTTCATAAACAGGGAAGCGCGATTTCCCGTGCAGGCGCCATTATTGACCCAAGGAAGGAAGATTGTAGTTTTACGTGACCGTGAATCTTGTGATTATGAGCCACGGGACCTCCTTTTTACGTGGAATCCGAACCACAGGACATGGCATTTCACATCGAAAATCTCACATGCATTGACCGGGAATCGAACCCGGACCGCCGTGGTGAGAGGCATACAGCTAGACCGCTGAGCCACCACGCCTCTATTGTTGACCCAAGCACGACGCTCGTTACAATATTACTGCGGTAGGTAAAGTAAGCAAAAATTGTAGTTGAAAGGGGCAAAACAGCGAGATCATCTGCCCTCTTAACCCAGATAAACGTATACAAATTTAGAATTAGCTTAAAATTTACAGTGGACGCCTAAATATGATTAATGTCTAAAATAAAAAGTAGGTAATATAATTATAATAATAAACAAAAAACATCTGAAAAAACAAAAATCCAGAATTTCAAATATAAATATTTCTGTCAATACACACTTGTAAATTCAAATAGTTGGCCCTTACCCATTCACACTCATAAAGCAGATGACGCAGTCACCACGTCAACGGCTAATGTTAGTTCGAGTGTTATCTGCACACAAAGCTTTCTTCGTAAATCAGCAAGTTCCACTCACTCGATTAAAATGAGCGCCACGGTAAATTCTGCTCCACGGGTCCAAAGTGGAGGGTCTTTCCCTCTCATTAAGTACAAGTGGATGGATCTTGCATGACCTATCCTTAGCCTACACAATATGATGAACCGAAAGGAGCACCACCACACGTGTGTAGTTCTCTTGTTCGCACCCAGTTTACTAGGCATTGGGTAAGCTAGCCATTTACTCTCCCAGAATACTTGTACTTGTCAGCGTAACTAAGAGCGAATATCTCTAGCAGGTACCTCCATTGACCGAGATGGTGGCGATACCGCCTCTTTATCAGCTTTCTCAGCCACACAAAGGTGATACGAGTGTAACCGCGGCGCAACCCGGGTAGTAGGTCGTGGATTCGCTGCACTAAGTGGTGTTCCGGGAAGCATGTAGCAATTGACTGCAACGAACTCAAAGAGTCGGTACACACAAAAAAAGGGGATTCGTGCATCCTGTAGTGCAAATTGCAGAGCTCACAGATGGCAACGACCTCCGCAGTAAAGACTCTACAGGTATCATGCAAATAATAATAATAATAATATCGTATGGCCTCGGATGACTGGTGCAAGCTTTGTTAATTGACACCCAGAGGGTAGCTTGCATGTCGAATTTCGTCGTTCCTTTGAACGCTATGAAAGTCAAGGAGGTGAGATATCTAAACTCCTTGACACTACAGCGCTTTCAAGTAGAGAATGGAGGAACTTTGTGTTGCCGGAAAATCCCGAGATTAATTTTGCCATTGAACACGGCCTACTGAATTCAAATGGGTTCTTTAACCTGCCAACAACGTATGACATGAGCATCGTGATTTTTGTCGCCTTCAAAAATCACTTACCATGGCCAGGGGCGAACCTGCAATCTTGGGGTTGGTAGTCCGACACTATAACCACTCACCCACCGTGGCAAGCATCATGCAAAGAGATATTGGTATTTGCACAAACAAAAACGTAAGCACAACCAGCCTTCTGGTTCACCTTCGAATCATCCATGTAGAGAATGCCAGCGTTTGGAAATTGGTTAACTTTGCTGTGGAAATTGGAGGCATACGTGTTGACCTTGGCGTAGATAACCGAATTTCCGGACGCGGGCGTTGCCAGGTAGGCACCTCTCTAGGTGTCCGGATCATACAGGGACCTACCGTTACTCCTAATTCATTACACGAGCTATCGAGTCGAATACCAACCGACAGGATGGCGCGTGGCTGGTTGGCGTACCTGTGGTGGTATTGGGTACTGAAGAGAGCTCGATAGCTCGTATGATGTGGCATTTGACGCACATTGGCAGCATAATGTTTTGTAGTGTCTTTAATTGATAGCTGGAACACATGATTCGGCGAGTTGGCTGGGAATTGGGCTGGTCCAGAAGGCAACGGGAGCAAGCCTAACGCCACTATGGGGGAAACTGTCCAGCATTTTCAAGGTTGCCGGCCTTACTGAACTGTTATGCCACAGAATCATAGTCAAGCCGGGAAAGGACGAGGGCTTGATAGAACTTGGCCGCCTACGTAGTGCCACTAAGAAACTTGAGCATTTTCAGTTTCCTGAGACACCTCGTTTTATGTTGTTGTATATGTTGCTGCCGTGTTAGCTAGCTGTAAAAATGGAGTCCCAGGAAGCGATGTGTCATCCACAGGCAACACAGCATCCCGGAGGTGTAGTTCAGGGTGTAAATGTAGCCTCCATAGCCGAAAAAAATGACAACGGAGGATTTTGCTTCTGAGCATTTGGATGACCTGAAGAAGCTTCTGGAAAATTTACAAGCCGGAAAGATGAAGATAAACCTATGAAAACCACACTTTTGTCAGAGAGACATCTTATACTAGGGGCATATCGTGGTCGGAGATGGAATGAGGCCCAACCCATTTAAGATAGAGGCGATTTCGATGAACCCGAAACCGACCCAACTCAGGCATGTAAGGCAGTTCTAAGGAATGTGTAACTTATTCGCTAATCATTATGCAGGTTATAATGAGACTGTGGTGCCGTTGAAGGACTTGCTCAAGAAGAACAACCTCTGGACTGGGAAGGTAGGAGACAGAATGATTTTCAGCGAACAGGATCTTTTGTTGGACAACATCAAATTAGGGTATCCAGATTTCAAGAAACAATTTCTAATCCAGTGAGATGCATAAGAATTATGCTGTAGGCTCCCAGAAGGACCCGGAAAGTCTACTGCCGCATGTACGAGCTCACGAAGTCAACTACACTGTCACGGAATTGGAGACGTTGGCAGTGATACACGTACTTCAACACTGACGCAAGATGGAATGTGGTTTCAAAATATTGTTCATGATGGACAAACCAGCATCGCCAGCGAAAGGGTGAGACGGTGGGCATTGTTTTCCAGCAGTTTGACATTGGTATTGAGTACTGTCCAGGAAAGGAGAACACCATTTTCCAGACACGATCAGCAGTAACCATGAAGATCAACAGGCCGAGATACAACAAGTAGAGATTGTGCTAGAAGACCACGAATTCTTCGAGGAGTTAAGAAACCTAGGACGTGAGCAGTAGGTGACCCATGAACCAGAATGTTGGTAGACTACTTCAGGAGGAAGTGACAGCCAGGAGCATCGGCGTATGTTGAAGCAGAGAATATAGGAGACCGTTATGCTATGCCCAATACAGAAGGCGTCATAGTAAGCAGTTCCTGATCAAGCTCAGAACCAAGATCGTGCGATCATTGGGGAATTTTCATTTTTGCTAACCAAACACTAGTCGTATTTCATCAGTGTTGAATTTAAGAGAGAGCTGGAAAGACTCGAGATACGACATGTCCTAATCTAATCTATGCGGGAAATCTCCACTTTTTTTGCCGTATTAACTGCCCTGACGCACATTGGCTTTGGATAAATGTATTTCCCCTGTTAGAATCATGTATTAACAACATCGTTCACGAATCAATCGGTCAGATTCCAGCCGTGGTCCATTTAAAAAGACACCTCGAGCGTTCGTGGAAATATACTCATAGCATAAGACCATTGAGAGTCGGAAAGCAGGTCCTGATCAAAGAGCTTGGGTGGTTGGTTCCTTAGTTTAGGGGCTGCGACAACGCGGTCATCTAGCGCCGTGTACTTTGGGTGTGTGTAGAATCTGTCTGACAACCAGTGTTAATTGTGATGGCTGTATTAGTGTGTGTTATCTGTAATTCAGGTAAGGACTGCAGACGATCAATTTCAAGTAGTTCCTACTTTCGCTATCAAATGCTACTGTAAATGGCACCTAGCTGCCTACTTAGCTACTAGATGCCATCGCAACTAGAACCTGGCGGCGGACGTTGTAACTTAATAGAGCATTAATCAAAACTAACCTATAAATTTAGCTTCACACAATTGTAGTTAGTGGAAGGTTCGTTTACATGTCATAAATCTATGACATGGGCCCGCCGGCTTTAGTCCCCTCTGAAGAAAGGCATTATGAGGGATTTTCAACGATCTTAAAAATTCAGACGACTTCGGCTGGGTTTGAACCCGCGAGCTTGTGCATAGAAGCTCAGCATGCTACCAACTACGCCACCTGTCTCCTCTTCTTTTCATAAGCATTATGAATGAAGTCCTTAAGTTGGTTAAGACGAGAGATACGACATCCAATGCAATGGTGTTTGCAGACGATGTCATGACCTGGGGAGAAAAAGAAGATGACATCCAACAACGACTAAATTGGTGGAAGGCAGGTTTTGACAAGTTTGGGTTACAGATCAGCCAAACAAAAACCGTATGTTTGGTGATGATCAGGGAAAACAAACCTAGCCATCGAAATAGTTCAACATTGTAAATACCTTGGCAGCGTTTTGTCGACAGATAATAGGTTAACCCAAGAAACCAGCAGTAGGATTCAAGCAGCTGCGAACTTTTACAATCTGTTTCACAGCTTCTATGTGACAAAAGCTTTCCTAATACCGGCCGCGGTGGTCGAGAGCGCTAAGACGCTACCTCGTGCCTCGCTGGCATCGGGAGAGCGTGGGTTCGATTCCCACCTCGGCCATCCTGAAAATGGTTTTCGTGGTTTCCCATTTTCATCACCAGGCAAATGCCGGGACGGTTCCTTTCAATAGGTCCACGGCCGATTTCCATCCAATATCCCTTCCCTGACCCGTCCTGAAAAGAAAAGTACATGGCCATTGGCTGCATTAATAAAATTATAAAAGCTTTCCTAAGGAAGCTAAAATATCCGTGCACAAATACTACTTACTTCCCATATTGACCTATGGTCTAGAAGCTGCTACAATGGCTCCCCGGTACAACAGCCGGGTACAAGCAATTGAGATGAAATGTCTAAGATCAAGTATTCAGAAGAGCAGACGAGACAGAATCAGTCTGCCTAAAGCTACGGCTGACAAGAAGTGTGCTTGACATTCTTGAGGAGTCGAGATTGAAATGGTTCGGTCATCTGATGAGGATGCCCTCGAGTAGAACACCCAAAGCCTATTTCGAAAGGGAGATAATTGGCAAGAGACCAAGAGGTAGACCTCGAGATGGGTGGATGAAGCAGGTCCACAGAGCTTTGACTAAGAGGAGCGTAGAGTGGAGGACAGTGGCGGCAGGACTGACAGCTATGGAAGGTGCTTGTTCATTCCCACACCCGGCCTGCTGGAGTGGAGAATCGATGAGGATGGTTTGTATTTATTTATCGTATGGCTTTTAGTGCCGGGAGTGTCCGAGGACATGTTCGGCTCGCCTGAGTCTGTAGCTGCTTCCAACAGACACCCTTAGGGTGAGCTACAAGTTCCGTTCAATTTCAAGTAATTCCAACTTTCGCCACCAGATATCAGTGACACCTACTGGTGAACGTTGTAACTTTGATAGAGCGTTCCGACGAAATCTAACCTAACAATTTAGCACATGTTTAGTCTGTGGAAGGATCTTTTACATGCCAAAAATCTATGACACTGGACCGCCGGCTTTACTTCCCCTCCGAAGGAAGGCATACTGAAGAATTTTTAATGCTCTTAAAAAATCCGACGACTTCGGCCGGGTTTGAACCCGCTATCTTGGGCACAGCAGTTCAGCATGCTACCAACTACGCCACCGAAGCCGCTGATGAGGATGATGATGATGATGAAATGGTAGTCACTTTCAACATCTCTTGTGAACTGGAACTGTCGGAACGCAATGTGAAGAAAACGACTGTACATTTGTTACTCTCAGCACTTCCACAATACTTCCACCGAAGTTAAAAAAAAAATAGTATTCTTCACTTGAAGATATTTGGAACTATATTGTGTAATAACTAGATTTGTATGTGTAATACAACGTCAGAATATAATACAAAGTATTGAGTCAGGTGACTTTACGAACACCCTGTATTTCCGGTACAGTTGACAATAATGTCAATGGTAATGTCTTCCAGAATAGGAAAGAAGATATGAAAATAATATATTGTCCAAGTGGAAGCCAGTCTCTGCTCTTCACCAGAATTAATAATTAAAATTAATGACCTTTAAATGGGACATGACAATGGCATGGATGACCTTATATGTAATTTAAATTTTAACCAGACACAACCCGTACAAACAACGTGAAACACCAGCCTATATATGATTCAAGATTTCCTCTTACTTTTACAGTATAATTACAATATATATATATTTAGAATTTGGCCAATTATAGACCGCTTTGAACCTAAGACTAACGGTACATTGTTTCGTTTTTTCTTTTCTTCCCAAAACTTCTTCATACGTTGGCTGATGGCCTGCCTCTGTTCCGCTGATAACACTCTCCGTGGTTGATGTGGGACTTGCAGAATCGAAAAATCTGCAGTAGTGATCAGTCGCCGGAATTCCACCCTATTAGAAATTAGATTATATATGAATGGAAGAGATGAGAGGAGAAAAGCAGAATACAGACGTCTGAGAAATGAGGTTAACAAGAATTGCAAGGAAGCAAAAGAAGAATGGTTGAAAGAGAAATGTGCAGGTATAGAAAATTGTCTGAAATTAGGAAAGGTAGATACAGCTTTTCGAAGGACTAGGAGTACTTTCGGGGAAAGGAAGACTTAAGTGCTGTAATATTAAGGACTAAGATATAAAACCTCGAACAGATAGGGAAGAAAAGGTGGAAAGATAGAAAGCTTACATAGAGTGTTTGTATAAGGGAAAAGATATTGAGAATCATGTAATGGAAAGGGAAGAGGAAATTGATGAGGATGACAAGAAAGGTGATTTAATATTGAGATCAGAATTTGACAGAGCATTGGAAGACTCAAGCAGGAACAAAGCACCAGGCATAGATGATATACCGATTGAGTTGCTAAGCTGCATAGGTGATGAAGGTCTGACAAGGTTATTTCACTTGGTGTGACGGAGTCGACTTAAATTCCTTTTTACTGCCACTTGCACACTGATCAGACTTAACCTGTCCTCAATTGCTCTCATCCCATCAGTCCTGTTTATGGTGTATCAGTAAAGAGGAAATTAAGATCCCTCTTCAGGTGGATGCAACTTTTAAGCAGATATAACCCCATGTTAAACGTAGGGAAAAAAACTTACCGACAGAAGCTACTGCTGCATTTTCTGTATGAAGTGAAGAGTCGATAATCTTAGTGCCTAATTCAATTAGCTCTTCAAAATCCTTTTTTCGCTGCAGGAGAACTTGATTGGTAGGATCAGCTGTAAGAGCTGCCTCAACCTAAAAAATGATCAAAGCATCACGTCAACATAATTGCAAAGATTTAAAGAACAACGTCCCACTTGAAACTATAGTATCAATACACCAAGAAATTACCTGTTGCAATTCCTTTGTATGTTTATTTAAATTTTCTTGTACGTCGGCGTCCTCTCCCCGATCTGTTTTAAAACAGCAACAAAAGTTTGTAATTAAACAGCAAGACTGCAACGAACACTTTTAGTTACATAAAACACAAAGCAAATCTATATTCTGTTACCGTTGTTTCTATAATTGAGAGGAGGAACACCTGATTCGGCGAGTAGGCTGGTACGGAAGACACCGGTAGCCAGCCTAACGCCACTATGGTGGATACTGTCCAGCATTTTCGGCGTTGCCGGCCTTGCTGAACCGTATGCCGCAGAATCTAGTCTAGCCGGGACAGGACAAGGGCTTGGTAGAACCGTAGCAGCACCGCACGTAGTGCCACTAAGAAACTTGATCATTTTCAGTTTCCTGAGACACGCCGTTTTAGTTTTCGTATATGGTGCTGCTACGTTAATTTGCTGCCAAAATGGAGCCCCAGGAAGCGATAAGGGTCAACCACCGGAAACCCAGAATCCCTGAGATGTAGTTCAGGGTGTAAATGTAACCTCCGGAGCCGACAAAAATGAACGACGGTGTTTTCGCTGCTGAAAAACGAAAACCCCGGTCGTGAGCTCACCCGTCGAGCCGGTTAATAGCTAGCTGTAATTGCCGTGCCACGATTGCCATACTTCCAGAGCTATAATGTACAGTACAGTACATACAGCGATGGAACTACCGAGGGACCGTCGGTGGCAACAATGCCGTTTATGGCAATCTCGATCAAGGTGACACTCAGCACAGACCCCTGAGGAACTCCATTTTCCTGTGTGTAATATTGCGATAATGTCCTACCAATTCTTACTCGGATGAGTCGGACGGACATAAAATTCGCAATGAATATCGGGAGATTGCCACGGAGTCCCCACTCCTGAAGGGACGAATATAATGGTAATAATACCAATTATAATTATTATTGCTATTAATATTAATAATATGCTCAGATCATTGTCTAATAAAATACAAAGCAATTATGGCCCTCCTTGTGCTCAGGCGGCTAGGACTATCCAACTAACTTGTTTGTCCCCAGAGGTGGAACTCATTGGGCCATGTGTAAGTAAGGCTAGCAACCTGCTTCACTTGTCCATTCTAAATCTGATAAAAATGTTAGGAGCCAGCCTCGGACCTATGGAAGTGATGGAGTCCACTCTTATCTGGCGGACTTCTTGGAAACAAACAGGCAAACGAACCGGTGCTATTAATTTTGAGGGTGATTGTGTAAGGAAGAAAGTAGAGCTAGCTGTGTCAGCAAGTAGGATAAGATTGGATATTCTAGGGATTAGTGAGGGAGATAAAGGGGAGAAAGTAGGAGATTACTAGGTATACTTGTCAGGTGTAAAACGGGAGAGGGAAAGGGGGAGACTAGGGCTGTATATCAAAAGAGCGTAACTTAGTTTCTGAGGTGTTGTTGTTTGAGTCTTCAGTCTTTCGACTGGTTTGATGCAGCTCTCCATGCTTCCCTGTCCTGAGCTAATCATTTCATCTCTACATAGCTACCACACCGTACATCCGAGGCAATCTGTTTAACATATTCTAACCTTGGTCTACCCCTACAGTTCTTAACTTCGACTCTTCTCTCTATAACTAAGTTTGCTATTCCTGGGTATCTTAGTATGTGTCCTACCAACCTATCTCTTCTCTTCATTGGCAGTTGCCAGAAACATCTCTCCTCTCCCACTCGTCTTAATACCGCTTCATTCATAACCCTATCTACCCATCTGATCTTCATCATTCTCCAGTAACACCACATTTCAAACGCTTCAATTCTCTTCGTTTCTGCTGCACCAATAGTCCGAATTTCACTTCCAGAGAACGCAACGCTCCAGACAACGGCTTTCAAAAATGACTTCCTAATACCTAAATCTATATTCGATGTCAACAGATTCCTTTTATGTAGAAATGCTTTCCTTGCCTGTGCAACCTACTTTTTATATCCTCTTTGCTTCGTCCATCACTGGTTATTTTGCTTCCCAAGTAACAGAAGTCACCTACTTCCTTTACCTGTTCACCTGCCAATTCGACATCCATAGAGGTTTCTGATTTTTTCCCCTGCATCCCAATATTTTTGTTTTACATTTATTAACTTTCCTCAAGACAGAATCCATACCATTTAAAAACCCATTCAACTCCTCTGGTGTTATCAGAAAATCTCAGAGTTGAAATTATTTCTCCTTCAATCTTTACTCCTACTTTGAATTTTTCTCCATTTTCTTTCATTGCTTGTTCAATGTTTGGATTGAAAAGTATTGGAGATTATTTGCAGTCTTGCCTTACACCTTCCTGAATACCAGCTTCTCTTTCATGTCCTTCAGCTCGAATGACTCCTGTCTGGTTTCTGTATAGATTGTGGAGCACCCTCCTATCCCTGTACTTTATTCCAATCGTCTTCAAAATGTCAAACAACTTACTCGAATCAACGTTATCAAAAACCTTTTCTAAGTTTTCAAATGCCATGAACGTTCTATTAACCTTCCTTATTCTGGCTTCCAAAATCAGCCTAAGACTTAGTATAGCTTCCCTTGTTTCTACGTTTCTCCTGAAGGCAAACTGGTCTTTATCCAACTCTCTTTCTATCTGTCTATCCATCCTCCTGTAAATTATTCTAGTTAGGATCTTTGAAGCAAGAGTGGTCAAGCTGATTGTACGGTAATCTTCACATCTGTCAGCTCCTGTTTGCTTCGGTATGGGGATAATAACATTCTTTTTGAAATCAGAGGGTACCACACCTGTCTCATAAATCCTACACACCAAGTGAAATAACTTTGTCAGACCTTCATCACCTATGCAGCTTAGCAACTCAATCGATATATCATGCCTGGTGCTTTGTTTCTGCTTGCGTCTTCCAATGCTTTGTCAAATTCTGATCTCAATATTAAATCTCCTTTCTCATGCTCATCAATTTCCTCTTTCCTTTCCATTACATGATTCTCAATATATTTTCCCTTATACAAACACACTATGTAAGCTTTCTATCTCTCCATCGTTTCTTCCCTATCTGTTAAGAGGCTTTCCATCTGTGTACTTAATATTACAGCACTTACTGTCGACCAAAGTATTATGTGCACTCGAGTTTGAAGGTTGTTTGTGAAGTAACCAATAGACCTACATAAAATCCAATAACATCGTCATTTTCGTCGTTCTATTTTACGTTAGGTCATGTAGGTTTGGAATTTTTAATTTATATTTTAATATTTTTTTATCGCAGTTGGAACACAAAAAGGGCACGGTTTTAAGCGTGTTTCAACCATGTGTTATTTCCTCGTACAAATACAAACCGATATAAAATAAGTGAATTAATTTACGTATTTCACAGTCATACAGCATAACTTTTTGATGTATAACGATTACAACGCAACCAAGAACTACATTTTCCAACCACCCCGAGCCGAGAAAAAGTTACCTTACAACAATAATAACAACTTTGTTTTTTGGACATACAAAATTGTGAAATTAGTAAACCAGTTATACAACATTCCAATGTATATTGTGTTAAAATTTGGATTCGATCTGATGACGGGCTTTTGAGATAATAATTCCTAAATGTGACGCATGGTTGAAACACGATTAAAAACGTGCACTTTTTGTGTTCCAACTGCGATAAAAAATATTAAAATATAAATTAAAAAATCCAAACCTACATGAACTAACGTAAAATAGAACGACGAAAATGTTGATGGTATTGGATTTTATATAGGTATATTGGTTACTTCACAAACAACCTTCAAACTCGAGTACACATAATACTTTGGTCGACAGTAAGTCTTCCTTTCCCCGAAAGTACTCTTAATCCTTCGATAAGCTGTATCTACATTTCCGAATTTCAAACAATTTTATATACCTGCACATTTCTCTTTCAACCATTCTTCTTTTGCTTCCTTGCACTTCTTGTTAACCTCATTTCTCAGGCGTCTGTATTCTGCTTTTGCCCTCTCATCTCTTTCATTCTTGTGCTTTCACCGTTCGTCCATTAATTCTAGTATATCCTGCGTGATCCACGGTTTTCTACCTATTCTTTCCATCCTACCAATGTTTTCTTCTGCGGATTTTGTTACTTCATTCTTCAAAAGTGCCCATTCCTCAGCAATTGTAGCTGGTTCAGGTTTTTCGTTAGTACTTCCTTTATACTCGCCTTGAATCGTTTGTTCACGTCCTTCTCTTTCAGTATGTCTATTGCCCACCTTCGTGGCATTTGACTTTTCTTCCATTTCATCAACTTTAATCTCCATTTCATAACAACCAGATTGTGGTCAGAGTTTATGTTTTGAAATGTGCGCGGGTGTTTGCGAGGAAAAAATGATTTCGAGAAGATCGGATGCCATTGAAAGACAGCGATCGGCCACGACAGGCTCATCGTGACATTGCTGGTGTGGATGCTGGCGTCTGAACTGACCGACGGCGGTCGATGGTAGACCTTCGGCTCATGGAGGGCAGCAGTCACGGTACAGCTCGCGCCATCATGACGGAGCATCTTCAGTACCGGAAAATCTGTGCGCAGTGGGTTCACAGCTTGATGGAGGAGCAGAAGTTGAAGAAAATGTGGACATCACTGGAGCACCTGGAACGGTATCACGAAGAATACGATCGTTTCCTGTCCCGTATTGTCCCGGGAGATGAAACATAATGTCATCATTATGAGCTGGAGAGCAAGCGTCAGAGCCGACAATGGAAGCACATGGATTCACCCCTACCAAAAAAATCCAAAGTTGTGCACGCCCGCGTAGGGAAAGTCATGATGACGTTTTCTTTGCCTGGAAGGGACCACTGCTCATTGAGTTTCTGGAACACGGTACCACAATGCACCCCCAGTGGTACGTAAACACTTTGCACAAATTGAAGCGGGTCATCAAGTCCAAACGCCCAGGAATTTTGACAGACGGCATCATTCTCTTGCATGACAATACCCACCCACATGTTGCCGGGGTTGTTTCGCTGGGAACTCCTTACATATCCTCCATACAGTCCCGATCTCTCTCTCTCTCTCTCTCTGGCGGCTTCGGTGGCGTAGTTGGTAGCATGCTGAGCTTCTATGCCCAAGATCGCGAGTTCTAGCCCGGCCCAAGTCGTCGGATTTTTAAGAGCGTTAAAATTCCCTCAGTATGCCTTCCTTCAGATGAGAAGTAAAGCCGGTGGTCCCATGTAATAAATGTATGACATGATAAAGAACCTTCCAATAATTACACTTGTGTGAAGCTAAATTATAGGTTAGATTTGACTGGCGTTCTTAGGTTACAACGTTCGTCGCCAGGAGCCGACTGCGGTGGCATCTAGTAACCAAGTTCAGAACCAGTTGGTCATTGACGGTGGCGTTTGGTAGCAAAAGTTGGAACTACTTGAAAATCGAATGTCTGCAGTCCTTACTTGAATTAAAAACAGATAACACACACTAATACAGCCATCACAATTAACACCGCTTATCAGACAGATTCTACACACACCCAAAGTACACGGGGCTACATGACCGCGTTGTCGCAGCCCCTAAACTGAGGATCCAACCCACCAACCGATCTCTCTTCATGCGACTTCCATATCTTTGGAATCCTGAAGAAAGACATTCGTGGCCGTCGTTTTGCAGAGGTGCACGCCTGGGTACAATCATGGTTCCGGAAGCAACCACAATCATTTTTCCAAGAAGGCATTGACCATCTTGTCCCACAGTGGAATAAATGTATTAACGGTTATGGCGAGTACTTTTGAAATAACACACAATGTACTTACTTTTTCCATCTGTCTCGTTTACATTTGACTGCACCTTATACTAGGCACAGTGACCTGCCTTTAGCTAACCTGGTTATTTTCACGTATCTATAATGTGACGGCAATGTGTGCGGCTCGGCAACTTGCGCCTGACAACCTGGCCTGGCCTGACCCATGCAATTTCGATGCATTCTAATGTAGCCTATCAGCCCGAAGGCCTTGAGAGCTCTATCCAATGGTTTCGACCAACTGCAACTGTCTTAGGGTGATTGGGTGATTACAATGTTATCTTTATTGGCCAGAATATGACCTAGTTCAGGAAGTACAGAAGATAGAAGAGAATAAAGATAAGTAGTTCTGAGAGAGTCAAAAGTTAAGTGTGAAATTGAAAATAATAGTTCTTAAGAGAAGAAAAGGTGTGCTATAGTAGCAGGTTTGGTAAGAAGAGGAAGATCATTCTATAATAATGCGGGGGCGCTTATGACGGCTCCCCCTGGCTTGGTAATCACCCAATCTGTTAATGTGTGGGTTTGTACTTAGTGTAGTTGTTCTGTAGAGTCTAACTCCCTGTCCGTGAATTCTTTCACTGATGGTCGGTAGACCGTATTCATTGTGTGATTGAGCGTTGCGCACGTACCATGGGGCACCCGATATCGTGCGCAGCGCTTTGTTCTGGACGACCTGAAGTTTATTGATAGTAGAGGGGGCAGCAAAGCCCCACGCAGGACTGGCATATTCCATAACAGGCCGCACAATGGTGCTATATGTCAGAAGTCTACTCCTGTCATCTAGTGCACTCTGAGACTTCATGAGAGGCCAGAGTTGCGCTTGGATCGCTTTCGCTTGGTTTGCGCGCTGAGGGACCTCCTGTGCGAAAGTAAGGCCTCGATCAAGCGTGAATCCCAGATACTTTGTAGCTGGCTGCCATCTGATTACATCACCAAAGAAATTAAGGTCCTGGACTTCTGTATGTTTGCGCTTTTTGGTAAACAGAGTGGCAGCATATTTACCGACATTAATTTTCACTCTCCAATCCCTAAGCCAGGGGTGTAGGGTGTCTAAGGCGACTTGGAGGTTAGTTGCAACTCTATGTCCTCTCCAGGAGGTGGAAGAGATGGCAGTATCATCTGCATATAAGTGGAGACTGGTAGCGTCTGTTTTGGGGATATCAGAAAGATAAACATTGAAGAGGGCGGGGGCTATGACGCTACCTTGCGGTACACCGGCTTTGATCTTCCTCAGTGAGGATTGGGCGTCAACTACTTGGACATAGAATTGCTTTTTCCTAAGATAGGAGTTGATGACCTTAAGTAAGTGTTCCGGGAACCCTTTGTGTTTCATTTTGTACAGTAAACCACTGTGCCAAACTTTATCAAAAGCACGACTGATGTCTAGGAAGCAGACTCCTGTCATACGTCTTTCGTTAGAAGCGCGCGTGATGATCTCGACGAGTCTAAGAAGTTGCTGTACTGTGGAATGGCCTTTGCGGAAACCGAACTGCTCATCATTGATTATCTCTGAGATGTGAGTGTTAAGCCTGGAAAGTACCATCTCGAAGAGTTTTGAGATGACTGAGAGTAAGCTGATTGGTCTATAGTTCTGTGGGAAAGTGGCGTCTGTATTAGGTTTATGAATCATGACTTTGGCTACTTTCCAGGCTGACGGAAAGTACCCGAATCGGTATAATAATAATAATAATAATAATATCGTATGGCCACAGGTGCCTGGTGCAAGCTTTGTTAATTGACACCCAGAGGGTAGCTTGCATGTCGAATTTCGTCGTTCCTTTGAACGCTATGAAAGTCAAGGAGGTTAGATATCTAAACTCCTTGACACTACAGCGCTTTCAAGTAGAGAATGGAGGAACTTTGTTTTGGCGGAAAATCCCGAGATTAATTTTGCCATTATGAACTCGGCCTACTGAATTCAAATGGGTTCTTTAACATGCCAACAACGTATGACATGAGTGTCGTGATTTTTGTCGCCTTTCAAAAATCACTTACCACGACCAGGGGCGAACCTGCAATCTTGGGGTTGGTAGTCCGACACTATAACCACTCACCCATCGTGGCAAGCTCCCCGAATCGGTAAATGGCATTGAATAATTTTGAAAGACAAGTTAATGCATTCTTGCTTAGGTTCTTAAGGTAGGAAGCTGCGATTTCATCACGGCCGGGGGCCTTACGAGTCTTCAGCTTCTTGATAAGGTTGAGCAGCTCGGACGGCGAGACAAATCTAAAGCCCCGGGGAGCTCTCCCGAAAACCCACCACGAAGATCACGACGGACCAGGTCAACAAAGTCTTCGTTGCAAGGTTCCTGGTTGGGTTCGCAGGCTCTCTCGAAAGTATCCGCCAGGGCGTTAGCCTTGTCAAGTTTGGTGTAGACCAGTCCACGTACCCCGTGTAATGGTGGGATGCCAGTTCTTTTCTTAAGGAGTTTTTTGGCCATACCGTACAAGTTAGATAGTTAGTTATTGTTATTTTAAGGGGCGCAACTACGAGGTCATCTGCCCCTCTTAACACAGATTAAAGAATACAAATTTTGAATTGAATTTAAAATTTTGAGGTGGACATCTAAATTTAAAAAGACCAAAAATTAATAAAACAAAAACAAATAATTAAATAAAAATAAAAATTATAAAAATAAACAAAAATTGCAGAAAAAACAACACATTATCATTCAAAAACGAACAAGTCGTTGAGTCAATATTCACTTGAAAATTTAGATTGCTGGCCCTAACCCGCTCTCACTTATAAAGCGGAAAACGCGATCAGCAGCCACCGCGTCATCGGCTAACATAAGTTTGAGTGTCATCTGCAAACCAAGGTTTCTTCGTAAGTCAGCAAGATCCACACTGTGCCCGTTTCTCCAATGGGACAGGCGATCACCCGGCCAACATCCCGGCCCCATCAGAAGAAACGGCCAAGGGAGTGGGTGAAAAAAGATTAGGGCGTGAATCTTGGTTCATACAGACAAGAATAAAAGAAACGCTCCAGCGAGCCAGAGACAAAGGGTCTCGGGTCGTTTACAGGTTGGGATGGCAAATAAACTGAACCAGGATTCAAAAGCAAACTCCCTAACTTGAATTAACAAACAGAGAAGAATAAAGCCCTCGTAAAATCACATCTGCTCCTTTATTGGCCAAAGGATAAATAAATATGCAACCTGCCTACCACGCACGAATATAGAGTTAGGGTGGGACAAAAAAATAAAGTTCATAGTCCCTAAACAAACAAACAAAATATATACTTATTCAAACTCGTGGGTGTCCTCTCTTAAAGTTCCTACAAGGAGATCGCCTTCCAAAAACTAAATTAACCCTTAATTTATCGGTGCACACGCATGTGAACATCACTGGCCACTTATCACAAAGTTCGCCTTCGGCAAAAACTCGAAGAAAATATTGAATATCTGTGTATATCACAACTGTCTACCCTTATACAGCAATGGATGGATCTCCTCTATCGAACTGCAAATTAATAACTAAAGAGCATCATATCACATCAAATAGCACTCAAACATCAACTCAGCTTCACATAATATGGCATTTCAACAATTAATTATAACTTATCATAAATTATTAACACACCCAGATTGTGCTGGCACTGTGTCACCTTCTCGAGAAAAAAAAATGGAAGGGGTTGGAATCTTCTGGAGCATTCCCCTACTCCAGCGGTTGCCTCGCCGCGTCATGCCATGACGTCATACTGACCCTCCGGTCTCCTCTCGATCTCCTATCATCCGGGGCCGGTAATTGACCCTGACTGGATCGGTCACATCTCTCCCGCGGCCTTCAAAATATAAGCGGTGGGAACATAGCTTATATTTTTCCTCAAATGATGCATGTGAACGATTCTTTCAGTCATCACCTCAATGTTGACTAACGGGCTTGCCTGTGATACTTCCGCTGATTCGCGGCATTGAAGTTCCCAACAAGTGCATTCGTGACGTTGTCAACCACCCTATAGCAATTGTTGTCCATCACTCTGGCAATCCTATGGGGTCCCGAAAATGGGTACCACTTCCATCCATCTATGATGCTGTTCATGACAATAAATCAGGCAGTATTTTCCAATCTCTGCATTTACCCTTTCAACTGGATTTCCTTCTGGGTATCTTATGGAGCTCAAGATATGCCTTATGCCGATTCGTGCCATTGCCTCTTGAAATTCGGCGCTCGTGAATTGCGTTCCGTGATCGCTCAGGAGGAACTCTGGCTTCCCTGCAGTTGGAATCAAGCCGGTTTCAATCCTGCGAATTACGTACCGGGATGTTGCCTTCTGTATAGGGTGCAACATGACTAATTTGGTAAACACATCCATCGTCACCAAGATGTATTGGTTACCCCTGGTGGACCTCGGAAGGGGGCCATACAGGTCCGCAGCCATTAATTCATTCGGACGGGTCGGTATAATAGCCCTCGGCTTCTCCTTAGATACGTCCGATGGGAACTTGCACCTCTGACAGATGTCGCATGTCCTGATTACCGCTCGTATGGTTTTTCCCATATACTCCCAGGTAAATTTTTCTCTTATGGCATGTAAGGTTTTATCACATCTTCCATGCCCAATAGATCGGTGAGCCAACCAAACCACTGCTGAAATCAACTTCGGTGGTATTTCAATACGTAGCCTTGTGTGGTCTTTATCGACAAACTTGTGAATCACGTCACCAACAATGTGATAAAAGAGAGCAATCTTTGCCGTTCCAGCATAATCGGGGTCATCTGCACCCATGCGATTCTTCAAATACCGGTATATCCATCTTAACGGAGTATATCGCCGTTGCGCCTGGCTCAGGCGTTTCAAACGCTCCACCGTTTCCTGATCATCCGGTATTAGCTCTACCTGGTGCAAAACAGCCTCCTCACGTGGGTTTCTGCTCAAAACATACGCTAGAACGTTTTGCTTTCCGGGCCTATGAATAATTTCTGCATCGAATTGCTGCAGGAAAAGGGTCCAGCGCGTGACTCTTTCGCTTGAATTGTCAGACTTTAACATAAACTGTAACGTGCGATGGTCCGTCACAATCACGACCTTATGCCCTAAAAGAATCTTCTTCCACGTCTTTAGAGCATAAATTATAGCCAGCGCCTCCAATTCCGTGGCAAAGTAATTAAGCTCAGACAGTCGCAATTTCCTACTGGTAAATGCCAGATAATGTTGTTTCTTCTCGTCATCCAACTGGTACAACACAGCGCTCACTCCTACCTTTGAAGCATCGGTGTCAATATAAAATGTTTTGGAGAAGTCTAGGTACTCCAGTTTAACGTTGTTAAGGAGCATGTGTTTAGCTTGCGTGAAGGCCTCTTCACACGCCTGATCCCACTTCCACAGATTGTTTTTCCTGAGCATGCTCTGCAGAGGGGCAACTACATCCGTGTAACGGGGGCAATGACTAGAAAAGAATAAAGTCATTCCCAGGAACTGCCTCTCTTGTTTCACCCTTTCTGGTCTGGGAAACTCAGCTATCGCCTCAATTTTCTCCGGGTTCGGCCGATATCTATGTTCGTCAATGAGATGTCCCAAAAACCGAATTTCTCGGTGAAAGAAATTGCATTTCTCCAGGTTTGCCTTAAATCCGGCCGTAAGCAAGTTCTCAAACAACAATCTCAAGTGTTCCAGGTGCTCCTCTACTGACGTGGATGCCAAGATCAAATCGTCCACATAACATAGTACGTGTTTCTTAACCTCTTCACTCAATTTGCTGTCCAGCGCTCGAATCAGCACAGGGCCACTGTTTTTCAAACCGAAGGGAAGGCGGTTAAAGACGTGGGTCTTCTGCTCATGCAGGAAGCCAGTGTATTGCTTGCTGTTCTCGGTTAACTAGACATGATAATAGGAATTTGTGAGATCTACGGTTGAGAAATATTTTTTTTCCCTTAAAGCGCCTCAGCAGCTCTCTAATTTGTGGTGGGCGGTAGTACTCTGGCTAAATGCGTGCATTTATTCCATGTGCATCCAGACAAATCCTCAGGCGACCATTTGGCTTCCTTATAACCGCTAAAGGGTTTAGGAAAGAAGTCGGAGCCTTCTTTATTATGCCATCCTCCTCCATGGCGTTTATCATGGCCTTTACCTCCTCCTTCCATATCTCTGGGACTGGATATATGTGTTTCCTGTATGGTGAGTCATCACTCAACTTGATATCGTACTGAAAGTTCTTGATAACTCCAGGTTTGTCGCTAAATACCTCCCGAAACTCCTGTATTAGGTCATCAAACTGTTTCTGGACAGTTAGATCCAAAATTTCTTTTACACCAACAGGCATGTGGGTGATCGTCTCTTCTTCACGTTCCACGATATTCTCAAGTGTGTTCTCCAAGAAGAGCGTGCTCGAGTTGGCATTGATATAATCTTTCGATCCTCTGCTCGGCGATTCGTTTCCGACATACATAACACCCTCTTGCATATTTATAATCCAGCCGTACTCCGAAATAAAGTCAACACCCAGAATTATTTGAAAATTGATGTTGGAGATGGCCACGAACACGTGCTCATAAAACCTCCCCGCAATCTTGATCATCAACAGGGCCTGCAGCTTGCATCTCACTGAGCGATCGGGAATTACACCTCGCTACTGGTAGAGTATATACGGGTCCTGCCTCCATTATCTCGTCCAAACATGACTGAGACACCACACTAATCATCGCTCCGGTGTCAATCAGGGTTTTTATTAGTTTACCGAGCACCTCTACTGTTATGATTGGCAAAGGATACACTTTCTCGCGGCGGATAACGTCTTCCTCATGAATCAAGTCTTCGTCGGTAGCCAGAAATATCTCTTGAATTTCAATCAGTTCGGGAGGACCAAAGTTTGAGGAATTTCTTAAATTGAAGTTTTTTTTTTGTTGATCTGACCGACTTGTGTCAGGTGGTCGGTCAGCTTCCCCCGGTGGTGCGGATGGATTACTCCGTAATTGTTGTATATATTCCTGGCTCTCTCGATGTCTTTCCGACCCCTGCGAACGTGAATCCCTATCGGCATTCTGTCTCTGATAATATTGATTTGACTGCCTTCGCTGATATTCACCATATCGTCCCTTCGTATTGTTGAATCGGGACCTCCTACACTCTTCGTACGGTTTGTTCCTCCACCTGGGTCGCTCGTCTGTTCCACCGTAGCTCCTATCTCGGCTCCGATAGTACCCTGTGTCTCTTGGCCTGTCCGTCTCCCGCGGCGTTCGCTCTTCCGTCTGCGCAATTTTGTCAATCACGACCGTGTTTACATCTCTATTTTCCTGTCGTCTGGACCTCGTCTGTAACTGTGCGTTAGTGTGGTCAAGTTTTCGAAGAATCTCTTCACATCCCTCTAAAGTCTCGGCTCCTGACGCTATTACACTCTGCTGGACCTCAACAGGTAATTGTCGCATAATGGCTTGGACCAATTCGTCCTCCGGCACTGGTGGAGTCAAATACTGCAGCCTGGCAAGTTGCGATGCGAAGTACCCCGCATACCTAGTCAGATTGGATGTCGCATACCGTTTAGCGTATAGTTCCGCCCGTATGTTCAATTGTTCTTCAGGGCTCCAAAAGCGTTTGATTAATAGTCGTTCGAACTCGTCCGTGCTCGTGAACGTGTATCGAAATGCGCGAAACCAAGTTAATGCTGTCGATTCCAGGGACCTCTCAATAACTCTTAGTTCCTTCTCACGTGGTATCTTATTTTCTGCCATGTATTCAAGGACCTCCCTCATAAATTCGATGGGTGTGACGTTATTAGTCCCATTGTTCCCCGAGAATTTCCTCGGCTGGTGGTCTATACTTCTAATGATAGTCAGGTGTCCCGCGGGGTTTGTACTCTGTATTCTCGGCGTTGCAACTACCTCTCCCGCCTTTCTAGAATGATGGGGTGTTTTCACTTTCCGTCCCGTTAAGAGGTGGCGTGTTTTCAATTTCGGACCATCTAACACTTTCTGACTCCGATTTGTCTTTTATCTGCGTCATTTCCGCCTCTAAGTTGCCTAATCGAGTGAGTTGCCTTCCCTGTTGAATAATGATCTTCTCCTCCAACTCAACAATGGAAGTGTGGATAGATTCTCTCACATGTTCGAATAATGTCGTTTGGGAATGAGTGATTTTCCTGTCATACGTGTCCTGGAATGATTCAACCTGTATCTGCTTGTTTTCCACGTCCTTCGCGACCTCTTCTTTCCAACCTGACACGTCCTGTTTCAACTTATCCAGGGTTTCCTCGTTAGACTGACCAATTTGCTCAATTTTTGCCGTCAAATCTTGTCCCATGCCTTTAATATTACTGTTCAACTTCTCCTCAAGTCCCTCAATATTTCCCCGAAGCGAACTCTGAGTATCCCTGATTTGCCGTGCCATAGAATCTTTGAGCTCCGGGGTGAGCACTTGAAATGTAGTTTCTACCTTTTTATCGAGTAGATTAATCTTATTATCTATAGCCTTTCCTGATAGCTTAAGATTATGTTCTACAGCATCAATGTTTTTCTTCAAATGAGATCCTCAACTCTTAAGATTAGATACCATGATTTCTAATAAGTCGGTTCTGAGATCATCAACTTTATCACTAACATCATTTTTTATTCCTGCTATTTGAGTGCCGACACCCTCTTGTGTCCTCTGTACCTCAGCTATTTGAGTACCGACACCCTCTTGTGTCGTCTGTAAGCGATCCAGATCGCTCTTCATGTTTGTCTTAATTGACACAATACTATCCTTAACATTATTCATTTCAGAGGTTAGACCATTTAATCCATCTTGGATTTGTTTTAATATATTAGCTATATTTTCTGCGGTTACTACTTGTGACATCTTAAAATACAACTTAAATACAGGGGCCTACAGGGGAATGTAGGTCGTCGAGTATAGTCATGACCTGAGATCGTGTACCAACCCTGTCAAATGGTTCACTAAAGGCTCAGTGTGATACGAGGTTAATTTTACACAAAAGAATTACACATGGCAAGCATCTCGCCCCCATCAAAGGCACGAATCTGACCACTCAGTATACTCCCATCACAACAACAAATGATTGAGTAAAAAGCATGCCCATGACGGAGACGACACGCACCATCGTCGTCGAGCCAACACGTTAGCGGCGCCACTTCCCCCTCCCTGTGCCCGTTTCTCCAATGGGACAGGCGATCACCCGGCCAACATCCCGGCCCCAATCAGAAGAAACGACCAAGGGAGTGGGTGAAAAAAGATTAGGGTGAGAATCTTGGTTCATACAGACAAGAATAAAAGAAATGCTCCAGCGAGCCAGAGACAAAGGGTCTCGGGTCGTTTACGGGTTGGAATGGCAAATAAATTGAACCAGGATTCAAAAGCAAACTCCCTAACTTGAATTAACAAACAGAGAAGAAAAAAATCCCTCGTAAAATCACATCTGCTCCTTTATTGGCCAAAGGATAAATAAATATGCAACCTGCCTACCACGCACGAGTACAGAGTTAGGGTGGGGCAAAGTCCGAAAAAAAATAAAGTTCATAGTCCCTAAACAAACAAAAAATATACTTATTCAAACTCGTGGGTGTCCTCTCTTAAAGTTCCGACAAGGAGATCGCCTTCCAAAAACTAAATTAACCCTTAATTTATCGGTGCACACGCATGTGAACATCACTGGCCACTTATCACAAAGTTCGCCTGCGGCAAAAACTCGAAGAAAATATCGAATATCTGTGTATATCACAACTGTCTACCCTTATACAGCAATGGATGGATCTCCTCTATCGAACTGCAAATTAATAACTAAAGAGCATCATATCACATCAAATAGCACTCAAACATCAACTCAGCTTCATATAATATGGCATTTCAACAATTAATTATAACTTATCATAAATTATTAACACACCCAGATTGTGCTCACATATTTACACTACTAATTCTTATTATTATTACTGATTTATATTCGCCGTTCCAACAGCCTTGATCCACACTGTCATATTTGTGATTGTAATTAAATTATGGCATTGTCTAACGTTTAGGAAAGATTAAGAACCTCGTAAGAAGGCACCCTAGTGTATTTCATTCTCACAACGAACATTTAATCGCAACCCTTCCGTCGAACACTCTGTGTGAGGATCCGAACAATCTGACAGTAGAGCGCACTATCAATTACACCCCTGCTCTATTCAATATACAACTCATCGATAAACGTAACACGTTCGTCAAGAGTAAAGGACCCTGTCCTCACAAATTCAATTCAACGGTCATACGTCGCCCCGTGAATAACCTCGTCACATATGACGGAATAATACCATATTTAATTATCACATTAACTTTACACAACATCATTACAAAAATCATGCATTATTATCATGTCTCAAGAACCCACACTTAACAGAGCGTATCAACTTTATCGGGGCCACGAGGTCGTATGATAATATGGCATCCTATCCAAGGAACCTTACACGACAATCTCCAACCATATTCATTTTGCTATCCTTTTGCTATTAAAACCTATGCAATCCGTGACAAACCTTTCAGAATTAAATTCATATAGTGACCTTGGAAATGGAAATGCTATAATCTCCCAGCAAAATGGGCATCTCATATTATCGTTACCCAATTTCAACTTATTATTATTATTAGGTCTCAGAGAATAAATGTATGTCTTACTCCTACCATTGATACTGTTAATTTATGTAAGTCAAAACGACCCGAAAAGAAAGGGGGAAAAGTATCTGTACAACCCTAAGAGAAAATGTAGCTCTTGTTCAATCTGGAATAAATGATTATGAATGGCGTTAAGTTACACGATCTCAGGTCATCTCATGGCACGGCTATCCGAGGTAGAAGTTCTCTTCTTCCTGATGAACAAGGATGGAAATGAAACGTCTTACTTTAGATCCGGCGTCCTCGAAAACCCTTGGCGTCGGCGTCAGCGTCGCCTGCGGCATATGGGCGGCGTCGTTCCTCCAGCGTCTCCGCGATGTGGTCTCCCAGCGTACTGGTAGAGGTATTCGCCCCCCAGCTCCTCTCGAGCTCCTTGCGATGCCCAATGTCGCCCACCGGTTGCCCCCGGTCACCGTCAGCGACGGCATCTCCTGACGTCCCAACCAGGGTCCACTCGTCCATCTCGTCGCGACCGTACTCCCCATTATGGCCCCTTTAGTGGTTCAGTGCAGCATAATTTGCGTATTAATATGCATGTTGATTCCCAGAATATTTGAGTCCATGGTTATAAGGTTCATGCTGCCGTGTAGCAATATTACATTTCACTTTACCAGAGCACTTTCACGCCCACGCACTATAGCGTCTAGTTCCTGGTTCACTTGAATTATATGTACTCACTTTCCTCAACCAGTGACACACTTCCTTCCACGAAAAGCTATTTCGACCTGGCCTTGACCGACATATGAAGCCGCCTGCAGTCCTTCAACACTAGCTTAAAGCAGATGTAGCCTTCCGTCACATTCTCACTGCATTTCTTAAATGCCAGCACTGCTATGCTATTTTCGAATGAATGTCTGTTACTATATAGGGCCTCGCGATAATGCTTCGCCTCGACTATCGTTATTATTGTTCTTTCCCCGATACTCGTAATGTTAAACACCTCCTGGTATTCACCTTTAATTAACATAAATTGTCGGCATGGTAATTCAGTTTTTCATTACGGCCTCCACTCGGACGTTCAAAGGCACACAATTTGTCTTGCTATTACCACAGTACATGCCTTCAACACCTTACTATCCGCTAACTTAACCGGACCACGTGCATTAATCTTCGTAATCAAAATGGTAAAGTACTGGATAATATTCCACGCGTCTTCACATATCAATAGCAGCATATGCATGAATTTAACGGACCTTCGCTTATCAGTTCTGATTATTTCCTCATATATTAGCGAGTCCGATATCGTCTTGAAATTCACGATTATCGTTCTAGTGACACCTTACTGAACACTGGTCGACAAACAAACTGACACACTTCACTGTAAACAACTCACTGGCACTACACACACGCTAGCCTCATGGCCTGCTGATCACTCCTCGTATCAAATGGCCACGAGCACTGACCACTCACGTAAACCGTTCAAGTTCCCGATACAAATTTCAGTCCACGTGACATAGGCTACTCGTCCGTGCCACGCTGGATAACATACTCGTCCATGCCCCGCTGACTAACTGACCATTCCGGAACTGTGTCCTCTCGAGAAAAAAAAATGGAAGGGGTTGAAATCTTCTGGAGCATTCCCCTACTCCAGCGGTTGCCTCGCCCCGTCTTGCCATGACGTCATACTAACCCTCCGGTCTCCTCTCGATCTCCTATCATCCGGGGCCGGTAATTGACCCTGACTGGATCGGTCACAACACACTCGGTGAAAATGTGGGCCACGGTGAAAACGGCTCCGCAGGTACAAAGTGGGGGGTCTTCTCTTCTCATTAGGTACGAGTGGGTGGATCTTGTATGACCTATCGTTAGCCTACACAATATGACGAACTCTCTCTGGGCCCGGAAGGAGCTCCGCCACACGCGAGTATTTCCCTTGATCGCTCTCAGTTTACTGGGCAGTGGGTCAGCTAGCCACTGACTCTCCCAAAATGCCAGAACTTGTAGGCGTAACTTAGAGCGAATATCTCTAGCGGGTACTTCCATTGGTCGTGGTGGTAGTGATACAGCTTCTTTTGCAGCTTGATCAGCTAACTCATTTCCCGCAATTCCCATGTGGCTTGGAAGCCACAGAAAAGTGATTCGAGTGTCAGTGTGGCACAGCCCGGCATACCGTACAAGGAGCTGGAATTCTCAGCCATACTCTGCAGTTTGTTTTGCCATTCCTTGTTACGGAGGCTGAATGGATCTGACGTTTAAGCCTGTACCAGTCCTGCTTGATATGAAGGTCACGAGTGATTTTCCATCGCCACCTGACCATATTTTTCCGCTTGATGAGAGCTTGAAGAGCAGGGGGGATGGAAAAGGGCTTGTGTACTCTATGTTTAGGACCGATAGCTGCGGTACGGGCTGCGTGTAGGAGCGAGTTGGTGAACTTTCCTACGAGGGAGTCAATATCTTCCTCGCAGCGAATGCTGGGGTTTCCAGCGACGGAGGTTTTTAAGATGTCTTGGAAATGTTCCCAATCCATTTTACGGGTGTGAAGAGGGATTTGGGTTCAGGAAGGTAGGTAGCTAGAGTTTATCATGCATGGCACCGTTAAATGAGCAAGAATTAAAATAATTTTTTTCTGGTGCAGTAGTGTTAATTTGCAGTAATTTCAATTGGTAATGACTCCCAGAATATGAAACATGGTATGAAAATCATATAGGCTATTGTCCGAGTGGAAATGTAAAAGCCAGGCTCTGCCCTCCCCGAGAATTTATATTTGAAATCCATGGTCTTTGAAATGGGCATGACAATAGTATGGATGACCTTAATGTACAGTAAGAGGCGATAAGTGCAATAACCACTTAAGTCGTTTTCCGGCGAATGAACTTTCATCCTCAATGTTTTCTTTATCTAACCTTCATAAATTATTTCGTTACGGCAACGCTACATGGCAGGAACTAGCATTATATAAAGCTGTGTAGCAAGTCGTTCTTCCAGCGAACTTAGGCGCTTCGACTCGACAGGTTTTCTTTGAAGTTAACACTATTGTTCCTTATTTATTCAAGTTTTTAAAATCGGAGATTGCAGATTCACTTAAGCATATATTAGAGAAAGAATCTGTAGTGGAGGGAAATGAACTGCTAAGTGAAATCAGTGAGACTAAGGAAATCATTGCTATTCAAGAATGAACGTCCATAAATACCTGTTTTATTATTATGATATGAATTCAGTTTTACATAACTTAGTCTACCTTAACAAGGCAATGCCACTGTATATTTAATCATTTAATCATTATTCCCTGATTGAAATTGGCTAACCATAACCAGTATTCATGCATGAACGTAATAATTCTAAGACTTATCTGCATATCGTTTTGCATTTAAATCTACTAATTACCATGGATTATCAAAAATGGCTCTGTTTGGGCACACTTTTTTGATAAAAAATTGTAATGAAACTTTCAAAAGTGCATTATTAAAATAGTTTAAAAATTCAGTTTTGTTTGTAAATTTTACATTTACTGTCCATATATTATAATGCTATTATAGAAAGTATACTTATTCAGTACAGGGTTGCTATTCTCCGCATTTTGAACAATTCTACTACCCAAAAAATGGATGCAATAACAACTAAAGTAAACTCACATTTAAATCTAAATATACTGCTCAAAAAAATTAAAGCACCACTTTTTTCAAAGGCCACCAAATTTTGAAAAGTTGACCTACAAGCTCCAAATCTCAGTATGACGTTTGTCCTGACGCCTACCAAGCATATGCTTCAGCACAACTCCCCAACTTGAGTAGTTTCGGGGTAGCACCCAGAAAACCAGCCCATTTTCGAAAACCGCAAATTGAAGTTTGCGAAAAACGCTGCACGACTTGTCGCAGGTTGCCAAAGCAGTCGAAAATGAATGAGTCTTGCTCTTAAAGGTTCCATAAACACGTTGAAATCGTTACATTTGACGTTTGGGCATTTTCAACCTCCTTCATCATCCCCTAAACATGGACTACCATTTGGGGGCGTCTGAGAAGGTACCGGGTGTGTTTAACCACCTGAAAACCTGTACACCGTCCTCAGTTGCTGATTGCAGTAAGTTCTTAAGGCCTCCAGCAATGTCCACACCCCCTAACACCCTCAACTGGCATGGGACCAAACCACCCCTTCTCGATTCACCCCTAAGGAAGGTTTTAATCGAGATGTTTATCAGTGCTGCTAATGAGGGGGTCTTCCCCTAACGTTTCAAAAAAGGAACTGTGCCTTTGTCACCACCCTTTCCCCTGCAACCCCCGTTTGTATGATTTTTCGAATCAGGCCATTTTTAAGGGCTGAAACGACGTCTTAATCGCTGAAAGGGCTGTAAAGGTCCTGAGAAGTAGTGGTGACACGAAATCAACCCCTTCGGATCGATGATTGACATTCCGTCCCCCAAATTCGAAATTTTTGCACCCCCAACCCTCCCTGTCTGGACGCGTAATGCGTCATGGCAGAGTTTTCAGAGTTGGATGAAAATGAAGCCTATGGCCTGCAATGGAGCCCAAAACAGCAGGCTGGATAGAAATTCATCGGTAGGTTGGGAAACAGGACCAAAATTTTTCAAAAAAGTGTACAGCCTACAGTAAGTACGCCCATTCATAGGTAACCCACATCACGTCCGTGCGTGTGGGTTGCCTATGATCGGCAATAGGTTACAAAGTTTGGCAATGGGAGAAAAATGACGTGATGTGGGTTGCCTATGTATTGGTGTACTTACTAGAGGCTGTTAACTTTTTTGAAAACTTTCTGGTCCCGTTTCCCATCCTACCGATGAATTTCCATCCAACCTGCTGTTTTGGGCTCCATTTCAGGCCATAAGCTTCATTTTGATCCAACTCTGAAAACTCTGCCATGACGCGTTACGCGTCCAGACAGGGAGGGTTGAGGGTGCAAAAATGTCAACTTTGGGGGATGGAATGTCAATGAAACATCGGAAGGGGTTGATTTCGTGTCAACACTACTTCTAAGGACCTTTACAGCCCTTTCAGCGATTAAGACCTCATTTCATCCCTTAAAAAGGGCCTGATTCGAAAAATCATACAAAAGGGGGTAGCAAGGGAAGGGGTGGTGACACAGGCGCAGGTCCTCTTTTGAAACGTTAGGGGAAGACCCCCCCCCCATTAGCAGCACTGATAAAAATCTCGATTTAAACCTTCCTTAGGGGTGAATCAAGACGGGGTGGTTTGGTCCCTTGCCAGTTGAGGGTGTTAGGGGGGGTGAACATTGCCGGAGGCCTTAAGAACTTACTGAAATCAGCAACTGAGGACGGTGTGCAGGTTTTCAGGTGGTTAAACACATCCGGTACCTTCTCAGGCGCCCCCAATGGTGGTCCATGTTTAGGGGATGATGAAGGGGGTTGAAAATGCCCAAACGTCAAATGTAACGATTTCAACGTGTTCGTGGAACCTTAAGAGCAAGACTCATTCATTTTCGACTGCTTTGGCAACCTGCAACAAGTCCTACAGCGTTTTTCGCAAACTTCAATTTACGGTTTTCAAAAATGGGCTGGTTTTGGGGGCGCTATCCCGAAACTACACAAGTTGGTGGGGAGTTGTGCTGAAGCATGTGCTTGGTAGGCGTCGGGGCAAACGTCATTCTGAGATTTCGACCTTGTGCAGTCAACTTTCCAAATTTGGTGGCCTTTGAAAAAAGTGGTGCTTTAATTTTTTTGAGCAGTGTATTTAAGAACTGGTGAAATTTAAATTCACAGTGAAATGGAAATATTGTTAAGGACTGTCTTTAAATTACATGTATAAATTAAGATAGCCATAAATAGCAGTGTTTCAAAACTTTGGCAGTGATTTTCTCAAAACAGTGTTTTCAGACTTATGTTTTTATTGCATCCATCACCTCCATTCAAACGTTAACCAGACGAAACACTTACAAACCATGTGAACCACAGACCTCTTATATGTACAGCAACAAACAAATCAAAAATTCATTAATTTATGGCACCGTTCAAAGAAAATGTACGCTTACTTCTGGGTCTTCAAAGTTAATTCATCTCTCTCGCAGAATGGTTTATCTAGTTACAACATTTATTTGCAGATAAGACTGATTGTAATCTCTTTCGTCAGGGGCAGATGACCTCGTGGTTCTGCCCCTTAAAACAACAATAACTAATCTCTTTTGTTAGTCCCACTGAAATTAGAAAACATCATTCAAAATTGTAGTAACTTGACAGGTTGGGTTCGTGGCATTATACATATACAGCGTGTCGCAAAATTACGTCGACAAACTGAAACCAGAGGTTCCGGCCCTTATCTAAAGAAACTTGAGATAGGACACTTATTGCCTCGTTAAAAGTCTCAAGTCGCACAGATTCTTAACGGTTTGTTTCTGGCCGGAACCTCTGGTTTCAGTTTGTCAACGTAATTTTGCGACACACTGTATATGTTAACCCTGCCTGTAACAGAGAAAGTTAAAAGTGGGAAAAATACTTACCAGAACCACCTCCTGATGGTTTTTGTGTATTAAGTGGAGGAACAATTATTCCATTGCCAAATTCAAGTATCTCTTCAATACCTTTATTTCGCCTCAAGAGAACCTCATTAGTAGGATCAGCTGTAAGAGCAGCCTCATTCTATAAACATTGATCAATACATCACGACAGCATAAATGCAAAGATTTAAAGAGTAACGTCCCACAGTATTCAATACACCAAAATATTACCTGCTGCATTTCCAATTTCTGATCCTCTATAATCCCTTGTACATCACCGGTCAATTTCAAATCTGTATAACAATACCAGCAAAAAATAGTAATTTGCAACAAAATTACAACGCACACTTTTAGTTACACAAAACAGCAAAGAGAATAAAAGAGAAGACTGCACCAAATCAAAGATTACATCAAATTGTGCTCCTATCCAAAGACGAGATAAGTGATCGTAACAGCACAATGCGGCGCTTGTGATTATTTCGTTGTACAGTGGCTTTATTTCATTGCTGAGCTATTCATAAACAGGGTAGCGTCATTTCCCGAGCAGGCGCCATTATTGACCAAAGCACTCTGCTTTTTACAATATTACTGTAGTACATAGTTTTAATTTCTATTGAGAAGATCCAGCTTCTAGCTGGTATTGCTCCAGGTGAGATTCGTAGGGAGGTAGCAGCTAACAAAGAGAGGCTCCAATCATTTACTTCAGAAGCACATCCCCTCTATGGATATCATCCTGCCCCACGGAGGCTGAAATCTAGAAAGTGTTTTCTCTGCACATCAGTTAAGCTTCAAGGGAATGCAGAGAATGCTATGATCAAGATGTGGGAAGAAAGAACTAACCACCTTTCCAACTTGATGGAGCCGAAGGAAAGTCTTCCATGTGGACACCAGGAGAAGTGGACAACCTGGAAAGCCCTTAACAGACTCCGTACAGGAGTCGGCAGAACAAAAGTAAATCTGCGGAAGTGGGGTTTCTCAAGCGACTCATCACTCTGTGACTGTCGAAAGCAGCATACAATCCAACATTTATGTCAGTGTGACTTATGTCCTTCAAAGTGCACTATGAAAGACTTGTTTGCAGCCTCCTCCAGCGCTATTGATGTCGCCCAATACTGGTCAAAAATCATCTAGCTCTCAAATTTGTTGCTCAATATTTGATTTGTTTTGTATAATAGACGTGTAGCCTATATACAGTAGGTATGGTAGAAATGTAGATATTCTGTATTCAATATTCATATTGATACTTCTGTAACGAATAAGGAAAGGCGTTCTAAATTAAATCCGTGGTCTACAATAGCTGTAGCTTCCAAAATATTATTATCATCAAATAAATTGGTCGTTAATTTCGATGATTTGTACCTGATTTGTATTCAGTTAAATATACGTAAAATAAAAGCGGAAAACTCTTTGTAAAACACAGAAGACGTATCAAAAACATTTATACATCCACAGCCACTTCATTTTGATTCTCAAAAAATGGTGCATATCATCAATATCAAAACAACCATTTTATTGAAGGGTAAATTTCAATCTATATCTATACTAATCTATATTCTATATCTATACTAATATAATGAAGCTGAAGAGTTTGTTTGTGTGTTTAAACGCGCTAATGTCTGGAACTACCAGTCGGATTCGAAAAATTATTTTTGTATATGCATGACGAATAGAATACATAGTGTTATCACTGACCAAGTTCAAGCGCGCCCCGGTGTTGGCAAGCGCTAGCGGCGCAGACCCCCAACGCTACACAGTCAGCCGCAGTCAGCTGTTCAAAAATGGGATACGTGCTGGGCTGCGTAAACCTCTTTACGAAGGCTGCGGTTACTCTGATTACAACAAATTGTTTGTTTAGACTTACGAATAATACTGTTAAAACCTTCCGTTAGTCGCGCTTTGGTCAGACAGCTCCATGGTTCGGTTTAGATTTAATATCAAGCCAAACAGTTAGTTATGATCTTATCGTCTAACACCATACCTTAGTAAGCATTTACCTGGAGTTGTAAAATGACGAGCCTAAAAATAGCCTGAGTTGCAGGCGTGCTGTTATACCGATTATTTGGCTTGGTTCGTTGCCTTAGTGAATATCAGTTGGCCATTATTATTATTATTATATGTCCCGTATCATTCTTGGCTATCAGCGCGGAGGCCCGGGTTCGATTCCCAGCTCTGCCAAGAAATTTAATTCTGGTCTGAGGGCTGGAACGGTGTTCGCTCAGCCTCGTGAGGCAAAACTAATAAGAGGCACGTTCGATCCCTACCTCAGCTATCCTGGAAGTGGTTTTCCGTGGTTTTCCACTTCTACTCCAGGCAAATACTGGGATGGTACCTAACTGAAGGCCACGGCCGCTTAATACCCAAATCCAACCTCAATTCCAAATACAGACACTACTACATACTTCACAATGACACAGGTTATCAGACAAATTCTACACACACCCAAGCACAAGGGGCTACGTGACCACAATGTCGCAAAGTCCCTAAAGAATCCACAACTATTATTATTTTAGGCTCATTATTATTAAGATGGATTAAATATTTTTTCGTTTTAGGTAAGGATGGCAGGAAGTAGAACAAGTAACCATGGAAGGCTGCCTCCATTCCGTATCCTACTGGGTGCTTTCGTGATGTTACCTCAGTAAATTTTTAAAAAATGTGAGCTACTGATCCTGTTTAATTTCCACTTCACGCGAGGAAGTTTAACCTTCTCACAGTTCACTACGAAACAGTCCTCCTTTATAATAATTAAATCTTCCGAAAAACGCACGTCACAGATTCTACCTTTGATCGACTATTGCTTATCTTTCCGAGGAATAACTCGCACCCATTTCGCAACACATTTGTATCTTTTGGCGGTTTGAAAAACAGTCTATCAACAGATTTTCTTCCGTAAAGGCTCGGTCTAACAGGAGCGCGGACTGTCCGCGCGAACGGAACGACCGCAGTCCACCGCGGACTAGGGTGGTCAAATAGAATGCGGACAAGTCAAGGCGAACCAGTGTGAAAGCACTCTCGATCAAGTGTGCATTACATTGTTTTCTGCTCGTGGTATTTTAATTAACATTTTAATTCAGCATTTCCAGCAGTTCCTTTGACGAAGAAGAATTGCTTCTTCTGTTGGCATTGAGACGAAAGAGAGTAGGCCTATGGGTTCACGAAATTAAAGAGAAAAGAGAGGAATATGGGGAGTTTCACAGATTGTGCCGGGAACTGTTCTCGTTTGAAGACAGGTTCTTCATGTATTTTCGAATGTCTCGAGAACAATTTGAGACATTATGTATGCTCCTAGAACCAACCATTTCCAAGCAAACCACTAACTGGAGGAAACCCATTTGTGCGAAGGAAAGGCTAGCCATCCGTATGAAAGAAAAAAAAAAGCATAATAATTATTTTTCGCACATATTTATTTTTCAAGAAAAAAAATTATACTTATTATTTTTCGGTTTCTTCTGCCATGTTTTCTGTTTTGTCCTCTACAGGCCGCCGCGGACAAAACTGAGCCGCGTCGGCAGGCCGCGTTTGGTTTGGCCAGGGTGATGCAATATTTAACAATACAGAGTTCGCGGCGGTAGACCGCTCAGCGTGCGCGGGCAGTCCGCGCTCCTGTGTGACCGAGCCTTAACCCGATTTACATCCAGGAACGAAACAATACATTTCCCGAAAATCAGAAAATTTAGTTGTTTGCACACACAAAACACTGCACAGACATTCATAAACTATTACAAAGAAACAAATTCCCTCGCATAATATGACTTCTCGCGCACCTCGTGGGCTACTGTCACACGTGCTTATGGTTCAGCGCGACTTCCGCGCCACACACCGGCTGGACCATGAACTACAATGCTTAAGGATCGGAGTGATGACACTGTTTATTTCTATTCGTCATGGTATATGATAGCCAGATTCAAGAGGAATAGTTTAGGCTATGTAGCATTAGGCTTCACCTATCAGGTAACATTAAAGATTGATTTTTCTAGGTAAGTCGGAAGAACAAGCGCTCCCAAACAGCTTCAATAATACCTAAGTCTGTTGTTGCCTGGCAATGCGGGCTGCATCACGTCGCCCCTACCAATGGTCTGGTGCAGAATTGCGAGCTGCTTATAAATTGCAGTAACGGGGAGTCATTAGAGCAAAAAGATTTCTTAGGTCCCTTGAAACAGTTATCATCATGACAATACCGGGTGAGTTAGCCGTGGTCGTTACGGCATGGCTGCTGGCAGTCGCTCACAACCGGGAGGCGAGGAGGTTCGAATCCCCTCGCCAGCAACCTTGAAGATGGTCTTCTGTGATTTCCCATCTTCCTTGCAGGCAAATGCCGGGGTTGGTCCCTAACTATAGGCCACAGCCGCTACCTTCCAACTCCTCGTCCTTACATTCAAACTTTCCTCCCCAGACACTCCACAAGCGACGGTACTTGTAGCTCACCCAATGGGTGTCCGCATAGAAGCAGCTACAAACTGGCGAGCCGAACATGTCCTCGGACACTCCTGGCACGAAAAGTCATACGCTAAAAAAAATCATGACAATAGTATGCCTCTGTATAAGGGCGATGTTGTTGGTGCAGTATACTGAGGTTATCAGCTGCAATAAGCGTTGGTGCTTTCCGATCCTTATCCTTGAGCGCTTCAGTTCTGTAGTAGTATTCATTATCATCCATAAAACAAATAAATCCACCGGGCGAAGCCGGGCACTTCTGCTAGTAGGATTATACATCCATAGCCACATCAATTTGACCTTTTTCCAAGGAAGGTACACACCATCGAAAGTAACGACCAATTTATTTGACGAAAATAACATTTTGAAAAACATATCCTGTTTAATTACCTTTCAACTGGTATTAATATAATTAGTGTGAAAAAATCTTATCTCAATGTAAAAAGAATACGCATGTATTGCAAAATCTCATGTCATCCGGGAGTTTTCACTGCGCGTGAGCAAACTGACTCAACGTGCACATTCCATGGAATGATTTGCTTACGATTCAAGTAAATAATGTTAACCATAAAAAACACACACAATGAATTTCACTTTAGGGCACTGGGTTGTGACAATGGCACAATTAACTGAGCGGGTTTCAAAAACAAATTTGTCATTTCCGTTTGGTCAATGGTTGTTAATTTTACACTAAGCAAAGATCTAACCTTTGGTTGGTTGGTGGTTGGTTCTTAAGTTAAGGGGCTGCGACAACGCGGTCATGTAGCCCCGTGTACTTTGGGTGTGTGTAGAATCTGTCTGATAACCGGTGTTAATTGTGATGACTGTATTAGTGTGTGTTGTCTGTTCTTTTTTTAAATTTAAGTACTGCAACTTAGAATTTTTCAAATAGTTCCTACTTTTGCCGCCAAGCACCACCGTCAACGACTACTAGGCCAAGTTCAGAACTTAGCTACTAGACGCCACCACAGTCGGCTCTAGGCAACGAACGTAGAAACCTAAGAGCGTTGTTTACATTCTTAACCTATCCAATGTAGCTTCACACAGGTGCAATTAGTGGAAGGTTCTTTAACATGCCATAAATGTATGACATGGGACCGCCGGCTTTACTTCCCCTCCTGAAGGAAGGCACACTGAGGGATTGATCTAACCTTTCAAAGCACCTGCTAACAATAAATCTGAAATACATGGTCATCGAAAAAGGTGGCGTTAATTTTGATTTGTAATAGCTCAGGCTGTAATAAACATAATTTAATTATTTTTACCCCAAAAGATAGAGAAATTCATAAAGTTTTGTTTACCTATTTAGTAGAGCCGGCCCCGTGGTGTTGGGGTAGCGCGCCTGCCTCTCACCCGGAGGCCCCGGGTTCGATCCCCGGCTCCGTCAGGGATTTTAAAACTGACGTGAGGGTTGGAACGGGGTGCACTCAGCCTCGTGAGGACAATTGAGTAGCTGTCTGACAGTGAGACAGCGCCCCGATCACGAAAACCAAGATTAACGGCCGAGGGGACCCGACGCGCTGATCACGCGTCACCCCAATATCTGCAGGCCGAATGGCTGGTCAGCGGTCGCTTGGTCGGCCTTGACTTTTTTTATGTTTTTTTTTTGTTTTTACCTATTTAGTAGGTTTCGCTGTGAGCTCCGCCTTTGGCCCAAATCACAGATGCGATAGCAACTTTGACTCCTGACATGATTCGGCGGACCTGGACGAAGGTGGACTATCGCTTGGGTGGGTGTCGTGCCACAGGAGGAGCTCACTACTCAATAGTTAAACAAAACTTCATGATTTTCTCTATCTTTTGGTGTAAAAATAATTAAATTATGTTTATTACAGCCTGAGCTATTACAAATCAAAATTAAGGCCACCATTTTCGATGAACCTGTATTATTGTCTCTTTTTGTGCAAAAACAAGATCACGGAAAATAATTCTAGTATATACATGGGTTGGTTTTTTAGTTTTGGCACCAAGGATTCAATGCCAATTTGCAACAATGTTGGGCGCTGCCACTTTTACCGACGGTTGCTGCCCTTCATCCCCTCCCTCAGAGCACATGACCTCGCCCGTCCTCAGCACCGCTCGTGCGCAGTTAGATGAATAGTGTGAGACCACTGTTCGCGAAGGACAGTCGCAATGTTTTCCAAGCAGGAGCAGTGTGCTAGGGGTCGCAGTGCTAAACAGTGTCACCGAGGATTGCAGGAAGCGTGCGGTGCAGCTGCGTTACCGTTCAGAACGGTAGCAAGATGGGTTGCAGCCTTTCGAGATGGGCGCGAACGTGTGGAGCACATGCCTCGATCTGGTCACCCACCAGTAAGTGATGAGAATGTACTGATGGTGTCCGCGTTAGTAGAGGTGGATCGGAACGTAACGATTCTTCAATTAGAGCAAGATACCGGACTGGCGCATTCAACTGTCCTCCACATCCTGAAGGACTTACTGAAAATGAGGAAGATTGCGTCCAAATGGGTTCCGCATGACTACATGCACAAATGGCTGCGATATGACGCTTGTCGTATGCACTTGCAGCGTTATGAGCGCTAAGGAGAAGCCTTCTTACGGCGTATCATAACCATTGACGAGACGCGGGCCAGATCTTATGAGCCATGTATATTTCCCAAGATTGGTACACTTTTCTTGAAACTTTCCTGTCAAGGATACTTAATTTTTTCGTGGAATGTAAAGAACATCTGGCTTGACAAAAGGAATGGATTGGTTTTTCTATAATAATTATTTTAAGCCGTTTAGAAACTAACAAACTCAAAAAATATTTTCCCTCTTAAAATGTATGACTTTTTTATTTATAAATTGAAAAGATAAAGATTATCTTAAATATCTTTCGGTTCATTCTATAAAACTACATGGTTACCAACACATTACAAATTATCAGGCCTGTAACTTACGGAGTTCCGGAGAAAAGTGTACCAGAATCTCTAAAATCTTAACTTGTGGGATTGTTTTGTGAGACCTTGTTTTTGAACACCCTGTACATAATCAGACATTAATATCTCATATTTAATTGTTAGCAGGTGGCTTAGAAAGTTTATATCTTTGTTTAGTTTTAAAATTAACAACCATTGACCAAACGGAAACAACAGAAGTTTGTTTTTAAAATTTCCTCATTTATTTGTATAACATAGGCCATTGTCACAACACAGTCCCCTTAAATCAAACTATCTTAGAAATACAGAATGTAGCAAAAATGTGTTACACGAGAGGTCGCACGCGAGGAATTTGCCGTGGCAGTCATAAACCTTTCGAGAACGGGACAGACGAGACTTCGACAATCGTCAAGGTCCGGCGCGAGAGAGTGCTGTGAGTGATGAATCGAGCACCCAAAACTCTATCGCAAATAACATAAATATTAAGAACATTCAAAAAGAGCGTCAAAGTACCGTGGGCGCAAACTCTCGCATGTTAATATTCACAACCATGTATAAACTCTCATTTATGACACCAAACAAAAGAAAATGCAGCCCTTAACATCCAGAAGACAGAATATCTTGAATATTGTCCGCAAACCGACGGCACTGTACAAATTAGCGATCAAGATCTGCCCAAGACAAAATATCTAGGTTCGGTTATCACGTCAAATGGCGATGTCACTTTAGATACTCGGGCGAGGGTAAATGCAGCCTGGCTCAAATGGAAACAGGTCACAGGTGAAGCCTACTCTGCGACAAAAAAAGGATGTCTAAATACCTAGCCTAAAGGCAGAAGTTTATACGACAGTTGTACGTCCGGCAGCAATTTATGGGCAGAATCCCGCCCAATGACAAGAAAACATGAACAGGCTCTGCACACGATGGAGATGAAGATGCACCGTTGGTCACTTGGACTGACTAGATATGACCAGGTCAGAAATATAGATGTTCGGCAACAATTAGGTGTCACACCAATTACGGAGAAAGTGAAAGAAGCTCGTCTCCGTAGGCATGGTCATGTTATGAGAATGCCGGGCGACTTGCGAAGCGTTGGATGGATAACATTAAGTCTGATATGCACGATATTGGCTTACAACCTGTAGATGTCAACAACAGCAAAACGTGGAGAACATGTAGTAGATCAGCGGGCCCCGTACTGGGATAAACACTAGGAAAGAAGAAGAAGACAACTTAAAATGCAGGCTTTCTTCTGCGTAGAAGGTCTCTAGTCTTCAAAGTTAAATCATGTAACACACACTATGGAAGGTTAAGTTATAAAAGTTATTTGCAATGAGTGGCCTTTCGGCACATCTTTTGATAGTGCCACTTTCTCACCGACCAGACTTAACCTGTCCTCATTTGCCCTCATCCCTTCAGCTCTGTCTGAGAAAACATAAAAAGTGCTGAAATAAGGAAACATCATTCAATATAGTATCTTGACAGGCTGGGTTCGTGGCATTACACGTCCATATATTTCACCCCTGACTGTAACTCCAGCCCAACAGACAGAAACGAAGAAATTAAGATCCTTCTTCGGGTGGATGCAACTTTTAAGCAGTTAAATGTAGGGGAAAAATCTTACCAGTAGCAACTCCTAATTGATCATTTAAAGGTTCGATTATATTAGTGCCTAGTTCGATTAGCTCTTCAAAATCTTTTTTTTGATGCAAGAGAACTGGATTCGTAGGGTCAGATTTAAGAGCTTCCTCAACCTGAAAAATGATCAAAACATCACGTCAACATAAATGCAAAGCTCTCTAGAACAACGTCACATTTGAAACTGCAGTATTCAATACAACAACAAATTACCTTTTGCAATTGCAATGTATACTTCTGTACTGCCCCTCGTACATCGACGTTCTTTTCCCAAACTGATTTAAAAAAAATAACAACAAAAATGTCATGAAAAATCAAGACTGCAACGAACACTATTAGTTACACAGAGCAAATCTACATTCTGTTACTATAATTGTTTCTCGTTATTTGGCAAAGAGGATATAAGAGAAGATTGCACCAAATCAAAGATTTCATCGAACTGTGCTCATATCCAAAGAGAATGTATGTGATCGTAACAGCACAATGCAGCGCTAGTGATTCCACCATTGTACAAAGCCGTTTTTAGCCTACTTTTCACATTTTGCAAAAATGAGGAAAAAGTAGTCTTATGAGATCGATCCGGGAAAATGTATGTCTGTCTGTCTGTCTGTCTGTCTGTCTGTCCTTCTGTCTGTCCGTCTGGCTGTGTGTGTGTGTGTCCCCCCCCCCCTATCAACTCCTAAACGGCTGGAGCAATCGAAATAAAATTTGGTAGGAGTAAAGATCTATACCTGAATATCTCACGGCCATATTTGAAAATGATGTCAGTGCTACCAACTGCTGAAAATTCGCAATTGAAATTTGAGCTCCATGTTGGATATCTTGGAAGGTATGAATGGGAGCTATTTCAAAATCGGCACACATATAGATAATAATATTGCAGTTTAATTTCCAGAAGGCCATACATGGCAGTGTTGCCAAAATGATTATAAGCCTACTGATAGGTCCAATATTTAAATGTATATAACTTCTACACTATCAATTGGAATTCAACCAAATTTCGTATGTTGTATGTGTACATAACCAGATATGACTGAACGTATTCTTATGAACCACCAGTGCTGCCAACTGTTGAAAAATTCTCTTAATTTCTTTTATCCAAATACCAATATATATGAGAAAGTATGCAAGCCGACAGCTTTAAACTATGCACACGTATAGTACGTGACATTCTATATTAATTTGGAGTAACTTATATACGTCAGTGCTACCAACATGATTCTAAGCCTGCTGAGAGGTCCAACTTTAAATACATGTAACTTCCATACTATCATTTGGATTTCAACCAAATTTCGTATGTGCTATGTGTACTATATCAGCTATGACTATGCGTATTCTTAAGAGCAACCAGGGCTGCCAACTGTTAATAAATGCTGTCTCTATTTTTGTTACTCTAATATCAATATATCAGAAAGAATGCAAGCCAATAGCTCTAAACTTTGCAAACGTATAGTACCTGGCATTCTAGATTACTTTGGAGTAACTAATATACGTCAGTGCTGCCAACATGATTCTAAGCCTGCTGATAGGTCCAATTTTAAAATGCATGTAACTTTTATACTAACTAATGGATTTCATTCAAAATTGGCACAACAATAGATCATATTATTTCAGATTATTCCTGACCAATACATGCATGACACTGTTGCCAACATGATTTTACGCGCGCTGTTAGATCCAATGTTTAACTGCATGTAACGTCCATGCTATTCATTGGACTCCAACCAAATTTTGTGTTCTGTACCTTAAGAGATGGAACTAAGAATATATTCAGTCACTAGGGCTGCCAACTGTAGTGCTCTATTATGCTACATTATGCCAGGTATACAGTATTTCGAACTAATTAGAAATTTCGATATTACCAACTTAATTTCGTCATTATTCTAGATAGATCCATATCGATTAATCATTGGCATGAATCTTAAATTTAAAAAAAAAGTAGGCTCTTTAGTTCGTCACGGAACTTCTTGTTCATTGCTGAGTTCTTCATTAACAGCTAAGCAGCATTTCCCGTGCAAGCGCCATTATTGACCCAAGTACTCTTTTCCTTACGATATTTCTCAACTAGCAGGTACCCGCGGCTTCGCTCGCAATGATGACAATGGGAACGATGCATTTATTGCTGATAATTGGTCTATTCTATTACAGCAATTGTGAAGGTTATTAAATGCATGTCTTTGATCTAACAATTGGCATGTAGGCTAATTACAAATATCGAAATTGGAATAGGCAGATGTCATCGACTGATAATCAAGCTATCACGCATGGCTAATCTAAGTTCAATAGGGGGGCGTGGTGGCTCAGCGGTCTAGCTGAATGCCTCTCACCAAGGCGGTCCGGGTTCGATTCCCGGTCAATGCATGTGAGATTTTCGATGTGAAATGCCATGTCCTGTGGTTCGGATTCCACGTAAAAAGGAGGTCCCGTGGCTCATGATCTCGAGATTAACGGTCACGTTAAACTACAAGCTTCCTTCCTTTTCCTTAAGTTCAATAGGTGTTGCGTGTGTTGTGTGTGAAAGATTGGACTTGCGTTTGCGAGTCATTACACAATTGATAAGTTTTGAAAATAAGAAATGTAACTACCGAACGCAGTTGAAACGTTAATGTAATCCCTAAACGAAAGCACTGACGTCGAAAGATATTGTACGTAACTAACCTAACCTAACCTAACCTAACCTAATAACTGAATTAGCCTAACTAACGCTGAAGCAATACAGTAACTATAAATACACTGCTATACTGATGTGTCGGAAAACGCGATCTCTTCTATAAAACAGCAGTTCGTGTAAATGATTCCCTATCGTTCTGCAATAGCATTATTAGAAAAAGAAAAGATTTAGTATTTCTTTCAAATATCGGTATATTTACAACTATGCGTCAGACTTTGGCAGAGAATTAGTATATCGCACTACTTAACTCCGTGGGACAGAATAATACATACAGATGGCAGTTGGGTTTGAACTGCAGATGCCTTCCCGCTCACTGCTTATCGCGCATTCCAAATCCATTAAGTTGGTCACTACTTGCTTCACTCAGCACATTCCTTCCTTCACTCGCTGCGGGTCGTCTACTGCGATAACAACCATTGGCATGCGGGAAGCCGATATACTGTATTTAGGTTTGGAATAGGCGGGCCGAGCATGCGTACTGAAAGACCCCCTACATCCCGTCGCAGCGTGTTGAACTGCCATCTCCTGGCGCGGTGACAATAACTTTTTAGGTTACGCTAGCGCTCTGCTATATAGCGACGGCAGTAAACTGAATCACTCATGATCGAACGATATTCGCTTCTCTTACCAAGTTCCGTTCTTAAACATATGAATCGCATTACAAATCTGCAACTTCTCTCACCTTTACCAAACTATTTCTTATTCCATCCCGATTAATCTCAAAATCCCAGAAACGCAACACAACATTTTAAAATTATCTTTCAATATTGAACTGAAATATAAAAAGATAATGTTTAATGAAAACTGAAGAGGGATATCTCTCCTTGACGTAACATACAAGAAATTCTCCACAGTCCTACTACACAGGGCAGAACCTCAACTAGACCATCAATTTGGGGAATAGCAGGCGGGTTTCAGGAAAGGGAGATCCTGTCTGGAACAAATTATCAACCTCAAACACATCATGAACTACCAAAAATTACGGGCTAAATCGTATGTTGTCACTTTCATTGACTTCGAAAAGGCATACGACTCTATAGATAGGGAATCCTTATTCTCGGTCTTGAAAGAACTAGACATCGATAAAAGAAAACTACAAACCTAATCAGAGAAACACTAACTAATACATTCTCCAAAGTTAAATTCATGGGGGAACTCTCCACCCTTTTTGAGATTAAAACAGGTGTACGGCAAGGAGATGGACTTTCTCCACTGCTAATTAACTGTGCCCTAGAAAAAGTAGTCAGAGAATGGAATGTGAAGACCGACAGTGGAATCAGAATAGGAACTAAAAACAAAGGCATTAAGGTCAATTGTTTAGCTTTTGCTGATGATATGGTCTTATTAGCCGAGACATGGGAAGAGGCCAAGGAACAGATTCCCGAACTCCAGAGGCAAGCGTTAAAAATGGGTTTCAAAATCTCAGCTGAAAAGACCAAAATAATGACGAACATAAAAAAAAACACCAAAAAAGCTTCAAGTGGGCAAACAATACATAGACATCGTCAAAGAATTTAAATATCTTGGGGAATGGATCGGCTGGAATGCACTAGAGAAAAAGGCAATGGAATCTAGGAGAAATAAAATTGAATTGGCCTTCCACATGGGCGCCCGCAGGGAGGGGCAAGGTGGGGCCGTTGCCCCCTCCTGGAATTCCGAGAATTTTGATATTCGATTGGTCATTGTCACCAGTTATTTCATAGTGTCTGATAATCAACTGACAAATGTTACAATAGAAAACTTCTTTAATGTATTTATATTCAAAAATATATGGTTCTAATGATGTCATGCCCTTTACCACCAATGGAAACATAGCTCCATTTTTCAATATGTTTATGCCTAGTGTAAATACCGTATATTTACCCAACACTATCAAAAGTGGTTAGGCTGGCTACTACTTTCGCCACCTCACGTTGCAAGTGACGATGTGAAAGCACGTTCTGGAGATACTTTTATACATTGCAACACCGATAGCGGATTTCAGCCCCTAAAACGAGGTGTTCTTTGGTGACTAGTAAAACACAGGTCCCTTAAAGTCACGCCTACAATATAGGGTCATTTACTGTATTCAGGCCCGTTATTACAGGGGAACAAACAGGGCAGCTGCCCTGGGAGGCAGGTTTTAGGGGCGGAAGAAAATCTGGAAAACTGTACAAAACAGCTTGGGCATTAAACGCCAAGTTATTAAAGTTTAACCCTCTCTCCACACACACACACACACACGAGAATTATTCATTGTCGCACAATTGCAATGTTGATTATTTTAGGACACACAGAACGGGATTGTGTTAGTCATCTTGGTGTTCTTGCTTTTGAATCTGACTTGAAAGTGAAATTGGACTAATGAAATCCTAATCTTGTTTGCAAATGACAAGGCAGGAAGGTATCCCCTTGTTATTTGAATAATTGGTGACTATTATTATTATTATTATTATTATTATTATTATTTACGTATGTTTTTTAGTAGCGGGAGTGTCCGAGGACATGTTCGCCCGAGTTTGTAGTTGCTTGTATGCGGACACCCAAGGGGTGAGCTACAAGTACCGTCGCGTGTGGAGGAAAGCCTGAATGTAAGGACGAGGAATTGGAAGGTAGCGGCTGTGGCCTATAGTTAGGGACCAACCCCTGCATTTGCCTGAAAGGAAGATGGGAAACCACAAAAGACCATCTTCAAGGTTGCTGGCGAGGGGATTCGAACCTCCTCGCCTCCCGTATGTGAGTCACTGCCTGCAGCCACGCCGTAACGACCACGGCTAACTCACCCGTCTTTTTGCCATTGGTTGTGTATGATATCTTTTAAAATTTAAATGTAAATTCTTTGTTTTAAGTTTGTTTTTAAATTTGTAATTTTAGTAAACACATATTTATAGTGTTTGTCACTCATAGTTAAATACACGCTCATTGAAGAAACAGCCCCATATGTTACGGAAACTTTAATAAATCTACATATTTTAAGTCGGGGGTAGCACATATTTTAATTTTTATTTTCTTTCCCCCATGGGCTTCTGGAGCCCTAAATACGGGCCTGACTGTGTTGTACACTCGTCTAAAGTTGCGTCGTTCTGCCTTACTGCAATCGTTATTTGTGCTGCTAAATGCCGTATATTTTTATTCAAGGTTTGCCATAGTACTGTGGTCCATTTCTTAAGAACAGAGCAATTATTTCTACAAATGAACAGCAATCTACCATTTTTGTAGAATCTTAACCTGTAGTGTTAAATCTTCTACGATCGAAGCAATTTACAGGCTAATAGTTAAATAGTTTTGCGGTGTTTTTGTGCCGTTATCAAAGCGACTGAGGTTCGCACCCTCAATCGAATGTAGACGGTAGATCAGTTGAGACAAAATGGCGTTCAATACTGATAAACTTAGTTATGTTGTAGGCTATATGATTCCAATGGAATCTTCTTGCAAGGCAATTTCCGATGCGCAACATGTAGTCTACTTATATAAGCGGAGAAGGTAATTTAATCCTAATTTAATTGGGCTCATAGTCGTATTGACCGACTGAAAGTTACAATTCAATATACTGTAGATCAATTAGGTGATAAAGCCAAAGTTCAAGGGGGGATTGATAATGATGTGCTTCTGAAAGAAGAAAATTACAGAACAGACAATTGTCAGGCTCTTAACTCAAGGAACATTTATGTGCCATTCTTAAGTACGAATGTATATAGGCCAATTACGTGTTCTACCCTTAGGCAGGTCTTCGCACAGCAGCCCTCCATGCAGTCCTTTCCTCAACCGTTCTCTTTGTTTGGTGGTAATTTCCTGCAATCTTGACACTGTCCACCAGCTGGTACCTTTTCCGTCTTCTTACTCTCTTTCCGTTCACTGATCCTTCGAGAGCATCCCTCAGCAATTACTTTCTTCGCAGCCAGTGTCCAAGCCAGTTCTTCCTTGTATGGATGGTATATAACAGCCTGATCGTGCGATGTTTGTCGTTATCAAAGCGACTAAGTAAGAAGTACATGATTTAGTGAGTTTTATATATTTTACTTAACGGTCAGCAATAATAAAATGAAATATTTTCTCTTTAAAACGAAAATTTTCTAAAACCATGGGCGTCACAAGTATGAGTAACGTACAATACGAATTTATCACTTCGCACAAAATTCATTATGCTAAGAAGAGCAATGCGAAGTAATCCTGATAGCTTGTTGAAAATGAAAATCCACAGCCTGCTCCCAGTCGACCGACCGGGTCAGCAATGGAATGAATGAAGCCCCCATCTAGCGGCGAGGATATGAACTCTGCCGGCTGCCGAAGCCTGTCGCACTCCTCTGGGGCAATGATTAAATGAATGACAGATGAAATGAAAGGAAAGTGGAGAGTGTTGCTGGAATGAAATATTGACAGGGAAAACCGGAGTACCCGGAGAAAATCCTGTCTGCCTCCGCTTTGTCCAGCACAAATCTCACATGAAGTGACCGGGATTTGAACCACAGACCCCAGCGGTGAGAGGCCGGCGTGCTGCCGCCTAAGCGACGGAGGCTTCCGCTGATAGCTTGTTAAGAAGAGGAAAAACGTGATGGATCCGCTGTAACGGCCAGTAAAAACTAGATATTCGGAAACAGTGCTATTTGAAATATTAGGCAGATTCATATGAAGGGAAATTTCCACAGTTTAATTTAACTCAGTAATTTGAAAATATCTGAAAATATGTCCTCCAGTTACCGTATTTAGAAAACAGGCGAACTGGATTTACATTAGCATTTTAATAAACTGCTTGATTTTGATATTATTGTCGATACATGGTGATACAACTATTTTTTACCTGATTTTGAGAAGTGAACATTTTGACAATGAATCACGAAAGAGGAAACGCGAACTTCCATGGATAAAGACTGTGAACTAAAAACTGTAAGAAATGAAAGAGAATGGAAGGGTGGGGGGGTGAAGAAATGAAAATTATAACTTGGCCCCCCTCGGGAAAAAATCCTGCGGGCACCCATGGCCTTCCAATTTACGAAGGACACTTATAACAAGAAGTCTCTCCTGGAATACCAAGATCAGACATTATAACACGGTAATTAAACCAGAAGCCTTATATGCAGCCGACACATTGTCTCTCACCTCCCAGGGACCGCTTGAAAGGCTGGAGGTCAAGGAAAGAAAGATAATACGCAAAATCTTAGACCCTAAATTTCATAACAACAAATTAATCCATATCAGGAACGAAACTCTTTACCAAAAGACTGAAAAACTCTCGGACACAATAAGAAAACGGAGAATTGATTTTTATGGGCACATCTTCTGAATGAATTCAAATAGACTAACCAATAAGATCTTCGACCACTTCCGTAATAAATAAAAAAAACCTCTTTGGTTTAAGGAAACCGAGAAAGACCTCGTGGAACTCCAAATTACAGACACCATGCTCATGGACAAAACAGTGAAAACGTCACCAAGGATAAGAAACAACGGTTCCAAGTGAAACTCAAACAAAAGCGCACGATCCACATCTCTGCCGAAGAAAGGGAAGCAAGATCTCAAAGGATGAAGCAATACTGGGCCAAAAGGAAAGCTCAAAACGATGAAAAGTGATTGATTACATGTACCCCAAAGTTGGGTGAAACAAATAAAGAAGAAGAAATCTGAAGATTTTCTAAGTACACACTTAAGACCGCTAGTAGTCGCTACTGTTATTATTATTATTATTTATTTACCAAAAATTGTGCCAACAAGTTATGGACGGCAGATAGGGAAAGGGCAAGCCCCACATACACCGCAGTGTCTCCATCTCCGTTCATTAAATCTGTACAAATCAGATATGTTACATATATATACAATTTACATAACGCAAGTTGCCCTCTGGGTGTCAATTAACAAAGCTTGCACCCGGCACCCGAGGCCATACGATATTATTATTATTATTATTACATAACGCGAGACCTGCAGAAGTGTGTCCCATGGACATTGCTATACGCTGATGATGTGATGCTTGCGGCAGACTCCAGGAAGGATCTTGAAACCCAAGTGCAGACATGGCATGATCGTCTGCAAGGATTTGGTCTTCGTTTGAACATCCACAAGACTGAATACCTCGAAACGATTCTATCCCCTGGAACTATAGGTATTAATGGCTCCTCTTACCAAGGTAAATACATTCCGATACCTAGGTTCACGATTGCATAGCGACAGCTCTGCGAATGAAGATGTGCGAGCTCGAATCAACGCGCCTTGGATGCGATTCAGAGATTTCACCGATGTTCTATGTGATAAAAAGATGCCTATCCGCCTAAAATCAAAAATATACCGCACAATGGTGAGACCAGTTGCATTATTATGGTACCGAGTATTGGCCAGCACCTAGAATTGCTGAGCACTCACTTCATGTCATGGAAATGCGGATGCGGCGAAAATCTTTAGACATTTCTCTGCTCGACCATATTCCCAACACAACGATTCGATGGCTCCAATCAATGAGAAAATGCAGGAATGGAGACTCCGTTGGTATGGGCACGTTGTTCGTGCACCACAAAATTCAGTCATCGGCTCGGCCTACCATCTAACGGTCGACGGCCAGAGACAGCGTGGGAGACCAAAATTGCGTTGGCTGGACACTATTAATGCAGATTTACGATCAAGAAACTTGAAATCGCGGGAAGCATTAGATCGCAAGAAATGGCGTGCATTGATCCAAAAAGTGGACCCCGTTCCCACGGGATGACGCTAAGAAGAAGAAGAAGAAGAAGAAGATATACAATTTACAACTTTACATTGCTATAAACACATAGTCTGCTGTACTTGACGTCTGTATCATACAATTCTTAAATAAAAGTGAAGGTACACGCACGCACACACACATATACACGCTCACGCACGCACGCATGCACACACACATTTATACATACATACACGCACACACTCCCACTCACACACAAAGTTACACTATACAGGGTGCGCACAAATGATTGAAGCGGTTTCAAAAAATTCCTGTTTGTTTATTATTTGTTGTAACATTACAAAATTTTATAGACAGAGAGAAAAACTCAGAAAGTTTTTTATGCACCTACAAGTGCTCGATATGTGCCCCATGAGTGACTCTACACACAACAACTCTATAGTCAAGTTCGGCCCACACCCGACGTAGCATGTGGCTGTCAATTTGACCAAAGGCGTTGATGATGCGGGTCTGCAGTTCTGATAGATCAGCCGGTAATGGTGGCGTAAAAACTGTGTCTTTCATATAACCCCATACAAAAAAGTCGCAAGGGGTGAGGTCCGGAGAGCGTGGAGGCCATGACATGAGGGCGTGATCTTCATTCCCGATACGACCGATCCATCTTTATGGAAGACTGTTGTTCAGAAAGTCACGAACATCACCAAGGAAATGAGGTGGAGCACCTGTTGGTAGATGAAGTTCATGCTATCAGTCTCCAACTGTGGCATGAGCCAATTCTCCAGCATATCCAGGTAGATGTGCCCTGTAATGGATTTTTCAGTGAAGAAGAAGGGGCGATAAATTTTAAATTTCGAGATGGCACAGAAAACATTGAGCTTGGGAGAGTCACGAACGTGCTGCACACAGGTACGTGGGTTTTCAGTCACCCAATTTCTCACATTGTGCCTGTTAACCTTACCACTCAGAAAAAATGCTGCCTCATCACTGAAGACAAGTTTGTCACAAAATTCATCACCTTGCATACGCTCCTGAAAACGTGTACAAAACTCAAAACGGTTCACTCTGTCAGCCGGCGACAATGCTTATAGCAGATGCAAACGGTAAGGGCGCATGCGCAATCTTTTCCTTACGACTTTCCAAACGGTCGAAGGCATGTTCATTTCCCTGCTCGCTCGACTTATGCTGGCTACGTACAAAACTGCGTCGCACACGCTCTACCGTTTCTTCAGGCACACTTGGCCAGCCTGTTGATTTTCCCTTGCACAGACATCCCGTGGTTTTGAACTGTTGATACCATCGGCGAATGGTGTTGGCACTGGGTGGATCTTTCCGATACATTGTTCTAAAGTTTCGTCGCACGGTTGTCACAGATTGGCTGGAATGAAATTCCAGAACAGCATACGCTTTTTCACTGTTAGTTGACATCGTTGCAACTGGAGTAGGCTAGACTGGCTAGAGGACGCATCATGTCTGCCGGATGTTGCAACTGTTGCGCTCTCGCGGACGTTGAGGAAGCACAATGTATGGAGGCTTTTCAAACAAAACAAAACAAAACAAAACAAAACAAAACTTTGAGGGATACTTGCCTTACAACATCAAACACCATCACCATAGCTCTAATAATATAGCTAGAAATAATTGGCAAAACCGCTTCAATCATTTGTGCGCACCCTGTATATGAATTCAATTTACATGGAGTTTTAGGCCCTTTAGAGACTTCACTTTGCGGCAAAATTGTCATTCCAGAGTAGAGCAGAGCGATTGTAGAACCCAGATTGATAATCTGCTGTCGTAGCGAACGGAGGAAGGAGGGTGTACCCTGTGCTCTACGGACTGAGCGATATGCTAGCTGAAGGCGGTTATTTATTTATTTATTTATTTATTTATCGTATGGCTTTTAGCGCCGGGAGTGTCCGAGGACATGTTCGGCTCGCCTGAGTCTGTAGCTGCTTCCAGCGGACACCCTAAAGGGTGAGCTACAAGTTCCGTTCAATTTCAAGTAGTTCCAACTTTCGCCACCAGATATCAATGATACCTAGTGGCGAACGTTGGAACTTTGATAGAGCGTTCTGAAGGTGGTGAAATGGGGACAGTTTAATGGTGCCAGCTAGATATTTTCGGAGAAAGGTGAGATCTATTTGGTTACATATGTCATTGATGGCTATTAATGGTTTTGTCAAAACTTTGTTACCCTGTTTGTAAATGAGTCGCTCTGCAAGACGTTGGACGGCACTTAACGTCCTCATGCTTTCCTCGGTAGTGGGTTGCCAGACTGGAAGTCCATATAATGTAGAAGAATGGACCGCATCATGGAGAGATACACCGCTCGGAGTGCACGGCTTCTGAATGCCAGAAGATTACGTCTTGCAAATCTCAGAATTCTAAATACTTTACACCTAGATTCCTCAACGTGTACATTCCACTTCAAATTGCTGGAAATGCGTATTCCCTGCATTCGCAGTGAATTGCGCATGGGAAGAATTTTGCCGCTCAGTGATAGGCTGTGTGCAAAAGGCTGTCTGGCCCTACTTAACCGAATATATTTACACTTGTTGACATTGAAGGCCATCTTATTACCCAAATATCAATCTTCCTTATGTCAATCCTAAACTCCTTTTGGTAAAGCTCTCATGCCCCTCGATGGGCTGAAAGGCTAAAAGCACACGCGTCGAAGCCGGGACGCATGGGTCAGGTCAGGAAGGTCATCTTATTTACATCACACCACAGTGCCACACTGTCCAGATCTTCCAGTAGTGCTTTAACGTCATAATTATTTTTTATGGCTCTGTAAATTATTGACTCGTCTGCGTACTGCGTTATCGTGGAAGGTCGAGGGTAAAAGCCATGTACAACAAAGCCCCAATCACCGACCCCTGTGATACTCCCAAAGTTACCACTATTGTTCGGTGACTTGGCCCCGACGAACACGACACACTGCGTTCGACCTACCAGGAATTACGTCAACCAAGTAATCAGTCTGCCTCCGATGCCATATTTGCTAAGCTTTAACAAGAGTCTTTGATGGGGCACCTGATCAAAAACATTGCTTATGTCCAGGGCCACACAGTCTATTTAGGAGACGCTGGTCTGATCCAAGGAGTTCTGCCAGTCATCAATCACTTTTGTCAAAAGAGTTGTACAAGATTTCCCCGCAACGAAGCCATATTGGCTTGGATTTAACAGGCCTGGCTCGCTCAGGAATTCCGGTATGTTCTTAGCAACCAGGCGCTCCATACATTTACAGATACCAGAAGTTAGAGAAATAGGGCGGTAATTGTCCATGTCTTCCTTGTCACCATCTTTGAACACAGGGACCACTCTTTTGGTCGAGTCCCGGCGTTAATGGACTGGTTGAAGAGTGCACACAGTGAGGGCGCTAGCTCATCTGCACTGTAGTGGAGAATCCGAGCAGGGATTAAGTCTGGACCTGTCGCAGCATGGGGTCAACTGTAGTGTTACAAAATTAAAGATGGTATTAGAAGGCTATTCCAGGCGGCTTCGGTGGCGTAGTCGGTAGCATGCTGAGCTTCTATGCCCAAGATAGCGGGTTCAAACCCGGCCGAAGCCGCCGGATTTTTTAAGAACGTTAAAAATCCCTCAGTATGCCTTCCTTCAGAGGGAAAGTAAAGCCGGCGGTCCCATGTCATAGATTTATGGCATTTTAAAGAACCTTCCACTAATTGCACCTATGTGAAGCTAAATTGGATAGGTTAGGAATGTAAACAACGCTCTTAGGTTTCTACGTTCGTTGCCAAGAGCCGACTGCGGTGGCGTCTAGTAGCTAAGTTCTGAACTTGGCCTAGTAGTCGTTGACGGTGGCGCTTGGTGGCAAAAGTAGGAACTATTTGATAAATTCTAAGTTGCAGTACTTAAATTAAAAAACAGATAACACACACTAATACAGTCATCACAATTAACACCAGTTATCAGACAGATTCTATACACACCCGAAGTACACGGGGCTACATGACCGCGTTGTCGCAGCCCCTAAACTTAAGAACCAACCAAACAAGAAGGCTATCCCACACTGATTTTCATTATTGTAGTTCTAAAAGATAGAATGTTATTAATTTTTAAATTATGATATATAAGGGGTGTTCAAATGAAAAGGTACGAATCGTCGTAAAACCAAAACCGGTTGATATTTGAATATTCCGCTTTGGGATAGCGTAAGCCGACATCTAGGAGATGTAGTGTCCGGCGTGGTTCTGCGCATGCGTAGGCGCACACACATGTCGCAGAAGAGAAGCTGACAGTTGGCCGTTCTGTCCCGTCCAGTTGAAGTTGAAGCAGCGGCAGTGATGGCGTTCACATTGCACAATTCGACAAGTGAGGAGCAGAGAGGTGTCATCAGATTTCTGTCTGCAGAAGGCCTGGACTGCTCATGATAACGCTCGCCCACACGTTTCTAACGTCACACAAGGTGTATTGGTCACGTTCAAGTGGGAGCAACTTGAGCATCCGCCCTACAGTCCGGACTTGTCACCCTGCGACTTCCATCTGTTAGGTCCGTTAAAAATCATCTCAAGGGAAAACGTTTCCAATCGGACGGCGAACTATAGGACAGCGTACAGGATTGGCTCCTGTCACAACCACAATAATCTGGGAACAGGGAATCCTGCGGCTAGTGAAGCAATGGGACACCTGTGGTGATTACTAGGGCTCGGATTTGTAGGTAAATAAATATTTTTATGTAAATAAATATTTTAAGCTTTCTGTTTATAAATACATAAATTCCTGCTTTTCACTTATTAGCACATAAAAAGACATAATATTTACTTCTTCTTTAAATCAGTATGCTAGATCTTTCAGTTTATTGCGTTTTTGTTCTGTGTCACTTCGACGGGGAAGAACGTGTGAGCTATTTAATCTTCATGCAGAGCGTATGTCAGCTTCCAACTGTGTTATTATTAACTTCTCGCCCCGTCCCACTCACTGTGGAAGCCGGGAATTTCCTTGTCCATAGCCATATTGCACCTCGTACTATACCTCCCCCTCCCCCAGCTACCTGGAAGCAGTGGCACTCACATGCAGTTCATTTCCGGCTCTGTGAAGTGTAAGGCAGTTCTACGATGCCTAAAGTAAAAACAAATACAAGTTATCGTCTGTTGCAGAATTTAAAGATAATTTTACATCTGATGGGGGCGTTCTGTTCTGCCAACCCTGTGAGAAAGCAATCAAGGCTGAACAGTGATCTCAAGTTACAGAACCCCTCAAGGGCAAGATACATATTGCCGCAGTTTCGCGCCTTCAGAAGAAGTATTTCGCGATAATCGTCGGTCATTTGTGATGGACAACCTGAAGATGTATCTCGTTGTGTATTGTAATGTTTCAGCAGTCAGTGAGACATAGCATAAATTGCAGTCGTGAATACTGCATATTGTTTATATTCACATTATTAAACTAAATTATAATTAAATATTTTTACTTTTTTGTCACATAATTTCAAGTATTTTTAATACATAAAAAAATACATATTTTCATGATTTTTAGCACCTAAAAATCCGAGCCCTAGTGATTACTTCTGAATAGCGAATAAATTGTACCAACAGTGTCGTTTCGTAACTTTTCATTTGAACACCCCTCATAGATATATCTTGAAAGAGGGATTCTCGTGGCTCATGATCGCATGATTAACGGTCACGTAAAACTAAAAGTTTCCTTGAAAGAGGGTTGACCGTTTAGATTTCTAATGATCTTATCGTGTTTCAGGTAATAAATGGATTGGCATTGCCTCATTTATTGAGGGGCGTCCGATCTTTATGCGACAAGTTCAATATTTTATCCCAGTTAACTCATTTGGTGACTTTTCGGTCACGTCACCCGTCCCACGGGAACAATGATTTATTTCTGGATGAAAGTCTGCCTATGTGTTAATCCAGGGTATAAGCTATCTCCATTTCAAATTTCATCCAAATCCGTCCAGCTGTTTGTGAAGCGGCTTCGGTGGCGTAGTCAGTAGCATGCTGAGCTTCTATGCCAAAGATCGCGGGTTCAAACCCGGTCGAATTCGTCGGATTTTTTAAGAGCGTTAAAATCCTTCAGTATGCCTTCCTTCGGAGGGGAAGTAAAGCTGGCGGTCCCATGTCATATATTTATGGCATGTAAAAGAACCTTCCACTAATTAAACTATTGTGAAGCTAAATTGTAGGCTAGATAGCGTTGAAACGCTCTATCAAAGTTCCAACATTCACCACTAGGTGTCAGTGACATCTGGTAGTGAAAGTTGGAACTACTTGAAATTGAACGGAACCATCATGGAGATGCAAGTGCAACAAATTCTTGTCAGACGTAATTTAAGAATGGCGAGGTGCATGAAACACAAATCCCCCTTCCGTCCAATCTTAAAACACTTATAGTGGACGATATATTGAATATAGAGATGAGCTCTCGCGTACGTTTTTGTAGACTTTTCATGCTGAACAATTCTTACACTCATTGTATATTGATATTTCTTACGGTTTGCCCAGCGTAAGCTTAAAAAGTGCACTGACGCCAGGATTTTTTTCGATTTTTCCTCTGAAATCGTTACTGCTTGGTTTCTGACCATAAATAAATTATTTTCTAAAGAAACCTTCCTCGAGGTGAATGGTGAAAACCGCATCAAAATCCATGCAGTGGTTCTCGAGATTACTCGTGACATCCAAGAATCGGGGACTTGGTTTTATACTAAGTAGAGATTATACGCCAATCAGTATAATTTAATATAATATAATCCCCCTTCCGTCCGAACTTAAATTGACTGTGAATTTTGCGGAACGAAAATTTCACAGGCGAAATGAGAGTTGCACTTCCAGGGAATGGCGAGGTGAATGAAACTCAAATCCCCCTTCCGTCCAATCTTAACTTGAGTGTGTTTCACTGGCGAAATGAAGAAGACTTCCAGGGAAAATCCAACACAACCACCCTTCTCAGCTGTATCTGGGGCAATAGGTTCGGCCGCTAGCTAGGCTGTAACAGGGATGATAGACTCGCCCTTAGCTAGCTCGTAAACTGTCGCCTCAGTAGTTGAATGGACATGGTTGGAAGAAATTAAAACGTAAAAACACTTATAGTGGACGATGTATTGAAGATAGACATATGCTCTCGAGGACTTTTTTGTAGAACTTTTCATGCTGAACAATTCTTACACTCATAGTATTTAGATATTTTTAACGGTTTGCCCAGCTTAAGCTTACAAAGCGCTCGGACGCCAGGTTTTTTTTCGACTTTTCCACTGAAATCGTTACTGCTCGGCTTCCTTTGATCATAATTAAATTATTTTCTACATAAATAATCCTCGAGATATCCTCTACAGAATGGTGAAAACCGCATCAAAATCCATCCTGTGGTTCTCGAGTTTACCCGTAACATCTAAGAATCGGGGACTTTGTTTTATACTAAGTAGAGATGAAAGTTTGACGGTTTTTTTATTTTCCCACGTGCATTATTAACGCGTTTCAGACGGTTTTAGGACCATTGCGTGAAAATTTTTGTATGTATGTCTGTCTCTCAGTGTACAACTTTGTACGCTTTTAACACGAGAACGGCTGGGTAGATCGACTTAAAAATTGGTACAGATACCCATCAGAGGCACGAAACTAATCACTGATGTAACTCTTCTCCACAACTCTCATAAAAGAGGAATTAATAATAATGTTATTGGTTTTACGTCCCTTTTAACTACTCTGGCTTTCAGAGACGCCGGGATGCTGGAATTCAGCCCAGACGGGGTTCTTTAGCGTGCCAGTAATACAACCTATTACAATAAAGTTCGGTGAATAGTCCTGTACTATCAACATAGATGAACAATGCACGACAGTGACCCTACTGTCCTTCGATATAGTCCCCTCCTGCAATGCTGAGATCGGCAATACATGTCCTGGAAACTTTGCAAGAAGGCGTCCTTAGGGATGGAGGCGACCTGTTGATATTTGGGTACCAAAATGTAAGTCCGCAACCTGATTTCTGTAGCGAGAGCGCGGCCAGTGCCCAGGCTCCACATCACATTCCCCTCTCACTACCTCTGTATGACGACATGCACGAACCAACTTCGCAGATTCCGTGGACGGGGTTTAGGTGCTTTTGGAGAAAGCCTCCAGAATTCTGCTCTCAAGTCTCATGGCCGGTGGTGGACCTATGCGAGCTACATCAACCGACGGTTAACCATCTTCTCCAGCAGCATACATAGGCCCATTTGTAAGACAAACGGGCCTATAGCTACTAACACATTTGGGATCCTTTCCAGCCTTAGAAATCGGTATCACGATATATTCTCGCCATTGAGGTTGAAACTCCTATTCAGCCCATATACGATTGGAGAGAAACAACAGTTGTTTTATACAGCCACCGCACAGATATTTCAACATTTCATTATGGATGTTATCCGGTCCAGGAGATGTATCTCTGCACATTGCAGTTCCCATTCAGAGAATGGTACATTGTAGAGCTACGAAACAGCAGTGGCAAAGGACAAGGGAAAAGTCCCTGCCACCCGCTTCAGAGTCACAAATGTTGGATCATAACTCCCAGAGCAAAATTCATCACAGAAGTGTGATCCGATACCGTTAGCAACGGCGAGATGATCCGTGATGATGACTTCGTTGCTGGAGACTCCGTATGTTGTCAATGATCTCGGAAGTCGGGGATGCGACAAAGCTTAATCCACACTTGAGATGAAGGAGTTTGTGCCGTCATAGACATACTTTTCCCACGCTATTTTCTTACCGGTACTCTCCCGAATCAGATATTGGGCTCTAGCACACATCCTTTTGAATTTAATGAGGTTGGCCAAGATGTTTTGCCTCTGATAGCATTTGAAAGCACGTCAAAGATATTTAATGGCTGCTGCAAACTCGGCAGTCCTCCTAGGTACAAGCGTTCGGTGGGAGTTGCTGGATGAGGAAGGTATTGTTTCTTCTGCCGCAGCCAAAATACCATACGTTACATGAATGGTATTATCATCGACACTCTCATAGGTAACTTTGGCATAAACCACACGTGCTGTGAATTCTGGCCCATCAGCCGGAAGGAGTAGCTATCGACTTGGTGACTCGCTCACCCTCCAGCTGGAAGAACTAAGATAGGAGGAACCGAAGGAAAAGTCGTCGCGAGGAAATAGCGAGTCGGTCTGTCTATAACCCACCCATCACCCACCTCCCTTTTTTTTAATCACCGCGACTTATATAGTAACAAGAAGTTCCGTGACGAACTCAAGAGCCTACTTTTCTTAAAATTTAAGATTCATGCCAATGATTAATCTATATGGATCTATCTAGAATAATGACGAAATTAAGTTGGTAATATCGAAATTTCTAATTAGTTTGAAATACTGTATGCCTGGCATAATGTAGCCTAATAGACAACTACAGTTGGCAGCCCTGGTGACTAAATATATTCTTAGTTCCATCTCTTAAGGTACAGACTGCAAAATTTGGTTGAAGTCCAATGGATAGCATGTACGTTACATGCAGTTCAACATTGGATCTAACAGCGCGCGTAAAATCATGTTGGCAACAATGACATACCTGTATTGGTCAGAAATAATCTGAAATAATACACACATCAAAAAAAGTTTTGCATCACCTCGGTTCCAAGAGTTCCGGAACCGTTAAATACAAAGGGAATAGAGATCAACACAAACAACATTTCAGCTCGTTTTATTGCTCATGAGACCCACACATTGCATGTTGTACCATCATACAGCTAGACTTTCAGCATTTGTGGTCCAGATTGCAGTACACACCACTACCTCTAATACCCAGTAGCACGTCCTCTTGCATTGATGCATGCCTGTATTCGCCGTGGCATACTATCCACAAGTTCATCAAGACACTGTTGGTCCAAATTGTCCCACTCCTCAACGACAATTCGGCGTAAATCTCTCAGAGTGGTTGGTGGGTCAAGACGTCCATAAACAGCCCTTTTCAACATATCCCAGGCATGTTCGATAGGGTTCATGTCTGGCGAACATGCTGGCCACTGTAGTCGAGCGATGTCGTTATCTTGAAGGAACGCATTCACAAGATGTGCACGATGAGGTCGAGAATTGTCGTCCATGAAGACAAATGCCTCTCCAATATTCTGCCGATATGGTTGCACTATGGGTCGGAGGATGTCATTCAGGTATCGTAAAGCCGTTTCGGAGCCTTCCATGACCACCAGTGGCGTACGTCGGCCCCACATAATGCCACCCCAAAACATCAGGGAACCACCACCTTGCTGCACTCGCTGGACAGTGTGTCTAAGACGTTCAGCCTGACCAGGGTGCCTCCAAACACGTCTCCGACGATTGTCTGGTTGAAGGCATATGCGACACTCATCGGTGAAGAGAACGTGATGCCAATTCCGTGGGGTCCATTCAGCATGTTGTTGGGCCCATCTGTACCGCGCTGCATGGTGTCGGGGTTGCAAAGCTGGACCTCGCCATGGACGTCGGGAGTGAAGTTGCGCATCATGCAGCCTATTGCGCACAGTTTGAGTTGAAACACGACGTCCTGTGGCTGAACGAAACGCATTATTCAACATGGTGGCATTGCTGTCAGGGTTCCTCCGAGCGGCAATCCGTAAGTAGCGGTCATCCACTACAGTAGTAGCCCTTGGGCGGCCTGAGCGAGGCCTGTCATCGACAGTTCCTGTATCTCTGTACCTCCTCCATGTCCGAACAACATCGCTTTGGTTCACTCTGAGACGCCTGGAAACTTCCCTTGTTGAGAGCCCTTCTTGACACAAAGTAACAATGCGGACGCGATCGAACTGCGGTATTGACCTTCTAGGCATGGTAGAACTACAGACAACATGAGCAGCGTACCTTCGTCCTGGTGGAATGACTGGAACTGATCGGCTGTCGTACCCCCTCCGTCTAATAGGCCCTGCTCATGCATGGTTGTTTACATCTTTGAGCAGTTTTAGTGACATCTATGAACAGTCAAAGGGACTGTATCTTGGATACAATATACACAGTCAACGTCTATATGCCGGAGATCTGGGAACCGAGGTGATGCAAAACTTTTTTTGATGTGTGTATGATGTATTGTTGTGTCAATTTTGAATGAAATCCATTAGTTAGTATAGAAGTTACATGCATTTTAAAATTGGACTTATCAGCAGGCTTAGAATCATGTTGGTAGCACTGACGTATATAAGTTACTCCAAATTAATATAGAATGTCAGGTACTATACGTGTGCATAGTTTAAAGCTGTCGCCTTGCATACTTTCTGATATATGGGTATTTGGATTTAAAAAAAATATTGAGAGCATTTATTAACAGTTGGCAGCCCTGGTGGCTCTTAAGAATAGCTCAGTCATATCTGTTTATGTGCACATAGCACATATGAAATTTGGTTGAAGTCCAATTGATAGTGTAGAAGTTATATGCATTTAAAGTTTGGACCTATCAGCAGGCTTATAATTATTTTGGCAACACTGCCATGTATGGCCTCCTGGAAATTAAACTGCAATATTATTATCTATGAAAAAATCCACAGCCTGCTTCCAGTCTCCGACCGGGTCAGGAATGGAATGAATGAAGCCCCCATCTAGCGGCGAGGATATGAACTGTGCCGGCTGCCGAGGCCTGACGCACTCCTCTGGGGCAATGATTAAATGAATGACAGATGATATGAAATGATAGTGGAGAGTGTTGCTGGAATGAAATTTTGACAGGGAAAACCGGAGTACCCGGAGAAAAACCTGTCTGCCTCCGTTTTGTCCAGCACAGATCACACACGGAGTGACCGGGATTTGAACCACGGACCCAGCGGTGAGAGGCCGGCGTGCTGCCGCCTAAGCCACGGAGGCTTATATTATTATCTATACGTGTGCCAATTTTGAAATAGCTCCCATTCATACCTTCCAAGATATCCAACATGGAGCTCAAATTTCAATTGCGATTTTTCAGCAGTTGGTAGCACTGACATCATTTTCAAATGGACGGCTCAGTGCCAGAGGTGACTAAGTGCCATCGCGGCTCATTTTGACCTGTTCAGCGTAATGACTAGAAAACATTCTAAGCTATCTATGCCAAACATGACTAACAGCCTACATGTGTCTGCAAAGTGCTCCTACCAGCGAGCAAGTCGGGCACTACAAGAACCATTGAAATACGTGAGTGCCATACATGACCAAGTACCAACAAGATGGCGGATGTGGTGCAGGAAAATTCATCAGAATCCGACTTTTCTGCTGTTAGCGATGATGATAGGACATATCAAACGGAAGGAGAGATCTGTATAAATGAATCAGGTATGCCTAATTGCTTTAGGAATGATAACACGGGTAGCATTTCATAAAACAGACGTAATAGTTCATTAAATTATTGTGGTAGTTAGTCACATCTGGCGCTCTTGCTGCATGCAAAGCGGTGATGTATATTAGGCATGCTAATTCCATACTTGCGCCTTATAACATTTGATTCTTCAGCCGATGTGCACATCATGTTTTAAAATAATAATAATAATAATAATAATAATAATAATAATAATAATAATAATAATAATAATAATAATAATAATAATAATAATAATAATAATCAGGTGGGTATCGTCTCTATAAAGGGCCTCCAGGAGAAAGGGTAATGAAAAATGTCCTTCAATTTGGAGTAGGCTTCTTGGTACACCATAGAATACTAGATTCCATTACGGATTTTTCCTCAAATTCCCCACGAGTTGCATTGTTAACAGTTAAAGTGGAAAACAAGATATACACATTGATAAATGTTCCTGCACCAACCAATGACAAAAATAGAACTGATACTGAAGGACGGATCAATTTTGGGATGAACTTGACCAATTGGTAACGAATATACCTAATGCTAATATTAAAATTTTACTTGGAGATTTCAATGCAAAGATTGGACGTGAGAGGAAATTTCGCCTAGTGGTGGGGCGATGGCCAGCACATAACTTGACAAACAAGAATGGTGAACGGTTAATTGAATTTTGTATTAACCATGGTCAAATTATGGAGACAACAAGGTTCAAGAGGAGACCACATAAATTAATGACTTGGAAATGTCCTAATATTAAGTTATGAGAGTTTCAGATAGATCATGTGGCCATGGATCGGAAATTTCACAAAGAAATGTATAATGTAAAAGTCCTTCGTGGTGTTGATGTTGATACGGATCATTACATTTCCAAGATTAAAATCAAATTGACTCCTAAAAAGAAAAATAAACCTCAAAAATTCAATAGCAAAAGATTGTATGATCCTAGTTCAGTTATCAATAATCCAGTATATTTTGAGCAATCCATTACGCTTTTAAGTGACAACTTGGGGACCACTGTTAACAAATTAAAAGCCGTAGCAGAAGACGTTGCTCCCATTAAATACGAAAGAAACATGCATGTTGGAATGAGGATTGTGATTTAGCAATTCTACGCCGGCATTCAGCTTGGTTGAAGGATCAACAACAAAAAACAGAAAATTCTAGGGAAGAATTAATCAATGCTAGAAGGTTAGCGGCCAAAGAAATCAGGAGGGTTAAAAGAGAATATCAGAAGGAAACATTAAAATCTATTGATGAAGCTTTCAATCGCCATAAAACAAGGGACTATTACAGGACATTTAAACAATACCAATCAAAATTTACTCCCCCTACTCTTTTGATGAAAGATACGAACGGGCAGGTGGCCCATAATGATTATGACAATGCAATAATTTTGGCCGATCACTTCATAAAATTACTTAATAGTGATGAACCTGAAGATTCTTTTGAATTCGATCCCTATCCTAGAAATAAAACACCCCTGGAAAAGATCATACCACCGGTTTACGATGAAGTGCGTACAGCGATTGATTCACTTAAGAATTTTAAAGCGGCAGGAGAGAATAAAGTAGTAGCAGAACTTTGGAAGAATGCTAATGTACAGACTATTCATAACCTACTGAACCCTTATTGATCTTTGATAAATAAGTATTCATATTTATTATTATTATTACTACGGCCCAGGCAGTACTTGAGGAAGTCGACATGGATATAAGGGAGGCTAGCATTTCGTAATATTGCAACAGGAGCTGAGCTGGTAGCTATTCTTGGGGGACGGCTAGAATTAGTCGGGTTCAAGGCCAAATTGAGCAACTACTGTACCAAAATTGGAAGCATAAAGGAAGGATCACGAGGCACTTGCAACGAACATACGATTGAATCAGCCAATCACTAGAGACCAAGCCATGACCACGCGGTGGACAGCGTCAGTAGTAAAAAGCCCGCGGAAATGGATATCTAGAGAACCGCCGAATGGATTAATCTCCGCACGAGTGAATTGAGACGTTTGATTTATTTGAAGAAGAATGACACTAGTCCCATCTTTGTGAGACAAAAACTCTGGAAGTTTTTATCCGATACCACCCCACTCCTCCGCCCTGTCAGTTTTCTAATAAATAGTTTGGCATGACGCCACTCTGTCAATCGTTTCGGAGCCTTGAGAGGCTTACTTCACGCCAGTTTGTATTGTGATTTTGACGCTCGAAATTATTAGAAGTCATTCTTTGTGGAGCCTTGAGAGGCTTACTTCACGCCAGTTTGTATTGTGATTTTGACGCTCGAAATTATTAGAAGTCAATCGTTTCGGAGCCGTGAGAGGCTTACTTCACGCCAGTTTGTATCGTGATTTTAACGCTCTGAATTTGGCTAAGTCATTTTATTTGGGAGCTCTGAGGAGCTAAAGTCACAGCGATTGCATTATCGAATTTTAAAGCTCGAATTCCTTTTTTTAAATTCTGGAATCAACTTTATTTTGTCAGCTAAATATTTCACGCCAGTGCGTGATAACTTGTAACATTTACTTAAAGACGACGATTTCAGCTCTAAGGGGGAAGTATTGTAACACCCTAATTAGCGCTCACCGGAGCAAAGGTCCACAGTACAGGACGGAAATACCGAGCAAGATAGCGACTGCTAGTGCAGCCAAGATCTTAAACTTGTTAACGAGCCAGTGACGTGGTCTCGAGGTGTATATTTATGTACATATTGCAGTGTATTTTATATGTGTTTTATTGTGCGTGTGTGCGAGATATTTAGGGCCAGTCTTCGCTATTAATCGCATTAGGACAATTGTGGGTGAACTGAGTAACCTGCAAGCGATTATAGTTAGGTAAATAATTAACATTGAACTTTTCTGCCAAGGAGTCGATACCAAGATGATCAGCACGTGGTTTGGAGTTGGGATGAACTTCAACAGATCAACGCAGACGACTACTATGGAGTGCTAATTTGTCCATAGGGGCAATGGGTTGAGGAGGATGTCCTTAGTTCTACAAGCAGAGCGGTGATGTACAACAATTGGATTATTTCAATTATGTAGTTAGATTTGGCCGGGGAACTTTGTAAATAGTCATGTTTCTTTTCTTGTTGTTTAGAGTTTTTCTTGCACCGACCCTCAATGTTTTAAATGTCTGTTGGCGCGTGGCCAAAGTGTTTGTTAGATATTTGTTTTTCCTTGAGTCATATGTAATGTGCGCGGCGTGCGTGCGTGATTTTTATCCTTGCAAATGCGGAACCCGTTACATTCGATAAATGGTGCTTTATTAACGTTAATATTTGAAATAGGAATGGGAGGAAATTACTGTAAGATATTTGCTGAACAGGTTATTATTCATATTAGGGTTGCCAAGCGCTCCAACTTAAAAGTAATTTGTAGAACACCTTCGTTCTAATTTTGATAGATTTTTTTTGAGTCCTTTTCAGGTTGACTAGTCACGGCATAGAACGGTGGCGCCAGCATGTGGATGTTATTTGTATCTTTTTATTTCAGGGTCTGTCAAAACCCATACGTGTGATTGTGTGTGTTACTGTGTCAAGTGTGTGTTGAAGCTACGTGAGGAGGGGGTCGAGGTCCTACCGCTCTCATATTTTTGCTGCTGTTATATTTTGATGGAAAGACCGGGTGCTCTAGGGAGACCGCTGTCTTGTCCATATTTGTTTCTGACACACACACGTATTATTGTGCTTTGGGGCACACTTCTTCGAGATTCGACCCCATGTCCTGGGAGGTCGAGGTTATTGACACGTGGGTTGACAGACATGCAGAGTTCCACAAATCGCCCGTTTTGCCTGTGACTTATTTTTGATAGGCAGTCCTGATTGTCCGACTGACCCCTGTAAGCTTTCATGTAGCAAACCTGTTCATTGTGATGGTGATTTTTAAGCCATAATTAATTGGGAGTTCGCCATGTGTGTAACGGCTTGTTGTACGTTCTATGGGTAAAATATTGTATTATTAACGTAAATGTTGGCTGTGTGCCTATTGCTTTGTTTATGACTCGATTCATGTAATTTTTGTGTGTCACACCCGTGGGGTGTAGTGGTAGAGTATTTGTAAATTTTGACAGCGGTCATTTTGTGTATTTTTATTTGGTCACGTGTTAATGTACTTGTGTTGATTTGTGTGAGAAGTCCTAAGTTTTTAGGCAGTAAATGTTGCTACGGCAATTTGATTCCAATTTCACACGGAAATTTTGTGTTTCTTTATATTAGATTTAGGAAGTGTCGGTTTAGTTTTAAATATTGTAGTTGTGTTCCCCCGTGTCGGTCTAGCTCTAGAAATGTGGATTCGTTGTCTGAAGGATTATTCTGGATGATGACGAATCACGCATTCATTGTACACATCGTGATGCATGTAGAACGGCATACGCACATATATGGTCACTTTTGTATTTTATCTTAGGGACACTTGGTCCAGGTAATTAATCTCTCCAGAGATTTTCGCCTAGTTTTTGGCATTTTTATTAAGTGGGAGTAAGATGGGAGTTTCTGTTGTTTATTTGTTAAGTGTAAATATGGTGATTTGTTATTAAATTCATTTGTTTTAACCCTGGCTTCACTCTTTCCTGCATGTTATTTTGTTATATGTTACCCTGCAAGTTTATGAAGCGCTTTGACAACAACTTACGATATGAACCGTTACACCCCCCGAAACTGAGTCTCATATGCTTCTTTGCAAGGGTTCACTACATAAACATCTTATTGACATTTGGAATACAGAAAAATTGCATGAAGAGTGGAATATTGCAATTATACACCCCATACACAAAAAGGGCGATAGGTCAGATCCTGGCAATTATCGAGGGATATCATTGCTGGATGTCACGTATAAGATTTTTTCAAAGATTTTATATTCCAGAATTCACGAACAACTTGATAATGAACTTGGTGAATATGAGGGTGGTTTCCGTCCAGGACGAAGCTGTCCAGATCAAATTATCAGTCTCAAATGGATTATAAAACATCACAGGATTAGGAGCAAAGATTTAGTGATCACATTCGTTGATTTTCAAAAAGCTTATGATAGTATCCATCGCGAATCTCTATTAAATGTCCTTACTGAATTTGGTTTACATCGAAAACTTGTTAACCTTATTGCGGTCACTCTTAAGAATACTAAATCTAGAGTTAGGTTTAGAAGTGAAACCTCTGAGTCATTTGAAATCCATACTGGTCTTCGGTAGGGAGATGGATTATCTCCATTGTTGTTTAATTGTGTGCTGGAAAAAGTTATGCGTCAATGGAATAAGGTTTGTCCACCGAATGTTAAGATTGGAAAAAATGCTCGACCAAATTGTCTCGCCTTTGCTGATGATCTAGCATTATTAGCAACTAGTATCGAAGAAGCTAAATTTCAGGTAGAGGAATTGGAACGATTAGCAGCAAAGGTTGGGTTGAAAATTTCCTTTGAGGAAACAGAAATGATGCCATCTTTTCAAGTTGACACATCACATATTGTACTGCATAATGCCCAGAAAATAAGGATTGTGAAAAAATTTAAATATCTTGGTGAGATCATCACTTGGAATGCCAATGAGAGAGCATCAATAGATAATAGAACTCTAAAATTGCGACGAGCACAACAGATTACCTGGCCAACATATAAGAAACAGTCTCTTTCGATTAATGCTAAACTTCGACATTATTTCTCCGTCGTTAAACCAGAAGCAACATATGCAAGTGAAACTTTATTTAAACTAAACACCCGATCAACAACTGACAAACTACAGAAGGTTGATAGATGGATTCTTCGGACAATACTCAATAAAAAACACGAGGTTGAGGGACAGTGGAGACTTTCGCCCTATTCAATACTTTACAAGGAAAATGAATCTATCATTGACACGATGCGAAAACGAAGGATTGCGTTTTTTGGACACATATCCCGCTTGCCAAATACTAGACTCCTGAAACAACTTTTTGACTTCTTTTGGAACAGTAAAACAAAAATCACATGGTTTAAAGAAATACAAATGGATTTAGATGAATTGAAAATTACTAAGCATCATATTAAACATAGAGAGGAGAAACGGCTTCTGAATAACAAATACACTCGACTAACATTCAAAATTTCACAGCGTAAGCAATATGTTATATCAGAAGAAGAACGAGCTGCAAGATCTTCCAGACTGAAGAAGTATTGGGAAAGGAAAAAATTATCAAGAATTAAGAACTGAACTTATTATTTGAAATATTGGAAGACTTTGTATATCAGGTTTGATTTTTGGTGCTCCAATGTGGGCGTAAACAGTGTAAATAAATAAATAATAATAATTATAGTCTTATTTTCTACTCCAGATGATGATATTCCAATGCACCGTGGAAGAAAGAGAAAACGAGATCCCAGCGAGCACAAGAAAGTACTCAGGAAAAAACTAAGTCTGGACAAGAGTATACATCTTCAAGTGGAAAACAAGTTAAAGCGACTGTTCAAAAGATTGTAATAGTTTGCTACCATGGAATAGGCGACTTGAAATTAATCATAGTTTATATAAGTTGGACTGGTCACTAAAGAATGCTTTCATTCTAGGATCAATAACAGTTTGAAGGCATCGTACCAAGACTGACAGGATGACGAGAGCTTATAGTTGTTTCTTGCAGGACATGCTAACATGTACTGTAGTTTAATAATCTTTATCCAATTTGATATTCCCTTTGGTTAATGTACCAACATTATTCTGAAATAATTAAGTAATTAAGCAGGGGATCCTGATGGCACAGTGGCATAGCTGCTCGTCTTTCACCCGAGGTTCGAATCCCGATGACAGCGGGGTGGAAGTTTCACCTGAAAAATCACGTGGCGCCACGAAGGGCATCCGGCAAAAACCAAAATGAGCCTGGTTGGCTCCGGCGACCCCAATTAATTGGGAAGAGCCGAAGGAAGAAAGAAAGAAAGAAAGAAAGAAAGAAAGAAAGAAAGAACTTAAGTAACTAAGCAAGCTGCCAGACTGCTGATCATGATGAGTAAGACATTTTCATTTTGATATCAGATAGATAACTTCAAAATGGTTTCCAATTATTGTATTATAATTGACTGGATTAGAATAAAATATGTTTCCTGTCAGTGTTCTCTTTTTCTTTCATGTTCTGTGAGCCAAACATGACTAACTACTGCTTATGTGCCAATATAAGACAAGTGGTATTGCGCCATATATGACTATGATTTTTCACGTACTTTGCAGGCTATGTATGCATACCCCCTTAAGAATAATTATTACATGGTCTGCCAATGTGAAAGAGGATACTATTATGAACATTTAGATGCTTTGAAAATATGTTTTTGAAAGCTGCTATAATTTTAAATCTATTGTTGACTTTAACCTTCATTATCTCAAAACTTGTCTATTGGCACTTGGTCACCTCTGGCACAGAGCCGTCCAAATATGGCCGTGAGATATTCAGGTATAGATCTTTACTCCTACCAATTTTTGTTTCGATTGCTGCAGCCGTTTAGGAGTTGATAGGGGGTGACACACACACAGCCAGCCAGACAGACAGACAGACAGACAGACAGACAGACAGACAGAAGGACAGACAGACAGACAGACACATATTTGCCCGATCTCATAAGTCTACTTTTTCCTCATTTTTGCAAAATGTGAAAAGTAGGCTAAAAATGCATCTGAGTCCGTTATTACATGCATGACTTTTGGACAAATGCTGCAATCCCAACTTCTCAATAATGATTATCCAGACCAATGGTTTGGCCCATTCCAATAATTACTATGCACAGCGACCCGCTGTTAGCTAATATATACACCCCTAGTTTTTGTCACGCATCAATAATCTTTATCATGTAATATGACGTCAATGTGTGCATCTCGGTGGCTCGGTAACAGTTGAAGAGACCTCATGCGCCTGCCAAACACGCTACGCGTCGTTAAATGAGAAAGAATTAATAACACTTATTTACGTATTTTAGCACTTTCAGTGGTGATAACTGACAGTAATTTCAATTGGTAATGGAATATGAAACAAGATAGGCCTTTTTTTTCCAAGTGTAAAAGCCAGGCTCTGCCCTCCTCGAGAATTAATATTTGAAACTCATGGTCTTTAAAAAGGGCATAGCAATAGCATGCTTGACCTTAATAATTTAATCTTTAACCAGACAAATCCCATATAAACCACATGCCTCTATAGTCTATTATGATTCAAGATGTTCTCTTACATTTGCAGCTTAAAAATATATTCTATCTATGTCTACCCTCTATTAATCCCGTTTCCAACGGGGTCGGGGATGATATGCGATGAAACTTCACGTGGCTGATTGTTTCTACGGCCGGATGCCCTTCCTGACGCCAACCACGTGAGAGGAGTTAATGAGAAATGAAGTGAATGAATATGAAGGAAAGTTCAATTTCAATTAGTTCCAACTTTGGCTACCAGAAATGCCACTGTCACTGACACCTAGCAGCGAACGTTGGAACTTGATAGAGCACTTTTAACTAAATAACGTACAAATTTAGCTACACATCGCCAATTGTAGAGGTAGGTTCCTCTTCATGCCATAAATGTATGACATGGGCCCACCGGCTTTACTTCCCCTCCGAACGAAGGCATATATAAGGATTTTAACGCTCTTAAAAATTCGACGACTTCGGCCGGGTTTGAACCCGCGATCTTGGGTATAGCAGTTCAGCATGCTACCGACTACGTCACCGAAGCCGTTGAAGTATTAAAAATTGATAATCCTTTTTCTTAATATTCACAACCGGATCCCCTTTAACAAGATAGCTCTTGGACTCTGATGTAGGCCTATATACTCTCATGTATGGCACCGTACAGAAGAAAATGTACGCTACTCTTCTGGATAGGTCATGTGGTTCTTGGCCTTCGAAGCTAATTCATTTCTCTCACAGTATAGAAGGTTTAGTTACAAAAGTTATTTGCAATGAGTGGCCTTTCTACATATGGATATAACACTAAGTGTTTAAACTCTTTAGTTAGTGCAACTTTCACACTGACCAGACTTAAACTGTCCTCAATTGGCCTCATCCCATTAGCTCTGCCACTGCCATTACGATGGCAGTGGCTCTGCTTATGGTGTATCGGTATGGAAAACATAACTAGTGCTGAAATTAGGAAACAACATTCAGAATTTGGTAAAACTTCACGAGAGGGGTTCCTTTGTATAAATTTTTTTAAGTACTGAAATTAACGATTTCACCTGAATTAATAGTCGGAAAAATATCTGGAGATGATGTAGTTATAGAAGTTTACTCCTCCGCTGCCTGAGACCCACCCAGCCTTCCCAAATAGGATCACAACTTATATAGTTGAAATTGCGGCTCTGGTATCCATCTTTTTCAAGGAGTCAGTAATACCAACCACACGCATTTGTTACTAGAAAACAAAAGAGCGCCGAGAAACTCGCATTTTTTTCCCGCACCTAAACCCAACCCAACCTAACCTTCGTTTTGTCCAATCCAGTGGTTTTAAGAATGGTTACAGCCTAACGGGTCCAGATGAATGGTTTTGACAATGGTTACAGCCTAACGCGTCCAGATGAATGGTTTTGACAATGGTTACAGCCAAACGCGTTCAGATTTCTTAGTGGTAGTGTCGTGTGGTGTATTTTGTATTGGACATGTTGGCAACATTGACAACGGGTATGAAGTAGCGTGTGACGTGAATATAAGATGGCGCGGAAACTCGTAAGAATTAACTGTTATCGGTAGTAAAAGTAATTATTTCCAGTGCAGCAATGCCGATGGAAATCGAAAATGGGGGCGGTGCACTTAAGTCAATCCTTTGTATAAAAATTTTTAAGAACTGAAAGTACCTGAATTAATAGTCGGGAGAATATCTGGAGAGGATTTAGTATTAGATGTTCACTGCTCCGCTGCCATAGACCCGCCATCCCGCCCTAATAGCAACACGATTTATATAGTTGAAATCATGGAGGAAAGAAAGGAAGGAGATGCCTTCGCTGCGCTGCCTAGCGCAAGCTGCTGAAGCCAAACGGCTCGCCCACTTTGGTTGCAAGGAAATGGCTGTCCCTATGCTTAAAGCAGTAAACCACTCCAACTATTAATGGATTTTAGTGACATAAAACTGCAATGACAAGTCAAGATTTTTTCTTGGATAGGCAGAATACACTCTGTACATCACGGTACTTGGCACAAATAAGCTGCGTTATCGTTTTAAAAGCCAATTAAAATATAAATATGAGAGCACCTTTGCGAGGCTAGTTTTGTAAGGAAGACGCGGCAAAACGTAATAATACGCTGAAATACTGATTATATTGAATACAGGTGTCTGAAGATGCGAGTTATACCAAAGAAGGAACATTCTTGGGAATTAATGATGCCGAACTAATTACGGTAGGCTATTTACACCAAATTGAGTTTTATGTTCTTATTGGTGTTGAGGTATTCATCAGTTTTTAGGCCTAATTTCGAGCACAGCCACTTTTACTCATTGGTCGTACACATTTTGATATTCAAGAATACAAACCTCAAAATTAATAAACAGAACAATTAAAAAAGGACGCATATTTGCACAAAAATACGGTATAGCCTATACGTTTCGGTACCGTACGGTATTTTCTTTGTGGGGGGTAGAAACTTGACGATTAGCCTCGAATTGATTAATTACGTAGGCCTACCGTAATTATTGACCGACAGCCGTTTGATAATTTGGGATTTCCAGAGGAATTATTTTTATTTTTTTGGTATACGGTATAGGGTAGGCCTACACATGCTGAGATTAGAATTGAAGAGTTTTTATTTTATTTTTATAACTTATCACTACTGTTATTACGTTTCCAAAGTTGCAAAACCGGAGCACGATAAAAACCAGGGCCAAAATAACGTTCAGCCATGCACAATGCCTCATGCAAGTCACAGAACACCGAATACAAGTTAAGGTTACGCCCACTTTGGTTGCAGCGCTTGGCTTCACTCATACGAGCTCAGGGCATCTCTCTTATTCTTTCCTCCATGGTTGAAATCGAAGGTCTGACGACCATCTTTCTCACTGAGTCAGTAATGCCAACCCCACTCATTTGGTACTATATCGCATCCGACAGACCAATGGGTTTGTCTAGACCAATATTTTCGTCCAGACCAATGGTGGTTGGGTAGCGCGGCCCTGTGGGCTTTTGTGGTTTTTGTCACGCACAGCGGGGAAGTCACGCATCAATAATCTTTATCCAGGCCAATGGTTTTGGCTTTTATTTCATTATTCATGTTGGCAACGTGTCACGTGGGTATGACGTAGTGTCCACCGTCGATGTAAAATGGTGGACGATATTCAAATGAACACGACCAAAAATGCTTACTTTAGGCCTACGTAAAAAGCAATAATATTTCCGGTGTAGGCAGTGGGAGCCGGCCCCGTGGTGTTGGGGTAGCGCGCCTGCCTCTCACTCGGAGGCCCCGGGTTCGATCCCCGGCTCCGTCAGGGATTTTAAAACTGACGTGAGGGTCGGAACGGGGTGCACTCAGCCTCGTGAGGACAATTGAGTAGCTGTCTGACAGTGCCCCGGTCACGAAAACCAAGATTAACGGCCGAGGGGACCCGACGCGCTGACCACGCGTCACCCCAAAATCAGCAGGCCATTTGGCTGGGCAGCGGTCGCTTGGTAGGCCAGGGCCCTTCAAGGGCTGTAGTGCCACGGGGTTAGTTAGTAGGCAGTGGGAATTGAAACAAATGAACTCGCTAGGACTCCCAGAAAGGTATTTTAATCATAAATGATATATTTTCAATAAGCTATGTTGTTAAAAGTGATAAAAAGGGAGGATTGACGAAAGTGCACAATTAATCGAAAATGAACATTGAATGACTTCCATAAACTCCCAGAAGGTATGCGAATCAAGATCCCTCCTCAGGTGAGTGCAACTTTAAAGCAGAAATCACCCCATGTCAAATGCAGGGAAAAATCTTACCACAAGCAGCTCCTGGATCTCTCTTTTTACGAGGTGGAGGAGGCCCCATTATATAATTGCCTAATTCAAGTACCTGTTCAATCTCTTTCTTATTTTTCAAGAGAAGTTCATTGGTAGGATCAACTTTAAGAGCTGCCTCAATCTGTAAAATGATCAGAACATCACGTCAACATGCAAGCAAAGCTTTCTAGAACAACGTCCCACTTGAAACTCTAGTATTCAATATACCTAAAAATTACCTGTTCCAATTCCACTTCACATTTTTGTAAAGTCTTATGTACACCTTCGGTCATTTCTCAATCTGCTTTAAAACACCCAACAATTTTTTAAAATGAAATATCAAGAATTCATCCAACACTTTTAGTTACACAAAAGGGAAATCTACATCCTGTCACCATTGTTTCTTGTTTCTTAGCAAAGAGGGCATAATAAGGAAAGACTGCACCTATTCGACTGCAGTAAATCAAAGATTACTTCGAAATGTGCTCATAACCAAAGAGGATATAAGTGATCGTAACAGCACAATGCAGCGCTAGTGATTCTTTCATTGTACAGAGCCGTATTTCATAGCTGAGTTCTTCATAAACAGCGTAGCGTCATTTCCCGTGCAGGCGCCATTATTGACCCAAGCACTCTGTTCCTTACAATTAATTAATTTATTAATGCAGCCAAATGGTCAGTTTTAATACATAATCAGTAAAGGAATTGCGCACAAATGAGAATTGCTTTTTGGAGTAATCCAATAAGGAAAGTGTTCTCTTAGAACATTCACTAAAATGGTATCGACCACAGCGTTTAGCACATAATACGCACTCACACTGTACAGAAGGTTCATGAAAGCCACGCCGCACGCACAGCCTATGATGGAAGCCGTGTACAGCAAATCTATTAAAAGCACTCCTCATTTCATTGTTAGGTCCGATCCAATTTCTATTAGACATAGCATCAGTCCCATAGAATTCCAGGTCGATTTCCGCTCGCTTATTTCGTCTCAACCTTAGGAACTACTGTTCTTGACTTTTACAAGGCAATTGTACAGTGTCTAATTCTTAAATCATCAATAAGAAAAGTTTATCCAGCTAGTTCATATGTTAGCCTGGAGTGAGACATTTTTGAGATTCCCAAAGTTCTTTTCAAGAATCTCGCCTTGACATTTTCTACAACTCTGAGGTCGGATAGAGTTAGGCAATCCCATACCAGTTCCAACTCATAAGTTAGAACCTTTACACAGAATAGTGTCATTTCTGTTCTTGGAGACAATTTAGTGGGTTCTGTCTGTCTGTTAGGTAGTCAGCCCGAAGGCTGGTTGGATCCTCAAAAAGTACCGCCGTTAGGTTATGTGGGTAGATACCCACAAAAACTCAAGGCAGCGCTATATTGAGGCGTACTAGGCAAGAAGAGGAGTGAGGTAGTTTGCCATTGCTTTCCTCACTGAGTCAGAACAGCAGTACTAACCCTATGAGTAGAAACTTTCACAGCATTCACAGGCACTGACTGTGCCCTGGATGTCATTACTAAGCACCACCCATACCTCAGTAGCTTCCATATAATCACAGCCATGAGTGAGACTAGTGTGAGAAAAAGACTAGAATATCTCGAACTGACTTTTATCAATTATGTGTATGTTGGTATTGAAGTGTGCGTTATATTTTTGAACACACCCAGTTGAAGCATGGAACATGGTTGAAGCTTAGGTTAATGTAATGTTTGGATGTGAATAAATAGTGGTTCAATGTCTCATTAGAGAGAGTCTTCTCGTTAAGTAATTGTTTAGTGTATTCCCACATTTGGCGACCAGTGACAAGATCAAATTTATATATAGAATAGCAATGGATAAGTTAATGAAAGTTCGAGCGGTGTGCCGGCGTGCTTACACGCAAATTTTTAAGAAGATCGTCGACGGCCTAGAAAGTGTAGAACTTGATCCAGTTGCTATTGAAGCAGAATTTAATTTACTTCGGGAAAAGCGGGAAGACCTACGAGTGTTGGACAACCAGATATTCGACTTAATGCTGGAAGCGGACGAAGATGAGGATAACCTAGAAAAAGAGGTTAGTGTCACCGATGATTATTCAAGCAAATTCAACAATCTGCAGATTAACGTTGCTACATTGTTGGGAGAGAAAGAACAGGAGATTGTTATCAGTGAAAGTCCTTCAAGTGTTGGTTCATTCGCTCAGCGAAAGTATAAGCTTCCATTGCTCGAACTTACGAAATTCAGTGGTAATCCAAAAGAATGGCTACAGTTCTGGGCTCAGTTTGGTAAAATTGATGAAGATAGGTAACAGTTTAGATCCCTCGGATAAGTATCAGTATCTTCTTCAAGCCACTACTGAAGGTTCTCGTGCCAGAGAAGTAGTCAGTAGTTATCCTGCTACTTCTGAAAACTACCCCAAGACCGTGGAAGCATTAAAGTCTCGTTTTGGTAGAGAGGATGTACTAGTTGAAGTATATGTTAGAGAATTACTTAGGCTCGTACTGCAAGCTAGCAATCCTTCTTTTGGTATGACTTTATGCTCATTTTATGATCGGCTTGAAAGTTATTTAAGAGCTCTGGAATCTTTAAAGGTTACCACTGATAAGTTTGAAGCAATGCTTTTTCCGCTTATGGAATCTTGCTTGCCAGAAGAACTTTTAAGAGCATGGCAAAGATCTCTAGCTTCACATGCACGAGAGGCCAATGCACCCAGTGGAGATATGGGAAAGGCTCGGCTAACACAACTCATGGAATTTTTAAGGTCTGAGGTCGAAAGTGAACAAAGAATTTCTATGGCAATGTCAGGTTTCGGTCTTAGAGATGCAGATAAATCTAGAAGGAAGGACACAAAGCATGAAGCAAAAGGTGGAGGGAATCGACCTACATCTGTCTCAAATGAAATCCCTACTGCCACAGGGTTGTTCACCGCCTCTAAAGATAGAAAGAAATGTATATTTTGCTCTTCTAGTCACAATCCTCAGGACTGTATTAAAGCTCAGGACTTGTCTTTACTAGAAAGAAAACAAGTGGTAGAGAAAACTAGGGCCTGTTTCTGCTGTCTGCAAGTTGGTCACCCTGCTAAGAAATGTAGGAATCGTCCCAAGTGTATCGTCTGTGGAAAGGGGCATTTTGCATTAATGTGCGGAGAGATACAGACAGAGCGACATAGGAAAAGGGCTGAAGTTCATCAACCAGTTAGCCAAAATAAGTTACCGGGTAATGCTTGCAAAGACGAGGCCCTTGCAGCAGTAGGAAATCATTGCAATGTCCTGATGCAAACGCTGGTAGTCTATGTAAAGGGCAACAATGATCGAATACGTAAGGCGAGACTTTTGATTGACTCGGCGTCCCACCGTTCATATGTATTGGTTAGTACTGCTGCTGAAATGGGGTACGTTCCACGCTCTCAGGAATTAATTCAGCATGCACTTTTTGGAGGAACAACAACTGGAGTGGTGCAACATGATGTATTCACACTTCACCTTTCTAAATTGGACAAGTCATACCATTGTCATTTTGATGTACTTGGTCAACAGGAGATTTGTGGACAGATTTCTTCTGTTATTGATGGCCCTTGGATACAGGAACTTGTTTTGCATGACATTGAATTAAGTGATGTTGGCTCTTCAGCAGATATTGAAATTTTGGTCGGAGCTGATTATGCTGCTAAACTTTGGACTGGAAAAAGAGTGCAACTGAGTTCGGGACTAGTAGCGATGGAGACAATATTTGGTTGGACACTGTCAGGGAAAGTTCCAGGTATCTTGCCCAGTAATGAGAGTCTAGCCATTGTTGTGTCAAGCATGCTGGCCAAGGAAGCAACCATTACAGATTTGTGGACTTTGGATACACTTGGTATACTGGACCCTGCTGAGAAGAAAAGTAAGCTACAATTGCAAGAGACTGTTCATCAACATTTCTTGGATACAGTAAGGATCAATGAAGATGAGAGATTTGAGTGCTGCCTGCCATGGGTAGAAAATCATCCTCCACTTCCTGACAACTATAATATGGCTATGAAAAGAGTTCATTCTGCAATCAAAAGATTACAGTCTGAAGGTTATTATCATGATTATCAGTCTGTTTTGGACGAGTGGTTACAAGAAGGTGTAATAGAGGAGGTAACGGCTGAAACAATGAATTCTCCTTGCCATTATTTACCACATCGTCATGTCGTGAAGCAGAACAGTCCCACACCTATTCGCCCAGTGTTCGATGCGTCGGCATGTGAAAATAAGAATCCCAGTCTCAACAATTGCATTGAAAAGGGACCAAATTTTATTGAACTACTTCCTTCCGTATTGGCTCACTTCCGGTTGAAAGAAATTGGAGTGATGGCTGACATCCGCCGTGCATTCTTACAGGTCAGTCTCTCTAAAGGGGACCGACCATTTTTGAGATTCTTGTGGATTGACCGACAGGGTACCTTAAAGATTTATCAGCATTGTCGAGTGGTTTTTGGAGCGTCATGTAGTCCATACCTACTAGGAGCAGTGATCAAGTACCACATAGACACTGTCCTTAGTCAGTGCAAGGAGGGTAAATCATCATATTCTCAAGATTTGGTAGAATTGCTATCCCGTAGCTTTTATGTTGACAACTGTTTGACCAGTGTACATGATGTAAAACAGTTGCAGCAGTTCATTAATGAAGCAACTTCTATCATGGGAGAGAGAAAGTTCGAGCTTCGAGGGTGGGAGTACACCAACCCCCTTTTAACCCCAGGAAAACCTGTCAATGTTTTAGGACTGCTTTGGGATAAATCTGAAGATACTTTGAGAATTAACACAGAAAATCTAAATACCCTTTGTCTGGAGAAAATAACTAAGGTCATTCTCTCGGCAGCTCATCGGATATTTGATCCCATTGGAATAGCTTGCAGTGTCACTTTACTTCCTAAACTACTTTTACAGCAAACCTGGGAATCAGGCATAAGTTGGGATCAGGAAGTACATGATGATATTAAATCTCAGTTCTTGGCCTGGGTGAGGGAATTGCTCTACTTACGAGAAATCAAAATTCCTAGGTGGCTACCTGGAACAGACTGTCAAGAAAACTGGACGATTCATATTTTTTGTGATGCAAGCCAACTTGCTTATGCTGCTGTGGCCTACTTACGTGTGGAACAACCGAATCATGTTCGTGTCCAGCTTATTCTCGCTAAAGCAAGAGTCTCTCCAATCATTAAGTCCAACAAGAAAATGACGATCCCGAGGCTGGAATTGTTGGCTGCAACAATTGGCTCTAGGATGTACTCTAATATTGTTCATGATTACAACATCCCTGGTGTTAAGAAGATTTTCTGGAGTGACGCAACAACTGTTTTAGCCTGGATTCAAAGAGAAGACCAGTGGGATGTGTTCGTATCCAACAGAGTGAAAGAAATCAGGAAACTGACCGAAGGACAGGAATGGCGATATGTTCCCGGCGCTAGGAATCCTGCAGATCTCCCATCCCGTGGCACTACTGCTATGAAATTGTTGGAATCAAGATGGTGGGAGGATCCTGACTGGCTACGAGAATCACCAGACTCATGGTCCTGCGTAGATGTTAAGTTTGATGAAGAAGAGGTAACTAGTGGCAAAAATAAACTTGTTGTTTCTTCCATGCTCGCAGCTTCGGTTGAACCTGATTGGTTTTATGCCTGTGCTTCTACTTTCAAGAAAAGTGTACGTTTAGTTGGTTGGAAATGTCGTTTTGTGAAGAACTGTCGAATAGAAGAACAAGACAAATTCCATGGTAACTTGACTACCGAAAAAATAATCGCTGCAGAGGTTAAAGTGGTGAATTTAGTTCAGAGACAAGTATTCTCGGGAGTGAATGACCCAAAATTATCTAGTTTAATGCCATTTGCTGACAGTAATGGAATTCTACGCCTAAAGACGAAAATCTCACACAGGAAGGATCTAAATGAATTTTGTCATCCAGCTGTTCTCCCTTGTTGTGAGCATCCTGTTGTATTTCACCTGATTATGGACCTGCACAAAGAATCATGTCATGCAGGCACATAGATGATGATGACTATTCTTAGAGAGAGATTTTGGATTCTTGGTGGAAGACGGACAGTTCGATCTGTCCTGGATAAATGCCTTCATTGCAAGAAGCAAACAGCAAAACATATAGAAGTAAATCCACCACCTCTTCCTGAAGATCGAGCACGAAATGCTAAGATATTTGAAGTTACTGGCGTAGATTTTGCTGGTCCGCTGTATATGAAAAAGGAGAGTGGCAGCAGGGAGAAGGCGTGGGTGTGTGTATACACCTGTGGAGTCTATCGAGCAGTGCATTTGGAGCTTGTATCTTCACTCTCTACCGACAGCTTTATTCAGAGTTTTCGCAGATTCACCAGCAGAAGAGGTCGACCATCTTTAGTATACATCGACAATGGTACCAATTTTTCAGGTGTTGATAGTGCCTGTAAGTAGCTGGACTGGGATGCCATTAGTCAGTACAGTAATGTCAGGAGAATTAAATGGAAGTTTAACCCTTCAACGGCATCATGGTGGGGTGGTTGGTGGGAGCGGCTTATTGGAATATTGAAGAAACTACTACGCCGTGTTCTTGGGCGAACATCAGTGAACTATGAGGAGATGCAAACGATTTTGTGTGACTGTGAGGCTGTTATCAATGCTAGACCCCTCACATACGTATCCAATAATCCCACAGATTTGACGCCACTTACTCCCAGTATGTTTCTGCAGGAAGTTGATGAGATAGGAGTTCCAGATTTTGACTTGATTGAATCCACTGATCTAAATAAGAGACTTCGTTGCAGACAAAAGCTAAGAGAAGACTTCCGAAGTAGATTTCGTTCGGAATATTTGGGGCAATTGAAGTTGTTAGCCAACAAACATCCCTGTAGACAAATTTCTGTTGGTGAAATAGTGTTGGTGGGAAATGACAACTTAAAACGTCTAGACTGGCCTTTGGCTAGAGTAATCGAACTACTGAAAGGAACAAACGGAGAAACTAGGCTGGTCCGAGTAAAGACCTCAAGTGGTTTTCTACTGAGACCTGTGCAGAGAATCTATCCATTGGAACTGGAACTTAGTGAGCAGGGTGAATCTTCAATCATCGGCAAGAGACTTCGAGAGGAAGTCACGGAACAGCCTCAGGATGAAATCAACATTGAAGGGAAGACTTCTAAGAGCCAGGTGGAGACGAGATTCGGAAGGACTGTTCGCAAGCCTGTGAAACTAAGCCTGTGATTGTGTTTTGTAAGTTAATGTTGGATTGGCTGCCATTAACTTAGGTGGGAGAATGTGAGAAAAAGACTAGAATATCTCGAACTGACTTTTATCAATTATGTGTATGTTGGTATTGAAGTGTGCGTTATGTTTTTGAACACACCCAGTTGAAGCATGGAACATGGTTGAAGCTTAGTTTAATGTAATGTTTGTATGTGAATAAATAGTGGTTCAATGTCTCATTAGAAAGAGTCTTCTCGTTAAGTAATTGTTTAGTGTATTCCCACACTGAGACACCGGTGAAAAGCCACATATTACTCTAGCCTGTGCCAACAGACAAATGCAAATGTATTGTATTCATCAAGAGATGGCAAACAGGCCATAGTGGGTTCAGTGACATCATATATGTTTCTGATAGCTGCCAAGTACCTTTCCTTTACGTGGGATCTGAAGGAATCAGCAGATCTTTGAAAAGTGATCCGTAATATTTCAAAGAATTTACAAGTTCCAAGACTGTTTCATTGCTTTGTATCCTGTCATTAGCCGCTATTCTTCCTTCTTTCCGGAAAACCATTTGAACTGTCTTCTTTCTATTGATATTATGAGACTGTTGCTGTCAGCATATTCATCAAGTCTCTCTATTACCGCTTGGAGATCTTCTTTATTGCTGGAGCCTATTGCAGTATCATCCGCATACTGGTACAACGCGACCGATGTATTAAAGGTAATACTTGTGATATCTGCTAAGGCTATGTTGAATAATAGCCGTCTAAGGGGGTCTTCCTGAAGGACCCCGTTTATCTGTAAAATGGGTGTTGAGGAAGTTTTGCCGTCTTGTATCGTAACCCTGTTGTAAGCAAGTATGTTATTTAGTGCTCTAGTCAGTGGATTATCTATTCCAATTATGTCCGCTAGTTTTCGAAGGAGCATTTCCCTATTTAAGATGTCAAACGCTTTCTTGAAATCCACAAAGATAACATAGAATTTCCCCTTCGGTCGAGTAATTGTGTCATGTATTTTGTCTCTTCCCTTCATGAATCCAAATTGCTGTTCAGGAATCTTACTTTCTGTTTCTGCAAGTAATCTGTTCTCTAAGATCTTGGCGTAGATCTTATAGATTATATTTTCAAGGGCGACACCTCTATACGAATCAGGATCATCTCTGCCACCTTTTCCTTTGAATAGCATTTTGATATCTGACCTTTCTGGGATATGTCCAGTTGTAAAACATGCGTTGAACATTGCGGTCCATATGTGAATTAGAGTTTCACAGGCGTCTTTTAAATTTTTGTTGAAGACCCCATCCGGACCTACTGCTTTCTTACATTTCGTGACATGAATAGCCGCTTTGATTTCTTACTGATCCTCTGAGTGGAATGGCCATTTGTAGATTTTTCTTGTTTTGGATTTCAGAAAAGTTTATTTTCCAAGAAGTAATTGGAATTTCCGGTGTAACATTTGTTGACCATTTATTGAGAGCTACTAAAGGAACTTTAATTGCCTCTTCAGCTTGAATTAGTGCTTAGGTATATTTCTAGATACAGAGTTTTCTTTTGTTGTAGCATCTTATTGTACGATTTCCTCTTCTCTGCATACACTGCAAACATGGAGTTCTCAGTATCTTGCCGTAAGCTGTGGAGGAATTTCAAGGTTTCTTGTCTTAATTTGTAACATTCACTATCAAACCATGGTTTCGCGATTCTTAGTGTTCACTGGAATTGTGCTTCCTTGAGAATGTTCAGTACCACATCTAGTGCTGTGCAATTTGTAATTTCTTCTAGGTCACGCCTTTTACTCTCAAGAATTGCGGGACAAATATTTCTTGTAGTGCAATGTTGAGCCCTTTTAATGGATTGAATATCCCCCCCCCCCCTTGTCTCGATTTGAATTGCAACGGGGATATGTTTCCTTACAAGTTAGTACGGCAACAGGGTTTGCATACATTAACTCTCGACTGTTGATTGAAATACAATCTCCTTTAACAAAAACAATAGGTCAATAGTACTTCTGCTGTTAGTCGCTATATATGTTGAATACTCCGCCTGACTAGTTTATGGCCTACTTCCTCCACTAGGTCGAGAATGAGACCTGTCTTATAGTCCGGTTTGTCTATTCGGCAATTAAAATCCCCTCCTAGAACCACAGTCTTATCATTTTTAGCCTACTTTTCACATTTTGCAAAAATGAGGAAATAGTAGACTAATGAGATCGGGCAAATGTGTGTCTGTCTGTCTGTCCTTCTGTCTGTCTGTCTGGCTGTGTGTGTGTCCCCTCCTATCAACTCCTAAACGGCTGGAGCAATCGAAACAAAATTTGGTAGGAGTAAAGATTATTCATAATGTTGAATTTTGGGCTTATGCCGTGTTTTATTATATTGCAATTCGACGCGTTTCGAAAGAAACCATGTCTTTCATCGTCAGGAATAATCTGGAATACGACAATGTTGCTAAGAGAAAGCAACGAAGAACATATAGAAGGTGCCCAAAGATGGACGCCATTATAGCCCCATGTTAGGGACAACGGAAAGCAGCAGTGAATTACTTTCTCAGGGTTCTGATAATAGGTAGCCAGGATTCACTGAGATTGTAGCCGGTGTCGCGGTTGAAATTATCTGGGTGTTTACGTATTTCAACCGCCTCCCTGATGATTCTGGGACGATATTGCTTTATACGGGCAAGAACATCCACCCCTTGGAACATGACATCATGGCCAAGTGTTAAAGCATGATCGGCAACAGCTGATTTATCAGGTTGAATGAGCCTGATACATCTATTATGTTCCTTAATGCGAGTGCATATTGTTCTCGAAGTCTGCCCGATGTAAACCTTGCCACAAGTACAGGGAACTCTGTAGATACCCGGTTGTTGCAATTTAGGCAAACTGTCCTTAGTTGGTCGCAGGAGTTGCCTAATCTTAACAGAAGTTCCAAATACAGTCCGTATGTTGTATCGACGTAGGATTTTAGCAATACGATCCGTTGTGTTATGTATGTACGGAAGGTAAGCAGTTCCTCTTACATCTCTTTTCTCAACTGACGTCCTATTATTATTTGTTGGTTTCAGAACCGTAGAAATCAAAGCCTTACTATAACCGTTGCTCTCAAAGGTGGTTCGCAGGGTGTTAATTTCTTCTTGTAAAGAAGACACTTCACAAATCCTCCTAGCCCTGGTAGTTAGAGTTGTAAGGATACCATGTTTCTGGGCAGGGTGATGGTGAGAACTTGCGTGGAGATATCTATTGGTGTGTGTTGGCTTACGAAAAACGCTGTGTCCTAAAGATCCATCCTCTTTCTTGGTGACGAGAACATCTAAAAAAGGTATTTTGCCGTCAGATTCCTTTTCCATGGTGAAACAAATAGAAGGGTGCTGGAGATTAAGGTGATCCAGGAAATGGCTAAGATTTTCCTCACCTTCCGTCCAAACAACGAACGTGTCATCCACATAACGCCACCAGATCTTCGGTTTGAAAGGAGCCGACGACAAAGCTTTCTCTTCAAAGTTCTCCATGAAGAAATTAGCCACAACAGGAGAGAGAGGACTACCCATGGCCACACCATCAGTCTGCTCATAAAAATTCCCATTCCATAGAAAGTAGGAGGAGGTCATGCAGTGATAAAAAAGTCTTGTGATGTCTTCAGGAAAAAAGCCATTAATGAGAGACATAACACCATCAATAGGTACTCTCGTAAACAGAGACACCACGTCGAGACTCACTAGAATATCACCCGGCTGAAGTGTTATAGCTTTTAACTTTTCCACGAAGTGTGTGGAATCCTTAATGTACGAAGGCGTGTTACCCAGAAGCGGCTGAAGTAGTCTTCCTAAGTATTTGGAAAGGGCATATGTAGGAGAACCAATCGTACTAACAATAGGTCTAAGAGGAACATCTTCCTTATGTATTTTAGGAAGACCATAGAGTCTCGGAGGAATAGCATCCCCTGGAAGGAGAGTCTTCGCTGCATCCGCTGGAATAGATGATTGCTTGATCAATTTGACGGTGACATTTGAGTAGCGAGTAGTAGGATCACGACTATTAATCCTATATACAGGATCTGATAACAAAGACGAGATCTTGGAATCATAATCAACCTTATCCAATACCACTGTCGCGTTATTCTGATATTATCGTTCTCCCCGCTGACAAGGGTAACGCGACAGTGGTATTGGATAAGGTTGATTATGATTCCAAGATCTCGTCTTTGTTATCAGATCCTGTATATAGGATTAATAGTCGTGATCCTACTACTCGCTACTCAAATGTCACCGTCAAATTGATCAAGCAATCATCTATTCCAGCGGATGCAGCGAAGACTCTCCTTCCAGGGGATGCTATTCCTCCGAGACTCTATGGTCTTCCTAAAATACATAAGGAAGATGTTCCTCTTAGACCTATTGTTAGTACGATTGGTTCTCCTACATATGCCCTTTCCAAATACTTAGGAAGACTACTTCAGCCGCTTCTGGGTAACACGCCTTCGTACATTAAGGATTCCACACACTTCGTGGAAAAGTTAAAAGCTATAACACTTCAGCCGGGTGATATTCTAGTGAGTCTCGACGTGGTGTCTCTGTTTACGAGAGTACCTATTGATGGTGTTATGTCTCTCATTAATGGCTTTTTTCCTGAAGACATCACAAGACTTTTTTATCACTGCATGACCTCCTCCTACTTTCTATGGAATGGGAATTTTTATGAGCAGACTGATGGTGTGGCCATGGGTAGTCCTCTCTCTCCTGTTGTGGCTAATTTCTTCATGGAGAACTTTGAAGAGAAAGCTTTGTCGTCGGCTCCTTTCAAACCGAAGATCTGGTGGCGTTATGTGGATGACACGTTCGTTGTTTGGACGGAAGGTGAGGAAAATCTTAGCCATTTCCTGGATCACCTTAATCTCCAGCACCCTTCTATTTGTTTCACCATGGAAAAGGAATCTGACGGCAAAATACCTTTTTTAGATGTTCTCGTCACCAAGAAAGAGGATGGATCTTTAGGACACAGCGTTTTTCGTAAGCCAACACACACCAATAGATATCTCCACGCAAGTTCTCACCATCACCCTGCCCAGAAACATGGTATCCTTACAACTCTAACTACCAGGGCTAGGAGGATTTGTGAAGTGTCTTCTTTACAAGAAGAAATTAACACCCTGCGAACCACCTTTGAGAGCAACGGTTATAGCAAGGCTTTGATTTCTACGGTTCTGAAACCAACAAATAATAATAGGACGTCAGTTGAGAAAAGAGATGTAAGAGGAACTGCTTACCTTCCGTACATACATAACACAACGGATCGTATTGCTAAAATCCTACGTCGATACAACATACGGACTGTATTTGGAACTTCTGTTAAGATTAGGCAACTCCTGCGACCAACTAAGGACAGTTTGCCTAAATTGCAACAACCGGGTATCTACAGAGTTCCCTGTACTTGTGGCAAGGTTTACATCGGGCAGACTTCGAGAACAATATGCACTCGCATTAAGGAACATAATAGATGTATCAGGCTCATTCAACCTGATAAATCAGCTGTTGCCGATCATGCTTTAACACCTGGCCATGATGTCATGTTCCAAGGGGTGGATGTTCTTGCCCGTATAAAGCAATATCGTCCCAGAATCATCAGGGAGGCGGTTGAAATACGTAAACACCCAGATAATTTCAACCGCGACACCGGCTACAATCTCAGTGAATCCTGGCTACCTATTATCAGAACCCTGAGAAAGTAATTCACTGCTGCTTTCCGTTGTCCCTAACATGGGGCTATAATGGCGTCCATCTTTGGGCACCTTCTATATGTTCTTCGTTGCTTTCTCTTAGCAACATTGTCGTATTCCAGATTATTCCTGACGATGAAAGACATGGTTTCTTTCGAAACGCGTCGAATTGCAATATAATAAAACACGGCATAAGCCCAAAATTCAACATTATGAATAATAACACGGGCCGTGAAAGTCTAAATGACAATAGGAGTAAAGATATATACCTGAATATCTCACGGCCATATTGAAAATGATGTAAGTGCTACCAACTGCTAAAAAATCTCAATTGAAATTTGAGCTCCATGTTGGATATCTTGGAAGGTATGAATGGGAGCTATTTCAAAATTGGCACACGTATAGATAATAATGAAATGAAATCCACAGCCTGCTTCCAGTCTCCGACCGGGTCAGGAATGGAATGAATGAAGCCCCCATCTAGCGGCGAGGATATGGACTGTGCCGGCTGCCGAGGCCTGACGCACTCCTCTGGGGCATGATTAAATGAATGACAGATGAAATGAAATGATAGTGGAGAGTGTTGCTGGAATAAAATTTTGACAGGGAAAACCGGAGTACCCGGAGAAAAACCTGTCTGCCTCCGTTTTGTCCAGCACAGATCTCACATGGAGTGACCGGGATTTGAACCACGGACCCAGTGGTGAGAGGCCGGCGTGCTGCCGCCTAAGCCACGGAGGCTTCGCATAGATAATAATATTGCAGTTTAATTTCCAGGAGGCCATACATGGCAGTGTTGCCAAAATGATTATAAGCCTGCTGATAGGTCCAATTTTTAAATGCATATAACTTCTACACTATCAATTGGAATTCAACCAAATTTCGTATGATGTATGTGTACATAACCAGATATGACTGAGCGTATTCTTAAGACCCACCAGGGCTGCCAACTGTTAATAAATGCTCCTAATTTATTTTATCCAAATACCAATATATCAGAAAGTATGCAAGCCGACTGCTTTAAAGTGTGCACCCGTAGAGTACCTGACATTCTATATTAATTTGGAGTAACTTATATACGTCAGTGCTACCAACATGATTCTAAGCCTGCTGACAGGTACAATTTTAAATACATGTAACTTCCATACTATCATTTGGATTTCAACCAAATTTGGTATGTGCTATGTGTACCATAACAGATATGACTATGCGTATTCTTAAGAGCAACCAGGGCTGCCAACTGTTAATATGTGCTGTCCCTATTTTGTTACCCTAATATCAATATATCAGAAAGTATGCAAGCCAATAGCTCTAAACTTTGCACACGTATAGTACCTGGCATTCTAAATTAATTTGGAGTAACTTTTATACGTCAGTACTGCCAACATGATTCTAAGCCTGCCGATAGGTCCAATTTTAAAATGCATGTAACTTTTATACTAACTAATGGATTTAATTCAAAATTGGCACAACAATAAATCATATTATTTCAGATTATTTCTGACCAATACATGCATGACATTGTTGCCAACATGATTTTAAGTGCGCTGTTAGATCCAATGTTTAACTGCATGTAACGTCCATGCTATTCATTGGACTTCAACCAAATTTTGTTTTCTGTACCTTAAGAGATAGAACTAAGAATATATTCAGTCATCAGGGCTGCCAACTGTAGTGCTCTATTAGGCTACATTATGCCTGGTATACAGTATTTCGAACTAATTAGAAATTTCGATATTAGCAATTTAATTTCGTCATTATTCTAGATAGGTTCGTATACTGCAGAATAATCATTGTCATGAAAAGTAGGCTCTTTAGTTCGTCACGGAACTTCTTGTTTGCTAACGTTATTGCCTTCACTACGTGCTCAATAGCATCGTCTTCTTTCTTAGTAGGGCTTATGTACATTTCTATAATGGTTAATTTGTTTGTGTTGATAATTATCAGATTTTCTTCTTATGAACGTTCTTTGGTGTGCCTATGCTGCCTCCATAAATGATGCTGACCCATCTTTCCAGTCTGCCTCTTTATTTGGATATGGCTAGGGTATGCTTGCTGAAATGATGTTCCATACCTACGGGTTCTGTATTGAATACCTCCGTGGCTATGATTATACTGAATTTATACTGAAAATAATTTCTACGAGCGAGTATCCACTCCGCCAAAAACCACACTCACTACCTTTTTCAAAATGTACACAAGACGCGATTTTGAAAGCATTCTTCTGTATGTTACTCATGGAAAGTTGCAATAAAATGTTGGCAAATGTAAATTCAAAGAACTGCTGTCCAGAATAGGCCTGGTGTTAAATCTGGAGAAGTTCTCGGTACAGGTTATACGGCCCATGTTCATATCATGGAATGTTTTCCTTTGACAATGCATCTACACCATGTGCAACGGCAACGTATTTCAAAGATCTCTAAAAACACAACAATCAGGAATTATTTAGAGAGGTATGTGAGGCAAAAGGGTTGTTGGAGAATTACAATCCCTGGGATGGAACAGTGGAAGAAGCTGCACAATATACTTCAGAGGCCAAGGTGAGAGATATTGTAGCTCTTGGTCTATTAATAGCGACATGTTGACGTTCAAATCATTAGTAATTGAGGGAAAAGTACACCCTGAATAACTTAAGGAAACATACTTTTAATTCCCCATATTCTGATTATTCCGATTGCCATTCCAGTGTGCATGAGTGCAGTATTCGCAATTATTATTTACAAAGCGAAATGACACGCACTTACAGCAGCAGGTGACAAAACCAGTTTTTCCCATGGATAACTGTATGTGGCGTGCTCACGAGTATCCGGAAAACAAAATCATTATGTCTCAGCAGAAGATGGCAAAAGCAAAAACATAATTTTCAAATGTGTTCACATAAGGTAACATCGTACCCAACAGACTTTCTAAACTCGATGAAATTCCAACTTCGCTGCTCATATCAATGTATCAGAATTTTCAGAATTAAAATGGACCCACCTGTAGCCGAGATTGCTGTAATGGGATAGACTAATTATCAGCAATAATGCATCGTCCCCATTGTCTTCATCGCGAGCGAAGCCTCGGGTACCTGCTAGTTTATAAACATTTCAAAGGCTTTTCAAAAATATGTATCCATTTTCATAGAGTTCATTACACCACATTTTATATAATCTAGGTCAGAACTGCCCAACCTACGGCCCGCGGACCGAATATGGCCCGCGTGGCTATTTTGTCCGGCCATTGTCCCAACTATTTACAATGTGACTCTTAGTTATAAAAGGTTGGGCACCCCTGATCTGGGTGCGTTCAAAGAGTAACGAGCCGGAGGCTGTAATGTGCAAACCGGTGACGACATCGGCTAATGGTGGCGTGTATAGCGAGGTGTGGTTCCGACCAGAGCGTGGAAGATCACAGCCCGTCGTTAGAGGGCACGCGTGCACGTCACGTGTCAATACAAAGCGAGCAGCAGCATGCATCAATCGTCCAACGCTGCCAGTTGCATTGCAAACAGTGGCATGGAGGCGTCAAACGAAGAGCAAAGAGGTGTTGTTCGGTTTCTGACAGCGAAAGGAGTAGGGGGAATGGACATTCATCGCCGAGTGTCACAAGTGTACGGCGAACACTGCATGTCCCTTGCAAGGTTCAAGCCGTGCCACAAGCGCTTCAGGGAAGGACGGGTATCGTTAGCCAATGATGCCCGGTCTGGGGCACCCCCTGCATTACCGATGACAACGTCCAGCTGGTTGATATACTCATTACCCAAGACCGCCGAGTGACAGTGAACGCCATAGCCGCCGTGGTCGGATTGAGTGTTGGAAGTGTGCTACCATTATGAAGGAACGACTGCACTTGCGGAAAGTGTGTGCCCAAAGGGTGTCCCACAGTCTTCAACCACACCAGGAAGCATGTCGAATGGCCTACTGTCTTGGTCTTGGTTGGACGATTGATGGATGCTGCTGCTCGCTTTGTATCGTCACGTGACGTGCCCTCTAGTGACGGACTGTGACCTTCCACGCTCTAGTCAGAACTACACCTCGTTACACACGCCACGATTAGCCGATGTCGTCGCCGGTTTGCGCATTCCAGACAAACATACACAAACAATACAAATCTCAACACATTACCACAACTTACGAAAATACAACTTCACTTTCTGCTATGGCATGACTATGACTATGACTACAGCTGTCTTCGGAGTCCTGTAGCGGCTAGCATTCTCCCACTTCGTGTCGTGGGTTGAGTTTGAATATCCCCTCGTGGTAACAATCCTGTCCTTGTGTGTTCAGCCACGGCGTCGCGAAGTGTTTCACCTCGTCGTCTGAAGCAAATCGTGGACCTCCAAGGTGCTCTTTCAAGTGAGTAAACAGTTGAAAGTCGCTTGGAGTGAGGTCAGGGCTGTAGGGTGGGTGTCAATCATGTCAGAGTGAAACCACTTCAACACCCTGGGATGTAGGACGTTGCGCGTAGGCAGGAACGAAGATGACGCCCTCGGAGAGAAGTCCTGGCCGCGGTTACATGTTTCGCTCACAGAATTCGAATAACTGAGCGAATCACTTCGCGAGACCACTTTTCCCAACGAGTCACCATTAGTTGTTTACCTACAACTAGCGCTGTAGGTGGCGGGTGGCTGAACCTCTGCATAGTTACCAACCATATGTATTCGAATTACCACACGCGACTAATTTCTCTATTACAGACGAAACTCCAGGAATATCGGCCTTGTAACCTTAATTTCTGTTCATCCCTCGTACATTAGGTAGGATATTTCTTTATTATTGTATTTTAATTTGTATTATTCATTTGTATATGACATCTTAATGTATGGGATTCATAACTTGACATGTTTAGTTATAGTCCCAAGTGTCATCCTTATGCTGGTATTTTCAAGTTACACTTACATGCTACTGGGGTCTCATGTACTGTAAGTAGTGGAAATGAATCGGTTCTAATGCCTCCACCTCCACACCCTCCACACAAGATGGCGGCAGCCCGATAACTCCCGAACCCGTGGTCAGATTTTGACGAATGAGGTGTCATTGAACTCGGGCTGATACCACCTTTCCAATGGACTACATATTTCAACCCCCAAAATAAAACCTACCCCTACTAGGGGGTGAAATTGTATTTTTTTAGAGAATCTCTATTTCCAATTGCAACATGTGAGAGTTTGAATGCCAATATGGAATGAAAGGTTGTTCTACATAATGTGCATGTGTTCGGTGGGTAGCCAATATGAATTAACATGCTAGTTTTTTGTTTTTACACATGTCCACTCATAGGTTTGGTAAGAGGGCGGGTTTTTTAAAAGATGGTGGCTGTAGTGTAACCTAACCCAACCTAACGGGTCCTTGTGGACAGGCCATTGTTGACGGGTCATTGTGGACGAGTCCTTGTTGACGAGTCCTTGTGGACAGGTCCTTGTGGACGAGTCCTTGTGGATGAGTCCTTGTTGATGAGTCCCTTTGGACTGATCCCTTTGGACCGGTCCCTTTGGACTGGTTCCTACGGACTAGCCCATGAATTTATTTAAATTATGTGTAAGGGCCTAACTACAATTTGCGTGTAAAGCAGTGTGTTGAACTGACGTTGTTCACCAGTCCCCCACTACTATAATGTGATAACGATATGAAAGGAAAGTGACGAAATACATGTGAACACGTGTGAGATGACCTTATTACCGTCCTCCTTGTGAAACAAGTCACATCCTGTTTTGGTTCATACGTGAGAAAATGCAAGTTTATGTGTAATATGACCTAACACACAAGTGTACACATGTGCACGTGCACGATAAGAGCTAACAAGTCACAACCTGTTTTGACAGTGGTGGGAATAAGGCTAGAGACATGTACGAGTAGTCAAATTACTCCGGCAGACAACCCCTTCCTATGGATAACTTATTTCCACTCCAAAATAAAATCTACCCCTACTAGAGGGTGAAATAATAATTTTTAGGTAAAAGTCGCTTTCCATGTGCAACATGTGGGAGTTTGTATGCGAATATGAAATTATTCTCGTTCCACATAAAGTGCATGCATACAACTGAATGTCGCTATGATTTATCATTTTTGTTTTTTGTTTTACGAATGCGCAATTGGGGTTTTTGCAAGAGGGCGGGCTTTTTGAATAATGATTTATAGATACGTTTTTTTTTACAAATTAACCAAAGATCCAAAAACTAATAGGTCATCGGCCTTTTAATATCTTATGAACTAAGAAAGCTAGGGACTTGTATGAGGGGTCGTTGGACTAGGGGTGACGCCCTGTTTTTGAATGTATTATTCATTTTTTGTCAAAAGGGCCTAACTGCACTTTCGTTAATATCTCGCTAACTAATAATCACAGAGGGTCAAGTGAGGTGTCATAGGACTTAAAATGGCCAACCCCTCTCCATGACCAATGAATTTACCCCAAAAAAAAACAGCAAGGTCATTAACCTAAGAATTTATCAACTAATAAACAGAGAGGGACAAGTGAGGTGTCACAAGACTCAGGATGGCCAACCCTTTTCCATGACCAACGAATTTACCCAAAATACCCAAAACAGCAAGGTCATTGACCTAAGATTTTATAAACTTATCAGTAGAGAGGGTCAAGTGAGGTGTCATAGGACTACGAATGGTTAACCCTTTCCCATGACCAATGAATTTACTCCAAATATCCAAAACAGCAAGGTCATTGACCTGAGATTTTATAAACTAATATTCGGATATAAACATGTGAGATGTCATAGGACTTAGAATGGTCAACCCTTTCCCATGGCTAATGATTTTACCCATACTTCAAGGTCATCGACCTGTGATTTTATAAACTAATAATCGAATATGGACATGTGAAATGTTTACAGTGAGTGATGAAACATAGCTAGGTAGTGAAATAATTATTGTAGGCTACATGTATGGTGACTGACAAATCTTTCACCATTGGAACTTGTTTTCAGATCTAACTGCAGTACAGAGAGAGTATAGGTTGTAGTTATGGAATAATAAATTACAAATGGTGTATTCAAAATCTGATTTATCGATCCAAGAAATAAGAGTAGACAATCTTTAATTGATTGGTTAAAGAGGATAGCTAAAATCCAAAATGGTGACTATATCGAACTAAACTGATCCAAGCTGAATCAAACCCAACTAAACCGAACTAAACCGAAGCAAACTTAATCAAAATCAAGCCAATGGTTTAAGTGTAAAACTTGTGGGTGAATGTGGTCATTGGTATTGTCAGAAAGGAAAGGGATAACGCTCTACCTATAGAGGGTAAGGTAAAGCTAGTGCGTGAAGCTAATGCACACACACAAGTACATGAACCACACACAACTAACCTATACTGTTTTTATTGGTTGACTATTAAAACTTGCTCAGTGGTTACTGGGAAAAGATGGTCGCTACACACAACAAGCGTTAAATACTTGAGGCTACACACACACAAATACACACTTGTTCTAAACTAAACTGTCTTGCTGACAGTGCTCACACTGTAGGCAGATGACAGAAATGCTTGGCTAACAGAAATACAATCATTTCCGGTTGTCTAATGTTACCAGCTAACCAGTTTGTGCTGCATTGGCGAGCACATGTGCCACTTACACTAGAGATTTTAACTCGATTTCAAGCTCTAAGTCTTAGAACGAATCAAACTAAGAAAGAAGGGCATGGTGGCGCCGTGGTTAAGCTGTTAGCCTTTCACGAAAGTGGACTAGGGTTTGATTTCAGGTTAATACGCATGTCATAAACATATAAAAAAGCAGAGATAATGTTTTAAACCGATTACACTCGTCTCTTTTCAAATTATTACTTGGATTACAAATACAAAGGTGGACTGGGTGTGATATACAGTTTATGCTGCCTATCGCACACTAGATGTAAGGAAGCCATATGTAGAGCTATATGTAGAGAACTACCTAGCGATTTCATGAACTGGTATAGCTATGTTGCATAGACGGTGCAGGATACAATCCAGCAACTATAATTCGTATCTTGTCGAACAGAGAAAATGCACTTTTGCCTTGATGGATAACAAATGTGTGCATACGAATGACCTACGCATTAGCCTACCAAGGGGTTATAACCACGAGGAGGAGGTGTGAGATCTATATTTTATTGTTTAGAGACATGGCTTTTGTAACCAGTAGATTTAATTGATTTAGTATTTTGTAAATATTTATTTTTGTAATTGTAAATAGTTAATTTTTTGTAAATAGTGGAAACCGTTTAATTTTGTAATGGTAAATGTTAAATGTATAATTAAAGTTCTTTGGGATGAGTGTGCAAGTCAATGATGTTTTTAGGGATAAATAGAGTGGTTGTGTGTTTGTTCTCAAAGACAGGCATGGTTGTGTGGATGTATGACTACACAGAAAGAGAGAGAGAGAGAGTGTAGAAACAGCCTTACCTGCAGTAGAGACTGTACGATCGCAAAGGCCAAGCACTCACTTCAACACCATTTACAAAATCTTAAAATGAAAAAATCATGTTTCGCAAATATGAACTTTTTACATAAACAAAATAAAAATAAAATGTGTAAACAACAAATTGGAAAATCCATGTTTCCATATCATGAAATTCAAAAACTTTAAACTGACATTTAAAAGAAATGCAAATGGAAAATTGACAAATTGTAATGTGTGAAATGTGAAAATGAACAAATGGCTATCATTATTTTTAAAAAATAAAAAAAACATGGTGCTGTATGGTTGAGGTGTGAATCAAACCCTACTTATTTTGGACCACCCGAGACTGAGTATACTTGTTTTAGTCCTCATACCACTTTTAAAATTTTGTGTTAAAGCTAGGAATTGAACCCAAGAGCTTGTAGGGGGAGACCAAGGTTAGAATATGTTAAACAGATAGTCTTGAATGTAGGGTGTGGTAGCTATATAGAGATGAAACGATTAGCTCGGGACAGGGGGCATTGAGATCTGCAGCAAACCAGTCAAAAGACTAAAGACTCAAACAACAACATGTAAGCTCACCAAAATAAAGTTGTGTAACGGTAAATGTTAGTCAACGAACAGTAATGCATTACTAAAACGATACCTAAGAGCATTTCTAAAATTATTTTAAAATGCCTTTAACCCTATATTAAACACCCAGTTCACAAGACTCATAACTGCAATGTTATAGTAAAACAAAACAAAATCTATATTTCAAAACAAGCAAGTGGTTTAATCAATGTATACTGGGAAAAGTTTTGTATGCACTCTAGTCCACAAGACTAATTAAATTAGTAACTGTCAGGTTGGTCGAGTGGTTAAGGTGTTTAACTTAAGATCAAATTTTCTGTACAAGGAAGCAAGGGTTCGAATCCCTTACCTGACATAACTATTGACTTAACATTGCTTGACCACACTGTATTATGATACTCGGTACACAAACCATGTGATGTATCCCTTTGGACTGGTCACTGTTGACTAGCCCCCTTTGGACGGGTCCTTTTTGAAGGGAGTCATTTTTTTAACGGGTCCCGGAGGACGGGTCCTTGTTGACGGGTCTCTGTGGGCGGGTCGCTTTGACATAATTTGGATATAATGCAGGGATCAGTCCAAAGGACCCGCCCACAGGGACCCGTCAAAAAGGACCCGTAACAAAAATGACTCCCTTCAAAAAGGACCCGTCCAAAGGGGGCTAGTCAACAGGGACCAGTCTAAAGGGATACATCAACAGAGATCAATCAAAAGGGGTCAATCAACAGGATTCAATCAAAGGTTAAGTTAAGCTACGGCAGCCATTTTGGAACTTTTTGATCACACCTCGTAGGGTTTTGTTAGGTTGAGTTAAGCTACGACCACCATCTTGGAACTTTATGATCACACCTCGTAGGTTTAGGTTAGGTTAGGTTCAGTTCAGCTATGACCACCATCTTGAAAATTTCTTGATCGCACCTCGTAGGTTTAGGTTAAGTTAGGTTAGGTTAGGTTAAGTGAAGCTACGGCCGCCATCTAGTTAGGTTAGGCTGGGTTAAGTTAAGCTACGGCCGCCATTTTGTTAGGTTAGGCTAGGTTAAGTTAAGCTATGGCCGCCATCTTGTGAGGTGGGGAGGAGGAGGTGGATATAAACCCCCCCCCCCAAAAAAAAACCTACTGCACATTTTTTGTCCTAGGGACCTGAAATTTATGTTTTGGGTAGAGGGGGGGGGGTGAAGATCTTTCATTTTCGTTAAACAAACTTTTTGTAAAATTCTTAGTTCCCAAAATATAGACAATTTTGAAAATTGGACTTTTTTGGAAAAACTGAAAAAATGTTAAGTTTTGTTCTACCAATTAAGGACATAAAAGGTTTGAGTCTATATATGACTTTTTAGGATGATTAGTTTTCAAAATATCGCCAACTTTCCAAATTGAACTTTTTTAGATTTTGTCCCAGGGACCTGGGACTTGGTTTGTGGGTAGTGGGGGTAAATACCTGTCATTTACGTGAAACTAACTTTCTTGTAAAATTCCTAGTTTCCAAAATATAGCCCCGTTTTAAAATGAACATTTTTGGAAAAAATGTCAAAAATTCCATATTTTGTTCTTACGAATAAGGATATAAAAGCCATTGGTTTGAGGCTATATATGACTTTATAGGATGATTAGTTTTCAAAATATGGCCTAATTTCCAAATACTGTTTTGAAAAATTTGAAGAATATTATATTTTTTTACTGAGAGTGGGATAGACGTAGGTGTTGGAGTTAGCGTATGATTTGATATGATTTTTAGTTTAAACATATAGCCTACTTCCCCAATTTACCTTTTTTGAAAAATGTGAAAAATATATAATGTTTTTGACTAGGCGTTGAATGGAGTTGAGAGACAATCATTAATCTTAGAGTACTTTGGATTCTTGGAATTTTAGTGTGTTGTTGTTGCTTACAAACATGGCGGTAAGCATTATGCTACCATAAAAAAAGGGTTGAGATACTTTCCAAGACCAAGAGAAAAATCCTCTAAATACATTGACAAAAATAACTTGTCAAATAAGCCATTACAAATAAGGTATTAACGTAAACCACCAAAAATAAGCCACCAACATAGGCCACCACTATAAGTCACCACCATAAGCCACCATAAGCCATCACCACAAGTCACCATCATAAGCCACCACCGTAAGCCACCATAAGCCACCACCATAAGCCACCATAAACCACCACCATAAGCCACCATCATAAGCCACCACCATAAGCCACCACCATAAGCCACCATCATAAGCCACCACCATAAACCACCAACATAAGCCACCAACATAAGCTATCAACATCAGTCACCAACATATGTCAACAACATAAGCCACCACCATAAACCACCACCATAAGCCACTAACATAAGCCACCAGCATAAGCCACCACCATAAGCCACCAACATAAGCCATCAACCTAAGCCATCAACCTAAGCCATCAACCTAAGATATTAACCTAAGCCATTAACATAAACCAACAACATAGGCCAGCAACATAAACCATCAACATAAGCCACCACCATAAGCCAACAACATATGTCATCAACATTAGCCACCAACATAAGCTATCAACATAAGTCACCAACATATGTCATCAACATAAGCCACTTACATAAGCCACCAACATAAGCCATCGACATAAGCCATCACCATAAACCATCAACATAAGCCACCAAAATAAGCCAACAACATATGTCATCAACATAAGCCACCGACGTAAGCCACCCACATAAGCCATCCACATATGCCACCAACATCATCCTGCATAAAACGTCAACACAACATCATTCTTTCACCACAAATGTTCAGACCTTTGTAGTTGGCGGATCGACTATACAAGTCAGTGGCTACTATGGAATATACTATAACCAATAAAGGTAAACCACGTGCCCTGTATCATGGGTACTCTTATAACTATAAGCGAGAAAATGCGAATGGCATCATATTTTGGCAGTGCTCAAAACAAAGAACAACAAAATGTCTAGGTCATCTAAAGAGTAAACATTGTGAGGTCTTGAGTGTGGGTACTCATCAATGTGGTATACCAAATGAAACACCGTTAGTGTTAACAAAACATGATCAAAAGAACAAGAAAAAGCAAGCCCAACAAAACATAGTGTTACTCAACATAGTGACTTCCTTGTGAAAAAACATTTATCTCCTCAAAAAGTCATGTTAGGACAGTTGTCAACGTTCAATAAAACCGTAACACTATCAAAAGCAACACAGACTCTTCAAGAGGTCCCTTTTGAAAAGGAAAAAAAGGAATTGGATAGTTCTAGTGATGTTGAGGATGATGAAGATGATGATAATGATGGTGACAATGACTATAATTGTTACGTGCAATGCCCGTACCAACGTTTTTAAATATGTATCTCCCCTATTTTCATGTGTCCCCGACCTTTAAAAGGACCGCCTGATGGCTTGGTTCCGCTTGTGAACACGAGATGGTAGTATCTATCGGACTGCGGCGCTTCTAGCCGTGGTTCTTTCTTCTACCGCTAGAGTGTATATGTGGTGCCTTCTGGTATCATCCTAATCGAGACATATTTGAAGGATATTGTATTCTACGTCATTGAACAAAAGACTTTATATACTTCATGCCGCCAAAATAATTACATAATATGCACATTGTTACTTGATGTGTCAAGCTGTGATTGGTCATTTACAATTAACATGAATGCAGTGCGGTATTTGACTTGGGATTCTCCGCCATGTTGTCATCTGATAGTCTGTCGTATAGAAAGCAAGAAGCCAGCTGGTGTGAAAGTGTATCTCTCCGTGTGCTGGGGGCTTCGCCCCTAGCCTCTACGAAATATGATATATTAAAAGGAAACTAAGGAAATGCCTGTGCTCCTAGGCTATTATTTCTTAATTTGCCGTGAAGATGACGTGTGGTCTGTTTATTTACTGGTTACAAGAAGGAAAGCCTCGTGGGTGATCGAAGCGGCTTGGGTGTGCTTCCGCAGCAATGTTCAGGCAGTTCATATCTTTTATATTATTTAAAATGTGTTAATTATTTTATTTTTATTGTGTCTCCACAGAGAAGTTTTAAGGTACGTTATTATTTTTAATATATTTTGTTATGGAGCTCCGATATTGGCCTTATATTAATGTTTTAATTCTGTATTTTGTTTTGCCTGGTATGCCTATTTTTTCTGTTTTGCGAATGTTACTAGTTATGTAATTTTTTTTGTTTTCTGCGTACCTTCTGGAGACACGTTTCTATTTTATTTTACGTTGTAAATTTTTATTTATTTAGTTTTTGGTAGTCTTTGGGATAGCCCTATTATTTATTTATTTTACGATCCGATGCAGTCTAAAAAGCCTCATGTCAATAGTGTTAAGGCGTAATTCTTTCCTCCCTGTTGTTCTCTCTGGTGATTTTAAATTAATTTTATGCTAATTGTTTGCCGTAATTCGATTGGACATGCGGTCATCTTTGGGTGGCCATATTTGTTTTTTGTTTTGCCCGACTGCATTCTGGTCTTGGGAGTGTATTCTCTAACCGTCGACCGGGAGACTCAAACGTGTTGTGCGAGTAGCTTAGTATGTTTTTTGTTAATCTTGCTCATTTAACTTTGTGTTTTGTGAGTGTTCCTAAATTTTTCTCCGTCATGATAGTTGTGGAATTGTAACTTGGTCCTATTTTTATTTTAATAATTTAATTTTAAATTTCTCGTTTCATCGTGGCTTTTGATGTCTGCATGTCGGGTCGGTATAACATACCTTAGTAAATCATCAGGTCCTTTCGCATTTGGTAATACCTGTATTCCTGTTTTTTTTTTATCTTTTGGGCATTATTATTTAAATTTTAAATTAAATGTTTTCATTCAGCTCAGCAAGCATGTTAAACCGTCTCTTGCCTACTTATGTAAATAACTTATGATGGCCTTAAGCCATATGCATCACCAGAGAGAGTTTGTCTTGGCCATAGAGTTTCTTCTATTTTTTAAATGATTTTGTTAAATTTTCACTTTTCTTTGCCCCATTTAGTGATTAAATTTTCTTTTAAATTTCAAGCAACTGTTGTGGCATTATTTCGTCGGCGACAATTCTATTAGTTATCGGAGGGTGTCTGTAGACGAGCCTGTGCTTTCCCCTCTTCTCCACCTTCCTTCCTCCCTTTGGTGTTCTCCTGTTGGGGCATGTCATCCGGCAGTGATTTTACTCTTGAAGCGATGCGGACCTCTCAGACCATCCCTGTGTCAATAATAATATGGGTATTGGCTGTTTTTTCTTCATTGCTATCCCCATGTCCCACTATTAATGCAATTGTTAACCATCAACAGTCTCTGACTATGTTCATGAAGAGAGTGCCTTAAACAATACACTCTGTCTATGGTTTGTGTACCGAGTATCATAATACAGTGTGGCCAAGCAATGTTAAGTCAATAGTTATGTCAGGTAAGGGATTCGAACCCTTGCTTCCTTGTACAGAAAATTTGATCATAAGTTAAACACCTTAACCACTCGACCAAACTGACAGTTACTAATTTAATTAGTCTTGTGGACTTGAGTGCATACAAAACTTTTCCCAGTATACATTGATTAAACCACTTGCTTGTTTTGAAATATAGATTTTGTTTTGTTTTACTATAACATTGCAGTTATGAGTCTTGTGAACTTGGTGTTTAATATAGGGTTAAAGGCATTTTAAAATAATTTTAGAAAAGCTCTTAGGTATCGTGTCATGGGTTTTAGTAATGCATTACTGTTCGTTGACTAACATTTAACGTTACACAACTTTATTTTGGTGAGCTTACATGTTGTTGTTTGAGTCTTTAGTCTTTTGACTGGTTTGCTGCAGATCTCAATGCCCCCTGTCCCGAGCTAATCGTTTCATCTCTATATAGCTACCACACCCTACATTCAAGACTATCTGTTTAACATATTCTAACCTTGGTCTCCCCCTAAAAGCTCTTGGGTTCAATTCCTAGCTTTAACACAAAATTTTAAAAGTGGTATGAGGACTAAAACAAGTATACTCAGTCTCGGGTGGTCCAAAATAAGTAGGGTTCGATTCACACCTCAACCATACAGCACCATGTTTTTTTTATTTTTTCTAAATAATGATAGCCATTTGTTCATTTTCACATTTCACACATTACAATTTGTCAATTTTCCATTTGCATTTCTTTTAAATGTCAGTTTAAAGTTTTTGAATTTCATGATATGGAAACATGGATTTTCCAATTTGTTGTTTACACATTTTATTTTTATTTTGTTTATGTCAAAAGTTCATATTTGCGAAACATGATTTTTTCTTTTTAAGATTTTGTAAATGGTGTTAAAGTGAGTGCTTGGCCATTGCGATCGTACAGTCTGTCTATGTGTATGCAAAACATAGGGGTCTACTAATACTACTGCAGGTAAGGCTGTTTCTACACTCTCTCTCTCTCTCTCTCTCTCTCTCTTCTCGTGTAGTCATACATCCACACAACCATGCCTGTCTTTGAGAACAAACACACAACCACTCTATTTACCCCTAAAAACATCATTGACATGCACACTCATCCCAAAGAACTTTAATTATACATTTAACATTTACCATTACAAAAATAAATGGTTTCCACTATTTACAAAAAATTAACTATTTACAATTACTAAAATAAATATTTACAAAATACTAAATCAATACTACTGATTACAAAAGCCATGTCTCTAAACAATAAAATATGGAAATCACACCTCCTCCTCGTGGTTATAACCCCTTGGTAGGCTAATGCGTAGGTCATTCGTCTGCACACATTTGTTATCCATCAAGGCAAAAGTGCATTTTCTCTGTTCCACAAGATACGAATTATAGTTGCTGGATTGTATCCTGCACCGTGTATGCGACATAGCTATACCAGTTCATGAAATCGCTAGGTAGTTCTCTACATATAGCTCTACATATGGCTTCCTTACAGCTAGTGTGCGATAGGCAGCATTAACTGTATATCACACCCAGTCCACCTTTGTATTTGTAATCCAAGTAATAATTTGAAAAGAGACGAGTGTAATCGGTTTAAAACATTATCTCTGCTTTTTTATATGTTTATGACATGCGTATTAACCTGAAATCAAACCCTAGTCCACTTTCGTGAAAGGTTAACAGCTTAACCACTGCGCCACCATGCCCTTCTTTCTTAGTTTGATTCGTTCTAGGACTTAGAGCTTGAAATCACGTTAAAATCTCTAGTGTAAGTTGCACAGTGCTCGCCACTGCAGAACAAACTGGTTAGCTGGTAACATTAGACAACCGGAAATGATTGTATTTCTGTTAGCCAAGCATTTCTGTCATCTGCCTACAGTGTGAGCACTGTCAGCAAGACAGCTTAGTTTAGAACAAGTGTGTGTTTGTGTGTGTGTAGATTATTGTCCTCAAGTATTTAACGCTTGTTGTGTGTAGCGACCATCTTGTTCCAGTAACCACTGAGCAAGTTTTAACAGTCAACCCATAAAAACAGTATAGGTTATTTGTGTGTGGTTCATGTACTTGTGTGTGTGCATTAGCATCACGCACTAGCTTTACCTTACCCTCTATAGGTAGAGCGTTATCCCTTTCCTTTCTGGCATTACCAATGACAACATTCACCCTCAAGTTTTACACTTAAGCCATTGGCTAGTTTTTTATTAAGTTTGCTTCGGTTTAGTTCGGTTTAGTTGGGTTTGATTCAGCTTGGATCAGTTTAGTTCGATATAGTAACCATTTTGGATTTTAGCTATCCTCTTTAACCTATCAATTAAAGATTGTCTACTCCTATTTCTTGGATCGATAAATCAGATTTTGTATACACCATTTGTCATTTATTATCCCATAACTACAACCTATACTCTCTCTGTACTGCAGTTAGATCTGAAAACAAGTTCCAATGGTGAAAGATTTGTCAGTCACCATACATGTAGCCTACAATAATTATTTCACTACCTAGCTATGTTTCATCACTCACTGTAAACATTTCACATGTACATATCCGATTATTAGTTTATAAAATCTCAGGTCGATGACCTTGAAGTATTGGGTATTTTTGGGTAAATTCATTAGCCATTGGAAAGGGTTGACCATTCTAAGTCCTATGACATCTCACATGTTGATATCCAAATATTAGTTTATAAAATCTCAGGTCAATGACCTTGCTGTTTTGGATTTTTGGAGTAAATTCATTGGTCATGGGAAAGGGTTAACCATTCTTAGTCCTATGACATCTCACTTGACCCTCTCTACTGATAAGTTTATAAAATCTTAGGTCAATGACCTTGCTGTTTTGGGTATTTTGGGTAAATTCGTTGGTCATGGAAAAAGGTTTGTCAACCTGAGTCTTGTGACACTTCACTTGTCCCTCTCTGATTATTAGTTGATAAAATCTTAGGTTAATGACCTTGGTGTTTTTTTGGGTAAATTCATTGGTCATGGGGAGGGGTTGGCCATTTTAAGTCCTATGACACCTCACTTGGCCCTCTGTGATTTTTGGTTAGCGAGATATTAACGAAAGTGCAGTTAGGCCCTTTTGACAAAAAATGAATAATACATTCAAAAACAGGGCGTCACCCCAAGTCCAACGACCCCTCATACATGTCCCTGGCTTTTTTTAGTTCATAAGATATTAAAAAGCCGATGACCTATTAGTTTTTAGATCTTTGGTTAATTTGTAAAAAAAACGTATCTATAAATCATTATTCAAAAAGCCCCCCTCTTACAAAAACCCCAATTGCGCATTCGTGAAACAAAAAACAAAAATGATGAATCATAGCAGCATTCTGTTGTATGCATGCACTTTATGTGGAACGAGTTTAATTTCATATTGGCATACAAACTCCCACATGTTGCACATGGAAAGCGACTTTTACCTAAAAATTATTATTTCACCCTCTAGTAGGGGTAGATTTTATTTTGGAGTGGAAATAAGTTATCCATAGGAAAGGGGTTGTCTGCCGGAGTAATTTGACTACTCGTACATGTCTCTAGCCTTATTCCCACCACTGTCAAAACAGATTGTGACTTGTTAGCTCTTATCGTGCACGTGCACATGTGTACACTTGTGTGTTAGGTCATATTACACATGAACTTGCATTTTCTCACGTATGAACCAAAACAGGATGTGACTTGTTTCACAAGGAGGACGGTAATAAGGTCATCTCACACGTGTTCACATGTATTTCGTCACTTTCCTTTCATATCGTTATCACATTATAGTAGTGGGGGACTGGTGAACAACGTCAGTTCAACACACTGCTTTACACGCAAATTGTAGTTAGGCCCTTACACATAATTTAAATAAATTCATGGGCTAGTCCGTAGGAACCAGTCCAAAGGGACCGGTCCAAAGGGATCAGTCCAAAGGGACTCATCAACAAGGACTCATCCACAAGGACTCGTCCACAAGGACCTGTCCACAAGGACTCGTCAACAAGGACTCGTCCACAATGACCCGTCAACAATGGCCTGTCCACAAGGACCCGTTAGGTTGGGTTAGGTTACACTACAGCCACCATCTTTTTAAAAGCCCGCCCTCTTACCAAACCTATGAGTGGACATGTGTAAAAACAAAAAACTAGCATGCTAATTCATATTGGCTACCCACCGAAAACATGCACTTTATGTAGAACAACGTTTCATTCCATATTGGCATTCAAACTCTCACATGTTGCAATTGGAAATAGAGATTCTCTAAAAAAATACAATTTCACCCCCTAGTAGGGGTAGGTTTTATTTTGGGGGTTGAAATATGTTGCCCATTGGAAAGGGGGTATCAGCCCGAGTTCAATGACACCTCATTCGTCAAAATACGACCACGGGTTCGGGAGTTATTGGGCTGCCGCCATCTTGTGTGGAGGGTGTGGAGGTGGAGGCATTAGAACCTATTCATTTCCACTACTACTGTACCCATGGTACTTGTGCTGACTGGCGTCGAACCAGGTGCTCCAGAGAGGAAAAATCACGCATATGATTTTTTCGGGGTGTCGAACCAGAGGACTTTGAGGAAGAAAAACCTCATGGTAACCAAGAACCATATAATATAAGACTATTAATGAAATATCAGCTTAATTCCAGATGTCTTGTAGGAATTATAAGCAATATTGTTCAAAATAGAAGGTATCCATAAAACTGTGAGATGCAGTATTTGAGCCAAAAGCACAGTTTCGAGGCTAGGATGACAAGTGAGAAATTTGCTTTTTCAGAGAGGTGTGTCAGCTCGGCGCCTAGGGACTCTTTACGTCTACGAGGGGGAGCTGAGACAGAGACTAATGACTGAGGGAATCACAGAAACATAAGGAAGACTGGTCGGAGTGGGAAGGAGGCCACACGAAAATAATTGATTACACGAAAACGAGGCATCCAAGAGAGTTGAAATCAACACCAATATGAATAAAATCCGGAGAGGATAATTATGATGCCAAGAAGTATGCTTATTGGAGCACATTAAGCATTACACGGACTGCGAACACACAAACGCGAATGTCAGACGTCAGCGGAAGTTGGAAAAGGGGAATCCCGGAGATAGCGTGCCTAAGCCATCACCAAGATCAATTAATATTAATTAATTGAACGATCATATCACTGGCACGAGACTGGAATTGTAAACCCCGTGAAAAATTGGACCTGATGAAGGCAGTTTCAGCCCTGGTAAGTGCAGTTTTAAAGAAAAGGTCGCTCCGTGGATTTGAGAGAACTATGTTTCGAGAGGGAAACTTCAAATAGAGCAGGAGGCCATGGAGAAGTCAGTCAACTTGGAGCACTCATGCGAGGAGGATGCTACTCCTTCGCTCGGAAATTTATAAACAAATATCGCGCAACTACATGTGCAAATGTTATATAAAGTCCACTTGGAGAGCTCATACCGGGAGGATGCTGTCCGTCCGCTCGGAAATTTATAAACAAAGCGCGCACAACGAACAAAGTAATTTACAAGTGCAAGTGTAAAATGATTTTCAAGTCAAGCGTGAGAACTCACATGGATAGAAGGTTACTCCAGTACGTTCGAATGTTGTGAACAAAGGCTGCGCAAATGAACTAATTATTTGTACGAGTATGTAAAGGAACATTTTGATGTTTAATCTAAAGTCAAGAGAAGTATTTCAGTCGGGGAAATGTTCTTCAGTACTGAACTTTTTGGACGAAATTACGAGTGCGCAGATGCCGTAAATAATAATAGATGCCAAGTAAAGCTTATAATTATCAAGCCGCGCAGTAAATAAAATAATGTGGTATGAACAAGTAAATTACACCGTCATATTGGGTAATTTTTTAAAGCGCGCAAGTCATGAGCTAGTTGTTAACAATGGTCACACTATATCCATTATTATAGATCATGGGATGGGACAGATGTCACAGGCTTTGTGATTTTATTCAAGTACAGACAAAGACACTGAGAATAGATGAAGAGGGGCGTGGTGGCTCAGCGGTCTAGCTGTATGCCTCTCACCAAGGCGGTCCGGGTTCGATTCCCGGGCAATGCATGTGAGATTTTCGATGTGAAATGCCATGTCCTGTGGTTCGGATTCCACGTAAAAAGGAGGTCCCGTGGCTCATAATCACAAGATTCACGGTCACGTAAAACTACAATCTTCCTTCCTTCTTTTTGAGAATAGATGACTTGGAGGAACATTCACACTAGCAGCCGTTTGGACGAGTGTTAGCCAGGATCGCGTTTGATAGAGACTTCCATTGGAGTTAGATGTCGGAAATAGCGTCATCTGCAACTCTGTTATCACGCAAATATGGAATTAATGAAGCAAATCGTGTGAAAAGTGTCCGTGTAATATAAATTTTAATGTATGTCAGTGTTAAAAATAATATGTTGTATGATAAAATATAATGGAAAGATGTGTATTATCCAAAGTGAAAATGTGTATTACCAAAGTGGAAAGTGTATTGTGTCCACAAAGGAAATATAACGTATCCATCATGATGTCTCAGTTAAATGTCAAGATGGTGGGTGAGATGTGGTATCATGGGATTCGACCACCAGAACACAATGTGAGTACCGAATTAAAATGATATAATGTAGAAGCTAACGATACGATATCTCTAAGTCGAAATCATGTCAAAATGGGTATTTTGAAGTAATATGTATACGAGTTTGCAGTCCTCGTATTTGCTATAGAAGCATTTGCAAATTGAGAATGATTTGGTTTACAGCTGATTTGCGTAAGACCAAAATAACTATAATGTTAAAGTTAAACAGTAACTTTATGAGTGAGAAAAGTCGAAATAATGAGATATTCAGCATGTTTGCATGAAGTGATAAAATTGCATCAAATCCCAGATAATTACAAGGTAAAGGTTTTATGTAAGAATGATGTCATAATGTGTCAGAAATTAATGGTATACATGATCAAATGTAATGAGTGTAAGGAATCACGCAGTAACTGTCGTAATGTAAAAGCCAGTAAAATGCCAGTATAACATATACCAGTATGATAAGGGATGATATGTGGAAATCATTATCCACGCTAGATGGAAGGGAAACTAGAACTGTCATATGATCTGCGATATACCGACAGACCTAGTATTTACGCCGCTGGTATGCGAGCAATTTAAGAGTAAGATAAAGATGATTAATTAATTAATGCAAGGAACGTGTCTAGGACATTGTCAGGACCATACGGGCTATTCTACGAAGGTTTGTATTGATGTATAGCCATGGGGCATACCATTGTATTGACGATAGCGTATGGAGACAGACAGGTGTCTGGGCGACCATACCAGCATCGTGAGGGCTTTTGAGGATTAACGTTTGCCAACTCAATTAGCTACTCCTTGTAATGATCCACACTGTGATGCGAGAATCTATTTGTATGGAAGGGTCAAGGACGCCTTACCGAGACTTCGTGCGTAAAAGTGGCAAAGAGTAAGACCACTAAACCACGCCATTAAAAGCCGTTGGCCGTTCCCCAAGACTTTCATGCCTAGTAAAACACATTCCTTTGCTATAATAAAGGAGTATTATTTTTATTACAACAGCTACACAAATAGGCACATTTTACATAAATCTGCCAGTTCAATACAATCTTGAAATACAACATCTGTATTAAATTAACTGCCCTATAACAAATAAAATATTTCGTCCATACTAGTGTTATGTGGAATAGTCCCCATTACACAGGCTGCGTTTCCCTTTTGAATCGCTATGCCAATTCTCTGCATTAAATAGGTCTTGGAACGAGGATCACCAGAGACTCCACCTATTATTCTTCCTAGCTTGTGTACTAGATTTATTGCGTCCTCACTCCAAGGACCCATTGTCTCCACGGCAAAGGCAACGAAAATGTAGTCCTCCATGATCTTCCTATATTTGTTTTTCTTCCGAGTGACGGCGATCTCAGTACAGATCCTGCTTCCTTTGACGATGATGAAATATAGGAAGGAGCCAACGTATCTGAGCACGTTGCATCCCAGACTAGGCATTTGCCATTCGACCACGGAATTATGGTCATCCCATCAGGGCGGCGACTGTCGTCTCTGCAAATTCCAGATGGTTCAAGAATTGACGTGAATGTCGACCAGCACTCCTTTTACAAGAGAGACCGTGTGTACCACGTGCAGAAACGACGTCGCCACATACACAAGTATGAGGTTTACAAAGCGTTGATCCAAGGCGGAGAGACATCGAAATCCTAAAACTATTGTTGTCCAGTAATGTCCCTATTGTTCTCGATGGGATGGCATTCAACCATGAATTCGATTCTTTCTTCAAACTAGTCAAATGAATAGCCTTTTCCTCATCTGAGTGAAATTCCAGGTTATCCATTATTTTTTTTGCAAACGAGACCGTCCAAATTACGTTGGAACGCAGGAGCTGAAGGGATAGATGGATCGTTAAATTGGTAGTTTTATAACTCCAAGGCCTCAGCGTAAAAAGTGATTTCCTCAATGTCCGAAATAACTGGAAACATTGACTGGACGAGAGAGAAAACACTATTCGCCGATGACATGAAAGCTGGAAGCATTAAATCTTCAATTTTCCTTATTCCGATTCCACCGTAACGAACAGGGAGTGAGGCTATTGTCCAAGATCTATCATTTAAATTAGTATTAAGAGTTGACTCTAGTGTGCATTTCACAAAATCATCCATTCTCTGTATCGATGTTCTAATCTTCCATAGAGGAGTACTTCTAAGCAAATATATGAGCTTAGGAACAAGGAAACAGTTTTTTAGGAGAAAGTAAGCAATGTGAAACTTCAAATCTTTCAGACGCCCAAGCAGAAGAGTTAACTCGTCAAATTTTCTGGATAAGGAGGGTTCAATGGCGCCTTCAGTGACTGGAGCCTTCAGCAAAGTTAGAGACGGAACCACTTCAATGCCTGGAGATAACTCGTTGAATCGAGAAAAAATCTCATCTTTATTGTCACCGCAGAAGAACAACTCACATTTGCTGGGGTTGATGTTAAGACCAAGAGATTTACATTCCGCAATAATCGAGGAAAAATCATCTAGAACGACAGTCGTATCCCCTAGCAGCGAGCCATCATCCAAATACCAAATGTTCAGTTCAGATGAAAGCTTCTCCAAAATTGGCTGAATGACCAGGCAAAAGCCTAAGGGCCCTCCAGGGTCACCTTGTTGGAGACCAGATTGAGAAAGGATAATCTTGTCTCCAAAAACTAGGTAAGATGGTTCTCGATAGCATTGCCAGAAGAAGTTGTAAAGTGAAGGGGCTTTATCTTTGAAACGTGTCAGCAGAACATCTCGATCAACACTATTAAACGCATTTCTGAAGTCAATCTTAAGTACAATCTTGTTGGTTCCGACATTTTTGTTCACAAAAGCACGAGCAGAATGGATTGCAGCTTCACAGGAACCCTTCGTGCCAAAGCCAAGTTGGATAGGGTTGAAGTATTCTGCCAATTCTTCACGAACATAATTACATGCTAGACTTGCTGTTAACCTTCTTAGAATGCAACCAATTGCAATAGGGCGGAGCCCGCCACCCTCCTTGTTCAGTCCACACAGACTCGCCCCATATAGGATTGGAAGGATATTCGAATTCACCTGACCCGATAGCATAAAATTGCAGAGGGATGTTAAAGAAGTTAGTAATTTTTTTCCGGCCACACCATTACCCTTTGCAGTTAGGTCTTTGAGGTGTTGTGGGCGTAAACCATCAATACCACCGGCAGACCCATTTCGGAATTTGCTGAGAATTACCACCACATCTTCTTCTGATACTGTGAACTTGTTTTCTTCATTAGGCGGATCGGGAAAAATAAGTGCTCTACTTGGTTCAGGATGTTTATCCTTTAGATGTAAAAACGTATCCTCGTTTTCAGGTGCAAGCTTATCTGAGGATGAAAGGAGTTTCACGGCTCCACGTATGTCTCCTTCTGCCATTTTAGATTCCACTCTCCGTGATAAAGAAGTTCGAGGCTTTTGAGTTTTTCTTTGAGGACCTCGCTGAGAAAAGTCGATCGGAGGATGAGAAACATTTTTCTTGATAAATTGGACTAGATTCTTTGATTTCTTTTCAGGGACTTGTAAAGCTACGTAGCAAAATGTCAGTAGATCCTTCCAAGAATCAAATGAATTCCTTTGGCATTCGTCCATAAGGTGGGAAAGACGGAATGCTACCACCATACGAGCTGCTTTTGGAATGCGTTTCAAAACCCTTATGTCCCTTTTCATCCTTGCTAATTGCTGCGAAAATTCCTTCACATTATCGACAGCTGTTGTTGGGGGATGAACTTCGGAGATATATTCTTTATGCTTTCGAGAGTAATGAATTTTAAGCCCACTAATGCCTTTGTATAGTTTTTCGGGGTTCTGATTGGTACATCTCGGGCAGGAAATCCAATCAGTCGATGATAGAGTGTTGGGCTGATTTTGTTGCGTTGACCCTTGAAGGATGCAGTCACAGCAATGCCAAGAGTCATTATTTGAGCCTAAGATTTCGATTTGCAGACTGGAGAGGTGGACACAAGAGGCATGAGACCATTTTTGACAACCATCACATTGAATCATGGGGTTCTCATTTGAGCCCAATTTTCCACAAAAGCAATATCTGATGTTATCCATGATGCATACACTAAATTATGAAATCTTTATGACTCCAGGAATGGAACTGAACCAGAAGCCCATAAAAAATAGAAATATAACAACTGCCCAGGCAAGAGAGGCCTACTCACCATCTGTCCTTTTAATAACCATACTTGCTCCAGTATTATTACTTGGTGAAAACGAAGCGCTTGCAACATTGAAATTACTAGAATGTTCATAAAATACTTTTAAAATCAAGTCTGCAGCCGTAAAAAGGAATGGTAAATGATTATGAATGATACGTTTTCCTCCCACGCGTGCTATTATATCTGAGAACTTCTAACTATTATTTTTCTCGTAGGGTATTCCAACCGTAATGAAACGATAATATAAACTTCAATCATCAGTTTTCCGTTCCCTGCGTATATTTATACAGAAAAAGGCAAAGTCCATATGGATCAAATATCGGTAAATAACACCTTAATCAGCATTCAATAGCCTAATTGTTTAACCCAATTAAGGGATTTACGAGTTTTGTTTGATTAAAATGCCTCTGCAGTTTAAGTTATAATTCAAACTTATAAATATAGTGCATTTTACCTAAAAGTGCCTAATCCAATCTTATTATAGATAGAATAAATAACAACTACGGAGTTAGAATAAGAGAAAGAAAAGTTATTATATTCAATTAATAGAGATTTTAAATTACTATTCGGAAAGTGCCATATATTACATGTTCCATTAGATAGCCCAGACTTACGTATCATTGAGATATTATGTATTCTGATGTAATTTTTATGATCCGCAAACTTGCGGAATAGCTTCTTTATCTCTCAAAGTATCAATTCATTGAAATATCTCCACTGTCTAGAGATACAATTCTTCCCCTTCAACGAATAACAATCACACCAGGTCATGTGAAACCAAGTGAAACATAACCAAATTATAACGAAGAATATCCTTCTACAAAAAACAATTATATGAGAAAAGAACTTGAACCAAATGTTTGCTATAATATGTTATTGAGCCACGTTGAGCCAATTAATGTTAACCCGTTAATAGGATGTTAAATATTTGGATATCCAGTTCATAACATGACACAAGTTTCGCCTTATACTAAAAGCAGAATGAGAGTGTTACTTTGAAAATCTTGTTGGTGTGTGTGAATGAGTAATGAAACAGCTGGGAGCAGGAAGCTAGTCGACCGAAGGGTCAGACGAGGCAGCCATCATGGGTTCCTAGCGACCCGACCATAAGCTATTGTAATCACTACGGGTGGTAGATTTACGACTAACCCTATTGTAAAGTGTACTGGAGACTGCGATATCAAGGTATGGCATTTTAATTAATAAGAAATGGTTTATTTTGACGGCAGAAGTCAATTCTTAGCATTGCAAGGATGTTATATCCATCTTTTAATTGTTGAAATCGAGTGATATTTAGCCAAGTTAGCTGTGCTTAACACTAACTATGCTAAAAGGGAACTGACACATTATTTGAAGTTTAAAACCCAGTCTGAGATGCATATTTGCATACGGGTACCGTGAATGTGGATTTGATGCAAACATAACTAAAAATCGACTTATATTTTGAACGACTTAGAGACGTATAGTATCGTTATAGCAGACTAGCATTGTTTATGTAGACTAGGATGGTACTATTGATAGCGTTTGTGGGGAAAGCGGAGGAAGGAAACAATACACAGAATTAAAGTACATTGTTGTACAAGTAACCTATCGCAACAATGGCTAAAGCATTGTTGAACCATGAAGTAAAATAAATATTCCATAAGCACTATGGATAGCCAAGCAATAAATACTGTAACGTCAATAACATTGAAGTGCTAATTGTGTACAGTTGATGTCATGTTTATTTGATTTGTTTTGCTTATTATTATTATTATTATTATTATTTAAGTGATGTGCATAAGATATGAACACTGTGTCAAATGACAAGAATGCATTACCATAAATGGAACTGTTTAGTGAAGTGTAGAATAAGGTGTATTGAGACACCAGAGGTAAACTCATAGACTCACAGGAAGAGTAGTAGCAGCATGCCTGGTGAGGTCGAATTGCGATCTCAGCTGCGTACCACAGATGATGCAGATTAGCATTCAGTGTCCCTTTGCCATTAACATCTGTGTGATCCAAAGTTTATTTTGATTATTGTAGGATTAATTTAAATGTAAATTGGTGTTTTATTGTGTGTAATAGCCATGATTTAAAACATTAAATATTGTATTTTAGGAAGTTGTTTACCCTTTTATTGTAGAGTAGTACCTGGTAGTATTCGGATCCTGAATTTGTGTTTGCACTGTGGGGAGACGCACCATGCCCCGAAAGGACAGAGCAAGTCGGGATGTGAATACATGTTCTCCACATGAGGTCAAATGGGTACAGTACCCCAAAATACAAAAAATCAAACATGTACAATGACTCATATGTTGTTTATAAATCATATTTTTGAGAAAGATACAATAGTTTTTGGTTTATTTATTTATTTGTCGTACGGCTTTTAGTGCAGGGAGTGTCCGAAGATATCTTTGGCTCGCCAGAGGCAGTAGTTGCTTCAAGTGGCCACCCACAGGGTGAGCTACACGTTCCGTTCAATTTCAAGTAGTTCCAACTTTCGCTACCAGATGCCACTGATGCCTAGCGGTGAATGTTGGAACTTTAATAGAGCGTTACAACGAAATCTAACCTAGAAATTTAGCATCACACAAGTTTAGTCTGTGGAAGGATCTGTTACATGCCATAAATCTATGACATGGTACCACTGGTGAGGAAAGGTTATCAACAATTTTCTAATACAGAATGGGCAAATAAGCCCCAAATGAAAATATGGCACCATTCGTACAGATTTTCAATTTTTCTGTCTGCGGACATGCGCAACATGTTATTTGTAATTATGCAATTATGAAAAATAAATATATTTTTTGGTACACAAGGTAAGTAGTAAAGCAGTCCCAATACTGGGGAAATTTTTCATGAGCATATGTACTCGTGGTAGGTTAATACTGAGTGTCAACACTACTTGAGAGAAGATGATGAGAGAGAAAAATGAAGTAGGTTTAGGAGTGGAAGCAATTTTAGGCGGAGAGGAAGGGAATTCAACACAAACCCATAAAGAAATAACGATGAAAAGAGAGATTTTACTGCACAAAGCCCATGAAGTACCTAAAATGAGTGGGGACTTGTGTAAGGCTAACGAAGAGCGCAGCGTGAGATGAGGACGCCGGCAAGCTATCAATAACTGTAAGTGCTCTTTCCCTCCCGAGCGTGATTGCGGGTATATTGAGCTGAGGTCGCCGGCAAGCTATCACTAAGTGCTCTTTCCCTCCCGAGCGTGATTGCGGGTATATTGTAGAGACGTAGTGTGCGGGCGGACCAAGTGGTGCCAAATAGCAATGAATTATGTACTTTCCCTCCAAAAGGGTGAACTTTTAGAGAGCATTCTGAAATGCCAGAAAACTTTAAATTAGCTGGAATATTTTTATTATCAGACACTGTCGGATCTCCTGCAGAAAGGCTGAATGCCCCCGGAGTGGGCAGAGATAAAGCGACCCTAGTGCTTTTAGCAATATTTATTATTCTTATTAGAAATCTTCAGAGAGTACCAATTGTTGCACTTAAAGAAGGCTAAACTCTTATCCAGCAGAGTGCTGACTGAAAGTTTAGAAAGGAGGAAAACCTCGTACCTAACTTAAACAAAACCACACTTTTCGGCAGTAAAACACAAGTCAGAGAGAAAATCCCTACAAGTAGGAAGCTGGCGGAGCGAGCTATACTTGCCTTAATGATTTACTAGAATTAGCTGCGATAGCTAAGAGAATCTTAGTAAATGTTGTTAATAGAAGTTTTGTTTTAAACGCAACAAGTGATTTGCTTTTAAAGCTTATCATTCAGTTATTGCCTTTTTCTTTGAATAGGGAATAATTCCTGCCTAACCATTTTTCTAGCAAGAGAAGTAGAAAGAAATAATAGATAATTTATTTAACAAAGTATTAGAATTGAAACAATTAACAAATTTTTAGATCTCGGATCTTATTTCGAGTTTAAGAACAACTTTTATTTTGTTTTATAAACATTAAAGGTCTTAGACCTATGATAAAAAAGGAAGTTTACAATAAACAATGAGGATAAAACACTTCTAGGTTTCAAACCTGTTACAAGCACTAAAACCGTACAAGGTTTTTGAAATGTGTATACAATTGAGAAGATTAAAGCCTATAATGACAATAGTAAAGTAATCACAATTTTGTTTAATATTTAACTAAATTAATTAGGAGGAATATTAAATTTTCCAAAATAAGATTTTTAGAATACCTTAGTAGTGAGGAAAGAATTATGCATTCCTGGGCTCAGCAGGATAAGAAAAAAGAAGATTAATAAGTGGTTTCTATAACCACTGCTATTTACGCAGAATTTAAGAGATTCCAAAATTCTAATAGGGTAGGTCAACTTTTGTGAAGCCTGGATTACACAATTAGATACATGTTTAACAATTAGAAAACGCTTACTTCTTAGACGAAGCAGGAAAAATAAGTATTAAAACGTGGATTATAACCACGGTTATTTTTACAGAATGATTAAATGGTAAATTGAGCAACGTTTGGGAGGGCGCCTATATTTTGGCGAGGCCTCGTAGACAAAGTAACTAGTTTAATTTTACTATAATTGTTAGTAAAGGGATTAGGAGTGTAGGAAACATGGGATTTGAGTCCTGGCCAATTTAAATTATACGAACGAATCGCGACGCGGAAGCAGCCACACAATCACTTTGGAAGCACTAAAAGTTTATTATTCATAATGTTGAATTTTGGGCTTATGCCGTGTTTTATTATACTAATATTCGACGCGTTTCGAAAGAAACCATGTCTTTCATCGTCAGGTTTCTTTCGAAACGCGTCGAATATTAGTATAATAAAACACGGCATAAGCCCAAAATTCAACATTATGAATAATAACACGGGCCGTGAAAGTCTAAATGACACTAAAAGTTTGTTGAACAAGAGAAAAGTTATTGCAGTTTATGATAATACACTTACTTGAGCTTTGATTTGTTTCTTGCGTTATAGAGTTCTAGGTTGCGATTAATAGTTCCATTTGATTTTAAATTGACGGTAATTTTGACGGTGTTGGGTGTAGTTCATCACTGTATGGAGTCCGTTTGGAATGGAAATTTCCAGAGATGAAATGATAGTTAAATGAAGCGGTAGTAATCCCTCGGAGGCAGCAAGTTAAGTTTTAGAAAGTTATTAATTAGCATAAATCCCTCGTTGTAGGGAAGGTATCCCCTATTTAGTACAAGAAGCACCAAATTTCAGGTTTAAGAATAAGCATAGTTAGCTTAGGCATGACAATTTCCTCGGGGGTAGTTATTTCATAAGTTTGCGAAAATCCCTACACTGCCTGCAACTTTCATTCAAGGCATTTAAAATGTTGTTTAAAACTTTTAAAATGGTATAAAATCAATGTAGATAGTTACTTAACTTGCATGATGGATTGCAGATTGAAGCCCCCAGCAACCGTTACACTAAAAATTCAAACATGGCGTCCGATTTGAATCACTTCATTTATAGAGGAAGTGAACCTCTGAGAGAGGTTGAAGAGTTCTCCAGGCAGACGACACGAGAAGTGAAGGAGAATTTGAACACACGGCAAGCAAGAAGACGAAGGGGAGATGGAGATGACAGGGGAACAAAAAACAGGATGGGAAACATATAAGCAAAATAAACCCTTTACATAGAATAATTTTCTTCATGGAGTAGGGTCTTCAAAGAGATGTTAGCTGTCTACCAAGACGACGTCTGGTGGAATGGTATGTAAGTCCTCTTGAAATCGCTGAATCCAAAATACTTCGGCAGGTTGCCGCGTGGTGCGCCGTTACTTTGCAAGGAATACATAACTGAAACTAACTTATAGAAATGTTAACATACATTCAAAGCAAATGAGAAACCAAAGTAGTGGTTCCCTGTTGGTGTCTGCGAGAGAAAAATAAAAGAAACTAATGAAAATGAAAAGCAAAGAGCAGCAAGAGGTAACTCTAACTAACCGTGTATTCCAAGGAATACACCAACTTGCGGCTCTTTTAAGATGGTGGTCACCTACCACCTCCCCTACCCTCCATCACCCTCACCCGCAAAATATCACTAAATGTCCCTAAAATTCCCCAAATTTCCTCAAATTCCCTACAATTTTCCCAGATTTCCCCCAAGAATTCCCTAAACCACCCCTGATTTCCCCCAATTCCCTAAATTCCCCAGATATACCCTAAATTCCCCAGATTTCCCACAAATCCCATACAGATTATCCACAAATTCCCCCAAGAATCCCCTAAAATTCCTCAAATTCACGAAATTCACCCCAGATATCACCCAAATTTCCCAGATTTCCTACCAAATTCCCCATATTAACCCCAGTTCCCTCAATTTCCCAAATTTACTCCAATTCCCTAAATCCCCCAGATTTACCCCAAATTCCGTATAATTCCCCAGATTTCCCCCAAATTCCCTAAAATTCTATAAACATCCTAAAATTCACCCAAATTCACTAGTAGGCAAGATTATTAGCAACATAAAAAGTGCATACACTTACATGCAGGTGAGGTTCAAATAGTCAAAATTGTAATACTGTATTTCATCTTTGAGCTTCAATAATGCACATTGCTTCTTGCAACGGTGAAATGACAATGTACGCTAAGATTACTAAAAGCCTGAACGACATCTGGCGTTTAACTCGTGAAATATTACAAAACAAAAAATGCGTGGTGTTTCACAGACACCACCAGCATTTTTAAGGGTTCGAGCCCCACAGGGAGGAATCTAATCAATTCAAAATGATTGCAGTGATTTATAATAGTTAAAAGTGAAGATATTTAACAATCACTATGAGAAATAACAAGAATTATTGTTTACGATTTGATGGAATGCTTGTTTTATAGCACTACTAGCATGTGTTCCTGGTGTTGACGCGTTCATAAATGTTATTGATAAATGAAGGCTTTTCAGCTTCTAGGTCGTACATTGTTGTACATTAAGTACACACCATTCAGATGGAACCCGCAATTACCTGCTTTGTACGCGCGTAACTTCTGACCACTCACAGTGAAATAATGGAGGAATTGTCTTGATTCTCATTGTCTTCCATCCAAATTGTAACATATGGTTACAATGTTCTTTGAGTCACTAGTCTCTTAGAAAAAGTTTGGGGTTATAATATGGCTTCCTTGATATAATTCAGTAGTGAGGTAGGGGAGGCCATGCTTATATTTTAAAATCTCTATGTATTTTATATTTCCATTTACGATGCTGTTTTCTTTTTATATATCTTTGGTTATTATTTTAGAGTCCATACTGCAAGATTTAGTTATTACTGAGTATCTGTTGTGTTTTTCTGTGGAGATTGTTGTTCTTGGTGAGATTTAATGGGAGTGTTATAAAAATATGTAGTAAGTTGCATATAAGGATGGAAGTTAGAAAAGGTTTTTCTGAAGCTAGTCGTTGTAAGGAGATTCTTTGGTGATAAGTGTGGGTGAAGATAACAAATAAATGGAATATAATAATTATTCATCTCCCTCTTATGCTATATAACAACGACCAGAGTAGAACTGTTACAAAATCGATCTTTATGAACAATATACGATCTGGTAGCAGGAGGTTTCCTTTGCTCATCATTAGTCGCTAATAGGATAGACCGTTTAGTGTTTAGCTGTCAACACACCAAACATGGAGTACACTAAAATATTCTTAATTATTCTCTGACCTGGAGCCAAGGTTCATGTTTGATGGGACCACCTTGTGGTGTAGCGGCTAACATTCTTGGCTGTCGCCCAGGAGGTGTAGGATCGATTCCCGGCTCTGCCAAGACATTTAATTCTGGTATGAGAGCAGGAACAAATTACATTCAGCCTCGTGAGGCATAACTAAGAACAGATGGGTTTGACTTGCCTGAGTCATCCTGGCAGTGGTTTTCCCTCTTCTATTCCTGCCAAATGCCGGGATGGCTCGTAACCAAAGGCCACGGTCACCTCCTAACCAATCCTCACGTTACTTACAAATACACCCACTACTGAAGACTCACAATACCACAGGTTATCAAGTACCTTCCATAAACACACCCAAGTACACGGGACTAAATAACCACGATGACCAAATGCTCCCGTCCACGACACCTAGCTTGCGGACTTGGCTACTAGATAGCATCGCAGTCACCACCTGGCGGTGAACGTTGGAACTAATATAGAGTTATCAAATCTAACCTACAAATTTTGGCTTCACACAAGTTTAGTTAGTGGAAGATTCTTTTTCATGGCATAAATCTATGACATGTGACCGCTGGCATATTTCCTCTCCGAAGGAAGGCATACTGAAGGATTTTAACGCTCTTAAAAATCTGATGATGACTTCAGCCGGGTTTGAACCCGCGACCTTGGGCATAGAAGCTCAGCATGCTACCAACTACGCCAGCGAATCCGCCCAATAACATTATTATATTATTATTATTATTAAACTACTGTATATCACTAGAAACAGGGTGGCTATCATAACATACCTCGGAGATAATCAAAGTAAAAACACGTGATATTAACACTTTTATTTTTATGAATGGAAACTCTGTTATTATTATTATTATTATTATTATTATTATTATTATTATTATTATTATTATTATTATTATTATTATTAATGTTTATATACATATTTCTTTTCACTTCTGTATCCTCCAACTTGTACTATGATCGTTATGCTATGTTCACCGGTAATGGTACAAAGAGAACTTCAAACTCGTCCTGTGGATGTATGAAACTGCTCATTTCTGACAGCTCTCATTGGTGGCTGCGTTGCTTTTCTGTTTGGACCAGCTCTGTTCTTCTCCGGAACCCAGGACAGCGTATAACAGTGCGCCCAGCATGTAGACAGCACTGGTAATATAGAACACTGTCTGCCATTCACTAAAAGTCTGTAAACATACAATGTGACATGTTGTAATAGAACCACTATCTAATCCATTTATTTATTTATTTATTTATTTATTTATTTATTTATTTATTGATGTGTAACATCTTTCCGCTTCGTTGCTGGATAGTTTTGTGGGAGTGATTTTGAAAATTGGGGACGGAAGTCGATCGGAACGATCGAGCTGGCAGTGGTGAATCAAACGGAAATATGCACCGCCCGCTCGATCGATCAGACAGAAGTGTACTAGCTGGCAGTGGTGGACAACGGAAGTATGCACTTCCCGCTCGATCGATCGAATGGAAGTGTGCCCTAGCTGGCAGTGGTGGATCGAACGGAAGTATAAGACGCACTGCCAACTCGATCGATCGATCCAGCTGGCACTGGTAAGATAAACAATCAGCGCGCGGTGTCGAAAATTGATACCATGACGCACTCTCGGCCATGTGGAATGTACAGTATATGACATACGGAACGGAAAACGCTCATGTGGACACTGGTGTCAAGTGATTTAAACAAATGACATGGTACATGTCCGAAGTCTTCGTATCAGTATTTAAATGGTAAAATGCCTTAATATCAAACATTGTAAGTAGTCGGCATTGCATTGGCATAAGGCATTTTAAACTCAATGTCACTCAGGAACATTATCGAACCAAGCAAAATATAACTGAAACTTAATTCCGTAATGCAGTATTATTGGAACGCGGAAATAAGTCACCATCTTGTGCACAATATTTGCTTAGTCGAAATAGCCGTGGGGTTATTGCGTATGACTGTGAATCTAGAGATCTTGGGTTCGAATCCTGGGCGGAGTAGATATTTTTGCTACCAGATTATCATTTTAAACGATATTTATCATATCAATATGACTCATTTTAACAGAATCCATATGAAATTACGTGTTGGTCTGTGAATGAAGAGGACCTGTTTATAAGGAATTTAAGGTTATTAGCGGTGTCGCGTCTATTAATCTAGTTGATCCATATCGTATTCTTCATTTAGGCTAGTGCTGGTGGAAGCTACAAATCATCTAATAAAATGATTTCCGTATTATAAACTACAATATCTGTAAAAAACACCCTTTTACAATATATTAATATTTGTTCCAATATATATATATATTTAGTCGTTTACCCTCCAAGTTGGTGTAACCCACGGACTCAGCGAGGGAACTCACCACTACCGCCTCTACGGGCAGTGTCCTAGAGCTGGGAACATCGAATCGGAAGGGATACAACTGGTGAGGTGGGATTGGCACCTCGCCCAGGCGGCCTCACCTGCAAAGCGAACAGGGGCCTCATGAGGGAAGGTAAGGGATGGTTAGGATGGATAGACAAGGAAGAGGGAAGTAGGCGGCCGTGGCCTTGAAGAACGTACCATCCCGGCATTTGCCCGAAGACGAAGTGGGAAACCACGGAAAACCACTTCGAGGATGGCTGAGGGGGAATCGAACCCCCTCTACTCATTTGGGCCACCCGAGGCTGAGTAGACCCCGTTCCAATCCTCGTACCACTTTTCAAATTTCGTGGCAGAGCCGGGAATCGAACCCAGGACCTCCGGGGCGGCAGCTAACCATGCTCACCGCTACGCTACGGAGGCGACTGTTCCAATAATACTATAAAATATCGGTGTATCAACAATTTCACGTGAGGTTTCTTCTATGTCAGATGTTACACATCATATGCGACTACTGTAAGGCCCGTAATTTTTTTATTATTTATTTATTTATTTATGTATTTATTTATTTATTGTTGCCTTTATTGTGGCGAAGTTAGGGGAGAAATATATCGTTCATGTGTCTGAGTAAGACACGATTTTCAAGAGAACGGCATTCTTCCTAAAACAAATCCAAATCACTCTGACTAAAATGCATCATTGATGAGAGCGAGCCTAGTCCAGAAAGAAATAGTACCTTCGTATAACCTACTAAAGTACAAGCTTTCTAACATATTTCTATTTTAAATACAGCCTAGAACTGGACTCTAAGCGTTAAAATGTTTCACGGACAACAGCTGTGAACTAAGATCAACAACGCTGAACCGAGAACTGTCGCCGGTTAAATATGAACTGAGTACAAGACGCGGTGATCTTAGATTAACGTTTATATATCGGAAATTCAGGGTTCAGCACGCGCAAAGAACAGCTGAACCTGGTGAACTGAGAAGAAATGCTTTATACAATCGGCCCTTAAAGTGCGTGTACGTTAACCATTTTAAATTGGTAATATGCAATTGTGTAATCTGCCTGGTCAATACTATGAACTAAATACACAATGCAACTTCCATGCTTACTCATATATACAACCTGTGACCACAAAGTTCGGTGAATAGTCCTATACTATCAACATAGATGAACAATGCACGACAGTGACCCTATTGTCCTTCGAAATAGTCCCCTCCCGTAGCTATGCAATCCTGAGATCGGCGATACTTGTCCTGAAAACTTTGCAAGAAGGCGTCCTTTGGGATGGTGTTCAGAAGGCTCGTCACGATGCGTTCGGTGAATAAATTCCGAACGGTCGACCTGGCAACATTGGCGACACACAGCGCAACGTGTAAGACCTGTTTGTCACAGTGCGTGTTTAGAAGGATGGATTTATGCAACCCACCATGCACACCTGTTCGGCGGGTTGCAATGAGAAGGATGAATTTATGCAACCTACCATGCACATCTGCTTGGTGTGTGGCAGTGAGAATGGAATGGAATGACTTATCTGAAAACCATCGTCACGGGCGACGAGACCTGGTGTCTGAGGTACGACCCCGAAGTCGAGCGTCAAAGTATGGAGTAGTGGAGTCCAGGTCCAGGGTCACCGAAAAACCCTGAAGGGCCAGAGGTTCTCGAACATTTCTCGGACATCCAACGTAATGTGACGACCCAACTGAAGGGTATCCCTAAAGAGTTTCCAGGACTTGTACAGACATTCACAGAATTGCATAACCATCCACGGGGATTACTTCGAAGGATAGTAACTACTGTTTCAGGTAAGCCAACAATCCGTTCGTAATATAGACCCATTTATCGAACTTTTCGGTCACGTGAAGAGCCTTTTGAACACCATCCCAAAAGACGCCTTCTCGCAAAGTTTCCATGACATGTATCACCGATCTCAGCATTGCATAGGTACGGGAGGGGACTATTTCGAAGGACAGTAGGGTCATCTATGTTGTTCATCTATGTTGATAGTATAGGACTATTCACCGAACTTTATTGTCACAGGTTGTATTATTCATAAACTACCAAACTTAAATACTAAGACCTCTTAAATACTAGAATTGAAGTGGCAACTGTGCGATATTAACTAAGCTATAACAAGTAGTTCCGTGACGAACTGAAGAGCCTTCTTTTCTTAAAATTTAAGATAAGTGCCAATCTATATACAGACCTATCTAGAATAATGACGAGATCACGTTGGTAATACTAACATTTCTAAGTACTGCAATTTCAAATACACCAGGAATAGTGCAGCCTAATAGAGTAACTTACTACAGTTGGCACCCCTGGTGACTCTGAATATATTCTTAAGGTAGAGAATGCACATACAAAATTTAGTGTAAGTCTATTGGATAGTATGGACGTTACATGCTGTTTGATAATGGATTTATCAGTGCGCGTAAAACTATGTTGGGTGCAATGTGATGCTCAGAATTAATCTGAAATATTACGATCTATTATAATGCCAATTTTGGATAAAATCCATTTGATAGTAGAGAAGTTACATGAAATGAAAAATTGAAACTATCAGAAAGCTTAGAATCATGTTGGCAGCACTGTGGTAAAGTAGTTACTCCAAATTAATCTAGAATATCAGGTACTATACGTGTGCAAAGTTTAGACCTGATGGCTTGCATACTTTCTGATATATTGATATTAGGAAAACAAATAGAGCGAGCAATTATTAACAGTTGGCAGCTTTGCTGGTTCTTACGAATAAGCATAGTCATAACTGTTATGGTACACAAAGCACATACGAAGTTTGGTTGAAACCCATACCTTAATATAGCAGTTATATGCATTTAAAGACTGGACCTATCAGCAGGCTTAGAATCGTCTTGCCAATACTGATGTATACAAGTTACACCAAACTAAGGTAGATTGTCAGGTACTCCCCGTGTGCAAATTTTAGAGCTGTTGGCTTCCATACTTTCTGACATATTGATATTAGGGTTAAACATAGAGAGAGCATTTATTAACAGTTGGCAGCCCTGGTGGCTCCTTAGAATACGCTCCGTCATGTCTGTTATAGTATACATAGTAGGCTACATACGAAATTTTGTTGAAATTCAATCGATAATATAGACGATACTTGCATTTAGATATTGGACCTATCGGAAGGCTTGGTATCAAGTTGGCATCACTGGCATGTATGTACTTCTGAAAATTAATCTGAAATATTATTTATATGTGTGCCAATTTTGGAATAGTTCGCATGAATAACTTCTGAGATATCCAACATAGAGCTCAAATTTAAATTCCATTTATTTTAGCTGTTGGTAGGACTGACATCAATTTAAAATATGGCCGTGAGATACTCAGGTATGGATCATTACTGCTACCAAATTTGGTTTTTATAGCTGCATCCGTTTAGGAGTTTAAAGGGGAGGGCACACAGACAGAAAGACAGACAGACAGACAGACAGACAGACAGAAGGACCGACACACTTGTTCCCGGATCGATCTCATAAGTCTACTTTTTCCTCAGTTTTGCAAAATGAGAAAAGCAGGCTGAAAATTACATACAGTAATAACAATACATGGATTTTTAACTATGTTTCACTATGGTCTTTCACTCACACATTCATACACAAATATTGTTCTAGTTGGCCTACGAATTCAGGAAGAAATCTTTGAAAGTTGTTAGGGATGCACAATTTCTAACGTCACGAGGACAATTATTCCAAATTCTAGTTCCCCACACGAGGAAAGAGTTACTGAATGATGTAGAGGAATTGCATTCATAGATCCAGATCGCGTGTGATGATCATGAAAGGAAGAAAGAAAACGAAAATTACAAGAGAGATACCGTAGTGAGGTGTACTTTCATTGAGAAGTCGATAGATGAGTGTTCATATGTGCAGGATTCTTTGTTGTTCTACTTTTAACCAGGAAAGTAGATCATAAAAAGGAGACACGTGTGAGGAAAATTTTAAGGAGAACCTAAACCTAATGCAGGAATTTGAATCTCTCTGAAATTTCTTGTTTTGTTCCCATGTAGCATGTACTGATACTATTATACATTATTGTCTACTAGTGTACCACACATTCATCTGCCTACACTGCCAGTAATGAGAAGGACAGGGAATTTCAAGAACTGCAAAGCATAGGCTAAAGTGTGACTTGTATATCGCAGTCAGATAGCGAATTCCTAGGCACTTCATGAAAAGCCGGCATATGATGTAAAAAGGGATAGTTGCATTGTCTGACACGTGATTGCATGAAATGACTAAATTTCAATTACTGTAAATACCGCGATACGTAAGTGTATATAGTAGAGCCATCCTTACTTCCAACTTGAAGTTTAAGTGCTTCACTTCAGCTATCTTGCGGTCAGAAATGAAATCACTTTAACTAGCCAATCACAGGCAGCCATTCAAATCGATATATCACGACAAATCGAGTTTCGTTCACGATGTTGGGATTTAGCGATAATGATCTACACTTAAAAGAAGAGTAATTCTTGCTTGACATTTTTAATGGTGACTTGCGACGCCTGGGTGTTCTAAACGAGTTCATTGTTTGGATTTGAAGCCACTTACCTTATTCTTCACGAGGACCCCCAGTATGGTCGGACTGACGATGCCAGGTATGGTAGTAACGGTACACTGAAGACCGTGCAGGATACCTGCATGGGATGGCGAGATGTCCAGGTAGTTCGTGCTGTGAATACAATCAGGTTTTTTTTAATGTTGCGAAATGAGGGACATCGCAGTAACCGGGTGCAATTGCAGGTATACAGTGTGGTCCACCAGCCCCTTATTTTTTTGGAGGAAGGCAACCCAACTAACGCGTATATCACAGTCATCCTAAAACATTAGTACCTGCTCCTTTACGTCCATTGTACAACTTTACCGTTGAGTACATCCTCGCGAATATAGTAGAAATCAATAGTGGCAGTGTTCTTTCAATGACCTTAAATATAATGCATGATTGAAACGATCAGAGCTCCGAATAACACCTTCTTACGTTTGGACAGGAAGTGACTACGAATAGATTCAATACGTGCCAGCAATACATCACGGTTCTCGGTAGCTATGGTGGCTAAATCAAAAATTGCTAGAGTAGCGTCAACGAAGTCGCATTGTAGTAGGTTCGAACCTTGAACTAGTTATTTTTTTCAATTTTTTTTTTTTTGCTTAATGTCGTTTATTGTGGATGTATTATGGACGCATATCTATCTGTTCCAACGAGTGATTTTTTATTTGGTCCTCAAAAGGACCGTACTTATCCGATGGTACGCAGCCAGATCGGACGACGACATAATGATCTGTAGAACGAAAGCAAGGTATCCTGTATATTCAAGGTAGCAAGTGTTCGAAATTTTGACCAACTTTGTTTAAAGGAAAACTCCGACTCACTCAGACGACCCACATAACAAATAAATACATCAGACCGAAACTATAATTTTTTCAACGGCGTCTGTGCGAAAAGCGCTTGCTATACACTTAGGCCTAGAGTAAGAGTAAGTTAGTGAGGTTTTAAGGGGCGGAACTACGAGATCATCTGCCTCAAACATACAGTAAATACAGATAATTATAACATTATTGGTTGTACGTCCCTTTTAACTGCTCTTGCTTTTAGATACTCCGGGGTGCCGGAATTTTGCTCCGAAGGGGATCTTCAACGTGCCAGTAAATCTATTGACATGGCTCCCTCACATTTGCGCATCCTCAAATGCCAGCTGACTGCGCCAGGATACGAACCTGCAACCTTGGGCACAGCAAGCGAGGACGTTACCGCTGAGCCTCGCAGCAAGGCAGTAATTACAGAACGTGTCATATTATTATAAATATTGAACTATTAAAATTCTAATTATCTCGAATAGAGTCGCCTCCGTTGCGTAGTAGTAAGCGTGATTAGCTGCCACCCCGGACTCCTGGGTTCGATTCCCGGCTCTGCCACGAAATTTGAAGAGTGGTATGAGGACTGGGACGGGGTCTACTCAGCCTCGGGTGGTCCAAATGAGTAGAGGGGGTTTGATTCCCAGCTCAGCCATCCTCAAAGTGGTTTTCCGTTTTTTCCTACTCCGTTTTCGGGCAAATGCCGGGATATTACCTACCGTAGGGCCACGGACGCCTCCTTCCCTCTTCCTTGCCTATCCCTCCCGATCTTCCCCTCCCTTCCCATCCCTCAAGAGAACCCTGTTCGCTTAACAGGTGAGGCCGCCTGGGCGAGGTGCTGATCGCATCTCCCCAGTTGTATCCCCAAGCGAGATGTTTCAAGGTCCAGGACACTGCCCGTAGAGGCGGTAATGATGGGATCCCTCGCTGAGTCCGTGGGACAACCTAACCTGGAGGGTAAAATCGACTAAAAAAATAATATTTATAGCGAATAGTATCCATCCATGGTTTTGAACTGTATTTAGGGAAAATAACCATTTAAATGAGACAAGAAAATAAATTTCCCTATCGTCTTCGTAGATAATGTGAACAAAACCAAGTTGAAATCTTGCTGTACGAGGTAGGGAGGGTATAATAAAATAGTTTAAAAGAATTTTAAAAATCTGCCATTGGATAGTTTTGAACCCGGGATCTTCGAAAGAGCGAGCGGGCGCAATAATACTTGCATACATTTCCAACCCACTCTGGAGGTTTTTGTTGCGCTTCTTATTAACGCGTATGGTAAAATATTCAATTATTACAGCTAGATCTTAAATATTGATTGGAATGCATTCATTCAGTACCTGGCATGTTTTCTAATTTGCTTAAAGCAATTTTCGCGACCGCTTTTTGTTAATAAGGCGAAAGAACAGCAAATAATGCCCTCAAACGACAGCCGTTCGGTTTTATTTCATACAACTTAGCGTACAAAATGCTAGCGTGTGATACACTTCGGTCATACACGCAGGTGTACTGACGAAGAGAACAGAATCATACAGGATTTTGTACCAGCGATCACAGCAGCTTCTTTGCCAGTGAGTGTCGTGGGATACGGGCCTAAAGATATGCTAAGACTTTTTGTTCAAATTTAATAACAAAACAAGATGTTCGGTAAAGAACGTATAGCCTACTTTCTCCTAAATGCATGGGTATTGTTATAACTCTTTGTCCTTTTCAAGGAGTATAATTGAATGTTGGTTGTAGTAGCTTCTTGAAATACAACCCGCTATACGGATATTATACATGAATATGATGTGCCCTTTGCTAGTGCTAAAAATTTCATTCAATTCGGTTTCACTGTGTTTGAATTGATATGGGGAATCGATTTTCACACATACATGGCCGCTATCTGCAAACTATTGGGCTGATGACCTTGTAGTTCTGTCAAAAGATGCTTCCCACAAAAAGGTATGTTGTTGAAAAATTTGGTAGGGATCAAATGATTAGGTTGGTCGTAATTTGATTTAAGCTTTTAACATCTGGGTGGCAGCCATTCCGTTTCCGTCAAGATGGCGGCGATATAAAACATGACACAGAGGTGGCCTTTGCTAGTGCTACCTTTGTACCAAACTTCGTTCAATTAGCTTTCACCGTGTTTGAATTGACAGGGGGTATCGATTTGCACACATACATGGCCGCCATATGCTTACTGTTGGGCTGATGATCTTGTAGTTTGGTCAAAATATGCTTCCCACATAAAGGTATGTTGTTGCAAAATTTGGTAGAGATCAGATTATTAGGTTGGTCGTAATTTATTTAAGCTTTTAACATTTGGGAGGCCGCCATTACGTTTTCGTCAAGATGGCGGCGATATAAAACATGATACTGAGGTGTCCTTTGCTAGTGCTACCTCTGTACCAAATATCGTTCAATTCGGTTTCACCGTGTTTGAATTGATAGGGGGAATCGATTTGCACACATACACGGCCGCCATATGCTAACTGTTGGGCTGATGATCTTGTAGTTTGGTCAAAATACGCTTGCCATATAAACATATGATGTTGCAAAATTTGGTAGAGATCAGATGTTTAGGTTATTCGTAATTTGATTTAAGCTTTGAACATTTGGGTGGCCGCCATTACGTTTCTGTCAAGATGGCGGCGATACAAAACATGACACTGAGGTGCCTTTTGATAGTTCTACGCCTGTACCACATTTCGTTCAATTCGGTTGCACCGTGTTCGAGTTGATAGGGGGGGACAGACATTCAGAGTTCACACATTCACACACACACAGACACACAGTCACACACACACAGACAGACACACAATTTTGGCCCTGTGTAGATCTCATAAGTCTACTTTCATTTTTTGCAAGAATCGAAAGTATGCTAATAATACCATGGGAATTTCTAAGGAATACGTATACTTCGACGCAAGCACTGGCGATCAGAATATCGTTCGATATGTTGTTGTTTTGTGAGGGGCTAGAACATCGCGGTCATTTAGCCCCGTTTACTTGGGTGTGTGTGAAGAATTTGTCTGATAACCTGAGTTATTGCGGACTTGTAATGATATGTATATTTGCAATTAAGGATTGGGAAAGAGGCGGCCGTGGCCTTAAGATAGAATCCGTCCTGGAATTTGGCCGGAGTAGAAGTGGTAAACCACGAAAAACCATTTCCTGGGTGGCTGAGGTGGGAATCGAGCCCACTTCTCATATTTGCTTCACGAGGCTACGTGTACCCAATTTCAGCCCTCAGACAAGTATTACATTTTTTGGCAGAGCTGGGCATCGAACCCAGACCTCCGGAGCAACACTTCGATATGTTATGTTAATATTCATTTTTTTTTATTTTTTTTTAGTCGTTTACCCTCCAGGTTGGTGGAACCCACGGACCTAGCGAGGGAACTCACCACTACCGCCTCTACAGGCAGTGTCCTAGAGCGGGGAACATCGAATCGGAAGGGATACAACTGGTGAGTTGTGATTGGCACCTCGCCCAGGCGGCCTCACCTGCAAAGCGAACAGGGGCCTCATGAGGGAAGGTAAGGGATGGTTAGGATGGATAGGCAAGGAAGAGGGAAGGAGGCGGCCGTGGCCTTGAAGAAGGGACCATCCCGGCATTTGCCCGAAGACGAAGTGGGAAACCACGGAAAATCACTTCGGGGATGGCTGAGGGGGAATCGAACCCCCTCTACTCATTTGGGCCACCCGAGGCTGAGTAGACCCCGTTCCAGTCCTCGTACCACTTTCCAAATTTCGTGGCAGAGCCGGGAATCGAACCCAGGACCTCCGGGGGCGGCAGCTAAGCATGCTGACCGCTACGCTACGGAGGCGACGTTAATATTCATGCCAGTTTTTTAATTTTCTGCCATTACAGGTCACGTGGCATAACGTACCAATTCGATCATATTCTCTTTATAAATCATCAAAATTCAACGTACTCTTCACAAAAATACGTCGTAAGGCAATAAATGTGGCAATGTAGTTACTGTCATCGCGGCAGGAGATGGCAGTTGAACACGCTGAGACGGGGTGCGGGGGGTCTCGCAGTACGCATGCGCGGTCCATCTATTCCAGATCTAAATATATCGGCTCCCTGCATGCCAATCGTTGTCATCGCAGCACACAACACGCAGCCAGAGAGAGAAGGAATGTGCTGAGTGAGTGAAGCAAGCAATGACTATGTTTTTGGAATGCGCGATAAGCAGTGAGCGGGAACACATCTGCAGTTCAAACCCAACTGCCAACTCCTGGCGCGATATCAGTACATCCCATCTAAAATGGAATGGGGGCTTTCGTTCAAAAAAGTATGCCTATCACTGGACTCGAAGCTGCATTCTACCCGCTCGCGCCCACCACGTACGGTCAGGCATTAACCCTCTCAGCCACCAACACATGGTAGATGCAGGACGCTAAACGTGCTGTAGTTACTGTAGCCGTCCCACCTCAAACGTTTAAGTCCATCTGAAAGTCTTCAATCACGGTTTATGGTGTTGATTTAACTTTCTACTATTACAGATCACGTGGCGTAAGCTATTAATTCGATCGTATTACGTGTATGTGTTTATTTCAAGGAGCAGTAAGTCAAATGTTAGTAGAATGGGCCATTAGTATTTGGCGGGGAAAAGTTTAAGGTCGTTTTTTCTTTGCTTGACCCATGACCCAATTACATTGCTGTCACACAGTCAGAGCGCAGAGCAATATCGACCATCGGGAGAAATGCGATGTTAGTTGGGTTTCATAAAACTAAATAATAAGGGGCGGGTGGACCACACTGTATATACGAGGGGCATACTATATTGTTTTACACTTTATTAGCCTACTTTCGATTTTTTGCAAAAAATGAAAGTAGACATATGAGATCTACACAGGGCCAAAAATTGTGTGTGTGTCTGTGTGTGTGTGTGTGTGTGTGTGTGTGAGTGTGTGTGTGTATACTCTGAATGTCTGTTTCCCCCCCCTAACAATTCAAACACGGTGAAACCGAATTAAACGAAATTTGGTACAGAGGTAGCACTAGCAAAGGGCACCTCAGTGTCATATTTTATATTGCCGCCATCTTTATCAAATCTGAGTATGTTGTATGCGATATAGCTTACTGATAGTATTAATATAAACTTTGTATGAAATGATTTATAATGAAGAAGTACTGCAGTGAAGAAATTGTTTATTTCAAGACATTATTTGCAAACACGTTGTATTTAATTGAGTTAATAACGTGAATATTTCAAGGTCATGTTTGGCTCTGGGCTAGCGTGTTGGTCTCTCACGCGGTTGACTGGCGATCGAATCCTACAATAGGTTACATTTTTGTCAACTTGAATTCTTTTACAAATGTTGTGGACGAGCTCTTTACACAGATACTAAATAAAATGCCATTTAACTCAAAGAAGAGGCTAATGTATATACTCGTTTAACAGCTCCAGCATCGCATATAAACAGAAGCCATTAGACAACGGAGATTCTTAGAAGTACAAGATACACGTTATCATCAACCACATCCTTCTCAATGCCTCTTTACGGCGCTGTCCTCTTGTGGGTTACGTGGGTAATTGTTCCAGACATTCCGCTTTACAAATGCCTCCTGAAGTATGGAAATTCCGTAATAGTTGAATTTCTAGCCACGACCGCGCTCCGATTACCTTTAAGCTCTTCCAACTGGATCGCCTCCCTCCTGGTCGCTTTAAACTGCCTGCCCATTCAACACTCAGAGGCGTACAAGATATAGCCTATATTAATTCACTGCTAGATTGCAGCACTTCGCGTTAGCTCGGTACTCTCAGCGCTCAGCGTCCAAATAAACAGCAGGCTGTGGAACTGCAGTGAGCTTGGATCTTTTATTGTAGGTTTAGCACACTTGACTTGAATAATAATAATTTTCCATTACATCAATCAATACGTTACGGTAGTCCGTTAACTAAACAATTTAATCACAGAAGAATTACAAAGCTTGTATTGTAGCACGAATAACTTGTAATACTTCAGAGAACAGAACTTTAGATTTATTGCATTCCACTAGAACAGTGGCAGGTTTTTAACTGACAATGGAGGGAAAATCCGAGCTAACGCGAGGTTTGCCGATAGCAGGTGAAGGATCCGGAAGCCTCACTGACATCTTGGTAGCTAGACGCAAGTGGTTGCAGCACCAACCTACTGTGATCAACGCATATTTCTAAAGGGGAAGATACCTAAGGCGAAGGATTCTTAAGTTTGGAGGCTTAATATCGAGATTAACGTGTGACTGCATTACAGTAAGTTAGTAGTTTTGATATTAAATCATCATAAAGTATATAACTTAATATTGATTTAGACACTTACTGGCTAATTATCAATACAAAAGAAAACAAAAAATACATGATGGTATGTGGACAAAGAGTTATAAGTATACCCATACATTTAGGAGAAAGTAGGCTATATGTTCTTTGCTGAACATCTTGTTTTTCTTTTCTATTTTCTACCCAAATGAAGTACATTACACATCAGTAGTTACGTCCACCTTCTCAACATGATCTCCATGTAACTTTATGCAATTTTGCCATCGATGTGTCAGTCTCTCCAGATCTTCCGGAAACCATTCTTTCGGAGTACTGCGTACCCATGCCTTGACAGCTCTGTCCAGACATGTCCGAACATGTTTTTGAGAGCAGGAGCGGAAGCAAACTTGGCGTGAGTAGGCTGCGTATTGTACCCGTATCCACGTGGTCTTACCTGTTGAAATCCGATTGGAACAGCTGGATCGTAGAATCTGGAAGTACCCGGCTGAAATAACCCCCAAACCTCTACCAACTAGGATCAACCAGGGATAAGGATACCTCTCTTATAAAGAATGCGATAAGAAGATGCCAGTGGTCGATGAAATAAAAACGAAAAACACCTCAAAGGTGAACTAACAAGACTCTGAAAATAATTAAATTAATCTCGGGCGTGATGCTAAGCATTCTATAAACTGACCCACTGGTCATCGTAGCACATCCTGTTTCTAGTATAAATGACCAAGACACCCGAAGCATTTAAAATCAACCAACAGTTTATTTATCCAAAAACTGCTGTTGTGTGGACTACCTCTACACTGAACAAAAATAATCTGCCTCCACTGAACCGTGATAACGTCTTAATGACATTAACATTGAATCTTGTTAAATATGCTATTAAAAATATAGCAACATTGCCACATGTAAAACTATCTTAATAAATTTAAACATGTTTATATACCCTTGTTACACGTATGAAATAACCCTTGTAAGTTTATGGCAATATTTACATTTTTACATTCTAGTTCACGTTCAAATTATTCGTGTTTTGTATATTCAACTCCATCAATAAGTATTCAAGTGCACTTGTTATGTTCATATACTGTCTTATTCGACGAACAGTTAAGTTAATCGAACGCATTGTCATTGCATAAAAATGTTAACAACATTTTAAATCTCACAATTAGTCATATTATTATCTCTTAAGCTTTCAGTCATTATTATTACATGATTATACAAATATTATTAGGACGACAAAATGTCCTTGGAACACGACCTATAAGCCCGCGAAACAGAGATTCCTATTTCAACGCCGGTCGTGAAAGTCTAAATTTTTACTTAATTATTACTCGTCTTTCCAATTAGACCTTTCTTCTAAAATAAATGTCATCAATTCGAACAATCTATTCCAGATTAATTATTACATTGCTAGTTTTACTTAAATGTTGGATTCATTACTTTATACTAGCCTTCTAGTATCTATAATCGTGACTATACTGCACGTTCAAAATATACACAGAAGTGCACTCAGTAATAGCTCAATAGCTAATTTATACTGGAAAAATATGATATAGACCATCCATCGATGTCTAATATCCCCTTATTACAATCAAATTCCGCAAATAATCATTGCTTTATTCATACATAAGCTCTCAATAGCTTGTAAATATTATTCCAAACATTATTAAGATTTAATAAGCTTTTACATAATAGTCGTAAAATATCATGCTTCAAACTGACATAAGTTAAAGTATCATGGACAATTTTTTATCAGAATTGAGACAAATATAATATAATCAGCTGTTCAAATAACAGTGCTTGAGAATTTTCAACATCATCATTTCGCTTTATAACGAAAATATTTTATACAATCTTTCTATAATATTTATTTATTTCTCAATGTATTCTCATGTTCATAAATATTTCTTTCAAGAAATTGTAGATATATCACTGCAAAAAGAACGATTCAGCTTTCGACTAAACAAAATTCTACTGGAGATCCTCCCAAGAAACACGAAAGATACTACAGCATGGTAAAGAGCCTGTCTTAAGAAGGTACACGTAGACCATTAGAATCTAACGCTCAACTAGGATGGAGTTCAACAAACGAATCATGAAAAATAGAAAAACTGAACGAACTAAAAAGTGTCTAAAAATTCAAAAATAACATCTCAAAAACTGTGGATTGCCAAAAATTAATCAAAAAATCGCAAATATCCACTCTAGAAATCATTATGTTTCCATATTTATACTGCACTCGTCGAAAAATAGACCCACACGTCTATTAAACAAACTTGCATAAAATGCATATGTGTTCAGATCCATAGTTCAAAATTGTAGAAGTGTTTGTTCTAATAATCTTCAAATATACGTGGCATATTGGACATCTGCTTGCTGACAACTATTCTTACATAAAGTTATCGCAGTCTTCTTCCTAATCTTCATATATGTCTTCTCAACAAACTATATTGCTCTATTAAATGCCCAAAATGTAATAAGAAAAAGGGTAAAGTAATGCATTGAAAATAGCATTATTAATATTAACTACAAAATAAAATACACTACAGGACAGAAGCGATGAAGTGTCGGGTCTAGCCCTGGAATGCATTTTCTAAATACTTAAGAAATATTTGTGAAAAAGGAACACTCTAGAGTATGTCTAATCCATACTGTCTACTTGTGAAAAATAGTTTTCAGCTACCTTGTACGATGCCATCTCGTCGAAATTGTAATATGCTTATTACACACTGTTCTCGTCCTGGAACCGAACCCTCGTTCATCAGGTCGCGTAGTTCTCGAAACGACTGGATCTTGAAGAGAACCGAACCCCGTTCCCGAACGGTTTAAAAGTAAAAACAGCTGTTCGCGCAACAAATTCATTGTTTTTACACGTTCCTAAGATGTTCAGTAGCCTATTCGTGGAATGCCATTATAGTTCATGTAGTCACAGTATGAATGTAGTCAACTTTTCCAAAGCGCCTTCCATCTCTTCTTAAAAAGCTTTCTGCTGTTGTAGTATTTCATAATTGATGTTAGAGATCATCCTAGGTGGTCAACTCCACTATTGTATTGCATTCCTTCCTTCCATCTTAGCCTATCCGCGACATTAACATGTCGTGATGAAGTACACGTTCATTCAACCTCTATTCTGTAGTCATGATTACAATGTATAGACTGTACTGAACTATTGAAGAATATAGTCTTGTATTGGCATTGCAATATCACAAGTCCTAGTGAAGGCTGGGTTCACTGCTCCTTAATAATGAAGACTAACACTATCTCTAGCTATAACAAGCCGAGACAAAAATGCTGCGTTACGAACTGTCTAACTGCACTGGTTTCAACTTCGCGTCGAACGTCTAATTTTTAAGTACGTAAACGACCGCGTTGCTCGCGCGACACAGGAGTGTTGTACTCCAAGCAAAGTATATTGTGATCTGACCTCCCTGCCTTGCCAGATATTTCACACTGCTCTTGTGAGACCCATAATGCTCTTCGTTGCGAAACGACATTGACAGTCGATACCGACACTGGCTAGTGTTCGATAATACTCTGTTATTCTGTCATAAGCATTTATCTATATGTAAAATACTCTCAAGTTCCCTCTTCTTTTAATATAATGCATTTACCAGTTGTTGTTCTGTTTCATAAATACTGTATCAAAATGTATTAGATTGCATCAGATTGACGTTACTGCTGCCTCCATTTTGTAGCCATCAGTCGTACTACTGTAGAGACATAGCACCTGTTTGAAGGATGTAGTGCGAGCTGCCGAATTGCTCCTAAGCTCGCCACAAAGTATCAATGCGCTACATGCCTTGTAAATAGTGCCGCAGGAATTCATCTGAGTACTCTCCTGTACAACATAGATCCGACTCAATGCAAAACACGGTCTCAGTATGATCTGGGACATGCTCTGAGGGAATCCTCGAGCACAGCGTTACCATGACCAGATGATGGAAATTAAATACAAATTAATTGGGTGATCGGATCAGATTCCGAATCACATGATTGAAATCAGCGAACAAAGCTACATTTGAAAGTGGAAGAAATAGAGCCCTAAAGGGCATAATTAGAAAAAGGAAGCTCCCGAGGGCAGAGCACGCGAACTATTTAGTTCAAAAGATATAAAAGTGAGGAGCAGAGTGACCATGACACAAGTTCTTGAACCCCCAGGAAGGGAAGACCACGCTGCTCGCGAGTCTGAATTGAAGCTACCGACGAAGCGTCAGTCACATTTAATTAAGCTCCTAAGGAATAAATAAACATGATGATGATGATAATTGTTGTTTTAAGGGGCCTAACATCTAGGTTATCGGCCCCTAATGGTCTGGGTGATAGCGAACATATCAATGAAGTGGAAACCAGAACGAAAATTAAGTGAGAAGGAAAATACTTACAAAACGGAACTCAGACGGAAACGACGCACAAGATGGAGAGCGGTGATACCTACAAAAGTGAAGTTAGAACGAAAAAACTCACAAAAGGAATAGATTGAAAAATACGCACAAAAGTAGGTTAAGTTCAAAATACCTACAAAATGCAATGTACAGTCGAAATACTTACAAAATGCAAGTGGAATTCAAAATACTTACAAAATGCAAATGAGATTGAAAATACGTACAAATTGCAAGTGAAGTCCAAAATACTTACAAACTGCAATTTAAATTGAAAATACACAATGCAATTCTGATTGAAAAACTCGCATTTCAGATCCAAAATACTCACAAAGTGCAATTGATATTCAAAATACCTACAAAATGCAATCGAAATTGAAAATGCTTACAAAATGTATGGTAGATTCAAATTACTCAATTGGATGGACAATACTTACAGAATGCAATTTAGATTGAAAATACATACAAAATGTAATTTAGATTCAAAATACCCACAAAATGCAATTGAGAATCAAAATACTTGCAAAATGCTCACCCTACAAAATGCAATTTAGATTTAAAATACTTGCAAAAAGCGGTTTAGATTGAAAATACAAAAGGCAATTGAAATTCAAAATACTCACATGAGACTCAGCCATTATATTGAAAGACTTACTAAAAAGCAATTTAGATTGTCAATCCTTACAAAATGCAATTGAGGTTAAAAACACTCACAAAATGCAGTTTAGATCGAAAAAACTTACAAAATGCAACGGAGATTGAAAACACCTACAAAATGGAGGGAAAAAAAGAATTTAGATACACGGGGAGCCAATTAACAAAAACAGTGGGGGAATCTTAAAGAGAACGGGAAATATAACGAAAAGAAAACAAGAGGTCTAACCCCTCGAAGGAGGAATCAGGAAAGATGAGACAAGGGCCAATTAAGGCGGGATAGGAAAAGACTCCCTAGGCCTTGGATACCCTTATACCGTTGGGGTCGGAAGAGAACAAGAGTTGACCAAGTGAGGTCGACAGGAAACAAGACAGAGAGGAGCCCGGCACAAGTAAGTGGAAGCAATGCCGGACTCACTGGGGTCCCGTGGTCGCCAACCCACGTCCCACTAGATGTGAGCCCCTGGGGGAAATAAATAAACAGTATCAGTGAATAAACAGGTATTCGATAAGCGAGTTACCATTCATAAAGGGAACGGATAAATCGGGAACATACTGTTACGTGCCACCCCTAGTGGCACTTCCGTTAACTGGATTACGGTGGGTAGAAGCACAACGCAAATTGCTCCTTTAAAGAAACGTATTAGCTTTATTGCGCGCCAGAAAGATACACCACACAATAGCACACAAGCAATTAGTATCTCACTCTAGTTTCCCTCTTGCTTGGAACACTTGACTTTCACTCTTGTCAATAAGCCACAGAAGTTAATCCCTCCTAATGGGACCGGTGGCCTCGGTAGAACTACCTGCAACACTTCCTTGAATACACAAGCAACAGTTATTTACGATAGCCAGTCACTCACCACTACACTCTGCTTCGCTGTCCGCTGGCTAGGGAAACAGCCCCCGGTGTTTTCGCAATTCACCACAATATCTCTGTCGCATTAGGTAAACATACACTCTTCAAATACAGTCCCTCCGTAGGCTTCACACTCCTTCACTGTCAAGAGAATCAGCTTCATTAGGGTTTCACAAGTCACGTCATCAACAACTCTCGCTCAGGTAAAAGCACGCACTAACTCAAAAACACTCTCCACCTCGCTGGCCAGGCCGCTCTTATATAGCAGGCTGGTGACTTAATGAATGCTTCTAGACCCGTCCAGGATTCACGGCTTCTCGAGATTTCCATCTCTGGCTGGGTCACGAATATTCTGGACCAGCCCTTTTTCCGCGCAGCTCGTTGCGTAAGGCGCACGTAATACACTGAGGCAGAGCACAGCCCGGGGCAGCTGTGACTCATGCGGCGAGGCGACAAAAAAAACTCACAGCCGTAACACCACCCCCTTCCTAAAAGACTGATCGTCCCGATCAATCATTGGTCCGTCCGTGTCCCTCCGTAGGCTGCCAGGCGATCTCGATGCACGATCTTCATCTTCGCCCTCGGGCTCGGCTGGATCTTGTAGACGACATCGTTGATCCGCTTCACGACTCGGTACGGGCCCTCCCAGGACTTCTGCAGTTTGGGTGACAGGACTTTCTTCCGTAATGGGTTGAAGAGCCAGACCAGGTCGTCCTCGTGGAATCCGCCGGCATCCGTCTGCTGGTCGTATCGGGTCTTCATTCGGTCGGTATCGATCCGCAGTCTCCTTCTCGCGAACGCGTGCATGTCCTCCAGTTGGTCGACCAATGCTTGACAATACTGGCTTACCTGGACCGGATCATTCCCAGGTCGGCCGAAGGCAAGATCGACAGGTAGACGGATTTCCCTCCCAAACATGGTCCGGGCTGGAGTGCACCAGGTGGCTTCATGCACGGCGGCGCGGTAGGCCAGGAGAAATAGTGGAAGATGTTTGTCCCAATCCCTCTGGTGCTCGCTGACGACTATTCGGAGATGGTTCTCGATGTTGCGATTGAATCGCTGTACCATCCCGTCGGACTGTGGGTGTAGCGGCGTCGTCCTTGTCTTCCGGATTCCCAGCAGCTGGCATAGGTTCTGGAACACCTGCGACTCGAAATTCCTCCCTTGGTCGGAGTGCAGCTCCAGGGGTACTCCGTACCGGCTGACGAATCCCTTCACCAGGGTCTCTGCGATCGTCGTGGCTTCTTGGTTAGGGAGGGCATATGCCTCCGGTCGCTGACGACAAGTATGTAGCGGTTCCCTGCCTCGCTCAATGGGAATGGCCCAGCAACATCGATGGCCACTCTCTCCATGGGGCCGCCCACGATGTAGGTCTTCAGTGGCCACCGTCGTCTGCGTCCTGGTCCCTTGCTGGCTGCGCATTCGTGGCACCTCGTGCAGTGGTTCTCTACGTCTGCTCGGCATCCGATCCGGTAAAACCGCTCTCTCAGCTTCTCCAGGGTCTTCTTTATCCCTAGGTGTCCACCTGATGATCCTCCATGGACTTCCTTCAAGACTTCCTCCGTCGTAGCCTTTGGTACGACGACTTGTTCCCGAGATGTCTTCCCGTCGGTGCTCTCCCAGGTACGGCAGATGAGGCCATCCCTTACAATCAGCGAGTCCCATTGCGCCCAGTAGGACATGAACTTTGGACTGCAGTCGCTCCCAATGTTCCACCCGGGTCTGGGAACACAGGCCGTCTTCCATTCGGCTATCAGTCCCAGGTCATCATCTTCTGCTTGTGCCCGCGTGAAAGATTCGCGGCTCCAGCTCCCCTGAAGTTCCACGGTAGTCCTTCGGCACTGTATCCCGATGTTCTCCTCCCTTCTGGTACAGAAGGTGCAGTCTTCGGGGCCCGGTCTTCGTGACAGGGCGTCGGCGTTAGAATGCAGTTGGCCTTTCCTGTGCTGGATCTCAAAGTTGTACTGGTGAAGCCTCTGTAACCACCGCACGAGTTGACTCTCGGGCTGCTTGAAGTTCAGGAGCCACCGCAGGGATGCATGGTCGGTCCTGATGGGAAATTTTTGCCCGTACAGGTACTTGTGGAAGTGTACAATGGTCTTCACAATGGTGAGCAGCTCCTTCCTGGTGACGCAGTAGTTTCTCTCTGGCTTTGACAAGGCTTTGCTGAAGTAGGCCACTACTTTCTCCTCGCCGTCCACTACTTGCGACAGGATTCCCAATATACCAAAGTCTCGCTGGCATCGGTATCGACGATGAACCTTGTTCCAGGTCTGGGGTAGGCCAGAATAGGTGCGGTGCACAGAGCCTGCTTGAGTAGTTCGAAGGCACTGTGGCATTCTGATGTCCACGTGAAGAGTTGGTCCTTCTCAGTCAGTCGATGTAGTGGTTTGGCGATGTGGGCGAATCCTCTCACGAAGCGACGGTAATAAGTGCAGAGTCCCAGGAAGCTTCGTAGTTGGGACTTACCCTTCGGAACTGGCCACTCCCTCAGAGCTGCGGTGTCGGTGCGTACCCCTTCCTCGAAGACGATATGCCCAAGGTACTGGACCTGCTTCTGGAAGAGCTGACACTTCTTGGGGCTCAACTTCAGCTGGGCAGCCCGTAGCTTCATCAAGATCTCCTTCAGGTTGCTGTAGTGCTCCTCGAAGCTTCTCCCCAGAACGATGACGTCGTCTAGGTAGACCAGGCAGGTCTTCCTGTGTAGTCCCCTCAGAATGGACTCCATTAGCCTTTCGAAGGTCGCAGGGGCGTTGCACAGACCGAATGGCATGACGGTGAACTGCCAGAGCCCGCTGCCCACAGAGAACGCAGTTTTATCGCGGTCTTTAGGGTGGACCTCCACCTGCCAGTAGCCACTCTTCAAATCCAAGGTGGAGAACGATCTTGACCCTGATATGGTGTCCAGGGTATCGTCGATCTGGGGTAGAGGGTAGCTGTCCTTCTTTATGACGTCATTCACCCGCCTGTAATCCACGCAGGACCTGGTGGAACCGTCCTTCTTCTTCACTAGCATGACCGGAGAACTCCAAGGACAATGTGATGGCTCGATCACCCCTTACTCCATCATCTCTTCTACCATCCGGTCGACTTTGGCTTGCTTGGCGAGCGGGACACGTCGGAAAGGGGCCTTAATCGGTGCGCTGCCCCCAACGTCGATTCTGTGTTGGACCAAGCTTGTCCTGCCGAAGTCTTTGCTCCCCACGGAGAACACGTCCTGGAATTCGCGTAGCAGGTCCTGAAGATGGCGTGATTGCTCCTCGTCTAGCTGGTCCTGGGATCCTCGGTACAGCTTCTGTAGTTCTTCTGGCAGGGCGCGTCTTCCTCGGTTATCCGTCTGCAGGTGTCCGTCCGTCGTGTCTGTGATGCGGGCGATCCAGGTAACGGGCTTGCAGACTACTAGATTGGTGTCCCGGTGAACAGTAATGTCGTAGTCGTTCAGGTTGGACAGGCGGACGTACGGCCGAGACGTCGTGTTGATGAGGGTCTTGGCAATTAGCAATCCTTTTGTCTGGATGTCCTTATATTTTGGCTCGACGATAGCCACCACTCCCTCAGCTGTTTCGTCGACAATTACGGCAGCGCTGACCTCCGTCCTGGCGGGAACGATGAGGTCCTCTCTCAGCCTTACTCGTCGTGCGGTGACGGCCTCGTGTGCTGGTTGCAAAGCAAGTTCCTTATCTCCGAAGTGCAGAGTGTTGGTACTCAGGTCCAAGATGATGTTGTTCTGGTCCAGGAAGTCCAGTCCGATGATCACTTCGTTCGATACGTCAGCCACAAGCACTGGATGCTTCACCGTCCGCCGACCAATGACGAACTCCAGTGATGCTTCGCCATGTACCGGTGCGGTCTCTCCAGTCGCGGTTATTAGCTGGAGGTTCCTTTGTGTGGGTTGCACTCTCCACTTCGGGATCACGGTGGGATTGACGATGGTCCTCGATGCTCCCGTGTCGATTAGCATGGGCCAGCTCTCTCCGTTGACGACTCCGTCGACCATCAGGCTGCTATTATCCCTCCATAACTGCGTCACACGAACTTGGACTGCCGGGGCTTGACGACTGTCACAAGCCAAACTTTGCCCCCCAAGGCTGGCTAATACTCGTTTTCCTGGGCCGCGCGGTTTTCAGACGACTGATTTCCCGTCGGATACCCTCGGCGGCGGCGATCACCGCAGTCCTTGCTCAGGTGGCCTTTCTTACCGCAGGTCCAGTAGGTCGGTAGCCCTCTTCCGGGCCGCCTCTCCAGTTGTCTTCCGGCTGTGTCGTTGCTGGTGGTGCTGAAACTTTCGAAGAAACGGCTTAGCGCCTCCATCAATTCGTCGGCCAGGGGCTTGGTCTCGTTGGTTTTTGCTGGTTCGTCGACGTCCACTTGACGCACCCGCGCGTGCATTCTAGATGCCTGTTTTGCCGTCTCGAACTCAAGTGCTTGGCTCAGCGCATCTGCCATGGTCTTACTGCGCGCGAGTCGCAGTGCCTGTTGAGTGTCCGAGTCCCGTAGCCCGTCGGTGAAGGTCTGCGTCGCTATCTGTTCCAGAAATTCGGCCGGCGCTGTTGGATAGGAGAGCCTTACGAGGCGTGTGATGTCCATCTCGAACACCTGCAGGGTTTCCGCGTTCTTTTGCACCCGGGTCCGGAGCTGCATCCGGTAGGCCTGCTGAATATGGCTATCTCCATATCGGGACTCCATATGGGCGATTAGTGAAGCGTAGTCCTGGGATCCAGTCGGGATGGCCTGAAGGACGTTAAGGGCGTCCCCTCTCAGCGCTACAATGAGAGCTGTAGCCTTTTCCGTGCTGTTACAGTTGTTTATGGAACAGGCTGCCTCGAACTGACGTAAATAGGTGCTCCATGGGACCTTTCCGTCGAAGGTTGGGGGCGTCCCTCTGCTCTGTCCCGTTCCTGATATTCCCGGTGTACCTGAGGGCGGGCGTCGGCGCAGCTCGGCAACTTCCTCTTGAAGAGCTTCACTAGGGGTTCACAAGTCACGTCACCAACAACTGTCGCTCAGGTAAAAGCATGCTCTAGCTCAAAAATACTCTCCACCTCGCTGGTCAGGTCGCTCTTATATAGCAGGCTGGTGACTCAATGAATGCCTCTAGAACCATCCAGGATTCACGGCTTCTCGAGATTTCCATTACTGGCTGGGTCACGAATATTATGGACCATCTCTTTGTCCGCGCAGCCCGTTGCGTAAGGCGGACGTAATACACTGAGGCAGAGCACAGCCCAGGGCAGCTGTGACTCATGCGGCGAGGCGACGAAACAAACTCACAGCCGTAACAATACGTTCTCAATGAATAATAAAGGAACAGTATAAAGTGAATTAAGTAAATCCACATAAGCTAGAAGCGAACGATAACGTAGTCGCGTGATAGAATGAAAGTATAGGCACGGAAGGCAATTCTATTGAAGTATAATGGAACTTCAAAGTAAACGTTTGGGAAGAGTGGTTATAGTAGGATTTCCTGCCATAACAATTGCATGCAGATGGAGTGGGAGTCGATTTGGGATCTTCGCCAGTCAGATCAGCAGAGGGGTTGGTGACAGCATAGTCCTATCGTCATGTGATTGGAGGGATTAATGACTAGCATGGTGGAAGAAGAGGAAGAAAACATATGTACAAAAGTGAATATGTGTGAAGGTGGGGGTGAATAGAAAAAAACAACACAGTGTAATGTCTTTAAGTGTCTTTTCTTTTGATAATATTTTATTAAGTGGCATTTTGAAGTGTTTAAGTTGTATGTTACAGCGTTAAGAGTGGAAAGAAAATATGTCGATGTGGATCTTAAGTGTATAAAGGGAAAAGGTTTGTTTAAGACCCGAAGATGTGCCAAATGTTCTGTTACCGTGGGAGACTCCCGACGTAAGTACCACATTTGATTACAATGCATAAGTAGACCATGCATCATAAATAAAACTGTAAAAATCAGCGATCAGAGAGACCAAAGATCATGAGGGACAGATAAAAGGTTTGTTAGTAATTTGAATGAAAAAGGACCGACAAAGTACAGAATCCACGATAGAGAGAGAAAGTGAATTGTAAGCTTGGTAATAAGTAAAGAAGTACATTTCAAGAAACAGTCAACGTAAATGTGTTCTTAGAAGGCTAGAAAGAGAAGGGGATAAATATTAAAGGGCAGATGATTGAGAAGGGAAAAGATAGAGCCGATCAATTAAAGTAGACGATTCACGAGTGTCAGATGGACAAATATCGACAGTAAAAGTAAGGAGTTTGACATTATCATGGAACTACGATAACCTAATAAAGATTTAATGCAGCTAATAAAGCGCTGATTAAAGTCAAGAGCAGGGTTTGATTTAATTACGAGATGTTTCGTGCGTAGACAATTATGGGGGCTGGATTTGAGTTGACTGTGCTATCAAGCATCAAGTAAAGAGGAATTCGTGCGGTAATGCACGGGAATAAGGGAACCGTGGGCATCAAAGAAGGTCTTCTCGATGTAATTTGGGCTATAATGCGCCAAAGTAAGTTGCCATAGGGTATGTGACGTATGGAGTTAATCAGCGTATCTAAATGCACCTCTTCAAGTCTGACTTATGTGCTTACTGGTGAACCCTTCTTCGAATGAAGATGCTCTTGCCAGCTACTGGCGCCTTTCGGGAAATTTCTGGACGAGCTACAAGCTAAGCGTGAGGCTATTAGGGAGGACTTTCATGCAACAGAAGGTATGATAAACTCTGAGTGGAAAGTCCTCAACTATGAGCTCCGCCACACCTGGACACGTTTTGCAGTACATGGTTTTCACTTTAGAGTGTGTGAAACAAAAGCTTACCATGTTCCAGACGAAGAGTACATTATTTTGTAGGCTGTATGGGATGCCCTGTGACAGATATCACGCACTGAGATGGGCACGAAGGCTGTCGCTAAAGGACTTGTGTGGCGACCGGGATTTATAATCTCGAGATTAATTTCATTGTTTTTTACGTACTGTGTATTGCTATAGCCATTGGCTGCATTAAATGTTTATAAGTAGATACGTGAAGGAAGGATTGTAAGACAGTCTAGGAAGGACGAGTTCCTGTCCCGTGCAAAGTGGAATTCATGCGGAAAGGCACTGGAATAATGGTATATAAGAGTGAGTGTAGCTCACCTTAGCCATCGAGATCAACTATCTCAGCCTCGCATGGATAATTGCTCTATGAGCTCGAGATGGCAACCCTTTATTAATGTGGCATTTGAAGCCAAATTCAAAAGTAAATAAGAATGAGATTAGGGATCAGGTTTAACGTAAATCCATGCATGGCGGCTTCGGTGGCGTAGTCGGTAGCATGCTGAGCTTCTATGGCCAAGATAGCGGGTTCAAACCCGGCCGAGGCCGTCGGATTTTTTAAGAGCGTTAAAAACCCTCAGTATGGCTTCCTTCGGAGGGGAAGTAAAGCCCGCCGTCCCATGTTATAGATTTATGGCATGTTAAAGAACTTTCCACTAATTACACCTGTGTGAAACTAAATTGTACAGGTTAAGAATGTAAACAACGCTCTTAGGTTGCTACGTTCGTTTCCAAGAGCCGACTGCGGTGGCGTCTAGTAGCTAAGTTCTGAACTAGGCCTAGTAGTCGTTGACGGTGGCGTTTGGTGGCAAAAGTAGGAACTATTTGAAAAATTCAAAGTTGCAGTCCATACTTGAATTAAAAAAACAGATACACACACTAATACAGTCATCACAATTAACACCGGTTATCACACAGATTCTACACACACCCAAAGTACACGGGGCTACATGACCGCGTTGTCGCAGCCCCTAAACCATAGGTGGGCAATGAGAGAGCGCAGCTCCTGGAGCCAACTGCAGGAGCGCGAGCGGAGCCAAGGAGCCGAGACCAGCTGACTGCTCGCTAACAGTTCGTGCTGGAACGACTAGATGGGGCAATATGCGCAGTCAAGGCGCAAGCATTGTACCGGGCTGAGTAGGCCTATATTATGTGTACGGCTGTACGCTAAATATGAATCACGAACAAGCTTAGCACATTTTTATGAACAGTTTTCGCAAACAGATTTCCCAAACATGCACAAAATGACTGCCAAACTTCTATCAATGTTTGGTTCAAGATCTGTGTGAGAAACTGTTCTCTCTAAAGAAGATCAATGAATAAATCTCCACGAAGAGCCACTCTAACTGACGCACATCTCACTGCCGTTCTTCGAATTGCAAGTGCAAGATCGATGGCTCCAAATGTAACCCGTCTGCTTCAGCGAAAGGATACGCACACCTCCTCATCATCTGCAGAATGACAGTTCAGATATATAAGGACACATAGGCCTATGTTTTGTTTATAGTGAATGATACTTATTCATGTATTTATTTCTGTACTCCTACAGCAAGTTTTCGTTCCTTGTGTTCTAAACAAGTTGTTAGGTTAGCTTCTTATAGTTTCAGGACTATCGGTAGTGGGCAAAGGAGTGTGTCTTATCAGCTGTCAAAGTAATTATTTATGTTTCCTACACAGAACCTAATAAAAGGAATATAATTAAGCGTATGTACGTAGCACCATAATCTAATCATCTAATGCACCACAAACAGGGCACAAGTATAACGCTGTTGTGATACGCCGCTTGTAACGGGAAGCTGTACAAGCAGCTACAAGGTCAACTTGGGTGAGAGCGCATACTCGGCTCTTACTCCTGCCGGAGCGGGAGCGCTGCTCAATGAGCCAATCTCTGCCCTAAACTAAGGAACCAACCAACCAACCTAAATCCATGAATAATTAGTTGCGAGTGGGGCCAGTAGAAAGGCCAACAAATGTCCTTTAAATAGAATAGAGGGACTGGCTAGAAGGATTTATTGACAGGACGAAGGCAGCCCACACCCGTGGCACTTCCTCCGGCCATTTTTGAATAGGCGTGTCTTATCACTTGGAGAAGCTTGCCACGGTGGGTGAGTGGATAGCGTGTCGGTCTACTAACCCCATGCTTGCAGGTTCGCTCCTGGCCGTGGTAAGTGATTTTTGAAAGGCGGCAAAAATACGACACGCATGTCAAAGAACCCATTTGAATTCCGAAGGCCGTGTTCATAATGGCAAAATTAATCTCGGGAGTTTCCGCCAACACAAAGTTCCTCATTTCTCTACTAGAAAGCGCTATAGTGTTCAAGGAGCTTAGATATCTAACCTCCTTGACTTTCATAGTGATTCAAGGAACATCGAAATTCGACATGCAAGCTACCCTCTGGGTGTCAAATTACAAAGCTTGCACCTGGCACCAGAGGCCATACGATATTATTATTATTATTATTATCACTTGCAGAGCCATAAATCAGTGCTGTGTGAGCAGGGTTTATGGTCCTCAGTAGTAGGCCAAGTTTAAGCGGAAAAATCAGATAACTTAAACGAATGAGCCTATTCTCAAATGATTGTGGATTAGAACATACCGTTGACAGATTATCTCTCGTGAAGGAGGCCTGATATCGCTGAGAAATTGTGAAAATAATGTAAATGTCGGGCCGTTGTAAAACTTAATAACAATACTAATCCATGAACCTACTACGCTGTCGTAGCAGGCGGAATGGTGATACTCCGACGAGGTGCGTCCCAGGTGGCGGATAGGGGGGTCCTCACCGGCTTACCGGCGGACTTGAGCGAAATAAAATAGCTCTCGCGGACCAAACACACTGCTCCAGGAACTAACGATCCCTGGTTGTAAACAGCCAGCGTAAGCTGGACATTAACTACAAGCAACAATGACTCGTACAAGTAATAACAAAATTACTCCAGGTGGACGATCCACCCATCATCAGACGGCAACCAAGCTTTCGGATTCTGCGGAGCTCGGGCATGTGCGAGAGAGTAAGTCAGACTCTGGTAAACTTCCACGTACATTGGAACGTTCAACATTCAAACACTTGTTCAAATTGGTAAGCTACACAATCTCACGACGGAACTTTCCAAATAGAAAATCCAGATTCTTGCCTTACAAGAAACACGTTTTCCAGACTCAGACATATTCGATTACAACGACTAACCTATAGGATCTTCAAAAGCGGAACCAAGAAGAAAATTTGCAAAGGAGCATCGCTATTCGGGATGGCCTTTATTGTAGACAAAAACATTCTGAATTCAGTAACAGACGTGAACCCCATCAAAAATCGACTAATGACCATGAGAATTAAACACACGAACAAAAATTACACCTTCATCAACGTCCATGCACCCACAAATTCTTGAAATAAACCAGAAGATTCCTACTAGTTGGATCGATCTGGAAGTTAGCAGTCCAATTTTTTAATGCAGTACATAATCTTAATTCAAACTGACCATGTATTTTATATGTATAAGTTAAGTCGGATGAAACAATTTGGATATTGCCAAGCCAAGACATACCCGAAAAGACTGACAAATTCTGGGAAAAACTCGAAAACGAAATGTCCAAAATTCCATATGAACGTTAAAATTCTCCTTGGGGATTTCAATGCACAATTAGGCAGAGAACGAAAATACCAAAAAACAGTAGGTGATTACCCCGCGCACAAATTTACCAACAAAAACGGCACTCTCATTGAGTAATGCCAACTAAACAATTTGGAAATTATGTCAACCTCACTACGAAAACCCCCCAAGAAACAGAAAACATGGCGATCACCTATCCACCACTTAGGCGAATTTAAAAACGACCATGTCGCAATCTCTTACACCTACCAGAAAGAAATTCACGATGTACAGGTCCGCAGAGGAGCGAACATTGATTCTGACCACTATCTCTCCCGAATCAAAATCAAATTCACACCAAAGAGAAAATTTAACAAGACACCCCCAATGATCCCAAAATTCAACATAAGCAAAATCAAAGACTCCAAAATCGTTGAAAAATGTGAAGAACAACCCACAGAAAACTGGGAAAATCTCAAAGGAAAAATCATCGAGACCGGCAAAACCTTGATTCTCCTGGCTAAAAAACGAAACATCCTTGGTGGAATCGCCCTCGACAACAGAAAAACTGCCTTCCAAACCTATAACGGTAACAAATCTGAGAAAAATCTGAAGATCTTCTTCGAGTTACGTCAACAGACGTTCCAAATTCTGAGACGAATCAAACTGAAATATATCAATGATCAACTGACTTCGACCAAGAACGACTTCCGAAACTACAATACGCGTGATTTCTACAAAACATTCGCCAACCAAATCAAAGGGTACACACCACAAAACTTATGCTTCAGAAAACAAGACGGAAAAAAGGCATTGACAAATAACATACTTCTCCCGACTTTTGAATTGCCCAGAACCCACGAAAAGATTCCCAAAGAAACAATCAGACCACACATCAGAAGAATCACTACCACCAACTCAAGATGAAATCCATTCCCACATCATGAGTCTCAAAATCAATAAAGCCTCAGGTGAAGACGGCATCACTGCAGAACTACTTAAAAACCTCGGACCCAATGCTCTCAGAGAAATTACACTAATCATCCGAGAAATATGGCAAACAGAGAAAATATCTAGTGACTGGAAAACAGCACTCATCCACCCGTTACACAAAAGAGGAGATAAGTCTGGCGTGAACAACTACAGAGGGATTTCTCTCCTTCCCTTCACCTATAAAATTTTCTCATCTCGTCTCTTGACACGAACACAGGAATAGCTCGAACCAAAGTTAACAGAATTTCAAGCAGGATTCAGACCAAACCGATCCTGCCCTGAACAAATCTTCAACCTTAAAACATTGTCAAAATGCATGGAATTCGAAATAAACCAGTGGTGTGCACATTTGTCGATTTCAAAAAAGCATACGACTCGATCGACAGACATTCACTCTTCCAGATCCTTGAAGAAAGAGGATTAGACCACAAAACATGGAAACTCATTGAACAAACGCTGACCAACACAAAATCCAAAGTAAAATTTATGGGGGAAATATCGGAACCTTTTGAAATTCAGACAGGCGTGTGACAAGGAGATGGTCCTTCCCCTCTCTTGCTCAACATAGTCCTGGATAAAGTCATGGAAGAATGGGAAAAAGAGCTCAAAAAACAAAATGTCTGGAAACCAGTTCCACTTGGCTTTCATCAAAACAATCTCTCTATACCATATCTTGCCTTCACCGATGACTTGGTTATACTAACAGAAAATCAAGAGACCGCAATAAATCAAATAAAAACACTCCAAGAATGCGCCGAAAAAGTGGGACTTCAAATATCCTTCGAGAAAACTCAAGTGCTAAGTCACAAAGGCGACAACATGCAAACAAAATACGGAACGATCAAAAGAGTCCCACATTTCAAATATCTGGGAGAATTTATCGGACCAACTGAATTCGAAAAAATCTCACAACAAACCCGTCTCCAGAAAACTAGGAGAGCACTCGGACTTAACCAAGAAATGCATGTCAAGACAAACCAAACTTCGACAATACACTGTCATCAAACCGGCAAGTCTCTACGCAAGCGAAACACTTACACTCAATAGGAAAATTATTAGGAAAATACTAGGAGCAAGACTCACTCCTGACGGGTACCGACTACAGTCAATCAAGATAACTGAAAAATACTCAAACATCGAAGTCGACATCAGAAAAAGACGATTGAAATTCTTTGGGCACATAAGTAGTCTGCCGAATACCCGACTAACCAAAAGAATAATAGATTACATATCGTCACTCAAAAGTACAGCATGGATGAAAGAAGTAAAAAAGACATGCGAACTGCGAACATAACCGACACATCAGGCAGAGACTCCTTCCGTAACAAAGTGAACAACTGGGAATTCCAACCAGAGCAACCAAAACCTACACCTTACAGACCTCAAAGGTCTGACAAAAGAAAATTGACATTCTCCAACATAATGAAACAATACTGGGAGAAAAAAAGAAGAACGTCAAGAATTGAGTCAAAGTGGTTAACGCTTTCCAATATTGGGAAAATACGTTGTAAATAAATAAATAATAGTAATATTAAACAAATATCATAAGAGGTAGAAAATGAATTCAAATAGGATGCTTGTCGCTGAAAATGATGCTTGGATAATTGGTACATATGTTACGTGCATAATAGTGGAAAATTGATTAATTCTGGAAATTAACTGTGAGATGAGGTGGGATAATTGTTGTGAGAAATGTTTAGATAGATTTTTAAGATGTTGCTGTGAATAAACATTTGAGTTAACTGTTTAAAAAGGATAAAGTTGAATCCAGTTTAAAAAGGTTATTTTAACAGAATAAAGTTGTAGTGACAATGCCAAATTTTGAAATGAGATTGTATTACTTATTGAAGCAAGTTAGGGTTTTTAATTCACCCATCGGATAAAAGGATAGGAGTGGAACGAAGGAAATGAATTTGTTCAAAAGAAGGATCAGAAATGTAGATATGGGCCAAATTCAAGGAAATCCATGTACTATAATCGACTATGTGAACAATGATAATAATGATGTAAATTACATGTTTGTTGAGGTGACCTAAGATATTTGAGTGATCCGTAATATAGACAGTTGATGTATGGATCCATGTTGGGCACAGGCAACTTAGTTGAGATCAAGTTAATGATTAATTATTTGTTTTGATATTATTATTATTATTATTATTATTATTATTATTATTATTATTATTATTATTATTATTATTATTATTATTATTATCGTTTAAGGCCTTTAAAAACCACGTTAGGCAACAATTACACATTATTGGAAGCCTTCTTCGCCGCCCAAAATATTCGCATTCTTTCTCTGGCTCCGTTCTTTCGTCCAATCCCTGTTCATTTTTGGGTTTGATAAATGATAAATTTCGTAATTATTTTTCTAAGAAAATGTAGGATCTGTTAGATCTTTGGTTTCTTAATAGTAGGTTTGTTTTTTGGAGAATGGTGTCTTTGATTTTATTAGTAGTTTGTTTATTCTTGCTCATATCCTGATGTATTGTTGCTAATTGTGGGAATGGATGTACCACGCCCAAGCTAGCTGGACAGTAACGATATATTTCCATCCTTCTGATAGGTACTGCACCCTTATATCTGGATGATCCACCAAAATCCTAGGCTGGAAATAATAATGGATTGTAGCATCTTGAAGTCCAGGCTAAAAACAGCATGGTGCTACTTGGCGAAAACACTCAGAATAAGGAACAGGATCTTTTCAAAGCGGAATGTGCTATAGTGACTAACTACAGAACAGTAGGGTTCTCTATCTACTCAGGAACAATGAGAATCTATGAAAATCTCGGGCGTAAGGATGCGGATTAGGTCCCTCGGGAACTTCTACCCTACAGAACATTCTTCTACCATCTAACTACAAAGATAATGCCAATTTCCTATAAAAGATCAGGTAATCGTAAACACGTGCCTGTTGTATTTATTGCTAAACAATACACGTTTCCTATCACTAGCATCGAGTATATGCTCTGATAACTTTGTACAAACTCTAATGACCAAGTGTCATTGCTTCAAAACATAAAATACATGTTCGTTTCCTTGAGAAACTATGAAATAATATTTTAAACGCTTTAGTAAGCTTTAATAAAATTTGTTTTAAATAACAGCGAACAACTGCTGTGCCCTAGGTAACGGGAGTTTTATAACAAGAAAAATGTGATAAGTTAAAATTTAAATATTTCCAAAAATAAATGAATTTACCACTGACGTAGATCTCCGTCATTACAAAGACTATTCATTATTCTATACAATTATCTCCCGCGTCCTATCATTTAAATTCTTCTCTTGGAATCGATAAAAATCTCTATACATATTTAAATTACAAGTAAAAAGAAATAAGTAATGTGCGTAAATGTAATTATAAACCTATCTTTAAATTCTTAATACACTTTCTTAAAATACTTAATATAATTTTATGTACAACACAAAATAGTGACGTCGTAGTTCAGCAACTACTTAATATAAAATAATATATATATATATGTATAACGCTTCAACTGCTCTCTCCTGACAATATAAAATAAAAATTTCTTCCTATCATTTTACTGCCTCTCAACAGACTTCAGAAAATACTTCTTCAGTCTACTATGTCTTGTTCGTGTTACTGTGACAATCTGGGATTCTATATTCCATACAATTTAGTAGAGACATAGTTCAAAGACCTCCTACAACTTATCTGTTCTCATAATAAAAATACTTGATAAAAATACAAACTTCCCCTGCGTTGAATAATTACCGTAAATTCCATATCTAATTCAGAACGATTTAATAGATCTCAGTTTACTCTCAGTTTCAACAAAGATCCATTAAATCCTATAATTTCTAACAGATTTAACTTCATCTAGGATCCGCTGTCCTGTGAATTTCAAGGAGTTTCAACTATGTGAGACTATTGCAATAACTTCGAATACTAATAAACATCAATATTACTGCATCTTCATAAACATCCTATTTCAACTTCACATATGCGCAAGTCTGTCACTACAGACATTTCTTCAACAATTGACCAATGGCTTCACAATTGCCCATTGTCAAACAACAAATACCTCCGTCTGCTACGGGAATAATAAATCTCGCTCTCAGAGATGCTTCGCAGTTCCTTTCAAAAAACATATACTTCTTAATTCACTTCTCATAGTTAATAAATTCTTTTCATAGTTGCAACAACCATAATAAAAAAATTAATAAAAATACTGGTTCTATCAATGAATTAATTTAACAGGTAATACGATAAAATACTAATCTTCAAATAACATTCTTATTTCTTTGCGTCCTGCACATTTCTATGAAAGCTTTCCATTTGCTGAAATCTTCCTTTAAATCTTTCTTCACATTCTTATTATATCAAAATACGCTAAAATTCGTATTTGTTAACTTCACATTGTATTCCCTTACATATTCTTTCTTTAACATATTTCTCACAAATTTTAATACTGTTACGGCTGTGAGTTTGTGTCATCGCTCGCCGCTTGAGTCACAACTGCCCCAGGGGCTGGGCTGTGGCTTGCCTCCTGTATTGCGCGCGCCTTATGCAACAGGGCTACTACAGACAAAGGGATAGTCCAGAAGATTCGTGACTGGACCAGCGGTGGAAACCTCGAGAAGCCGTGGACTCTGGATGGATCTAGAACCATTTATTGAGTCACCGGCCTGCTATATAAGAGTGACCCGTGAAGCAGTTGTTGTTGTGTGTTTTACGAGCTAGTGCGAGCGATTATCTTGTGCGACAGAAGTGTGGTGACGAAGTGCTGTGCGAGTTACGAAATCCTGTGACATTGTTTCTCCCAGCTTGTGGACAGCGAAATAGCCTGAAGCAAGTGATCGTAAGTAAATGTGGTCGGAGAACATAAATGAGAGGAACAGGTAGTGTCTGTCAAGGCCACCGTACTCATTAGGACGGATTAACTTCTGTGGTCTGTTGCAAGTGAAAGGGGCCAAGAGCGCATAAGGAAGAGATTTTAGGAAACTGGAATAAGGCTCCTAATTGCTTGTATTTGCTGACTAGTGTAATTTTCTGGCCGCAATAAAGTTAATTATTTCTTTAAGCTGTAATTGGTGTTGTGCTTTGTACCCCCACCGTAATCCAGTTAACATAAGTGCCACTAGGGGGTGGCACGTAACAACTGGTGTCAGAAGCCGGATTACGAACTCAAGCACAACACCTGACGGTCCTGATTTCAAAACCCGAGCAGGTCATTTTCTCTAATTTCCCTGTGAGTGCATGCCCTTTACAAGACAAACAACTAAAATGGAGGAGAAATTGGCAGCATTGCTAGAAAAGTTAACCGGCATGGAAGACGGCCAGAAGAGGATGGAAGACGGCCAGAAGAAGATGGAAGACGGCCAGAAGAAATTAGCCAAGGACCTGAAGGATGACCTGAAGAAGATGGAAGACGGCCAGAAGAAGATGGAGGACGGCCAGAAGAAGTTAGCAGAGGACCTAACTGCCAAACTAGAAGACGGCCAGAAGAAGATGGAAGACGGTCAAAATAAGCTAGCGGAGGACCTGAAGAGGATAGAGGACGGCCAGAAGAAGATGGAAGACGGTCAGAATAAGTTGACACAGGACCTGAAGAAATTAGAACTGGGTCTGCGTGAGGAAGTCACGGCAGTGGAAAAGAAGTTTGACGCCTTACAAGTGGAAGTTGCCGAGCTGCGCCAACGCCCGCTGATGGGGGTGGAGGAGAAATTCAACGCCCTACAAAAGGAAGTTGCCGAGCTGCGCCAACGCCCACTGACGGGGGTGAAAGAGGAATTCAACGCTCTACGAGAGGAAGTTGCCGAGCTGCGCCAACGCCCGCCCACCGTGACACCGGGAATATCAGGAACGGGACATAGCAGAGTGACGCCCCCAACCTTCGACGGAAAGGTCCCGTGGAGCACCTACTTACGTCAGTTCGAGGCAGCCTGTTCCATAAATAACTGGAACAACACAGAAAAGGCTACAGCTCTCATTGTAGCGCTGAGAGGCGACGCCCTTAACGTCCTTCAGGCCATCCCGACTGGATCCCAGGACTACGCTTCACTGATCGCCCATATGGAGTCCCGATATGGAGATAGCCATCTTCAGCAGGCCTACCAGATGCAGCTCCGGACCCGGGTACAGAAGAACGCGGAAACCCTGCAGGAGTTCGAGATGGACATCGCACGCCTCGTAAGGCTCGCCTACCCAACAGCGCCGGCCGAATTTCTGGAGCAGATAGCGATGCAGACTTTCACCGACGGGCTACGGGACTCGGACACTCAACAGGCGCTGCGACTCGCGCGCAATAAGACCCTGGCAGATGCGCTGAGCCACGCACTTGAATTCGAGACGGCAAAACAGGCATCCAGAATGCACGCGCGGGTGCGTCAAGTGGACGTCGACGAACCAGCAAAAACCAACGAGACCAAGCCCCTGGCCGACGAATTGATGGAGGCGCTAAGCCGTTTCTTCGATAGTCGCGGCACCACAAGCAACGACACAGCCGGAAGACAAACGGAGAGGCGGCCCGGAAGAGGACTACCGACCTGCTGGACCTGCGGTAAGAAAGGCCACCTGAGCAAGGACTGCGGTGATCGCCGCCGCCGAGAGTATCCGACGGGAAATCAGTCGTGTGAAAACCGCGCGGCCCAGGGAAACGAGTATTAGCCAGCCTTGGGGGGCAAAGGTTGGCTTGTGACAGTCGTCAAGCCCCGGCAGTCCAAGTGCGTGTGACGAAGTTACGGAGGGACAATAGCAGCCTGATGGTCGACGGAGTCATCAACGGAGTGAGCTGGCCCATGCTGATCGACACGGGAGCATCGAGGACCATCGTCAATCCCACTGTGATCCCGAAGTGGAGAGTGCAACCCACACAAAGGAACCTCCAGCTAATAACCGCGACCGGAGAGACCGCACCGGTACATGGCGAAGCACCACTGGAGTTCGTCATTGGTCGACGCGTGATAAAGCATCCAGTGCTTGTGGCTGACGTATCGAACGAAGTGATCATCGGACTGGACTTCCTGGACCAGAACAACATCATCTTGGACCTGAGTACCAACACTCTGCACTTCGGAGGTGAGGAACTTGCTTTGCAACCAGCACACGAGGCCGTCACCGCACGACGAGTAAGGCTGAGAGAGGACGTCATCGTTCCTGCCAGGACGGAGGTCAGCGCCGCCGTAATTGTCGACGGAACTGCTGAGGGAGTGGCGGCTGTCATCGAGCCAAAATATGAGGACATCCAGACAAAAGGATTGCTAGTAGCCAAGACCCTCATCAACACGACGTCTCGACCGTACGTCCGCCTGTCCAACCTGAACGACTACGACATTACGGTTCACCGGGACACCAACCTAGGAGTCTGCGAGACCGTTACCTGGATTGCCCGCATCACCGACACGACGGACGGACACCTGCAGACGGACAACCGAAGAAGACGCACACTGCCAGAAGAACTACAGAAGCTGTACCAAGGATCCCAGGACCATTTAGACGAGGAACAATCACGCCAACTTCAGGACCTGTTACGCGAATTCCAGGACGTCTTCTCCGTGGGGAGCAAAGACTTCGGCAGGACAAGCTTGGTCCAGCACAGAATCGACGTTGGGGACAGCGCACCGATTAGGGCCCCATTCCGACGAGTCCCGCTCGCCAAGCAAGCCGAAGTCGACCGGATGGTAGAAGAGATGAAGGAGCAAGGGGTGATCGAGCCATCACATAGTCCTTGGAGTTCTCCGGTCGTGCTAGTGAAGAAGAAGGACGGTTCCACCAGGTTCTGCGTGGATTACAGGCGGGTGAATGACGTCACGAAGAAGGACAGCTACCCTCTACCCCGGATCGACGATACCCTGGACACCATATCAGGGTCGAGATGGTTCTCCACCTTGGATTTGAAGAGTGGCTACTGGCAGGTGGAGGTCCACCCTAAGGACCGCGAGAAAACGGCGTTCTCTGTGGGCAGCGGGCTCTGGCAGTTCACCGTCATGCCATTCGGTCTGTGCAACGCCCCTGCGACCTTCGAAAGACTAATGGAGTCCATTCTGAGGGGACTACACTGGAAGACCTGCCTGGTCTACCTAGACGACGTCATCGTTCTGGGGAGAAGCTTCGAGGAGCACTACAGCAACCTGAAGGAGATCTTGTTGAAGCTACGGGCTGCCCAGCTGAAGTTGAGCCCCAAGAAGTGTCAGCTCTTCCAGAAGCGGGTCCAGTACCTTGGGCATATCGTCTCCGAGGAAGGGGTGCGCACCGACCCAGAGAAGACCGCAGCATTGAGGGAGTGGCCAGTTCCGAAGGACAAGTCCCAAATACGAAGCTTCCTGGGACTCTGCACTTATTACCGTCGCTTCGTGAGGGGATTCGCCGACATCGCCAAACCTTTACATCGACTGACTGAGAAGGACCAACTCTTCACGTGGACAGCAGAATGCCACAGTGCCTTCGAACAACTCAAGCAGGCTCTGTGCGCCGCGCCTATTCTGGCCTACCCCAGACCTGGAACAAGGTTCATCGTCGATACCGATGCCAGCGACTTTGGCATAGGGGGGATCCTGTCGCAAGTAGTGGACGGCGAGGAGAGAGTAGTGGCCTACTTCAGCAAGGCCTTGTCAAAGCCAGAAAGGAACTACTGCGTCACCAGGAAGGAGCTGCTCGCCATCGTGAAGACCATTGAACACTTCCACAAGTACCTGTACGGGCAAGAATTTCTCATCAGGACCGACCATGCATCCCTGCGGTGGCTCCTGAACTTCAAGCAGCCCGAGGGTCAACTCGCGCGGTGGTTAGAGAGACTTCAACAGTACAACTTTGAGATTCAGCACAGGAAAGGCCAACTGCATTCTAACGCCGACGCCCTGTCACGAAGACCGTGCCCCGAAGACTGCACCTTCTGTGCCCGAAGGGAGGAGAACACCAGGATACTGTGCCGACGGACTACTGTGGAACTTCAAGGGAACTGGAGCCGCGAATCTTTCACGCGGGCACAAGCAGAGGATGATGACCTGGGACTGATAGCCGAATGGAAGAGGGCCTGTGTCCCCAGACCCGGGTGGAACATTGTGAGTGACTGCAGCCCAAAGTTTAAGTCCTACTGGGCACAGTGGGACTCGCTGATTGTAAGGGATGGCCTCATCTGCCGTACCTGGGAGAGCACCGACGGGAAGACATCTCGGGAACAAGTCGTCGTTACAAAGGCTATGACGGAGGAAGTCCTGAAGGAAGTTCATGGAGGATCATCTGGTGGACACCTAGGGATAAAGAAGACCCTGGAGAAGCTGAGAGAGCGGTTCTACTGGATCGGATGCCGAACAGACGTGGAGAACCACTGCGCGAGGTGCCACGATTGCGCAGCCAGCAAGGGCCCAGGACGAAGACGACGGGGTCCACTGAAGACCTACAACGTGGGCGGCCCCATGGAGAGAGTGGCCATCGATGTTGCTGGGCCATTCCCGTTAAGCGAGGCAGGGAACCGCTACATATTAGTCGTCAGCGACTACTTTACCAAATGGCCGGAGGCGTATGCGCTCCCTAACCAAGAAGCCGCGACGATTGCAGAGACCCTGGTGAAGGAATTCGTCAGCCGGTACGGAGTACCCCTGGAGCTGCACTCCGACCAAGGGAGGAACTTCGAGTCGCAGGTGTTCCAAAACCTATGCCAGCTGCTGGGAATCCGGAAGACAAGGACAACGCCACTACACCCTCAGTCCGACGGGATGGTAGAGCGATTCAATCGCACCATCGAGAACCATCTTCGAATAGTCGTCAGCGAGCACCAGAGGGATTGGGACAAACATCTTCCACTATTTCTCCTGGCCTACCGCGCCGCCGTGCATGAAGCCACCGGGTGCACACCAGCCCGGGCCATGTTTGGGAGGGAGCTCCGTCTACCTGTCGATCTTGCCTTTGGCCGACCTGGGAATGATCCGATCCCGGTAAGCCAGTATTGTCAAGAACTGGTCGACCAACTGGAGGACGTGCACGCGTTCGCGAGGAGGAAACTGCGGATCGAGACCGACAGAATGAAGACCCGATACGACCAGCAGACGGATGCCGGCGGATTCCACGAGGACGACCTGGTCTGGCTCTTCAACCCATTACGGAAGAAAGGCCTGTCACCCAAACTGCAGAAGTCCTGGGAGGGCCCGTACCGAGTCGTGAAACGGATCAACGATGTCGTCTACAGGATCCAGCGGAGCCCGAGGGCGAAGATGAAGATCGTGCATCGAGATCGCCTGGCAGCCTACGGAGGGACACAGACGGGCCAATGATTGATCGGGACGATCAGCCTTTTTAGGAAGGGGGTGGTGTTACGGCTGTGAGTTTGTGTCATCGCTCGCCGCTTGAGTCACAACTGCCCCAGGGGCTGGGCTGTGGCTTGCCTCCTGTATTGCGCGCGCCTTATGCAACAGGGCTACTACAGACAAAGGGATAGTCCAGAAGATTCGTGACTGGACCAGCGGTGGAAACCTCGAGAAGCCGTGGACTCTGGATGGATCTAGAACCATTTATTGAGTCACCGGCCTGCTATATAAGAGTGACCCGTGAAGCAGTTGTTGTTGTGTGTTTTACGAGCTAGTGCGAGCGATTATCTTGTGCGACAGAAGTGTGGTGACGAAGTGCTGTGCGAGTTACGAAATCCTGTGACATTGTTTCTCCCAGCTTGTGGACAGCGAAATAGCCTGAAGCAAGTGATCGTAAGTAAATGTGGTCGGAGAACATAAATGAGAGGAACAGGTAGTGTCTGTCAAGGCCACCGTACTCATTAGGACGGATTAACTTCTGTGGTCTGTTGCAAGTGAAAGGGGCCAAGAGCGCATAAGGAAGAGATTTTAGGAAACTGGAATAAGGCTCCTAATTGCTTGTATTTGCTGACTAGTGTAATTTTCTGGCCGCAATAAAGTTAATTATTTCTTTAAGCTGTAATTGGTGTTGTGCTTTGTACCCCCACCGTAATCCAGTTAACATAAGTGCCACTAGGGGGTGGCACGTAACAATACTTTATAATTGTTAGTCACCAAATATTTCTAACCAAATCTGTCTAATAATTTATCACATCGTGACTTTGCGTAGATCTCAACATAAGATCTTTAATAATTGCGTTCTTTAAAAATAAATCTCAGTATAACATTCTTGGAATAAATTTCCGTCATTATTTTCGTTAACAAAAAACGATATCTTACAATCCAAAAATTAACCAAACGTGGTCTGAACACATTTTAACTTTACCATAAATATATCCTGAACTAAACTGTAAAATCCCCCCCTTCAAATTTCGGAAGTCGCAAAATTCAAAAAAAAAAAAAAAAAAAAAATCAAAGGAAAATTCTAAAGAAAAATTTCAAATTCTCAAATTCGACGAAAAACGTGAATAAACATCCGCATGATGTAGTTATGAAAATATAACGTCGAAAATTACAATAACATCATTTAAATGTAGAAAAATGGCATCAATAAATAGTTTTTCGGATATTCTTAAAAGGTCTACAAAAATCTACAAAGTGGGATACCGGTATATCGTTGGTCCGAAGACTACTTTGTGTTGCGTTAAATATGACTAGAAGTGGGCTTCCTTTCCTGTCCTTTAGAAACGGATTGTTTCCAAGTGCAAGACTGCATGATGTAGTTTGGTCTGCTCCAGTCTCGTACAGAAGTTCTCATGCGGTCAGGTCCGGGATTCGAACTCCATCATCATCGTGTTGCCGTTCCTTCCACTGGTGTTTCTTCTTGTATGAGATGGGATAGCCCTTTCTCTCTTGAAAGCGCTGGGTCCTCCCTGGCCACTCTCGTACAGGAAGTTCTTCTATCTCCTTACGCCAAAGTTCTGATATATATACTGTCATTTTAGTTGTTGAAATGACTTGTAGATGTAGAATTTCTGCATGGGTGAGATGAGATGTTAATCTCTCCCGCGAGATTGATGTTATGACATTTCGAATATCCTTGCTGCCATCATAGTTATGTTCCCATAACTTTTGAGTTGACCATCATAACTGCTGTAAATTCGTTAGTAAATTCCTCCCTCAACTTCAGGTATTTCGACAGAGTTGATACTGTAGATTAGTCCTATAAACTTTATAATTCGTTGAATGTCGACATCATATATCTTCTTGCAGAAACTAAGTGCCTTCGATGGTTTATTATTCGTGTCAGAAGTATCAATGTGAATATTGAATACAGAATATCTACATTACTACCATATATATATACAGGTATATTATACAAAACAAATCAAATATTGAGCAACAAATTTGAGAGCTAGATGAATTTTGCCCAGTATTGGGCGACGTCAATAACGCTGGAGGAGGCTGCAATCAAATCTTTCATAGTGCACTTTGAGGGGCATAAGTCACACTGACATAAATGTTGGATTGTCTGCTGCTCTCCACAGTCACAGAGTGATGAGTCGCTTGAGAAACCCCACTTCCGCAGATTTACTCTTGTTCTGCTGACTCCTGTACGGAGTCTGTTAAGGGCTATCCAGGTTGTCCACTTGTCCTGGTGTCCACATGGAAGACTTTCCTTCGGCTCCATCCAGTTGGAAAGGTGGTTAGTTCTTTCTTTCCACATCTTGATCCTAGCATTCTCTGCTTTCCCTTGAAGCTTAACTGATGTGCGGAGAAAACACTTTCTAGATTTCAGCCTCCGTGTGGCAGGATGGTATCCATAGAGGGGATGTGCTTAAAGTAGATGATTGGAGCCTCTCTTTGTTAGCTGCTACCTCCCTACGAATCTCATCAGGAGCAATACCAGCTAGAAGTTGGATCTTCTCAATAGGTGTTGGTTTTAAGCATCCTGTAATGATCCTGCAACTTTCGTTGAGAGCGATGTCGATATGCTTCGCATGGGCTGATCTGTACCAAACCGGGGATGGTGAATTTCTATTTGCTTTGTGTAATTGTCGAGTAGCTTACTGAGACGACCTTCTCCGTTGAAATCGCAAATAATTGGAGCCCAGAGTCTTCTATCATTTCCCCCTCTTCAAATTTCCAATACCGCATCTTTTTCAGACCAAGGATCTGATTGGTCGCTGATGGTTGATGATCATAATAAACCTTAATTAAATAAATAATTAATCGCATGTTTAATAAATAGTTCTTATTTATTATTTAATAACCTTCATGATGTTTCGATGTATTAAAAATATCCTGGTAATTAGGTGTGCTCATTACAATGCTGGCATTCATTTAAGTAAGGTCGCTTCTGATTGGCTGTGCGCCGCGTGCCGTTCCCGCGATTTCCCCCTTCCACGCTTCAGACACGCTTACAGCTCGCGCCGGGGTTGGCTCTCTTCGGGAATCCTCGATTCTCCTCGCGCACACTCGTTCGGTTCTTTGTCTCTTGATGCAGTCTAGTTTCAAGTTTCCGCACGTGGCTGCTAACCTTCTCATTGGCTGGCTGAATTAACTCGGTTAACTGTGCGATGTACAAAACTGGTTTGGTGTCGAGTTCCAGCATAGCAATATTTTAACATGGGCAATTTAGAAAACTTTTGAAGAGATGAATAATTTCCTAGCCGATATCCATATAAGAGTACAGTACAATATCATTTTTTTTAAATTAGTGGACTCTTTAACTCGTCACCAAAAAAAACAACTCTGTGGCAGCACAGCCCATGAAAGGCTTAGGCCTACCAAGCGACTGCTTCCCACCAGATTGTGGGGTGCTCTCCATCATTAATTTTGTTCTTCTTGATCTGGGTGCTGTCTCACTGTCCGATAGCTACTCAATTGTCTCCACTACGCTGAGTGCACCTCGTTCCGGTCCTCACCTCAGTTTCTAAAATTCCTGACAGAGCAGGGAATCAAACCCAGGGCCTGTGAGTGATACGCCGCGCCGGCGTGCTACCCCAACACCACGAGGCCAACAGCTCATCACGGAACTACTTGTTATTCCAACCATTTCTAATATTAATATTGAGGACAGAACTACAGTATTTCGTTCCGAACATATTCTCAGTACACGCCCATGAAACACATTATATGTACACTCAAAGCTGTAATAATTATTTTCCAAACCGAGAAGTACCAGTCCTTTCCTTTTTTTCCTCTCAAAATAAGGGTACTTGCCCTAACGATGTCTTATCCCTTCAAGCCAGTGACGTGCGTTGGGATGGAGCAAGGTAACCACTGCTTCATTGCCCGAAATTCCCCTTAAATTTGTTTAGTTTATATTAGTTATTTGCCATATTCCCTCTTGTTTTAGGGCTTAGTTTTCCTCTCGTCCGTGAGTGGAAGCTCTGCTTTAGCTTGCGCTAGAAGTTACACAATGGAGGTATAGCGTGTGCACCTACAAGTTCTACACCGGCAGTGACTGTTAGGAGCAGTAAGGTTTTGTTGTATTCTCCCCACACAAGACACAGCACAAACCTGGAAGAATTGCTGTTTTAATTCACTGGCCGTGAAAGCCAATATACCATCTCTTTGGAAGCCTTCATAGGGAGGTTAAGGCTGCTTGGGCCTTTAGTTCTCGCAGTAAAAAGGTGCAGTTGCACTTTATATAAAGGGAGGTAGCGCATAGTTCCCTACCCCTGTGGGGGTCCGGGCGGGGACACCAAGAGCTCGCTGATGAGCCAGCTTGGTGTCATAGGTGAAACCCCACACAAACACGGCACAAACCCAGAAGAATTGCTGAGTTTGAAAACTCGAATGTTTACTTTGAAATAGTACTGTGTCTGTGCCTAAAGTAATGTATAACTTCATTTTTCGACAAATCACATGAACTTCAATACCATAGTGAATTTCTCCTTCTTTTGCTTTAGCGTTTGTCCCGCCTCGTGGCAGGGTCCACTATCTGAATCCACTGTCTACACTTAACTCGGTCATGGGCCATGTCCGGATGTAGGTTGACGCTTTTCAGTTCCCTGTGCAGTGTATCGGCCCCACGTTGCCTCGGTCGCTCCTTTGGTCTTTTCCCGGCGACCTCCAGTGTGTAGCCCTGTTTTGCAATGGTGTCCGCTCCTGACCGTAGCACATGCCCAAACCATCGCAGACGACAACTCACGCATTTTGTTGCTGATTGCCGCGACACCAAATCGTTCCCTTATTCTTTCATTGGAGATGTGATCCAACCTAGTAATCCCAGCTGTCCATCTAAGCATCTTGGTCTTCATGACGTTCTGCTTCCTTGGTGATCAGCCAACATTCAGTACCATAAAGCGTCACGGGACGAATGACAGTGTGGTAAATCTTCGATTTTAGGTGGTCTTTCATCTGGCACAAGACACCTGTCGTTGTTCGTCACTTCATCCACGCAGCATTAATTCTTACGTTGACCTCCTCGGTGAGATGACCTTCAGCAGTTATCGTAGAGCCAAGATACTTAAATTATGTCGTTCGAAGCAGATCATCGCCGTCGACTTGGATTGTTCCAATTTCTTCTGCATCTGACGTCATATAATATGTTATAGCCTTGTTAAGCCGCAGGCCATATTGACTTAACCGATCACTCCATTCCTGGACTTGATGTTGGAGATCCAGCTTGTTTTGAGCGGCCAACATAACGTCATCAGCGTAAAGAATGGTCCAAGTTGAATTTCCTATTAATTCCATATTACGGAAACACAAAGTTAGAGATGTAAAATCCAAACATTATGGCAATATGTGTTTACAAAGATAGTTCTGCAAAATAACATTGTGACAGTGGCCTCTTAAAAACTCTGCTATGCTCTAGCTAAAAGGAAAATACATTTCAGTGGCGGGGAAAGTAGACACATGCAACTATCCCACGCCTAGTCTTGCACCCACTTTTGCTCCCACTTTTTTGTCGATGTATTTATTGGCTTAAAGAAGACTTATCTTGTTTAACTGTATGCTTTCCGTTGGTTTTCCTTTTGTCCAATTTGCATACGTGTCTTAACATGTCTGTGGTACCTGATGTAATGTTACCTCCATTACACCGAGCAAATGTTTTAGTCGGGCCTCTACAAACACTACAACTTCCTTTCTTTATTAAAATTGATTCTCCACTTTGCAATTTCTGCTCAACATTCTCGACAGTAGGTTTCTTCCACAACGTTAGCTGCTGAAACACATCAAACATAAAATGCACACAACCAACCTACCAGGTTAATGCGAGCTTACAGGCAGACAATGAACTGAGATAATGTTCGGGTTAGGACAATTTGCGCCAACGTCACTACAGGTTACATGGGGGCTGGTGGCGGACTATTCAAGCGAACAGCCGATGGTACTTTCAATTTGTTAGTAGCATACTCAGGGGCGTATATAAGGGGGAGCTCTGGGGGCTCCAGGTTATCCCCCCACCTACCCCTCCTCCACACAGAAAAAAAACAATAAAATTAAGAAAGTGCGTTGGTAAAATGCTTTGGTAAAAGCATAAAATATTTGTAAATTTGGTTGTACCCTAATGTTAACTTAGTGGCTAAGTTACAAACAATATTAAGATTTAAATTAGACTACCTCGTGGTGTAGTGGCTAGCATTCTTGGCTGCCACCCCGGAGGTCCGAATTCGATTGCCGGCTCTGCCATGAAATTTTAATTCCGGTCTCAAGGCTGGAACAGGGTACGCTCAGCCTTGTGAGCAAAACTGAGAATTCCACAGTACGGTACAATTTGTAAAACATATATAAAAAACTGTTTACCTTTCTGCTTAATAAACTGACAAATATTTCGTTTATTTGCCATTCATACTCCACAGGCCATAATAGAAAATTCATTAAATATAGCATGTGATGTGTGTGTTGTGTTGTATTTTACAACTTTTTTTGTAATGCCACTATATTGTAGGCTATGTAAAATTAGAATTTTAGAATTAACTTTTATCTAAAATAATTACACAAAGTTATATGCTCTAAAATATCGCTTGTTATTTCTGGGTATTTTGCAGTCACAATCCCCTAAGAATACTCACAATTTTCCAGAATAGTCACCCCCCCCCCCAAAAAAAAGAATGTATATACGCCCCTGTTGCATACTTACAACAAGACAGCCAAAGCGAATCCTTCGATTCCAACCACAATACTGAGTGACGTGACAGCAGCAGCTGCATGTGGGAAAATAGCAGGTAAAGCGGCGAACAGTGCCTGGACGACCATTGTTGAGCAGCATATCACTTTACGAACCTGGAACAGGCACCACAGAGTTCAGGTTGGTTGGTTGGTTCCTTACTTTAGGGGCTGTGACAACGCGGCCATGTAGCCCCGTGTAATTTGGGTGTGTGTAGAATATGTCTGATAACCGGTGTTAATTGTGAATTTTCTGATGACTGTATTAGTGTGTGTATCTGTTTTAATTCAAGGAAGGACTGCAGACATTCAATTTTTCCAAGTAGTTCCTACTTTTGCCGCCAAACGCCACCGTCAACGACCAACTAGTTCAGAATTTAGTTACCAGATGCCACCGCAGTCGGCTCTTGACGACGGACGTAGGAACCTAAGAACGTTAGTCAAATGTTTAACCTATATACCATTTAGCTTCACACAGGTGTAATTAGAGGAAGGTTCTTTAACATGCCATAAATCTATGACAAGGGACCGCCGGCTTTACTTCCCCTCCGAGGGAAGGCATAATGAGGGATTTTTAACGTTCTTAAAAAATCCGACGACTTCGGCCGGGTTTGAACCGGCGATTTTGGGCATAGAAACTCAGCACGCTACCAGCTACGCCACCGAAGCCGCTAACGGAATTCAGAATTGAATACTGGGTGATGTTGAGTTGGACTAACACAGGCGGTCTCAACCTGGTGCTCGTGAGCACCACGGTGCTCTTTAAGTAAAATATGGTGCTCTCATAATACAAGCCCAATGTGCTCGTGAGCACCAGGTCCCCTGAGATCTATTCTTCATTACACGTTTCGACAGTCAGAAATGTTATCATTTTGTGAAATAGTACTTTGTAATTTGATTGGACTTCCCTGAGTAACATTGTGGTCTCCCACAGGTGTTCAATAACCTTGATATTGGCCGTCTTTCTAACTGGTCTTTATGACAACAAACATCTGCTTTTCACAGCCTGCTATATCCTGAAATGCACTGCCTGAGCTACTTGCAGCCCTGTCTTCACAACACGGTAGCATTCCATCGCCGAGAAAAATCACTTGCGTCTAGCTACCGAAATGTCAGCGGGGCTTCGGAGCGTTTCGCCTGCTGTCGGCAAACCTCGCGTCAGCTCGGCAATTTCAGCAGACTGTGGAACTGTGCATTGAGCTTGGATCTCTATTGTAGGTTTAGCACGCTATGTACAGATATCATCATCAGCTTCTAAAGGCTAAAAGCCTTGTCGTTGCAGCCATTTCTTACGATCTTCAGCAGCTCTCTTCATATTGACATACGATTCACTTTTCCATTTCTTGGCAATGTTCTTGAGATACGATTGTCTCCGTTGGTTTCTTCTCCAAAAATTTTCCTAAAGAAATGACCTGGAGGAGAGTGTCATGTCTGAGTATGTATCCCATAAATTATGATTTCCTTTCCTTGATGGTGTTCAACAGGCATCGATTCTCCTGAATTTGGTTCAGAACAAGCTCATTTCTCTTTCTTTCCATCGTGCTTGTTCGGGTAATTCGTCTCCAAAACCACATTTCGGCTGCCTCAAATTTTGATTCTTCTCTTTTCCCCAGTGTCCATAGGTCAACACACTCCAAACAAAGGTCTTGAGAAATGACTTCCTTATCTTCAAGTTGAGGTGCTCATTGAGCAGCAAATTCTTCTTATTTTGAAAGGCTTTCTTCGTCAACACTATTCTTTTCTTAATTTCTGAGATGCATCTGTTTTCATAATTGTTCAATGGCACTATCATTTAACATTATATTAGCTAACATTGGTTGTTTCTTTATATCAACCACCATTAATTTTGTCTTCCGAGAATTAACTCTTAGCCCGAATTTTCCTAAGGATTTCTGAAAAACTTTTAACATTCTATTCATTTCAGATGCAGAGTTTGCTAAAAGTGCAATATCATCTGCAAAGCAAATGCTATGAGCCTGTAGGCCTACTCCATTAAATTTTAATCCTTTTGTTTTCTCTTTTAATGCATTTACTGCAGCTTCTATATAGATATTAAAGAGATATGGTGATAGAGGACAACCCTGCCTTACACCCCTTTTTATTTTTGCTTCTCTTTTATTGCCATTAACTGTTATTTCGGTAGTTTTATTTTTATATAAGTATTTCCAGTCTTTCCAGTCAATCCCGACTTTGGCCAGTGTAAGAAATAAGGTTTTCCAATTGACATTATGAAATGCCTTTTCTATATCAATGAATACTATATAGGTTTTTCGATTAACTTCCAGTCTTCTTTCTAAAATCTGACGTAATGCTAGGATAGCCTCCCTGGTCCCTTTCCTTGTTCTAAATCCATACTGATCACTATCCAGATGTTGTTCAATTTTCTTGCATAGTCTATCTTTGATGATGATCAATAAAATCTTTGATGCATGTGAAAGAATGGCTAAAGTTCTATAATTAGAACATTAACAAGCATTTGCTTTCTTGGGTAGTGTGATTGTTCGACTTTTAATAAAATCAGGAGGTACAATTACGTCCTCATAGAATTTAGTAATGATTTGAAAAATGCATTTCTTAATAATTACATCACAACATTTTAAGAGCTCTGCAGGAATATTATCTACACCAGTTGCTTTATTTCCTTTCAGTTTAGTGACTGCTGCATAAAACTCTGCTTTAGTTATAGTTGGACCTTTATCATCTTCTTCAATTAGTTCTTCATCTTCTATATAAATACTATAGTCAGTAATATCTGGTCCATCATACAAATCTTCAAGGTATTCCTTCCATCGCTCACATACCTTTTCACTTTCAAACAATAGCTTCCCTTTGGAATCCTTAACTACGTAGAGATAGACAATCATAAATTGTCGCAAGGAAAATATCGAAGTCCTGTTCGGGTATCATCGTGCCTGGACGTGGCTGTACAGTTGCAACAAAATTGATGCACTTCCATCTTTGTTCAACGACATGTTCCTGACAAAATGCAACTATCAGTACACAGTGCCACTGTGCAGATATCAGAATAACAGAGAAGAATGATATGCAATTAATGAGAAACCGCCCAAATGAGTGAAGTGAGGGACACGTCCCAAGAGACGATGGATGAGAAGCGCTTAACAGAGTAACTGTGTTAGCGTAGAGGAAGGGTGTGAAGGTGGTAACCCGGACCACCGTGGTTCAAATGTTGGTCTCGGCAATTATTTTTGTTTTGATGGCCTCTGTTATACCAATGTGAAACGAAATCGCACGATACCGGACGGCTTTTAAGTTTTACAACGAAATATTGCAATAAACCGTTAGTTAATTACCACTGAGTGTATGATAGCTGTTATAGACGTGCATGAGATGTTGGAAATATCATTACAATATTATGAGCGATTTGCAGACTGCCATTTAGCTCAGGGGAAGAGGCGTTGCGTGAAACGACAAAGAGCCGGGGTTCGAATCGTACTCGCGATGTTTATTTTTTAAACATGTCAAATGTTTCATGAACGAAATACGTGTGTGTTTCTATACAAAGGGAAATCTGGCTTAATGAATTTGCTTATTGTTAGACCTGAAAAGGACTGTTGTAGGCACTTCTTCAATATCTCGTCCAGTATCCACCGGCTTCGACAACTTGCTATAGCCGACGCGACATGGCATTGACTGAACTAGATTTCTGAAGTACTGTTCATCAAGGGCAATCTCCTCCCATGCTTCCAACATAATCTACCACAATGTATCCTGCGAACGAGGGGGAGTGTGAGGCCAGCCTTCCCTGATATGACGTTTCCACTTTGCCCACAAATGCTCAATGTGGTTCAAGTCTGGAGTTTGAGGGACTCAGTTGAGCAGTTCAATGGAGTCCTGCTCAGAAAACCATCCCTGAACACAACTGTTCATGTGGATTGGAGAGTTGTCTTGCACGAAGTTAAGTACTGCATGTGGATAGCGCTCTCTCACACTCGGAATCATAATATTCTGCAAGATGTGCAAATACCCCCCAGCACGACACAGATATGCGGCCACTACGTGTACGCTCAGCCACATACCGTTCCTCGTTTCGGGTTCCACGTGGCCTGTAAACACGAACCGGTCTGATCTCTGCCAAACTGAAACATGTCTCGTCAGAGAAGATGACCTGATCCCAATTACGATTTAATGCCAGCTCAGAAAAGGCACACCGGCTGACTATATATTGATCGGAGAGTCATTCTTTGATTGCAGGTTTTCTGCAAGCAATTCCTACATCTCGTAATCGTTTACGGGCCGTGTATGGACATCGAGGATAATTGGCCGTCTGCAAGAGCTCTGCCGAGTTTAAGAACGGATTTCCTGCGAAGTCGTAACTAAATGGCGGTCTTCTTCTACAGTAGAAACCCGCTGAACCAGTGTCCGGTAAACGACCAATCCTCCCTGACACCCGCCACTGCTGTATCCATCTTTGAGCAGATCTCCGTGGAACACCACATCGGATTGCTGCCTCACGCACACTGTAATTGCCGTGTTCGACGAGAGCCAGAAAGTGCTCTCTGGATGCGTGTGTACGGTATAGTGAGCCATGGCAGAATGTAACGACGTATTATTATCAACGTTAGCTCGGCCAAACGCGGTTGTTTCGTAGCATGACATCATCATGGTGTGTTACTTCACAAAAATAATATTCACGGCGTGACTCGAACTGTGGTAGCTCGGCGATGAACGATTTTACAACCTGGCAGCTAACCTACTACGCTACAGCGCAGCACACGTAATTGTGAGTGTATCATTTCTTATTGTACCACGACACGGTGCGTGTGGAAGCGGGGCGAGGTTCTGGCCGATAGTCACAGCGATAGAGAGCGAGAGAATTACGGACTGACCATGTTGCAGTACATATCCACTGACTGTACGCAGTCGACAGCAGCCGAAGTGACACTTAGCTTTTTTCATGCCTCAAGAGATGCGACATTTTATGATTGTTTATCTGTACATTGATAAAACTACATTTATAAATTTCTGTAAAGACATGAATAATAATAAATTTCCATTACATCAATTAACACGGTAGTTTGTTAACTAAACTGTTTAATCATAGAAGAATTACAAATTTAACATTAGTGTTCATAATACGTCATGAATAAATAAAATATGTACCAAATTGAGTCATTAGTGTGCTTTATAGGGACATATGAGTCGTTTCTATTAATGACGTTTTTATAACATCGCACTCCATCCCGTCATGCTAAACCAAAGTTCTTTGGTGGCTTCTTTGTGGCAAACAGAGACTTAATTGTAGATTTAGCACACTACATTACAGTATATATGTACAGTACATATAAACTATTCATGATATTCTGTAAAGACATCAATAATAATAATTTTATATTACATCAATCAACACGGTAGTTCGTTAACTAAACAATTTAATCACAGACGAATTACAAATCTGTACTGTAGCATGAATAAGTTAAAATAAGCACGTGAATTGCTGACGATGGAGGGAAAACCCAAGCTAACGCGAGGTTTGCCGATAGCATGCGAAGGGCCCCGAAGCCCCATTGACATAATTATCGATAGCTAGATGCAAGTGGCAACATCTGTTTTCATTTCATGACGCGTTTTAACTAAGTCGCAATATTTACTAAAACTAATCACGACCTGTCCTACCTAATTATTGTGCTCTCAGTTCGGCATAAATATAATTAATCTAAAAATCTCATGGCCTACAAGACTACTGATTACATTGCATGTTATCATGACTCACGGTTGAATTTCATCTTTCATCTGTTTATGAGGGTTCAACTCTCCGGATATGAGCTTCTCCTGATTCACTGAATTTTGCCATTTTTGCTCGACAAACCATCTCTACCCCTCCTTCATTGGTTTAAGCCTTCCCCATACTTGTCTCCAAGCGATAGTAATGATGTAATTGGGCGATCGTGTTGAAGTCTAGTAGTTTCATAATTTTTGGAAAAATCGTAGCACTGAATTTAAAGTTAATTTCTATTGTATTTTCAATCCAGTCACTGCTTCTACACTTTGCAGAATAATTTATCAAAAATGCACTTTCTGCTATCACTGAATTTAAGCGTTATTCTTTATGACACCAAGTAAGCCGCCATGTGCTTAGTGAAAATCACATTTTATCTATCGAATCTAAATTTTATCATTAATTCAATTTAGTGTGTTGATAATAATTCTTCACAGATGCCTAGGTTGAATATTTCCACACAATAAACATTAGTTCACCATGTGTGCTTTTCGACAATCACGTTGCACTTTCTCGTAATTTGATCAAGATACTCAATTTTCACTTTTATGATGAAAATGTTACTTTCTCTAATGCTCACGGCAATTCTTCGTAATATTATACACTTTCGCTAATTATTTACGGTTTTCTTCACCGGACAACTTTCTGATCTTATCAGACACGATTCATAAACGAACCAGGGACTCCACTGTCGCACGGATGAGTGTTTATAGTCCTCGTTGGATTTCCGTCCTGTCGATTTCACTGCATAAGTCATGCATTACCATATACTTAAATTATAATGTTCCAGAAGACCATTAGTCTGACCTGAAGCATTAGAAATTAATTTAATAATTTTGCTGTATTTTATAAACAATTCAGAAGAAGGGTTTAAAGTAATTTATCTAGAAGTCAAAAATATTGTATAACGGCTATAATACTTAATTTTGCAGGTCACTGTCAGACTCTCTGCGCTTCCTAAATCATTATTAGGCTATTTCTTCTAGTTGTTGAATAAATATTGAAATGATAACATTATGACCAGAATCACTATGTTACCCAACTATATGACACTGCACTATGCTACGCATCTATATGACACTACACTATGTTACCCAACTATATGACACTGCATTATATTGCAATTGTATACAGTAAATCATTATTCGAGGCGCAGCATATTATTGGAGATACAGGTACTGCACCCATCTGAAGAATTAATACATGGTCATACTTCGTCTAGCCCAGTCAATTCGGGGGTGGTACATCCATTCCCACGATATGACACATATATGTGGGATCATAAGCAACGCTCCAAAGTAAAATCAAAAATCTCACTTAAAAACATATTTAATTGTAACTAAAATGGCGATACAAACAAGTTAATACACATCAAATAAATGACACAAAACCAATGAAAATCTATACTACACAAATAATTATTCCATTACAATAGGAATCTTCAATAATACAACATCTGATCATTGTTATTACGGTTCCGCCGAACCTATAACATTCAAGTTTCAGTTCCATATAGCTTCCCCACCTATGCTTGTTTCATGAGTTCAAATGATTACAATAATAGGCCATCTTAAAATGCATTGCAAAATGATTAATCTTTCATTAATTAGCCTTGGGTCCTTTAAATTGTGTAACCACATTTATTTTTGAATTAATAGTAATAATTGTTATAACCTTGGTTTACACTTAATTCCATGTTACCTCCCTCATATTCAACATGCTAAGTACTTTTTATTTTGGGCGGTCGCACTATATTTCACACTTCAAATTATTTACTGAATCAAGTCAATGAGTCACCCGGACTCTGTTACACTAGCATTTTTAAAGAATCCCTTTATTTCCAATTGTCACACATGGAATGTATAATCACTTTAGGATAACATACTCCTCATTAACGGCATCTGAAACGATAACTTTAGCAAGGAATATTTCTAATGACATGGCTATGGCAATTGAACCTCCGCGCCTTCGATTCAAATGTTCAAACAATCTCTTTAACACTCCCGAGTTTACAAATAACATCTGGCCCACTCAAGCCATAAACATGCCGGCGAACTCCGCCTCACTAGGTCAAGTCCTCTACAAAATGTACGACCATAGACATCATATCTGTCATGTCAGGCTGGGATATACTTCTTAAGAACTTGGCTGGATGAGTTTCTCACTCCCACACCTCTCCTGTTAGAAAAGCTTTAATATTTAAAACCCTACGGTACGTTATTTTGGCTACCAACCGGCCGACATTCAGATCATACAGGATAATGTAATTAATCCCTGAGTATCAACGCTGCCCGGTCTGAAGGACGATCATTACCATATTAAGGGGCTATTCTATTTTAAAACGCTGCCCACGGCTGGCGTGTAATCAATTCCTAGAGCTCCGCCCATTTTCGGAAGATTCGAAGATACATTTGGAGCGGAAATCGAACCACCGTCCTCCACATTTCAAGTGACCACAGATCGATATATAAGCAAACCACTGTCCGCAAATTACACAACAATAATGCTCTCTTTACCGACGACTATATGGATCTGTCTCACTGGTCCCTTACAACTCCACTCATGATTGACCATTCCTGACCTTATTTATAGCAATCGCTTGATTTTACTATTTATTAACCGCTTATTTCAGTGTTATCAATATAATAAATTTCCTGTAAAGCTTTTCCTGAAGAATTTCTTTCTTTCAGGCCGTTCTTAACCTTTCCACTGCTGAATTTATCTTACAATACAATGAATAATTAATTTAACTTGAACGATTATTTCAACACAATTGATTTTGAATACATCAATACTTCTTGAACATACTAGTTTTACAACTTATTTACTTGATCATATTAATTCTAACACTTATTTACTTGAACATATGAATTCAACAACGTATTTACTTGACCATCTTAGCTCTACAACTTATTTACTTGAACATATTAGCTCGGAGAGATGCCTACTCTTACCACAATTTACTGGTGTTTACAATTTTACATTTCACTATCTTGTATTCCTCTCGCTAGCCATCGATTCAAATCCGTTTGTTCCCACAACACAACTTTCTTCACATAATAATTCCTTTTTCCATAAACGTGTGACATATCGATTTGTATAAAGGACGCACGGCCCCAAAATACACTTCATAATGTAAAGGTTGTACTTACATTGTTGTTTCGGTGGTCTCCGCCAATGGTTATGGACCTGTTCGTCCACCATCATGTGTTTAATCTTCCATATTTAATACTGTTCCCACGTATATTTTTCTTCCACAAATTCCACACATTTTTACTGTGCTGAAATCCCCTTTCTTAGGATTTTCTAACATATTGATTACAATAATACACTTATCTATCTATATATTTAAAACACTAAGCTGTTTTTTGTACACACGAGATTGTGAAAACGACTTAACCGATTGGCTTCGTAAGACATTCTAACGAAAGCTCTTGGCATGCAGATTTGCAGAGTGTCTCTAAAATAAACAAATATATTACGGTATATTTTTAAATTAATATAGAAAATAGCAGAATTCTAGGCCCTCACGCATGCGCACAATCCGCCTGGGGGTCATGACAAAATGGCGGTGAGAAGTCCATTAAAATGTATGTTATTTAATAAGCTTGCATGTAATTGAAAACATACATTAACCAAGTTCTGACAATAAAGTATAATAACAGTATGAACGTATACGAATGTGCAACATTGATTTATTTGGATAATGAAATTGATTATTTCCTTCAAACAGCGGCTTTTAATGATAAAGAACGGCTGCGTCTGCTTTTGACCAAGAGTGCGCGTGTAGCTATATGGTTAAGGCGACAGACTGTGGTTCCAAGGTTCACCGGTTCCATCCCAGCCCTCGGCGATATATATATTTTTTTTTACCACTGAAATATTGTTTAATCAAGGAGTATTAGTAAGGTTTTATGTCTGTTAAAGATACATATTTCTACATTCCCTCACGGTATATTTTTGAATTAATATAGAAAATAGCAGAATTCTCGGCCCTCACGCATGCGCACAATCCGCCTGAGGTCATGACAAAATGGCGGTGAGAATTCCATTAAAATGTAAGTTATTTAATAAGCTTCCATGTAATTGAAAACATACAATAACCAAGTTCTGACAATAAAGTATAATAACAGTATGAACGTATACGAATGTGCAACATTGATTTATTTGGATAATGAAATTGATTATTTCCTTCAAACAGCGGCTTTTGAATATAATGAATGGCTGCGTCTGCTACTATACATGAGTGCGTGAGTAGCCATGTGGTTAAGGCGACTGCCTGTGGTTCCATGAAGCGCCGGTTCGATCCTAGCCCTCGCCAGTTTTTTTTTTTTTACCACTGAAATATTGCTTAATCAAGGAGTAACAGTAAGGTTTTATGTCTGTTAAAGATACTTATTTCTACATTCCCTCTAAATACGTTTTATTTTCGTTTTACCATTGCATTGCAGCATGTAATCAAAAGAGCAAACTGTTGTCCGCAGTACGCCGTTTAAATATCTGCAATCAGTTCCTATAACTGACAACAGATGGCAGTAATTCGCCCATATAGTTCCATTAACTGACAGCAGATGGCAACACCATTGCATCGATATATTTATAACACAAGACATGGCATGTTTTCACGTGATGGAAAATTATAAAGGAGGGGAATATTTAAGAAGGGAAATGTTGAGGAACATTAACTGACAGTTGAATGTGTAGGCTAGGTTGTTTATGTACCTTAATATTGCAATTTCTTCCCAATGCTTCGGTGGTCAAGTTATTAGCGTCCTAGATTAAAGTTATAATTATGCATCGTCGATATTAAAGAAAAAAGTAGTTTTCCAGGCACACGCGCGTCTCCACAATTGCTTTCGCCATGAGAGACACTTGGCAAATATAATTCGTTTGAAGGACTCCGACATCTTGGTCACTCAGCCCCGTGTACTTGGGTGTGTATGTGTGAAATTTTCTTCTGATAACCTGTGTTATTGTGATGGCTGCATTACTGTGTGTATTTGTAATTAAGGTGGTAAATGGCAAGGAGACGGCCAAGGCCTTAAGTTAGGAACCATCCCGGTATTTGCCTTAAGTGGAAGTGGGAAACCACGGAAAACCACATCCAAGATTGTCGAGGTGGGAATTAAACCTTCCTCTTCTTAGTTATACCTCAAGAGACTGAATGTACCCCGATTTTGCCCTGAGACCAGAATTAAATTTCTTGGCAGAGCAGGAAATGTAACCCGGGTCTCCGGGGCGATAGACAAGAATAGGTGGGCCTCCATGTGTTAATACGATTTTTGACATGCACGGGACATAGAATTCAAAAACTGCCTCCATTAGGGTGACTATCGAAGTGAGTATTGAGTATAGACCTATGGTCATTCCAGTAGTTGGTGAAGTGATTCTATGTTCCCCTGCAAAATGTACTGCCATAACCTATAACAGGTGATGGAAATTGCTTATTTAGAGCAGTTTCGTACTGTTTATAACAAAATGAAGAACGTCATTCTGAGCTGCGTTTTCAAGCTATCGCAAAAAATTTCGCTGGCAGGAACAATTATAAGGAATTTATTTTAAGCGATCAGTCTCATCGCATTCTCCTCACCAACCAACTTGAGTATGAAAGTCTCTGGACGGTCATGTTGAACTTCATTGTATAAGACAATTGTTTAATGATTATTTGTTTAGAGTACGGAGTCTAACTACGTAGTTGATTTCGGCAATGGAAGTATTATTTGCCATTTAATATTTAGCGGCTCCGTTATTGCAGGACACTATAGTGTTATCGAATAATACGAAGCCACATTTAAAATCCAATATAAATAGGCCATTTCAGAAACAATTCCAGATATTATGCAATACAGTGTACTGTAAGGTCCTTGACGATCAAATGTAAACATTTTTCTACATTGTATTTCTCTTGCGTAAAATCTATGCGTGGTTACTTTGGTCTTTACTGTTGTGAGGGTAAAATTGATCTACTGGAATATAAAATATTTGCCAAGCTGCAACAATGTAATGATATTAATTTAAAAGTCATTGAACTTATATCCAGCAGTTCAAACACATACATCAGCGTTAACAGATTGGATACTGAAGATGAAAGCCAGCTACTTCATTTCCCTATTATTGAATTTTTCAATTCCTTGGAATTAAGAGATTCGCCTCCACATACTTCGAACGTTTAAGCCGTAGATATGCTTCTTAGAAATCTGAACGTTTCCCATGGACTCATATATGGTAATATATTAATTGTAAGAAATCGCTTGGATTCGGATATAATAGGTGCAGTAATAATAGGCAGAGAGCTCAAATCCTACGACTTGATTTAACACCTTACGATAAAACACTTACAGGTAGCCTACAGTACATTTTCTTTTAATAGGCAACAATTTCCTATTCGCTCGGCCTACTTTATCAAAATCAATCAAGCTCAAGGAGAAACTCTTGAACGTATTGGGCTATTTACCTCATCACGTTTTCAGTCATGACCAGCAGGATAGTGAAGGTGCAAAAAAGGTCCTGTTTGGGATGGTAAAGAATAAGAGGCGGAAGGATCCTACGGATTATGTTAGAATTGTGAACAAAAGGGGACAAGAGATAGAAAATAGGGAAGAACTGAAGAAAATGTGGAAATAATATTTTGAAGAACTCCTGAACCCAAATGGAAACCACGGCGAGGAGGAAGAAATCGGGGAAGAGGTACAGTAGATGAACTGCAAATAGAAAAGGACTTAACATGGAAAGAAGTGGAAGATGCAGTGAGGAAGATGAAAGGAGGGAAGGCACCGGGTGTGGATGAGTTGAGTGTGGAGATGGTGAGAGCAGCAGGAGAGGTGGGGATACAATGGTTGTACCGAGTGATGAAGACAGCATGGAAGGAAAGGAAGACCCCAGAGGACTGGAAAAAGGGAATAATTGTCCCGATCTTCAAGAAAGGTAGTAGAACAGAATGCAGAAACTATCGGGGAATAACACTGATGAGTCATTGTGCAAAGTTGTTTGAGAAAGTTTTGGAAAGGAGAATTAGGACAAGGATAGAAGGAGGGATGAGGGAAGAACAACATGGCTTCAGATCAGGAAGGTCCACAGTGGATTTGATTTTTGCTGTAAGGCAGTTACAAGAACAGCACTATGAGTATGGAACAGATCTACTGATGGCCTTTCTGGACATTGAGAAAGCATATGACAGTGTATGCAGAAACAAAGTATGGAAGTCCCTGGAGGATAGAGGAATATAAAAATGGACTATAAGGAAGATAAAGGAGATGTACAAGGGAAGCGTGAGCTGTGTGAAAGTGGGAGGAGAGAGATCGGACTGGTTGGAACAGAGAAACGGCCTGAAACAAGGAAGTGCACTGTCACCGTTACTTTTCATTGTGGTGATGGATGACATAATGACCCGAGTGGCACAAGTAATTGGGGAAGGAAAGATGAAAGCAATGGTGCTTGCAGATGATTTGATGATTTGGGGAAACAAGGAGGAGGAGGTACAGGAACAGTTGGACGTGTGGGAAGGAATAATACAAGGTTATGGGATGAAATTTAGCATAAATAAGAGTGAGATGGTGATCACACAAGGAAGAAGGAAAGAACCACAACGGAAATAACAATTGGTGGGGAACAGCCGAAGGAATTGGAGAGTTTCAAGTATCTGGGAAGCCTGATACAAGAGAATGGAAGAAACGATAGAGAAATAAATGAGCGGGGGAGACAGGCAGAAGCATTCCGGAGGAGTGTGAGAAGCATGTTATGGAGCAAGAATGTCCCTCAGAACAGCAAAAAGATCATATATCGGACGTACAATGTCCCTATCCTGACGTATGCCTCGGAGACCTGGGTTATGAAAGGAAGGGAGAAGAGCAAAATACAGGCCAGTGAGATGAGGTTCTTGAGAAGCAGTATTGGAGCTACAAAGATGGACAGAATAAGAAATGAGAGGACCGGAGAATTAATGAAGGATGAACCATTACAGACTGGTATAGAGAAATCTAGACTTAGATGGTATGGACATGTAAAACGAATGGAGGAGAAGAGGATACCCAGCAGGATACACGAGACGAAGTGGGAAGGAAAGAGACCAAGAGGGAGACCGAGAGACAGGTGGCTGAAGGGGGAGGAAGAAATCGTGAAGAAGAGAGGAGAAGACTGGACAAGGGTGGAGGCTGAGAGATGGTGGGAAGACAGAAGACGTTGGAGAGACTTGTGTTCCAAACAGACCCGGCCAGTGGCTGGAAACTGTGCAAGATGATGATGATGACCTAATCACGTTTTCAGTCATGACCAGCAATATATTGCAATGCTGAGAGTGCTATCTTTTGACGCCCTTAAAGTTGCAATAGTGCTAAAAAGTAATCGTACAAAGAATGTAACTTATATAAGAAGCTTCTTCAGTAATTTTGTTTTCCATTGTCCGTCATGTTTTGACGGGTTTCATCTAGTTAATACTTAAAACACTTACAAAACACTTGAGAAATATTATTTACACACAAATTTTACACTTGGGCATGAACTAATGCCTCACACACACATGTGATTCTTTTCCTAATTCACACGTTTCACATTTTCTTTGCCTCCTCCAAGAAGTGTTGGTCTTCGCGGATCCCTATCCTGGTCCTAAGCATCTTCTTAAAAGGAATGAAAGTCTCTGATCTCCTATGGTCTATCCTCGACCTCTCCTACAAACCATTGAAAGCCTCTGATCTGCTACCCGTTACTTCCCTGCTCACCTCGGATAGCTATATTTCAATGTTTAATTTATGTTCCTATCGGCCCAGACTTCACTGTACTGGCGCGATATTATCTGTGTAGAGCTACGATAACGTACTTCGCCGTGTGTCTCTATTATACACTTTTCCCTAAGTGGTTCTTCACTCTATTCACGTTTAAATGTTTTCACTCGAAATCCTTACTAGAATTCCTCCAACTTAGCGATTTGAAGACTTATACTCGCTTCAATACTTTACTGCTGCTATTGACTCGTAACACATCGAACTAACGCCCCCTAATGTGCTGAATTTCCCAATCACGGGCAAATTCTGACTCTGTTATTTTCACGATAACTCCACATGGGTTTCGAATGCACTTCGTTGCTACAGTATAACACCATCTACAGAGGTTCCATGAAGACTGTATGCTTGTTGAAACAGCACGACCTCCCACTGAGGTCCGTTGTAGACTGAATCTGCACTCGGTGAGACAGTATAACCCTCCACTGGGTTCCGTAACACTGAACGCTTCTGCCTCGGCCGACTGGCTATTTATCTGATCTGAGCCAAAAGTAGTTCGTTTCCGCCCCTTTTGAAACTACCTTCCAAAGTAATCCTCGTAGCAGATTATAAAAATTACTCTCGTACTCCCGGAAGTCCATAGGTTCAAAAAATATCTTGGAATTTGGAAATCGATCGTACAGATTTTCTATAAGAATTTCCAAAATGTACTGGTTCCATGTGGGCGTGTCCTTTTACTAACTTTCCTCCGTGCTATCATTTCGCGAAGGCCAAGTGACGTAAGGCTTACATGCACTTTTTTCCCGTACAATAATTAGACGATTTTATGTTCTTAAACATTCTTGGCGTCTTCCAAAGTACATGATTTTGCATTTTATTGGAAATCATGCAGATTTCAAAACATTGCAGGGTCTCTCTGCTGCTATCTTGTCGTAATTCCGCTGGTTCATCATAGCTAGGGGAATTCCCTTCCTAACTCACTGGTTATTCGTCACTGCATGAGTCCTTTCTTGCAGCTGCATTATCTGATTTATTACGCCTGAATGACCTCGCACGTGCGTGTATAGTCATCTTATGATTCAAACTCTTGCAACAAGTTCCAAGATTGCGTTTCGTTTCAACATAATACTTCTTTTCTTGGCTTACAGCTCCAATCCTTAAGAAAAACAATGTTTCATTCTTAAATATTCTGGGTTCGATTCCTTGTGCCAGCTCAAAAGGGCCAGTACGTCCTAGAGGACTAAGTGTTAAAAGCACGAGACAAATAAGCACAACAAGAATTATCAATACAATATTTAACTTTATTACAGACTACCTTTTGATATACCAGTACTTTGTTTTCATAAGTCAGTCTGTTAAAAGCAAACCATTGTATTGCATTGTATTTTAAATATGTTTAAAGCCCACACACACACCTGCGTTGGCTGACAGAATTGCATGCTAACCTCAACATTTCTATAAAAAGAATATATATTGTGCCCTTGAGAAAAAGCAGTGTTTTAACAAGATCCTGTCTTCGGGGTCGCGTTCAGTTCTTGGTTACTTATACTAGAGCTCAAATATCAAACAACTTGCTTTCTTAGACTCAAGGTTCATCAAGTGTACTAAAATTATAAATGAGTGAAACAAGATTTAAAAAAACAATATTTAATGACTAAATAACATATAAAAATAACAATAAACTACCTCCCTGAGGTTACTCCCACAGAATTACATAAACAACACATGAAAATGACATGAATAAAATAAGTGGTCACAAATCCACTTCTCAACAAAACAACGTGGATAAGCAAGTCCACTGATCAAAGACAATGTGGATAATGAATCCACTGAATTTTAAATAACAAAAATTGGGATAATAATTTTCACTCTGCAAACATGTGTTCCAGTCCAGTCCCAAGGCCTGTGTCATTAATAATTACTGGCGACCTTACCAACTAGGTCCAGTTATACTGCCACCTGAAATCGCGTTTACATATCAATATCTCTCCAAGTCTTTCGGACTGGCAAGAAAACACATAATATTTCATACTGTCGTCCCTCGGGATTAGACAGCAGAAATTTTGGAACTGCGGCACGTCAGAGCGTCACAAGCGCTTCCCACAAGAAAGTTCCTATCACACACATGAATGACACACAATAGCCTGGACTGACCACCAAATAATCTACCCAGGTTTGGCGCTTAAGCTAGGTCCATAATTACGTGTCCACGACACTTCAAAATAATTAAATAAACACAAGAAAACCGAGCAAGCAGAATGCTTCTCGCAAAACATTGCAACAAGGCAATTTATCAACTATTTTCAAGTCATAAATCCCCCCCAGTTCTGTATTTAATCTAAATTAATTCGGTTCCGCTCCTGTCACTACGCTGACTTCCATAATGTATTGCTTAGCTGCAATACGCGAGCACTCATCACACGGCGTGTATGAAGCCCCGTACATTTAAAATCACGGCAAATAAACAAACAAATATTTACATTACGAGAAAATTACGTCACGTTGTCCCATGCATGAACATATGTGTCAGTAAGCAAAACAAAGCAAACTCTACATGAAAGACACACCAACAAAATATATTTACACACAAACAAAATATATCCCATGAATACCATAACCCAATTTGTCAAATAAAATACATTTTATTTAATACTCAATCCTCCAGTGACCAGCATCAGAACCAAATCACCCGACATTTCTCCTCTGAAATGTGCTTGGGTCATAGTTGCAATTTCTAGAGCGAAGTAGAACGGGTTCGATCTTCCTTCAAGTTGGGACGTCATCTTGATGCTTCAAAATAATACAAGTTAATAAAATCACAAGCAAATCTCCTGGTTAATTTTGCTTATTTGGTTACTAAATCTCGCCAAAAGTTCTAGAGCTAAAGGTGCGTAGATAACTTGTCCCTCAACTGTAGTTGGCACAAATACCTATAACACTGTATTTAGTACAAACAAACTTGCGTTGCACGCACACAACATAATATCAGACAAAGTTTTCTCAAATATGAAAATGTTTAAGTACCACACTTGGTACACAAAGTAACAGTCTCGTGTCGTCAGTTACTCGTCGTTCAGACATAGGTGTCCCCTCGGACACACAAAATAGGAATAATTACAGCATCTCGGAGATCACTATTTAAATGATTTTGGGCGACGTTTAGCTGGAAATTACTTTCCAAAATAATGACGTTATTGGCAAGCAACTTATGCCATTTGACTGCCTCACTTCACAGGTCACGATTCTGCCAAGATGCTCAAGATTCGATCGTAGATTATCCCACAGCTTAATTGCCGCTCAAATTAGATGAATGGCGTTCCCACGCCGCTTGACCGCCGAAAAATGTGTCGTCCTTCCTGATTCGTTGTTCAAAACTTCAAGTTCGTGGTTTTTATTTAATATACCTCCTAGTAGGCGTGGCTAAAGGTTCGTTCCCTCTCTAGTATCATACATATTTCCTTGTTCTTCGTCCTCAAGACAAAGCGAAGTGTCATAGCTATGAGTCACACCCATGCGGCTTCTGTTTCTATCGAGCACCTGCTCTCAACAGTCAAGTCTTGCTGAAATCCTTTAAAATTTCTCACAGCTGCTATCCAATGGTTAGAAAAACATTTGAAATAAATTAGTTGTGAGTGGATTAAAATTTGTATAAGCATTTATCGTACCAAGTCTTACTGCGCTCAGATGGTTAAATCGCGAGAAACGTCCTATGTTGGATTTGTGCTCAGCAGGTTATTGGAAGTCCCATAGATGAACTTATTATGTTCGTAGTGTATTGTCCTGGGGGGTATGTAGCTTGATTTGGGGTGGTTTCGTTTAAAAGACGATGTACTTGTCTGCAGGACAATAACTCGAGTGTAAGGAAGTGGGTGCGTGGTCTCTAATGAATGGAGCAGCAGCGGTGAGCCGGCTTGCTGATGAAGCTATTGCTGACGCGTGTTTACAAGGTTAAGTGCCATACAGCTAAGGCGACTGTCGTGGTGCAGTGGACTAGAGCTCGCCGGCTGAGAACTGGAGTTCGAACAAGGGGGGGGGGGGGGTTCAAGAAATACAAGAAAGCGGTCTAAAAGAATGTAAAGGATTTCATTAATGTAAGTGTGCAACTGTGCAAAGAATGAATGTGATGAATACAAGAATTAGGCTTGGAATGGAAAGGAATCACTAAGGACAACCGTTTATGAGTACAACTCACCTGAATGTAGAATGGTCGGAGGTCAGGCAGCACCTCGTCGTGTGGAAGACGACAGAGACCTCAGTTCCCGGTGTGGGGAGTATTTAAGGGAAACGTCAATGTTTGTATAATTTTTCAACGAATTCTTGTGCTAGATAGTGGGCAGCTACCTGTTTGGAAGTATGCCGTAAGGATGTTGTAAAATTACCACATGTGTGTGTCGTTGGTTTGTCAAGCTGAGTTTGTTTGCCATGACTGGACGTTTGCTGTTGATGGTTTCTCTGGGGCTGTGGCATGAAATGGGGTGAAGGGTCGTGAAGGAGGCCGATCGGAGGGTGGCCCGTAGAACAAGACCTCTCCTGGGTCGAATGATCGTCCTCGATCATTCTAAGAGTCATGGGGTGGTGCCATCTTCTCCATCTTCTTCCTCCTCTTCTGCTTCGCCTGTCCTGGTGTCTCCTGGGCGTGTAGGTGTGTAGGTTGTGTAGTTGTGGATGTATATGCTGTAGATGGTGGCGCGTTTGTGTGTACTCAGGTTGAGGGCAGGTGTGAAGGGAGGTACATTTATGTATATAGTGTGTGAATGATTGTGAGATGATGTTTACATGGTTTACATGGTTTTGCAATGGGTTATTTTACATGACAGTATAGATACAGTGATACAGTGGTATAGTGATACAATGATGGTTTTTATAGTGTATGACAATAATTGGCTGTATTCAAGCTTGTGATGATTATGGATGAGGTGATTTCAAATAATTTCTTTATTGTATGAGATGAGGGCATGTCATGACATTTACAGAGTTTATATACATGTGGACGGGTTATGTGTTGATGCAATATAATCATGTGTGGGCGTGTGTTTATGCTTAAGGATAACATACATCTATGGTGTCATCTTATGTTTATACTTATGCGCGCGCTACTTGGTCTTAGGAACTATGGCCATGCTATGTCTAACTTATGGTCTAATCGGTCGTACTTATGTCTAACTTATTAACTATGTGGCCACGCTATGTTAGGTTGAAAGCTTACCCTCTGTGGGTAGATAAGGTTTTCTTTTCTTCAACAGTGAGAAGCGTCATTTACAGACTATGTCATCTCTCACTGTTGGGTGTTTCGCCTCATTTGTGGCGTTTTTTCTTGTGTATCTGTTGCATGATGTGTGTGTGTAATTGTTTTGTCTAATATCCGACACCCCACATGCATCGGGCATTATCGTGTCGGTGTCCCCTTGGCAGGCGATGACCTGTGAAAGAAAATACTGTATTCTGCCAAGTCCATGTACTCCTGTCCTGCGGCTCATGCTTTCTGGATGTGAAATTTTAAAAAGTTTAAGACATATCTGTATATGGTGCAGCTGCTGGCCGTGTGATCTCTTTTGTTGCAACTTCTCATGTGTAAGTTCGATCTTATCGACGAAAGTGTTTACTGTGGTAACATAGCATGACTTGTTAACGAGTTTTGGACGCGCAGATCTTCTGGCAGAATTTTGCCATGTTTTTGAGTGGTAAATCTAGCGAATTTGAATATTGTGTTGTCGCTTTTTTATAATTTCCTAATAATTAATTTTACGAGTAGGTGTATATTACGCTGATGTTTTGTATACGGATGTTGTTCTAAATTAATCTTCACGCTTCTCCCTGCGGCATTGGGCGTCCCTCGTTCAGGGGTGGTACCTAACTTGTCTAACGGATGCACGCTATGCTTTGTAGTGTGGTGATGTGCCTAATATTACTTCGCTTCATCGGCATCTCATTTGAGGCATCCTAGGGCATTATTCATTTATTTATTCGGGCTCTAATACGCAGGGTTCTTGTTTGTGCGCAGGCATATATATGGCTTGTGTTACTATGTTGGGTGAGTCGAGCTCTTGCGAATTTTTATAATATTTATAGGCCTTACTTATATTCTAGGTTCGAAATGAGTGTATATGTTTGTGTGTGAAGGTGCATGTATGCCCATGTCCGATATTGTGAGCGAAATTAATTATCAGTAACATATTCTCCTTGATATCTTCAACAGTCCGCCAATGTTATGGTAATTTTTAGATGTCTCAGTTGTTGGCAATAAACGTCAGCAGTGATGGTTACACCTCGGGGAAGCAATTCGTCGTACAGCACACCATCGGTGTTCCACCAGATGCATAACATTATCTTTAGGGGATGCGCACAGGTCTTTGTACGGGGAGTTGCATGTTTGTTTGGACTTAACAATTCCTTTCTTCTCCTTATGTTAGCGTTAAGACACCATTTCTCGTCACCAGTAACGATACATCATAGGAATGGTCGATGTTGTTCACGAGCCAATCGATAACGAGCAAGCAGAGATGCGCATATGGCCACCCGCTGAATGTGTGATCTTGGCTTAGAGCATGCGGTACCCATACACCAGACTTTTGAACCTTACCTATTGAATGCAAATGTTGCACAATGGTGGAATGATCACAGTTCATCACATTTGCCAGTTCCCGTGTACACTGACGTGGATCATTGTGAGTTAATGCGTTTAAACGATCTTCATCAAATTCCGACGGCCTTCCTGAACGTGGGGAGTCACTAAGGTCAAAACGACCCACCGTAAAACGAGAAAATCACTTTCTTGCCATGCTCTATCCTATTGGCAACTCAAACTAACACTTGGGGCGCTGCGGTCGGTCTGGATAAGTAGGGTAAAAATACTCAATAACCCGCGTTTGATATGGAACACTTTTTATTTTTCGGTTATAATCAGTAAATGTGGTCCCTAAAATAATGACAGTGTTATTTTTAATTGTATATATGTATAACTGTGCGATACACGTGATCTAATTTGTGTGTTCCACTGGATTTTATGTGTCAATTGCATATTATCAAGCATCGGTTGTCTACCGGTATTTGTTTTTGAGCAGTTCGAGTCATGGCGCTGTTACGTTTATAAGCTACCGTATATTTGAGTTTGCTCACTGTACCATAGTCTTTAGAAATTATTTGCTGATTGGTACGGCGAAGGGATGAGTTTAACTTGTATTAAAACTCGGGGGAGACAGGAATTGCTTGATTTGGATGGTTAGCAGGTAGGTTTGGTGTTGAATATCGGACGGGTAGCAGGTTCTTGCAGAGTAGATATTTACCCTGCTAAGTCAAATTAGGCCTATATGACTCGTAGTGGAATGGCTCGGATATCGCAGAGCGAGGTGATGGCGGTTGGTAGGGTTATTGGAAATGAACTAGGGAGCGGGGAAGGATACCTGACTGATGAAGCTTGGCTGGTGTAGGCTTGGCTGTCTTGGTACGGCTTGGTTCGGCGAGACTGTGCTTGGCTGTCTAGGTGCGGCTTGGCTCGGCGTAACAGTGAATAACCCGTCCTGTCGTCAGTGTGTGTAGTGGTGAGTGGCCCAACCCGCTCCTGTTGACCGTATTTATTTGGTAGCGTCACCTTTCGGCTATTGCTATTTGCATATTTTGGAAAGTGATGAAAACTTATATCCGCAGCCCTCTTATACATCGACTTACAGCCGTCAACTGAGCAATATACTTTGCTTTTACTCATTTTGCACTCTATCAACGAGTGAAACTTATTACTTATGTATAAAGACACGAAGAATTTAACACGATCTGCTTACCAATACAAGAAACTATATACAAACAGTCACCACGTGACAAATGTACCCTACTTGGTAAGTTTCTCATTTTTACCGCTAGATGTCATATCAGATAGCTGGAGTTGCCAATAGCATTGTCCCTATACACGGCGCAAATGTTTCTGGCCGCCTCCGCTACTTTCGTCCCTCTATTGAATTCAAAGAGAAGAATATGTCGGAAATGTTCCAATTTCTCCACTTGGTACTCCATTTCTAGCGTCTACAGTTCCACCCAAAATCAGCAAACGACAAAACTTCGATATGTAAACTCAAGAACAAACATTGAACTTCAAAGCAACAATGACAGTCGATAAATAAAACCATAGCAACCGGAATACCAACAAGCAAAACAAAAACGCTACGGACTTATGCACCAACCTAATATTTTGGGCTTTTTTCCGTTCTCGTGAGATGCTGGAGAAAGAGCGCCGTGTTCCCATGCTAATATACCCTCACAGGTATCTTAGTATAGGTGGGCTGATCCTTTCTCGTGATCATTGCACTAGCCATTACAGCGTCATCACGCAGGGTGGGTCGATCTCCCAAATGTTGTATGACCTCTTACGGGCAACAAACGTAATCTGGATCACCTTCCATTAAGTCGTTACGTTTCATACAATGTGGGTTCCTCTTCCTGATTTTACTGGCTGGTCGGCTAGCGACGTCATAACTCAGCCTGGTCGATTCCTCAATGTTTGGGCTGACTGCCCCGAGTTCGCTGGTTGGCTAATTCCTTGAACTCCGTTCGTCTACCCTTGATCCCTCGTCATGGTAATGGTATAGTGTAAGCTTTGTATGATATATGTGAGTTATTTGTATTGTGATTTTCGTGTAGAGTGTGTGTAGGTAATTATGCGTACCGTGTGTATATTATGTAATTAGTTTAAGGTGTGTGATTTTTGGTTGCCTGCCCTCGGTCCTTCGGCATCTACCTCTCGGCTGCGTGCACTCGTAGGTTATATGTATATGGGTGGTTTAGGGAGGTAGGAGTAAAGCTGTGCTTGTCCCTTCTATTGGCCTAGCTGATTAAGCGACTATACATGTGCATAGTATTTTGGATCATTAGTTTGTTAGTTAGGCGTTTTGGTTTTGTTATTGGGTTAGTTGTTTGGATGGTTGGATGGTTAGTTTGTTACTTGGGTATTTGGCTTTGTTATGGGGTTGTTGGGGTAATTGACTATGCATTTCTATAGTATCTTGGATAGGTATTCCGCTAGTATTGTAGGTCCGCGCATTTAACCCGGCAGTGGTATCGCTAAGAAAAGTTACGCCAGTGGTATCGTGGGGTATGAGGTACCCAATAAAACAATGCTCTGTATGTAACATTTAATGAACAACATGAATATTATTAGTGGTATACATTGTCACTTGGAGCTTTATGAACGGCCACAATAAAGAACAGAAGAATACAAACTCATTGTCACGGACCAACAATGTCTTATATACAATAACACATTTCACTCAAGAAAAGAAACGGTTCATCTTTCTTCAATTCCCACGACCGGAATACATTCTGCACAGATGAGGTTTATGTGTTCCATACATAAGGATACATCACAAGTCGCACACCTATAACGAGATTTTCGGTCCTTGCCTCGGGGGCAGTAGTGACAGCGCCGCATTTTTGTTGTCTTTTTCGTGGCTGGCTCTCCAGCGCTGGGTGTCATGGAGCTACTTCTCTTCACTTTACTGGTCAATTCCCGTGGAAGGTTTGTCAAATGTTGTCTTTTATGGATCTGGCCTTCAACAAGCTGCAGGGAAAGATTTTTTAAAAATTTCCTCCACACAATCTCTTGCTTACAATTAGCCTCAAATATAATTTTTGCATTGATTCCTGCGACATTCAGTACTGAGAAAAATACTGTCAGAGGCCATCTTCTACTGTTCTTGGCAACGTTATAGGTTGCTGATAGCTCATCAACAACGTCTACACCACATTTAGTTAGGTTGTAGAAAGTATTCATTTCCGGTTTGGCCTTATCTCCTGTTGATGCATCAATACTGGCATCGTGATGCATTGTGGATAACAAAAGAACAACTTTACCCTTCTTAGGTACATAGGACACCAGCGTTGTGTTACCAGAGAACCCGAACACACTTGAATATTCACCTCTGTTTCTTGTGTTAAGAAATTCAGGAGCGATTTCTTTCTTATTCCTCCGTAAAATTCCTACCACAGTTATTCTGTACTCGTCTACCAATGTCTGAGCTAAGGTGTAGCTGGTAAACCAGTTGTCACACGTGAGATTCCTCCCTGAGTTTGCTATGGGGGCAATCATACGCTCTACCAGGTCGCTAACTTTGTTGCTTTGCTGGAATGGCCCTTCTGGTTGCTGGCCTACATAAATTTCAAGCTTTGCAGTGTAAAACATTCTTGCATCTACTAAAGCAAATATCTTGATGCCATATTTAGCGGGTTTATTGGACATATAAACTCGAGACGAGCACCGTCCTCTGAAAGCCTCCAATTTTTCATCTAGTGTCACATACTCCCCCACAGAGTAATGCTTTCCACAGTTACCGACAAATATTTCAAAAACTTCACGAATATGGGTCATTTTATCAATTTCTTTCCGTGCATCCCTTGTTTCGTGGTCATCGAATCTGAGGTGGCGTAGCAAAAATCGAAAACGGTTTAGAGACATGACGCTCCTGAAGATTTCTACGACAGTTCCATCAGTTGTCCACAATTCTTCCAAATTTACATGATTGGCCCTCTTTGTACCAGCTAGATAAAGAAGACCAATCACTGCCATTATTTCACATTCATCTGTATCTCGTGCCACTGACTGACTAGCCCCATAACTCTCCCTTATTTTCATTATTCTTTTATTAGTGCAGGTAACAATTCGTCCAACTAAACCCGGTGAAATAAAAAGGGAAAAACACTCCAATGGAGTTTTTGCATTTTGGCGTCTCCTACAACGCCTGGTAAGTGAGTTATAATATTGTGCCTACGCGTTCGAACATTGGGCAGAGGACACACTTTTTTCCACTTAGTCACACCATCTCTCCCTTGAAAATAGTTTGTAGAATGATTTTCCGATTCAATTTCCGACTCGACAGCTTCTAATTCTGAGTCACTATTATGATCGCTTGTATATACAAAATCCTCTTCTGAATCTGAATTCGAATCAATAGCTTCCTCTTCTTCCTCCAGCCACTTCGCGATTCGGTTTGTATGTTCAGCATGGAGATCCATCTACAGTTTGGAAAAAAAAAAGGAAATAACTGTGTGAAATTATTGAAGCGGTAAGTGGCTGTAATTACCAAATTCCATATCCAAATATGCGCTTTAATTATAAAATTCCCATGTTTTCTTCCCCCCGCCCCTTTAACAATCATGTACAATTCAGTAAAACCTTAGGAGCAGATGACCTCGTAGTTCCACCCCTGAAAACAACAATAACTAACTAACTAACTCAGTAAAACCTTACCTTGCATTGTCCTGTTTTCCAAACGCGAGTGGTATCGTGGGGTGTGAGATGCCCAGCGCACTTTCAGACTAGTCACCAAGAGATCTGACTTGAAACTAACTGTTCAGAATGTGATTAATACCTTCCCAAGGTCACTACCTGCAGATACACAAGTCATGAACCAAGTATATCACACCCTCTGTTAGAAACAAACAGAACTATTACCACCTGGGTACGTCACACACCCCACGATACCACTGCCGGGTTAAAGGAGCGCTCGGCCTCACGTGATTATTGCCGGCCTGACGTCATGTGTAAACTGCTGTGGGAGAGATATGTTGCACTGCTCGGCTGGGTGTGGTGGGGTTATCGTAATTCAAGATGGCGGCGACTGGCAGCCGTCATGCATATCGCTCGTGACGTGCTATGCTGAGCCAGTTGTGGCCTCGCATGTATATTGGTGCCCAGGCGGCTTAGTTTAATGCCTGCGTGCCTGGGTGCTGATGACAGTTATAACGTGTCCGCTAATTATTGGCATGCGTTACAATTAAATTGCTACTTCTAGTTTTGGAAATGATATTAATAATAATAATAATAATAATAATAATAATAATAATAATGCTACTTCTTCTTTATGTGCCATCTCCTCTCAGGAGGTTGGCAACCATCATAGAGACTCTTGCTTTAGATGATGCAGCACGAAACAACTCAATAGTGGAGCATTTGAACCAAGTTTTCAGATTATCGATCCAAGAAATGCGTCTTCTTCCTGGTCTTCTTGTAGCTTCCTTGAATGACCAGCTGCAGCAGATGATATTTCTCTCCTCTCATCACATGACCCAGATACTGCAGTTTTCTAATTTTGACAGTATTTAATATTTCCTTTCTCTTTCCCAGCCGCCTCATCACCTCATCGCTGGTGACCTTTTCTTTCCAACTCAGCCTCAGTATCCTTCTGTACGTCCATAGCCCAAGTGCCTCGAATCTGTCCATTTCTCGTTTCTTTATGGTCCAGGTCTCAACTGCATAGAACAAAATGGAGAAGATATAACATCTCAGAAGTCTAATTTTTAGATGTAAATTAAGGTCTCTGCTGCAGAACACTCTCCTCATTTAATTGAATGTATTTCTGGTTTGACCGATCCTGGACTTAATCTCCCCAGTACAGTCAATGAAACAGTTCACATTTGTTCCTAAATACTTGTACTTTGTCACTTGCTGTACTGTCTCCCCATTGATTATCAAGCTCTCGTGATGTTGTGTTCGTGATACTACCATAAAACGTGTCTTACTGACATTAAGTGTTAATCCCCATTGTTCACTTGCCTCCACGACTTTGTTAGTCAGTCGCTGTAAATCTTGTAGACCTTCCGCGAATAACAGCGTGTCATCTGCAAATCTTAAGTTGTTTATTATTTTTCCATTAACTTTAATTCCTGCTGTTTCTTCGTCTAAATCTGCTTGTAATATTTCTTCTGAGTATTGATTGAACAACATAGGAGACAAGACACAACCTTGTATAACACCACGTTTTATTTCCACCTCTTCAGATAGCTCCCTACCTTCCTTTATGACCGCAGTCTGTTTGTAATAAATATTGCTGATGATTCTAATGTCCTTCATAACCAAGTTCTTCTTCTGGAGCATTTGGATGAGGCAATCATGACGAACTTTGTCGAAAGCTTTATTATAATCCAAAAAAGCAGACATACATAGATTGATTCACATCTGAACATCTCTGTGCCAGCACATTGAAGGTAAACAGGGCTTCTCTTGTTCCTAGTGCATTTCTGAAACCTAATTGTGTTTCACTGATATCTTGTTCCAATTTTTTTAAGATCCTACGATTGATAACTTTCAGGAATATTGTTAGAGTATGAATCATGAGACTGATTGTTCTATGATCGCCGCATTGCTGATGATTCTAATGTCCTTCATAACCAAGTTCTTCTTCTGGAGCATTTGGATGAGGCAATCATGACGAACTTTGTCGAAAGCTTTATTATAATCCAAAAAAGCAGACATACATAGATTGATTCACATCTGAACATCTCTGTGCCAGCACATTGAAGGTAAACAGGGCTTCTCTTGTTCCTAGTGCATTTCTGAAACCTAATTGTGTTTCACTGATATCTTGTTCCAATTTTTTTAAGATCCTACGATTGATAACTTTCAGGAATATTGTTAGAGTATGAATCATGAGACTGATTGTTCTATGATCGCCGCATTGCTGATGATTCTAATGTCCTTCATAACCAAGTTCTTCTTCTGGAGCATTTGGATGAGGCAATCATGACGAACTTTGTCGAAAGCTTTTACCCTTTTCGGCAATGTAACAAATATAGACGGTAGCCATTCATGAGGAATGACTCCTGTGTTGTAGATTGAATTATACAAATCTACTAAGACATCTAAATGTTCTTCATTAATGAGTTTCAGTATGTCAGCTGTTATGAGATCAGGACCAGGGGTTTATTATTTTTTGACAACTTTATAGCGTGTATTACTTCTTCTTTTGTTATATCTGGTCCATTTTCGACATCTATATCTTCACTAGCATATGGTTCTTTCCTATCATCTTCACACAGTTCTTCTATATATTCCTTCCATCTCTCAAGTTTTTCTTTATTACCAATAATGACGTCTCCATTTTTGTCAAGCAATATACTCCCTTTCCGTATCTTATTGATACCAGTTAGTTCTTTGACTTTCTTATGGATATTGAAATTGTCGTTTTTTGAAATGAAGTCTTCAATCTCTGTGCATCTTTCTGTGTACCATATCTCCTTTGCTAACCGTATCGTCCTTCTTATTTCTGCATGTGTACTCCTGTAAAGATCGTCATCTTGGTTTTTACAGAGCCTACTCTTTTCCATCAATTGTATTATTTCATCAGTCATCCAAGTCTTTTTATGCACTGTTTTACCATCTTTCAGCATCTCTTGACTTGTATGCTGGAGTAGTCCCTTGAAGGATTTCCATTTGTCATTAACATCACTGAAGAATTTTTTCTCTTCTTTAGAGAGCTCTTCATTGATTCGTTCTGTAATTTGTTCTCTCACTATAGGATCTTGAAGTTGTGAGATGCATAGCATATCCTTATTTTGTTGTGGTAATATTTTCTTAAGCTTTATTTCGAATCTAGCCACAAGTGGATTGCGGTCTGAGGCCACATCTGCTCCCGGATAAGTTATCACTGCCTTGATGGCATTCCTATAGCGTTATCTCCAGGTGCTTTCCAGGTGTACAATTTTCTTTCTGGTAGTTTATAGAAAGTGTTTGTAACAACTAATTCATTGTCCTCACAATACTGTGCCAGGATTTCTCCCCGTTCATTTCGTGATCCCAGACCAAAATATCCTATTAAGTCACCTTCACGTCACTTGCCAATTCTTGCGTTGAAATCGCCCATGATGATTGTGATGTCTCTAGATTTTGTGGTACTCAATACTTGCTCAATTTATTTATAGAACTGCTGCAACTCTGCTTCATTCTTGTCAGCAGTTGGAGCATAGACTTGTATAATGTTAACTTTTGCTCTTTTTGTTTGTGGTTGTAAAGCGATTACCCTGTCGGAGATTGGCAAAAAACTTGTCACACACTGACTCGTGATTTTGTCAACAATAATAGCGACTCCATTCCAGTGATAATTATCATCATTACCATCTCCCACAAGTCCAACCCCTCCACCACGTGGTGGGAGACGGGCAACGGCATGAAGTAGAGGATTGCCTGTAGGGGTGAAGTACAGTGGGGACTTCGTATGCCCCGGGACCGCTACGGTAGCTGTGAAGGCCCTATAGGAACCCTGAAAAGTGACGGCTGACGGGGCTCTGGTGAAGCTACGATAGGCCTAGCAAGCCAGTAGTGGATATTATATTTGCTTTCAAAACAGGAACAGGCCTCGGAAAGGACGGATGCAAACGACGACGACCCGGATATGTTAATGAACTACGAGTTGGCACGTTAAACATTCAAACACTGACGGGAAAGGTAAAGGAGATTGTAGATGTGATGGAGAGAAGAAAACTGGATGTACTGGGCTTAGCAGAAACAATATGGAAAGGAGAAGGTCGCAGAGAACTGAGGAAAGGGTACCGGTTGTACTGGAGTGGGAACAGTGAAGGAAGGAGCAGCGGAGTAGGAATAGTTGTGAGAGATGGAATGAAGGAAGAGGTAAAGGGAATAAGTGACAGGATCATGAAGATCAGAGTAACTGTAAAGGGAAGAAGCCTGGAGATAGCCCAGGTATATGCCCCTCAAGTTGGATATACAGCTCAAGAGAAGGAAGACTTTGAGGAGGAGATACAACAGCAGTTGAATGGTCAGAGCATCATTGTCATGGGAGATTTGAATGCACATGTAGGAAGTGAAAGGCAAGGATATGAAAATGTAATGGGAGCAGAAGGATGGGGCAGCAGGAATGAAGAAGGGTGAAAGTTGCTGGATTTTTGCAAGAGAAACGGTTTAGTGGTAGGCAACTCCTGGTTCCGGAAGAAAGAAAGCCACAAGGTAACGTGGTACAGCAGTGATTTAACAAAGAAATCTTTGGTAGATTACATGCTGTACGACTGGGAAATGAAGAGAAGTGTCAGAGATATAAAGGTAATACCATCAGAGGCCTTAGAGAGCGACCACAGAATACTTGTAATGAACCTGGGAGTTGTTAAGGATAGTAAGAGGACAGAGTACCAGGAAAGGAGAATCAAAGTATGGAAACTCAAGGAAGAGGAACTCAAGGAAGAATTCCAGAAGATAATAGGGGAAAGGATGCCAACAGACAATCCTAAAACAGGGGAAGAGGAATGGAAGCATTTCAAAAACACAATGGTGGAAGCTGTAGTGGCAGTATGTGGAAGAACAAGCAACAGAAAGCGGTGTAAAGAGACACCATGGTGGAATGAGAGAGTAAAAGAAGCTGTGGGAAGGAAGAACAAGGCTTTCAGAGTGTGGTTCCAGGAAAGAACTGATCTGGCAAGGGAAGATTATAAGATAAAGAAGAAAGAAGCAAACAAGATTGTCGCAGAGGAGAGGAAGAAGTGGATGGTAAAGTGGACAGAGATGATGGAGGAAGACAGCAGAGGAAATAAGAAAGTACTTAATGGGATGGTCAAAAGTAAGAGAAGACGTGTGCGAGAGGATGTGGTAATGATGGACAAAAACGGAAATGAGGTACACAACAAAGAGGCCCTCAAGACCGTGTGGAAAGAGTACTTTGAGGATTTGCTGAATCCAAATGGTCATAGGGAGGAAGTCAATGTATTGGAAGATGGAGAAGACAACACAGGAATGGAAAAGGACCTGACTTGAAGAGAACTGGAGATGGCTGTAGACAAGATGAAAGGAGGAAGGGCACCGGGTGTGGATGAAGTGAGTGTTGAAATGGTGAAGGCAGCAGGGGAGGTTGGGAAACAGTGGCTGTACCGTGTGATGAGGGTGATATGGAAGGAGAAAAAGACCCCAGAATATTGGAAGAAAGGATTAATTGTCCAAATATTTAAGAAAGGAAGCAGAAAGGAGTGCAGAAATTACAGGGGAGTCACACTCATACCTCACTGTGCCAAGATATATGAAAATATATTAGAAAGTAGAATACGAGCCGAAGTGGAGAGAAAATTGAGAGAGGAGCAGTATGGGTTCAGGCCTGGGAGATCAACAGTGGATCTCATATTTTCAGTGAGACAGCTTCAGGAACACCACTACGAATTTGGAGAGGATCTGTTGATGGCCTTTCTGGACATCGAAAAGGCATATGATAGTGTGTGTAGGGAGAAGGTTTGGAAAGCAATGGAAAACATGGGAGTGGAAAAAGGGACTGTAGGCAGAGTGAAGGAGATGTATTGTGGAAGTGTGAGTTGTGTGAAAGTTGGAGGGGAAAGAACAGACTGGTTCAGACAAATGAGTGGCCTGAAACAGGGTAGTGCGCTGTCACCCCTTCTCTTTATTGTGGTTATGGACGAGGTAATGACACAGATAGCAGGAAAGATAGGAGAAGATAAGATGAAAGCAATGGTGTTTGCAGATGATCTAATGGTCTGGGGAAACAAGGAGGAGGAAATTCAGGAGCAACTGAAGGCTTGGGAAGAAACAGTGGGAGAGTACGGATGGAAGTTCAACATCAGTAAATGTGAGATCCTGTTAACGACCAGGAAAAACGACAGACCAATGAGTGGGATAACACTTGGAGGTGGACATCTGAAGAAGGTGGAAAGTCTCAAGTACTTGGGAAGTATAGTGGAGGAAAATGGGAGAAATGACAAAGAGATTACGGAACGTGGCAGACAGGGAGAAGCATTTCTGAGAAGCATTAGGAGCTTAGTGTGGAATAAAGATGTCCCACAAAAAAGCAAGGAAGTGTTATACAGAAGCTACTATGTCCCGATACTGACCTATGCTTCATAAACGTGGACAATGAAGAAAAGAGACATAAGCAGAATACAGGCAGGTGAAATGAAGTTCCTGCGAAGTAGGATCGGAGTAACAAGAAGAGAAAGGGTGAGGAATGAAAAGGTCAAGGAAATGGTGAAAGAGGAGCCCTTGCAAGGTAGGATTGAGACATCAAGACTGAGGTGGTATGGACACTTAAAGAGAATGGATGAGAAGAAGATTCCCAAGAGGATACATGAGATGCAGATGCTGACGAAACGACCAAGGGGAAGGCCAAGAGATAGATGGCTGAAAGGCGTGGAGGAATGTGTCAAGAAGAGAGGCGAGGACTGGACCAGAGTGACAGTGGAGAGGTGGTGGGAAGAAAGAACTAAGTGGCGAGGCTTATGTTCCAAACAGACCCAGCCTGGGGCTGGAAACTGTACAAGATGATGATGATGATGATGACCAGAGTAACATATCTTCATTTTGTTGCTATGCATTTCACCTGGGCTAGGCCATCTTGTTTCACTTAGTCCCAATATGTTTATCTTGAGTCGCTGCATTTCTTGGATCACGTTCCGCAACTTTCCTGACTCATATAATGATTTCACATCCCACGAACCTATATTCATATTTCTCATAGCTCTTTTCGTCGTATTCCCTCCCGGAGCTCCGAATGAGGGAATTGAAACTCCGGAACATTTTACTTTGAAACCAGCCATGATAGTAATACTGGATCATGATTATTTGCCGTGTTTCTGTCTTCGCACTCCATTCCTTCTTATATCTTAGTGTGGGATATGTTGTTTGCTAGTTAATAACAATACATGTTGGTTTTGTGTTGTTGCGCTTCTTAAACATTAATAATTGACTTGTAATCTAACTTCTTCTGGGCATTATTCCCTGGCATATCACTTCTTATGCTTAAACTTCTCTACGATGCACTTATTACTTCCTCTTTAGTGTGATTCCTTGTGTAAATAGTAATAGTGCCCTTCATCTCCTTAAAGTAATAATGATGATCATAATAATGATGGTCCTGTTAATAATAATAATAACCATGTAGCAATAATAACAATAATAACAATAATAAGAAAGTGTCAATGATAACAATGATCATATTAAGGATAATTTTTCTAGTTTGCTAGGGAACTAATGGTCCTGCCTTGTATAACTGCCTTTGTTTGTAGGGAAACTGTTTGATCTCTCCTCGACAATAACAATGCTTATTTAGCAAAATATTCCGTGTCGAGAAAAATTGGCAGGTTTTCTCTATTTACTTTCTGTACCTAAGGGAAAGTGTAAGTACTTCTGTTTGCACTGTAGGGCTCTTCGCTGTGTTCCGTTTATAACTTTTCCTACTTGAATTAATGCATTATTGGTTACTGCGCTGCTGTTCTTAAATCGTGTTGCCCTGGGCTTATTGTTAATTTGGGGTTGTGTTTAAGTCTAACGCCCTTGGAGTGGCTTGGTTGCTTGTGTGTGTGTATCATTTGTGTTAATTTGCGTTATAGAATCCCCGTATATTTGTTTCGTTATTGGCTTTCACAGTGTATGGTATATTGGGTAGTTCCGCGTTTCCCCCTATGTACTTCGGGAAAGTGTGAGCCCTTGTTTCTAACTGGAAATGTTAAAAATTGCTGTGTTACGCTTAAGTGTTCTTATTGTGTTAGTTAGCCCTTATGTTGGCGATATGTTACGTATACTTGGGTGTGTGTTCATCCCATATTCTGTTTTCCGTTTCCCTTGTACTGTTATTGCACCCGCGTGATGTTTCATGTTGTTTAATGTCCGTGCCCAGTGCGCGATTTTGTTATTTGTGGCTTATTGTTGCGCTCGATTGTTGTGTTCATTGTTAGGGATGTCAATAATGGAAGATTTGCTCGCTATGCTTTCTTACACTATCTCCGTGTGGAATTGTGTTCCTGCTGACTTCCCTGTGTATTTGGCTTTGTGTCCCGTGTATTAGCTAGTATTTCCGTGGTTTTGCACTTGTGCTACGGTGGTTTGAATTATGTGAATCTGTTTGTGTTCGTGTGCAGCCTTTTAGGTTCATATTTGTCAGTGTGCGATGTAGTATTTGCGTTATTGGGTGTGCTCTTATTATCCAGGGTTGGGTAAGGGTGGGGGTCGCCTAGCTAAATTAATCTATCAGGATTCTGGGATATTGTCCCATCCGCATAAACGAGGTGCATGGGCGTCGTCGTGGGCTAAACTATCTCTCGAGTAATGGGCAATGGCTCAACACATTCTTGAAGTTCAGGATGGCCCCGAGCTACTCTCCTATCGATTGGAAAAATGAGGAGTAACCCCGCACATACCTCTGTGAGAGGTAGGCTCCAATCTCGTAGACTAAGGGCGTTTGGATGGATACCTGGATTGGCACTGCCCTGAACGACAAGTACTATTCATTGTGCCTCTGTGTGTTTTGTAGGCTGTGGCTATTATACATTGCCTCCACATATTAGATTGTGTCATCATCTTTTCGGATGTCTAAACACGTCTTTGTTTATGTATATTCGTGTTAAAATGCCTTTGTGAGTGTGTGTATACTTTCGACAGCATGTTGCCATCTTGGGAGTGGCTAAACACGGTTCCGTATGTATTAAAATGTGTATGAATGTCTGCGTTATTATGTACATGCATTTGAAAAATGTATTTCGGAGGTGTTTGTATTCGTTTTGGAGCGAGCCTATCTTTTCTGGATGTTGGCCGCATGTGGCGTTTTTTTTGTGGGGGGGGGGGGGGGGGGGAACCTTGTTGTAGCAGCTCTGAAGTACTGCAGCGTATGTGTGTGTTCACCTTTTTGACGCGTGCCTAGCTGGTGCTATGCTGAGTCGGGTTTCTACTTCCGCTCGTAGTTAAGTAACTTGTGTCGGCTTGTGGATTGTCTTATCTGCTGCAATACCTGCCTGCTACTCATGTGTATGCACTTCGCAGAGTCTGTAGCGAGTCTGAATATGAATGCTAACCCGTTTCCCCTGTTGGATATTCTGTGCATTTATATGTTTTCGGGTAAGTATCCCGTGTATCAATGTATTTACTGGTTTCCTATTATTGTTCCTAACGTGTCTTCCTATGTATGTGTGGAATCTTCCCCCGTGTGCTTGGGTGTGCAAATGCAAATTAGTGTTGTTTGTTGGTACCCAACTATAATGGTTAATGATCACTGGGTTCGGTACAAAGTATACATATACAACATACATATAGAACACATTATTATAAATTAATCTACTGCACAATGGTATTGTTTCTATGGTATCCTCTCTGCACCTCTATGGAAAGGGATATTCATGTGTGTTAATTTTTAATATATACATATATGGACGTCGCCGTATGTTTGGGGCTGTATCTTGTTATTTCTAACTTGTGTAATTGTGTTGTATGGGATTTGGGTTCAGGGTGGGTGATCTACTTAGAACCGAGCAGAACCTGTTCTGTCTTTGGTTCCACTTCCGGCGTGCGTGCCTAATGTACCTAATAGCTGTGTGAGTGTGAGTCTAGTGGTGGGGTAGTTTGCTTGTGTAATTGCTTGGCAGCGGGAAAGTCATCAGGACCTGAGTTAAACCTGTTCTGTCTTAGGTTTTAACTCCGCGCTGTTGCCGAATTTGTGTGTATGATTTTTAAGGGCTAGGCGGGAGGGTATTTAATTTCTTTACTTGCTTAGCTGCGATAGCTAGGGGTGGTGCTTCGAGGAGCTGAGTTTTCTTTTACTCGCTTGACTATTGGGAGGTTCGTCAGGAACGAGCTGAACTGTACTATCACCAGTTCAACCCCGGTACTATTGGCACCCTGTGTGACAGCAGCGACCGGGCGCCTCTACCAATTTGTATTTTGGTGGGGCGTCTTTAGCCAATTATGTTTCTGGTGTTAAGGGTAGGTTTACTTGCTTGGCAAGGGAGAGGCGGTTCCACCTGGGATCGGTTGAGTCGTTTGAAATGACTCAATCCCGGGGCCTCCACCAATTTGTATTGTCCCGGGGGTTAGATAGCTCGATTTGGGGGTGGTTTCGTCTAAAGGATGACGTACTTGTCTGCAGGACAATAACTCGAGTGTAAGGAAGTGGGTGCGTGGTCTCTAATGAATGGAGCGAGCAGCGGCGACCCGGCCGTGCTGATGAAGCTATTGCTGACGCGTGTTTACAAGGTTAAATGACAGACAGCTAAGGCGACCATCGTGGTGCAGCGGACTAAAGCTCGCTGGCTGAGAACCGGAGTTGGAACAAGGGGGGTTTCAAGAAATACAAGAAAGCAGTCTAAAAGAATGTAAAGGATTTCATTAATGTAAGTGTGCAACTGTGCAAAGGACGAATGTGATGAATGTAAGAATTAGACTTGGAATGGAAAGGAATCACTAAGGACAACCTTTTATGAGTACAACTCACCGGACTGATGAACGGTCGGACGTCAGGCAGCACCTCGGTGTGTGGAAGACGACAGAGACCTCAGATCCTGGTGTGGGGAGTATTTAAGGGAAACGTCAATGTTTGTACAATTTTGGTCAGCGAATTCTTGTGCTAGATAGTAGGCAGCTACCTATTTGGAATTATGTTGTAAGGATTACCACATGTGTGTGTGGTTGGTTTGTCATGCTGAGTGTGTTTTCCATGACTAGACGTTTGCTGTTGTTGGTTTCTCTGGTGTTGTGGCGTGAAATGCGGTGAAGGGTCGTGAAAGGGCCGATAGGGGGTGGCCCTGCCCTGTGGGATGCTCAGGGTAGAACAATAGCCACTATCAACATACAAAATTTAGTTTGATTGCTATCATAGATTAATATAATTATATTGAGAACCGTCTAAATATTGAGGATGGTCGCCATGTTGGTTTCTTATATACGTAGACCATAGAGTTTTGTTCTATTAGATGAAGATTTTTGCGTAGGCTCATTATTCAGACGTTCATTTCGATCACATGATTAAAACACAAGAACTAAAAACATAAGTTATGTGAACAATTGAACTAAACTAGATGCCAGTGCATTGCAAAGTGTATAAACATTTACCGCGCAAAGTTCATTGCGTTTGGATGGTTACACCGCCAGAAAATTCTATTTTGAAAGTTTCAACTTCGCATGGCTGCCATGTTCGATTTGTAGTTTGGAAAGTCGCATAGGTAAACTTCTAGTAACGCCCTTTATTACTGTACAAAATTTCAGGGTGATAATAGTAATAGTTTCGGAGATATATAATGCCGGTGAAATATTTCGCACAGCCGCCATGTTGGATTGGTGAGACGTAATATAATTTGAAGGGCACGTTCGGGGTCGGCCAAAATCTTACTATGACCTTACCGAGTTTCATTGAAATCGCTCCAGACGTTTAGAAGTTATTAGGGGGGGACACAAGCGCGGACGCTCACACACATACACACACACGGACAAAAGGTGATCTCATGAGCCCTTTTTAGCCTATTTTCATTTTCAATTTTCCTACCTCAACGGATAATAATTTATTGCGATCGTCATCCCAGTTTATATCAAACCTTAAAATCGTAATCACGTCGATTTTTTACACATTTAGTGTAATTTCAAATATATTTTTTATCCTGCATGCATTGCCATTACTGAATGGCCTTCTGAGGGAAGTAGGTCTACGTATTTTTTACCTGTGTCGTGGTCAGGTTGCTCTTCATCATCAGTAAGTCTGTCAAGTAGCCTGCAAGTGGGGATGCGAGGGTTGCGATGACGTACGGTAGAGCCGACCAAATACCCGCCTGCTCGATGTTGAAGTTCAGGACCTCTGTCAACACAAATAGAACACAGATATTTTCATAACTTTATTTGCTTTTTAGTCGGTCAACACGCTTTTGCCCAATTCGATTAGGCGGTGAAACTACCGTGTATATATATACATCGTTACAAGGGAAATTGAATGGAGAGAGTTAACAATATACAGGCTGATTCATAATTCCTATTATAAACTTTTGGGGGTTGTAGAGGGGACTAAGTGGATCATATTTGATTAGGATCCCTTGTCCGGACATGTATCGTTTCGATAGCAAATCAGTTTGACTCGATTGCTCATCTCCCACTTCACTACAGATACGTATGCACTACAAGAGTTGTTCCACGTAGTGACCCTCCTGTTCATTACACAACGTGTACCTGCGCAGCATGTTGTCATACACACGCCCCTCGAGACCTGGTGTGTGTTCAATAATGTGCGCTGCTGCCATAACGCGTGCAACAAGATCCTCTTCCGACTCGACAGGAGTCTCATAAACAAGGTTCTTCATGTGGCACCACAGGAAAAAGTCGAGGGGAGTTAAATCTGGCGATCGTGGTGGCCACAAAATTGGGCCACCTCGACCTATCCATCTTTCCCCGAATGTTTCGTCGATTTATTTATTTATTCGTGTCAGAAGTACAAAGAATGTGTTGAACAGACGACTTCAAACAGTTTCTGCCCAGAACTTAGCCACTTCGATACCACTTGAATTAGCTTCAGTCAAGTCATTGATTGTGCAGCTGTACGGGCACAATGGACAGGAGAAGAGGTGTTGTGTTGTCTGGGTTGCGCCACAATCACACAGGACTGTCTTGGTCGGAAAATGCCACTTATATAAGTTGTCCCTGGATCTTGCAACTTCCTTCCGCCGTCTGTTCAGGGACTTCCAGATTAGCCATTTCTCTGTGTGACCAGGAGGTAGAGATTCCTTTGGTTCCATCCATTCAGACAAAATGCTGGTCCTCTCCTTCCACACGGCAACTCGAGCAGTTGCTGCTGTTCCTAGTAAAGGTTGAGTAGTTATAAGGAAGCTCTTTCCCGATTTTAATCTCCTCTCAGCAGGTCGATATCCGAAGAGTGGGTGTGAGGTCATAGCAGATGATTTACTTCTTTCGTTGTTTGCAGCCACTTCTCTTCTGATGAGAGTTGGCCTCAAGCAATCTGTGATAATCCTGCAGCTCTCATTTAAGGCTACATCCACCTGCTTTGAATGGGCTGATTTGTACCACACAGGACTGGCATATTCTCCTGCTGAATAGCAAAAGGCCAATGCTGTAGTCCTTAACGTTTGGGGATGGGTGCCCCAGTTAGTCCCTACCAGTCTACGGAGGAGGCTGTTCCTCGAAGAGATCTTCTGTTTTAGCTTAAAGCACTGCTCCTTGTATGTGAGTGTACGGTCCAAGGTGACACCTGGATATCTGGGATGGAAGCAATGATCCAATAACAAACCATTCTAGAGTACTTCAAGTTTCCGTCTAGATTGTTGATGTTTCAGGTGGAAGGCACATACTTGAGTCTTATTAGGATTGGGCATGAGTTGGTTCCTTTCATACTGAGCCCGTGGGAGCTCATGGCTCGGTGATATTAGTTGGAACTATGGGGAACAAGTCATGTTTGTGAAACAGAACGCGCCCTGTTACAGCGCGGGACATACAGGAAGATATGGGAGTTGTCTTGGCTCTGGACACTCACCTGAATATTTTATTCTGAGCACAAGTATTACCTATTTTGCATTTAAAAGTCTCAGATCATACCATTATGTAATACTGCTTCAAGGAAACATTTCGATGTTTACCGCATTTTTGTTATAAGGTAAAAGGTAATAGCACCGTAAATTGGCGGGAGGAAATGGGAGGAAACGACTCAACTTTTGACTCTGCACGAAGCAGAGAGACCGACACTCATGTCTCTTACTGTTTGACAGCCGTCGTGAATAGACGTGCTGGGATAGACCGTCCTGTGAGACGAGGAAATATTCAAAGTCCACCGTGTAGGTGATGAACAATTTGTGTATCCGACTACGTCGATGTATATGTATTACTTTTGCACGAATGTGTGCTGTGCGACGTTGCGAAAAGTATTTATTTAATTGTGAGTGGAAAGGTGCAATTCACGTCCGAGCGACGACCACCAAATGCTACGTCCATGAGGTGGAGATAAAATCCACAATCATCTGTGAGAGATTAAGTGTGAAATTAATTTAATGGTGATAATTGTTACCAGTGATATTCTGTGGAAATGCACATGTCAAGTGCGATATTTTTGTAACAATTGTGTCGGATATTTTTGTGTAACACCACATTTCCATTGTGAACGCCATGCTGCATGTTACACGAGGGTGATAAAATACATTAAATCAGACATGATCACTAAACCATCCATCAGAGTAAAAGTGCTTCATTTTACTACATATAACGCCGCACTTTATGTGTGAATTTTTCGCCAGTTCAGTGCGATATTTGTGGATGTGTAAAAAACGTATTCAAATCAGAGATTGCTGACAACGCATGTCTATTAAATGCAGTGAAGCAGACAGTGAATGGCCATTTGTTGAAAGTCTGCACTATAAAGCCAGTGATTTGCTATACTGTTATACTGTGCTTAACTTCAAATCAGTGGAAAATACTTTTGATAATTTTACGATGTACTTGAACGTCCACCACGTGTACGCTATTATTACAACGCCCATGATGACCAGTATCATGGAGTAGACACCATGATGTGAGGAATATTTCGATAAGGAGGAGGACTAATCTACAACCATGGCAGGAGGATCAACGAACACCAACCTGGATGTAGAGATCCATGGTACACTCAACCCTACCGTTGACCATGAGGAGGAGATCTTTACTCGAGAGACGAGAAGCCGATGGAGAGGAATGGAGTGGTATAAGTTCGATGTCCGAGCAGGTTCATGGAAGATTGCCAACCATCCTGAATCTCTGTTACACCATACTGTTGGAACATTCGATTATGGTGACTTCTGAGTGAGTCAAATCTTTTCTTTTGTACGGGTTTATCTGTGGTGGTAGATTATAGATTGTAGAATGTACACATTAACCGAACTTGTGACACCAGTCAGGCAGGGATTTCTTGTAGTTAGTTTAATTATGTTTTATTTCAGTGGATGAGTTAGTCACCAGAGTGTTTGGTGAAAATAAAAGTGTTCGCAGGATTTTTGTCCTAATTTTGGTTAGGGAGACCTCAAATCGCTTTGATTTGATTTGGTCAGTCCTTCACATGGACTAGATTAGGAATTTGGATTAATGGACAACCATTATTCGGTTATTTTTCCTGACCCCTGTTTGCGAACCTCTCTTTTACGCCACTGTCAGTTTTTTGAGCTATTTGAGCCTCGTATCATTTTCTTGATCGACAGAAGTCATGACCTTTTGAATGGATTTATTTAAGCTTTAATGTGAGCTTTGATGCCACAACAGTTCTGAGGAGAACTATATTTGGGAGCATTATTGTAGATGCCAACCCAGCATCAAACCCGATGCCATTGTATCATTTAAGACGACCTATCAGTTAGTAGGATTGTCAACTGTTTATTATTTTTGGTTCAGTGTCAAGTTGTGAGACACATGAAAGTTTTGATAAAGGCACATTGTACATAAGAATAGGAGTGGAATATCTTTATCCATTTCCAAATCATTTTTAGAGTGGAATATCTCCACTATTTTGTCTTTGTAACATTTTGACGTCACCCATCAGTGTTTCTGAAATCTTAACGTGGTGATGAAACCACGGAAAACTATTTTGTAATTGTGTTAAATTTTAAGCCAGCGTTATATCAGAAATACGTCTATTTGAGAGATATTATACGCCTGTGTAGTGTGTTACATCGCAGATGCGATGAGATGAGTGTGAGTGCTTTGACAAGCTATTGAATGTTTGTGAACTGTATGGAGATCCACAGCGCTCAAGTGAGACGACTTGTAGTTTTTATTTTGTTTAGTCTCGACGCGCATGCGCACACCCCAATTCAACGTGACGGAATGTATTGATTACTTTGAGTCAAGGTTATATGAATGTTCATAGCTGTCACATGTTTATTACGTCATTGGACGTTATTTACTAGAGTTACCGCTTTAGGAAGCGAGATGTTTGAACACCAGGAGTGTATTATGATGAGTAGAAGCTTTTGTCTGTTTGATGAGTTGTTTTGACACAGTTTTTGTAGGCTTGTGTTATTGTTGTAACGCCTTGTGTTGCGTCGTCGTACAAATTGTCATATCTGCGACCATTTATTCCGGCCAGGTGTGAGCCGATGATGATGTTCAGGTCAGTATCTGAAGACTGTTCTGTGAGCTTCGAACCCCGACAGTGTTATTGTGAATTCCGGCCAGGTGTGAGCCGATGATCTTTAGTGTTGTTCTTAGAGAGACTTCACGAGTTTAAGCCTAGGTGTCCTTTGAGGAATGAGCCAGTACTATAAACCGACAACAGATAATAATCACGCTTCTAATAATAATAAAACCTAATTGTTATATCTAAAATAACTAAAATGACAGTAAAACTTTGACTTGCGATTGGATGCGAACTGGCCAACTCATAGGATCTGTCACATTTCCGAGCGGGGAATGACTTGTAATTTTTGATAACAGAGTTGTCGCGGACCATTAGTTCTCAGCTAGTGGCGCACGACACTTCAGTAATATAAGACGTGTTTTGGGATCACGCATTTTCCAACATAACAAACACTAGATGACCCAAGGATGCAAAGAGTATTCTTGCGTGTACGCAGGGCAATTATATGAAGGTTTCTGAAAGCCGTGTCTTATTTATTTATTTATTTATTTATTTGTGTATAAATGTATGTTTACCCCTTGTACCTGATAGTTTGTAAGGAACTTAGTTATTTTTTAATACTGGTTTGTCACATAGCTTTGTTATTAAATGCTAGTTTGTTACGGTAGTCAGTCACCGTATACTTTGTTGTAATTGTCAGGATTTAGCTAGATTTAACTTATTTAAAGATAAATAAGGGAGTGGTACCATCATAAATTCTTTTGATCTTTGTTGTTTTTAATTTAAATTCATAAGTAACCCGTTTCATTGTGTAGGGTGTACTTTACGTGCCACCGCCCAAGCTTGCTGCTTTTGCATTTTTTGTAACTAGATCTTTCGCGAGGGTTATTTCAATTTACAATCAGTTGAGGATCATCAACTTTAACCTTGTTTTTATTTAGCTTGCGGGATTAGCCCGAGATTAACCCTCCGAACTAGGATAGGTGTTTGCACATTTTTTAAATAAATTTTATTCGAGTTTTACATAAGACTGGATGTTATCATTTTAAGCTAAGTGTTTCTAGAGTGTGCTTCTTGGGTCCATTCAACCTTTTTGGCCGTGTCTGCCCGATCACCCCGGGATGCTGCGTCTTCGTGCGCAATGACATATAGGAAGTACACTCAAGCCTTCTCGGCTTATGCGTCCAGATGGTGAGTTGTCTGGGAAGACATTTCGGTTAGTGGCAACACAAACAACTCGTCTGACGGGCTCAATACTAAGTACCAAGCTGTTCGAGAGCACGACTGAGTGTCGATAAGTTCGCGGACAGCACGTGCAAAGTGTATGCCGCCATCCTGAACTGCTGAATGATATCACGATATCATTGGACTCCAGTCTCGTCCTGTACTGCGTCCTGACTGGATCACAACTGCTGTCAAAGCGGACTCACTGTCACTACGGTTTGTAAACGAACAGACAACACGATATCACTGGACCGCGGTCTCGTCCTGTAGACTACTGCGCCTTGACTGGATCACAACTGCTGCCAAAGCGGCCGTTAGGTTATGTGGGTAGATACCCACAAAAACCCAAGGCAGCGATATATTGAGGCGTACTAGGCAAGATGAGGAGTGAGGTAGTTTGCGATTGTTTTCTTCACTGAGTCGGTATAGCAGTACTGACACTATGAGTAGAACCTTTCACAACATCCACAGGTACTGACTGTGCCCTGAATGTCATTACTAAGCACTATGTTATGTATAACAGTGCGATATACGCGATCTAATTTGTGTGTTCTACTGGATGTTTTGTGTGAATTACGTGTTATCAAGCATTGCTTGTCTGCTCGGATTTGTTTTTGTGCATTTCGAATCATGACGCTGTTAGGTTTCAAAGCTATATTCCAGTTTGCTAACTGCACCATAGACACCAGAAACTTTACAGAAGAGGTATAAGAGTTATTTGCAAACATGTTTTGTGAAAGAGTACACATTGGTGAAAGTTTGGTCAATTTATGCTCTTGAGGTCCGGACGTCGCTGCTCCCCCCCCCCCCCCCCCCCCCTACATGGTTACAAGAGAAATTGAAAGGAGGAAGCTAACAATTAAGCAGTTTCAATGCTCTTGTAAAGCGAATGTTACAAACATTCTTCTGCTTCTTTTCTGCCACAGGTAATTAGGGCTTTATTAGACCACGGATTCTGCGAGGGCACATTCCTCTACCGTCACAAGGACGGTTCTGGGGGCACGTTGTCATTAGATACAACTGGGGACGGTTACAGGCCGATTGCCTTGGCGATCGCTAACTTGGATCTAATGAAGGAAGTCTGCTGTGGACCTGCTGAAAGCAGCGTTTGCTAATAGTGAAAATGGGAAGCCATTTTGAGGACGGCTGAAGTGGGATTCGAAACCACGCTCTCCCGATACCATCGAGGAATTAAGTAGTGCGTTAGCGCTCTCAACCACCGTGGCCGGGGCCACATAATCTCTAAATTCACTACTTTTTACCTAACTTACTTATATTGTAAGCTACTTTAATTTGGTATGGATTTGAGGCAAATTGTTAATTGTGTTTCAGACCTTCCTGTCAGGCTACTTGGGGCCGATAACCTAGGTTAGGTAGGCCCCTTAAAACAACAATTATCATCATCATCATCATCATCATCATCATCATGTCTACCTACTGCAACCTCCAACAAGGCTGTCTTTCATTGGTGAATTGCTTCCACATCACCTTGTCTGCTGTGCACATGATGCAGTTCTGGATAATTCTACCGTTACAACGTCACGTCCTTCGAGTGAGTTCCAAACAACTAGGCTATATAAATCCAGCACACTCACCAGATCAACAACTTCTACGCTACAAGTCATATGATTAGCAACATATTAACTTACAATCTTGGTCTTGTTAATGTGTCATTATGAACTTCTAAAATCAACGTTTTCTAAAGAATCGTCAAGAAAATATACATCTGCAGCAGACACACACAAAGTAATCCAATATGAATAATCGAACAACCTGCTAAATTATTCAAGTGTGCTAACTACGCAGTGAAATAGAACACTAAATTAAAACTTCCATCTGCTGTACTTTCTCCGGGCTCTGCCTAGCAGGCCATGCATACTTAAATTGGGTCCAATAACCACGCCGCAGCAAATCTCCGTGGCTTAGGCGGCAGCACGCCGGCCTCTCACCGTAGGGTCCGTGGTTCAAATCCCGGTCACTCATGTGAGATCTGTGCTGGGCAAAACGGAGGCAGATAGGTTTTTCTCCGGGTACTCCGGGTTTCCCTGTCAACATTTCATTCCAGCAACACTCTCCACTATAATTTCATTTCATCTGTGATGCATTTAATCATTGCCCCAGAGGAGTGCGACAGGCTTCGGCAGCCGGCACAGTTCATATTCTCGCCGCTAGATGGGGGTTCATTCATTCATTCCATTCCTGACCCAGTCGGTTGACTGAAAGCAGGCTGTGGATTTTCATTTTTTTCACCCACGCCGCACAAATCCAAGACGCTTGGGTGTTATTTCTATTTTTAGTTTGCATAAGGTAAATCAGCCCTCCCCCTTCTTATTCCAGTTGCTTTTTAAGGCATCAGCGCCTGCTATTAGTCTATTCCATTTGTTGTTACTTTCCTTCAAAAATAAAGTTTATCTTAGTTGAAAAATTGTGGCCTACTGTGACTTGTTCCCTGTTATCTTTACAGGTTATCCTTTTGTCATTACAAATTCCATTTTTTCTGTTTAACTATTCACCAACCTGTTATCAAGCCTAGACTTGTCCTTGCTACGTCTGTCCTATTGTATTGCTCCCATTACAAACATGATAATAATAATCTCTCCGAAGGAACAGCATTATCAACTCGAGTAAATAAACTAGAACTGTCACACCACCTGATTAAGAACACCTACAATACGAAGTGTCTCTCTTGCAACACCAAAATGAAGCACTATCAAACGGTCATCCGCCCTGAAGCTTCATATGCCTCTGAATGCCTCATATTAAACAGGAAAGGACTCACGGACAAACTAGAAATCCAAAAGAGGAAGATAATGAGGAAGATATTGGGACCAATAAATGAAGGGAGTAAGTAGGCTACACAAGACGCCCCAATCAGGAGATCTATAGTTACTCGGAAAGAATTACAGACGTGGCCAGGAAGAGACATCTAGCATATTATGGACACGTCTCCAAACCAGGCTGACCAACCAGCTACTCACATACTGGCAAAGAAGGAAGACCAAGTCACCATGACTGTTAGAAGTGGACAAAGATCTTCTGGAACTGGGAGTTATGGAAAAAGACGTAAAAGATCGAACGTCCCTCAGGAGTAAATTAAAGCAAATGAAGTTCCAGGACAAAGAAAACAAGGAAGAAGACAGGTGGCCTCTGGACAAAGGAGAGAAAGGAACAGCACAGGGTGACTACTGGGCAAACATCAAGACCCACTCCAAGGAAAATAGTTGAATATCGTGGTCCGTAGTAGGCCTATACGGAACAAGAAGAATACAAATTATTATTATTAATGGACTATTACCTGCGGTATATATTGGCATCTGAGTCAGCAGAGTATAGTAGCCCCAGTTTTGGCACGTCATGGTCAGTATGGCTGCCCAGACTGGCAATGATGTCAGGAACTTGCCCCAAGGGTACGAGATGTTCTGGAATTGGAATGATCAGATATTGAAACAAATACACACACATTTGACATACGATAGTTATTTGTTTGTTGTTCAATTCAGGGGCTTGGACATCGTCATAATTTGGCCCCTTGTGTGATTGTGGTGTCGGTAGTAGTATTTCTATTTGTAAATCAAATGAGGATTGGGAAGGAGGCGGCCGTGGCCTAAATTAGGTAGCATCCCGGCATTTGCTTGGAGTAGAAGTGCGCAATCCGGAGGAAAACTCCTTTCAGGATGGCTGAGGTGGGAATCAAACACACCTCTTCTTATTTCTGCATTACAAGGCTGAGTGTACCCCGACTGCACAAAACTTGCACAGAACCTAGTAAACGGGGCAGATAACCGTGCTGTTACTCCCCTTAAAACAACATACAGGGTGCCTACTACTCTGGAAAACATGGAAACAGGGAATTTTTAATTTCTGGAAAACTCAGGGAGTTATCAGGGTATTTTAATAACACTCGGAGAATTTTAGTTTTACAAGGTCCAGCCTGGAATAATTGGTAATTAGGAATTTGATTTTTGATGGAGGAAAAGTATATCCTGGTGATGATTGTTGTACTGTAGTTGTATGTTCGTACTGGCTCTCATTTCTTGCGAGATAGAGCATACAAATCACATGTGTAGACTGTGTATTTGTATATAAATGTGTAACTATGTTTTTTGAGGGCATTACTATAGACAAGCTACTTTCAATTCTCGCAAGTACAATAGTTTTTCTGGATGAAAAATGTATAAATTGGCAAAATATAGAAAAATATATTTTATGTTCGACCCTGACTATTATATGTCAGAAAACTGTGTCATAATGATGGTCATTATAACACTATTTTTCATTATCAAACAGTTTCTCCCACCAATCAGAGCTCAAGAAACAGTTGTTTGACCAATTAGGTGAGGATAGCAACGCATCTGCGCTGAGTTCCAAGGCCTTCTAATTTAAATTTCTCTGCCTGGCCTAGTGTCATAGTGGGACAATTGAGGAGGCCATGGTCAAATACAAGGTATTCTGTGCGTCCCATGCGCTCTGTTCAGTACATAAAACTGGCGAAAACTCGACAGATATTTATGAATATTTATGTTCGAACATAAAATAGTTATAATAATTATCGTCGAACATAAACAGTCGTATGCAACTCGTCTATAATGGTAATTAAGACACTCGTATGGAAATTATAAAACTCGCTACGCTCGTTTTATAAACATACTCGAGTCTTAATTATTGCCATTATAGGCTCGTTCACTGCCATCGTAATGTACAGGCCATCATGCAGTGACTCTTAACGATTGATCAGCTGATAGGTAGGGGGTAGAGATGGCGACCATTTTGCTTTGTGCTGTGTTGTTTATATCTTTTATGAATGAGTATCCGCATGAAAAGTGATACTTGAGAACGCTTCTACTTACGTCATCTAGAATGAGGATTATTTATTTTCTGAAACAAATGTTCATTTTGTAGGTAGGTTATTGTATCTACGCAAATTTTGCGTTGCATGTTTGTCATCACACAGAAGGTTATGTTTTAGTTAGGACCTCTATATCACTTATTATTTTGACTCGTACAAGGTTTCTTGGGTGGTAATAAAATGGTTTTAGTTCAGGAAACCTCCTTCCCAGGTCTCAGATATGTCAAAAGTTTGTTTATAGAAACTACCGGTATTATGAAATAAATGATAATGTGGCTTGCTTCTCCTTCCCCACCACGACAATTTAAGAAAGCAATGCATACACAACATTCCTAGAAATTATTTGTACATTACGGGGAATACAAGAGTGTGTGTTAACATTTCCCTGAAAGTAAGATACCATTCTTCGGGAGAGAAGAGCTAATCGCCTTGATGGTAGGTTGTTAGTTAATATGCTTTCAATTATTGTAAGAAGTTCCCAAACTTCAGCCTATGCTAGGACTGGAAACATTTCTAATATGATAATGCTGAGGTTAAGTTACTTACCGTATGTAAATCAGAGAAGCGATATCCAGTATTCAGTATCTACTGAAGTCAGTCCAAGTTACATTATTTGTGAGAATGGTCTCCCGATCAAGCTCAAGTGAATATGGTAATGTTTTCGTGGCAGTGTTTGTGTAGGCTACTGTATTTACATTAATGGGATTGTTAGCACCTGGTGTATGTACTGCAGGTTATTGACACCTGATATCAAAATTACAACCCATTGTAAATTCCTGATGCAAGAAACAAGTTAGATTAAGTGATAGAAAATAAGTACTGTTAGGATAGGCCCTGTTTAAGTCACCTTGAGGGTGGCCTGTGCGTGTGCATTGATTACAGTTAGAGATAGGTTACATTGCGCTTTGTCATCCACGAGCAGTTTAGGACGTGATCTGTTGAATAGCCAAGAGTGATGTGGGGTTTTCTCAGGCATCTACCATAAACCTTTTCAAAGCGGTGAACAATGAGGAAATGACCAAGAATAGATCTTATTCTCGACGTCAAAACACTGCAATTTAGCCCTGTTTGTGTGTTTCAACGTCCTAGTAAATGTACCGGCAATGTACCATTTTGTTCACTCTCAAAATACCAGCTACATCGGCCGGATTCGAACAAGCGGAGCGATAATTAGGCGTATGTAGTGGTAACGGATGGAAATGCCAATCGGCCCTAAATAGCATTGCTATTTTTCTACGTCTTGAAGCGGGAGCGTAATTTATATTAGGTTTGAAGAGACTGTGTGAAGGGAGCTATCTGACTTGCTGCTGCGACTATAACGACCATAGGCGTGACGTCACTGTAGGAGCCTTACGGCCTGTACATTACGATGGCAGTGGCTCGTTGCATAATGTACTATTTCTGTACTTATTTTGTCTTTTCAACTTTATCATGCTACTCATTTTTGTTCGAATACTTTTTGAAATGCTCTTTAAGTACAAACTCTGTTTTATATGTTTATTATGGCCGCTACTGTTACTCAGGGAATGATCTGATTTATCCTGGAAAAATTAGGGCATTGTCAGGGAAATCAGTTAGTTGGTTTTGGTAGATATCCTGAAGAATAACTAACGCTCATACGCTCATACGCTGTTTGTTACGTTCCTGAATCTGGTTATTGTCAGTTATCCAAGCGGGCTGGTATGCAGTGCCACACTAAACTGTTACACTTCCAACTCTACTCAACCGATTCAGGGTATATTGCCAACTTTTTATTTACTATTTTATCACAAACTATCAACGGGAACTAATCGATTTTTTTCAGAAATGTTTTTTAAATAAGGTTACAAGGCCGACAGTTCTGGAGGCACGTCCTTAATAGGGAAACTAGCAGTAATGCCCAGCTTCGCCTGGTGGATTTATTTGTTTTATGGATGATAATGTTTTTTTTTACCTCTGGCACTACAGCCCATGAAGGGCCTAGGCCTACCAAGCGGCAGCTGCCCAGCCATTTGGCCTGCAGATATTGGGGTGACGCGTGGTCAGCGGATTGGGTCCCCTCGGCCGTTAATCTTGGATTTCGAGACCGGGGCGCTGTCTCACTGTCAGACAGCTACTCAATTGTCCTCACGAGGCTGAGAGCACTCCATCCCAGCCCTCACGTCAGTTTCTAAAATCCCTGATGGAGCCGGGAATCTCCGGGTGAGAGGCAGGTGCCCAACCCCAACACCACGGAGGCGGCGGATGATCATGAATACAGAACTCGCACATGATACATAAACTAACAGGAAAAATAATAATTAAAAGATAACGTTTCGTCGTGGTGGTGGTGGTGGTAGTGGGGGTGATAAGAAGTACAGTATAATGGACGTAAAATTCAGGTCACTTTCTTGTAATGATAATGATAATCCTGAAAAGTGAAACGGCTATTTACTAACTACAGTACTGACACATGTAATTTACAAACGAATTGAAAATATGATTAGAAAGAGGAGTAAGTGAAATAAAAGACACTGCCTACAGCCTACATCTCATTGGCTGTTGCAAAAGTAAAGACCAATAGTGTTGTCCTTTGTCGCATAGCGCCGTAGGAAAATAGCTTTGGCTGTCCCGTGCTCCTGAGGTAGCAATAGAGTCATTTATCGCCACAGCCCTGAAGAATAAGGATCGGAATAAATGAAAGTAATTTTGAAAGCATCAACGTTCATTGCAGTGGTTAACCTCAATGTACTGAACCAACACCTTCGCACTTATACAGAGGCATAATGTTTTCATGATGATAACAGTTTTAAGGGGCCTAAGAAATCTTTTACACTAATTACTCCCCGTAACTGCAATTTATACGCAGCGCAAGATGTAACTATTTTCGCAATTCTGCACCAGGATACTGGTAGGGGTGACGTGATGCAGCCCGCATTGCCAGCCATCTATATACTTATTAAAATACTCTTACAGTTACACTACTACAGACAAGATTGGTTCTCTACTGCGTTAATGCGTGGTTTCCAAGTTCATTTTGTCTGCTATTCTAAATGTAGTGAATGGAGACGGTTGTCCAAAATACCAAGTGGTCAGTATTACAAGCAGGGTTTCAATGGGTAAGTATGTAAATTTCGGTGCAATTACTGTAGGTGAAACAATGTAGATTTGTGCTAAAGGGCCAAAATGCAGGGAATGGTCTGTCCGAAATTTAAAGTGGACAGTGTTACTCGCAGGGTTCCAAATGGTAAACATACAAAATTTGGTTTAGATCGGTGAAACTATGTAGATTTGTGCCAATGGGCCTAAATGCAGGGAATGGAGTGGTATGTCCGAAATTTCAAGCAGTCAGTGTTAGTCGTGGGGTTCCAAAGGGTATGTATGCAAAATTTGGTTCAGATCCGTGAAACGGTGTAGATTTGTGCCAAAGGGCCTAAATGCAGGGAAAGGAGTGGTCTGTTTAAAGTGGACAGAGTTACTCTACTCGTCGGGTTCCAAAGGGTAAGTATTGTGACCTTTTGAGCAGGCACAAGGAGTCGAATCCTGTACTGTATAAGAAAGAAATACTGTATTATAAAAGGTTTGGGCTATAAGCTGGATGAGATCTCCACATGTTAAAACAGAGCATGCAATCTTGGGTCAAGAAGCAATAAGATGAATCATAAGATGACGGCACTCACACGTGCGCGAGGTGATATCTTTCCCTAGTGATTCACAGCAGGAACTATTTATGATATGATATAAGCTCCCATGTGAGCCAGGGAATCCCCGATTGATGCTTGCACATCATAATTACAGCAATATTAGCAGTAAGCGGGCCTAGTATTGTGGTGAAATACCAAGGATTTCGAGTTTGAGGAATAATTATTAACATTGAAATACACCACAGTTACTGACAATTAGAAAGATAATTTTTAAGATCATAAAACTTTGTAATAAATGAATAGAAAAGAAGGGCCGACCTAAGCATTACGTCGCTTATTGATAGCGCAGTAATCCCGCGTAGAAATACCAGTGAAGAGAAACGCCCACGCCGGATCAAAATACTTTGGGTATTTATAAAGGAGAATTGGACGATCGATTTCTGAATTAAGGAATATTTTTGGAACCTAGGAGCCCTGGGGAGTCCAGGAGTAATTTTTCCAACCCGCTACGAGGATTACTTCAAAAGTTAGTTTTCAAAAAGACAGCACGGACTACATTTTGGTCAAATTGAATAAATAGCCCATTCACCACAGCACAAGTATTCAGTCTACAACGAACCCGAGAGAGGGTGGTGCTGTTTCACCAGTATTCAGTCGTCAGAGAACCGTGAGAGGTTACGTCGTTTGAACAAGTACGTTCGAGACTCGAGTGGAGTCATCACGTTATACGATAGTCAGAACTTGCCCGTGCTTGGGAAGTTTGGTGAAAGGAGTGTCGGTCCAAGGGACATTAGTTCAAAGTTAGTTACAGTGCGATAGTAGCAGTAACCGTTCGAAGCCAGTTTAAGTCTTCAGAACAGAAAGTTATAAGAATCCTAGTGGGGATCATCTATCTATTTAAAACTCATTGTTGGTTTGTCTGTTTGTCTGTTATTTATACAAATCTACACCGTTTCACCGATCTGAACCCAGCGGGTAACACTGTCTATTTTAAATTTCGGACAGACCACTCCATTCAGGCCCCTTGGCAACATAACTGAAAAGTCACCAAAAATACTCAACTGGGACAAAATATCATAGTTATCTCATAAGGACCGGGCAGAGCTCAATTTACGCCCCTCGATGCGAGAAACATTACTCGGTGTGTCCCAAAACCACATTCTAAGGCCCTAAAACCAGCAGTTTCAAAGATATTTGCAGAAAACTATCTTCGCTCTGATAAACTGATGAACTAATGGCAAGTCCGTTTCCATGGCAACACTACCTCAAGGAATGACATCCGATTTTCTATACATTCCTGTAGGAGGCCATGCCAATCCATTTATTATCTTTTTCAAGATATATATAAACACAATAAGAACAGGGTAGCGCACCTGCCTCTCATCTGGAGGCCCCGGGTTCGATTCCCGGCTCCGTCAGAGATTTTAGACACTGACGTGAGGGCTACAACAGGGTGCACTCAGCTTCGTGAGGACAATTGATTAGCTGTCAGATAGTGAGGCAGCACCCCGGTCACGAAGAACAAGATTAACGGCCGAGGGGACACGATGCACTGAACACGCGTCACCACAATATCTGCAGGCCAAATGGCTGGGAAGCGGTCGCATGATAAGCCTAAGCCATTCATGGGCTGTAGTGCCAGGGGTAAAAAAAATAGGGAATGCGCCTTTTACTACCACCTTTAATTTTTAAACACTACAGTAGCGGCTACTAAATAAAGGTAGCGATATAGCTACGTTCAATTTCATAAACACTGGGCTCACAAATCCCGTATAGTTAAGTAAAAATATCAGTCTGGTCGTTATTTCAGTAGAAACGAAACTCTATGGCGGCTATTGCCGTTTCCGTAACACTTAAGGCATCCCGCTATCACATACCTCAATGTGAACCAGTCTATTTTACTGAAAATAATTTCTACGAGCGAGCATCCACTCCGGCAAAAACCACACTCACTACCTTTTCCAAAATTTACTCAAGGCATGATTTTTAAAGCACTCTTCTGTATGTTGAGGTACAGAGATATACCACATGGAAAGATACAATAAAATGTTTGCAAATCTGAGTTCAAGGAACTGGTGTTCAGAATAGGCCTTCTGTTAAATCTGCAGAATCTTTCGGTACAGGTTATGTGGCCCATGTTCGTAACATGGAATGTTTTCCTTTGACAATGCATCAACACCATGTGCGAGGGCGACGCATTTCAAAGATCTCTAAAACACAATAATCAGGAAATTGGAGAAAAATTTAAAGTGGGAGCGAAGATTCAAGGAGAAATAATTTCATCTCTTAGATTTGCTGATGACATCGTCATCTTGGCCGATACGCCAGAGGATTGGAATGAGTTTTTGAATGGTATGGACTCCGTCTTGAGGAAAGTATTCATGATGGAAATCAATAACTGTAAAACAAAATTATTGGAATGCAGCCGAAATAAATCAGAAACCTCTATGGACATCAAATTGGCAGGTGAAACGCTACGGAAAGTAGGATACCTTCGTTACTTAGGAAGCAAAATATCCAGTGATGGACAAAGCAAAGAGGATATAAAAAGTAGGTTGGCTCAGGCAAGGAAAGCATTTCTACAGAAAAGGAATCTGTTGACATCGAATATAAATTTAGGTATTAGGAAGTCATTTTTGAAAGCTTTTGTCTGGAGCGTGACACTATAAGGAAGTGAAATTTGGGCTAATGGTGCAGCAGAAAAGAGGAGAATTGAAGCGTTTGAAATGTGGTGTTACAGGAGAATGATGAAGATCAGATGGGTAGATAGGTAACAAATGAAGAGGTATTAAGACGAGTGGGAGAGGAGAGATATTTCTGGCGACTGCTAATGAAGAGAAGTGATAGGTTGGTAGGACACATATTAAGACACCCAAGAATAGCAAGCTTGGTTATGGATGGGAGGGTCGAGGACAATAACTGTAGGGGTAGACCAGGGTTAAACAGATTACCTCGGATGTAGGATGTGGTAGCTATGTAGAGATGAAACGATTAGCTTAGTAGAGGTATGGAGGGCTGCATAAAACCAGTCAAAAACTGAAGACTCAAACTTCAACAATCAGAAATTGTAATTACTTAGAGAGGCATGTGAGGCAAAAGGGTTGTTGGAGATTTCAATCCCTGGGATTGAACACTGGAAAAGACTGCATAATGTACATCAGCGGCCAAGGTGAGAGATATTTTACTATAGGTCTATTAATATCGACATGTTGACGTTCAAATCATCAATAGAATAGCTTAAGGAATAATACTTTTAATTCCCCATATTCCGATAAATTTTGCCTTTCCAGTGTGTAAGAGTGCAGTTCCCTCTTCAAACAATATTCGCAATTTCTATTAACAAAGCGCAATGACACACACTTAACAGCAGCTGGTGTACATTTAGACAAAACCATTTTTCCCACGCGCAATTGTATGTGGCTTGCTCGCGATTATCCGGACAACAAAATCGTTATGACTCAGCAGAAGATGGCAAAACCAAGAACGTAATTTTCAAATGTGTTCACATAATGTAACATCGTACCCTGCAGACTTTCACAACTCTATAAAATTCCCACTTTGCTGCTCATATCAATTCTGATGCATACAGTTATGCATCAGAATTTTCAGAATTAGAATGGACCCACCTGTAGCCGCGATTGCTGTAATAGAATAGACCAATTATCAGCAATAATGCATCGTCCCCATTGTCTTTATCGAGAGCGAAGCTGCGGGTACCTGCTAGTAAGTGATAAACAATTATTTAGTGGACTAGAAATTGAGTACCACATATTTATGAAGTCACTAGTTGAGACTATGTGACGGTTCTAGGGAACTTGTGAAAGAAGAACCAGTTGAGAGAACGCTCTAGTAGCGACAGGGAAATAGGATCGCGCCGATAGAGTGAGTCCGCGACGATCAAACCCAGGACAAAACATTGAGAGTAGAACTTTCCGAGGTGAATAGGAGCCGACGGAAGTAGGAGCTCAGAGACATTCATTCGTCAGGTTAGGTCCACGACAGGGGTAGGATTACCAGATACCTGCAATTCTCGGACGAGGCGAATAAAAGAAAATTTGTAAACCAACGTGTGTGTAGAAAAGACTATAGCCACGTGTGAAGAGAAGCATTGTTGTGTGCTTAAGTGTATTGTATATAAAAAAGTGTTTTTAAAGTGTTAATTAATTAGTGTTTAATCATAATTTTATGTGTAAAAATACCCTACAGAGGGGAAAGCATTTGAAAATATGTGTTAAAATATATAATTTGTCAAGTGAATATAATTGTGAAAGTGTAATGTGTTACGAGTTAGCGATGAGTTGTTAATTGACCAAATATGGTGGATCATCGGTACCACAGTCATTGGAGGAGACCACGAAAATATGTTAGTACATACTATTTGTTATTATAAATTTTGGTGGAGGTCGTGCATCCTTAATAATCATGTGTCAAATAATATAGGGAAAAATGTATGTGTGTAAAATTGTTTGTGTGTATAACAATGAGTCGAGTAGAGTCTTCGCAGGACCTAACAGTGAAGTTGAACTTGTATTGTTCAGGATGGAAAAGCCCAGTTATTGTTGAAAGGGTAGGATTTATTTGTTGAATAATAATGATCAATAATAATCAAAGATGATCAGTAATTAAATAATGATATACCAAATTAAATTTATTTATTTATTTGAAGCACTGGAAGAGAATTAACAGGCTTTCATGGAAGGTTTCTAAAGAGAAATATAGTTTGATGTCGCTGAATATAGCGATGAATAAAAGTAGAATCGAGCGATTTTGCTAGGAATAAATATAAGGGAGGATCATTCTTGAGTGAAGTTGCTGAGGCAGTTTGATGATGTGTCAAATCGTCGGTCTTCGGAAAAATAAAGGGGAGAAAAAAGTTGTCGTATTCGCACAAAAGGGTTGGGTTGCGTACCGCTTTTGTTGCATGAATTATTGGCACAGAGGTCAGCACATGTTCCGCTCTGTTGCATGAATTATATTTCATTGATTTCAGACAATGGCCATACAAGAAAAGAATATCTTAAAAATGAAAAGCTTATTTTCGATTACATAGTTGTCATTCTTTTTGCACACAATGTGCATTATATTTGTTTAGCGTAATCATACAATGATTGTGATCTATCTTTTCAACATTGCAAGTGGTATCTGCCACACCGGACAACACACAGCTTACACACACGAATCACAAGGTTCATGAAATTGCTTATTGGTGCAGACCGTATGATGAATTATAAGGAAGGGTTGGGCGCGTCCCACTTCCTCAATTATCTTCGAATCTTCCGAAATAAAGTGGCTGAGCCCTCGGAATAGATTTTACGTGAAGCCGTAGGAGCCTTTTAAATATTTTGTGTCCCCAAATTAAAGACCACATAAAAACTCCGGGCAATGTAGATATTCAGGGATCGATTACTTTACCGTTGTGTGCTAAATGATTGCCAATGAGCAAAAAGTATGAATAATTGCAGTAGGGTTTAAATGCACTAAAATCTTCCCGTTTGAAAGAACCTTGTCACTTGAAATCCCCAGCTGAAGAGAGGCAAAACAATGAGTCATCGCTAGTGAGGCGAGATGGTGGGTCATATGTTACGTGTGTCCAAGCAGCCCACTTAAAAATGTCTTTGACCGTAGACCGGCTGATTAAGGCCGACTGGTAATTACTCTGTTGTAAAGTTTTTTTGGCACTATCAATGAGAATATGGATGATATGATCCATTTGTATGTGTAATGCACGTTATCACCTGCTAAAAATACTCATGAAAAAGTCAATAAAGTTTCCCATGTTTGACACAGAAGTTACCGAGAGTTCTTTTAAGTGAACCCAGAGGTGCAACAGGGAGATGCGAATCTCATTGATTAAATTCAGTAGTGTTCATATTGAAGGAATGCACGACACCCCCCCAAAGTAGAACTTAACATGTAGTGTGAAGGAAAGAATGAACAGATTGATGGATCAAATCCAATTATAAAATAAAACCCATTGTTGAAAACTCAAGGAAAGATGTCAATTGAATGACATATATAATTGATTAGTAGATTAATGATAATACAGGGACTTGCTCTGAGAAAGTCATGTTAATTATAGTAAAATCAGTAAGATTTATAGATTTATTTTGTGTCGCATGTTATATGGAAGTAAAAGTTGACTTGTTATAGGCTCGGTGGAGTTGAAATAACAGAGTCCAGAGAACATTTTGTGTGTTGTGGTTGCTCCAAAATTTGGAAATGGAACAGTTTTGTGTTTTATTTTGAAAAATGTCATGTTGATTTTGAGTAATGTAAATTTTGTGGAGTGCCAGTTTTATTAATTAAATGCAATTTTTGTGATGTTCTGATTTTTATTTTCGAGTGTTGACCTATGTTGCTCATGATCCTAAATATATGTGTCATATCGTGGGAAATGAATGTACCATCCCCGAATCGATTGAGCTAGACGAAGTATGACCATATATTATTCTTACAGAAGGGTGCAGTATACAACATTTGGTTCAGAACGGTGTAACGGTGTAGATTTGAGCCAAAGGGTCTAAATGCGGGGAATGGAGTGGTCTGTCCGAAATTTCAAGTAGACAGTGTTACTTGTCGGGTTTCAAAGGGGAAGTATTGTGCCCAAATCCAGTTGCCTAGATTTGAGAGCACAGGCCACACTGCTAAGTCCAGAATTGAAAGTTTGAATAGAGCGCGCCGAACCTTCTAAGAACGAAATGGAAGCTTTTTGCAGCCAAGAAATGGTTAAGTGACGTAGGCGAGAGCGTCATAGTCGAGGCTAAATCGACATTAAATATTTCCCGATGGAGTAGAATATTGAGACTAACATCAGATTACTGGCACGGACAAGGGAGGAAGAATGTGCTTTATTTCGAGGAAATTGATTGAGCGGAAGCTGAGATATGAGATGTTTTAGTTTCAGCATATTTCACGCATTGACCTCGAGGAGTCTGCTTGCGGGGTATATAAAGCCTGCGTGCCAGAGCTAAGTACAGTCACTTCTTCGCAAGAGTTCTGTTTATAAGGGCAGTATGTTCATTCCTTCGTAAGCGCTCAGCCGCTAAACACTTTACGTCGCTCCGAACACTGTTATACTGTATAAATACTCTTCGTGCAGCTGGTTGCAAAATCTACGTTATTACTAGCACACAGTTGCTGGGACTTAGTGATTTCGACGACAGTACATGGTTACTGGTCTTATAAAAGTGCATTATAGCGATCTTCGAACTTTTCAAAAGTTATCACCGAGGTGATAGACTTTGTGGCACTGGTAATAATTTACTGCTACAACGGACATATGAATAGACTTAGTCTATATTTTGCTTTCCACCGTCCACTAAAATTTAACTTGGATTATTTCATCCAAACAACCAGAATAAGTCTTGGACATAATAAATTTCGACCAACCAAAATAAGTCAGTACTGTTCACCTACCAGTCTTGCACAGTTCAGTTCACTAGCCGACATAGGGAAACCAGCATGCATAGCATTGCCTGGAGAGTGAGAAACTCTGCCCAGGGAACAGATCTTCAGAACTCGAACATGTGTTGCATAAGATTTTAAGAGTAGTGACAGTATTGAAGGCATTACAGTTGGGTCGAGTTAAAACTGGTAATTTTTCATCATGGATCTTTTCGATCCAACCCCAGTCAAGATTACTTCAGCTGTTGAAGCAGCACATTTTACGAACTATTTTCATCAAGATATTCAAGCTACAAGTATGTCTGACTAAGACCATTGCGGGTATAAAATGGAGGCTGATACGAGATTATAAATACGTGTCCTAATGGGGACAAGAAGACTGAAATAATCTGGTTCAGACCAGATTACCAGCATCAAGATCTACAGGAATGTAAGCTACAATTTGCATTATTTTTTGCGTAGTTAGCTGGAATTTCTCAAATTTTCTACAGTCTTACCAACACATATTTTCTTTTCATCGATGTTTTTGCTGTTGCAAATATTTTGTTTTGCAATAGAAGCTTTGATCTGAGCAGTTTTTACACTCAGAAGTCAATGATTCGAAATTTATGGACGAGCAGAACGAGCATTTTTTTAAATTTAATTTTGATATTTTTCTAATCACGGTCATCAGCCGTCGTAATTGAAAATTTAATAATAAATTTAAGTTCAGGAATGGATATTTATCCATTATTAAGAAGTCGAGGATGATATTCTCCGAACAGTTTAACAACTTTAAATCCATTTGTTGAGGAAATAATAGTAATAATAATTTGATTTAATAATAATTATTATTTTCAATTTTCTGAGATAGATAATAATAATAATAATATTTGTGATTTCTAATAATCATTATCATGTAGTGTGATTTATACATTTGACATTTAAAACAATTTTCTAAGATCGGATACTTGTTGATTCCGAAGGTTAGTGGTTAACGCATGCCCACAAACAAATAACATATTAATTCAGTGGAAGTATTTTACGCTTGCATTATGCATTTAAATCTTTGAGAAGACACGGAAAGTAATGATACAGGAAGCCAAAAGCATGTATAAAACAGCGTTTTTGCTAGAGTTTGTATAAATATGAAATCATTATTGAGCAACGTCTTTTGATAAAACGTTTGGCTAAAAAATAGACACGGTGTGGAGTTATTCATGTTTTAAACTGATGGTAAAATTATTATTGTAAACTCATTGGGGGAGTTTACTAACTTATAAATCTTCCAGTTGTCGTAACAAGCAAAGGCTTGATTATTCTGTATAATTTGGGAATAAATAATTGTTGTGTGTGCAAAGAGTTAAATATACCATTCTGATTGTGCAATTAAGTCGCAGGAATGAGGTTGTTGAAATGAAGCATCAACCATATTGTTGGTTGGATGTCTTTGAAATTAGTGGAGGAGTTGAATTTAGCCATACTTTCGTCGAAATATAACCAAAGGTTATTTTGTTGAGCCATCATTGTCAATTCACAGTTTACCCACGTGTTCTAGAAATGTTCCTAGTAATTGCTAGCCCGAAAATTGTTGTTGTTAAAATTGTACCTTTCATTATGAAAAGACTTTACCGTTGTCTAGATGCTAATAATGATTATGGGATTTTTGACGCATTTAAATCGAATGGGCCGATGCTGTAAATTATTTAAAACTGTTACTTCTTAACAACCACTACAAACTGAGAGGATTTTTGTGATCTTGTAAAAATATATAAGCATTTTGCAAATAAATTTAATGATGAAAATTTTGGCATTTTTTCAAATAATTGTAATTTTGATAATAACAAATGATATTTGTATGTAAAATTTGGTTCAGATCGGTGAAACGGTGTAGATTTGTATAAATAACACACACATCAACATTGAGCTCTATATAGACAGAAGATAGATAGAATAGTAGTCTGATAAATGTGCAGAGGTTCGGCCACCCGCCACCTACAGCGCTAGTTGTAGATAAACAACTAATAGCGACTCGTTTAGAAAACTGGTCTTGCGAGAGTTCCGCTCAGTTATTAGATTTTTGTAGGCGAAACACGTAACCGCTGACAGGACTTCTCACTGAGGTTATTTTACTGACCCTAAAAATGTAAGAGTATTCAAATGATTCAATCTCACCTTGACGAACGGATCCACTGTCTGCTGTAAATATTTGAGCTCACGAGGATCCATAAATGAATCCACCTCTGGTCTCGGACGAACCAGAGCGACCCATACTGCGTACCACAACAATCCAAGTCCACCTGAAAATAAAACGAGAGGTATTATCATGCTAGGTTTGGAGTTATGCGACTGCGTCTCCAACAGGCTGGGGAGTAAAGCAGTACTAGTAAGAGTTACTTTCTCTAGATGAGCAATCAAAGTCACTGGTGTCTTATTTTACTCTTTCTTTCTTTCTCTCTTTGTTAGTCGTTTTACCCTCAGGGTTGGCTTTGTGTATGGCTTTTTCCTCAGACTCGGCGAGATATCCCACCTTTACCGTCTTCAGGGTGCTGTCCTGGAGCTTGAAACATCGGGTCGGGGGATACAACTGGGGAGATGGGACGAGCACCTCGCCCTGGCGGCCTCACCTGAAAAGCGAACAGAGGCCTTATGAGGGATGGGAAGGGAAGAGAAGAATGGGAGGGATAGGCAAGGAATAGGGAAGGAGGCGGCTGTGTGTCCTTACGGTATGTATCTTCCCAGCATTTTGCTGGAGACGAAGTGTGGAAACCACGGAAATCCACTTCTCTACTCATTTGGACCACCCGAGGCTGAGTTGACCCCGTTCCAGCTCTCATACCAGTTATTAAATTTCGTGGCAGAGCCGTGAATCGAACCTCGGATCTCCGGGGTGGCAGCTAAGCACGCTGACCACTACACCACGGAGACGCCCTCATTATTTTCATTTTTAAATATATAATTATGTTATTAACTTTTGTTTCTGAAGAAAACATTAACAACTACATAAGTACTTTTTTTTTAAACTTATATCCAAGTCTAGCGTTTATTTCGGACTGGAGTAGATGACCTCGCTGTGTATCACCTTAAAACAACAATAACTAACTCCCTAAAGTGACAGTGTCTTGTGGTAAACTTGTGATTCTAGATCAGAGATATTATGTCTAGATGACATCTGAATGGTTCCTATTAGGATATGGTTAGAGAATGATTTGAGAAAGAAATGATCATGATTCACTGGAAAAGTCAGGGTATAACCTTTTTGAATTTTGTCACCAACAAATTCATTTACGAGTCATAAATGTACAGAGATAACATTGACACAATACTCATTTTTTAATGATTAATGACATGCCAATTGACGTATTGTGCCCAACTCTAGGAATGGGTATTCCAAGATTCAGACACCTAGATATCAAGGGAAAGGCTGTAGCCGCTTTTGAAAGTTGAGATATTTGAATATCGCGCTACATTGCTTCGAGAAGCATTTGGAAGAAATTTACCGATAGTTGGATGTCAAGTGACGTAGCGAGTAATAGCAGAGGTGGAGGCTATTTATTGATTAAATAGTTAACTATGGAGCAGAGACTTGAGACTGGGATCAGATTACTGGCACGGCCAAATGAAAGAGAATGCAATTAGTATCAAGTAAATCGGACCAGGGATTCAAGAGATATGAGGATTTCTAGATATCAGGTGATGACGCGTGACCCTGACCGTTTTGAATAAAAGCCAGCTGGGCGAGGCATGGTCAGCTCATTCTAACACAAGCACTTGGCAAGCAAGTTGCATCTACGCTGAGCCAAGGCACATGGTTGCCGTATCTACGCAGAAGTTCTTTTCAAATCGTGATAGTCACGAGAAGTGCTGCGCAAACGAGTTGGAACTTAGTAAGTTTCTGGTGAGGAGAATCACTGAGGTGATTGTTTTTCTACAGACATTGGTGGAAATATTTATATTTCTGCAACGACATATGCTAGACTTTGTCTAGAAAATAGTATTTTGTCACAGTCCAGTAGTAACTTAATATTTGGATGTTTAAATCCATTTCAAGTCAGTTTTCATTTTTGTAACTAGTTAACCACTTCGATCTGTCAGTACACTGAAGACTAGTCTATAACGGTGGCGTTCATTAGTCTACGCAAGGGAAACTGCAGGTTGTCTAGCGCATGGCAGATGGTGATATACAAACCATGCCCAGGGAACGATCTTCAGAACAGCCGTTAACTGCTTAGACTGTCAATGTTTTTCTTGTACTGATGAGATTACAGTGAGTTATGTTACAACTGACATATTTAAGAAGAGATCACTTAGATCTGACCCTATTTAAACAAACTGTTATGGCTTTGATAGAAGCCCATATTAAAATGGAACAACAGTTTATTCAAACGTCGAAAGATACTACCACTATGTCTGACTAGACGAATTGTGGGTATATGATGGCGGCCGATACAAGGATTATACGTGCTTGTCCGATAGGGCATGTCTATGGATAAATCTGGTACAGACCAGGTTTACTACGCTTCAAGACCATCAAGAAATGTAAGCCACATTTGAATTATATTATGCCTAGCTAATTGGAACAAACTATTTTTTTCTGCAGATGACCAACACCTTTTTTTCTTCGTATTTAAAGCTTGCAATGATTTACGCAAGACTTGTTAGAGTTATTCTGAGCACTTTCAGCACTCAGAACAGTTTAGGATCGATGACCGAGCATTTCGAAGATTTATTTGAATTTTTCATATTTTAAGGAAACCACGGAAAACCCCCGATGTAACTGTAAAAGTTAAATTTATTTTTGTTGAGGAATGGATATTTTTTCCATATTCGAAGGTTCGAACATGTGGATTCTCACATAATGAGATGATAATTAAACACATTTAAAATGATATAACGAATAATAATAATAATAATAATCCACTAATAATAATAATAATAATTTTCATAATTTTTCTAAATAATTCTTGGATATTATATTTTCTAATAATCATATGTATTGAGAAAGAGCCTATGAAGTAGTTTAATCATTTCTAGTCTGAAACAGGAGATTTTCCGAAGGAGAGTGGTTAGCGCAAGCCCGCATTCAACCAACATGTCAGTTCTGGTTGAACAGTTGATATTTGCATTGAGTAAAGTATATTTTTCATATAACACGGAGAGGCATGAAACGGGAAGCAAATGATATTTGTATCAAATAGGATATTTTTGTATTTATATAAAATCATGACGTAAATACACTCGAAAGTGAAATAAAGATTTTCATAAGTATGGTAAATTCACGGGTTGAACTGAATGGTAAAATAAAATAAACTTGTAAGTTTATTAATCTTCCAGTGTTGATAACAAGCAGAGGCTTGATTTATTGTATAAATTTTGGGAAGATAATTTATGTGTGGAGTAGTTGAAATGCCATTCCCAGGTGCGCATGTTAAGTCGCAGGAATGAAGAGGTTTTTTCGAGCATCAATCAAATAGCAGGTTCGATGGCTCATGTTTATAGTAGGAGTATTGGAGCTACACATTTCGTCGTATGAATAACCCGAAGGTTATTTCTTTAAAACCATCAGTTCTTATTTCAACCTTGTTTACGAATTCCATTTAAGACTTTGATTTTGCTAGAACCCGGATTTGTCATGATAGTAGTTTATTCTTCTTCAGAGGAAGACCTTTGCCGTTGTTTTTGTAATATTGTGTTCTTACACAAATAATAGAATGGGCCACTGCCAATTAAAAATAATTCTTTAACCACGAATAATTTGAAGGATATTTTCAATCCTAGTGCCATGAACTAAATGAATTCATTATAAAACTACAATTCTAATTTCCGCATTCTGTCGAAGAATTGCAAGTTGTGAAAGTTGCTAAAAATGGCCATGAATATAAATATTTTTATAATAATGATTCCAAGTGGAAAATTGAATAGTTGAATGGTTCAACCATTTATTTATCAAGTTGATGATTCAGAAATCATATATTTTGTTAGGAACTTGAAGTTCATAATCGAGTCACTTCTCGAATGTTTAATGTCAGAAGAACGATTAATTGTTGTTGTGCTTCGCACAGTTCTTCGATGCTATGCTCAAGGTCAAATACTTTTCAGATGTTATTAATATGTGTTAATAATTTGTGTTGCTTCTATGATAATAATATTTTTCGACGATATATTTTTGAAACTGGAAAAAAAAGTGAAAGTTTAGAATTCTATAAACATTTATTCTACGAGTGTTAATATCATGTAAATAGTCAAACAGTGATCTACGTTATTTCCAGTATAGACAATTAATTTTGAACTGGAATTAAATATTAATAATTTTGGAACACAGTCCACAGGACTATTAATCGGACTTGTGTTTCCAAAACGATTGTCAAATGTGTTTGGAAAATTTCTGTATATTGTGTGTAAATAAGGGTGTGGATCGCCACACGTGGATGATGCTGCTTTGAGCATTTTTGCAGTCAGATTTTAACTTCAAAATAAACTGAGATAATTTTACCAGATGTGTTACTCCCAATTAAATCTCCTTCTATCCTTATTGTTGCATTGAGCCAAAAATCAGTAAAGCATTTTTTTTAATTTGATGTCGTTTATGCGATTTGCTTTAACCCATCTGGCGCTCCGGGATATTTTGACTCTCGTGCTGACTGATTATTGGTAAAATGTATATGTGGTCGTGCGGACTCCGGTCTAAACGGGCACATAAAATAAGATAGAGAGAGAAATGGCTTCGAACGTGGGTCCCGATTTAGACATGGTCAATCGCATGCCGATTTGAAATTGTGATAATTTTTATAGAAATATTTTGGGAGTTGAGAGATGTCTGGTTTGGATGAATAAATTAGTAGGAAACCCAATTAGTGGGGAAAATTAAAAATTTAACTTGGTTAATAATTAGAATGGGTTTGATAATTTTGATAATGGCTTAACCATTAGGGCGTCAAGTAAATTCAGTATTAAACGTTCGATGACGGGACATACACATTATTAGAATCCAGGTGGAGGATATTTGAGAACTTGCATATTTTTCTTGTGATATTGTGGTAAATGTAATTCGTAAAAGTAAAGAATTTTGTTTTTCCATCACGTCGACATTAGGACAAATCTCATTTTATTATAGTGTTCCAATTAGCTATTCATATTTCTTGTTCTAGTTATAAACTTGTGTTTGCCACTGTTGTATACCCCTAAGTTTTGAATAATAATTGAAATTATGGAAGAAATGATGAGGATGATGAGGAGTTTGGAGGAGAGTTCAAAAGAGGCTGGACTGCGTGTAGCAGCCATTATGAAAGAAAATACTGAGGCTTTGGAAAAGAAACTTAAAGAAAATTCTGATTCTTTAGAAAGTAGGTTAAAAGATAACTTGAAAGAAAGTTTAGATGAAAAACTTAAGGAAAATTCTGATTCTTTAGAAAATAAACTTAAAGAAAATTCTGATTCTTTAGAAAATAAACTTAAAGAAAATTCTGATTCTTTAGAAAATAAACTTAGAGAAAATTTGAATGATAAACTTAAAGAAAATTCTGATTCTTTAGAAAGCAGGTTAAAAGGGAATTTGAAGGAAAATTTAAACAGTAAATTTAATTCAATGGAAAGTAAATTTAAAGAGAATTCTGAAATTTTGAAAATGACACTTGAAAGTAAAATGAATAAATTATGCGATAAAACACATGAGCTCGAAACTTCATTAGCTACTAACGCAAGTTTAATGGACGATAAATTTCGCGATGCCGATCTTCGATCCCAAAGCTTAGCTGATAGGATAGAACATGGTCTTAGGAAAGTTGGTGAAGACATGGTCAACCTGGAAGTCCGAGTGAAGAAGGAGAGTAACGAGATGGGAATTCTAGTTGTTCAACGTTTAACGGAACAATTCAAAGAACTTGTCATGGGGGAAATAAGAGAAGGTGTGATTAGTGAATTGCAAACTGAAATTAAAACCACAGTTGTCAATGAAATTAAAGACACACTCAAGCTGGAGAACCAAGAAGGAATCAAGGAGATTAGGGAATCTTTGTCATCCCATATTGAAGTAATTGCCAAAGATATCCAAGCAACTCAGAAGGACATATCAGATATGACAGGGTCATTGAAAAGTCATGAAGCTGTTATGAACCAGATATCCATTGATGTTAAAGACAATTGTAAAGAAACTGAAGCAATCAAGAAGATGGCAGAAGAAAACCAGAAGGAACTTGAGGCTATGAAAACTAAAATTAAGGATGAGAAACAGTCTGATCATCTGTTGAAAATGCCAAATGTAAGGGGAAAGGAACAGATACAGATAAATCTAGGAGGAGCTAGAGAGACTGATAGACAGGATGAGGTCAGGACAGTATTTCAATCCAACCCCATAACTGTATTTAAGAATATAGAAGACAAGCCTTCTAAATTTTCAGGGCGAGATTCTGTGACACCCGTGGAATTTTTGAGAGAAGCAGGTGATTACCTGAAAGATTCTAAGATCCCTAAAGAAAGACAGATCCGAGTGATAGGGAAGTTCTTGGAAGGTCCTGCACTTCTTTGGTTTAGAGCTTTTAGATCCACTCTAACCACTTTTGAGGAGTTTTCTCGTGGGCTATTGAAGAAGTTTTGGTCCCCTGAAACCCAACAGCAAGTCAGAGCAGAGTTATATTCGAAGAGATTCTCGACGTCACAACCTACTCGATACTCTACGTACTTTTCTGGACAGCTGTCTAAACTTCAACATTTAGATCCGCCGATGCCAGATAACGAGTTGATTACTGCATTGATACGTCAGTTTCCAGCAGACGTCCAGAGGACTTTGATCGCTGCTGATATCTATAATATGGAACAATTTGATGAAGTATTACAGAAGCTGGATCATACAAACGCTCAATTCTTCCATCAGAAGGGAGTAAAGAATAACAACGCTGTGTATGCTGTTATGGCTGATAGTTATTCTCAGACACCTCGAGAGATTCGAGAGGAGCGAGAAGAGAAATCGCCGAGGGAAGATCCAAATAAAAGAGGATGGAACCAGTACAGTAACAGATATAGTTACAAACCATATGCGAGACCAGATGGTGGTAATCGATACAATACTCGATGGAGAAGACCACGAGATAGTCAAGGAAGGTACCAGGAAAGAAGATATTACGGTAGAAACAACTACAACAACAGAGGGAATGTAGATACTCGTCAGTCCAATGAAGAGTTTAACAAGGAGACGAGGAAAAATTTGGAAGCAAGACACCAAGATAACTTGCAATTTTTGGAGCAGAGGCCCAACGAACCAGGTCCATCGGGAACACAACAATCCCGGGGGAATGGTAATGAAAAAAAAAACTTCGAATTCACAGTAGAAGATAGAATTTTGAACACTTTCACTTCCAGAATTATTAAATGGCAAGCAGAGGATGATGATTTAATTCAACAGAATGACGAACGAAAAGAAATGGGTACCAGAATTAGAATGCCAATCATTTCATGCGAAGTATTCGGTATGCCTGTCGATACTTTGATCGATACTGGGGCTATGCTTTGTCTGGTGAGTGAGAAGCTTTATATTCTGTGGAAGCTCAAAGAGAATTTAGAGGAGATTCCAGTATCAGGAATTAAGATCCAAGGAATAATACCCAATAAAATATCTCTGTGTAAAACGCAATTATACTTATGTATTACGATTGGAGGACATGATTTCCGACATGTATTTGTTGTAATGAAGGACATGGCTTTTGACATGATATTGGGAGCAGATTTCATTCAGAAATATCAAGCAGTGATAGATATGAAGACAGAGACGATTAGATTCAAGAATACCGAAGAGATTAACTTCGAGGGAAAAGAAGAGGAAGACATCGAGGGAGATGCTCAATGGTCTCTGATTTTTCATGAAGCTGAAGGAAGAGAAGTCTACACTGAGAAGGAGTCCCCAGAGCTAGGGAAGATTTTGGAAGAGTATCACGATATTTTTGATATTAAACCTGGTGAAATTAAAGATTTTGAATATCGTATTCGTGTAAATGATGATGCACCTTTTCATGATAAATTGTATCCAGTAGCAGAAAAGCATCGAGAAAAAGTAAAAGTGCTTATCAAGGAAATGGAAAGCAACAATGTGATTGAAAAGTACACTACATCTTATGTCAATCCATTAGCAGTAGTATCTAAGCAAGATGGAAGTCTGAGACTATGTTTAGACGCGCGAAATTTGAATTCAAGATTACTGCCAGAATATGACAGACCACCAATCATTAGGGAATTGTTGAGGAAATTCCAAGGCAAGGTCTGGTTCTCTAATATTGATCTCACTTCGTCCTACCATCATATTAGGCTTAGTGAAGATTCTAAGAAGTTTACAGGATTTATGTTTGACCAGCAGACATATGTATTCCGCCGTTTACCATTTGGAGTCAAAACATCTGGATCCGTTTTGATCAGAGCACTGGAACAAAATTTGAGTCCTGCAGTAAAAGAGATGGCAATTCGTTATATTGATGATATCTTAATTGCATCTGAGACTAAGGAGGAACATTTGTTACATCTTCAAATGTTATTCGCAGATTTGAGAAAAGCGAACTTCAAAGTAAACCTTCGAAAATGTCAGTTCTTTCGAAAGGAAATAAAATTTTTGGGTCACATTTTGGATGGAGAAGGATACCGTCCCAATGAGACGAAGATACAGGCAATTGCAAATTTCCCTAGACCTACTAGAGTGAAGAATGTCTGCAGTTTTCTCGGGACATGCCAATTCTTTGCAGGGCATTGTCCGAACTTCACCAAGACAGTTGCGCCATTGCAGGAGTTGTTAAAGAAAGGAAATAATTGGAAATGGGATAAAGATTGTGAACAATCATTTCAAGATGCCAAGAGGTTATTGGTAAACAGTGTGAAATTGGAGTATCCTGACTTTACCAAGAATTTTATCATAGAATCTGATGCATCCACCGTAGGGATTGGAGCTATTCTACTTCAAGAGGTTGAAGACCACAAGAGACATTACCTGGCGTTCATTAGCAGGAAACTTCGTCCATCAGAGAGAAATTATTACACCACGGAGTTAGAAGCACTTGCTGTAATATTCGCTTTGGAGTCATGGAAGAAAATGTTAATTGGACATTCAGTCATTGTGAGGACTGATCACCACGCATTGGAGTTTATCTTGAGAACAAACTTTGCCAGCGATAGAATAACTAGATGGTCACTTTTTATTCAGCAATTCAACCTAGTTATTGAACACACTCCTGGAAAGTTGAACGTTGGAGCTGATTTATTGAGTAGAGCAGTGGAGTCTACATCTAAGGTTTTTCAAGTTAACCTGACGCAGGAGGATGAAGATACCTTGAGAAGGTTAAGGTTATTGCATTTATCCCAGAGGAGAGACCGACGTCTTAGGAACATTTTTCGTTTTCTACAAGGAAACATGGATCCCAATGATGATGATTTTGTGGAAACTGAAAGAATTTCAAGAGATTTTATGATGTTAGATGGTTTAATCTACAAGTTTGCAGATCCCGACCATACGAAGCTGAGAGTAGTGATACCTCCACGATTGCAAAAACCCATTATTTGGATGGCACATAGAATCGCAGGTCATGCTGGAGTAGATAAGACAGTCAACATGATTCAAGAGAAATTTTCGTGGGAGCGAATGCGACAAACTGTCAGAAACACTATTCGAGAATGCGACTTATGCCAAAGGAGTAAACATAATTCTAGATTATTGAGAGAATTACCAAGGCCTATTATTCCTTCTAAGCCTTGCGAAATCTTCGCGACTGATTTATATGGTCCTCTCCCAAAGTCTAAAAGAGGTAACCGATATATTTTGGTGACTATGGATGTTTTCAGCAAATACACCATGTTACATCCAATTCAGAAGGCAAACGCAAAGTATTGTGCAAAGAGAATTAGAGACAGCGTAATTCCGGAAGCAGGCAAACCGGAATTCCTTTTATCAGATCGTGGACCTCAATTTACATCTTTGGAGTTTCGAACCATCATGAATAATCTTGGGATTAGACAATTGTTTTGTTCTATTAGACATCCAGAGAGCAATCCAGCGGAACGCGTGATGGCTGAAATAGCACGCCTCTATTGTCCAAATGAGCATTGGAAATGGATGGATGTTCTTTCTCTAGCATCCGAATCCATCAACTCTACTATTCATGAGAGTACTGGACAGATTCCCATGTTGCATCATCATGGAATTAAACCAACACGATTATGGGATCGAATCATCTCTATTCCACCTGAGATTGAACCAAGTCGTCAGATGAGGGAAACTCTAGCTTTAGACAAGTTAAGGAGTCAAGCTGAGAAGAGAGAGCGCAGAGTGAGAGGAAAGCGTTTTCGCAGACCCTTGCGCGTAGGAACTCTTGTTTTAGTGAAAAAACCTACACCCTCTGACGTGCAAAATCGAGTGTACTCGAAATTTGCAAGCCTTTACGCTGGACCCTATCGTATTGTGGAAGTAAACAATAATGGAAGCTATGAAGTAGCCAATACACGAACTGGTAACATCGTGGGAACTTATAATGCGTCGAATTTGAAGATTTATTATTCAAGAACCAGATGATTTAATGTGTAGATAGGAAAAATAAAAATTTTTCCATTTTTATTTTTTGCTATGTGTGGGGTGGATGTGCCCAACTCTAGGAATGGGTATTCCAAGATTCAGACACCTAGATATCAAGGGAAAGGCTGTAGCCGCTTTTGAAAGTTGAGATATTTGAATATCGCGCTACATTGCTTCGAGAAGCATTTGGAAGAAATTTACCGATAGTTGGATGTCAAGTGACGTAGCGAGTAATAGCAGAGGTGGAGGCTATTTATTGATTAAATAGTTAACTATGGAGCAGAGACTTGAGACTGGGATCAGATTACTGGCACGGCCAAATGAAAGAGAATGCAATTAGTATCAAGTAAGTCGGACCAGGGATTCAAGAGATATGAGGATTTCTAGATATCAGGTGATGACGCGTGACCCTGACCGTTTTGAATAAAAGCCAGCTGGGCGAGGCATGGTCAGCTCATTCTAACACAAACACTTGGCAAGCAAGTTGCATCTACGCTGAGCCAAGGCACATGGTTGCCGTATCTACGCAGAAGTTCTTTTCAAATCGTGATAGTCACGAGAAGTGCTGCGCAAACGAGTTGGAACTTAGCAAGTTTCTGGTGAGGAGAATCACTGAGGTGATTGTTTTTCTACAGACATTGGTGGAAATATTTATATTTCTGCAAGGACATATGCTAGACTTTGTCTAGAAAATAGTATTTTGTCACAGTCCAGTAGTAACTTAATACTTGGATGTTTAAATCCATTTCAAGTCAGTTTTCATTTTTGTAACTAGTTAACCACTTCGATCTGTCAGTACACTGAAGACTAGTCTATAACGGTGGCGTTCATTAGTCTACGCAAGGGAAACTGCAGGTTGTCTAGCGCATGGCAGATGGTGATATACAAACCATGCCCAGGGAACGATCTTCAGAACAGCCGTTAACTGCTTAGACTGTCAATGTTTTTCTTGTACTGATGAGATTACAGTGAGTTATGTTACAACTGACATATTTAAGAAGAGATCACTTAGATCTGACCCTATTTAAACAAACTGTTATGGCTTTGATAGAAGCCCATATTAAAATGGAACAACAGTTTATTCAAACGTCGAAAGATACTACCACTATGTCTGACTAGACGAATTGTGGGTATATGATGGCGGCCGATACAAGGATTATACGTGCTTGTCCGATAGGGCATGTCTATGGATAAATCTGGTACAGACCAGGTTTACTACGCTTCAAGACCATCAAGAAATGTAAGCCACATTTGAATTATATTATGCCTAGCTAATTGGAACAAACTATTTTTTTCTGCAGATGACCAACACCTTTTTTTCTTCGTATTTAAAGCTTGCAATGATTTACGCAAGACTTGTTAGAGTTATTCTGAGCACTTTCAGCACTCAGAACAGTTTAGGATCGATGACCGAGCATTTCGAAGATTTATTTGAATTTTTCATATTTTAAGGAAACCACGGAAAACCCCCGATGTAACTGTAAAAGTTAAATTTATTTTTGTTGAGGAATGGATATTTTTTCCATATTCGAAGGTTCGAACATGTGGATTCTCACATAATGAGATGATAATTAAACACATTTAAAATGATATAACGAATAATAATAATAATAATAATCCACTAATAATAATAATAATAATAATTTTCATAATTTTTCTAAATAATTCTTGGATATTATATTTTCTAATAATCATATGTATTGAGAAAGAGCCTATGAAGTAGTTTAATCATTTCTAGTCTGGAACAGGAGATTTTCCGAAGGAGAGTGGTTAGCGCAAGCCCGCATTCAACCAACATGTCAGTTCTGGTTGAACAGTTGATATTTGCATTGAGTAAAGTATATTTTTCATATAACACGGAGAGGCATGAAACGGGAAGCAAATGATATTTGTATCAAATAGGATATTTTTGTATTTATATAAAATCATGACGTAAATACACTCGAAAGTGAAATAAAGATTTTCATAAGTATGGTAAATTCACGGGTTGAACTGAATGGTAAAATAAAATAAACTTGTAAGTTTATTACTCTTCCAGTGTTGATAACAAGCAGAGGCTTGATTTATTGTATAAATTTTGGGAAGATAATTTATGTGTGGAGTAGTTGAAATGCCATTCCCAGGTGCGCATGTTAAGTCGCAGGAATGAAGAGGTTTTTTCGAGCATCAATCAAATAGCAGGTTCGATGGCTCATGTTTATAGTAGGAGTATTGGAGCTACACATTTCGTCGTATGAATAACCCGAAGGTTATTTCTTTAAAACCATCAGTTCTTATTTCAACCTTGTTTACGAATTCCATTTAAGACTTTGATTTTGCTAGAACCCGGATTTGTCATGATAGTAGTTTATTCTTCTTCAGAGGAAGACCTTTGCCGTTGTTTTTGTAATATTGTGTTCTTACACAAATAATAGAATGGGCCACTGCCAATTAAAAATAATTCTTTAACCACGAATAATTTGAAGGATATTTTCAATCCTAGTGCCATGAACTAAATGAATTCATTATAAAACTACAATTCTAATTTCCGCATTCTGTCGAAGAATTGCAAGTTGTGAAAGTTGCTAAAAATGGCCATGAATATAAATATTTTTATAATAATGATTCCAAGTGGAAAATTGAATAGTTGAATGGTTCAACCATTTATTTATCAAGTTGATGATTCAGAAATCATATATTTTGTTAGGAACTTGAAGTTCATAATCGAGTCACTTCTCGAATGTTTAATGTCAGAAGAACGATTAATTGTTGTTGTGCTTCGCACAGTTCTTCGATGCTATGCTCAAGGTCAAATACTTTTCAGATGTTATTAATATGTGTTAATAATTTGTGTTGCTTCTATGATAATAATATTTTTCGACGATATATTTTTGAAACTGGAAAAAAAGTGAAAGTTTAGAATTCTATAAACATTTATTCTACGAGTGTTAATATCATGTAAATAGTCAAACAGTGATCTACGTTATTTCCAGTATAGACAATTAATTTTGAACTGGAATTAAATATTAATAATTTTGGAACACAGTCCACAGGACTATTAATCGGACTTGTGTTTCCAAAAAGATTGTCAAATGTGTTTGGAAAATTTCTGTATATTGTGTGTAAATAAGGGTGTGGATCGCCACACGTGGATGATGCTGCTTTGAGCATTTTTGCAGTCAGATTTTAACTTCAAAATAAACTGAGATAATTTTACCAGATGTGTTACTCCCAATTAAATCTCCTTCTATCCTTATTGTTGCATTGAGCCAAAAATCAGTAAAGCATTTTTTTAATTTGATGTCGTTTTTGCGATTTGCTTTAACCCATCTGGCGCTCCGGGATATTTTGACTCTCGTGCTGACTGATTATTGGTAAAATGTATATGTGGTCGTGCGGACTCCGGTCTAAACGGGCACATAAAATAAGATAGAGAGAGAAATGGCTTCGAACGTGGGTCCCGATTTAGACATGGTCAATCGCATGCCGATTTGAAATTGTGATAATTTTTATAGAAATATTTTGGGAGTTGAGAGATGTCTGGTTTGGATGAATAAATTAGTAGGAAACCCAATTAGTGGGGAAAATTAAAAATTTAACTTGGTTAATAATTAGAATGGGTTTGATAATTTTGATAATGGCTTAACCATTAGGGCGTCAAGTAAATTCAGTATTAAACGTTCGATGACGGGACATACACATTATTAGAATCCAGGTGGAGGATATTTGAGAACTTGCATATTTTTCTTGTGATATTGTGGTAAATGTAATTCGTAAAAGTAAAGAATTTTGTTTTTCCATCACGTCGACATTAGGACAAATCTCATTTTATTATAGTGTTCCAATTAGCTATTCATATTTCTTGTTCTAGTTATAAACTTGTGTTTGCCACTGTTGTATACCCCTAAGTTTTGAATAATAATTGAAATTATGGAAGAAATGATGAGGATGATGAGGAGTTTGGAGGAGAGTTCAAAAGAGGCTGGACTGCGTGTAGCAGCCATTATGAAAGAAAATACTGAGGCTTTGGAAAAGAAACTTAAAGAAAATTCTGATTCTTTAGAAAGTAGGTTAAAAGATAACTTGAAAGAAAGTTTAGATGAAAAACTTAAGGAAAATTCTGATTCTTTAGAAAATAAACTTAAAGAAAATTCTGATTCTTTAGAAAATAAACTTAAAGAAAATTCTGATTCTTTAGAAAATAAACTTAGAGAAAATTTGAATGATAAACTTAAAGAAAATTCTGATTCTTTAGAAAGCAGGTTAAAAGGGAATTTGAAGGAAAATTTAAACAGTAAATTTAATTCAATGGAAAGTAAATTTAAAGAGAATTCTGAAATTTTGAAAATGACACTTGAAAGTAAAATGAATAAATTATGCGATAAAACACATGAGCTCGAAACTTCATTAGCTACTAACGCAAGTTTAATGGACGATAAATTTCGCGATGCCGATCTTCGATCCCAAAGCTTAGCTGATAGGATAGAACATGGTCTTAGGAAAGTTGGTGAAGACATGGTCAACCTGGAAGTCCGAGTGAAGAAGGAGAGTAACGAGATGGGAATTCTAGTTGTTCAACGTTTAACGGAACAATTCAAAGAACTTGTCATGGGGGAAATAAGAGAAGGTGTGATTAGTGAATTGCAAACTGAAATTAAAACCACAGTTGTCAATGAAATTAAAGACACACTCAAGCTGGAGAACCAAGAAGGAATCAAGGAGATTAGGGAATCTTTGTCATCCCATATTGAAGTAATTGCCAAAGATATCCAAGCAACTCAGAAGGACATATCAGATATGACAGGGTCATTGAAAAGTCATGAAGCTGTTATGAACCAGATATCCATTGATGTTAAAGACAATTGTAAAGAAACTGAAGCAATCAAGAAGATGGCAGAAGAAAACCAGAAGGAACTTGAGGCTATGAAAACTAAAATTAAGGATGAGAAACAGTCTGATCATCTGTTGAAAATGCCAAATGTAAGGGGAAAGGAACAGATACAGATAAATCTAGGAGGAGCTAGAGAGACTGATAGACAGGATGAGGTCAGGACAGTATTTCAATCCAACCCCATAACTGTATTTAAGAATATAGAAGACAAGCCTTCTAAATTTTCAGGGCGAGATTCTGTGACACCCGTGGAATTTTTGAGAGAAGCAGGTGATTACCTGAAAGATTCTAAGATCCCTAAAGAAAGACAGATCCGAGTGATAGGGAAGTTCTTGGAAGGTCCTGCACTTCTTTGGTTTAGAGCTTTTAGATCCACTCTAACCACTTTTGAGGAGTTTTCTCGTGGGCTATTGAAGAAGTTTTGGTCCCCTGAAACCCAACAGCAAGTCAGAGCAGAGTTATATTCGAAGAGATTCTCGACGTCACAACCTACTCGATACTCTACGTACTTTTCTGGACAGCTGTCTAAACTTCAACATTTAGATCCGCCGATGCCAGATAACGAGTTGATTACTGCATTGATACGTCAGTTTCCAGCAGACGTCCAGAGGACTTTGATCGCTGCTGATATCTATAATATGGAACAATTTGATGAAGTATTACAGAAGCTGGATCATACAAACGCTCAATTCTTCCATCAGAAGGGAGTAAAGAATAACAACGCTGTGTATGCTGTTATGGCTGATAGTTATTCTCAGACACCTCGAGAGATTCGAGAGGAGCGAGAAGAGAAATCGCCGAGGGAAGATCCAAATAAAAGAGGATGGAACCAGTACAGTAACAGATATAGTTACAAACCATATGCGAGACCAGATGGTGGTAATCGATACAATACTCGATGGAGAAGACCACGAGATAGTCAAGGAAGGTACCAGGAAAGAAGATATTACGGTAGAAACAACTACAACAACAGAGGGAATGTAGATACTCGTCAGTCCAATGAAGAGTTTAACAAGGAGACGAGGAAAAATTTGGAAGCAAGACACCAAGATAACTTGCAATTTTTGGAGCAGAGGCCCAACGAACCAGGTCCATCGGGAACACAACAATCCCGGGGGAATGGTAATGAAAAAAAAAACTTCGAATTCACAGTAGAAGATAGAATTTTGAACACTTTCACTTCCAGAATTATTAAATGGCAAGCAGAGGATGATGATTTAATTCAACAGAATGACGAACGAAAAGAAATGGGTACCAGAATTAGAATGCCAATCATTTCATGCGAAGTATTCGGTATGCCTGTCGATACTTTGATCGATACTGGGGCTATGCTTTGTCTGGTGAGTGAGAAGCTTTATATTCTGTGGAAGCTCAAAGAGAATTTAGAGGAGATTCCAGTATCAGGAATTAAGATCCAAGGAATAATACCCAATAAAATATCTCTGTGTAAAACGCAATTATACTTATGTATTACGATTGGAGGACATGATTTCCGACATGTATTTGTTGTAATGAAGGACATGGCTTTTGACATGATATTGGGAGCAGATTTCATTCAGAAATATCAAGCAGTGATAGATATGAAGACAGAGACGATTAGATTCAAGAATACCGAAGAGATTAACTTCGAGGGAAAAGAAGAGGAAGACATCGAGGGAGATGCTCAATGGTCTCTGATTTTTCATGAAGCTGAAGGAAGAGAAGTCTACACTGAGAAGGAGTCCCCAGAGCTAGGGAAGATTTTGGAAGAGTATCACGATATTTTTGATATTAAACCTGGTGAAATTAAAGATTTTGAATATCGTATTCGTGTAAATGATGATGCACCTTTTCATGATAAATTGTATCCAGTAGCAGAAAAGCATCGAGAAAAAGTAAAAGTGCTTATCAAGGAAATGGAAAGCAACAATGTGATTGAAAAGTACACTACATCTTATGTCAATCCATTAGCAGTAGTATCTAAGCAAGATGGAAGTCTGAGACTATGTTTAGACGCGCGAAATTTGAATTCAAGATTACTGCCAGAATATGACAGACCACCAATCATTAGGGAATTGTTGAGGAAATTCCAAGGCAAGGTCTGGTTCTCTAATATTGATCTCACTTCGTCCTACCATCATATTAGGCTTAGTGAAGATTCTAAGAAGTTTACAGGATTTATGTTTGACCAGCAGACATATGTATTCCGCCGTTTACCATTTGGAGTCAAAACATCTGGATCCGTTTTGATCAGAGCACTGGAACAAAATTTGAGTCCTGCAGTAAAAGAGATGGCAATTCGTTATATTGATGATATCTTAATTGCATCTGAGACTAAGGAGGAACATTTGTTACATCTTCAAATGTTATTCGCAGATTTGAGAAAAGCGAACTTCAAAGTAAACCTTCGAAAATGTCAGTTCTTTCGAAAGGAAATAAAATTTTTGGGTCACATTTTGGATGGAGAAGGATACCGTCCCAATGAGACGAAGATACAGGCAATTGCAAATTTCCCTAGACCTACTAGAGTGAAGAATGTCTGCAGTTTTCTCGGGACATGCCAATTCTTTGCAGGGCATTGTCCGAACTTCACCAAGACAGTTGCGCCATTGCAGGAGTTGTTAAAGAAAGGAAATAATTGGAAATGGGATAAAGATTGTGAACAATCATTTCAAGATGCCAAGAGGTTATTGGTAAACAGTGTGAAATTGGAGTATCCTGACTTTACCAAGAATTTTATCATAGAATCTGATGCATCCACCGTAGGGATTGGAGCTATTCTACTTCAAGAGGTTGAAGACCACAAGAGACATTACCTGGCGTTCATTAGCAGGAAACTTCGTCCATCAGAGAGAAATTATTACACCACGGAGTTAGAAGCACTTGCTGTAATATTCGCTTTGGAGTCATGGAAGAAAATGTTAATTGGACATTCAGTCATTGTGAGGACTGATCACCACGCATTGGAGTTTATCTTGAGAACAAACTTTGCCAGCGATAGAATAACTAGATGGTCACTTTTTATTCAGCAATTCAACCTAGTTATTGAACACACTCCTGGAAAGTTGAACGTTGGAGCTGATTTATTGAGTAGAGCAGTGGAGTCTACATCTAAGGTTTTTCAAGTTAACCTGACGCAGGAGGATGAAGATACCTTGAGAAGGTTAAGGTTATTGCATTTATCCCAGAGGAGAGACCGACGTCTTAGGAACATTTTTCGTTTTCTACAAGGAAACATGGATCCCAATGATGATGATTTTGTGGAAACTGAAAGAATTTCAAGAGATTTTATGATGTTAGATGGTTTAATCTACAAGTTTGCAGATCCCGACCATACGAAGCTGAGAGTAGTGATACCTCCACGATTGCAAAAACCCATTATTTGGATGGCACATAGAATCGCAGGTCATGCTGGAGTAGATAAGACAGTCAACATGATTCAAGAGAAATTTTCGTGGGAGCGAATGCGACAAACTGTCAGAAACACTATTCGAGAATGCGACTTATGCCAAAGGAGTAAACATAATTCTAGATTATTGAGAGAATTACCAAGGCCTATTATTCCTTCTAAGCCTTGCGAAATCTTCGCGACTGATTTATATGGTCCTCTCCCAAAGTCTAAAAGAGGTAACCGATATATTTTGGTGACTATGGATGTTTTCAGCAAATACACCATGTTACATCCAATTCAGAAGGCAAACGCAAAGTATTGTGCAAAGAGAATTAGAGACAGCGTAATTCCGGAAGCAGGCAAACCGGAATTCCTTTTATCAGATCGTGGACCTCAATTTACATCTTTGGAGTTTCGAACCATCATGAATAATCTTGGGATTAGACAATTGTTTTGTTCTATTAGACATCCAGAGAGCAATCCAGCGGAACGCGTGATGGCTGAAATAGCACGCCTCTATTGTCCAAATGAGCATTGGAAATGGATGGATGTTCTTTCTCTAGCATCCGAATCCATCAACTCTACTATTCATGAGAGTACTGGACAGATTCCCATGTTGCATCATCATGGAATTAAACCAACACGATTATGGGATCGAATCATCTCTATTCCACCTGAGATTGAACCAAGTCGTCAGATGAGGGAAACTCTAGCTTTAGACAAGTTAAGGAGTCAAGCTGAGAAGAGAGAGCGCAGAGTGAGAGGAAAGCGTTTTCGCAGACCCTTGCGCGTAGGAACTCTTGTTTTAGTGAAAAAACCTACACCCTCTGACGTGCAAAATCGAGTGTACTCGAAATTTGCAAGCCTTTACGCTGGACCCTATCGTATTGTGGAAGTAAACAATAATGGAAGCTATGAAGTAGCCAATACACGAACTGGTAACATCGTGGGAACTTATAATGCGTCGAATTTGAAGATTTATTATTCAAGAACCAGATGATTTAATGTGTAGATAGGAAAAATAAAAATTTTTCCATTTTTATTTTTTGCTATGTGTGGGGTGGATGTGCCCAACTCTAGGAATGGGTATTCCAAGATTCAGACACCTAGATATCAAGGGAAGGGCTGTAGCCGCTTTTGAAAGTTGAGATATTTGAATATCGCGCTACATTGCTTCGAGAAGCATTTGGAAGAAATTTACCGATAGTTGGATGTCAAGTGACGTAGCGAGTAATAGCAGAGGTGGAGGCTATTTATTGATTAAATAGTTAACTATGGAGCAGAGACTTGAGACTGGGATCAGATTACTGGCACGGCCAAATGAAAGAGAATGCAATTAGTATCAAGTAAGTCGGACCAGGGATTCAAGAGATATGAGGATTTCTAGATATCAGGTGATGACGCGTGACCCTGACCGTTTTGAATAAAAGCCAGCTGGGCGAGGCATGGTCAGCTCATTCTAACACAAACACTTGGCAAGCAAGTTGCATCTACGCTGAGCCAAGGCACATGGTTGCCGTATCTACGCAGAAGTTCTTTTCAAATCGTGATAGTCACGAGAAGTGCTGCGCAAACGAGTTGGAACTTAGCAAGTTTCTGGTGAGGAGAATCACTGAGGTGATTGTTTTTCTACAGACATTGGTGGAAATATTTATATTTCTGCAAGGACATATGCTAGACTTTGTCTAGAAAATAGTATTTTGTCACAGTCCAGTAGTAACTTAATACTTGGATGTTTAAATCCATTTCAAGTCAGTTTTCATTTTTGTAACTAGTTAACCACTTCGATCTGTCAGTACACTGAAGACTAGTCTATAACGGTGGCGTTCATTAGTCTACGCAAGGGAAACTGCAGGTTGTCTAGCGCATGGCAGATGGTGATATACAAACCATGCCCAGGGAACGATCTTCAGAACAGCCGTTAACTGCTTAGACTGTCAATGTTTTTCTTGTACTGATGAGATTACAGTGAGTTATGTTACAACTGACATATTTAAGAAGAGATCACTTAGATCTGACCCTATTTAAACAAACTGTTATGGCTTTGATAGAAGCCCATATTAAAATGGAACAACAGTTTATTCAAACGTCGAAAGATACTACCACTATGTCTGACTAGACGAATTGTGGGTATATGATGGCGGCCGATACAAGGATTATACGTGCTTGTCCGATAGGGCATGTCTATGGATAAATCTGGTACAGACCAGGTTTACTACGCTTCAAGACCATCAAGAAATGTAAGCCACATTTGAATTATATTATGCCTAGCTAATTGGAACAAACTATTTTTTTCTGCAGATGACCAACACCTTTTTTTCTTCGTATTTAAAGCTTGCAATGATTTACGCAAGACTTGTTAGAGTTATTCTGAGCACTTTCAGCACTCAGAACAGTTTAGGATCGATGACCGAGCATTTCGAAGATTTATTTGAATTTTTCATATTTTAAGGAAACCACGGAAAACCCCCGATGTAACTGTAAAAGTTAAATTTATTTTTGTTGAGGAATGGATATTTTTTCCATATTCGAAGGTTCGAACATGTGGATTCTCACATAATGAGATGATAATTAAACACATTTAAAATGATATAACGAATAATAATAATAATAATAATCCACTAATAATAATAATAATAATAATAATTTTCATAATTTTTCTAAATAATTCTTGGATATTATATTTTCTAATAATCATATGTATTGAGAAAGAGCCTATGAAGTAGTTTAATCATTTCTAGTCTGGAACAGGAGATTTTCCGAAGGAGAGTGGTTAGCGCAAGCCCGCATTCAACCAACATGTCAGTTCTGGTTGAACAGTTGATATTTGCATTGAGTAAAGTATATTTTTCATATAACACGGAGAGGCATGAAACGGGAAGCAAATGATATTTGTATCAAATAGGATATTTTTGTATTTATATAAAATCATGACGTAAATACACTCGAAAGTGAAATAAAGATTTTCATAAGTATGGTAAATTCACGGGTTGAACTGAATGGTAAAATAAAATAAACTTGTAAGTTTATTACTCTTCCAGTGTTGATAACAAGCAGAGGCTTGATTTATTGTATAAATTTTGGGAAGATAATTTATGTGTGGAGTAGTTGAAATGCCATTCCCAGGTGCGCATGTTAAGTCGCAGGAATGAAGAGGTTTTTTCGAGCATCAATCAAATAGCAGGTTCGATGGCTCATGTTTATAGTAGGAGTATTGGAGCTACACATTTCGTCGTATGAATAACCCGAAGGTTATTTCTTTAAAACCATCAGTTCTTATTTCAACCTTGTTTACGAATTCCATTTAAGACTTTGATTTTGCTAGAACCCGGATTTGTCATGATAGTAGTTTATTCTTCTTCAGAGGAAGACCTTTGCCGTTGTTTTTGTAATATTGTGTTCTTACACAAATAATAGAATGGGCCACTGCCAATTAAAAATAATTCTTTAACCACGAATAATTTGAAGGATATTTTCAATCCTAGTGCCATGAACTAAATGAATTCATTATAAAACTACAATTCTAATTTCCGCATTCTGTCGAAGAATTGCAAGTTGTGAAAGTTGCTAAAAATGGCCATGAATATAAATATTTTTATAATAATGATTCCAAGTGGAAAATTGAATAGTTGAATGGTTCAACCATTTATTTATCAAGTTGATGATTCAGAAATCATATATTTTGTTAGGAACTTGAAGTTCATAATCGAGTCACTTCTCGAATGTTTAATGTCAGAAGAACGATTAATTGTTGTTGTGCTTCGCACAGTTCTTCGATGCTATGCTCAAGGTCAAATACTTTTCAGATGTTATTAATATGTGTTAATAATTTGTGTTGCTTCTATGATAATAATATTTTTCGACGATATATTTTTGAAACTGGAAAAAAAGTGAAAGTTTAGAATTCTATAAACATTTATTCTACGAGTGTTAATATCATGTAAATAGTCAAACAGTGATCTACGTTATTTCCAGTATAGACAATTAATTTTGAACTGGAATTAAATATTAATAATTTTGGAACACAGTCCACAGGACTATTAATCGGACTTGTGTTTCCAAAAAGATTGTCAAATGTGTTTGGAAAATTTCTGTATATTGTGTGTAAATAAGGGTGTGGATCGCCACACGTGGATGATGCTGCTTTGAGCATTTTTGCAGTCAGATTTTAACTTCAAAATAAACTGAGATAATTTTACCAGATGTGTTACTCCCAATTAAATCTCCTTCTATCCTTATTGTTGCATTGAGCCAAAAATCAGTAAAGCATTTTTTTAATTTGATGTCGTTTTTGCGATTTGCTTTAACCCATCTGGCGCTCCGGGATATTTTGACTCTCGTGCTGACTGATTATTGGTAAAATGTATATGTGGTCGTGCGGACTCCGGTCTAAACGGGCACAGTATGTTTGAGAAAGTACAAGAAATTGCGCCAAAAACTGCCCTCAAAAATAGTAACAGACATTTCCTCGCCGAGTATAGTGGAAATAAATCCACAAACATGGCAGCGATAAATATTTGGAAACAAGGTTTGGAAAACTCAAAGGAACAGACAAATTCAAATATCTTGGTGAATGGATTCGACCTAATGGCCTTGATCAGGAAGCAAATAAAGCCAGACCTCGAAAGATGGAGACTGCATTTAGATTAACGCAAAATAGGTATAACAAAAATGGGATATCCTTCAGAGCAAAGCTAAGACATTCCACACGATATTCGTAATTAATTTAAAAGTTCAAACAAGACGTTTTTACATTCGCATGGCGAATTGGTGGTTCATAAACGATGGGCTTACTCCAGTGCTGAGCATTATATCCAGTAACGTAGTCACGAAGGGGGGTTAGAACCCCTCCTTTGAATTCTTACAAAAAATAAAAACAAGTAGCTCTGTGAAGAACTAAATTGCCTAATTTCATACATACCGTATGTTACTGGTCTTTTCCTTTAAAAACACTTCCGCATATTAAAAGGAATTTCCATGTGATTTCCACAAGGACCAATTACTTCCGAGGCAGTAATAACATAATTATGATTTGTTGCTAAACTCTTTCCAACAAGGATTTGGGTATCACATCATACGAGGATACCTTGAATTAGTGCTCGGTGTTGCCACATTGCTTGCATCTCGTTACTGTCATATTACATTACATTACATTACATTTGCATGTTCCATTTGATGCACACTGCTTCATGAATGTACTAATTTGAATTTATTTCTCGACTTATACATTACATTTGGCTTATCACAGTCCAAGTATTTCATTACATCCTATAAATATACCTTGGCTAACTTGAGTTATGCTAAGGATTACATTAACCATTTGGACAGCGAGTTCTACAGAGCTAACCAACAAATAGGAATCCTCTGTCTTATTCGCAGTTCGTTGATTTTTACTATTTATAGAAAATTAGTACAGTGTTCAACCATCTGGAAACAACATATTAAAAACGGCAAAATGATTCAACAGGATTCTCTCCAAGGTTAGATGACTTCATCTTTTTAAAATGTTATGCGCTGTTCCATACCTGGCTGGAAGCAACAACCTATAGCTCTCAGCAGCGACGTCCGATAGACAGGCAATTAAGGTAGATTTATATTAACTTTTAATCTTGTTCTTTTATGTATTTTATAAAAAACATTTTTGTGAAATTTCATTTATTTAAATCCTAATGCTTTTGTAAGGATATCCATTTTCTCTTTGGTATTTGTTAATATAGTTTTTAAGATTCTTTTTATTATTTAATCCACGCTGTCGAAGGTATCATTCAATACCGAAACATGTACGTTTTATTTATTTATTTACACTGTTTACGCCCACATTGGAGCACCAAAAATCAAACCTTATATACAAAGTCTTCCAATATTTCAAATAATAAGTTCAGTTCTTAATTCTTGATAATTTTTTCCTTTCCCAATACTTCTTCATTCTGGAAGATCTTGCAGCTCGTTCTTCTGCTGATATAACATATTTCTTACGCTGTGAAATTTTGAATGTTAGTCGAGTGTACAGTATTTGTTATTCAGAAGCCGTTTCTCCTCTCTATGTTCAATTTGATGTTGAGTTATTTTCAATTCGTCTAAATCCATTTGTATTTCTATACACCATGTGATTTTTGTTTTACTGTTCCAAAAGAAGTCAAAAAGTTGTTTCAGGAGTCTAGTATTTGGCAAGCGGGATATGTGTCCAAAAAACGCAATCCTTCGTTTTCGCATCGTGTCAATGATAGATTCATTTTCCTTGTAAAGTATTGAATTGGGCAAAAGTCTCCACTGGCCCTCAACCTGGTGTTTTTTATTGAGTATTGTCCGAAGAATCCGTCTATCAACCTTCTGTAGTTTGTCAGTTGTTGATCGGGTGTTTAGTTTAAATAAAGTTTCACTTGCATATGTTGCTTCTGGTTTAACGACGGAGAAATAATGTCGAAGTATAGCATTAATCGAAAGAGACTGTTTCTTATATGTTGGCCAGGTAATCTGTTGTGCTCGTCGCAATTTTAGAGTTCTATTATCTATTGATGCTCTTTCATTGGCATTCCAAGTGATGATCTCACCAAGTTATTTAAATTTTTTCACAATCTTTATTTTCTGGGCATTATGCAGTACAATATGTGATGTGTCAACTTGAAAAGATGGCATCATTCCTGTTTTCTCAAAAGAAATTTTCAACCCAACCTTTGCTGCTAATCGTTCCAATTCCTTTACCTTCTCTAGCTTCTTCGATACTAGTTGCTAATAATGCTAGATCATCTGCAAAGGCGACACAATTTAGTGGAATATTTTTTCCAATCTTAACATTCGGTGGACAAACCTTATTCCATTGACGCATAACTTTTTCCAGCACACAATTTAACAACAATGGAGATAATCCATCTCCCTGCCGAAGACCAGTATGGATTTCAAATGACTCAGAGGTTTCACTTCTAAACCTAACTCTAGATTTAGTATTCTTAAGAGTGACCGCAATAAGGTTAACAAGTTTTCGATGTAAACCAAATTCAGTAAGGACATTTAATAGAGATTCGCGATGGATGCTATCATAAGCTTTTTGAAAATCAACGAATGTGATCACTAAATCTTTGCTCCTAATCCTGTGATGTTTAATAATCCATTTGAGACTGATAATTTGATCTGGACAGCTTCGTCCTGGACGGAAACCACCCTGATATTCACCAAGTTCATTATCAAGTTGTTCGCGAATTCTGGAATATAAAATCTTTGAAAAAATCTTACACGTGACATCCAGCAACGATATTCCTCGATAATTTAATTTAATTATTAAACTTCTTAGTGTTTGACAGTGCGGATTTTATTTGAGTTTGGAGATTACATTGCTCCTGTCACTCAGACCACCTTGGCTACTTGTTCACAAGTTACCTCTTAATAAAGAATACCACGTGATCTAAAGATCTACCTACCTGACCTTTTCATGTTTAATTTGGCTACCTAAGCCATCGAACCAGAATTGGAAAAATAATTATTGGTGATGCATTATATTGGAAATACAAAACGTCATGTAGGCCTAAGTGTTAAAGATATGAGACAAGCAATCGAAGAAATCTCTAACTGATGAGATCATCTTCCTTCTCTCTCTTCAAACTGTTACACCTCGTCAAGTTGTGTTCTTGAGGGTTTCTTTTGATGTTAGTAGTGAATTGAGAAATATAATGGAGGTGTCGCAATTGACTCGGTGATGCTTTTTCTTTCTTTTAAGAAATGCGTATGTTAACGGCTTGTGGTCCGCGATGATGGTAAAATCTCTTCCCTCTAGAAGTTGTTTAAACTGTTTCACTGATAGGTAAATGCCTAAGAGTTCTCTGTCAAATGTGCTCAAGCCTTTTGTGTTTCGCTTAGTTTCTTGGAGTAGAGAAGATGTGTTTCCATCCATCATTTTCGTATTGTCGCAACACAGATCCAATGGCAATTTCAGATGCGCCTGTGAATAGAGCTAATAGATTGTTTGGGTTAGGAATGGTCAAGAGTGTTGCATTCGCCAACTCCTGCTTACATCTCTCGAACATCTACATTGCTTCTTCATTCCATGAATTTTCTTCTGTCTCTCTTTCTTGCCCCTTTTAAGAATTCATGGAGGCCTGCTGGTGTTTTGGCAGCATCTTTCAAGTGGCGGCGATAAAATTTAACCATTACCAAGAAGGGTCCTGAGTTCATGCACTGTTTCTGGTAGTTTAGAATGCAGAATTGTTTGAACTTTCTCAGGAAAAGTTCTAGAACCCTCAGCTGTGATGAGATACCCTAGGAACTCTTTGTCTACGCCCATCACTGGTTCGGGGGTGTTTATGCTAAGGATATACATATTTAATCTGTCCATAACCAATTTAAGATGGTGTTTATGCTCTTGTAATGATGCGGAGGCTACTAGTACGTCATCCAGTGATCCAATGTGAAATCCAGACCTATGGAAACTTCGTTTATGAATCTCTGGAAGGTAGCCGGAGCGTTTCTCCAGCCATAGCTCATGACATTGAACTCGAGTCCAAAAGAACTTATCATCGCAGTTTGTGCTTGGAATGGTGTACGATACACCAGAGGATCGACCAGGCCGAGTGATACATGTAGCGATCGATATAAAAGAAAACAAAAGGAGAAAGTTTTGATTAACAATTCACTAATGTGTTTTGAATCCAATGTGGTGCAGCCTAAACCTAAATGTTTCGTGAGTCAATGCATGTAAATAATATCAAAGAGTGAGTGGTGGGTTTCGATTTGTACCTATAAACCCTTCTCACGTTGGACAGTCTTTAGCTCTTTAGCAGGTAAAAGGCAGCGGAGGGATTTCACTACGGTATTTGTTTCTATTCGTCATGGTCAGAGACAGTAAAAATTCGCGACTCACGAAATCACGAAAAAATGAAAACAAATAACCATTGGTTTATAACATGTTTTATGTAAAACACGCGGAACACTCGCTAAAAATCGCAACAAATTTAAGGCTCGCGAATATAGCATCTCTTTTGTCGTTAATCGCGAAAAATCGTTCTTTTCGGCAACCAATAGATAAATAAAATACATTTGAAAAAAATAGATTGATTTTTCATAATATTTATTAAACACGTTTTCTGCATTATCATATCTGAAAGAAATCCACAAGGTTTGGAATGTTGTCGCTAGACGGTAGAGTTTTAATAGTTCGTATATAACTAATTATTACTGACATGATAACTTAATATAGCAGTGCGAAAAGTTCAGTTTCACTCAAGAATTTTTACTCTTATTAACCAAGAATTTTAGCTCCTTTCAATCAAGAATTTTGACTGTCTCTAAACTCTGTATCACCCATAATGATCGCTGACAGCTGTCAAGCTAGCTCGTGGGGAAATGCTGTATTGCCTCTGAGGCAACATTCCAAGAGCCTTGCAGGGAGACACAAATATTAGGGGAAGTTAGCCCCCTGCCTCGCGGTATAATGGTCGTGACGAAGCAAGGCACTGAGTCAAACCATGTGCTCACTGCTGTGTCTGCATACATTGCAACACTGCTCACTGTTGAGTAGGTAATGTTAGCTGGTTCTGGCGCAGGGGCTAATGCCCAGGATGGCGGCTGCGTGAGTCCAATCCTATGCTGGTCTTGTATAGGGAGAGTCACAGCCGGCGCATGGGCTAATGCGCAAGTTGGCCACCATGCGCAACAGCACTCTTAAATCGTAGGCATTTCAAATAATGCTTTATTTGTTATTAACTATACATTATTTATTATTTATTAATTATTAATTTATTATCTAATTTTATTTAATGTATTATGTATATAATTTTTAATAATTTTTTATTTTTTATTCTAACATATTATTTATTATTTTAGCACAGGGCTAATGCAGAAAATGGTCACTTCACCCAACTACTTACACATAAACTAACCTTTAAAGCTAAGCCAGAGGCTAATGCATACACCCAAAGTATATAAGGGCACACGCAACTGTCTCTATTCTAGTCTTATAGAGAGAAAGGTAAAGCTAACACCTACACTGTGGCTACTGTGCAAGATGTTCACTACTCACAACAAGCTTAGGATTACAAACTCAGTTAAGTTTTAAAAAAGTAAAAGCTTCTAATCATTCTTTTTCCTTTCATTTTCATATTTCACACATTGTCATTTGTTAATTTTCTATTTACAGTTTTTTATGTCAGTTTAAAGTTTTTTTTTAAGTTTATGATATGGAAACACAGATTTTCCAATTTTGTTGTTCACATGTTTTTGATAAGTCCATGTCGAAAGTTCATATTTGTGAAACACAATTTTTCATTACATATAACAAGGCTGTATACCTTATCCCAAAGCAGGTAATAAATGGGTAATACTATACTTTTGGCTACCTAGTATTGGCTTACTAAGGTCAATTTCTTAACATTACTAGAGGTTAACAGTTTGCATTAGGAGTTGGGAGGTGGGTAGTAATTAAAAATGTACAAGCAGTGTCCATACAATTTTTTTAAAATTTATTTTAAATACATTTATAATATTTACACATTTTTTTTCTTTACTTGTTGCTTGATAGGTGATGTTTTTCTTGTAGTGCTATTGTTTTATTTTTAAAATTGTTTTGGTTTATGTATTCGGTAGATGCAGGTATAGGATTTTGTTATCCATTACTTAACCTTTTAATCATGTTCAACGGTAGAGTAATGACCATAGGCATGTGCAGCTATACCATCAGAATCTATTACTCTTTTATCGTCACCAGGACACAAAGCAATTTTGTTTAGTTTTATGGATGATATGTTATGTTGCTTAGAAGCGATAATTTTCATTGGTATTCTTTTTACCTCGTTTTCCATAATACAATCCTTATAATCTTGAAAACCTTTACGACGGTCACGTTAAACTACAAGCGTCCTTCTTCCTTCCTTGAAAACTTTTACAATTTTTGGCAATGCCTCTGCTAATATATTTAATCTTTTTTATTTCTTTACCATTTATATCTAAAGCATACATTTTAGCTCTAAGTCCAACAAATGCTTTAATAATTTGTCCACAAACCTCGTATTTAAATCTTCCCTACGTTTTCTTGTTTGATGAAGAGTAACACATATGATTAGGAGGATAATCAGATGTGTCTAGGTGTTCTAGGAAATTCAATATTGTCTTGATAAACATCTTGGGTGTTAACCAAATAAATGAATGAGTCCGTATCCATATACAAGAGTTTAAGATTTTCGATCCCATAATAGGGTAGCAAGACATCATAGTGGAGGGAATACATCAGCGCTTTTGTAATATCCAGTATACACATTCCAATATATATAGGCTTATTGAATTCAATGCTATGTTTAGCCATGTGGAAAGCAGCTAGGTTAGGACCATAAATTGTTCTGTCGATAAATATTGGTTTAGCTATTACCTTTTCAGCCCTTTTTCTGTCAGTTACAAGACGTATGTCTATTCTTTTAAGAATATGTTCCATTGTTTTTCCAAAAATGGCATTGTTAAATAATTTGTACAGATTTTTCTCAAAATCATTTTTGGCTTGTTTTGTAAGGTTGTTATTAAAATCAATGTATGCCTTTAGCCAAGGTCTTTGTTTAAACTAGGGGCAGATGACCACGTAGTTCCGCCCCTTAAAACAACAATAACAACTTTGTTTAAACTTAAACACACGATACATTTTTATCAATTTTAGTCCATGATCTAGAGCCTGTTTAATTGCCATGTAATGAACTACATACCGCCTCCGATCTCCAGGATGAGGAATCAGTTTTTTGAGATGCGAATCCTTAGGTTGTGTACACTTTGGTAGGAAAGGTACATCGTTGTGTCATCATCATCGGCTTTAACTCGAATCCGAGTATAAACCTTCTTCCTTCAGTCCAGTTTGTGGTTGTGTTTACGGTGACTAGAGTGTCCAATCCTGGCATGGAACAAGCGATCACACAAGTCACATGGCATTGCTGGAGGAGGGAGTGGTTGGGCTGCTCGAAGTTTCCTAGCTTGACGCTTGGCCTCTTCATGTGTGCGTCGATCCCTTTCAAACGTTTTTACAGTATCCGAGATGGCACGGCGGCAAGTTGAGCGGTCTTCAGTCAGTATGTCCGAGGTTTGTGAATCCAGACCAGTCAAATTCAGGGTCTGCTTTGATTGGTCCTTGTAGCGCCTCTTAGGCCGGCCCCGTGGTGTTGGGGGTAGCGCGCCTGCCTCTCACCCGGAGGCCCTGGGTTCGATCCCCGGCTCCGTCAGGGATTTTAAAACCGACGTGAGGGTTGGAACGGGGTGCACTCAGCCTCGTGAGGACAATTGAGTAGCTGTCTGACAGTGAGACAGCGCCCCGATCACGAAAACCAAGATTAACGGCCAAGGGGACCCGACGCGCTGATCACGCGTCACCCCAATATCTGCAGACCGAATGGCTGGGCAGCGGTCGCTTGGTCGGCGTTAGCCCGTCATGGGCTGTATAGTGCCAGGGGTTGACTTTTTTTTAGCACCTCTTAGGACCACCTTATGGTCTGGTGCCACAGCATAGCTCACCATATAACATTTGACGAGGTAATCTCACATCATCCATCCGATGGACATGACCAATTCATCTAAATTGGTGATCTATTATGGATGATTCTATGCCTTTTCTGGAACAGCAATATTGGTAATGCAGTCTTCCCATTTAATCCCCCGGATTGATCGAAGTTTTTGTAGGTGGAAGCTCTCAAGCTTCCTAAGATCACGTCGGTAAAGGGTCCATGTTACGCAGACATACAACAATGTAGAAATGACTACTGCTTTGCACACCATAAGCTTTGTACTCATGGACAGATCTTTATTCATGAAGACCCGGTGCGCTAATCGTCCATATGCTGCAAGGGCTGCGCCAATCCTCTTATCCACATCCTGCTCACAGGTACAGCTCACAGAAATGCTACTGAGCAGGTACGAGAAGTGGTCTACCTGTTCTAATGGCAAATTTTAGATGGAGATATTGAACTGAGGAAGAGGTGTGCCTGGTGAAGGTTGTGCCAAGACTTTAGTCTTATTGACATTTATGGTAAGACCAAAGCGATCACATGCACTTTTGTAACAATTAACTGACTCTTGCAGCTCTTCTGGTGTTTGAGTTGGCGACGCAGCATCATCTGCATACAACATATTAGTAACATTAGTAACCTGAGTTTTCCTGAAGGAACGGAGACGAGTTAGGTTGAAAAGCCCTCCATCAAAACGATACTTGACCTCCACACCTGGGATGTTTGAGGGTGAATCATAAAGCATTGCAGCCAAGTACAGCACAAAAAGCGTTGGAGTCAGTACACATCCTTGTTTCAGTCCATGAGTAATAGGATATTCATCGGACATCTTATTCTGATGTCAAACCTGACCTGTCATGCCATCGTGGAGAGACTTGATTAGATCTACAAAACGCTGTGGGCAACCAAACCGCTTCAGCACCGCCCACATGGCTGGTCTTGGAACCGAATCAAATGCCTTTTCCAAGTCATAATAGACTAAGAAGAGTGATTCTGTTGTTCTCTACATTTTTCCTGTAGCTGTCTCACACAGATAATCAAGTCAATTGCGCTTCTGGAAGCTTTAAATCCGCATTGTGACTCTGGGAGGATCTTCTCAGAGATAACCTTGAGGCGGTTAAGTAGAATTCTTGCATGGATCTTCCCCACAATTGATAGGAGTGATATACCACCGTAGTTGCCACAAACACTGCAATCACCCTTTTTAAAGATAGTGATGATAGTGGCATTCTTTAGGTCTCCAGGTACATTTCTTGATTCCCATATTCTGAGGATAAGGGTGAAAATCCTTGTTTTGAGGCAATGACCTCCGTTTTGAATTAGTTCCAGAGGGATGTTACCTGGGCCAGGTGCCTTTCATCGTTGTGTAGATCATGAAGATCAGATGGGTAATGAACATCAATATCTAGGGTCGTCTTCCTTTAGTGTTTCTAGATCAACAGTATCTGGAGAAACCCACTGAAACCCACTGTAAGGAAGGAAGTGGCACATAGACCACCCATATTGGCTGTTGGCATCATAAGTAATCAACTGCGATGTTTTCTCAGAATCATAGGTTTCCATGTATTTATTGTTAGCTTCAGCATACCGATGAGACACCTGACATATTCCTCCACGTACTCCAGACTCCATTAAAAGAATTTGATCGTAATTCTGTAGCAATTCCAGTTCAATTCCAGTGTAAAGGAGCATTGCCTCAAAACGTACACCAGGTGAAGTAAAGAAGTGTGCAGCATCCACTTGGTGTGTTTCTAGTGTTTTGTTTTAGAAAGTTTCAAAGCTGTCTGCAAGAAGGAGTACATCTGAAGTTAGGTAAAGGTCACTATATTCCCCTAGAGAATTAATTTTGAACTGATTCCATACATTTTAGCATGTTCATAGTCTTCTTTATTAAAGAATTTAATTTGTTAAAGAATGCCTCTTTCGGAGGTAAACACGTTTCACTTAATTTTCCCCATGAAGCAATGTAATCATAACAAAATACAACTTTACGTGTCATGAGCATTGCATTTTCTTTTCCAAAGTACTTGTCTGTTTCAGTGTATTATGTTAAGTTGATAACTAAGCTTTCCAAACAACTTGGCATTAACCGAAACGTATCCACAAATCAAAGCTTAATGTTTCCAATATATTTGGTGAAGGAGATGTACTTTTCTTTGGAGTTAGGGATATCGTCCACTCTCTCAGTAGTACATCCCAACTGCTTTACAATAAAATTTGCATCATATCCACTTACATTATGTACAACTACAGGAACCGGGTACGTGTTTTACAACTCAAATTACAGTTATTGTGAGCACATCCACGGTATTCGCCGGTAATATGGCAATGATCTCTAACTTTCCAGTCCTCTTTGGTAAATGGTTTATGACACAAATAACAGGTTTCAGAAGATTGGAACTCTGCTTCTTGATCCTGAGTTAAGGCCTTTGGAACATATAAGCTGTAAAGGTGATCAATTTCATTAGCTATTGAGATCAAACAGTCCACAAACTTTTCTGCAGCGTCAGGACCACGCTAAATAACAGATTAGCTCGGAAGGTTTGTCTTTATGTGTTCCACAGCTGGTGAGGGTTTAACGTATATACCAAAGCTCATAGGAACATGATTCTGGTATGGCACTGTATAACTTGCCTCAGGATTAGGTAGATATGTTTGATATGGTAAGAGTATACTTTCGAAATCTGCATAGATAACGTAAGTTATTCTTAGCATTTTTTCCACATTTAAGAATTTCAAAATTGGGGTTTAATAGGAATTTCAACCCTAGGAATGCCATGCAGGACACACAAAGCTCTATGTTCTTTTACTTTTTCCATTCCTTGTTGCCCACATTGATTATCAAAGTGAGTAAAACACCGTTTATATGTATATATCTTATGTTCATGTTGGGTAATTTGATGTCCTACTAGTTTATCAAAATCTTTGATAAAGACGTAGTGGTTCTGGCCGGATGATGAACTTAGCTGAAGAAGGTCACGATAGTCTTGTAGCTCTTGATACATTACCTCTGCTAATACCTTTAATATTTTTATTTCTTTACCATTTATGTCTAAAGCATACATTTTAGCTCTAATTCCAACAAATATTTTAATAATTTGTCCACAAGCCTCGTATTTAAATCTTCCCAACGTTTTTTTGTTTGATGAAGAGTAACACATATTTATGAAATTAGAGTGCAATTCGTCAATGGTAATGTCTATTCTCTTTCATTTGAATGCTCATTTGTCACGATCGGTCGCTTGTGAGCGCCGCAAGAGGGATCAATACTACTGACATAATATATGTGATGATGATAGGCCGTCCTTCACCTAATCATTTATTTCCTAATTTCACTTTCTCTGAGTGTAGCTCCCGCATTACTCCAGGGCTAAAGAAAATGTAAGGTTAGAATAAAGTTATCTCACCGAAGGTATAGTAGACGGTTGACCACTCCATGTGTTGTGAAATGACCCCACCACAGCTCATGACGACCAGCGTCCCTAAGTAGATCCCCGAGTAGGAGATGGCAGCCAGGCGGTTCCTCTCTTGGGGAGGGGTCCAATGGGCCCACAAAATGAGCAGACTGGGGAAACAGCCACCCTGTATGTCGGAAGTCAACAACAGAGATTAGTCCTAGCAAATGACAATGTTTCAGCAATTTAAATTGTTGTTTTACCTAAGAGAGTAAAGGAAAAAAGAAAAAAAATACCCGTGGAGGTCTGAGTTCGATTACCGGCTCTGACATGAAATTTAATTCTGTCCCGAATTGTTTCTTTTAGCTAGTGTATCAGGATTGCTTCCTTTATGCTTTCGGTTCGTGACGAATTATTTTTATGTCGGTTTTAATGCTAGTGAAACTGTGTCCCGCGTCGCACATGTGTTCGCATAAGTCCGGAGACACACTAACTAAGCATCAATCTTGGTCAGAGTCCATTCCTTGTTCATCATTTACTGCAAAGGAAGTCTCTGCTATTACAGCAAACATCTTGAATCGGAGCATAATCAAGTCAATTTGTACTATGGTGAAGGAAGTGCTATTTTCAAGTCTCTAACATTTCCTCCTCTCGCCTTGAAATATTCTCAAAGAGTTACTAAATTAATTTATCGTAATAATTTTCGAGTATTATTAACTATGCGTTATGATATTATAATGTATTCACTAAATTATTTAAGCTTCTTGTTTAGATCAATTTTATTAATAGCAAGACCTAACTTATCAGCCATAATTATTATTAAGATCCGAAGTAACAACAGGTGTGCCCCACTCATGTTCTCCGTGTAGCCTATATAAATGATGACTTGCCATCTGTCCTTAAATTCTGTCAGCATCACATGTATGCAATTTGCAGTTATATCTTTAGTAAAACCATCGTTACTTCCGACTTGAAGTTTCAATGCTACGCTAGATCTATCAAGCGGTCAGATGTCAAATCACTTTAACTAGCCAATCACAGACAGCCATGCAAATCGAAATATAACGTAAAATCGAGTTTGGTACGCTAAATCGCTTAGCATTGAAACGTCAAGTCGGAAGTAATGATGGACTTACTATACATAGAAATATGGAATCCATTCAGCTAAACGTAGTCCAGATTAACACTGCCATTCGATGCCTATCCCAGTACGCTGAACCTCGTACTAAACTTCGAAAAAAATCAACCCATTATTATCGGCTAGACCAAATTATCCAGCTCTTTAGACTTTATCCAACCCAGTGCCATTCCTACAGCTAGATGGTCAAACGGTACCATATCAATTAATTGTAAGAACTAGGGGAGTTATTTTTGAAATTCACAGAAACATAATTCATGAAAGGGCTACATCGGCATTATATCAAATTAGACGAACTGGTTTTATTTACTAGATAATGTAAGGAAAAAAACTGATACAAGTGTCTGATACTAACCATTTTTGTCTATGGAACCTTTTATCCCCTTTGTTCGCAATGTACTGTACCCGTAAATCCAGAAAGTAGCCTGTTGGAATATCCATTGCCCCAGCTGGATCGCCTATTTCTAACAGCACCGGCAAATTACTACATTAGAAATCGCTCCAACATGGTCTTTATGGATTTACATACAGCAATTACAAGAATATTGTGGATAAACAACAAACTACGCGGGGCACACTTACCTTTACTTACGTATCTCGGGGACTGGGAACTCAGCTTCGCCTACAATACATCCACAATACTCTAATCATTATATTTAAAATGAATCACACGTCAACGACGACAGATAACGAACTGAATAAATTTATTAACAATAGTAAACTAATCTAATATAAACAAAATAACAATAAACTAATCTAACAACAAAAAGAAATAACACCATACAATCATACACACTTCTTTTCCACAACACATCTTACTAAATTGCTGTGTAAAAATATCAGCATAAAAGTCTTGGCATAACTAGGCCTACACTATGTAAAGAAAAACGTTTAACAGAGGCTCTTACATCCATGGCATTCCTGACAACAGGTTACCTTCATTGGCACGCGTCCAGGAAACGCACGTGCATTGGCTTGCTTCATCAATGAACGCTAGCACAGCGTTGCGCTCAGAACTATTTACATTTTATAGAAGGCTGTGAGTCGCCACCTGTTCACATTATATCACACCAAGCTCTCCACTCCTATCGGTGAATCATTCTGTCTGGCTTGTATTAAGACTGCCTTGTGTGCGTTTAAAATACACGTATAAAATTAACATTTAGATCTTACAAAAATGCTCATAACTTCTACATTCCTTTAACAATCATTCTATTATCTTCATACAATCTTTCATTCATACGCCGAAATTATTCTAGACCAATTCGGTTCAACATTCACTCTTAAACAATGAGCAATCGTCCAAACAAAAACATCCGCTCACAAAACACACGCTATTCCAAAACATTCGATTAATAAATCCTATTAAAAATTATTTAAATAATTAAATTTTCTTCTTCTCCTTCTACCTTATCCGATACGGACGTTGGCTACCACCATGGCTAATACCTTCTTATCCTGTGCAATCCTGAAGAGTTCCGTGGAAGACAGCCCAAACCACGTTCGTAAATTATCCATCCAATTTATTCGTCTCCTTCCCGGTCCACGCTGACCTCCAATTTTATCCTGAAATATAACTTGGAGCAGACGGTATTTTGGATTCCTCATCATGTGTCCCAAGTATTCCAATTTCCTCTTCTTAATTGTGTTTAACAGCTCAGGTTGGCTGCTCACACGCTGAAGAACCTCGGCATTACTCACATGTTCTGTCCACGAGATTTTAAGAATCCGCCGGTATATCCACATTTGAAAAGCTCGAATCTCCTTTTCTGTAGCTACGGACAAGGTCCAAGCTTCAACACCATAAAGAAGGGTGGAGACAACATAACACTTCACAATTCTTTTCTTACGCGTCATACTGAGATCTCGACAGCACAGTAGTTGTTTCATTGTCATAAAGATGGATCCAGCCTTCTCTATACGGCATCTTATTTCAACCGAAGGATCCCAATTCTCATTAATATTCTGTCCTAAATAAACCAAACTCTTGACTTGCTCAATCTGATGTCCATCGACTAAAAGGACTTGTGACAATGCTGGTTTTCGCGATATTATCATATATTTTGTTCTCTTAATGTTGATGTCAAGACCATATTGTTTACTCTTTTGATACACCATAGTAATAATCTCTTTAAGTCCTTCGAAACTATTTGCAATCAATACAGTAACATCTGCGCACCGTATATTATTAACATAATTACCATTGACCTTAATACCTTGTTGAATGCCATCAAGTGCCTCAGAGAAAATCTGTTCTGCATATATATTATAAAGAAGCGGTGAAAGAATGCATCCTTGTCTCACACCACGCATTATTTCCACTGATCTCGATATATGTCCATCAATTCTGATACTAGCCTTTTGACTCCAGTATAAATTAATGATGATCCGAATGCTTTCTCATTTATTCCTGAGTTCTTGAGTGCATTATACAACTTATTATGCTGACAACGGTCAAAGGCTTTTGCATAGTCCAGAAAACATGCATACACATCCTGATTTACCACACGGCATCTCTGGAAAAGAACTTGACGCGCAAATAATGCCTGACGAGTTCCTAGACCGTTGCGGAACCCAAACTGCGTGTCACTGATATTCATCTCGCATTTCCTGTATATGCGATTATGGATAACTTTGAGAAATATCTTGAGCACATGACTCATAAGACTGATTGTCCAGAAGTCACTACATGACTTAGCCATCGGTTTCTTCGGAAGAGCAATAAATGTAGACAAGAGACAGTATTCTGGTAATATGCCCGTGTTGTATATCTTGTTATATAAATTAGTGAGCGTCACAATGCTATCATCATCCAAGATCTTCAATCATTTCCGAAAATATTTACAAGTAATTTGTTCATAATAATAGACAATATTTAACGTTGCTAATACGTTACTTTCGAGATTCTGGATTCTCAGTTACAATACAACTCTCAATTAATTATTTACACTGTTTTTCCACATAAACATTTTCTAACACTCTGTAGTTTTCATATACTGCTCACACATCGTCTTATATAGTTTTCATTACATTGTCGGTCTAATACAGTCGACTGACAAAGGTTAACTGTACGTAATTACATAACTTGGGGTTTAATAAAATATAATAATGGTATCATTGACATGAGTGGACAATCGTTCTCTAATTGCATTCCGCTAAAACCCTTCTGTCAGCACAGTTAAAACGTTACTTCACATGAACTGGAATACTTGTATACAACGACTCTTATCAAAGCACAATAATTTCATTGACTTCCCTTAAAATGCGGACCTTCCTTCGCACGAGCGCTCGATAGCTCTACAAATCCTCATATAACAATATATATGGCATAAACAACTATCATCCTCTATGTTAAACAATAACCAAAGACGAATTAATTGTTATTAACATTTCTTCTGTAGGAACTTTTCTCAAATAACGGCATGACCATCAGTATCGTTTCACATGACTACTGATGTACAATTATACATACTTAAGTTCTTCAAACGAAACTTCCAATCGTAATGAACGATATTAGACTGTCGTGATTGACCTCCTAAACTTAACTACACAAAAGATAATTAACTGTTAACTCGTATGTCGCAAATACACGTAATAAAAATAATACTCCTGTCTCACCTCACTTATCAAGCTTTAAATTGTCAATCGTTGTAATATCAGTTCTACATAATGACGTGATATTACACAATTAGTGTAAAATAACACACATGTTATTTATAGTGTCAAATAGTATTCAATCTTGACCGGGATAAACTAGCTTTGAATTCCTAGTCCAAGATTTGAATAATCTTCTAACAAAAGATATTTCCTCTAACATATTAAATGAACAAAGCTCTCAGCTTTACAAATAATAAAAAGGTTTGTCAACGTCGTAATGTTTTTCCATTCTACACAAAGAATGTCTATAGGGATTAAGACTTCGGTCTTATCAGACGACTAGTATTTCCTAGATCGTCGAAAGTGTATGTACATTAATAATATGACAATATCATTCGATGTTTCTTCTGTTCTTGAAGTTTGATGTTGTCACATTAAAGTGCTCAAATTAAATTTAAAAGAATTTAATTTGAAACTATGACACAATGTCTGAATACTTGGTTTAAATAAAATTTGTAAAATTCGATAGTCGTAACGACTCGTCTTCTATAAGGAAATCTGATTTCTCAAACTAAAATTTTCAATGTCAGTTCAACAACTGATCCGTAGGATAAAATTGAAAAATAGATGAAAGACAATCATCTCCTAAATAATCTTGAAGCATAAAAATCTTAGCACACATCTGAAGTGTAAAATACAAGAAAACACTGAAATATATGAAATGTGAAAATATGGAGTAAGAACGACGCCTCAGAATGTCACTAATCAAGCTGTATACAAAAAAATAAGAGACACTGCTACCTTATTTGGACGAAAACTTGAAGATCTATGTAAGTATTCACACAATACTTTAGATGTTTCCTCAGTTCAAGATACTGAGATGGATCTGCATTCGAACCTCGGATCTGCGACCTCAGAGATAGGAAAACGTTCCCTCTCCGGAATTCACCAACCTTCGCCTGGGCTCGAACGACATCCTTCTGTTGTTACTGGGCTACCCAACATCTTGACAAATCTCTTCTGTAGAATCTTCATTCTCCGTCGCAAATATATATCAGCCTCTTCATTGGAAAATAATTTATAGAAATATTCATATAGATGGTGAATGAAATATTTCTATTGCTAATTGATGTTACATTAGTGTTCGTAGACTGACGAAAATGTACAAGATGACCCGTACACTACGTCTGTATTCAAGAATACGTTATCTAACGAAGTTCCATCGTTGTATCTTAACTTCTGTTATCGAATATGTATCTGGCGCATAACTATTTAGTTCATCATATCAACAATGTTAATTATGTTGAATGAAACCACTTGAAGAATAATGATAGTCATTATGATAATGTTTATTTGCTGCGCCAATGTTAAAAGTTCTCCGCTACTGTTCACTTGAACTGCGTTTGCCAACTTCACGTTGTAATCTAAAATGATATTCAGCTTTATTTCCATCACTTTTGAAAATCTGTCCTAACAGGCTTAAATTGTCGAAATGGTAAATCTTAGAACGCTCGACTTTCAACAGAATGTAATATTCGGCCTGTTCTTTCTCTATATTCACTTAGTTGAACTCTAATCTCAATTATATAAGAGATATACTATTTTCAATGTTCTTAACAACTTCACTTAAAATGGAAGTGCAGTAATCTCCAACGTTCTACCTTGCTAACCTAGCGTCTCCACGAGTCGACAGTCGTCGCACTCGGACAAAGCTTTGGGATCTCCGTTAACCCAATAACAACACTTCCTCACTCTTCAAAGACTGCTGGAATAAGAACCTCGATCCTTGGATCTCCCCCTCCAAGTCGAAATTTTGGCGGCCATATCAATCTCCCACCATAATTTTAGCGCATAGATTACTATTGCTTATTACTGCGTAGATTAACCGATCTGCGGTTTTTAAAGTATCAGACATAATTTCTTTTAATATTCTCTTCATCACCAAATAAGAAAATCTTCTTCTTAGGGCCTAAATGCATAATTTCACCAAATTATATAGTTGAAGTTGATCCCGTCTTCAATAAGACCTCTTCTCATTGGCTCTGGGCTGGGATCCAATTGCATAATTTATAACAATATTTGTAATATTTATTTCCAAACTCACTGTTGCTATGTCAATTTTAGCCTTCTAGAAGGGTCTATTGTGCAATATGTCACGTGATCGGGCTCTCCCACGGCCTCGAGCTTGTAACACTACCCTCCTGTGTCACACTTCCAGACTTTATATTTGCTGGTTAAATTTTATCTTGGGGACGGAAAATATTCTCATTTTGTCCCAGAATAATTCAATATTCAAGGGCAGTACCTAGGGGCCCTCATGTAAATCCATATTTTTACGTTCAGATCGGATAGTTGAAGCTAAAAGAACGGCGACACCATGCCATGTCTCTGTTAATTTAAATATTTGAATTACCATCTGAGGTTTTCAGTACCCTAACACTCATAGACACACTACACAGATGCTCCAGATGTCTCATTATCGAATTGAAAGATGTAAAGGCTCATTCCGTATTTCAGTCAGTATTGCCTAGAATACATATAAACTGCACCAATATTGAGGACTTAGTATAAAGTTTTGCAATGCTCACAACCAATGAGAACAATCCATTGACTTAAAACAAGCAATGCGTTTGTACTTAAACGATATACAGTTTGTCCGTCAAGTCTCTCCGCAGCGCGTGTCTCGCCTTGCGGGACGTGCTGGGTTGGCAGTACATTCATGTTATGTTGTTACCAGGAAGACAATTACATTACATTGAGTAACTTAGCCTAATTAAATTGTGCAGTGTGTAACTAAATATTGGGGAAAGGTCCGGGGATTCGATAGAGACCTGACAACAAGCAAAACATGTTCTGGGAACATATGGTATAAGTGCTGTGTTTCAAGCATTGTTTGTGGTGTGCATAACACAGACGGCGGCACGATGCTAGTTGGTCATTTGTGGAGGGCACACAGGCCACTTGTACGTTTCATCGCTATTCAAGTCTGTGTGGATTTGTTTTGCATTCAAAGCCACGTGATGCCAGGTGCTTAGCAAACACGTAATTTGTGCAAACTAGACATCAACAACAGTTCAGTATTAATGTGTGGGCTGGAATAGTTGCGGTGCCACATCAATTGGTCCTTTCATTTTACCAGGAACATAGACAGGAGCGTCATACTGCGCTTTTTAACGAATAATTTTTCTGGTTTGTTGCAAGACGTTCCACTGAATTTAATTCAGCGCAAGTGGTTCATACACCGCCTCATTTTGCTCTTGCTGCTAGAGAAATTTTACATTAGCGATTCCCAAACAAATGGATAGGGCGTCAGGGACCGACACCATGGCCTGCTCGTTCTCCCGATCTCAACCCATTAGATTTCTACTTATGGGGCCATTTGAAGGCCATTGTGTATACCGCACCTATTCATAATGTGGACATGCTGCGTCAGCGAATAGAGCGAGGATGTTAGCAGATACGACAGACGCCGGGAATATGGGAGCATGTGAGACAGTCAATGAAGCGGTGAATAGACGTCTGCATTACAGCTCGTGGTAGCCATTTTGAGCACTTTCTGTAGAGAAATGTAAGTAGTTACGTACACGGAGGGGCGGCTGCACCATAAGTGCTGAAGTGCTGCAGCACATTGTTTTATTTGTAAATAATTTCTTTAATAATATTATCTATAATCTAATACAGCGCATTAAAAAGACGTCAGCCAAAGAATATGAAAAATGTCAACTCTCCTCATGATCACTTTCGTGATGTTTTTAATGTGTGTTTATTTCTTATGCCGCATTTGTCGGTCAAATGCTTTGGGACCACCGAACTATTAATGTATTTAATCACATTTATGTTTATAATATATAATGTAATTTTCGAGTGATTACTCGTAACAAACAAAATTTCTAAGACACATACCTCAGCCTGTTCATAGATGTTGACTCTCCGAGCCACAAGTTCACTACTGCCAGGTGTGCTTCTCGCCTAGCCGCTACGTGAAGGACTGTCGTCACATCTCCGCTTTAGCCAATCAGTCGCCGCCAGCCAGTGCTGATTTCTCGATTGTTCTACGCCCTATTTAAGAAGCGGTTCTCCTCTTCAAGAGTCAGATCCAGCACGCCAGATCCAGCACGACAGTACCGCATCACTTCATGGAGTCTTCCAAAGCTTCGTTCCATGGGGCAAATACCTAACGGCATGCTTCAACATAAGACGGTGTACTCAGCACGTCACACCGCTACGCTGGAGATTACTACGCATCAAAGCCACCACTAGATGAGCTGTCGCCAGGCTCAGATCACAGGTCTCACCGCTACGCAAGATGAAAGCTTGCTTGTTACTTTCGCTCTTCAGTGAACTTTGGTTCTAAAGAAGAACCTTTCTTCAAGCCGATACTTTATTTCGAGATGCTGGACATCGAAATCACAAAGTATAGTGTTCGTAAACTATAAACTACAACAGCAAACCAGCAAGCTCTGGCCACGGCCGACCTGCAGCAATGAACCTCTCTAGTCAACATGAATAGCATCGGAAGATAAGTTACGTTCTTTTATTCTCTATTTTTATCAATAATCTTATATGTTTTAATGGTTTTAATATTGCTTGCAAGTGCAATTGTTTTCAAAATAGTGTGTCTTTAAAATGAACTCTTGTAAATAGCACCAAGTTGTGCCAACCTACTAATTTTTAAACCCAAAGGGTTTCCAGTAATGTATAGAATTTATCACTTGTGTCAAACAACAAATAAAGTTTATATTATATTAATGCTTAAATGTTCAGTGTTAAATTTAAACTTAAAGTTGAGTATAAGGAACCAGGCCGCACTCCCCTAGCCCAAAATATTCAGTCTAATAGCTTCTTTCACAGTAGTTATTTTGTCCAGGCATTGCCTGATGCTTTCTCCCGTTTATGAGAACGAACTTGGGCTGTTCTTCACATAACCATATGGAGCCGATAACCGGGAGTGCGTTTGGTAAACATTTGTTGAAGCAAGTCTGTAGATTGAACCTTTCTCAGAAATTAATATTTAAACTAATTAACAAAATTTTTCTCTCATACTGAACATTAAGTGTATAAATTGTTCAAAAATTGTGATTTCTAATTCTTTTGGAAAGTTTCAGCTCGGAGTTCATGTTTGGCACTGGAAGAGGAAACACAAAAACAAGTTCCACATTTAACCGTTGGAAAGGCTGCTTTCTCTCTCTTCTGGCAGGCTGTTGTACGAGTTCACAGGGAAGTCGTGAGTACTTTCACAACAAACTTTCACAATGCCAATGGACGAAAAACTCATTAATGCGAGGGCTTCGGTCAAGGGCAAACTCACGCGTTTTCGCACTTTTCTATATGAGCTTACGGAAAAAGAACGTAATAGTGACATAATTTCTCAAAGACTGAAAGGTTATGAACAGGCCTTTGAAAAGTATGACGAGATCCAAAGTAATATTGAGACACAATATCCCGACCAGCAAAGTGACCGCGCTGAGGTTGAAAATTTATATTATAAGGGGTTTGCAGACGCAAAGCAGCTTTTAAGAAGTTTAACATTGCGGGAAAAGCAGGAGAAAACTCCTTCAGAATCTTCTTCTTTTCCTTCCCGTGTTATATTACCGAAAATAGAATTACCTAAATTTACCGGAGATGAAGCTACATGGGAACCATTTTTTGAATTATTCAATTCATTGATTCACGAAAACGATTCTCTTCCTTCAATACAGAAGTTTCATTATTTGCGTTTGTCCTTGCAAGGCAACGCACTCAAACTCATCCAAGAGCTTACGTTGACAAATGAAAATTATGAAGTAGCTTTGGCACTTCTCAGAGATCGGTTTGGGAACACTCGTTTAAAAACTCAACGTCATATACAGGGTTTATTCAATTTACCTATGGTTCAAGCTGATAATCTTGCCTCGCTTCGTAATTTGATCGATGCTGCAGAACTTCATATTCGTGCGCTTGCAAATTTGGACCAACCAGTTGACCATTGGGATCTATTTTTGATTCATCTTATTTCTGTTAAATTAGACACTAAAACTTTAAAAGATTGGGAAGCAGATCTGTCGCAACATTCATTGTGTACCTATGAAGCTATTATTAAATTCTTAAAGGCGAAATGCCAAATTCTCTCTGCTGTAGCCAGCCAAAAGAGTAGCTCTACCTTCAAACCTCCCTCTAATAGTAAGGACATCAGCCCCACTCATAGAGTGCTAAGGTCACATGCCTTTTCTACAAATATTCGGTCTTCCAATCAAGCACAAGCTTGTGTTTTGTGTCAACAACCGCATAACTTGTACCAGTGCGCTCAAATTAAATCTTTATCTATGGATGAAAGACGCAAATTAATTACCACCCACAAGCACTGCTTCAATTGCCTATCAGGGACACATATGATAAGCAATTGTCATTCTGAACGGTTATGTTTTCACTGTAAAGCAAAGCATCATACTCTCCTGCATAGACATGAAAGATCGCGGTCATCAGCAACCAATAGTTCATCCGCTAAATCTAATTCTGAGACTTCGCCGAATAACGCTCAGTCTTTTACTCAAAGCTCTATTTCGTTCAGTAAAACTCAAGTTTTATTGTCCACTGTCCAAATTCTAGTGAAGAATGTTCACGGAAAATGGGTTTCTGTAAGGGGATTGTTAGATAATGCTGCAACTAACAATTTTATCAGTGAATCGCTAGTTCGCAAGTTATGTCTACAAATATGCCCTACTTCTATAGAAGTTACAGGAATTAATGGTTCCAAATCGCAATCTCTGAGTTATGCTAAAGTGGATGTAAAAGATTCCAATAATCTCGGCATTCATTTAAATTTAGATTTTTTAATTATCAATTCCATAGGTAATGACACCCCCATTACTTCTTTTCAAGTCCAGGGTTGGAATATTCCGCATCATTTGCAACTTGCAGATCCGAATTTCAACAGAGCTTCATCTGTAGAAATTCTTTTAAGTGCCAGCATTTTTTGGCAGTGTTTACATCCAGAAAAGGTTAAAGTTGCCCGTGATGTTTTCTTTCGTAGAACTGATTTTGGTTGGATTGCCACTGGGCAAATATACCGCAACCCCGTTCAACAAAAATCTCATTGTTATTTTGTTGGTGCTGATTTAAATCAAGAATTAATTAAGTTCTGGGACATTGAGGATATTCAAGTCACCTCACCTCATTCTCGCAATAATGAGATCTGTGAAACACACTACGTAGAAACCACTGTTCGCACTACTGAAGGCAGATTCGTGGTTACTCTTCCTCGCATTTGTAACCCCCCTGTTATTACAGAATCACATTCCAGAGCTCTCAAAGCTTTATTCGCAATTGAAAATCGCTTTAAAAAAGATGCTCTCTTAAAAACTCAGTATACTTCCTTCATGGAAGAATACGAATCAGCGAATCACATGGAAGTAGTTCCAAAATCTGAAGAAATTAGTAATCCTCCTAAAGAAATAGTATATCTTAATCATCATCCGGTTTGGAAAAATTCTTCCACCCGAGAACAGATAAGAGTAGTTTTTAATGGGTCATCTCCAGATGCTAATGGTGTTTCTCTCAATGACACTCTGCATTCTGGACCCGCTATTCAGACAGATCTTACTTCAGTTTTACTTAACTTTCGTCTATTCCCCATTGCTGTTCTTGCTGACATCAAGCAAATGTATAGGCAAATTCTAGTAAATTCAGAACAACGTGATTTGCAAAGAATTTTGTGGCGAGATGACAATGCAAAACCTATAAAAATATTTCGTTTAAGAACAGTGACATACGGTCTTAAGCCGTCTGCGTTTCTCGCAATACGATCTCTTCACATGTTGGCCGAACAAGATGGTCATCTTTTTCATCCTCTAGCTTCTGAAGTTTTGAAAACTGCATTTTATGTAGATGATTTTCTGTATTCCTTTTCTAGTATTTCTGAAGCACTTCGTGTTTGTGAAGATTTAAACTCTCTTCTTTCCGGTGGTGGGTTTACCCTTCATAAGTGGAACTCGAACTCAACCGAATTTTTATCTAACTTTTCACAAGTAACTCCTGTTGATAAATGTGTTGCGCTTCCTACTGAGGAATCAGCTATTAAAACCTTGGGTGTTTTTTGGTCTCCTTCTTCAGATACCTTTTCCTATCAGGTACACTTATCTGAGTTTCACCCTCGAACGAAAAGGCAATTATTATCAGAAATAGCAAAAGTTTTTGATCCATTGCAGTACATTGCTCCGGTGGTTATTACTGCAAAAATTTTCTTGCAAAAACTTTGGTTATTGAAAATTGGTTGGGATGAACAGGTACCCTCCCCCCTTTTGGATGAGTGGTTGAAATACCGCAAGAGTTTGTTAGATCTTTCTCAAATTTCTATTCCTCGCACTTTAATTTCGGACCTTTCATGTCAGTATTTCGATTTGCACATATTTGCAGATAGTTCTGAAAAGGCATATGGTTGCTGCGCCTACTTAGTAGGCCGCCCTTCCAATACTTTACCCGGATTTTCCAATTTAATTTGTGCAAAATCAAAGGTAGCCCCACTCAAATCCATATCTTTGCCTAGATTGGAATTATGTTCTGCTGTAATGGCTGTGGAATTAGCCAGTAAATTAAAAATCAGTTTAAATTTGAAATTTTCGAGCACATGGTTTTGGAGTGATTCTTCCATCGTGTTAGCTTGGCTTTCAAAACCTTCTTCACATTGGACCACTTTTGTGGCGAATCGCGTTTCTAAAATACAAGAGTTGTCTCATTTTGACCAATGGAATCATGTTCCGGGGAAGGAAAACCCCGCTGATATAATTTCACGTGGCTGCTTGCCCAAGAAATTAATTTCTTTTAAATTATACTGGAATGGTCCGGCGTGGCTCAGTCAGGATTTCTCTTGTTGGCCTCGTTCATCTAATCCGCTCGCAGAAGATGTTCCTGATGCTCGCATTGCTACCGCTTCCCTTTTTCTAACTTCTATTGCTACTAGTCTTTTTCAGCGTTACTCTTCATTTAATAAATTAATTCGTGTGGTAGCATATTTATTTCGATGGAAATTTCTTGTTCTTGATGAGCCTGTGAAGCCGCAACCCTTTCTCACTAAAATGGAATTGGAATTTGCTACTCGTAGAATCTTGTTTCTTATGCAACAAGAAGTGTTCTTTCTTGAGTATCAGACACTTTTAAGCAAAAAAGCTTTACCGAAGTCTAGTAGGCTGTTACCTCTCACCCCTTTTGTGGACCAAGATGGATTAATAAGAGTGGGGGGCAGGCTAGAATATTCTAGTTACTCAGATGAGAAAAAACATCCCATTATTCTCCCTTCTAGAAATCCTATTACTACTCTCATCGTAAAGAAATTTCATTATCAGAATTTGCACGCTGGCACCCGCACTTTGCTTTGTTTAATTCGCGAGCAATATTGGCTCATTAACGGTGTTCATGAAGTTTCTTCTGTTATTCGGAAATGTATACCTTGTTTCAAATCTAAGCACCCGCCAATCACGCAAATTATGGGAAACTTGCCATATTTTCGTTCCGAACCTAGTAAGCCTTTCGCCCTTACGGGTTCGATTATGCTGGGCCTTATGTCTATCAAGTTAATTCCCCTTTATCTAAGCGAAAGTTGTTAGGTAAACTTTATATTTCTTTATTTGTGTGCATGGTGACAGGAGCCATTCACCTTGAGTTGGTTACAAGTGCTTCTACTCCTTATTTTATAACAGCCTTTTCTAGATTTGCCGCTAGAAGGGGTGTTCCCTCCGAGGTTTTCTCAGATAACGCAAAAATTTTTGTTAGTACTTTTGATCTTTGGAAAACTGCGCTTACCTCCCCTTCTGCTAAGGAACAGTTTTCTAATTTTTCTCATGCTAAGGGATTCAAATGGCATTTCACTCCCCCTTACGCCCCCCATCATGGTGGTCGTTGGGAATCTTGCATAAAGCTCACGAAGAGACAGCTGAAGAAAACCCTTGGTTCAGCCATCCTTTCCTGTGAGGAATTCAATTCTTTAATTATTCAGGTTGAGGGTATCGTAAATTCTAGACCGCTCACGCCTTTGTCTAACGATCCTAAGGATCTTCTTCCCTTAACACCTGGTCATTTTTTAATAGGCTGTTCTTTAGCTTCTACGCCTCCTTTGCTGAGTCGACGCTGTGATCTCGGGTTGCCTATTTTCTGGAGAAAGTTAGAATCTTTGCGAAACTCCTTTTGGCGCCGTTGGAAGCTGGAGTATCTCGGCTCACTTAACAGGAGAGAGAGGTGGCGGCTTTCCCGGCCTGATGTGCGAGTGGGAGATATGGTTCTTTTGCGAGATCCAAGTCCCCCCCTCGTATGGAATATTGGTAGGGTAACTCACTGCCATTTGGGTCGTGATAATCATGTGAGAGTTGTAGATGTTCTCACTAGTAAGGGAGTCTATACTAGACCAATTTCTATGGTTGCTATTTTGCCTGTTGAGGCTTAGTGTCATCCTCTTTCATTGTTGTTCATGTTTTTTCCAGATGATTCTTTGATTGTTTTCTTTCGGGGGTCTCGGAGCATGATCACTTTCGTGATGTTTTTAATGTGTGTTTATTTCTTATGCCGCATTTGTCGGTCAAATGCTTTGGGACCACCGAACTATTAATGTATTTAATCACATTTATGTTTATAATATATAATGTAATTTTCGAGTGATTACTCGTAACAAACAAAATTTCTAAGACACATACCTCAGCCTGTTCATAGATGTTGACTCTCCGAGCCACAAGTTCACTACTGCCAGGTGTGCTTCTCGCCTAGCCGCTACGTGAAGGACTGTCGTCACATCTCCGCTTTAGCCAATCAGTCGCCGCCAGCCAGTGCTGATTTCTCGATTGTTCTACGCCCTATTTAAGAAGCGGTTCTCCTCTTCAAGAGTCAGATCCAGCACGCCAGATCCAGCACGACAGTACCGCATCACTTCATGGAGTCTTCCAAAGCTTCGTTCCATGGGGCAAATACCTAACGGCATGCTTCAACATAAGACGGTGTACTCAGCACGTCACACCGCTACGCTGGAGATTACTACGCATCAAAGCCACAACTAGATGAGCTGTCGCCAGGCTCAGATCACAGTTCTCACCGCTACGCAAGATGAAAGCTTGCTTGTTACTTTCGCTCTTCAGTGAACTTTGGTTCTAAAGAAGAACCTTTCTTCAAGCCGATACTTTATTTCGAGATGCTGGACATCGAAATCACAAAGTATAGTGTTCGTAAACTATAAACTACAACAGCAAACCAGCAAGCTCTGGCCACGGCCGACCTGCAGCAATGAACCTCTCTAGTCAACATGAATAGCATCGGAAGATAAGTTACGTTCTTTTATTCTCTATTTTTATCAATAATCTTATATGTTTTAATGGTTTTAATATTGCTTGCAAGTGCAATTGTTTTCAAAATAGTGTGTCTTTAAAATGAACTCTTGTAAATAGCACCAAGTTGTGCCAACCTACTAATTTTTAAACCCAAAGGGTTTCCAGTAATGTATAGAATTTATCACTTGTGTCAAACAACAAATAAAGTTTATATTATATTAATGCTTAAATGTTCAGTGTTAAATTTAAACTTAAAGTTGAGTATAAGGAACCAGGCCGCACTCCCCTAGCCCAAAATATTCAGTCTAATAGCTTCTTTCACAGTAGTTATTTTGTCCAGGCATTGCCTGATGCTTTCTCCCGTTTATGAGAACGAACTTGGGCTGTTCTTCACATAACCACCTCACAACGAGGTATCTAGTCCTGCGTTCCACTCCACGTCCAACACTGGCTGTGCCGATCGCAGCTCAGCGAGAATTCCTACGTTTATTGCCTGCAAACATGAACTCAACCTTTTGCGCTTGCGTGCCCAACTTCTCCGTTGTGCTGTTGAGACAACAGCCAAGACATCACAGCGATTCTTCGTTCGACCACAGAGCTACAGCAATGGTCTCACGAAATGAGATCGTGGCAAGTGGCACCCTCTGGACTCCGCGATAGCACTTTTGAGGGAATCACTCAAAGCAAATGTGGGAAAATAGAGGAAGCTATCATATGTTCCCGCCCGAAGGTCATTTATTTGATTTAGCTATTCTATAGCACCCGCACCCGGAAAACTGGAGACGGCTAAATGATGATGATGAAAGGTTGTTAACACATACTCAAAAGATATATGATAATTATAGTACGTTACCTGGAATACCATCGAACCTATGGATTTCCCCGAGTTGCATACATCCTTTGAAAAAGTGGACATGAAAAAGATACGTATTTTAAAAATTAACCATGTTATAATTTAGACTCTATGGGCTTCAGGAAAAAGTTTAATATTTTCCAGATATTGATTCAGGCAGTAGCGTAACAACTCTATGACAAACAGTTCCGCTGAGATAAGTAACCATATACATAATAGAATTCAAGTGCATGCTCTATTTTTATTTTATTTTATGTTTATTACCGTATTTACTCGGCTATAGGACCCCCCTTGCCTATAGTACCCCCTTAATTTTCGAGAGCCAAAATACAAAATTCTTGGAAATTGCATATAGTACCCCCCCTTAATTATTGAGAGTCAAAATGTAAGTATGTAGTTAGCTTGTTTATTAGATATAGTTCATTGTTCCAATAGACTGTGGTGTATGAATTTGTCTGGTGGCAGCTGCATTGTTTATTTGATAAAGTTCATTGTTTCATTAGACTGTGATGTGTGAGGATGCATATGAGTGTGACTGGTGACAGACTGTTTTAGTGGTAGTATTTTGTTGTTGGTAGAACTTGAGTATTTTTTCGTTAGTAGAATTTTGGTACTTAATTGTTAGTAGAACGTTAGTATTTTTGTTAGTATAAATGCTCCATTACTTATTCTGAAAGGGAGTAGCAGCCTTTCAGAATAAATCAATTCTTTACTTGTCTTATAGACGGCTAAGATGTTGATAATATAAGCCAACTAATGGCTACGCTGCGATCTGCTGCACGGCTGAAAGCAACGGGAAACTACAGCCGTAACGCTATTCCCGAGGATATGCACCTCTCTATGCATAATTACATGTGATGATGGCCTCCTCCCTTGTAAAATTCCAATCCGGAGGTAAACTAGTCCCCCGTTCGGATCTCCGGGTGGGGACTACTCGAGAGGGGGTTAACATCACAGAAGTGACAAAGAGGAAATCTGATATTCTATGGATCGGAGCGTGGAATGTTAGAAGTCTGCTAGGAAGTGGAAGGTTAGAAAACTTGGAAAGGGAAATGGATAGGTTGAGGTTGGATTTGGTTGGGATTAGTGAAATGTGCTGGCAGGAAGAACAGGACTTTTGGTCAGGAGATTATAGGGTCATTAGCACTAAATCAAACAATGGCCAAGCTGATGATGAAGATGTTGAAAAGGTCTACGAAGAAATAGATGAAATTCTGAGGTATGTCAAGCGTGATAAAAATGTTATAGTAATGGGAGATTGGAATGCTGTGGTAGGAAAAGGAAGAGAAGGAAAGATAGTAGGAGATTTCGGATTAGGTGAAAGGAATGATCGAGGAAGCAGGCTGATGGAATTCTGCACCGAGCATGAGTTGGTCATAGCTAACCCCTTATTCAATAACCACAATAGAAGAATATACACATGGATGAGACCAGGAGATACAGGGCGTTACCAAATCGACTTCATTATGGTCAAGCAGAGGTTTCGAAACCAGATTTTGGATTGTAAAACATATCCCGGTGCTGACATAAACTCTGACCACAATCTAGTTGTTATGAAATGCAGATTAAAGTTGAAGAAACTGAAGAAAAGTCAAAAGCCAAAAAAGTGGGCAATAGACACACTGAAAGAGAAGGATGTAATCGAAAGTTTCAAGAAGAGTATAAAGGAAGGACTAATAAAAAAAAACCTAAATAAGCCTCAATTGCAGACGAATGGACACTTTTGAAGAATGAAATAACAAAATCCGCAGAAGAAAACATTGGTAGGAAAGAAAGAATGGGCAGAAAACCATGGATCACTCAGGATATACTGGAATTGATGGAGGAAAGGCGGAAACACAAGAATGTAAGAGATGAAAAGGGAAAAGCAGAATACAGACGTCTGAGAAATGAGATTAACAAGAAGTGCAAGGTAGCGAAAGAAGGATGGTTGAAAGAGAAATGTGCAGGTATAGAAAATTGTCTGAAATTAGGAAAAGTAGACTCAGCTTATCGAAGGATTAAGAATACTTTTGGGGAAAAGAAGACTAAGTGCTGTAATATTAAGGACTCAAATGGAAAGCCTCTAACAGATAGGGATGAAAAGGTTGAGAGATGGAAAGCTTACATTGAGGGTTTGTACAGTATAAAGGAAAGGAGATTGAGAATCATGTAATGGAAAGGGAGGAGAAAATTGATGAGGATGCAAAAGGAGATTTAATATTGAGATCAGAATTCGACAGAGCATTGGAAGACTTAAGCAGGAACAAAGCATCAGGTATAGATGATATACCGATTGAGTTGCTACGCTGCATAGGAGATGAAGGTTCTGATCAGGTTATTTCACTTGGTGTGTAGGATTTATGAGACAGGTCAGGTACCTCCTGATTTCAAGAAAAATGTTATTATCCCTATACCGAAGAAAGTAGGAGCTGACAGATATGAGGATTACCGGACAATCAGCTTGATTACTCATGCTTCAAAGATCATGTCAAGAATAATTTACAAGAGGATGGAAAGCCAGATAAAAGTGGAATTGGGTGAAGACCAGTTTGGTTTCAGGAGAAATGTAGGAACAAGGGAAGCTGTACTAAGTCTTAGGCTGATTTTGGAAGGTAGAATAAGAAAAGATAAGAGAACGTTCATGGCATTTGTAGACTTAGAAAAGGCTTTTGATAACGTTGATTGGACTAAATTGTTTGACATTTTGAAAATGATTGGAATAAAGTATAGGGATAGGAGGGCGATCTACAATCTATACAGAAACCAGACAGCAGTCATTCGAGCTAATGGACATGAGAGAGAAGCTGGTGTTCAGAAAGGTGTGTGGCAAGGCTGCAACTTATCACCCATACTTTTCGATCTTTACATTGAACAAGCAAAGAAGGAAATTAGAGAAATTTAAAGTCGGAGCGAAGATTCAAGGAGAAATAATTTCAACTCTTAGATTTTCTGATGACATCGTAATCTTGGCCGACACGCCTGAGGTTTTGAATGAATTTTTGAATGGTATGGACTCCGTCTTGAGGAAAGAATTCATGATGAAAATTAATAAATGTAAAACAAAAATATTGGATTGCAGTCGCAATAAATCAGAAACCTCTATGGACATCAAATTGGCAGGGAAAAGACTAAAGGAAGTAGGAGACTTCTGTTACTTAGGAAGCAAAATAACCGGAGATGGAAGAAGCAAAGAGGATATAAAAAGTAGGTTGGCTCAGGCAAGGAAAGCATTTCTACAGAAAAGGAATCTGTTGACGTCGAATATAGATTTAGGTATTAGGAAGACATTTTTGAAAACCTTTGTCTGGAGCGTGGCACTCTAGGGAAGTGAAACTTGGACTATTGGTGCAGCAGAAAAGAGGAGAATTGAAGCGTTTGAAATGTGGTGTTACAGGAGAATTATGAAGATCAGATGGGTAGATAGGGTTACAAATGAAGAGGTATTAAGACGAGAGGGAGAGGAGAGATGATTCTGGCGACTGCTAATGAAGAGAAGAGATAGGTTAGTAGGACACATACTAAGACACCCAGGAATAGCAAGCTTAGTTATGGAAGGAAGGGTCGAGGACAAGAACTTTAGGGGTAGTCCAAGGTTAGAGTATGTTAAACAAATTGCCTCGGATGTAGGGTGTGGTAGCTATGTAGAGATGAAACGATTAGCTCAGGACAGGGAGGAATGGAAAGCTGCATCAAACCAGTCAAAAGACTGAAGACTCAAACAACAACAGCTATATTTTGTAAATAAGGACATGATATTGTGATTTTCTACGTTTACAGAATGTCTAGTTTGTAAATTTCACTGTAACAAAATAACGTGTAATCTTGCATTATGGCGTTGCTCGTTTTATTTTAATGCTTTTGCTAACAATGAAATGTTCTGTCTTTGTGCGCTCACACCAAAAGTGTCTCTGAGTTCGTGTTTCTATAAATTATGTTTCTAAATATTTTTAGTTGTTGGAGGGAGGAGGTGGGGGGGGGGGGGGTGGATTACACACACCAGCCGCCACTGCGTACACGCTATCAACACAAATGACTAACCTGCATAGTGAAGCGGTCTGTGTTATGTACACCACAAACAATGCTTGTAACACGGAAACGAAAGCAAATACGCCAAATGTTAACCGGAGATGTTTTGCTTGTTGTCAGGTCCTGTATCAAATCCCCGAAGCGTTCCCACATATTAAGTTACACCCTGTATATACAGTACTCACCGCTATCACACTGTACTCCGTAAAGACTTCACAAGCACGGAAAACCTGTTCCACTAAAACCATACACACTTCAGTAGTAATCATTTCCACTAGACTCAGCTTACACAAGAACGTGATAAGAACACAACTTACAGCGTCAACACATTCAATCACAGGCTTTCACTGTCGGCAATAATGAACCGGTATTTCCCACCCTATCTCTCCAGTTGAAGGTCAACACGGAACAAGTTCGTGCTTATACCAACCGCTGTGGTGAGACTTTACGGACGCCCTGTACCACTCACGGAGCTTCAAATTACGTAGCAATTTTGATATGAAACTATTTAGTTACTAGGCCAAATGGAGAATAAAAATCAAATTTAGGCAAACATATAGTAATACTGTAAGGTTTTATTTTTAAGAAAGAACAATTCAAACATAATTTAAAAGTGAAGCATTTGTTATATTTAACCGTCCTCTGATTGAAGAGGCTTTGTAGTCTCACTGATCTGTATAAGAATAACAATAATTTCAAATCAGTTCCGTTATTGTTGAAATTGAAGTTTTGACATTTTAGCTCTCTTTTCTGCAGCATAAAGCAGGTCCGTACAGAAGGTGCAAAAGTGAGCACGAACACTGTGCTTTCTCAAGAGCAGTCAGCATTTCCCTGCACGAGTCCACTTCTCCCCTCTACGCTTCCCCTCCTCCTCCTCCTTTCCCTACAAAAATCTTCGTTAACCACAGAAGAAAGGATCAAATCGTTCGGAAGATTCATTAACCCTAAGCCATATTTTACTAGAAGGCAATCGTTCCTTTCTGCCTATGGTGTTTCATATAAACAATTTACAGCTCTCCGTCCATCAACTGCCACTTCGCCCTCCAATAGAGACCGAATTATCCAGCGGGTTTTCGCTTTCGTCCTGAAACCGAATGCATGTGAATAGCCCCATCTATATGGGCACCACGTACAAAAGAATGTTGGAGGCGGGACTCATCGTACGTTGCTGCTGAAGAGCTTCCCCCTCCAAACACGACTTCACAAGGTCCAACGACAAGGAAACCAGTTGCAGCGAGAGAAACACTTCTCCTACCTGACGCGCATGCGCAGAAGAAAGACTAGAAGTGGAGAGACACTACTTTGGTGCGCATGCGCATTGAAACATTATTTTCTATGTGGTAACCCTACAGCTGCGTGACCTACAGGCCACGCCAACTCAGGTGCTTCGCGAGCACGGGCCGGCACTGGCAAAAGCACCGGTGCTCTGCTATGGCGCCGGTAGGGTGGGGGAAGGTGAGGGAGGTCGACAGTGTAGGAGAGGAACGTGTAGTGGCAGTGCTTAGCGAGGCGAGAGTCGTGTTGTTTGGTGAATGGGACTGGGCAAATAAGCGCGCGTCAGGTGGCGTACCGGTGTGAAAACGAATGTATGTATAGCCCTTATTATTCCCGTTTTCCAACGGGGCCGGAGATGAGATGCGATGGAAGTCTTTGTGGCGATGGCTTTTACGGCCGGATGCCCTTCCTGACGCAAACCTCATGAGAGGAGTCAAAGAGAGATGAAATGAATGGTGGTGAATGAAACAGGGCAAGGATGTGGAAGGAAACGGCCGTGTCCTGTCAGAAGGTACCGTCCCAGCATTTGCCTGGAGTTGTAAATGGGAAACCACGGAAAACCAATTCAAGGACGACCGACGATGGGACTCGAACCCACGCGTCTACCGAGTCAGCAGCGAGCTTGGCCCCATGACCTAACGCTGCGCTTTAGTGAGCGTAGCACCCACTGTCGGTTGGATTCTAATGTGTCAACTCTCATTTATGGCACGCTCAAAATAAAAATGTAGGCTACACTTCTGGGTTGGTCATTTGGTCTTCAAAGCTAATTCATCTCTCTCGCAATATGGCAACAAAAGTTACTTGCAATAAGTGACCTTTCTGCACATGCACAAAACATTGTGTAACCTTCTTTTTACTGCCACTTTCACACTGATCAGACTTAACCTGTTCTGAATTGCTCTCTTCCCATCATCCCTGTATATGATGTATCAGTTAAGAGGAAGTTATGATCCCTCTTCAGGTGGATGCAACTTTTAAGCAGATATAACATTAATAATTTTATTGCGCTCCTGATTTTGCCCTAATTTTCAACATTCTTTGTTTATCGTTGGCATCGCTTTGAAGCCACCAATTTTCCGATATTTGGAACAATCATTTTGGAAGTGGCAATCCGAAGTGTATTTTCCAAGGAAGCATCAGACAAAATTGAACTTGCTTTTCTTTTGTTAATATTCATAATTGAAAACATTTGTTCACAAACAAACGTTGTTCCGAACATAGAAAAGAATTTCTGGACTGTATCTTAAATAAAACTTGCCACCTAAGAGTGGTGGGGCGATATACTCGCTAAAAATGAATTCACAAAGACTAGGACACAAACTTCACAAAATTCACTATTTATTAATAAAGGCAAGCTTCCATTACCTGCATCTGTTGTGCAGTATTAACAACAATTATTATTATGAAGAAAAAGGGGCTCTTCACAATATTGTAATATTCTTCTGCTCCTTTTATTTTACTAGATGTTCTCCATGCATTCAAAACTATTAATACATCTTTATCAACATGTAGGCAGGCCTCCAATATCCATGCCTTGGCATCCCACACAAAATCAACACTAAGAGTCCATTCATTCCCATGGTAACTATGCCATGTCAAGGAACCTATGCTATCTGTCAAGGCCACCTGGTCCACACACTGGCTGACCACCATCAAAGAATCTCAAGGCAGAGCACACAAGATTCTCCATGGCGGCCTACCAACAAGTGGCCATGGCTGGCAACCCGCTAAAACAAAACAAACTAAAATACCAACAACAACAAAAACTGAAAGCAATGTCTGTAACCTACTACAAAAGTTCGGTTACAGGGCAAGGGTATGAATCCTCGGGAATTCTTGTTCCTCAACGCCTTTATAAAATGAAATGAAATCACCATTGTAATGATAAAAGCGGTCTGTCAAAATTGAATCGCACTGTAGTTTTATCAGCTCAACTTGGAGATTTGATTGGGCATCCTCTACCGCCACTACACGGGGAGGAAAGAGAGCACTAAGTACTCGCGTTGGCGTGGTCTGGTATAGAGTCATCAATGGGCGCCGGATTTTTAGGTTTTTAAAATTGTAATTTTAGGTTTTAAAAACATAAAATAGTTTTTTGTTAGTTTTAAAATAGATTTTTATGTTTAAGGTGTAGCAAAACTTGGCATAATCTGCGCAAAGCTTAAAATTAATGCCTAATTTTTAGTAGAAATTCTCATTGCCTCGAGAGTGTAAATATTTTACATGAAATTATCACCGAGAATTTCACACTCTTAGGCAATATATGCTCTCCTTAAATATGTTAATTATTCAAATTCAATAAAACCAAGGATGTCAGAGGTGATTTTCAGACTGTAGTCCCTTTAGTTAACTTTCTTTATTTAGAACTTTATTCAGAACTTGGAAATAATAAGAGATTTATTCCCACTTTCCTGATAGTAAATAACCAAACAATCTATCTAAATATATATTGAGCCCATCAGAGGAGCTGTCAGGGTTGCCACTAACCGCAATGACTTCCCAGACAACTCACCTGCCGAACGCATAAACCGAAGAGGATTGGATGTACTTCTTATAGGTCAGAACGCACGAGACGCGTGATCACGGGGGGATCTAGGCAGACATGGTATTTGTCATAACAACCCAAGAAGTACACCGCAGAAAAACTTAAAACTACAAAATAAGAACATCCAGACTTAGGTAAACTCGTGATAAATTTATTAAAAGATAACAAACACCTATCTTAGTTCGGAGGGTTTGTCTCGGGCTAATCCCGCAAGCTAATAAAAAAAAAAAAAGGGTGAGAATCATACACTGAATGAAGTTGAAAACCCTTTCGAAAGATCTATTACACAAAGAAACAACAACAACAAAGCTAGGATAGTGGCACGAAAAGTAGACCCTACACTAATGAAATGGGTCATTATAAAAAGCAGAAACTAAGTTAACAAAGCAACAAGCGAATGAAGGTTATGATGGTACCACTCCCGAATTTACATTTAAATTTACTGAATCTAGCTAAGTCCTGACAGTATTACAAGCATTTACAGCGAATGTCTACCGTAACAACAAGCATTACAGAAAAATCTATATGATAACCAGCACACAAAAATAAGGTTGACCCCTTAAAACTAAAGGTACATGAGGTTCACATTATATTTACACTTCAATAAATAAATAAAACACAGCATTCACATGATATTTTATTGAACCCTGCCTGCACGTTTGAATACTATTTGTATCAAAGGTCATCTAATAATGTGTAATTATGGTGGCAACTGCGTGATGAAAATCATGACTTAGGTCGCATGAGTCTCGCGCGCCACCAGGTGTGAACTACTTGTTTGTACGCTGCTCCGTCCGTCACAAAATAGTGTACTCTGTCTAATGGTCATTTCCGGATGGGAATGCAAACATGCACATGGAATCAATCAGCCAGCACAACATTGAGAAATCAAGTTTAGGTTCACTGTTATTAATTAATTAGCAATTGTTTGCAATAATTATGCTACATGATTATTGGGAGTGCAGTTTAGATTTATCGACGGTTTATGGCGATTGGCTGATGATATAGTCCAGGACACCTTAAATAAGTTACTAGAAAACCAACATGGCCGCCACATTTGGTGTTGCCAACTTACATCATTTAACAGCAAAAAGTCAGCACACACATCCATGTAACACGTATCGCAAATGATCCAAACTAAGTAAAGGCTCTTTTACGAAAATACGTTTTACATGAAGTTGTGAAGCAGTCCTTGCTCAAGTTAGGGACATCTTGGTCATCAGTCCTCGACAGTAACTCTTAAGCAGTATTATGGTAGTGAAGTTAACTTAAATTACCTCTTCTAGATTGATTTTTAAAGCATCATATAAAATGCATAAGAACAGAAACATTAATACTTACTCAATTATTTTCGCCAGGGAGCTAAAGATGAGCATGTTCATTTCTTCTTATAGGCTATATTTTTATAATTAGTCCAAAAATGCAGACCATTCTGTTTTAAGATGAGTGTTCAGAGAAGGATTTAGGGGTAGGAGAGAAATATAATAGTAGGGTACATTTTAGCTTATTATTTCTTTATTTTTGATAAGTACCGTACTCATTTCTTGCATGTATTGGCAACTCAAACTAACACTTGGGGCGCTGCGGTCCGTCTGGATAAGTAGAGTAAAAATACTCAATAACACGCGTTTGATATGGAACACTTTTTATTTTTCGGTTATAATCAGTAAATGTGGTCCCTAAAATAAAGACAGTGTTATTTTTGATTGTATATATGTATAACTGTGCGATACACGTGATCTAATTTGTGTGTTCCACTGGATTTTATGTGTCAATTGCATATTATCAAGCATCGGTTGTCTGCTGGTATCTGTTTTTGAGCAGTTCGAGTCATGGCGCTGTTACTTTAAAAGCTATATTTGAGTTTGCTCACTGTACCATAAACTGTAGAAATTATTTGCTGCTTGGTAGGGCGAAGGGATGAGTTTAACTTGTATTAAAGCTCGGGGGACACAGGAATTGCTTGATTTAGATGGTTAGCTGGTGGGTTTGGTGTAGAATATCGGACTGGTAGCAGGTTCTCGCAGAGTAGATATTTACCCTGCGAAGTCAAATTAGGCCTATATGACTCGTAGTGGAATGGCTCGGATATCGCAGAGCGAGGTGATGGCGATTGGTAGGGTAATTGGAAATGAACTAGGGAGGGGGAAGGATACCTGACTGATGAAGCTTGGCTGTAGTCGGCTGGTGTAGGCCTAGCTGTCTTGGTACGGCTTGGCTCGGCGTAAACAGTGAACAACCCGTCCTGTCGTCAGTGAGTGTAGTGGTGAGTGGTCCAACCCGCTCCTGTTGCCCGTATTTATTTGGTATCGTCACCTTTTGGCTATTGCTATTTACATCTTTTGGAAAGTGATGAAAACTTATATCCGCAGCCCTCTTTTATGCATCGACTTACAGTCGTAAACTGAGCAATATACGTTGGTTTTACTCATTTTACACTCCATCAACGAGTAAAACTTATTACTTATGTATAAAGACACGAAGAAATTACCTCGATCTGCTTACGAATACAAGAAACCATATATAAACAGTCACCACGTGACAAATGTACCCTACTTGGTAAGTTTCTAATTTTTACCGCTGGAGTTGCCAATAGGCCTACATATATGAAGGCAGAATTGAGACAAGCTGTTGAAAGCCTGTTGGCAAATCCCTATTGAGATGCAAAGAGGATGGTTTATCCAATGCTTAGGCCTAAAACCATTCGAACTAGTCGTGGATTTTAGGGGCATTAGACTAATGGCAACTCGAAGATTTCGTCTTGGAATGGTAGAAAGCAGCAGTTGGTTGATTTTGGGGCTTTGTAACATCATGGTCATGTAGATCTGTGTACTTGGGCATGTGGAATTTGTCTGATAACCTGTGTTATTGTGATGGCTGGATTAGTGTGTGCATTTATTATTCAGATGAGGATTGGGAACGAGGTGGCCATGGCCTTAATTTAGGAACCATCCTGGCATTTGCCAGGAGTAGAACCGAGGAAACCTCTTCCAAGATGGCTAAGATAGGAATCGAACCCTCCTTTTCTCAGTTTTGCCTCATGAGGCTGAGTGTGCCTTGTTCCATCCCTCAGACCAAAATTATAATTTCTTGGCAGAGCTGGAAATTGAACCTGGACCAACTGCCAAAAAATGCTAGCCGCACAACGCGAGATGGTTGGTAGAATAGTCTCCTGACCTCTCATCAACCGGCACATTAAAAGCCACTTGTAGAAAATTCAATGAATTCACTGAGAAATTGACGAGTTAAGTACAGGCGTTGAAAGGCAAGCTTTATCGACGGAGTAATATATTGAAAATTATAATTATAAGATACCAACACAAAACAATTTTCTGTGGAGAGCTGAGTTATTTAAATTGCGAGAGCGGAATATATGAGAGGGAATTGAACTGAGGCAGCGTTGTCGCGAATGGGTACGTCCTCTACACTTCCACTCATTTCTACATGATCATAATAATAGCATTATCATGACGAATACAATACATAGTGTTATCACCACGTTATCACTGACCGAGTTCAAGTGCGCCCCGCTGTTGGCCAGCGCTAGTGGTGCAGATCCCAAACGCTACAGTCAGCCGCAGTCAGCTGTTCACAAATGGGATACGCGCTGGCCTGCGTAAACCTCTTTACGAAGGCTGCGGTTACGCTGATTACATCAAATTTTCAGTGCATATTCTAAAATAAAATAATAGCCTGCCTTCAACCAAAAATGTTCAAGGCAAAACGACATACGTAATAGAGGTAACACTTCAGGAGTGATGAACCAAGTAGAATACTTAACTTAGCCTATTGATGAATAATAATTATGGAAGTGATGTCCTAATAGATGTTTCTCCTTAGCTGTCTGTAACCCACCAGCTATGCCCTTTTATAAAACGACATATACTGTAGTGAAATTTCAGATTAATTCTTTTTGCTTTCACTTTGATAATATATCATTTTCATACCTTATTTCATCTTCTGGCGGGAGGGGGGGGGGGGGGGGCATTATCAATTGTAACTACTAACCTTGATCACTTCTGCACCGGATTTGCAGGTTAGGTTTGTTTTGTATTGAACCCATGGGCCATCGGGTCCATGAAGGTCGAACCCATGTCCTTAAGGAAGAAATGAAAGAAACGTATAGTTTCTTAAAGGAACGGAGAGAGATTTTAAGCCAGGAATATAGCTTAACATTGTGCAAGCGACTAGGGACAGATGTTCCTTAGATGAGATCACCCCACTCGACATTTCAGAGAGGGCTGGTCACGAGTATTAATAACTGAGTGGAACTTTCCACCGTGTTAGACAGAGAAGCCTGAATCGGAATTCAAGCTGACGTTGCTGGAATTTGACAACGCCGCATATGCGCCAGAAGAGGAATAATTAAAATTAACACGTTTACGAGCATAATAATGAGTAAACAAGTATAGTAAAGTGAATCATTTTGAATGAGAGATTTTTCAGTATAGAGAAACCACGTAATAATTGTGCAGAAAAAAACTGCCGACGTAAGACGACGTCATTGGGGAATTACCTAAGCCTCTGTGGAGGGGAGAGAGCAAAAAGAATGCAACACCCACACAATTGAGGACGAGAAATTAATTAATATCTCCGAATTGCACGATCGATTCTTAGGTGCAATAAGATCATTAGACATTGAGAAGACGAGCTTTCGGAAGGTATAATTTTTATATTTGTGGAACCATTATTTTAGAAGTTGACCACAGGAAAGGCTAGAGTCTTATTTTTTTGTAGTAAAACAGTATAAAGCTTCAGGCGTTTCCAAGCCAATCATGCAGTCCTACGAGCATTCCGTGAGGGGAAGTGCTGCTCCACGACGTAGAAGTAGTCATTCCGACAGTCCGTGAGGGGACGAAACTCTGCGTTACATCGATAACAGCTACCAGTACTCCTTGAGGGGAGAAACGCTGTTTTATACCGCCGAAGTAAGATCTGATAGCCACAGGCGTCACAGTAGTAACGACTTGCTTGCCTCCATAAGGAGCAATCAAGACGAAATTTTAAAGTATCGCCGTAGTGAAATATTAGGAAAATCCTAATTATAGGATTTAGGCCCGACTGTATACAAGTTAAAGTGAAAATTCGCAAGATATAGTCAGAGCAGGCTGCGAACGTCGGACTTAAAGGCGAGAGGTCGTTAAATGTACGAACGAATAGATCATAACGTACGGAAGTATCGTACCAGGCAAATAAACTGCTATTTAAATTGAAGAAACCTAAAAGGGACGAACAGAATAATAAAACAGTTCAAATAAAGACAATAGGAGACTATAAACATTAGCTCCAGAAAGCAGGCGAACAATTCTAAAAATACTAAAATTGAGAAGTGCTAGCTGCTATAAACTAAATCTATAGGTCTTAGAGGAGACCTCGATCCATATAGACTTTCGTTAGGATCGATAGACAGATCTACAGAGAAGCCGTTCAAGCTAGATCAATAGCCGGTTATCCAGGATAGGAATAGCAGAATTGAACTCCAGGGAACAGTAGATGTTTCGGGACTTTCGCATTCTGCAGAATAGGAGGCCGACATCGGATAAATTTCACCCTTGGAAACGGGAATTTAAGAAGATCACGTGTGATAGGCTCAGAAACACGGCCTAGTGATCGAGTAATTGTGAAGTGTAAAATAATCAAGATTGTGTGTTAAATAATATTTTTAGTGTTTATTATGTGTTCAAAAGGGACACATCAGTATATAAAAATGTCGTCAATATTAAGTGTTTTAGATATATGTCAAAAAGTGTTTTTACGTAAGATGAATACCTTTAATATGGTGTAAAAAGTTCAAAGTGGGCCTAAAAATGAAGCACCGCACCAGATTTAAGATCATGGGATGATCTGGAAAATATGTGAGTACTAAATTAATTTTTATTTTGGTGTCAGAAATTGATTGTGTACAAATCCACCGGAGTTTTTGAGTGAAAGGGATGTGTTTTAATGAATAAATACTGAATAATCAAGAACACGGTCTGAACAATAATATAAAATAAATAGAGAAATTATGAATAATTATGTAAAGAATAAATCCCGTAGAGGTAATATGTGAATAAAGGGTTAATGTATTTAACAAATGTCATAAGAGCAAGCGAAATATCATTAATTATCATAAAATACATTGAAATAAAGTAAAGTTGAGATATGAAAGAAATAGCTTTTGAGCTGGTATAAAGAATAAAGATAATAATAATAATTAAATATGGAAATGTTAAATAAAAATCAAATAAATTGATATGAACATAAGAAACGTTAAGCCTTAACGTATGTGTAAGAGATGAGGTTCAATGGAATAGTTTAAAACAGGGAGCGATTTATCGACCACGGAAAGATTAATATGTGAATTAAAATAATATGAATTGTTACTAAAGAGATTTACCAGTTCTTGGGAAGACATTTTCGGCTTAAAATAATGCATAGCGCATAATGAGCGCAAATATAATATTAAAGTGTCACGCTAGGAACGCGTAGTGGTTAAAATACTTGGTACATTACTTATGGAGGGTAGTTGATTGCAGTGAATTGATAATTGTGTAAGTCCTCTATTAGTGACATAGTATCACGAGGCATTGTGTATGTATTTAAAAGGGGAGCTAATATATGGTATTATTGAGCGTATGTCATATGGGCCACGGCCGACTCTAAATCGCATTTTGTATAAGTCCTCTGTACGGGATTGGTTCCCGAGGCACCTGAAGAGATTCGAATGCAGGATCTTCTTATGATAAAAGCCCCTGTAATTCTCCGTCGTCGTATGTGTATTTAATCTTCCCAATCAATGAGGACCCTCTCATAATTAATAAATGCCAAGGATACGGAAATGGTCTTTGAACCAAAGAATAGTTGTTTGAATGTTACGGTACAATAAAGCCCGGTCTCCCCAGAACTGGATAGAATGGGAAGGTTTGTTTTGAAAGCCTTGAAAATAAGCTACTAATGTTGGGTCAGACAGGATGTCGCCGCCACCCTAACGTGTCATAAATCGCATCCCCAGTAGTAAAGTCTAGCTTTCTTAAAGCGAGGGGGAACAGAGACCGTCTCGTAAGCTGTTGTAAAGAGAAATGAATACACTAGGAGTGTTTAAAGTTGTTAACGACCCGGGCGTTGAACCGAGGTCCTTAAAGATGGATATTTCGTTTGCCGGTTCAGATCGTAGTTTCTTATATGATAATGGTCTATTAAGACATAAGAAATAAATAACAATCCCTATTGTAATAATGTATGGACGTGGGATTCCACGAGTTGATTGAAGGCAACTGAGTTCGGGAGTAACTATAGTTTTTTGACTGTGTCAAGTACCTTCACGCTCTGGAGTACACAATTGATTTTCTGATTACCTTAATATATTTGTGAAATAAAGAGAGATGATAACAACTGAATGTGTGGACATGCCCAAAATATTGAATTAGATAATTAACATAGATTTTAAATATAATTATATATTTGTTTTTGAGAAATAAGAAAATATAAAAGACAGTGTTTGAGGTGTACAAGGATGACACCATAATAATGTAAAAGCATGGAGCCAAAGAGCTCGGAGTTATGTAAACTTAATGTTAGTGCTTTATGGAAGTGAGACTAAGTAAGAATTGTTGGTTTATGTGGAAACCACAGGTTTTGAATACAAGATTTGTTTATTTTATTTTGTGATCCCTTGTTCATTTGGAACAAGCAGTTGATATTTGGGTCAGTAATTAAATTGTTAATATGTTTGTAGCGCCATTAATTTTATTAATTAAATGTGTTTAAATAGGAGTTGATTTTGTTGTTATTTTTGCAAGTGTATCCTCTAATTAATCCAAAATATGTGAGTCACAGAGTGGGGGAACTTACCACTGCCCCGAAATTCCGAATTGAGCTACGCTGGTATACTGTGATTGGCATATTTCTTGCTAAATGGGCACAGGGGGATATATAAATAATGTGCCGGATTAATAACTAGAGGAACACTTAAGTCGGTCATATCATGTAAAAATAAAGTAATGATAGGAAAAGCTACAACGTAAAATATTAACTGACCGCATGGGTCCCTGGAAACTCATACCGAGCAGCCCTGAATATATTATATATTATAAACCCCCTAGCAAAAGTAAACATGGCGCCCAGTACGCAGGGATGAGTTTTCCTAGGGAAAACCCGAGTTTTTCTCGAAAAATCAAAATTTTCATTTTTTTTGAAAAAATGGTTTTTCGAAATTTTGAATTTTAAACACTTCCATAAAGGTTTATGAAATTGAATAAAAGTAGTAAAAGGGTACGTTGTAAGTGAATACCCGTACTAAAGTAATATTTTAAAGAAATTGGGACACACGGATTCAGAGTATCATCTCTCAAGCATGTACTAGTGTGGTGGCATTTGTGGCCCACTGTATTCTCATAAGATGGCATTGAGTGAGGAATTGCAGGGGCTTTTGGAGGCGATAAAAGCCGATAGTAATGAGAAGTTAGAGGCTATAAACAAGACATTGGGCCTCCAAAAGGATGAAAATAACAAAGTGTTCGAATCCATAAATGAGAGTTTGAATAAGTTGGATAGCCAACAGATTGAAAATAAAGAAGGGTTAGGAGCTATAAACAATATATTGAGTCTCCAAAAGAATGAAAATAACAAAGTGTTCGAATCCATAAATGAAAGTTTGGAGTCACTAAAAACTGATAGTGTTAATATGAACACTAAACTAGAGGCCATGGAGACTAAAATACAAAGTAATATAAATGAGAAATTAGAAGGGATAATGAATGACAAATTCCAAGGTTTTGATACTAAGTTGGGGGACAAGTTAAGTGAAATTAAAAAGGAAAGTAAAGGATTTTACTCAGGAATACAAGTCCAAATAGAGACTATGAACAAAAATATGGTAGATTCCCAAACTACATGTCAACAAATTTTAAAATTTTAGAAACTAAATTAGGTAACATAGAAACAAAGGGTGATGAGTGTGAAAATAAACTTGTAACCCAGATCCAAGGTGTGCAGAAAGAATTGGAAGCTCAGATAAAATCTAACAGCGATATTTGTGAGGCATCCCGGGATGAAATAAAACAAAGCGTGAATAAGCTAGGAACCCGATTTGGAAAGGTTGAGGAGAAAGTAGGGACCCTCGAGGACAAAATCGGTGTAGTTCAGACTGAGGTAACTGAGATGAAAAATCAAAATATAAAGGATGCGCGGGATATGAAAGATCAATTTGAGCTATTTACCGGGCAGGTAGATGATAACTTAAAGAAGTATGAGGGTGAAATAAATCGAAGATTAGGTATCTACGAGGGGCATCTCCAGGGTGAAAGAAAACAACGAGAGGACGAAAATAAGGATAACACCCATAAAATAAATGAAATAAGTCAGGGTATTACTGAGGTCCAGGGAACTATCGAAAAATTAGAAGGACGAGTAGGAAAAACTAATAATGAAATAAAACTGATTAAAGATGACTTATTGAAAGTGTCTAAGAAAACTGAGGAAAAGCTGGAAGGAATTAAGGGAGAGGTGGAGAAGATGATAAAGGAAATACGAGAAGACCTGGAGACCATAGGTGACGTTAAGCCAGAGATTATCAATCAACAGGCCCTGATCATTAAGAAAGAGGTCGAAGACCAAATGAATGAATTCAAGGATAGTTATAGGGAGGAGAAGTTCCAATCCAAAAAGGCAGAGGAAGATAGTAAAAGGAATCAAGAAAGAATTCAGAATGAATTAAGATCTAGGTTGGAGAGGACTGAACATAAGAACAGTCAAATGGAAATCCAACACATGGCAAATGAAGAAAGTGCCCGAAGAGAAAGGAAGTTAGAATTCGAAAATCAGGAGGAGTTTCCAAAAACAGGATGGGCAGATTCTCGTGAACAAGGCACAGATACGGAGAGGGACTTAGGAGGGGAGAGCCCTTATAAGAACCCAGGATATCCAATGGCAATGTCAACCCCGTACACGAATCAGACAAATGGCCAAATAATAAACATTATTAAATCCAATGAGGACAGACCAGTAAAGTTTACAGGTAATAACATGTCTATTACTCCAAAATACTGGCTAAAAGAAGTGGCAGAGTATCTAAATGAAATGAAGGTTCCTCAGGATCGGAGACTGAGAGCTATTGAAAAGCTGTTGGCAGGTGATTGTCTCACCTGGTTCAGAAGCTTCAGATACACTTTTGATACGGTGGAAGGCTTTAGGGAAGCATTTTTAAAGCGATATTGGGCAGCAGATGTCCAAGAAAATTTAAGGCTAGATCTGTACTCTAGGAAGTACAGCACCAATGCACCGACTAAATACTCGGAATTTTTCACCGCTCAGCTGTGTAAATTCCGCGAACTGGATATTGCTCCGGCAGAAAATGACCTGTGTGCTGCCATTGCAAGACAGCTTCCATATGAGATTCAGAGGCTGCTAATCTCATCCAAAGCCAGAAGTGCTGTGGAAGTGGAAAGCGTATTACGTCAGTTAGATATGACGACTTCGCACGTAACACCTCGGCATCAGAGACAAACTGAGCAAGTACACATGGCTAGCAGTCAGGAAACTGGAGAAAAACCAGCGACCAGGAATCAGTCCACCAGTACGGATACTCAAGGACGAGATCGAGAGTATGGGCACCAGGAGCCTAGAAGGATACAGCCATATTACCGGGGAGGATATCGAGGAAGAAATCCTAGAACTACGGGTTATAGGCAACAGGAAAGCCGACCCTACAACAATAACCAGCAAAGGCCGGACAACAGAAAGAAATGGGAGAATTATCCCAGGAGAAATGTAAGGCCAGACGATAGGGATGATGAATATCGGGCCGAAATAGAAGAAAGATATCAGGAGAGTCTTCGTTATATGAACGAAAGACCAGATGAACCTGATAGGCAAAAAGTCCGTTGGAGTGAGGCAATCAAGAACCGGAAATCACCCGACCGACTAGACGGAGCTCAAAGCTTGGAACTACAAGCTCAGTTGAAGAATGAGGGAAAAGGGAGCCCTCAGGATTAAAAAAAACTCCAAATTTAAATTGTCAAAAGTGGAAACATACCAGGAGCTGGGAGGAGGTAGAAATTGTAAATTGGATAGCCAGACCAGATGAACTAATTAACGAGGATGTGGAAGGAATCCCACCTGTTAAAAGAGAACTACCTATAATTATGCTTAGGATAGAAGGATTACTGGTCAGAGCATTGATTGATACTGGATCCACAATAAGTTTAATTACACAAACCCTTTTAAATGAATTGGAAACAAGGGGCCGAGTACTAAAGATTCCCACATCAAGTGTAAAGATTAAGGGAATTATCCCTGAAAAATCTTTGACATGTAAATTTCAGGTATACATTGATTTAATCATGGGTAACGCTGAAATTTCGCAGTGCTTTTTGCTGGTAAATCAATTACCGTATAATGTCATATTAGGTATTGATTTTATCCGTGAGAACAAGGTCATTATAGACCTAGCGCAAAATTGCATTAGAATTCAAAGAGAGGATGTGGATGAGCAAAACATTAACCTACAGGAACAGGATGCGAAAATAGCAGAACAGGCATGGCATATGGAAGAAGTGATTGAGGAAGATTATAAGGACATAGAAAAAATATTTGAAGTCCTCAACATAGAACTCGAAGATAATGTGGAAAATGAGATTGAGACCAACCTGTCAGGAAAAATGGAGGAAGCTAAAGTCAGCCTCGAAATTAAGGAACAATTAAAGAAATTATTATTGGATTATAGGGACGTATTTGATTCCAAGCCAGGGAAGATTGAAAATTTTAAATACGCGTTCCAAGTCAACGATTGGGCACCGTTCAAACAAAAACCATACCCGGTTGCGGAAAAACATTACCCACAAACCAAGAAAACACTGCAAGAGATGATAAATGCAGGTGTTATAGAAAAGATGGCGACACCATATGTTAGTCCATTAGTGATTGTGAGTAAACCGGATGGCTCAGTAAGGGTGTGTTTAGATGCCAGAAATTTAAATGCAAAAATTATACCAGAAAATGATTCGGCACCACCCATAAAAGAAATACTGAGGAAGTTTAAAGGCAAGAAGATTTTTACAAATATTGACATGACTTCTTCGTATCATCATCTCGAACTGGAAGAGAAAACCAGCTTGTTGACTGGATTTCAGTTCGATCAACAAACATACTGCTTTAGAAGATGTCCGTTTGGATTAAAGACTGCAGGATCCGCATTAATAAGAGCGCTGGATCGAAACCTGTCAGAGGAAGTGAAAGATTGCACTATCCGATACGTAGATGACATTTTGCTTACCTCGGAGAACATTGAGGAACATTTAGAAAATTTGAAGAAATTATTAGAAGACCTAAGAAGGGCAAATTTTAAGATAAATTTAAAGAAATCGAACTTTTGTCAAAGGCAAGTGACATTTTTAGGGCATGTGATTGACAAGGATGGTGTTAAACCAAATCCATGCAAATTGGAATCGATAAGGGATTTTCCAAGGCCTTTGAAAGTGAAGAACGTTCGCCAGTTTTTGGGATTGATTGGGTTCTTCTCAGGACATTGTCCATCATACACCAAAACTGTTGCACCACTACAGGACCTTCTGAAGAAGGGGGGCAAGTGGAAATGGACGGAGGAAGCAGAAAAAGCATTCGTGGAGGCCAAGGAAATGCTCTTAAATTACGTGAAGCTAGGATATCCTGATTTTAATCAGAGATTTATCATTCAGACAGACGCATCCCAGATTGGAATAGGGGCAATGCTATATCAGGAGAACCCGGAAAACCCTGATAAGAAGAATTATCTAGCTTTCACAAGTAGGAGACTGAAACCACACGAGAAAAATTATACGATCAGCGAGATCGAGCTGTTAGCGATATTGCACGCGTTGCAATATTGGCGGAAGATCGTATATGGGTTTCAGGTCATTCTAAGGACGGATCATAAAGCCTTAACCTTTCTGATGAAGACTGATTTATCCAGTCAAAGGTTGATGCGTTGGGCTTTATATATTCAACAATTTGATGTCAAGATAGAGTACTGCCCAGGAAAGGAAAACATAGTTCCAGACTACTTAAGTAGACAGCCAGAGTCCATAGAAGAGGAAGTAATGGCTATAGATTTGGAAGACAGGGATCAGCGTACTCTTAATGAGTTAAGAAGCATTAGTCAAAGGCAACGGGAGGATCCATGGATGAACATGCTCATATCATTCCTTGAGGGAAGCTTGATAAGAGGAACACCAGCATACACGGAAGCTGAGAAGATAGCACAGGACTACACGTTTTATAATGGGTTATTATATAAGTTTGTGGACTCTGACCATACGAAATTAAGGATTGTTGTACCTGCAATTATGCAGAGGAAAATAGTATGGTTAACCCATAGATCGTTCGGACATATGGGAGTCGATAAAACAGTCTCGATGCTGAAAGAAGCATTTATATGGCCGAGACTGAGAGAAACTGTAAGGGACGCGCTAAAGACATGTGATTTATGTCAAAGGATCAAACCTAATGCATTTCTGATGAGACAGAAGCCTATACCATTGTTGCCCGAAAGGCCCGGCCAAATCATATCTATTGATAATTTTGGACCTGTGCCAAAGGCAAGAAGAGGAAATCGACACATAATGGTGGCTATGGATGTCTTCACTAAAATGGTTGTCCTTGCTCCCATACAGAAGACTAGTACCAAACAGGTGTTAAAACGACTTAAAGAAAAAGTGATACCGATTCTGGGGAAACCTGAGAATTTGTTGTCGGATCACGGCAGTTGTTTCACCAGTGTAGAGTTCAGACGAGAATTAGAAAGACTTGGGATACGTCAAATTTTGTCAAGTATTCGCCATCCTGAGGCAAACCCTGTAGAGAGAGTTATGAGAGAAACGGCCAAGTACTGTAGAATATACTGTGCCGAAGAAAATTGGAAGTGGATAGATATTTTGGATATTATTGAATTTTGTATAAATAATACAATCCATGAATCCACAGGAGAGATACCCATAACGTTACATCGGAATGAGCAACCAGAAAGACCTTGGAATCTGGTAATTCCTAGACCAGCAGACGCTCAGCCGGGAAGAGATGTACGAATTAGGAGAGCCTTTGAGCATCTAAAAGCTCAAGCCGACAGGAGGCAGAGAAGAAATAGGCATAAGAGGTATCATCGACCATTATTAGCAGGAGAAATGGTGTTAGTGAAAAGACCAGGCATTTCGGATCCAGGGAACCGTGTGTACAAGAAGTTCCAGAAAATGTACCACGGACCATATCAGATAATCAGAGATTTGAGGAATAACGCATATAGAATTCGGCACTGTGAAACAGATCACGAAGTGACTATGAATTCAGCAAATTTGAAATTATATTACCCTCCCGAAGATTTTGATGAAGAAAATGAACAAGCCCTGGTCATGGAAACATTTAGAGATGAATCCGCTTTTGACATAAATAAGACTAAGGAAGAAATAGAAAATAGAGCTCAAGCATTCGAGTGCGAATGCGAATTGGAGAAAGTATATTGGGAAATTAAAGAAATAATTGAATTTATTGAAGAAGAAAATTCCAAATTAAGAAAAGAAAATGATGAAATAAGGAAACGGCTAGGGATAGACCAAACCCGTAAGGGAGAATGAGGTTCTGGGAACTTAAAGTCCAGACAAATAAAGAAAGAAAGAAAGGGTAGGGACAGAGCATACCCGACCTACACAATTACCGGATACGACTTAAAAGAAGTAAAAACAACAGTAAATACGGATGACGTTATGATGGATTCGACGATAAAGAAATACAAATTAAATCGAAATAAATTTCCTCAAGAATTTTCGAAAATTTATTTACCTAAGGAGGGGAGAGATGAACCCAAGGGCCATCGGGTCCATGAAGGTCGAACCCATGTCCTTAAGGAAGAAATGAAAGAAACGTATAGTTTCTTAAAGGAACGGAGAGAGATTTTAAGCCAGGAATATAGCTTAACATTGTGCAAGCGACTAGGGACAGATGTTCCTTAGATGAGATCACCCCACTCGACATTTCAGAGAGGGCTGGTCACGAGTATTAATAACTGAGTGGAACTTTCCACCGTGTTAGACAGAGAAGCCTGAATCGGAATTCAAGCTGACGTTGCTGGAATTTGACAACGCCGCATATGCGCCAGAAGAGGAATAATTAAAATTAACACGTTTACGAGCATAATAATGAGTAAACAAGTATAGTAAAGTGAATCATTTTGAATGAGAGATTTTTCAGTATAGAGAAACCACGTAATAATTGTGCAGAAAAAAACTGCCGACGTAAGACGACGTCATTGGGGAATTACCTAAGCCTCTGTGGAGGGGAGAGAGCAAAAAGAATGCAACACCCACACAATTGAGGACGAGAAATTAATTAATATCTCCGAATTGCACGATCGATTCTTAGGTGCAATAAGATCATTAGACATTGAGAAGACGAGCTTTCGGAAGGTATAATTTTTATATTTGTGGAACCATTATTTTAGAAGTTGACCACAGGAAAGGCTAGAGTCTTATTTTTTTGTAGTAAAACAGTATAAAGCTTCAGGCGTTTCCAAGCCAATCATGCAGTCCTACGAGCATTCCGTGAGGGGAAGTGCTGCTCCACGACGTAGAAGTAGTCATTCCGACAGTCCGTGAGGGGACGAAACTCTGCGTTACATCGATAACAGCTACCAGTACTCCTTGAGGGGAGAAACGCTGTTTTATACCGCCGAAGTAAGATCTGATAGCCACAGGCGTCACAGTAGTAACGACTTGCTTGCCTCCATAAGGAGCAATCAAGACGAAATTTTAAAGTATCGCCGTAGTGAAATATTAGGAAAATCCTAATTATAGGATTTAGGCCCGACTGTATACAAGTTAAAGTGAAAATTCGCAAGATATAGTCAGAGCAGGCTGCGAACGTCGGACTTAAAGGCGAGAGGTCGTTAAATGTACGAACGAATAGATCATAACGTACGGAAGTATCGTACCAGGCAAATAAACTGCTATTTAAATTGAAGAAACCTAAAAGGGACGAACAGAATAATAAAACAGTTCAAATAAAGACAATAGGAGACTATAAACATTAGCTCCAGAAAGCAGGCGAACAATTCTAAAAATACTAAAATTGAGAAGTGCTAGCTGCTATAAACTAAATCTATAGGTCTTAGAGGAGACCTCGATCCATATAGACTTTCGTTAGGATCGATAGACAGATCTACAGAGAAGCCGTTCAAGCTAGATCAATAGCCGGTTATCCAGGATAGGAATAGCAGAATTGAACTCCAGGGAACAGTAGATGTTTCGGGACTTTCGCATTCTGCAGAATAGGAGGCCGACATCGGATAAATTTCACCCTTGGAAACGGGAATTTAAGAAGATCACGTGTGATAGGCTCAGAAACACGGCCTAGTGATCGAGTAATTGTGAAGTGTAAAATAATCAAGATTGTGTGTTAAATAATATTTTTAGTGTTTATTATGTGTTCAAAAGGGACACATCAGTATATAAAAATGTCGTCAATATTAAGTGTTTTAGATATATGTCAAAAAGTGTTTTTACGTAAGATGAATACCTTTAATATGGTGTAAAAAGTTCAAAGTGGGCCTAAAAATGAAGCACCGCACCAGATTTAAGATCATGGGATGATCTGGAAAATATGTGAGTACTAAATTCATTTTTATTTTGGTGTCAGAAATTGATTGTGTACAAATCCACCGGAGTTTTTGAGTGAAAGGGATGTGTTTTAATGAATAAATACTGAATAATCAAGAACACGGTCTGAACAATAATATAAAATAAATAGAGAAATTATGAATAATTATGTAAAGAATAAATCCCGTAGAGGTAATATGTGAATAAAGGGTTAATGTATTTAACAAATGTCATAAGAGCAAGCGAAATATCATTAATTATCATAAAATACATTGAAATAAAGTAAAGTTGAGATATGAAAGAAATAGCTTTTGAGCTGGTATAAAGAATAAAGATAATAATAATAATTAAATATGGAAATGTTAAATAAAAATCAAATAAATTGATATGAACATAAGAAACGTTAAGCCTTAACGTATGTGTAAGAGATGAGGTTCAATGGAATAGTTTAAAACAGGGAGCGATTTATCGACCACGGAAAGATTAATATGTGAATTAAAATAATATGAATTGTTACTAAAGAGATTTACCAGTTCTTGGGAAGACATTTTCGGCTTAAAATAATGCATAGCGCATAATGAGCGCAAATATAATATTAAAGTGTCACGCTAGGAACGCGTAGTGGTTAAAATACTTGGTACATTACTTATGGAGGGTAGTTGATTGCAGTGAATTGATAATTGTGTAAGTCCTCTATTAGTGACATAGTATCACGAGGCATTGTGTATGTATTTAAAAGGGGAGCTAATATATGGTATTATTGAGCGTATGTCATATGGGCCACGGCCGACTCTAAATCGCATTTTGTATAAGTCCTCTGTACGGGATTGGTTCCCGAGGCACCTGAAGAGATTCGAATGCAGGATCTTCTTATGATAAAAGCCCCTGTAATTCTCCGTCGTCGTATGTGTATTTAATCTTCCCAATCAATGAGGACCCTCTCATAATTAATAAATGCCAAGGATACGGAAATGGTCTTTGAACCAAAGAATAGTTGTTTGAATGTTACGGTACAATAAAGCCCGGTCTCCCCAGAACTGGATAGAATGGGAAGGTTTGTTTTGAAAGCCTTGAAAATAAGCTACTAATGTTGGGTCAGACAGGATGTCGCCGCCACCCTAACGTGTCATAAATCGCATCCCCAGTAGTAAAGTCTAGCTTTCTTAAAGCGAGGGGGAACAGAGACCGTCTCGTAAGCTGTTGTAAAGAGAAATGAATACACTAGGAGTGTTTAAAGTTGTTAACGACCCGGGCGTTGAACCGAGGTCCTTAAAGATGGATATTTCGTTTGCCGGTTCAGATCGTAGTTTCTTATATGATAATGGTCTATTAAGACATAAGAAATAAATAACAATCCCTATTGTAATAATGTATGGACGTGGGATTCCACGAGTTGATTGAAGGCAACTGAGTTCGGGAGTAACTATAGTTTTTTGACTGTGTCAAGTACCTTCACGCTCTGGAGTACACAATTGATTTTCTGATTACCTTAATATATTTGTGAAATAAAGAGAGATGATAACAACTGAATGTGTGGACATGCCCAAAATATTGAATTAGATAATTAACATAGATTTTAAATATAATTATATATTTGTTTTTGAGAAATAAGAAAATATAAAAGACAGTGTTTGAGGTGTACAAGGATGACACCATAATAATGTAAAAGCATGGAGCCAAAGAGCTCGGAGTTATGTAAACTTAATGTTAGTGCTTTATGGAAGTGAGACTAAGTAAGAATTGTTGGTTTATGTGGAAACCACAGGTTTTGAATACAAGATTTGTTTATTTTATTTTGTGATCCCTTGTTCATTTGGAACAAGCAGTTGATATTTGGGTCAGTAATTAAATTGTTAATATGTTTGTAGCGCCATTAATTTTATTAATTAAATGTGTTTAAATAGGAGTTGATTTTGTTGTTATTTTTGCAAGTGTATCCTCTAATTAATCCAAAATATGTGAGTCACAGAGTGGGGGAACTTACCACTGCCCCGAAATTCCGAATTGAGCTACGCTGGTATACTGTGATTGGCATATTTCTTGCTAAATGGGCACAGTATGTAGAACAGTATTTACCACTGTAATGAACGCTGATCGCAAGAATTTCATGTTTCGAACTAATCGGGAAAAATCACTTAAACATGTGTTTTTATTTATTGTATATTTAACAACTGCAGCCATGTTCGACAGCATATTTGGTTTGTGAAACTGCCGCAGTGAGCGATCACATTGACGTCATTAGTTACCAACATATCCGATACTAAATAGGCCTAAATTAGACGACACATGTAATGTTGTAATTATGTGAGAAAAAGAAATAAACGAGCTCTTCTTGGTTAGACGACTGACTGGACGAAACCATTGGTCGCTACTTGTTTAGACAACTGTCTGGACGAAAATTACCAATTGCACTACAAGAAAGGAGGTCTGGGCATAAGCCCCAGGTTAGGTTTGTTTTGTATGTAGAACAGTATTTACCACTGTAATGAACGCTGATCGCAAGAATTTCATGTTTCGAACTAATCGGGAAAAAACCAGCGCCTCACTGCCTAAAAGTTATTGGTCTAGGCACAAACCAAGGGTTTGGATGAAAATTATTGATGCGTGTCTACCCCCACTGTGCGTGACAAAATCCAGGGGAGTTTGTATGGCCTAATGAATTAACAATTATTGGTTTAGACAAAAACAGCTTGCACAATCTATTGCGAACTGGTTCAAACTTGGCGCTATTTTGTTTCATGGTACCGCGCTTATACAAAGTAGTCCCGTAAGTGTGGGATTGGCAATACTGTACTTGTGCATAATTAACAGCGAAAATGGCAGACTCAGCTGGAATTCCATCTATATAAGTCGTGATCCTATTTGGGACATCCTGAGATCTGAAAAATGCACACTTTGTCACGAACCTGGAAGTAAAATGGATAAGGGGCACCTGCCACATTGCAACAAACTTGATGTGACTGCTAGAACTTCAGGAAACCTCACACAACTCTATTGGAATGCAAGAAAGCTGATGGATTGGAATCTGGGCTAGCCATAAGAAACAACAATAATGCTTTAATATGAAAAAATTGAGGTAACGCGGGCCGCGTTAGCTAATATATAACACCCCCGGTTTTTGTCATGCACAGTGGGGGTAGTCAAGCATCAATAATCTTTATCCAGACCAATGGTTTTGCCTTTTATTTCATTATTCACGTCCAATGTCCAAGCTGTGTAGTATAGGCCTACGAGATCTATGAAATTTTTAGTTTTCTATTACCGTATAATGTATAGCCTACAAATATCTTTACCTGTGTGCTACTAAATCTAGCGCAGCCATCACAGCATACAGTCACAATCATGTCCGATGCAGGTGTATAAGCTACTTTCTACTTTCATTCAGAATTAATAATACAAGTAGGCTATAGCTGCGACCAATATTTATAACTTATTGCAACCAGTGGAGTGGCTTCGCCCAAACCGTGTCATCTAACCAAGTAGCGAACAATGACTTTGTCTCACCCAACATTAGTACATCAGTAATTATCACCCAGACATTCAGTGGCGCAGTAACTTATGTCGAAAACTAAAAGAGAGCTATGAGATATTGTTGGTATTCTCTGAAAATTTGCATATGTGACTCTAGCGCAGTACATATACCATGCACATGTGAGTATATGGCTCTTCAGAATGATGACTGATTCATGTTGCACAACCCTTGAAGTTCGTTGAAGGGCATCACACTACTCTGTCGCAACCATGACTGAAACAAATAAAAATAGGCCTAATATAAATATTTTATCTGCCTACTACTAAGTAGGCTATAGGTCAGTAGCCAAGTACATAAGTTATAAGCTTCATAAATAATCACCAATACATTCACTACCACCAACCGAGTGCGAATCATAGACTAGGCCTACTTCCAAGCTTAAAGAGTTACATTTGCAATGTATTATAATATTAAGGCTGACGGCATTTGGAAGTCGAGAATAATATACATTACTATATTAGAAGGCGAATAGGACCTAATAATACATTCCCGAGAGAGAACTTACATAGGCTATATTTTAGGTTATGTTTGAATTAGGCCTATACGGAAAATGCAGTCGGAAGGCTATTTCAAATTTTCCACAGACCATTAAGGTTTTTTATTACGTTATTTGTGCTCTGACTGAATATAAAAATAAATAAAACAACGATTAAATAACTCTGTACTTTAAATTGTGTAAGTCTACTTACTTAAATTGTAGTGATCTTTGTAGAGTTACTCCAATCCATCTCCAATCTTGTTCTCGTATTTTTTAGGCGTCATGATGAAATCTAAATAAGAATTTATCCAAAAATTAATTAAATAAAAGCTTCGAAACATCTCAGACAAGTGGATTTGACACACACATATCAAGAGTCTATAATAACTGTATAAACTGTTTTAATCGATGTATAATACTAGTACTTACCTTGTACAACTTGTTACAACTTCATTAGACTTGAATTTCCAAAGAAAACTGTGAAATTATTTAAATAATAAGTCATTAGTTACAGTCGTAATTATAACGTTGGCTGACTTTTTGAAAAATGCATTCTGGGAGTTATTGCCAGAAACATGTCGGCAACTGTGTGGTACGGAATTTTACTGGTATTATGGTCTTTGGAGATCGCGGGATTTTAAGCAGGGTTGGCGACAATGTGCTCGCACCTGAAAACAACTTACCTTCAAGAAATGCAACCAAAAACCAACATTTACGTAGGCATAGGGGACGGCTGTTAATGTTGCCTACGCTGTCTTGATCTAGTAACTCATTTAAGCTGTCCCAGACTATACCAGGACACCTAGGCTTAAGCAAAGTGAAGTCTTCCGTAAGATCATTCACTTCCAAAAACATCGACACTTGGTCGGCAACAATACCACGAGTTGACAAAACTCGGACACAATAATAACTGTCAGTGGCGCATAGCTCTTCTGATCCAGTCTCGGTCTAGTCCCGGTAAAATATGGTCGCAAATTTAACTCTGTACGACAGTGCACTTCATGCACACAAAATATTACATCCATAGCCTCTAACAGGGTGTCAACATAGCCAATTAATAATAGACAAGATCTGGCTTCCTATAAAAATACACACTTAGCAATAGTGTTATAATGAAGTCGCCTCCCGACAGCGATCAAAACTTGTAACAGGCGCGTCCTCATGACGTAAGCAAAAAATCTGATTTCTACAGCATGGCCGCTGGCCTTCACCCAATGAATGAAACAATTCTCAGACAGTAAAATACGATGCACAAGCATCTGTCAAAAAGTAGCTCATAGTCTGTCTCACAATACAGCATAGTGCGTTCTGGGTAACAGAAACCTGTTCTCACTGGTGCTTAGCAAACACGCTAGCTTCATCGTTTCTTCTGGCAACTTATAACACATTTAGTAGGCAGTAATTCACTTAATAAAGTCCTGTTGTGAATTATGCTGGTTCAAACACTAACATATAATAACAAGTAATCACTTAAAGTGATTGTACCGCGTAGAAATACGGCGTACAAAGATAGGTCATGTATAAAAATTCCAAGTAGTAGTTACTCACAGATATTCCACTCTTCTGGAGTGCTTTGATTGACAAAGACATGTCACTCGACTATTTACATATCTTAAGACAAAACTTTCTGTGTGTTCTAGGCTTGACACAAATGAAATAGAAAACATTGATGACAATCTCACATCTGCTGAGATGTACAAAACTATACGATGAGTACCAGGGTTCGATGCTCCACTAGCATATTTAATTAGAATCCCTGTACGTTCTTCCTTCAGAACAAAAGTGGCTTCTAAGCTTCATATTTTAACCAAAAATATAAATGTGATGATATCAGCTGATCACCAAACGATACGACCATCTTGCACAAGTAGTGGCGTAACCAGAAAGTAACTTGGAGGGGTCACAGCCAAAATTAAATCAAGGAATGGCTGCCCATCCTTCCTGTATCTAATCCATTCTAATGGTTAACCAAAGATAGATCAAAATCGACTACTGTTCAAGTCTAACAAGTTGTGAGGACATCTCGTCCTACAGGCATACAACAGATTGCACCAAATAGTGACTAACTCACACAGAAATAAATAGCAAAATGAGTGCTAACTAGAAAAAACTACCTGCCTAAGCTGGTTATCAAGAAGTTCGGTTAACTAAACGACAATTAATCTACCATAGCAAAAACCGTACAAGAAAGAGGTACAGACTCACAGTACTATCGCCTCACCTCATATTCCTCAGAATTGAGGGGTAACAAAGATCAGGACGGTTCACATGGTGTCTCGAAAACCAGGCTTCTCAGATCAATCCTCTCCCGAACCAGTCTTCTACTGCGTCCTCGTGTTCGACTCACGTTCAGCATCTCCTTCTTGCGGTTGGACTCCGGGTTGATGGGCGTCTCGGCTCCATGTCCCGCGTGGTAGTAAGGTTCCTCCGTCATGATGAAGTCTCCTCTTCAGATATTCCCCTAACATCATGGTGCGTCTACTCCATTTCACACATGGATAATACTCGTAGAATGACGTCGCACATGTGGCTTAGATAGTGATGGTACATTTAGAGTAATAAATTCCACACGTAATTTTGCACAGAGTCTAGAATTACAGTCGTGGCAATTATCAAAATATTCACTGGCTCTACAAAGTATTATTGCAGACTTTGATATAAAAGTGGCTCTCACTGTTGCGAGCACAGATTCTATAGAACACATTTGGTGTCATCTTCACTGATTTTACAATCACAAGTATCACTTTGGATCGCAATAATCCTGCGTTGAAAATAGCTGCACTTTGAGCGGCAATATAATGTATAACAGTGGCGTGCCTCCTCGCACACGATAAAAGTTGATTGATAATTATTGCTCGATGTTGTATGTCCCTCGTGGACATCAATTTGAACTGGCCCTCGTTGTGAAATGTGGTGTTCCACGTGGCTCAAAATAATGTTGGAAAATAATGCACAGATTTTTCCCAATTTCACTGTTGGTCTTACCAAATAACCAATACTGATAATATCACTTTCACTGCACTCACTATGGTGCTAAATAATACTCGATGACTTCGGACTTCACATCACCACATGGGTGGACTTACAGACGGACTTGACGGCACGCTTCACACGGACAGCCCTCAGCGTGGTTGTGTAGCACAAAGCTTCACCCTGCTGTGTCCAAGCGGATACTCGAGTCGTTGAAAGTCTATATTGACTTCCTCCCTGCACATCCGCGGCGTAATTACCTTTACCAAATATTAAATTACAAACATAATAATGTTTATCTTATGCAGAATGACGATGTGGTAAGTTCAGAGACTTTTGCAAACAAGAAGTAGAATAATGGGTGCTCAGAGAAATATTTAGGGTGAATGTCCAGAGTCAAGACATCCCTTTTTCGTGACTGGCCATGCGATGCTTCCAGGGCGCGTTCGGTGATGAAGCATGGCATGTACATAAACATTCGTAGAAATATCACCGAGCAATGAGCACAGGCGGGCTCAATATATATAATACGCTAAAGTGTATGTTTCACAAAACTCAAGCTCTTAAACCAGAGGGAGTTAGAAGGTGTCGTTTGTAACAAAATCTTACAAATCGTCTCAATAGTACAGGAAAAATCTTGTATTTCTTGAAAAGTCAACGGAAATATATTTATTTGTTTATAAAGTGCTTTTAAACAAATAAATAATATGATAGCCCCTGCCTGAAGTGTGTCGCGCCCAGCTCGCATAGCACTAGGGACGGGTGGGTATTCTGTACACATGGGACGCATAGAACCCACATTTTCTTAAAGAAAGTGCGTTTTAAAAAATAAACATATTTATAGAATCCCGCATAACAGTAAAGCCAGGCGGGTGGTTTATACACATGCGACAGTTCTCGCACGGGTCGAACAGTAAGATATAAGCTGAAAAGTGCTGAAAATGTTTGAATTTTCTGGCAGGTAGGATTTCTCTCAGTCAGCTAGAGCTAGAAATGAACACTGCCTTCAGGTTTACTTTTAAAAAGTGTGGATTAAAAATTCGAATATACTACAATAAACGGAACAAAACTGCAATTAGGTATTTTTAGGTGCTCGTATATCATTTAGGTTGTTTTAGGAGCTACAGAATTCATGAATATGGCTGTTTTGTGTGTGTTTCGGAAAAGTATTGAAGTACGGTATTTTTGTGTTTAGAAGTAAGGGAAGAAATAGGTAAACGCTAAGAATCCGGTCCCTCACAACGCACCCAAGAACGAACTTCTGTGGGAGTCCAGTTTCGAAATACGAGCGTTTCACGTAATTGATTGTTTTGTTGTTTATGTTGGAGATCAAATTTTGAAACTTCACATATACACAGAAAACATATCTGACTAACACATATCCAAAGTTGGGTGCTGGAGCACAACTGAGTTAAGAGTTGTGAATCTCTAAATTCGACGCTTTGCTCGAAACCCGCAAAAACGGCACTTTTTACGTTATACCTGCCATAAGGGATATTAAAATAAGTTTCCAAAACTACCTTTATCATCAATCAACCCAAAAATAAATAGAGAAAAAGGTGATGTTACTGGTTTTCCTGTTGGCCTTTCGGTTGTTTTGCTATTTATCTCCAAACTCCGGTGCATCAGAATGACATGCGGAATAAATCCGATTGGTGTGAAAGAAGCCTTACGTGACAAACTCCTTGGAGGGTGCGAACAGCAACGACCCAGTAGACGTCGATCCATGCGTACATTGGTATCAGGAAATTGAGTACAGCAGAGATGCCGACCCCTAATCCCAGCACGTGATACCCTCCAATGTAACCAGCCAGCCAGGCTCCAAGGATGTGAGTACTGATGTAACCATAGAAGTAACTGCCTAATACCAGGCCTTGTAGCTGGGCATCCCAGGATAACAGGGGATCCTGTAAACAAGTGTATAGCAAGTTGACACTGCGCTCTTCCAACAAGACATGGAACGTATAGAATGCTGGGTTATTCGAAATAACAGGAGGTTAAGTGATGAAAAAAGTAAATGGCTGTCTGTTACTAACAGCAGAAAATATCTATATCAATACTAATTATAATAAAGCTGAAGAGTTTGTTTGTTTGTTTGTTTGTTTGTTTGTTCGTGTGTTTAAACGCGCTAATCTCTGGAACTACGAGTCGGATTCGAAACATTCTTTTTGTATATGATAGCCAGATTCGAGAGGAATTGTTTAGGCTATGTATCATTAGGCTACACCTCTCAGATAACCTTAAAGATTGATATTTGATCAGTAAGTCGGAAGAACAAGCGCTCCCGAACAGCTTCAATAATACCTATGTCTATTGTTGCCTGGCATTGCGGGCTGCAACAGGTCGCCCCTACCAGTGTTCTGGTACAGAATTGCGAGCTGCTTATAAATTGCAGTCACGGGGAGTAATTAGTGCAAAAGGATTTCTTAGGCCCCTTAAAACAATTATCATTATGACAATAGAATGCCTCTGTATAATGGCGATGGTGTTGGTGCAGTATACTGAGGTTATCAGCTGCAATAAGCGTTAGTTCTTTCAACTTTACTTCCATTTATTCCGATCCTTATCCTTGAGCGCTCCAGTTCTGTAGTAGTATTCATTATTATCGATAAAACAAATCATTCCACCGGGCGATGCCGGGCGATGCTGGGCACTACTCCTAGTTTGATTATAAATTAGGAAACACAATTATTCCACGAGTGGAGTCATGCAGCTATCTCGGTATTGCCATAAATAAAAGGTTTCACTGTGTGAGCACGTGGAAAGCGTTGCTAATAAGGCGCAAAAGTCGTTATACTTCGTTATGAGAAACATGAAGGGTAGCAGTATTCAGGCCAAAGAATTGGCTTACAAATGTCTTGTAAGACCAATTTTGGAATAAGCCACGAGTGAGTGGGAGACCTACCAATCAAATCTAACGAACAAATTGGAAATGGTGCAAAGGAAAGCTGCAAGTGTCGTACTTGGCAAATTCTCTCAAACTGACAGTGTCTCTGACATGTTAAAGTCATTGGGTTGGGAATTCCTACACAGCGGAAGACATAAAAGAAGACTCCAGGAGATGTACAAAGCATACACAGGGAGCCGGCCTGGAATGATTTGCGAAACAGAATGCATGAGCCAGATTATATGGGTAGGAGAGATCACGAATACAAAATTAGGCCCAAATTTCAAAAGAAAACAAATTTAGCTAAGTATTGTTTTTTAAACAGGGGTAATCAAACATGGAATGTGTTACCTGAAGAAGTCTCAGAACCTTTTCCTAACAGTTTAAAAGTTTCCAAGAAGAAGATAAATGTTGCATTCAGGGAACACAGAGACATTATGGAGACAAATTGAGATATACAGTATAACTATCTTTTTTCCACCAGGTTTTGCCTAACTATAACAGTACCTATTAATACATAAAATAAGCACAAACAGTTAATTCTGTCCCCATCACGGGATATGAACCACTCATATGGGTGCTGAAGTAGCCATAGTAATGATCCCGACCACCGAGCTGAATTAATGTTATTATGATGGCGGAATAATACAATTATTACCTTGATATCTTAGTCGGTTGGTTGGTTCCTCAGTTTGGGGGCTGATACGGTATTAAAGTAATTCGGAAGAAATGTTCCCTTTTACTAAAACTGAAATAGCCTATATTGAGAAGTAATTGTGCTAAGATGACGTTTGTTGGCTTAAGATATGACGCACGTTGTGCATTAACCATTGAGCGTCAAATTATATGTTTCGGTCATCCGGGTTTAAAAATAATTGCGAGTATTCATTTCACCAAGGTCAGTAATGGAAATGCTGTACGCGTTTTTATATTATGAAGCATTTGTGTCCCATATTCTCGGTTCCCGCCAGAGTAGTTAAAACATTATTATTATTATCTTATGAAAGTTGGCAATCCTAGCTGTCAAAATAGTGCAAAATTACAGTAAACGAAACGCTAGTAGGGTAATCAGTGGAGCCAACTCAAGTTTAGCTTCACATAATTTGGGCTGACGACGTTTGGACCGCTAGCAGTCACGAGAGGCTGTTATAATTCCGCTTGTTTCCAACAGATCGCAGGGTGCTCTACGATGTAAATCAATGACGGCCAGATACTCGCGTAAAAGATCTTTGTCTGACAACCTGCGGTATTGTGGTGACTGCAATTGTGTGTGTTTTTGTAATTGAGGCAATGGAACTCATTTATAATATGGGAACGCAAGGAACACGTCACCAGTTAATATAAGATTGAGTTTATTCTGCAGATCATGATTCCTTTGTAGATCAGCAAGACCACACATACCTGTTAAAAGGCTAGTCCACACCAAGATGTTTTCGTTAACTTTGTTAATGAACACTATTCATGAACAATGTTCATGAAAATTTTTAACTGTTCATAAACAAAATAGCGTGTTCGTTAACTTTTCGGGTATGTTCATGAACAAAATCCCTTTAACTTTTGTGAATGAAACTTTTCATTAACTTTTCGTGTTTTTGTTAACATTTTGGTTCGCGCATGCGCAAAGATGCAATTATGGCTCCATAACTGAAATTACTTGTTTTGATACTCTAGACAAGGTTCATTCTGGTTCCGTATTGATAAACTAATTAGTATAAACAGGTTAAAAGTTCCGCCTGATCAATACTTTTATTAATTAAGATCACTGTGTGGTCATTAATGGGACATGTTTCGAGGCCTAATTAATAGTTTTGGCCCCTTCATCAACCGATATGACAGAGAACGATACAAGAATATTTTGCGTGGCACTTAAAAATCCCCTTAAAATTGAATCTTGTATGGTGCACCATACCAGTTGCTAGGAATCTTAATGTTATACCTAGCCTGTCATTAATGGAGATGGCTAGCCGATAATTTGTGTCATTTCTAGCAATTTCAGGCTCAATTACTGTCAACAAGAACTGAAAGTTATGTGGAGACATTCTCAGAAAGTTTTGAAAGCCTGCTGCATCATGAATTAATAGTTCTGACATAAGTGTTCTCTCCAAACTTAATTCTAAACGCCTTTCCAATATTTTTCTTTGCCACACCTTGCGTATGCGTTTTCTCTGATTGTACTCACTAAAATAATGAAAGCTGCAGCTGTAAGTACTTTCTTCTTCCTGACCCTATCCATTATAACCACACAAACAGTTTATTTAATGTTGAAGATATTTGTTAACAAAAGATTATTTGGTGTGGACATAATGTTGAAGAAGTTTGTTAACAAATGTTTAGTAAACATGTTGAGAAATGTTTTCATTAACATTGTTCATAAACATTTTTCATTAACATTATTCATTAACTTAGGTGTGGACTAGCCTTTTAATGTGTGGTCCACGGTGAATACGGTTCCACAGGTACAAAGTGGGGTTCTTCCCCTCTCATCAGGTACGAGTGGGTAGATCTTGTAAGACCTATCCTTAGCACAAAATGATTATACCAACGGTCAGATCAAGTCCTGAGGAAAATATCCCTACGGTCATCTCCTCTCTCTCTCTCTGTTCCTTCTTGTGTTTCCGGCATGGTTGCCAACCCTCACCTATATACATTTAACTCAACTTCTCTCCACTTTTATTACCTTTGAAGTATTTTATTGGTGATTCAAGCTTTACATGTTGAACTTTGTGCAATCGTAACAGTATTGCCAACCTTTGAGCTAAATTTGCCATCGAATCACTCGGGTGCTATTTTGGCGCTCAAACAAGGTTTGTACAAAACGAAATTACTCTGCGTATTGTTCCAAATACCACTAAAATCTATATTCACGCACAATTCATCACACGAAAAGCAAAGTTGGTAAAGCTCCCAATTAACGCGAAAAAAAAAAAAAAATTCATAACATTTTACAAAGGAAATCCTGAAAAGTAATCTAGTCAGCTTATGAAAAGAGCAACATGTGCTGAGAAATGTGGTGCACCAAAAATAAGCGGAAAAGTGCGAACTATTTCCGTCGCGTCGCAATGGCTCACCGGTATATTTATAGCATGTGCCAATTACAACAGTGCACCGAGAAGCCCTGGATGCTGTCATAGCATTTATTACACACGCAGCTGGCAAGATACCTTAGTTGAGATAATTAAGACTTGTATTGAAGTTCTGTAGCCTTCGTCGTATCACGTAAAAGTAGGAAATTTGCTTATGCAGATGATCTAGCCATTGGCGTCAGTAGAAAATGCATAGAGGAAACTGGAAGGATATTGACAGATGATCTTTCAATCCTGTGGCAGTATTACCATAAGTGGCGACTCACACCTAGCCCAAGTAAAACAGAATCTTCTTGCTTTCATCTTCACAACAGACAGGCTAACCGTCAACTGAAGATCGGTTTTAATGGGAACTGTGTTAAATACAATCCTACACCGAAGTATTTGGGTGACACACTCGACAGATCCTTAACCTATCGAAAACATCTGTCTAATACTACAGCCAAGGTACGCACCAGGAACAACATCCTTCAAAAGCTGTGTGGTACTACGTGGGGATCAACAGCAACAACACTTCGCTGCTCTGCACTGGGACTAGTCTATAGCACAACAGAATATTGCTCTCCTGTATGGCTAAATAGCAATCATACCAACAAACTCGACACCCAACTCAATGCGCGCGATCACAGGATGTCTAAAAACTACTCCTACATTTTGGCTCCCAACTTTAAGTCACATTCAACCACCTGAACTCAGAAGATAGGATGCTTTGGTACGTGAATATAAGAAAATTTTTGACTAACCTGACCTTCCCATTCATGACTTCATCCCAAGTGCAATATCTGACAGGTTAAAATCCAGCCAACCAGCAATAAAATCTGCTATGGAACTTTTTAACAAGGGATTTGATATGAGCGATAGATGGGAACAAAAATGGATCCAGCATGCACCAGCAGAAGTAATAATCAGTATAAATACTTACAACAAACCAGAGGGATTCGATCTGCCTCGACGTACGTGGAAGACTGCCAACAGGATTCTCACAAACCAAGGAGTGTGTAAGGACTTACTCTACAAGTGGAACAAAATTCCCGATCCTGCATGTGTTTGTGGAGCGACACCCCCAGACCATACACATTGTGCAGCAGTGTAGTAATACGTCATACTCAGGGGATTTAAAGGTCTTTTTTGTGTTGACTCCAGATTCCGTTAAGTGGATAGACAATTTAAATTTTACATTATAAGTGCCAATTGTGACTGTAGGTTACACTAATATTCTCTGTTTTGCTTTTATTGTAATAATGTCCTGGTATTTTTGCTGGTAACTTATGTATTATGCATATTGTTATGTTTTACCATGTGTTGCCATACGCTAAATAAATAAATAATGGTTAAGTAGCCTATAGAACAAAACATCGAATTTCCTAGTGGAAACTTATCATCTTTAGAAGATTGCAGTAAATTCGTTCGCAAGTTTCAGCGTCGTGCGATTTTTACTTATGTGGGAACCTCAAACCAGTGGCGTACGCGAGATTCCTTCTGAGAGGGGGGGGGGGGGGGGGGGTCATTAATATAGTAGGGTAATTATCAAAGGGGCAGATGACCTTGCTGTTCCTCCCCCTTAAAATGACAGTCATCATCATAATTAAAATGATATTTTGATTAATATTCATGAAAAACAATAATTAAATAACCGTTCTCTTTGCATGAAAACAATTTTAGGCCTCATTATTTTTCAGCACAATAAAAATATAGAAAAAATATAGAAATATAGAAAACAGTAACTAAATATTAAAACTGAAATGATGCAGTAGTATCATCATGACCATAGCTACGTGGTTGCTTATAATATTGATATTATGTGAGAGAAAAATAAATACTGTTCTGCTCTCCATGTTCCTCCTGCCTATCTTGATGACTATCTGTATCATTCATTGGAATAAATTGCAGAAACTCCTCATGTACCGAATTATCTTTAACGAAACGGGCACAGACAATTAAAGCAACCCGAAGCGACGTGAAATAGGTTACCGATCGCACACTTCAACAGCGGAACTGATCCATAGCTTGCTCCAACGCTGAAGAATTGTCTCGCTGCGAGTAGGGTGCATGACATTTACCAAGTGACGTACGTGATCACTTTCAAAATATATACAGGAGTTAAAACGCCTTACTAGCGGTAGTCTAAAGCAGGTGATACATGGGATAATATAAAGATTCAAATAAATATATGTCTCTGGGGAAGGGGGGTTAAACCCTAACCCCCCTCCCCGTCGGTACGCCACTGCCTCAAACAAAAGGTATACAGAAATAATCAGCGTAAGTCTACTCTGGAGGCTCGCGAGAACGAAATAACTGCACTGATACGAAATATCAGAGAGGATGAATTAAAGCGAGTGTACCAAACCTTCTCACGTTGGTGCAATTTGTGTTTATTGAAGGACAGCATTTCCAGCAACTACTCCGAAATTCATGTAAGAATTAACTTATGATTATTAAATACGTTAAAAAGTGTAAATGTGGTGAACTAGCTGCTAGCGCTAATGCCTTGCTCGACACGCGGCTAGCCACGGTGGCCCGGCCGCCAGGCGGCATCTGCGAGTCTGGGTTCTATTGACGTCAGAAAAGTTGGATGGCGCAGCCACGCGGTAGAATGTTGAAGCTGTAACATTGTGACTGGTGAGGTTTATTTAGATGGTGAAGCATTGACGTCGTGATGGAAACAGAAAGAAATTTGTCAAATTCGAGGAGGTATACGGTTGCAAATCGTATAAAACGGGTACGAAATATCTTCACTGCTTTCCTGTACAAAAAGTTCAGAGAGAAAGATGGGCTTCGGCGCTGTCTATTGGAAAACGTGTTACATGTTACATGACAGAGTGCAGTCTGTATTTTTGTGAAGACGACTTCTTTCCACCGGTACTGTTGATTATTGATAGTTATTGTCTCTAATTTGTATTCACATGGATTTACCTACATCAAAAATACTGATAAACTTGTAGCCAATTACTTCTGTGCCGTACATAGAATGTAATCCGCTCTTCGTAAACTTATTTTAGGGGTTCTTCCGATTGACAATAGCCGAATGGTTAGAAAACTTAAGAAAAATGCTGTTCCTAGCCTTAATTTGCCAGAGAATTTATATTCTTGCCTTTGAAAAGCAAGTATGTAGGTCATTGAAGTATGATTTGGCTATGATCTCCCTACTGTTGAATTTAGTTAATTAAAATGTAAAATCTTAGTTTTAAGTACCGGTTTGGTGACCCATCATCCCAGGCAGGCCGGTAACACCTATACTACTCAGGCAGATAGGTCACTTAGCCGTAATTTTGAAGTTATAGTGATGTTAAGTGTACATATGCGGTAATGTAGCAGGAGACCGGATCGGCCTAGGCTATTCTAACTTTAATTAGTTCCCATTTCAGGGTTTTTCAGATTTGAGTGCGAATAGTTGGTTTGAAAGTTGTACAACGGTAAGGAGAGTATGTTTTGTATAGGTTTTAATTGGTATTATGGTTTATGTCGAGCTGAGGAGTGAATTTGGTTTGGCTTAAAGTGTAGTTTTTGATCTGTTCCGTTTGCTTATGACAAGTTCAAATGGAGACTCCAGCTTTGATAAATATCTGTATTTTAAATATTCAATTAAATATATTGATAAAGAGGATGCCTCCATTTTAACTTGCCTGTGGCAAGAGATTAATAAATTAATATTCTTGTCTTTGAACAGCAAGTATGTAGGTCAATATTTGAAATATTGAAGTACCGTATGATTTGAGCATCCCAAGTAACGCTTCTTTGAACCCAAAACATTCATGCAAATTCAGGGTTGCTTGATTCAATTTATTATCAGGGAGTCGTCCTTTGTGTTATGTGATATATATATTGTGAAATTAATAAAAACATCGATACTCGATAGGCTCCCAAGTACAGGCTTCATATATGTAACAGCAGACAGTAAATTAACTATCTACATGTGGGTAATATTTTTAACTGGTAGTAATTAGGCACTGCATTTAAATTGATTATAAATGTATTTCTATCAATGAAAGAAAATGTGTAGTATTTTGCCATCATAAATTAGAAGCCATAACAAACGCACACCCAATTACTTCACGTCACTATCTCACCGCCATATTGCAAACAGCTGACCGTAAGCTCCTCCCCCGTTTCGGACGTCAATAGGGAGGGCCCCTGACCGGGAAGAACTCATACGTCATACGCGAGTGGTTCCCTTCATCACTCTCAGTTTACTTGGTCTGGGGTCAGTTAGCCAGTGGTGGTTTTCCATTGAAGCGTTTGAATCGCCGCGTCACCTGCTTTATTACAAAATTTAAATTGATTTTAAAATAAATATTTTGCCATTTATTAGGATTTTTAAACATGAAAACGACACGGCACGGTGGCGAATCTACTGCCGCGTTGCTCATCTAGCCTGAGGCGACAGGAGTGTGCTGGCAAGAACGTCCCTGCCTTGGTTATTTATTTACTCGAGACAAAAGCATCAGACTATAACATACAAAAATACATAGATATGGACATATACATAATAAGAATATCACAAACTATTTGAAATTGAAAGTAATATTACGTTAAGAAAATATGTTAAATGAAGTAGGAAAACAAAACAAAGATGACAGTCTAAGCAACTTTAGCCCAGCATTTGGCAATTTCTATGGCTTCAGATCTTGCGGACACCAGATCACCGATGGTGCATCTTGCAGGACATAATCTGCACTGGTATGGTGGTCCGTAGTTTGTTGAGCCCCGCATTCGCAGAGAGTTGATGATGTGGAATAACCCCATTTCCTCAAGTTGTCTTTTGACCTTGCAACCCCTGTTCTGAGCCTGTTCAGAGTTATCCACACTGGCCATTCTTCAGTGAAACCAGCAGCTAGATGTTCCGATGGTGTCATCCAATGGAGTTCAGATCTCACCTTCCACACAGATAACCGGGCCAATGTTAACTGTTGTCCTCATGAAACTTTTCCCGGACTTCAGTCTTGGAGGAGGAGGAGGATGATTATGTAGGGGTTGTTTTTCGGAGGTAGATGCCTTATACCTTTCTCTCTGTGCAGCTACTTCGCGCCTGATGTCTGGAGGGGTAATTCCAGCTAAGTAGTGGAGCTTATCCCGCGGTGTAGGTTTCAGACATTCGGTGATGAGTCTGCAAGACTCATTTAGGACGATATCTACTTGTTTAGCATGTGCAGAATTATACCACACTGGGCTAGCATATTCACCTGCCGCGTAACACAAAGATAAAGCTGTAGTTTTGACTGTTTTTGCTGCTGCACCCCAGGATGATCCAGTGACTTTGCGCAAAATGTTGTTCCTTGCAGATACTTTTTGTTTCAAGTTCAGACAGTGCCGTTTAAAGGTCAGCGCGCGGTCAAGAGTAACGCTAAGATATTTAGGCAGGAAATTGTGTTCTAACTGCACTCCTCTCCAGGTCACTTGATGTTTCCTGGAGGCCTGTCTGTGCTTTAGGTGGAATGCACACGCTTGTGTTTTGCTATGATTTGGTTTTAACTGGTTCATACGATAGTATATGTCCAGCTCTTCCAAAGCAGCGTTGAGATTAGACTACACCTGTTCAAAAGTCTCACTCTGGCAGGAAAGGGCGAGATCATCAGCATAGATGAAACTTCGTGTGTTATTTGGCAGGGGTATAAATGTTGAATAATTTGGGAGCTAGAACACTGCCCTGTGTTCTAGCTCCATCGACTGCTAGAACTGCGCTGACCTTGATATTCTACGAAAAACTATCTATTTTGAAGGAGATCTTGAATCATACGTATGAGATGGTAATCTTTAGTTATTTCATACAGTTTACGCAGGAGCATTTGATGGTTGATGGTGCCGTAGGCTGCCGTTAGATCAATAAATGCTAACCCAGTGACCTTTCTTGTCTCAAAACCATCCTCGATATGTTGAGTTAGATTTAGTATCTGTGCTGATGATAGAGCAAGGCCGGAGGGGGAACGAAAGTCAGCAGTAACCATGGCAACAGGAGTTCCGTGATGCGAATCCAGCCAGCAATCGAGTCGTCTCTCACCAGTGCAGTGATTGCTCATCCACATTGCTCTCATCTTTTACTATAACAGTTACCGTGCTCGCTGCACGTACAGTTCGTATATTAGATAGTGACGTGTTGCGTGTGTAATATCCTAATATGTTTTACATTTTGATATTGTAAGATAAGAAACACAAATATATGAGTATTGGAACAGTAGTGAAATATCTAAAAGAAAACAGTTGTTGTTTTAAGGGGTGGAAATAAGAGGTCATCTGACCCTTAGAAGAAAACAGTAAGGAAGATGTGTTCGTGGTGCATACAAATTATTCTCTTCAATCTTTCTTCGCTTATATCGGCGCTTCACCATCCGATTCACTCAGCAACCACCACTGCAGTTAGCCGCTGAGTTTTCCAGAAACTTGTCTGCGTAACTGAGATCAAATATCTCTAGTTGGTACCCCCCACCCCTCCCGCGGGCCTCTGGTCGAGGTGGTAGTGATACACATCCCCCCTTTTGCAGTTTGATCCGCATTCCATAAAACATTTGAAGCATCACAACTTTACTAATTAGAGCCATCCGTCAGCAGAAATGCACTCACCGTTTCTATGACCCCATTGTCTGATGTTGTGTCAGCGAGTGACGTCATGGCCAAGATAGTGACGCTCATTTCATCTCGTAGTGAGCACATACTGACGAGCCCCAGGCAGATCATGACAGCCATTACGTAACGTCTTCTCTTCCAGAACAGCCAATAGGAGACGTCCAGACCATCGTTCAGGGTTGGAGCGCTGCGACAACAAGAATCAGATATTACCTCGGTGTCTCTAAAGCTACAGCAGTTAAAAGGGTGTTAACACATATCATTACTATTATTATTAATATTATTTATTTATTCGAGTCAAAAGCACTACAACATACACAGACGGATGATACACAATATTAAAAAGGAATAACACATACAACAATGTCTCGAATTAGATTGTTTTCGCCCAGAAACGGGCCACTGTCACACCCTTTTCATGACCTTCCATTAACTCCTGCGTTGTGCAAGAGCACGGGCACAGTTCACAGGAAAACAGGTGTATCATGGTCTGTCTCTCCCCACTCTCACCGAGTTCTGATTCCTGTAGGTATCCCCATTTGTGGATATTAACTTTGCATCTCCCAACACCAGTCCGAAGTCTGTTGAGTGACCGCCAAGTTTCCCAGTTGTTGTTGTGGCCTGCTGGAAGCCTTTCCTTGGCCTTCATCCAAACTGGTGGTATGGTGGATTGCCATAGCTGTATCCTGGCTACTTCGGGTTTTGTAGTAGGCATCGATTATTAATATTATTATTTACCTACATATATTCGGAGCCTCCGTGGCTTAGGCAGCAGCACGCCGGCCTCTCACCGCTGGGTCCGTGGTTCAAATCCCGGTCACTCCATGTGAGATCTGTGCTGGACAAAACGGAGGCAGACAGGTTTTTCTCCGGGTACTCCGGTTTTCCCTGTCAAAATTTCATTCCAGCAACACTCTCCACTATTTATTTATTTATTTATCGTGTGGCTTTTAGTGCCGGGAGTGTCCGAGGACATGTTCGGCTCGCCTGAGTCTGTAGCTGCTTCCAGCGGATACCCTAAAGGGCGAGCTACAAGTTCCGTTCAATTTCAAGTAGTTCCAACTTTCGCCACCAGATATCAATGATACCTAGTGGTGAACGTTGGAACTTTGATAGAGCGTTCTGACGAAATCTAACCTAACAAATTTTGCTTTACACAAGTTTAGTCTGTGAAAGGATCTTTTACATGCCATAAATCTATGACATGGGACCGCCGGCTTTACTTCCCCTCCGAAGGAAGGCATACTGAAGGATTTTTAACGCTCTTAAAAAATCCGACGACTTCGGCCTGGTTTGAACCCGCTATCTTGGGCACAGCAGTTCAGCATGCTACCGACTACGCCACCGAAGCCGCTATTCTCCACTATCATTTCATTTCATGTCATTCATTTAATCATTGCCCCAGAGGAGTGTGACAGGCTTCGGCAGCCGGCACAGTTCATATCCTCGCCGCTAGATGGGGGCTTCATTCATTCCATTCCTGGCCCGGTCTGAGCCTGGAAGCAGGCTGTGGATTTTCACCTACATATATTCACCATTTCATAGGTAATATTGTTGCAAGCTATGAGTGGAGTTCTATTCAGGGCCGTAGAAAGCGATCACGGGCCCTAGGACGGTGTAGTGCTAGTACTCGTAGGCTGTCAGAAGAACTTGGTGCATCAAATGATACCATACATCGCCAGATTAAGAAACTTGGAAAATCAAACAAAAGCTGTAGATCTGTACCTCATGAATTGACCCCTGAACAGGATCAACGTAGAGTGGATATCTGTTTTCAGCTTATCGGCAACCCCATGGATGATAGATTTATCATGAGAATTGTCACATGTGATGAAAACTGGGTCTATAAACGCGAAACCGTAACTCAGTCCCCGTCAATCTGCCAAAGCCATCGTTAAAAGGATCGGTTCGGCCCCAAAGTGATGTTGAGTGTCTGGTGGAATTTTGAAGGAGTGATTCACTGGGAGTTTGCTACAAACGGGCGTGTAGTCAATGAATATCTTTATTCTCAGCAACTGGAACGAGTTCATGAAATTTTGAGACGGAGATACCCAGCATTAGTTAACCGATTAATAATAATAATATTAATAATATCGTATGACCTCAGGTGCCGGGTGCAAGCTTTGTTATTTGGCACCCAGAGGGTAGCTTGCATGTCGAATTTCGTTGTTCCTTGAAGCACTATGGAGCACTAGTAGGTTAGATATCTAAGCTCCTGAACACTAGAGCGCTTTCTAGTAGATAAATGAGGAACTTTGTGTTGGCGAAAACTCCCGAGATTAATTTTGCCATTATGAACACGGCCTACTGAATTCAAATTGGTTCTTTGACATGCCAACATCGTGTGACATGCGTGTCGTAAATGTTTGCCACCTTTCGAAAAATCACTTACCACTGCCAGGAGCGAACCTGCAAGCTTGGGCTTAGTAGACCGACACGTTAACCACTCACCCACCGTGAGTTAACCGAAATAGAGTTATCTTGCAGCAGGACAATGCGAGATCTCATACTGAACAAACAACCATGGCAACAGTTCAGAAATTGGGACGAGTGGAACTGCTACCACATCCAGCATACAGCCCTGATCTAGCGCCGTCAGATTACCATCTATTCCGATCCATGGACCATTTCATGTGAGGAAGAAATTTCGCAATTATTGAAGCTGTGGAAGTGGGTCTCGCCAAATTCTTCGCATCAAAACCCAGAGACTGATACCTTCACGGGATAAGAAAAGATGGCTCAAAACCATAGAATCTCATAGTCTCTAGTTTGAAGAATAGTTTAATTTCTTGTCACAAGACTTTCCAAATAAAATTTTCTTTAAAAACGACATTACTTATGAGACAACCCCTGTATTTATTGTTCAACCTGCCTTGAAAGCTTATACCAGTATAATTATGCATTTAGACTTCGCTCATTAGCCGTTCTCAACATTTATGTACTGTTCGAGTCCAAGCTCTGTGCACTTGAGGGGTGAGGTGACGCGGGAGACGGGAAGAGAAGTGCCTGTCAACAGCCCGCCGTGTTAAGAGCCCGACCCAGGAATGTCTGCCGCGACGCAGTTACGCACTTTAATTCGTTCACACCTCCTCTGACACACGTGACACGTCCAGACTCCCCGAGTCCCGATGTAGCAACATCGTTCATTCTCCGCTTGGACTTGGCCGTGATAACATAATGCTACGCAATGTAGACGAGAGCTTCGCTCACCCGCTCGTCATTGTGCAACGACTTGGCAACATTACATTGGCTCCCCAAGTCAGCACCGGCTAGTATCGGAGCAGTTTGCTCTTTATTTTAAAATAACATAAAAAGTAAACTACTGGGCGTAAAATTGTGATTAGTGTTTCTATATACTCAGTAAAATGCTGCCTTTCATCCTACTTTTATGTAGAAACCGTATCCTGTCAAACGTGACCCCTCGGTGCGCGTGATATTTCGTTTCGGTGACGTGTGACGCGAGCCGTCCGCCTCCCACTGTTCTGACGCCACGCCTGTCCGGTCATGTCGCGGCAGAAACCGCTGGGTCGGGCTATATCTGGAATACTACTACATAAGGCCGTTGCCTAAACCACTGTGGTGCTGCGAATGATTCAGTGAGTCATCGATCAATGTATTTGATTTTGTTACTACGCACGGACCGGGAATCGTCGTCCGCGATCCACATGATGCAAGAAGCAAGATGCATGCATCCTGCTGCATGAATCTTAAACACCAGACTATGTAACTGAACGAGAGGTTTCACGCCGAAGATGCAAGTGTGTATAGCACCCTGGATGCAAGACGCACTTGCCTCTTGAGAACCAGCCGGCTGGATATTTCAGCGTGCACCTTTGTTGTGCTGGTCTTGCATACTCACCCCTTCCTTGGAAATCTGACTCACCCGACTCTCGGAAATATTTATAATACGCCTGAAACTTTACTGGATGGTTCAGTAATTGCTGAGACACAATAGCAGGGCTATGCTCTCCAGTATTATCCCAGTATGGATGCTGCCTAAACGACTCCTTCCTTTCTTCTACTCCTGACTGCACAAGTCACAATTATAATTTCGTCATATGAAAAAGAGTCGGATGTTTGATTATTCATTTTTCAAACTCATGTACTAAACTAAACAGAGATAATAGATATTAACAGAAGGTGCAAGTGGCACGTGCAACTTTAGCGTGAAAGCCAATGCATTCTTCACCCAGGATGAATGCATCTTGCTTCTTGAATCCTCGGGGTGAAAGGTGCCTAAAAGGCGTATTTATTTCGATTTCAATAAACTACGACCCATATCCGATTTCCGTCTCGGCATGATGTGGTAAAATCACTGACTGGACTGTTTATCATGGAGATGCATGTGCAATGAATTCTTGTCAGACGTAATTTAAGAATGGCGAGGTACATGAAACACAAATCCCCCTTCCGTCCATCTTAACATGACTGTGTATTCTGCGGAACGAAAAGTTCACAGGCGAAATGAAGAAAAGCCGAGTTGCATTTCCAGGGAAACTGAAAACACATCCACTCTTCTCTGAAGGCTTAAACTCGACACCAAAGAATATCAGTAAATATGGTCGACACGATTCAACAGTTTGCTGCTGGCTGTAACTGGGGTGATAAGCTCGCTCGATAGCTAGCGTGGAAGCTAGTAATTGAATGGAGATTGTTGGAAGAAATGAAAACGTAAAACACTTACAGTAGCGATGTATTGAAGATAGAGATATGCTCTCGCGGACTTTTTGGTAGAACGTTTCATGCTGAACAATTCTTACACTCGCAGTATATATATATATATATATATATATATATATATTTTGTGCCCAATGAGACACGGCTGACTGGCATCGAACCGGGGTCTCTATACAGGAGAGATCAGGTCCATGATTTTCCTAAGAATCGAACCATTGATCTTCGAGGGGGAACAGCCACAGTGAACCCAGGGAGCAATGAGATAATAACAGCATATAATAATAAAAGCTTAATTCCACGTCCAGGACGGGATTTTTAGGCAGTAAAAAGTTGGAATATTGAGTAAACTGCAAGCCAATATATGAACTTGCTAGCAAGAACTACAGAGAACGAGCCAACTTGACAGCTAATAGATTGGACTTAAAAATGGGAGGAGCAGACGTGACGCCAGCGCACTATTTCTTGGCGATAGTGGAGTGAGAAGACAGTGAATAATGACCATGTAAACACCCGTTCAACAAGGCAGACGAGAGAAGAGGGGTTGGTCATCTACAGAAATTAATTAATTACTGCCAAATTAAGCATTCTAATGGGATGAGACTTACACCCAGATACTTATATTCGAAGAGAGGTAATTTAGGAGTGTCTGCACATCTAAATTAAGGCCTGTATGTGATTATGATCATATTCACACACATTCTGCGGAGGGGCATTGGTCAGTCTCGTAGCAAGAGGGGATTCATCCAAGATAGCGTTACCACGCCATGGAGGAAATAAATTAATTTTAATTAATTGAACGAAGGAATTGCCAGCACGCAAGTGGATCTGGAACCTCCATGAAAAGACGACCAAGAATCACGCTTTACCTTGTCAGTAAAAGCGATATTTCAGAAAAAAGTATCTCCTGAGATGCAAGTGGACTACTTTTCGTCAGAAATGCTTATATGGGGGAGGAAGGAGAAGAGAGTTCAGTTCTTCGTTAACTCAACTTGTGGGACGACATGCTGTCCAGCCACACGGAAAAGTGCGCGCATTATACAAGTCGTATGAACAGAATCTTTTGTGATGAACAATGAAAGGTGCATTAGGCAGCATAGTACAAGTAATTCTGCAGTAATATTATAAACATTATACGGCAGACATATAAGCAGGCAGTATACGCGACTAGTAATCGTTACAGCGTAGAGATATTGCAGTATGGTTTTGAAAGACAATGAACTTATTCACAGGAAAAGTTATGATCTCTTAAGTATCATATGTGATGGTAACAGATACTACAGATTACGGGAACCTGGAAGGCATCACAAGTATTTGTGATATATAATTGAGCAGCACACTATAAGGTTGAAGATAGGAGTTATAGGGGACGGGAGATGAGCACACGTACTCGAGGTAGACTTTCGGGGGAGACAGGCGGTTGTCAGAATTTTGCAGCGTCGCATCTCTGAAGTCATGCAATAGTGGAAAGCCCAGCAAGGCTCCGAGTGTAAATTACCTGCAAAGTTAGTGATAAAAGTGATAATTAAAAGTGTCTAAAGTTGTGTGTTAAAATAATGTGTGGTATTTCAAAGTGTAAAATGCCAGTATTACAAGATGTAATTACCATGTGCAAACCATATTCAATGTTCTGTGTAAAAAGTGTTATGATGGCTTAGAAGAAAAGCAAAATGGTGGGTGAATTGCTGTCGTGTTGGATAAATCCAGCAAAAATGAAAGTGAGTACCATCCAAATATGTTAATAAGACTTAAGAGCTCACCATACAACAATGTCATTCCCTCAAATACTAAGAATTTGCAGTCATGTGTATACGAGTTCACATCCCTCGTATTTTAATAAATGTATTGCTTTGAGGATGATAAGCTTACGACCATTAAGGCGTAAGATGTTGATGAAAGTAACGGTAACGTTAACTAATAATAATAATAAATAATCTGAGGTCGATGTCAACAATAAATGTAAAAATCGGCATATTGATGCCTATAGAACGTGCAAATTGTGTTATATCCAATGACAGAATACAGTTTTATTATGAAAAGTGAGAAAGAGAGATATAATAGCGAGATAAAGAGAGTTTTTCAGTGTCATTGAAATATTAAATAATGTTAAATGCTACATGGTTGTGTTTGAGAGCCATTAAGGTAGTTAATGTAAGTGCCAATAAATTAATACATGTTTTAGAGCTACATAAAGCTTGGTTTATAATGAACTGAATGGAGGACATGAGTGCGTTATGAATCGAGTCATCTAAAAGAAATTGTGTTTTAGCCGCTACCAGCGAGCATGTAACGTAGAATCAAGAGATTTGCGTCAATAATTGCAGGGACCATCCAGAATAGTTCGCGCGTTGATGAATCTAGTAGGCCAATCTTCGATTCAACGATGTGGTATCGCCTCAGAGCATACATGTATATTCGCAACAGAGTTGGGGCAGATGCCATCTGTAACCCACTGTTAGCAGAGTCTTCGCTGCCAGGGAAAACAATGAGACACCCTAGGTAGGCCAGTGTAATAATTGATCTACCCATGGAGGTAAGACAATTTCTTCGAATAAGAAACAGGTTGATTTCCTTAATATATATTCGTACCCGTTCAGCGCGAGATAAAAGTTTGAAACTCGACTGGTACGCGCCAAGAGCCGCTGATTACATCCATAAAAACGGTGAAACTATTGGAGATCCATCCATAGCTATGAATACTAATTAGGAGCCGAATTGAGCCCATTATATACCCTAAGTGTAGGTGTTAAATACTTGGATCGACTCCCTTCATAATGTCACGACCCATCATGTGCCTCTGAGAGAGCTACACCAAGGGTGTGCACAGGGCCAGGTTTATTTACTAGTAGAATGTCGGTCAGGAAGGCAGATGAGGGCCGCCGACCGGGTAGCCATCTGGAAGAGGGCGGACCTTGACGACTCTTTTGTGTGTTCACAACGAGGGGAGTCAATTGACCGCGACCCTTTTATTTGTTCTTTTAAGGTTGTACTGGTACACTGAAGAATCTCGTTATCTCTGAACGTAATTGAAATATGCTTGATATTTTTGTATCAAATGAATTATATGCATCATATCAATTGGAATGGAATGTTGGATCAAAGTAATCGGGTAAGATTTGGCCAAGTTATTGTCTGAGGACATATTAACTGCACCAAATAAATAAATGCATTTTGTAAAGAGTAATTACCTAGTTTATGTTAATTTACTCAGATGGGTAGCATGATTTAACGATATGGCGCGTTTGTAATGATAGTAATGGCATGACCAGACCCAGAAGATTGTTGTATGGTGAAGCTAAAAATTCAATAACTATGTGTATTTTGGAGGGGAAGGTATATCACTTCAGCGTTTGAAATTTATGGGAAAGGAAAACGATGTGCGCGGAAAAGCAACGCATGTTAAGCAAGGAATAAGATAATGAAATCAATGTTGTTCAAGGTAAATGTTCCGCTTTAAAACGGACAAGTATTTTAATAATTGCATACAATGTTTATTCAATTGTAATTTGTGTTGTGATATGCAAATTTATGGTAAATTGTGCCATGTGAAAGACACTATGAACGCTGGTCAATGTCGAAGAGTATCAGTGTTAGGATATCTAGGATAGATATGGGTGCGGAAGAGCGCCAAACTTTACGAGAAGAGACTCACATATAATTTTGTTTTTGTATTATGGGAAAGTAATTATGATATTATTGTGTTTTGTTGTGTTTTGCCATGAATAATACCATTAAATGATATATTTAGGAATTTGTTGTTTCTTTCAAGTAGAGTAGTTACCTGACAGACTCAGATCCTGAACATGTGGTCGTATAGTGGGATGAACGCCCCATACCACGAAAGACCGTGAACTAGCTGGGATACGAACACATGTTCCATATATATATATATATATATATATATATATATATATATATAAAATCGTTTACCAGCATAAGCTTAATAGACACACAAACGGTAGATTTTTTTTCGAATTTTTCGCTGAAACCGTTACTGCTCGGCTTTCTTTGATCATATATAAATTATTTTCTATAGAAACCTTAGAGAAATCTTTACAGAATGGAGAAAACCGCATCAAAATCCATCCAGTGGTTCTCGAGATTACCGGGAACATCCAAGAATCGGGGACTTTGTTTTATACTAGAGAGATGGTGGTCAACCTGCAGTTATGTTGGCTAACTCGCATTAAATGATGACATCATAAATGACCCGTAATTATCATGTGATTTTTTTTGACGAGTTGTTTGTAAACAGGAAAAATGGAAGTGCGAAAGCTTTTGATGTTGTTTGTTCTTAACAAGTTTATGTTCAGTTTAATAATGATAAAATGTTATAGGTTTTACGTTCCTTTTAACTACTGAAGCTTATAGAGACGCCAGACTGCCGGAATGTTTGTAACCGGTTTGCTCCAGGTTGAGCGCACAAATGTAACAGTCTTAGTGGTTGGTCTGAGGAAATTACACGGCAACTCTCCCTCTAGACTGATGAATGACATTTGAATTGATATTTTTAAATAATAATTGATTGTAAGATATTGAAAATGGATAAATTAATTACTCGGTGGACGCCATGGTCATGATCTCCATAAAATGACCAAACATACAGTCACTTACACAATTTGTAGAGCAGCTGAGTTCTCTTTTTCTCAAGGACGTGGTAAGACTCCGTCTTTAACCGAGATAGTATTTGTTTTGGGAATAAGGGATGACTTAATGCTATTTGTAACTACTAAGGAAGAAAAGACCTGCATCAAATTATATGAAAGATTTAATAAAGTTAAAAACAAGAAAATGACGATAAAAGATAAATGATAAATGATAAAAATTAAATGACTCTACTGAATTTACTAAGGCTCGGCGAAAATAGCAACTGGAGGTGGTCTATAAGTTAAAGTTAAAAAACAAAAGCTGGAATTTACGTGGCGATGAATTTACTGCAAATAGAGACTTTGCGTAATTCGCGTCATTTGGCTTACCGATGTAGATCATCTCTCGTCCTCGTGGTTCATGGCAGTGATGTGATGTTGGGCTGGTTCGTTGTCGTCCCTCCTCTGCTCGTCATGATGCGCTGAATTATGTTTATTGCATTTAACAGTGATTTGATATCTGCTCTGATGTATGGTTAGTGATGGGATATAATCCCTAAAATCACTCTTATGGTGATAGTCCAGACACGACTATCCCCATTGGTGCATAAATGCACGAATTCGCCTACCACACTCGACCGATATCTTGTCTTACTTCCGAGCTCATAGAGAACCCTCTCTGTTGTCCTCTAGTCAGAGAAGTCCTCTTGTAATATCCAGCCGCCTGCCTTCCCCCTTGTCCTCGGTATTTCAAAACTGCCTCACCCCTTCCACCAGCGAGTTCACCCTCTTCCAATCGTGTCTTCATCACACCCAATCTCCAGACAAAAGCACTCACGTCAATGCTTGGTATCCATGTCCCAACGAGCAGTGATAGACCTTTGACAAAAAGCCTGTCCCCCGGCGAGTTTCCAGGAACGAGCACTGCCCTCATCGAAGCTATGGTTGGGACAACTCATGCTGTGAATTGTCGTCTCAGTAATCCTCTTGTAGTCAGCCTTTCAAACCTAAAATCTTTAAAACTACCACTCTTTCCATCGCTACGTTCCTCCAGCCATATGAAATGAATTCCTATGTTTTGAAATGACGGCTAATGTCTTTAAAAAATCAATACTCAAAATGATAATAATATAGGTAATAATAATAATAATAATAATAATAATAATAATAATAAGTGAATCAAGGTATGTCACCTGACATGTGATCCAATATATGAAAGCACTACTACTAATAATAATAATTCAACGAGACTCATTGATAATAATAATAAGCTAGTTCAACATATTACATTCGCCCTGGGAGATCGCGTGACATATAGAATCACTATATTCCAGCGATATCCCAAGAACACGCATAAAAGAAACAAAAAACCCTAAAATATATACATACATATAAAACAATACAAACATTCCATTATACCCTTAGATCTGTACAATTTCATCATCTTCGACGCCTCACGTCATTGTCTTTTTCTGTCCACCAGCGTGGGTTGCTCGTAAATTGTTCATAGTTACATCATTTCGTTACGATATATTCGCTTTTCATTGTCTTTATTTCCTATGTGTTAGGAGAGAGATACATTTATGTGTCACACTATGTATGCATTCATTATTTCACTTCACCTAGCTTCATTTAGTGACCTTATTGTTCCGTCACGTAACTTCCATGCCACTGCATGACATTTATCACACTCGGTCGCTACCAGTCTCGACCTGGTTGGCCGAACTCAAAACACACGCCATGTTGGTGTATGATACTCCACCCATTCATGACACACTTCATACGCTCACAGATCACACGTCGGAGAAGGTGCCTCCTGACTGAGTTACTCAAAATCTCTGTAAGTTTTACATTTTTGATCCTACAAAATAATACACAAATATAGAAATATCCTTAAAGTCAAGATATGTCTGTGCAATTGTCGTCACAATTAAGTTCCTTTCTAGCCTGATCACATAACAGACCTAAGCTAGCTCCACTTCCCGCCATGCTTATCTTATCTGACCATCTGTAGACAGCACCACTCACCCTTCTCTCTCTGTCTCGTTCCTTTAAATACCTTAAATGGCAATCTTCCAGACCAGTCGACCTTCGTGACAATGACCTGCCTAGTATTCCTTTAAATAAATAACACGCAACGTCACGCTATGTCACTCACCAGTCGGTCTGTTGACTTCCTCACCACGTAAATGGGTACGCACTGACCACGTGCCAAGGTGCGTATGCACTCCATGTATGATAATCGTTAAGAACAGTCTTAACACCAAAATACATGGTTTTGACCTCTCATTGCCTGCCTTACTTTACGAAATATGTTTTCGCAAGCTTTGTATATTGTATGTTCCATAAAGTTTCTCTCCTAGTTCATTTTCCAGAACATACGCGGTGTTACCAATCCTCCTGGACACTATATATGGTCCAGAAAACAATAAAAAGAACTTCCTCGTGACTTTATCGGAGGCATTCGACTGTTTTGGGACTCTCAATAATACGCGATCTCCCTGATTGAAAAGGTCGAATTTGGTCTGTTTTTGTTGACGAATTCTCTTAGCTGCTGATTTCCTTAAATTTTGTTTCGCCAACTGGGCAAAATAGTCCATCCCCGGTTGGAGGCGGGTGAGTCACAGGTTGTGAAGGTCGGGCGGTTTGCATATAGAATGGAGGACGGGCTTCTTGCACGAAAGTGTAAGAGTGCCCGCTGGGCAATATGCGTGCCGGCCACCCTAAGGGAAGAACTTATATGGTTCATACACAAGGAGCTAGGACATTTTGGAGCGACCAAAGTGTTCTATGAACTTTCACGTGATTTTATATGGGAAAAAATGGGAAGGGATGTGAGAAAAACACTCGCTAGGTGTGACCTCTGTCAGAAGAGTAAATATCCTGTTAAGTATTTAAAAGGGGAAATGCAGGCGATCCTCACCAGTAGTCCCGGGGAACTACTGTGTGTGGACCTATTTGGACCTGTAGTTAAAGGTCAGGACGGCTACGAATACATCTTTGTTGTGATTGATGCATTCAGTAAATACATCAAACTTTATGCGCTAAGGAAAGCCACGGGACTCGCATGTAGCCGACTGATTATTGAAAAGTACATTCCTGAGTTTGGCACTCCACTCAGGATTTTATCTGATAGTGGGCCGCAGTTCACTGCAAAGAAATGGAAAACCAATATGCAGAAAGCCGGCATTTCACACGTTCACTCATCGGTAAGATTCCCACAAGGTAATCCTTCGGAACGACCGATGCGGGAGGTGGGCCGTCTATTCCGAGCTCTCGTGCACGATAAGCATACGGCGTGGGTCGCACAACTTCCCAAAGCTGAGACCTGGCTAAAAACGGCTTCGGTGGCGTAGTTGGTAGCGTTCTGAGCTTCTATGCCCAAGATAGCGGGTTCAAACCCGGCCGAAGCCGTCGGATTTTTTAAGAGCGTTAAAAATCCCTCAGTATGCCATCCTTCGGAGGGGAAGTAAAGCCGGCGGTCCCATGTCATAGATTTATGGCATGTTAAAGAACTTTCCACTAATTACACCTGTGTGAAACTAAATTGTATAGGTTAGGAATGTAAACAACGCTCTTAGGTTGCTACGTTCGTTGCCAAGAGCCGACTGCGGTGGCGTCTAGTAGCTAAGTTCTGAATTAGTCCTAGTAGTCGTTGACGGTGGCGTTTGGCGGCAAAAGTAGGAACTACTTGAAATTAAATGTCTGCAGTCCTCACTTGAATTGAAAACAGATAACACACACTAATACAGTCATCACAATTAACACCGGTTATCAGACAGATTCTACACACACGCAAAGTACACGGGGCTACATGACCGCGTTGTAGCAGCCCCTAAACTAAGGAACCAACCAACTAACCAGACCTGGCTAAACTCTGTCCAGCATGATAGCACGAAGTTGACGCCCATGAAATTCATTTTGGAAGGAGACCCCAAAATGAGCTAGCAAGAGTACTGGGTTTGTTGTCCCGAAAAGGAACTGTTACGTGCCAGTAAATCTACTGACACGGCTCCCTGACAATTAGGCCTAATCACCCTGACTGCACTCAGGATTCGATCCTGCTACCTTGGAAAAAGCAGGCGAGAAAGTTACCGCCGCGCCACTCAGCCAATCTACATGTATGTTCAATTTATTCAATCTAGTGGACAAATGGGAAATGGAAGGTATTTAGCGGCAAAGTGAGACGATGTATTTTTACTTTTTCTGTTGACAACATTTTACGTACGGATACACCAGAGATTAAAGGCAAAACAGAAAAACATACATTAACGCTAGAAACGCGTGCAAACAAACTACGCTTATCAACCACGACAGGAACACTGACAGAAACGAAGAATATGGGCAGAAAGTAAAACAAGCCATGCGCGAGTTGGGCGACAGGTGATAAGAGTAGGCCTAGATTAGTTTTAAAATGTAACTCAAGAGCACGCACTATCAGTTTCAATACGATATGCGTTTACATGTTCCTGAACACCAGTTTGGATACGACCCGATCCCTCAATTTTACCGTATCGACATTGAAACTCAATACGATCAGAGTCCCGTTTACATGACG